>CM057452.1:1065936500-1067171000 GCA_016271365.2 Neoceratodus forsteri | reverse complement strand
TTGTGTCTTCCACATATACTTTAGGAGTTATTTGCATTTGTTTAAGGTATGGTGTGCATGGCTGACATTTGTCTTCCATGCGTCACCTAAGCACCTTGAAAAAAATCAGAAAAAAATCAGTTGTTTGGTATTTCAGCTAGTATAAAATAAAAACTAAATTGATTACAACTGATTGCATAGCACCATTGGAAGGTTAACATTGTGCTGAACAACTTTGCCACTCATACTTTGTGTGTAGCACTTATGGTTCAAGAGGTGTTCACATTTGTTTGTGGCATGCTGATTATGGCTTGATTTTGCTTAGAAAGGCCCAGGATGCAGTGCTAAGAGTATACAGGGTACAAGTGGTGGAAGTCTCAAAGAGCTCTTGTGGTGTGAATGAAAGCTGCGATTGGGTCAATGGGGGTGGAGGGGAGGTACTTCCTTTACTGCATCTTCCACCTCCATCTGGCTCTGCCTGTGTCCACATATACTGCACACACAGAGTACACCGCGACATGATCTCTGTGCAGACTTGCTGTTTAGAGCACCAGCAGGTAATCCCCTAGTAGTGTGGACAATGCACACATCATGAAAGGGCTCATGCAGTCACAACTACACCCAGTAAAGGTGATAAACATCATTAAAAGAACACTAGCCATATCACCTCCGGAGCTTATTTTATAATGGAGTAGAGTTAGCATTATGATTGCCAATCCAAATTCTGCACCCTGACGCTTCTTGGTCTATGCGGTGCAGGGATGGTATGTTATGATTGAGAACCATAACGCCACAGTTCACAGCCTTGGTTGATTTAACCATACCTAATCCATTTAAGGAAGTTTTACTCAACTGATTTATTAACTTTATTAGTTAGTATAATAGTATACTTGTCATTGTGACAGGCTGGCCTGTGGTAGATGGAAAGGCAACATGCTGTGTTTAAAGTTCACAAAACAAAATGTACCTTTATTGCTTCAAATGCAAGTTGTTACTCCAGAAAATCATAACCAGTCAGTTCAACTTCTCCAGTCTGGTCAGGTAACTTAAAGTTAACACCAAAACAGTTATTTCAGGCTGACTTGACAAAGAAATCTTTGCACCACCTATGTGGGCCAACAGTTTGTTCAAGATACAGTCTTAAATGAAGCAAAACAGTTTCCTCTCTAGCCTTCTCTGCAGGCAGTTCTCAACAGTATATTCCACTCACTGTTTTTGACCCAGCTAGCCAAACTAGTCCTTTACCTCAGTACCCTCTGCTCAACAAATGGTCTGGTTTTCAGTAGCAGGCTTCAGTTTTATTTTCCCCAAAGGCTCTCTGCATAACTAAAACATTCTCTTTTGGTTTTCAGCTCTGGTTCCTGTCTCACAGGGCAGCAGTTTTCAGCTTCTCACACACTTCTTGCTGGATTCCTCTGCCTTTTAGCAAACTCTCTCTAATTGGCCACACCTGTGGAGGCATCCCCCCCCCTTTGCCTGTTGCAGTCTTGACATTTCCTCAGTCTCATCAAAGGGGTTAACCCCTTGTTCCCCGGTGTTGTGTTTACCCTGTCACAGTCATATGTGTGTGTATATATATATATATATATATATATATATATATATTATATATACATATATATATATATATATATATATATATATATATATATATATATAGTAGGGTAAATACTCTATCTTGGCTGGCTGAAACACACAACAGAACCATACGTATATCAGAGTATGAGTGTGCATGCACATTTGCAGCCCTCTAAAACAATGTTGTCCATTTTTTTAAAAAGATAACCCACTGCAGAGTGTGTAGTCACGCTCTGATGTACACATGCCTAGGCTGGTTGAGCTCACTTGCCCTACGGCATCATGCGTCAAAGCACACAACAAGGTGAGCGTATGTCAGCGCGATCACACACAGTACAGTGGGTTATCAATTACATGCACACATATATATATATATATATATATATATATGCATATATATTGATAACCCACTGTATATATATGCATATGGGTAAACAAAAGTATTGTCATGAAGGAATTAAAAACAAATACGAAAATAGTCAAACATGACAGTTTATTTTATGTTTTTCCATAGTGTTAAAAAATAAATGATTAATTAATTCAAGCAAAGTTATACTCACAAACCTGATGGCCAAGGAATGGTGTCATTATCTTCCATGGCATCTTGTTTTTCAACTGATAGTCTTTAACCTGTGTTCCGAAAATGTCATTCACCATCTATACCAAGAGTAAAACATAGACAAAATGAGTCATAATAACAAGCTACAAATAACAATAGGTTACACACATGCATTATTGGGTGAGACATGCTATTTTTTATTTCGTTTTTGTTGACCGGGTAAGTGCACTAGACAAATTCTGCCTAGTTTCAGGCATGACCCGGGGGAGGGGGATACAGATGAATGTCAACTGACCTTGAACTACATTAAGCTGTTGGTGGTATTTTTAGTGAATGGAGGAAATTTGGCCAGGACACCAGGGAAACCTCCCCTACTCTTTTTGATAAGTGCCATGGGATCTTTAACATCCACCTGAACTACCACCAGAACAAGCAGATGGGACCTCAGTTTAACGTCTCATCCGAAAGACGGCACCTCAGGAGTGCAGCACCCCCTATGCTGCACTACAGTGTCAGTACTGGGAATTAACCCAACTGCCTGATGTGGGGATAGAACCCACAGCCTTCTGATCTCCCGGCCTCAGAGGCGAGTGTGCTACCTGCTGAGCCACTGACACTGGTTACTATAACACACCTCTTCTGTTTCTTCTAAAACTTGCATACATGAATGCCTGATGAAATTATATTTTTTCTCCGTGTACATTTAGAATATGATGGTGCAGCTCGTTTTGATGCAAACCTGCTTGAGTAACATTAGGTCACAGTCACACTGTTAATTGTATAATATGCCTGCATGTAGTAATGGTGATATAATAAATGTAACACTCCAGGAAACGCAGATGTGAATGATTGCTTCATATAGGCAGCTTACACTATTTTTCATTGATTAACCAATAACCATAGAAACATAGAATTTGATGGCAGATAAGGACCACTTGGCCCACCTAGTCCGCTCATTTCACTACCTAATGGATAATCTGCAGATCCTAGTTAACCAACAGCCTACTTCCTGCTACCCTAACCAGAATTTCCTTATGTCTGTCCCATGCATTCTTGAATTCCCCCACTGTTTTTGACTCCATGACCTCCTCAGAAAGGCTGTTCCATGTATCCACAACCCTCTCTGTGAAAATACACTTCCTCACATTACCTCTGAACTGTCCCCCCCATCTTCAAATTGTGCACCCTTGTTCTTGTACATCTCTTTTTCTGAAAGATGCTATCCTCTTGGACTTTGTTGCTTCCCTTGAGGTTCTTGAAAGTTTCTATCATGTACCCCCTCTCCCTCCTTTCCTCGAGGGTATGCATATTAAGCTTCTTTAGTCTCTCTTTGTATGTCTTCTGGTGTAGACCCTGCACCATTTTGGTTACCCTCCTCTGGACAGCCTCCACTCTGTCTATGCCTTTTGAGATGGGATTTCAGAACTGCACACAGTACTCCAGATGGGGTCTCACCAACTGTCTGTACAGAGGGATAACAACTTCCTTTTTTCTACTGGTGATGCCTCTCCCTATGCATCCCAGTATCCCCCCTGCCCTCCTTACTGCCTTCTCACATTGCTTGCCCACCTTTAGATCATCTGATATAACTACCCCCTGGTCCCTTTCGTTTTTTGTTGTTGTCAGTATCTCACCCCTCCCATATTGTGTAACCTTCCCCTGGGTTTTTGTTTCCCAGGTGTATTATGTTGCACTTCTTTGTGTTGAATCTAAGCTGCCATACATTTGACCATTCCTCGAACCTTGCCAAGTCCATTCTCATCCTTTCCACCTCACGTTGTGTATCAACCCTGTTGCAGATCTTTGTGTCGTCTGCAAAGAGACATACTTTTCCTTCCAGTCCTTCTGCAATGTCACTTATAAAGACATTAAAAAGGACCAGACCCAATACTGAACCCTGTGGTACCCTACTAGTAATCCCCCTTTCTTCACTGGGACTCTGTTTACTATTACCCTCTGTGTCCTGTTGTCCAGTCAATGTTTTATCCAGGCTACCACCCTGAGACCCACTCCCAGGCTGACTAATTTGTTTATTAGTCTTTTCATAGGTATCATAGGTAATACAGAGCTATGTAGACAATAGTCCTTTTGCTCGCCAATTCATAAATATCCCAAAATCCTATGCTTAATGAGGTAACTGTCCAACTCATTCTTAAAGATGTTCATGTTAGCACTAGTTACGATCTTCAAAGGTAACTTATTCCAGATATTAGTCACCCTTAAGGTGAGCCAGGATTTCCTTTTGTTTGTTCTAGGACAGTCCACTTTCAGTTGTAGAGGATGGGCTTTAGTAGTGTATGGGAATCCCTAAATTCCAAACCCAAAAGTTCCCACAGACCTGAGTCAGTGAGTGATTTGTAAATCATACACATGGCCCCCCGTAATTGCCTATACTCCAAGGAGTACAGGTCCAAAACTTTTAACCTTGTTTGATAATCATGCCCTTTAACTTCCAGTATGTTACGGGTTGCCCTCCACTGGACTCTCTCTCTAATGCTGCTATCTATGCCCTTCCACCTGGTGACCAAAACTGTGCACAGTAGTCCAAATGTGGTCTAGCCAAAGACGTGTACAATGGCAACAATACTTCTCTATTTCTACATGTTATATGTTTATTAATACAATGCAATATACCGCTAGACTTCTTAACCACATTACAATGTTTTTTAAATGTTAAATCATTTGTGATCATAATGCCCAAGTCACTCTGTTGGTCTACTGTACCCAGTATCTGCCCACTAAGTGAATATGCCCAATGTTTATTCAGTTTCCCAAAGTGCATAACACAGCATTTGTCAACATTATAGGATAATTTTTTTTCCCAAAGCCCAGATTTCTAGTTCATTTAGAGCTTCCTGAAGTCGAATAGCATCTGCTTGATTGTTCACTGTGTACCCTACCCTGTGTGGGACTTTGTCAAATGCCTTGCTAAAGTCTAGGTAGGCCATGTCTGCAACCCCTCCTTGGTCTACTATTTTGTCCACCCAGTCAAAGAAATTGATTAGATTTGTCTGACATGACCTTCCTGCTGTGAATCCATGCTGCCTTGGGTCCTGTGCCCCACTGACCTCTGGGTACTCAACAATTCTTTCCTTCAGAAGTGATTCCATCATTTTCCCTACCACTGAGGTCAAACTGAGAGGTCTCTAGTTTCCTGCCTCTGTCTTGTTCCCACTTTTGTGAAATAGAATCACATCCACCCTCCTCCAGTCCTCAGGTACCACACCATCCTCCCATGATTTGCTAAAAAGAATAGTCAATGGTATTGCTAGTTCTCCCCTTAGTTCTTTTAGAATTCTGGGGTGAATCCCATCAGACCCCATTGCTTTGTCCATCTTCAGTTTTAGGAGTTCTTTCGGAACCCTTTCTTCTGTGAAAGGACTGATATTGACCCCCCTATCCAGAGTGCTTCTATTGACTGGATTAGGTACCTCTCCCTCCTCTTCCTTTGTGAATACTGAGCAGGAGGATTCATTTAATATCCCTGCTTTTTCACTGTCACTCTCTGCCCAACCACCCTCCTCTTTATTCAGCCTCAATATCCCTCCCTTTGTCTTTCTTCACTCCCTAATGTACCTATAAAAGGTTTTATCCCCCTTCTAAACCGAGTTGGCTATCTTTTCCTCAGTTTGGGCCTTTGCTATTCTGACTGCCTTCCCCACTTCCTTCTGCTTTAACTGGCACAGTTCTCTGTCCTGCTCCTTCTGTGTTTCCTTATACTTCCTGAATGCAATCTTTTTCTCCCTAACCTTCCCCGCCACCCCTTTTGAGAAACATAGTGTTTTTTTCTTTCTTTCGTTTTGATTTGTTTATTTGCTTCACACAAAGGCTTCTTGCCTCTGTGATGGCAGTTTTGATGTTTCCTCATTGTTGCACCACATCTGCTTCTTGCCTGTTTGCTAGTGCTTTTCTGAGGCACTCTCCCATTTTGACAAAATCAGCCCTCCTGAAGTCCAGTACCTTCACTTTTGTATGGCTTGACTCTATAGCTGAGTTTATCGTGAACCATACTGGTTGGTGGTCACTTGTTCCCAGATGGTTACCTACTTCTAGATCTGAGATCCTCTTTCCGTCCGCATTTGAGAGTACCAGGTCTAAGATTGCTCCCTCCCGAGTGGGTTCCAACACTAGCTGTCTGAGGAATTTCCTCTGTAGGGCTTCAAAAATTGCCCTACTCTTGGATATGGCTGCAGCAAAGGTGCTCCATTTAACATCTGGCATATTCAGGTCCCCAATCAGAAATATCTCCCCTTTCTCTGCCATTCTAAGGATGCCTTCTATCATTTCCAAACCACACATATGAACATACAAAATTTACGGCAGATAAAAGCCTTATGGTCTATCGAGTCTGCTCAGATGTACAGCTAGCAGCCATTATTCATCTGCTGCACTCTTCCCCCCACCCTCTTATGACCGTCCCCCTTAACATATTCAATTCCTTTTTGATGCAGCTAACTGTTCTACAGGATACTGCTTCCACAGGCAATGCATTCCACCCAGACACTACACTCTCCTTGAAAAAGTGTCTTCTTTTCTCCCTCCATAACCTTCAACCCTCTAATATCCACTCATTGCCCCAAGTGTCCCTCCCACCTTATTTTGAGTAGCACCTTCATGCCTGTCTTGTATAATCCTTTCCTGGACTTGAATGTTTCAGTCATCTCTACCCTATATCTTCTCTCTCCAGGGTGTAAATGATCAACTCCCTCAGCTTGATCTCATAGGGCATGTCCCCAAGTCCCTGGATAATCGTTGTCCCCCTGCCTTAACCCCCTACAGTAACCTAATGTCCTTCTTCAGGTAGTGCACCACTACTGTGCACAGTACTCCAGGTATGGGCTAACCAGTGGCCTATATAGCAGCAGGATCACGTCCTTTCTTCTGGATGATATATCTCTTGCAATACAACCCAGCATCCTGTTGGCCTTTACAGCTATCATCATACATTGTGCTGAGTTATTCACTGAAGTACAGTATGATCACCCATAGATCCTTCCCTCCATCTGTAGTGGCCAGCTGATCCCCCCCCCCGCACCCTGATTGCTCCTCTTTGGTATTTCTGAGTTGAAATAAAGCATCTTGCACTTTTTGGCACTGAACTCCACCTGCCAAGTGTCTGACCAGGTTCACAATTTCGACAGATCATCCTGCGACCCCTCCCATCCTCCCAAGTTATCCACTACTGCTCCCATCTTGGTGTCGTCTGCAAAAAAGACTGCTCTGGCTCATAATGCCAATCCAGATGTCAGCTATGAATATCACAAACAACACCAGCACCAGCACAGAGCATTGCAGTCCTTCGATCATCACCTAACTTGGACATGATAGATCCCATCCCACCATCACCATCTGCTGCCCACATTGCAAACAGTTCACAATCCATCTCACCATCTTCACTCTTCTGCCTACGCATTCCACTTTACTTCCTACTCTCCCATGAGGCACAGAATTTAATGCCCTACTGGAGTACAAGTACAGGACATCTACTGCAGGGTCCAAGTCTAATACCCTAGTTACACAGTAATAGTATTCCACCAGGTCAGTCTGACATGATCTGGCTGATACAAAACCATGTTGTCTACTGTCCTGAAGGCCATTAGTCCCCAGTAGGGAAACCAGCCTCTCCTTCAGAATTGTCTCCATCAGCTTCCCCACGATGGATGTGATGCTTACCAGTCACACAGTCATTCAAACACTCCAAATCCAGACATTTGGAGAGAGGTCTCTGTGCTGGTGAAAGAGTTTGGAGTGTTTTGTGGTCTTGGTAGCTTTGACACTATCACTAAGAACAGCAGATCATGCCATCCAGGTTGTGCTGAGGGTTGAGGCACTGGACGCCACTCCTCCCACTATGCCAGTGACCCAGGTTCAGGAATGGACTCGAGTCATTAGGGGTCAATGGGGGAGTGAAAGGATTGAGTGTCCAGAGGAATGCTCTCCTCTCTCGGGGTGGGTAATGGGGTGGAGCTGCGGTGGACATCTGCACATCGGTTCACAGACACCATTGCAAGTCTGCACTCCAGGGTAAACATCTAGGTAAAATACTCTGACCCCTGGGTAGATCACAGCAACCTCCAGCACACCACCACCACACACCCAAAGCCGGGCATGACTCACTAGATCTCCCCATCCCCTGCCTGCCTCAGTCCAGGTAAGTAGGGGAAGGCTTGTTGAGCTAGGTAGGTGAGGAGTGTCTGTCCCCAATTTCCAAGGGTGGTCAGCTTCAGTCAGGGTGGTAGGAGGTTGGCAGTGTGAGGGGTCTGCTTGTGACAGTTCAAGGGGGCAGTGTTGGAAAGAAAGATGACAAAGACATGTGGATTGCATCATCAAATCTTTACCCATGATGTGCAATGACTGCAGCCACATGTAAAAGAAATTAAAATATGACCCACACACCTACAGAAACACAGGAATAAAAATCTATACAGTATTTTACCTCTTGCCACTGTATCTTAGCTACAGTGGTAGACACACATGGCTTCTTGGGTTTCAAACCAATGCTTACAGGAGTTGGAAGTCTTTTAAATATTGACGGCACTGCATCAGCACGTAAACGAGGACATGTGTGACTGGTGTCAAGTCCAAATTGCTTCATTAATATATACTCTACTTCAAAACACTCAAGCAGGAAATGAGCACTGTGCAATCAAGTACTATCTGATAGGCCGACTCAGTTGAGATGCATACGCTGAACTGCAATATTCCACTTTTCACGCTGAGTCAAATCATTAGGGAGCTTGTGTAGACACGCTTTATCTTTGTGCATGTTTAAACATTCAGATGCAATGCACCAGTTTACCATATTTGCTTGCTTATAGATCAAATTAGTCACAGAGAAAGAAATAAAGTACAATATAAAGCACAGAAGCACAGAGGAAAGGTATTACTGCCACTTTTTTTTTTTGCAGTTTAAGTTTTTATTGCATATTCAATGCAAACATAATAAACAATTGTACAGTAACATGAACATCATCAGTCTACAAAACATATTAATACTTGTACATGTATGGGTTGGTCATTGAATCATAATTGAAGATTTATGGTTCCACCCCCATACCTTCCCCCTTACCCTTAGACCTACCATGCTGACTAATGCAGCTGTGTCAGTCCTGAAGGCATTACAATTGCCCCCTCCCACCCCTCCTACCCTCTCCTACCTCCACTATCCTTGGCGCATCCTGTGCCCTCAGTGCCCTTGCTTTATAGTCTTCTCCTAGGCCATGTAATGCTTTGCTGTCTAGACCTCATCCAATATAATATTGTACTCTACTGTGTATCAGCAACCTGCCTTGCATAGAGCTCACACATTGCAGTATGCTGACTGCCTTTGGTACCATGCCTGTAAATTATGCTGCCTTGTTTTGTTCTCAGTATCAAGCCTTATGTTACTATTTGTAAATTATTGTACACCACTGTGCCAAGCCATGCCTTTCTCACTTGTAATGACTGTACATAGGCTGCTCATGTTGCTATGCCTACTTCAAATTGTTGCATTGAGACTTGTTGTTGTTGTTTAAACTACCAAGTCCATCTTGTAAATGAGCCCTGCTCAATGGTGCTCTGCCTGGCTAAATAAAGATATTGATTGATTGATTGATTGATTGATTGATTGAAGATTACAGGCAGTTGAGTAGTTCAAGGATTTAAATTAGTCAGTCAAGAATTGGTACATTACCATGCATTTCAGTTCTATGAAGCAAGGAGACAGATAAAACGACCAGCAAAACCAATGATTTTTAAAGAAGGTAAGCAATCATACACTGTTTTTTTTTACCTAGAAATAATATCATGCAAAAAAATAGGTTGACAGTGTGCCTTTAAAAGTCTACTAAACTACATTTCCTTGTGCACCTTGAATTTTAAGTTACATTAGGCTGCAAAGCTCTATGCAGGAGCTGAGTAAACTTGTAGCACCCACACAGTATTTTACTTGCCTTAAACGTTATTTGTGTGATTTGCAGTGGAGCCCTAGATCCTGCCTAGACAGGAAATAGGAACAGAGCCAGTAGTTTCAGACTGTGATAATAGCATACTACAGACTGTTTGTGGAACAGTATTTTTTCCTTCTGGGGGTTATTTAACACTGTTTAGCATGCCAGAGCTGTGAATGAGTAGCACTCGCAGGCTTTTTTATACATTTTAATACAATCTAGTAACAGCTCTTAGTTGGAGCTCAGTGACCCTGGGTTTGGACTTCTGAGTCACCTGGTCTGCTTAAATTCAGCCCCGTGGTGACTAGGGGGAGTTGAGCAGGGTGCACTTGGCACTGCACAGGGAGATGTGCACTGAGACACATGCACTGCATGTCTGGCGTGTCAGGTGGGGAAGATGGGACTGGGACCTAGGTAATAGTTCCTTTTTGTCTCTAATGTAACACAAACAGTAAACATAATCTAGATAGAACCCTCCCATCCAAGTGTGTAGAATTATACAGCATCACAAATTGCATGGGTCTTGTTTGTATGCAGTTGCATTGTATTATATATAATAAAAAATAAAATGGCTGACACTATTATGACCTTGGATGGCAAGGTTGGTATTAAATGTTCCAGCTCCTCTATGTATACTATCACCCCTGCTGTTAAACATATGTAACCCTACGTGTGCCCCAAATGTCAGCAAAACATTGATATGCTGCAAGAAATAAATTGTTTTACCACTAGACTTGTGGATTAGAAACCAGCCAGATAGAAATGGCAAACAGATTTAAAATGTCAGATGAGACAGATAACATTAATAATGTCAGTACACCAGCATGTCCTAATAACTTGGCTCATCATGTTCCTCATGTCCTTATCTCACCCACTATAAATGCACCCAGTCCCACTTCTAGTGTCCTGTCCAGTTCTATGAACAGAAAACTGGACAGAGAAGATGATACAGGGGACACAATAGCTGAAAATTGGCAATTAATGCATAATACCAGGGTCTTTAAGAAAGGACGAAAGGTTCAGAACTTTTGCCTCCCTATTTCAAATAGGTATGACCACACTGGAGTAGACACTGAGGAGTCTAACTTAGTTTCATCTGATACCAGTGACCCTTTGAGATCTCCCCCCTCGGATCTTGTACCATCCAGGTATACAGACACACAACCTATTAATTCTAACTCATATTCCCCACTGGCTGGTTCTGACACTACCTTACTCACCTCCAGCCTGAACACTGATACTCGGAATATTGTTACAAACCCATTAGACATTATTGCATCTTCCCAGAATTGCACAATTACAAATCCAGTCTTGGCAGAAGTAAATAATCAGATCAGTATGGAAAATATCAGTCAATTTGTCACAATTAATATGGAGGTTACTTCCAGCCTCACTTCTGGCAGTGATACACAAGTATATGTCTTAGGTGTTTCCCTTATCAAACACCTTGACAGGGCTATTTGTAATTCAGATAAAATAAGTCGAACTTGCTCTACTTTCAGATGTGCTAAAATTTCAGATATAACAGCAATGACTGATACTATCCTACATGACTGTGGTGAAAAACCGCTAACTGTCATACATGCTGGCACTAATAACATCACATATGACTCTGTGCAAAAGATCCAGCAATATTTTGTTGCATTAACCAATAAACTTGTTGAACTAGGGGCAGTTATTTGTTTATCTGAAAATTTACCTATTCCTAGAGCAAATGAATATCAGACCAGAAAGACCAAAACCATAAACGAATGATTGTGTAAATGGAGCCTGAGACAGGCTCTCTCTTGTAATACTCACTGGGAGAAATTTGATAATAAACCAGAACTGTTTTGCTGGGATGGATTACATTTAACTTGTAGGGGTGGTACTTTACTAGGCAAGCATATTGCAGACAAAATCACATCTCATTTGAACTGATTGACCGGGGCCGGCGGGGGGGGGGGCAGTTGTCCTCTCCTCTAAAAGGAAAAAAGAAAATGAATTATTTAAACCATAAAAATTATCTTACTAAAACTCAATTGAAATGGAAGTATTTTAATGCTAGAAGCCTTAATAACAAGCTGAACAAACTAACAATCACAGCTATACAGGACAAGATTGATATTATCTCTATATCTGAAACATGGGGAGACAAAAAAGCATCTTGGGACATTGGTATTCCAGGTTATAGCCTATACAAACTTAATAGTACCTCTAAAAAAGGTGGTGGCGCTGCCTAATTTATCAATAGTAGCATAAAAACTATTGATGTCTCTGAAAAAGTCTGCACTCATGATCTTGAAACAGAGAGTATTTGGGTTAAATTGTTTCCCTCTAACTCACAACCACTTGTTATTGGTACTTGTTATAGACCTTGTGACTCTCCACCTGACTATTTTGATGCAGTATTGATGGAAACTGAAAATGCAGCAGTACTGGGTGATGTAAGCATTAAGCCACGACGAAGGTGGCATATAATGCTGGATTGATGCATGGTTGGGAGGGTTGTGGCCAGAGGCCGGAGGCCGAGGGTGAACAACCGCCCAACCATGCATCAATTGCATTAGATGCCACCGCCAGAGTGGCTTAATGTGCTTGTAACATGGGCTGCAGGAGGACAGAGTTGCCAGGAGCCTATTTCGTGTGCGTTGAACAGCATCACACAGGGAGTCGGAGTGCTGAGGATACATTTTTACTGCACTTTCAAATGTTGTGACAAAACAGCATTAAGATGCTGATGCAGTCAAAATATTCACAATGTCTAATTACAGCAAACAGTGCACCTCACATGCCAGTCCAGAAAATGTGCCGATCTGCGCGGCTTTTTCTTTCATGTCAGGCGTTGGATGTCTCCGGTGCACTGCTGACTTGCCGTGGTGTGCAATTGGTCCCAAATTTACATGCCAGCCGGGTCACTTCCCCTTCCCTATTGCACACTCGTACGACATCAGCCACTGCGTCTTGTACTGCTAGTGTCTCTCCGGTGTGCTGTCTTCCTCACAAAGTGCGCCTCTGCGTGTAGCTCTGCCTCCTCTCCCTCTGCCACACTTGCCTGTCTACAACTCGCTCCCCACCTGTGCCCAGTGCTGCTAAGCTAGGGGTCTGGCTCACTTTGGTACTACCATTTTGAGGATGGCATCTATCGTGGATTAATACCCGCTCCAACTTGGACCCCGTGATGCCGTTTCACCAATCGCTGGTGCCCATTCCAGCATTCTGATTGACTGGCTAGAGAAATCATGCAGTTTTAGTAATGGAAAAAAAAACTCCTCTGCATTTGTAAACAACTATGACTTAGTGAGCATATTGTAGCCCCAACTAGAGGGGGATAAGGTTATTGATTTAACATTAGCAAATTACCAACTGGATCTCAAAGATGTTAAAATTAGCTCACCAGTCAGTAACAGTGATCACAATTCAGTTTCATTTAGTTTACAAATGGGTTTCACACCCAATACTGGATCAACAAAACTGTATTTATATGACAAAGCTGATCTTACAAGCCTTAGAGAAGAACTAAATTCAATCTGCAGGACATGACTTTTAATGGTCTGAATACTATTGAATGCTAGACTTACCTTAAAAGTATCCTACTCCATCTCAGAGACAAGTACATATCTACCAGGGAAAAATATTTACATACTAGACATTGCCCAAAATGGTTTAATAAATCAATAAAAAGATGACAAACTAAAAGACAAGAAATATCGATCTTACTTAAAATCCAAAACCATGCATAATTGGGCTGCTTATCTACAAAAGAAATGTAAAATTAAAATAAGAAAAGCAAAGGCTAATTGGGAATACAATCTTACTAGAAGAGCTAATAAAAACAATGGTAAACAATTCCACTTGTACATTAATTCATTAAAAAAAACAACATGAATTTAAAAAACGACTGGATTCTTTTTTACTCACAGAAGTGCCACTTAAGTACTACTAATCTGTAAATTTTGTTAGTATGGGAGCACCAATGAGCTTACAGCATCCTTGCTCCTCACTTTCCTTAGTATGATCCAGTCTACTCAGGCAGTGAACTACAATTCTCAGAACCACTTCCTCTTCCTACCCAGAGTGAAGAAAAAACATACAGGAGTACTGACTGTTAATCTCCATTTCGAAGACAAGGTGTTATCTGCAGTTAAGATTCACATATGAAGTAAGTGCTTATGTGTAGTGCCGCAAAATAATGGGCCTTTGTGGGGGGTGAAGAAGAGCCCTGGGGTCCCTTCCCCTGTTCGGGATGCTGTTCGACAGGTGGAAGCCCTGTGGGCTTGGGGCCCGTTGTCCCCAGAATCGAACAGGTAGGGCACCAGACATAAAGCCTAAAAGGAAAGGAAAGGATTTTTCTTTTTTTCTCTCCACTGCTGCTCCATTCTGATCTCCTGCCCAGGAGCAATTAACAGGCAGCTGGAACAATGGGCACACACACGCAGGGCTTCTGCCCTTAGCCTGCGTGTGGAGCTCCAGTCAGTTGAAAGACACGGGCTTGGGGTACTGGAATTGGAATCCCAGGAGCTTTTGAAAGAAGAATCATCAATTTAGTTTGGTAGTTTCAGGCTGGCCATGGAGTGGAAGAAAGCACAGGAGTGCATCGGGGACTCAGTTTACCTGGTATGTTGAAGCAGTCCTGATGACTCCTCTGGTGCCTCTCCTCTGGCCAGTGAAGAGATCGGCAGTGTCCTGGCGGTCCTGTTGTACCGGTGCTTGGTGTGAAGAGGCTCCATTTGTTTTGTTTTTTTTTGTTTATTAGCCACCACCACTGAGTTGAGCAGTCTGGTCGGCCCTCGCAAAGACCCAGAGTATCCTCTGGGTGCCTGTGTGCTTCCCCTCCCTCTGCCAGTGTCCCTCCCTCCTTCCACTCAGCAGATACCTTCACCCTGGTCTGAAGTGGTGAGTCATCTTCAGCACATGAACATGCTGAACACCAGAAGGTATTACTTTATTTAAAAAAAAACAAAGTACTTTATTTTCCAAAAGAGCCACAAGCACTACAGGGGAACGAGCAGGGCTGCCCAAATTAATTTTAATTAGCTCCAGGCACAGCGATGCCCAAGGGGAGGGGCCAGTGCCAAGGCACATAAGGGACCATCATAAATATTTATTACAGGGCAGAGCGAAGGAGGGGCAAGCCCAGAGTGATTGACAATCAGGCTATGGACAGGCCTGAAGACATTTAAAGGGGTGGCACAGGCCCTAGCACTTAAAGGGGCAACTCAGGCCCACTGAAAATTCAAAATGAGGGTGGAAGGACCTGACCATCCCCAGCTGAAGATTTAAAAGGGGCCCAGCAGTAAAAATGACAAGGAATGTCCAGGTGGGAGAAGGGTATCACAAGCCCAGGGTTTTCAGGGGCAACCAGGTCCTGGTGTAAGGAGGGCCCAGACTACTATAGGGTCAGGCTTTTAAAGGCATCATAGGCCCGGAGCTTAGGGGGGCCCCACCAGTACAGTAGTTTTAAAAGGGCCAGTGAGAAAAAAGGTGCTTAGTACACAACTGCCATCTGGTGATTGTCAACTGATAAAAATGTGCATTGCTTCCTAATATCTGAACTGCTGTGTTTATTGCAAAGTATCAAGACTGTGTTGTTTCTGGGATTCTGGTTATTTGCCCCTGATTCTGGTTATTTTCCCCCTGTTCCTAGCAAATTGTCACTGCAATGAACAATTGCCCTGGATTCTGGTTATTTGCCCTTGTTCCTGGCAAATTGCCCCTGCAGTGAACAATTGCCCTGAATTCTAGTTATTTACCCCTGTTCCTGGAAAATTGCCCCTGCAATGAACAACTGCCTGGGTTCTGGTTATTTACCCCTCTTCCTGGCAAATTTCCCCAGTAACGAACAATTACCTTGGTGCAATTTGAAAGTGTATCTGCCAGTTTTATTATTGCCAACTTATGTGTATAGACGCAGTCTTCTTCGGCAACACCTCTGGTGGGGTTTCTCACAGCCAATTCTTTACCGAAGCAGCCTCCAGCCAGTGAAAAAACTTCACAGCAACACTCCTCCCTGTCATTCCCCATTCATTGAAACTGGAGTAACCCTGTGTGACTCACGACCACTGACTCCTGGTCTTCTCGTGGTTTGGTCAGCCTGGAAGTGGAACATCCGGGAAGAGACCTTGTCTGTCACTCCCAGTTGTTGGCTGGTAGTCGAGTCCGATGTGGCCATTGTTTTCACGCATCTGCCAGTTTGTTGTTTTCTTGTTCTGGACACAGCATGGTTTTGATCTTTGTCCTGCATCCTGGTCTTCCTGCTCATCTCATCATGCTTTCACCATCATGTCTTCTGGGATCCACCTTGTTCTTGGTGATCCTCTCGTGAATCCTCCACCAAAGAAGCTTCATTTGTCTTCGTCCTTGGCAACCCTGGTAGAGGGTTTGTGCTGGGGGAAATTGCAGCATATCTTCATCCTTGGCGGCCCTGGTAGAGGGTTTGTGCCGGGGAGATAACGGCAGATCCCCATCCTGGGCAATCCTTGCAAGTGGATTCAATGCCAAGTCCTTGTTTCTTCATCCTTGGTAGCCCTGGTCGAGGGTTTGTGCCAGGGAAACTTCTGCAAGTCCTTGTTTCTTTGTCCTTGGCAGCCCTGGTCAAGGGTTTTTGCCTGGGAAATTGCAGCAGATCTTCTTCCTTGGCAATACTTTTGAGTGGATTCAATGCCAAGAACTTGTTTCTTCTTCTTTGACAGCCCTGGTCAAGGGTTTCTGCCTGGGAAGATTACAGCAGATTTCAGTTCTCTTGTGTGAAGTTATTCCGGCAAACTCAGAGAGTGGGTTGGCCGAAGAGTCAGGGCCTGTTTAAAAATTTCTCAGATCTCCACCAACCTCTCCTAGGTTCTCACAAATGTGTAAGCTTGGTACCAAGTAGGAACCCTGTTTTCTCCTTTGCCCTGTTGCTTTCTTCATTCATTCATCAGCTGTGCGTACGAAGATGTCAGAAAAAGTTGGACTTCCTTTAGCACCAGTAGACTTTTAGAGGTGGTCATTCCACTCAGCCCCTTGGGGCCTGCAATTGTTTCATTCTGCTACGTAATAGTCATTTACTGCAGTGATTGTTTTTACTTTGATTCTAGAGTAATAGTGATTTACTACGGAACCCACTTCCTGGGTCCATAGCTGTTCTGGGATTGTTCACCAAACTGCTTTTTACCTGCATAGTATAGAGCATGACAGAGTGGCTTTAGGCTGAGGTGCACCTCTTAGGGTTATTGTGAAAAGGTCACATACTGTTTAAGTTTGGTTTTTGGTTCCCCTCTTCTCTTGTGACCATGTCTATCTTTCCCTGTGGTATGAATAAAGATCAAACTTGTAGATTGTCTCCTGCCTCTCTTTATTGGGTGCCTTCATCCACCCACCAACCCCATTCAAACAAGTGTTGTCTCACCATCCCACCTGCCTGAGGCAATGCTGGTGGTGCAGCTGAGAATACGTGATCTTCATGTTCAGCGTTCAGTCAGTTCACCACATATGTTTAAATAGAAAAGTGCATAAAGTGCATCATTTTAACTCCCTGAAATGTTAACTACAGTAAGGGAATTATTACTCAAGTTTTAAGCGAAATGCTATGCAGGTTTCGCAATCTATGGACCATGTGCTCGAAGAAGCAGAGTGCCTCTGCACCACATATGTGAGGTGTGGAGACACTCTGCACCCATTGTGATGCCTGCACAGCATTAACAAAATGGGCTGTACAGCCCCTATGTACACGATCCCCCACCTGCATGGATCAGAACGTGCAGAAGGCAGGCGAGGGGAGTGCCAGCACTACACGCCATACACATAACCAGGTAGAGTTGCATGCTGGGGCATGAAGGGGGGCAGCCAGTATGCCAGGGAAACCCTACCATAAGCTCACCAAGCACCTCATGCCTTTACCCCTCCACAAGAAAACTCAACGTGGGAGCAGTGTTCAGACACCAGGGGCCACCCATCCCTGTACCCAGCCATTTCCCACACCTCCCCAGGCATGTCACCCCACCCCACCCCACACACACACACACACACACACACACACACATATGTTTAAATAGAAAAGTGCATAAAGTGCATCATTTTAACTCCCTGAAATGTTAACTACAGTAAAGGAATTAATACTCAGGTTTTAAGCGAAATACTGTGCAGGTTTCACAATCTATGGATCATGTGCTCGAAGGAGCAGAGTGCCTCTGCACCACGTATGTGAGGTGTGGAGACACTCTGCACCCATTGTGATGCCTGCACAGCATTAACAAAATGGGCTGTACAGCCCCTATGCACACAATCCCCCACCTGCACGGACCACAACGTGCAGAAGGCAGGCGAGGGGAGTGCCAGCACTACACGCCAATCACATAGCCAGGTAGCGTTGCATGCTGGGGCATGTAGGGGGCAGCCAGTATACCAAGGAAACCCTGCCGTAAGCTCACTATGCGCCTCATGCCTTTATCCCTCAACAAGAAAACTCAACACAGGAGCAGTGTTCAGACACCAGAGGCCACCCATCCCTGCACCCAGCCATTCCCCACACCTTCCCATGCATATCACCCCTCCATACACACACACACACACACACACACACATACATGGGAACACTGGCTCCTGGACTGCAGACCCCCCCCCGCAACAGACCGGCTGCCCGCCTCTTGTCCCCTCACCCCACTGGTGTAGTGGGCAGCATGATCCCTCCCCACCAACACTGACCCTTGTGCCAATACTCCTTACCTGAGTACCTCCCCAAATGGTTGGGGGCAAGGCACGGCCAGTGGCACAATCCACCTCTTACCTCCACGGCTCCTGTCATTGTAGACATCCGAGGTGGAGTGCAGCAACGAGCCCCCACCACCATGCAAGGGATCTGTTGTTGGTCCTGGGATAGGCATCCGATTGGATGCCCACCTGGGTCTATGACTCTGCCTCATCTGCCTTGCAGAATGCTGTACTCTGGGGAGGGGGGGGGTGTCCACAGACAGGTTGCAGCTGCTGGGGAATACTGGTGGTATGCAGCTATTCACAGGTGTGGAGCTCTGCCGGCAGGATATGTGCCTTGGACGTGTAATTCACGCCCATTGGCGCATAGGCCCCAATATTTTGTTATGAAGAAATTTTCTCTGCTCTGAACTCATGTGGCTAAAAACCTTTGAAAAGCCTTTAAAATACACAGTTTATTTTTAATCAGATCACTGCTTAAAGTGTGTAGTGTGCATTCTGCCTCTAGATTACTTATTATTTGTGGCATTTTTTTACTGATTTAGTTATAGTTTCTTTGGGGAGGGAGGAGTCAGGAGAGTTACCCTGCAGCAGGAAGATTGTATGAATGAGCAAACTGAGAATGCATTTTGTGTGTGTGTGTATCCATTTAGTAGCCTATTTAACTTCTGTGCTGTAGTGTAGCTCTTAAACTTTGTTTTTATTATCACAGTTACAGCACCAATTTGATTTGATTAGAATGTGGTGTTTGCTTTATTCAACTTTAGCATAGTAATTGAGAAATGTTTCAGTGTCTGTTAAGAAAAAATACTGTGGTTGATGTGCTTTGCAATTCATTTATTCAGTTTTCATGGTTTTACCTCCTATTAGAAAAGCAATTATGAGTTTGCATGAAGTTGTATGAAGTTGATGGGAGAGGGGATGTACATTCACAGTTTTTTGAATTTGTAGTCTTGTTATTTTTATTTATTTATCTGCTTTTTGAACCAAAATAAATTTGAGTTATTCAAGGTTGTTTGCAGAGTTATTGTACAAACATTAATTTCAGTAACAGTTTAGAGATATTGATGTGGGTGATGGCGGGGGACTCTGGATCCATGCAAGTAGCGCAGTAATATGTAACTGAGTTAGTGTATATTACACTTTACTGTCACAACACTACTTGCAGCTCTGACGATTTCAGCATTAATAATCTATTTACCCACTTACACTATATATGGACCAGGTTATGCTAGCTGGGGTTAGTAGGTATGGCTGTGCCTTTTTTTATCTGTTTGAGCTGAAGGCCTCTGCCCCAACACCCCACCATGTTTTCTTTCAGTTTAACATGGGAAGGGGGAAGGTAAAGCCCCCCCACTCCAATTGACAGAAAAACTTGCTGGGCCATACCAATCAACCTCTAGTATTGGCAGCACAGCTAGTGAAAATGGGTGAGTGGATCTAACACTGAAATCAGTGGAGCGATCAAAGTGGGTTGAATGCATGGAGGGAGCATAATAGTGTAGCATTGTTGCCAAAATAACATGAGCAGGTCCCCTGTGTATGGGGAGGGGTCAGACTTGATGGACTTAGAGTGTTTTTTTGTCATACTTATGGGGGGTCAGACTTGATGGACTTAGAGTGTTTTTTGTCATATTTAAAATTACTTTGTAACATGGCAACTTTTGTTATCACTAAATATAGGATCCGGAACCAGCCCAATAACCCCTGCAAGGTGGTCCTGTACCCAGGAGACCTCCCCCCTGCTGACCCATATGTCAAGGACTTCTTCACCCACCTGGGTGAACCTCAGACCCTCTGGAACCAGCTCAATAACCCCTGCAAGGCGGTCCTGTACCCAGGAGACCACCTGCCTGCTGACCCATATGGCAAGGACTTCTCTGCCTGCCTGGGCGTGCCTCAGACCCTCCGGAACCAGCCCAATAACCCCTGCAAGGCAGTCCTATACCCAGGAGACCACCCACCTGCTGACCCATACGGCAAGGTAATCAGAATCGCCAGCACGGTTCTTTGTTTGGAGCATATGCAAACCGAGGAATTTTGAACTTGGCTTGGCACCTAAAATCCTTGGGACACAATAATGCTACTTTCAGCCCCTTTGGATGCTGCTGAGGTTGCTGCTGCACCAAACCTGAACTAATCTGAATTAATCTGCACAGTAGCTCTTTCAAGCTTTAATTAATTTGTGAAGTAGCTCTTTACATTTACTGAATTTTGTGTGCAGAAGCAGACTAACTGTAACTGTAAGTTGGACCAGCATAACATTCTGTGGTGATTTGCATATGCAGCCCATGATGCTTTGCATTGTGTGGGCATGTGTGATTTTGTATTAACTGTAACTGTGCCACTCTCATTTGAGAGGACTTCAGTAGCTAGTAATAACAGTCCGTGCCACTCTCAACTTAACCCCGACGGCGCATTGCACCAGCTCCCCACCCACCCACAACCCACCTGCCCCTATCTGGGCATTTGCTTATATAGATCACTTTTGTTAGTTTCAGTTAGAAACTAACAGGCCACTCTGCCATTTGCTTCTTATAATAATCTACCACTAGGGGTGTCTGTTTAACACTGGTACTCTCTGCTTACTTAAAGGAACCGTTTGTTCTCTCCTTTACAGCTGCAGACTTTCTTCTTGCAATTGAGAATATTTTTCCTGAGGCTGCACGTCATGACTTGGATAATTCTGTTTTCACTTGTGACCTGCCTATTGCTCCACTCATTTGCTAAGCTTTCCCTGTTCCAGTGCTCCCATAGTTATTCCTGGCAGTAACATCCGAATGAAGATTTCCATTTTCTAACCAGCTGGTCAGACCTATTGACTACTTTGATCTCACTCCACTATTAATCCCCAGATACCTCAATTATCTGGCAGCTGCCTACCTAAACTATACACTCAGCCCTAAAATCACTATTGTCACCTTATGTATCCATCACAAGCTCTAGTATCTTTTGCTGCTTGCTATCCTATTGGCAGGCAATGTGGAATTGAACCCTGGTCCTCCATGTCATCTGACGTGTAATGATGTCTCCTGGGCCACTACTACAGGGCTTCGCATAGCCCACCTAAATATTTGGAGCCTAATGTGTAATCTCACTGATCTAGAGGCATGGGTCTGCATACATAATCTGGACATATTGTGCCTATCAGAAACGTGGCTCAAACCTTCCACCCCGACTCTGTCTGCTCGTTAAAAGATTACAGTCTCCTCTGACACGACAGAATATCACCAAAGTGGGATGGGGGTGTTGCGTTGTTTTATAAGGCACATCTAAATGTTTCGCTGACTAAAATCCCACAGTCCTCCACATGTGAATCCCTTCATGCACTCCTACTTTTGGGCCTGAAGAAACTACACATAATTGTTGCCTACAATCCGCCCTATGGAGGGCTGTCTGCCTTCTCAAATTTGCTTGAGGAAACAGTAAAAATAGCAGGGAACAGTGAACTACTTATCCTTGGGGATATGAATCTAAATTAGCTTGGGCAAACTCATAGCTCACTTCTATCTACAATTCAAAACTATCACCTACACCAAGTCATATCTGTGCCCACAAGGATCTCCCCTAAAGAGATGTCTAGCACGCTTTTGGACTGGATATTAACAAATAGGGTTGAGAGAATTATAGATGCAGGCATCCTTCCGAACTCTTTGTCTGATCACTCCCCCATCTTTTGTATACGGCAACACTCTTGCTCCCAATCTCTGCCACCATGCTATATCACCTTCAGGAACTACACCACCTAGATCAGGCAAAGTTCCAATATGAAGTTTCATCTATTGATTGGTCTTATCTTTTTCAGTCCCTGGATGCCCAAACAGCTGTAGACTATTTTCTATATCAATTTCTAGTAGTCCAGAATAGACATACGCCCCTTGTGACCCGACTTGTTCGAGTAAAACCTACTAGGTGGTTACACAAAAATCTCCTAGCTGCATTGTATGCCAGGGATAAGAGCTGATGGCGTTTCAGGAAATCTGGCCTCAATATTGACTTCCAGACATACAGGGCACAGAGAAGTGTTTGTAAAAAGCAGATCAGGCTAGCAAAAAGCTCTTACTGTAAGGGGCTACTGTTGGAAGCATCTGGTGACCCTAGGAAATTCTGGGCACATGTAAAAACATTCCTAGTATCAAAGAAAACACACCTGGAAGACAATATGGTCATAAATGGAGTCCACTGTAATGACCTTAGGACCATTGCCAAAGCATTTAATAAGCAATTCTCGGACCTGTCCAGTTTCACATCTGCGTCCCTCCCCACGCAGCCCTCATCCATATTCACTCCACCCACCTACTCTGCATTTCCCCTCCTTTTTACTTTAAGGCAGTAACTAAATCTGAAGTACTTGGTTTATTGAACTCTATTTCTGATAATACCAGTGTGGGCTCAGATGGCATCGAGCCCAAACTTTCAAAACTGGCTGCACAATTCATTGCCTAACCTTTGTCTAGAATTTTCACCCTCTTGCATTGTACTGGATATGGCCCTGTGATCTGGAAAGTGGCCAAAATCACCCCGGCCCAAAGAAAGGAGATAAAAGGATCATGACCAATTATCAACCGATAGCCATACTATCAGTCTTATGCAAAATTATGGAAAAATTTTTATCTATCCAAGTTACTGAATTCCTGACCAAATATAACCTCCTCTCACTGATTCAGCATGGCTTTCGTAAGGGTCATAGCACCTCTACTGCCTTGCTTCATCTTACAAATGACAGTCTTACTGCAGTGAACAATGGGCATCTCACGGGGGCACTATTTATTGACCTCACTAAGGCATTTGACCTTGTCGTCCATCCTCTTCTACTAGATAGCCTCCTAGCCCTTGGTTTCTCTCGTAATTCAGTGGCCTGGTTTAATAGCTATCTATCAAACAGAACCCAGCTTGTTAGATTCAATTCTTCTGAGTCCAGTCCCTTACCAATTAACCTAGGCTTCCTTCAGGGGTTGATATTAGGCCCCCTTCTTTTCTCTATTTTTATTAATAGCATCTAGTCAGTTATTCCCGATTGTTCCGCGATCCTTTATGCGGACGACCTGGTCCTATACTGCAGTGATAAGAAGTAGGCCACATAAACCAAACACTCTCATCTGCTTTCATGTCTACTCAATCTTGGCTCTTCCACCATAAGTTAATCCTTAATGCTAGTAAAACGCAAACCATGTTGTTTGGGACTGCAGTCAAATTAAAACGCAATCAGGACTTATTTAAGGTATCTGGACAGGGTGGGATGGACCTTGAATTGGTACTCTCTTTCAAGTATCTTGGAGTCCTCCTTGATGAAAACCTCAATTTTGATAAGCATATAACAGCTACTTGTAAAGCGGTTAATGCTAAAATTGGGGTAGCCTACAACACAGGCTATGTCCTTACACAGTCAGCTAGATTAGCCATTGCCCATGGGATATTGCTCCTGTCGCTATCCTACGGGGTACTCACTTACCTCTATGCATCTCTCTCGCTCCTCAAAAAGTGGGATACCACCTATAACAACATCTGCAGGTATGCCTCTGCCTCCCCCTGGTCAAAACACCACTGTCAGCTCTATGCTGATCTAAATTGGCTACCCCCCACTTCTGCTCGTGCTCTGGTCCTTGGCTCTTTGACTGACAATATTCTCAGAGCAGGCATCCCTGTCTCACTTGCCTCTCTGTTTACTCCATTGCCTTCCTTGCATGGTCTTCAATCATCTGATAAATCCCTGCTGCTTATACCTAGATGTAAATCTAACAAAGGAACCCTAGCTTTCTCACATTCGGAGGCCAAACTCTGGAACTCCCTACCTCTTGATGTCTGTCTAGCTCACAGTCATGGCCAATTCAAAAACAAATATTGCTCCTTCCTCTTTAGCCAGGTCTCCTCTACCAGCTTCAAACCCCTCCCTGAACATGGCACCCTGTTTCTGCTGCTCTGCTGTCACTCGCCCCCTGCTGGTAATTGATCTCTACTTTCCAGGCACTTAAGTTTCAAGTGGCTATGCTTTATGCTCTGAAACCTATTTGTTGTTTGTGTGATGTGTTGTAGTTTAGCTTTGTATTGCGTATGTACTCTTAACAGTCCTGTAATTTAGCCATGTACCAGTGAATTCTTGTTTATATCTGTATTTGCTTCACTCTCAGTACACAATATGTACTCCCTGTTTTACCCCACCTCACTGTAACCTCTTGGGTCATGCCTGACAATAGTCATGTTTTGGCCATGGCACTTACCCAGTAAAAAAAAACAAAATTAATTCAATTTATACTGTAACCGGTTATAAATTACTACATCTGTAGGAACCTACTGTGCAAACCAATGTAACCTTGTTTCTGTAACCTATTCTAAACACAGTTCCTTAAATTCATGATGAAATCCAGATGTAAGTTACCTTGTCTGTTTTGAACCATTTTCTGTATTTGCCACTATCTGTTACTTCCCTGTAATTGCTCTGTATTTCTTCTGGGTCGTGCCTGAAAATAGCCATCTCTACGGCTAGCGCACTCACCCAGTAAACAAAAAATAAATAAATAAATAATGGGTCAAAAGGCAACCTATGATGCAAAATGAAGCAGCATTAATTCCCTAGTAATGCCCGCCTTATTTTGCAGTACTGTCATTCTCCACACTTGAGTTGCTACCCGAGTAATATAAAAATAGAGATCTCCCACCCACCCATCCAGTGGTCACAACTGTATCTGACCTGATCCCTGATCACAGCAGCATCATAGTGCTAATCGGAAAAGACAGACTCGTACTACAGGAAAACAAGACAGTTATGTGCACTCTGAACCCAATGCCCCTTCCGATGTGCAAAATCAGGTCACTTGGAGCCCCTCCAACTTCAGCTATTTTAGTATTAGTGTCCCAGTGCATTTCAATTACTTTGCAGCTGACAGCAGCAGTGCAACTCCTGCGTCTCAGATACTAACAATTCGTAGCAAGTACCTGATCAGAAGCAGTCCTAATGTTCAGCGAACAGGGTAATTGTTGAAAGTTATTGTAGATTGAAAGTGCCTGCGACAGTTGTCTGTGACCATTTTACTTGGTTAGTTAGCCACCGGCAATGTTACAGCACACTATGCAAATCAGCCATCCCATACTGCAGCACTCCACAAATACCTAGAAAATCAAAAAGTTACAAGCATTTTTTTTAACCAGAAGAGACAGACTAAGCTGAAAGCTTGTTTGCTGTGCAACCTGGGAGCACAAGTAAGGTAAGTGACTTGCTCAGGGTCACAAAGTATGCAAGTGGGAGCTGTGGGATTCAATCCTGGGTCTCCAGATTTGCAGCGCAGAGCCTTAAACCACTGCGCTATACTGCACAACTAACTTTTTCAGAAATTTAACAATAAACCATTTATTAGTGTGTGCTACTGTCACATATGTTACATGTTTAACTACTAGAGCACTAGGTATCAGCCACAATATGAAAGAATGTGGCATGTGAGAAAACCAAGTGTATGCATTAAAAAAAATAGCAATCTACAAAAATGGACATCTTTCTCTTTCTTTCAAAATGTTATTGTGTAAAATTTGTACAGCGCTTGCCATGTTATAAGTGGATTAATACACTCCAGACTCAGGCTCTACTAGGGAATTAATGCCCGGTTGGTGGTTGGAGGCACTTGGCCTTTGGCCTCGGACCTCAACCCCCCCCAACGGGCATTAATTCCCTAGTAGAGCCCTCCTCTATTGTGCATTTATTCTTATGTGTTACTCAATGTAATACTTTTTTATGTTTACAAAGAAAATCCCTTTTCTAGAGTGCATATTTACTTTGTTTCATGATGGGAACAATTGGTACCAGATGAGATATATCTTGCTCTCTTGTTGGGGAAGGGGGTTGATTCTTGGGGGATGAGATTGATACTTGAGGATGCTGACACTTGGGAAGAGTGCGGGCTGACACTTGGGAGGTTGAAGTTATTGGACTGATGGTGAAGTGGGTGATGCTGGGTGAGGAGATTAATACTTGGGGTGCTGATGCTTGGGGGATTGATACTTGGATGGGGAAGGGGACTGATGCTTTGTGGAGGAGGTTGATGCTTGGGAGATGGAGTTGATGCTTGGGAGGAGTGGGAGCTGAAGTTTGGGTTGGACTGATTCTGTAGTGGAGGGGGTTAATGCTGGGGGGGAAGAAGCTTATCCTGAGTTGGAAGGTGTGTGGTTGCAGTTGATAATGGGAGCTAACTGGCTCGGGGAAGGAGTTCAGTTACTGGCGGTGAGGTAGCAGAGGTAATAAAAGCTGTGGAGAGCTGCTACTCTCTTGGAGGAGCAGGAGCTGATGATGGCTGTGTGGGGGGTGCTGTGATTGGGTTTGCAGTGTCTAGTAGACAGTATTTCATGTACTTTCTGTTATTATTTCCCACATTCTCTTTTAACACTGAGGACAGGTGCATGAGAACAAAATAACTCCCTTATACAGGCCAGCCCATCAGTGCTGCAGTAGGGCTACTGTTCCTGATGCTGACAATCTGGGTTTGGTAATGTGCCCAGGGTGCAGGAGAACTGGCCAGAGGAAAGGGTGGTTGCCTGTACCCATATATGAGCACCTCCTCTTGTAGCATGGGAGGCATCATGACAGCTATCACATTAAAGTGGGAGAGTGTGCCAGCTTACACATGCACGTTTGTTGCATGCATGCATGCATGTGCACGTTGATGCTGCGGACTCCGAGGGATGGAGTAAAAATTATCACAGATTCAGTCTCACCATGGAGCAACTTGGCAGACAGTTTAAGTTCTGAAGATGTGGGGTGATAGCGCTGGGGGTACATGATGAAAAAGGGACATGTCGAAGTTGAGGAATAAGTAGTCAATAAAAAATATAAATGCCCCTAGATGTGATCTACTCTGGCTTCTTGTCGACATGCTAAATCCCTGTTTCCCTATTTATGACATCATAATTACCTCCACAACAGACTATTATGAAATATAAACATAATTATGATGTTGGGTGTAGACAAGCAACCGGGATGGAATATAATTTAAGCAACAAGGCATGAGAGGGGGTGCGTTATGGTGGGAAAACAGCCCACCTCAGGTGGATTGAAGCACGAGGCATAACAGACTGCTTCTACCACCCAAGAAGGGCTGTTAGGCCAAATGCACTTCCTGGCGTGCCTTATTGCAATTATGAAATGGGTCCTTTTTAGTAAATGTTATGCATTTTTTTTAAACATATCAGTTTCAGCTGGGCCGTTGTGCTGGGATAATGGCCCAGCAGAAAGCAGCTCTCAGCTAATCAGAATTCAGCATTTTTTACACCCATTTCATTATAAAGAATAATAGTGGGAATTTTAGAAACAAGCATTTGTCAATGCCGAATGTTGTCTCGCTGGCATTGGCATTGGTAGTGCAGGAGTTAGAGATGCATAATAGGAATGGCAGTGAAGTACTGAAGTGACGCCAACCCCACCCCCACCCTGCAGAGGCTGACAGGGTGTGCCTTTGGGTCGTCAGCTATAACACTCATGCCATTTTACCTCACCCTACCCTGTAGACACTGACAAGTGTTGTGGTGTGCTTTGGGGTCTTTGGGTGTTATGCTTACCCCATTCCATAAGGAAATACGCTGAGGTGGGTGCAGTTTAGGAGAATGGGGTGAACTTTGTGGCCAAACACTCCAAGGCACACCACGATGCCTGTCACTGGCTGCAGGGTGGGGGTGGAGGTGGAATGGCATAAGCATTACAGCCGATGATCCCAAGTCACAACCCTGATGCCTGTCAGTCTGTACAGGGTGGGGTGTTACAGTTGGAAACCTTAATGTCGATGGTGTGTTAGGTATTTTTCATAAATTTTTCAACATGCAGGCTTTTACATGACCCCACCTCATGAAGTGGCACTATCAGTTTGTTAGCTGAAGGTGGTTTCACAGCGCTATGCCATTTAGCAACACAGAGACAAAAACACATTTTGGTCAGTATGTGAAAAATGACAACTGTATTGTTCATGAAGAGGTGTAAAAAAATGGCAACATTGAAAATCTGGAGTGAAAATGTTAAAAATTGGTGAAGTCATGAGCATGCATAGAAAGTGTGCAACACATGCCTGTAACCCAATTATTTTCTGGATTTTTTTTAACCACATTTTCAACATAGGCATTTTGGGACCTCCCCTCATGAACAGTGGCATTGTGATTTTGTTAATTTGTCCCAAAAGTTGATTTCCCACAGCGACCACGCCATTGTGCACCACAGGTGTGAAAACACATTTTGGGCAGGATGTGAAAAATGACAGCTGTACTGTTCATAAGGAGGTGTGAAAAAATGCCAGTGTTGGAAATGTGGCATGAAAATATTGCAAATTTGCGAAGTTACAAGGGTGTGTGGAAACTGAGCAATGCATGCTTGTAGGCTGCTGGTTAACTAGGATCTGCAGCTTATCCATTAGGTAGGGAAATGGGCAGATTGGGTGGGCTAAGCGGTCCTTATCTGCCGTCAAATTCTATGTTTCTATGCAACACAGTAATTTTATGGACTTTCGTCACCAGATTTTCCACATAGGCATTTTAGGACCTCTGCTCATGAACAATGTCACCATCTTTTCCTCAAACTGTCCCAAAAACTGATTTCGCACAGTGACCGTGCTATTCTGTGCCGGATGTACAAAAACACATTTTGGCCATGATATGTAAAATGACAGCTGTACTGTTCATGAGAGTGTGTGGAAAAATGCCAATTTTGAAAATTTGGAATGAAAATATTACAAATTCAAGAGATTCTGATGATGTATGGAAACTGTGCAACGCACGCTCATGAAACAGCCATTTTTTGGATTTTTTCCACCAAATTTACAACATAGGCTTTTGAGAGCCTCCCTAATGAACAGTGGTACTGTCATTTCATTAATCGGTCCTGAACGGTGATTCTGCACAGTGGCCGCGAAATCACCTTTCAGGACTGAATAATGCCCTGACAGTGATGAATTCATGAGGAGGGGTCCCAGTAACCCCATGTTGACAATTTGGTGTCAAAATTCCCAAAAATGCCCAAGATATGCATCAAACTTGAAAAAACTCTAGTTATGCCATTATACAGCTTACTGACATTTCTTCAGTTCGCGGTCCGCTTTGAAGAGTGCAGACATATTACTGGTCCACCGAAGATTGTCTCGTCGGACTCTGGAGGTAAGTATGGGGTAGGGGGTGTGGGGAGGCAGGGTGTGCAGTGGGTGGGTGCAGGTTGTGGGAGAGGTCAAGGAGACCGCGAGGGACCATTTCCTTTTTTACAGGGTAAAAAGAAAAGAAAAGGGAACATCGTGGGACAGTTTTTGTTTTTTCAGGCACATTTGGCATGTTGGGGTGGGCTTCCAGCGTGTCACCTGATTGTTTTGAGGGGCTGTAGCTGATGGGGGATTGGGCACCCCATCAGCACATGGGGGGCAAAAGCTGAGGGGGATTGGGCACCCCCCTTGGCACACAACAGATGGGGGGAGACATTATGCTGACAGGGAGTGGACTCCCCTATCGGCTATATAAACAAGGATGGGAGACCGTAGCTAACAGGGATTGGGCCCCCCCATCAGCAAAGGAACTGTTGGGTGGGAGCACATGATGCTGAGGGGAATTGGGCACCCCCTAGGCACACACTTGGAGGGGGTCATTATGCTGATGGGTGGTGGGCTCCCCCGTCGGCAAACGAAGTGGGTCAAGGAATGCGACAGGGGGATGGGGCACCCCTGTGGCCATGTTTACGTGGGGATGCTGTGCCGTTGCAATGAGAAGCTTGCTTCTCATTGCTGCAGAGATTTTCTTAGATGTGGTAAACACATTATGTCTTGCTGGTGTGGCGCCTGTATGCTGCCTTACTGGGGAATGAGCGACGCACGTACTGATCCGTGCCCTGCATTCGCCCACAGTGACCGCACGTCCAAATCTGCTCCTAATGGAATATGTTGGCTGGTGTGCAAGTGCTATCCAACATAAAAACATATAAACTATAACATGCTTAATTGTGTCTAAATATTACATTTTTTCAAACTTGTCCCAGTGGAGTTGGGGGTCCCTTAACTGCTAGACTAAAATGAGCCACAGAGACTGTTTTCTTTTGTATAAACCACTAGTGTGCTATTTTATAGGGCTGCAGTGGGCATAGCACTGCAGATCTACTGCACTGAGAAAATGACTATGTCATCCTTGTTACCGTACAACTTGATAAGGTGTCAAGTAGTGGCCTCCGAGCCTGAGAACCAAAAGACACTGCATTTTTTCTTTATTTTCAGCAGTCCTGATTTCTGTTGCATAAAATGCATACAAAACCCCACACCCCAGCACTACACATTCCACTCCCCCACCCAAAGAAACACAACAGTGACACTGGGGGTGCTGATCCCCAAAGTTCGGATGACAAATTTGTGAACATCCCCCTCCCCCCCATCGACTGCCATGCATGTGCAGCTACTTTTTTTTTATTTTTGTGCTGCCACTACTTTACTGATTACTGGATTGAGGAACTTTACTTAGATTTCCCAGGTCACACCAGGAGACGAGCAACTTGTTCCTCAGCATGCCGTCCTGGTGTAACATTTAAAATAAAAGATGTTCCCATCATCTACTAAGGCATGCAGGTACTGAGACACTGAGGCTGACAGCTCTGCTGTCCCTTCAGCGTCTATAAAATGCAAAAGAGAAAACATTCCTACCAATTAGCAAGATTAGGCTTAGATCCATGGCTGAACAACTTTTCAAGCCAGGATCTCAGAACATCCATCTGCTTTCATCTCCTGCCCATCTGGCTGCCAAAAAAATGCAGCAGAAAAAAAAAATGCAAAACAAAAATGGCAAAGTCAAAATTTGTACCATTTATGCTTTTTGTTTTTTTTATACAGGCTGAGGAGCTTTACACCTGTGTCCAACACTGCATCATAGGTACTTGATGAGTGAGCACACCTCCGCCTTGGCTCAGCAGAGATGCAGCTGGGTCTGTTAGGGAGGTGAGTAAAATGGCAGCTAGTGATTTCTTCTTTTCTTCAGCTAGAGGACCTGATTTTTTTTATACATGACAGTTGCACTAACAGGATTAGTGAATCACAATCTATGCCAAATCACAATAAATGATTATGGTTCATGCTGGGGTGTGTATGGGGGGGGGCGGGGGTGAGAACAAATCTTTTATTGTGTTAATTGTAAAGTACTGTGGCATCACTCCAACTTGTGTCAGTAGCTGGAGGATAGAAGTGACGTGTACTGTTCTTGTGCTGCAAAGCTGTGCAGTGCAAAACTTCACAGTCATACCACTTTACATAATTCCTGCAGAAGTACACCAGTGGTATCCTTTGTGTTCGTCACACAATATGTCTCCCCATTCAGCTGTCAAGCTCCATCTGTCTCCCGGTGGCACATGAAAAGTTACAGCACTGCAAACCATTTTTAAAGGAAGGAAACATTCTGCATTTTAAAAAGTGGATTTTTTTCCTTTCTTTTTTATGCGGTCTGACCTGTCTTACATTTGTGTGATTGGCTTATTTAGCATTCATCAGTTAGAACAAACAGCTTGATTTAAGACACTACTTCAACGGTTCACTAATGATGCACAAGTAACTCCTGCATGCAGTCAATCATGAATGTTACGGAACTGCACAATTTTTTTCACTGCAAGCTTGTCATGTAGATTTTTTATTCAAATTGCATTTTTTGAAGGAATTAATGAATTTAAAGCTTATCTCATGATACCAGCAAACACTGGTTTACCATCAGGCATGTTGTAATTTAACAATCTTGGCATCGATTGATTTTGTCTATTTTATTTTTTACAAGAACTTACATGGCATTCAGTTGACAGCATGATGATGTGAGGATGCCAGTCGATTTGATGCCCTTGCCTCTGCACGTGTATTTGTTGGCTGTCACGTCCCAGTTAAAGTTCAGTGACATGTTGCACCCGTTATTTATTATTGATACCTAAATGCATAGCGTTTGTATCTCTGGTTCACTGGGATGTCTGGTTTTGGTGCTGGGACTGCGCTGTCCCGTTGGTGCTTATGGTGGCTATTGGGGAGGCAGGTATTTTTTAGACAAAGCCTTGATAATGGCAGATAGCTGTTATCCATGCTGCCGTATGCGATGTCAAGCAAAAGAGAAAAATGTAGTCTAATTTACTACCAGGCCAGTAGTTCTCATTCTGAAAGTAGAGAGAGACCACGTTTGTAAAGTGCTTAATGCAGTTTTTTCCCTTCACTTCCCTCCCATCACCAGAACCCCCAGTGATTCTGTAAAAACACTCCTTTACTGTGGCAATTTATTTCAGAGCTCTTGAGCCTAGAATGTGTGAGCAGAGGGAATGATTTACAGTATGTTATTGGAAGCTCTTCAATGGAAGGGCTAGACCAATTAATAAATACAACAAAGTGAGTAAATAAATAAATATATAAATAAAGTACTATAGGAAGTCAGTCTGCTGTCTCCTGCAAAGAGTAGTTTCAACCAACACATCTATCTGAACATTGCAACTTAGTTTTTTTGTATATGAAAAATGTCTCACATGATGCATCTATCAAGCTGACAATGAAAGCGGGATCAGGTGGCAGCATAAAAGCAGAACTGGAGCCCATGACTTATATGCGACCTAGAAATTGGTAGAGTTGGGTATCACATATCTGAATAAAATATTTATTACATAAAATAAGTAATGCATCAGCATACAACCAACAGCCCCCCTCCCCCAGTACAAACCAACCTTTCACAAAATATGTTCGTTTTTTAAGGCTTGGCTGCAGACACAAATGCTCCTGTTGTAAAGCACCTAGTTAAAGGTGTATTTCCTATTTTGCACAAATCTGTACTGAGGTTACACATACCAATCCTAAAAAAATCTAATTACAATTTGATTTGTACTTTAATACATGACAATGCAATCTAATATCTAATGTTTAGCAACTGACCTCAATCACAAACACCTCCCTTCCACCTGTGGCCCCAGACTCCCAGCTCAACGCACTGATCCCAGCCTTGTATAATGTGGGTGAAGCAGCTAGGGCTGAAACCCCCTGTGCTGCACAGTAAGCTCCAGAGTCAGCAAGAGACAGGGACTCAGTTCTCTGTCATAAATACAACCTAGGTTAATTTATCTTATACATAATGCTATACTTAACAATTGAAGATCAGCTGAAACAATGTTTGAATTACACAGCAGTGAAGATAGGCAGTACATAAAACTGTGAACTCAAATAAACAGTTGCAACTTAAAAAAGAGCTATTTAGAAAATGTTTGCATTTTGAAATATCTAGTGTAAACCAGACATGTAATATCCTGTATCAGAATATACCATTTTACTTTTTTTGAGAGGGCTCAGGACCTATATAACTCAGTCAGTAGTGGCTTCTCCACTCATCCTAAACCCCCCACCCCCACCCTTCTGTAATTGTATTTGTCAAGTCATGTGATTGTGCCTTCCATATTGATCTACTGATTTATAACTGCTCATTTTTTTTGAGTGAGATTCTTAACAAAAAGAGCATTTGGCCCATATGTAACTTTCAAAGTGGAAAGGGTCCGTAGAGTATCAGTATTGTTAGGGGGTTTAAGTGAAAAGGTAATATCTGCATCAGAGGATGGTACGGTCTCTAACCCAAAAAGTGCATGCGCTGACAGTAGTGTGTCATGAAGCTCTTACTAGTCATGCAGACAAAAATGTGTGAATCTTCTACAAAGCATTATTTGAGTTGACATAATTTGTTAATTTTTTTTGTTTTATTAGTGTTTATCTGTTCTGCACAGTGGGCTACGGAGTTGGCAAGAGACAGACAGAGAAGTGTCACACTGTCTTCTGTCTGCAGCCTCAGTCTTTCAAATCCCCCACCGAGAGACCCCATCACAAATAAAAAATATCTTTGCATTCCACTTACATCTGCTGCCTCGGCCTTCTTGCTTCCAGAGACAGAGTTGAACACCAATGAAAACACTTTCCTTTCTGTCTGATGCCCCAGATGTTCAGCTCCTAAGGACTGATGCCTACTGATCTTAGGAGGCGATGCTGTACTGTGCCTTTAATATGGCAGTAACTGCAAAGCATAGTAAAAGGGTGAATCTGTCTTCAATCTGCAGTCTCAGCCTTTCAAATCCTCCTGACAGACCCCGTCACAAATAAAACAAGCATTTGTCAATGCTGAACATTCACTTTCAGGTATTTGCAGTGGTGTTTGACACTTGGACATGGCTTAAAAAAATCAGTGACAAAAAAGTAAAATGAGGGACACCATTTAACTATTGGTTCTATCCCCTGAAGCAGGCAGCATAACAGTACTGCTGTGAAATACTCTGTCTGCAGAACAGCAAGTCTGAAACTGTTTGACAATATCATGAGCATGCAGTATACCTGCTGTTCAGTCATGGAAACACAAATTCTAGGAAGGACAGGAACATTGTAAGGCAAAATGAGGGACATTTCTGAAAATCTGGGTAACCTGAGAGGTATGGTCCCTCTTTCCCCTCTCTCTCCCCCCCCCCACTGTCGCTCTCTCTATCTCTCTCTCTCTCTCTCCCCCCACTCCCTATTCTCTCTCTTTCTCTTCCTCTGCCTCTCTCTTTCTTCCCCTCTGTCTCTCTCTCAACCCCCTCTAGCTCTCTCGTTCTCTGTCTCTCTCTCTCTCTTCCCCCTCTGTCTCTCTCTCTTCTCCCCCTCTTCTCTCCATCATCTCACCCTGTGTCTCTCTTAGCAAACAAGCATTTGTCAATGCTGAATGTTGGCTTGCTGGCACTGGCATTGGTAGTGCAGAAGTTAGAGAGATGCAGAATAGTATTGGCAGTGAAGTACTGAATTGACACTGAGCCTGGCCCCACCCTGCAGAGAGAGGCATTGGGGTGCTCCTTTGGGTCATCGGCCATAATGCTCATGCCATTTTACCTAACCCTACCCCACAGACACAGAGAAGTGCCACGGTGTGCCATGAGGTCTTCGGGCCTTATGCTCACCCCATTCCATAAGAAAATATGCTGAGATGGGTGCAGTACAGGAGAATGGGGTGACCTTTGGGGCTGAAGAGTCCAAGGCACACCTCGATGCCTGTCACTGGCTACAGGGTGGGGGCAGGGGTGGAACGGCATGAGCATTACAGCCAACAATGCCAAGTCACACCCCTGATGCTTGTCAGTCTCTACAGGGTGGGATATTATGGTTGGAAATCATAATGCCCTGAGTGTTTTTTGGTGTTTTCACTCCAAATTTTCAACATGTGCAGTTTGTGACCCCACCTCATGAACAGTGGCACTATGAGTTCATTAGCAGAAAGGTGATTTTGCACAGTGACTGTGCCATTTGGCACCACAAGTGTGAAAACACATTTTGGGCAGGATGTGAAAAATGACAGCTGCACTATTATTGAGGAGGTGTAAAAAAATGGCACTGCTGAAAATCTGGAGTGAAAATATGAAAAACCGAAGTCATGAGCATGCGCAGAAACTGCACAACGCACACCCATAACACAATTATTTTGGGGATTTTTTAACAAAATTTTGAACATAAGCATTTTGGGAACTCCGGTCATGGACAATGTCACTATAATTTTGTTACTCTGTCCCAAACATTGATTTCCCACAGCAACTGCGCCATTGTGTGTCACATGTGCGAAAACACATTTTGGGCAGGATGTAAAAAATGACAACAGTACTGTTCATAAGGAAGTGTACAAAAATGGCAATGTTGAAAATCTAGAAAGAAAATATGAAAAATTGGTGAAGTCACGAACGTGCATAGAAACTGAGCAATGCACACCAGTAACGCAATTATTTTGAGGATTTCTTTTTCAACATAGGCATTTTGGACCTCCACTCATGAACAGTGTCACTGTGATTTTGTTAATGTGTCCTAAATATTAATTTTGCGCAGCAACCTCGCCATGGTGCACCATATGCGTGAAAACACATTTTGGGCAGGATGTGAAAAATGACAGCTATACTGTTCATGAGAAGGTGTGAAAAAATGGCAGTGGTCAAAATCTGGAGTGAAAATACTAAACATTGTCAATGTTACGAACGTGCATTGAAACTGCGTAACACATGCTCATAACACAGTCATTTTTTGCAATTTGTTCACCAGATTTGCAAGATAGACTTTTGGGGACACCACCTCATGAACAGTGGCACAGATGTTTGAGGTTAGCCAAGGAGGTGACCTCAGTGGGGAGAGCAGTGGACTCCAGAGGAGGAAGAAGTAAATCCTGGTGGGGGACTCCATCATAAGAGGGATCCAGCTAGGAACACAGGAGGGGGAGGACAGGGAGGTGAGGTGCTTACTAGGTGCCATGGCATGGAAGGATGGAAGGAAGATCCTGGGGATCACTGAGAAGGCAAGACAGGAGGGTGAGCTGGATGTCATTATCCACCTAGGCACTCATGACCAAGCAAATGGGGAGCCAAAGGAATTTCAGGAAGAGTTTAGGAAACTGGGGAGGGGTCTCAAGCAAGTAGCTACTTCTGTCACCTTCTCAGAAGTACTACCTGTGAGAGGCATGGGAGAGCATAGGGGTGCATGCACCAGGAACTTTAACTCATGGTTGAAGAACTGGTGCTGTGAGGAAGGGTTTGGATTCATTGGTGACTGAGGACCCACCTGGAGGGATGGAGGCTTGTTCAAGCCTGACGGCCTGCATTCATCCTGGAGGGGAATCCAAACACTCAATGATGAGTTTAAATGCTACATTGACAAGCATTTAAACTAGCCAAGGGGGCTGGCAGGTCAGCAAGGAGGGTACCTAATTGACTACCCCCCGCAGCTAGCAGTGGAACCAGTGAACAGGTGGCATGGATATCTCTACAAAGCAGTGTGCAAAAGATGGAGATAAGTGCCCAAGAGGTGGATAGACAGAAAAGGGGCAAAATTCAACAGAACGGCAGACAGCAAGGAGAACCAGGGATAAGGACAAACAGGGAAGGTGCTGGAGTAGAACAGCTAAACAATCTAGGGAGGTCAAATCATGGAAATCCATGTGTGCCAATGCCAGGAGCCTTAGCAACAAGATGGAGGATCTGGAGGCTGTCATGGTGCAGTCAGACCCGGACTTTGTTGCCATCACAGAAACCTGGTGTAATGATAACCATGACTGGGAGATGGCCATACCTGGCTACAACATATTCAGAAGAGACAGGGCAGGTAAGAAGGGAGGAGGAGTGGCACTGCATGTGAAAAATGACATAAGGGCCACAAAGATCCAGGAGGAGCAAAAAGGGGGAGAGATACTGTGGTTAAGCTGGAAAGGAAAATGGGTCTGGCCATCCACACAGGTGTGGTCTATAGACCACCAGCCCAGGAGGAAGAAACAGATAGGGAGCTGATGCTAGCCATCCAAAGGATGGCAGACAAGGGTGAGGTAGTGCTGGTTGGAGACCTCAATGTTCCAGACGTGGACTGGAGCATCCCAGCAGCAGCATCAACTAGGAGCAGATTTATCCTGGACTCCCTTCAGGGTGCCTTCCTCAAGCAAGTGGTCATGAAACCAACTCAGCAGAAGGCAATACTGGACCTTGTGCTCACAATCAGGGACAGTGTGATGGGGGTAACAGTGGGGGAGCACCTGGGAAACAATGACCACCAATCATTGTGGTTTGAAATCACAGAAGAAGCAGAACCAAACTACACAAAAACACATATCCTGGATTTTAGGGGGACAGACTTTGGGAAAATGGGGAGATGCTTGAAAGAGGCATTAAGGAGAATGGGGCAGGAATCAGGGGTTGAGGAACAGTGGGCAGTATTTAAAATGGGGATTACAAGAAGAACAGAATTATGCATTAAGCAGGTAAGCATGGGGAAAAGGAAGAGGAGGTTGTTATGGTTTTCCAAGGAGGTGGCAGAGAAAGTGAAAGCCAAAAAGATTGCATTCAGGCAATACAAAAAGACACAGGCAGAAGGGGATAGGGAGAAGTACCAGGAGAAGCAAAGGGAGGCAGGGAGATCAGTAAGGGAAGCCAGAGTTCAAACAGAAGAGCACATTGCAAAATCAGTGGGTAAAGGGGACAAAACCTTTTACAGGTACATAAGTGAAATAAAAAAGGCAAAGGGAGGGATAGTGAGACTGAAGGGGGAAGATGGGGGCCATGTGGAGGATGACAACAGTAAAGCTGACATATTGAACAGGTATTTCTGCTCAGTCTTTACTGAGGGAAGAAGAGGGTAATGGGTCTGAAGGAGTACAAGGGGTGGGAATGGTGCAGAAATGGACACAAGTCCCTTTACACGAGAAAGGGTCCTGAAGGAACTGGAAGTAATAAGAGTTGATAAAGCAATGGGGACAGAAGGGGTGCACCCCTGGGTCCTTAAAGAACTAAGAGGGGTGGTGGCTGAACCTCTGGCAATCCTGTTTAGCCGATCACAGGAAACAGGGGAGGTACCCAAAGACTGGAGGACAGCAGGTGTAGTCTCCTTATAAAAAAAATGGGAACAAAGAGGAAGCGGGGAACTACAGACCAGTCAGCCTCACCTCAGTAGTGGGGAAGATCATGGAAGCACTACTGAAGGAGAGATTGGGGGAACATCTGGTTGTCAATGGACTACAGAACCAAAGGCAGCATGGTTTCACCAGGGGGAGGTCATGTCAGACCAATCTTGTTGGATTTTCTGACTGGGTGACTAGGAAGGTGGATCAGGGGAGGGCAGTGGACATGGCCTATCTGGACTTCAGCAAGGCCTTTGACACTGTGCCACATAGAAGACTATTACACAAACTGGGGAATATGGATGTGGGCAGGACAGTAGTGCAGTGGGTAGGTAACTGGCTGGGTGGCAGGACACAGAGAGTGGTGGTAAATGGCTGTCACTCCACAGAGGGAAGAGTGACCAGTGGGGTACCACAGGGATCAGTGCTGGGACCGGTCCTATTCAACAGCTTTATCAGTGACATTGCGCAGGACCTAGAAGGAAGAATTTCCCTGTTTGCTGATGACACAAAGCTCTGTAACAGATTAAACACACCAGAGGGTGTAGACAGAATGAGAAGGGACCTGCAGAAACTTGAAGAATGGTCAGAGGTTTGGCAGTTGAAATTCAATGCAAAGCAGTGCAAGATAATGCATATGGGGCACAAAAACCCTGGCACAATATATCATTTGGGGGGTGAGGATATAGCGTGCACCAAGCAGGAAAGAGATCTTTTGGTTATCATCTCTGATGACCTCAAGGAAGGGAAACAGTGTGACAAGACAGTGGGTAAAGCAAATAGGATGCTGGGATGCATAGGCAGGGGCATCACCAGTAAGAAAAGGGAGGTCATAATTCCACTATACAAGACACTAGTGAGGCCCCACCTGGAGTACAGTGTACTGTTCTGGAGACCTTCCTTACGTAAGGACATAGACAGAGTAGAGAAGGTTCAGAGGAGGGCAACAAAAATGGTACATGGATTGCATCACAAGTCCTACTAGGACAGGTTGAAGGAATTTAATATGTACTCCCTGGAGGAGAAGAGGGAGCGAGGGGATATGATAGACATCCAAGTATCTTACAGGGAAGAACAGGGTGCAGGAATACACTATTTTTAAGTGAAAAAGATGTTCCAGGTCTAGAGGGCATGGGATGAAGTTGGAGGGAGGATGATTCAGAGGAAACATGAGGAAGAATTTCTTCACAGAACGGGTGGTGGATAAGTGGAACACCCTGCCAGAGGAAGTGGTGGGGGCTGAAGAAATCATGGGATTTAAGAATGCATGGGATAGACATAAAGGAATTCTGGAGGTTAGGGTTAAGGGGCAACAGACTTCTAGGAAAACATAAAGTAAACTTACAAGCTCAAATGGGCAGACTGGGTGGGCCCTAGGTCCTTATCTGCCGACACTGTCTATGTATCTATGTATCTATGTATGAATTTGTCCCAAAAGGTGATTCCATGCAATTACCGTGAAATTACCTTTTGGGACCAAATAATGAGATGATACAGCATGTGTCCATGAGGTGGGGTCCCAGGCACCACATGTTGAAACTTTGGTGGCAAAATTAAAAAACATGGCTGAGATATCCACCTAAGTTGACCCCCCCACCCCCATTTATGCCATTATACAGCTTACCGGCATTTTTTCAGTTTGCAGTCAGCTTTGAAGGGTGTAGACGTGTTTCTGATTCACTGACGATCATAGTGCCAACCTCCAGAGGTAAGTATGGGATGAGGGGGGTGTGGGGATGGTGTGTGTGCAGATGGTGGGTGCAATTTGGGGTAGGGAGCACTGAAGACAATGAGGGACCATTTTCTTTATTACAGGTGAATTATAACAAATGTTGGGACACTGGGGTGGGCTCCCAATGTGCCCCATGACTTTTGGAGGGGCCTGAGGATGATGTTGGCAACACTGGGTAGGGCTTCCAGTGTGTCACACAATGGGGTTTAGGCAGGGACAGGGGGCAGGAACATGCCAACATGATCAGTTTACTCTCAGCGGCAGCACACTGTGGTGGGCTCCCAGTGTGCCACACAAAGGGGGGGTGGACTGGACATGCTGACATGGTGATTGCACCCCTGATGTTGGCTTCCTTTGGGATTTTGTGGCGGTGGCTTCACCGCTATGTTTATTGAAATGTTTCACAAGGAAAGGCATGTCGGGAGGCATGTCATTGGTACCACTGCATGCCCAGCTTGTCTCTGATTACAGCAGTACTTTTCTCATAAGTTGTGTCCACTTTACATAATGCATGTGTCAGCACTAGCATGCTGGCTATTTGGTGAATGAGGGACGGACCTACTAAAGCGTGCCCTGCATTTGCCAACATAGACACACTTCTGAAATATGCCACTAGCATAAGGTGTTCCTTGTGCAAGTCCGAAAGTGAACGCAAAAACACTTTTTGCATTCTCCTTTCATCTGCTGCCTTTGCCTTCCTGCTCCCAGTGACAGAGCTGAACACCAATACAATTCTTTCCATTCTGTAGTTGATTACAAATAGATAAAACTACAAAACTTTAAACTGTGTGGTTTGTATTTGACATTCTTCAGGCCAGCTTAAGGGTCTTTACTTGAAAACATCTTGTAGTTTACTATTATACTTATTTTACTGATCACAAGTCTTTGACAGAAAGGAGAAAAGAAGGTATTGCACCCTTTTTGTTTGCTTCATTTCACATATTGGAAACCCGATTTATGGCATTTAATTCCATTAAACCTTGTTACAAAGTTATCTGGATTTCAAAATGTGTGCTATCTTAAAGAGTTAAACGCTGGCTGTACACACACAATGTCAAGGCATCAGGAACTGAAAAAAACCTCAAGACTATTAACAGGTATACGCAGTCTGCCTTCTTGTTTTGCCATGCCCGTTTTCTTATCGCTCCCTGCTTTGTTTGTGACACTGCTTTTTGAAAATAGCAGAGAATGAGAGAATGGTCAGATAACTGGCATTTGTATAGGCAGTATATTTTGGTCCAATAAGTCTGTAATATTTCTAGATATGTCCTGTATTCATTTGTTACAGCAATACAAATTGTATTTATGTTGTTTGCAATCATATACAGGAAATACATTTTATCGAAGATCCATTTTCAAAAATATGTGCCAGTGGTCTGCCTTAAAAATCTGAGGGTTCTATGGGACATGCATTGCAAGTAGTTCACTTGAACATAATAATTGCCTACTCATTTATGAACAGTGATAAACAATTAAAAAGGGAAAACACATTTTACACCTTGTTTAATCAGTTATACCCAGCTACTGAAATATTGGCTTATCTGCAGCCTGACAAATCAAAATAATTCTTGTATTTCAAATTACACCGCTTTAATGTGAGACACTGTAAACCATACATTTCCCAAGAGCAATCATGCTTTATTTCTTCCAGTTACCAAGTATATTTGGCATGCTATTGGTTGACAGCCAGTATCTGTAACTTTCAGTAAGATATTACTGCATTCTCTTTCTCTTTCAATTTGGATCACTTATAGGTAAAGAAGACATCCCCTTTTGGATAGAGGTGTTACATTATGTTACGGACAATGTATTGGAAGTGTCTTTCCCAGCTCACAGGTATGACAGATCAAATGAGTGAACACAGACACTTGAGAACATCGCACTTGTAAGCCCAATTTTTTAATAGCTAGACACAGAAATCAGTTCTGGTGTTTCAATTGCATCCAGCTGGCTTGCTGTCTTTCTGTAAGAGTAGCATTCTGAGGGATGCTGAAACAATGATTAAGGATGAATATGACACATTTGTATGTTAAATTATCAATGAATTCAGTTTCAAAGAACGAAAGAGTGCAGGTTTCCACGTCACAGTGGAGGGGCTGTAGCTATCCTTTCTCTTGAACATGCTTCACCATTAGAGACTGTGCTAGTGTTTTTATATATGTTCAGACAATATTTCACCAGTTATTTCATGTGCTGTATCAAATTAATAAATAAATGAAATTGCTGCAATAATTCAATTTGCATTAAATGTATTGTAACATGAACATCATGTTCAAAAGGTTATGTGCCAAGAAAAACAATTATGACATGCTAACCAACTCAGAAATAGTCTGATCAGTTGTAAACAGTTATTACAACAGTATTTACAAATCTTTTTTTTTTTTAAATGTATTGTCTGATTCATAAATTGTAGCAACAGTTCTTGTTGGATGCTAAATATCCTTGCAAAAGCTTAATATAGAAATTTCAACCTCAACTGAACCGTGGCTGGTAGAACTGTAGAACTGTTGAGAGTCCAGTAAAGTGCTGTGTGCTATGTGCTATGTGCAGAGAAAAAAAAAACAGATCGCAAGTGCAATAAATTAGGGCAGAATAAGTGAGTATAGCAGCTTGACTATAGTAGCAACTGGGTAGTGCAAGGTTGTTCCCTTCAGTGTGATTCTTGTTTAAATCAGGTTTCCTTAAACAGTGTTATAATAGTAGCCATAGAAAAGTGCTAGGTGCCAACTCTCAAGTGTTACATGAATGCAGACACTGAAAATAATGAGATATAGCTGCACTGAGGTGTTGAGCCATGTAATGGTCAAAAAAGGTGAAAATCTGCAAGAAGTTGATTAATGCCACTTGATACTCATATATTGGAGCTGCAAGATCCCCAAATCTGTGACAGCCCTAACAAGCTGAGTCAAATAAGGTCAAAGGTAAGCATCTGGAAAAAATAATTATGGGTATCACTGAACTGCAGTAAAATTCAAGAATGAAAGAGTTTTGGCAGTCACGTGATGAGCCGGCTCGGGTAAGACGCGCCTCTCGCTCCTCCGAGCCCCAAGCGTCTATATTAAGCTTAAAGTACCCGATTTTGGTGGCGTTTTGTGATCGTCTTTGATTTAGTGTTTGTCTGGAAGCACCGAGTGGTCTGTGGGATGGTGCAAATTTCAGTTTGCAAGCGGAGAGGAAATACGTTGGCAGCCTGCGAGGTAGTGGGGGAATTGGCCAAGCCAGGCCTCAGTGATTGATGGAGACCGAGATCGTAGCTCCACTGACAGGGCGCTCTCAGCGCCTAAGAGGCTGAAGCCCCACACCCCCACCGGATCTAGAGCAGGGTGAAGTGCTCACTACAGAAGGAGGTTCGGAGTCAATACTGAGGACATCAAAGAAATTAAGTCCCTGCTGCAAGGTTTGGTAGTCGACTTTGCCGAAGTGAAACTGGCGCTACACTCACTGGCCCAAAGGATGAACAATGCAGAGGCCAGGATTGCTTCTCAAGAAAGAAAAGTCACCACTTTAGACCAGGAGATAGTGGTGCTTCGGAGAAAGGTTAAAAAACTAGAGGAAAGGCTGGAAGACCAAGAAGCAAGAAATCGCAGAAATAATTTAATATTAGCGGGGCTACCAGAGAGATCAGAAGGTCCAGATTGTGTTGCTTTTGTACAAGAGCTGCTTTTGAAAATGTTTGGCCCTTCACCATTTGGGGAAGGGTACAATCTGGAGCGGGCTCATCACGCATTGAGGGAGGCCCCGCCACCAGGGGCTAGACCGAGAGTGATAATTATGAGGTTCCTAAATTATAAGGAGAAGTCATATGTACTCCAGATGTTTAAGCAAAAGAAGCCATTGCAGTGGAATGGAGCCTCAGTTTGGTTCTTCCAGGATGTGGTTCCAGGGTCAGAGAGAAGCAAAAGAATATGGAGATATCAAGAAGAAGCTCTATCTGGCTGGTATAAAATTCGACTTCTGTATCCATTCGTTAATGGTGAAACTCTCTTGGGAAAAGAAATTCTTAACAGCAAAAGCGCATGGGATGGACTCTGTGCTGATCTTCGGATCTCTACAAAGGCTCAACCTGAGGATGTCCTCTGTGTGAGGCAGGTCTCATTGGACTTATTGGGAGGAAGCTCTTTGGCCATTTAAAGTGCTGGGTTGGATTAAGTAGGCCTCGGCCAGAAAAGGACATTTTAAATAAAAACTGGGGTTGTCTCTACGAGGCCCTGTGGTGTGGAGGGAAAGGGGGTGGGTGGTTGGGTGGGGAGGCTGGGAGAGGTCAAGAGGATTCAGGGCTGTCTCAGGGGTAATATGTGGGTTATAAGGGAGCTGTTTTGGGTTGTAAGGGCTGGGTTTACCTTAGGGTTTGACTAAATAGACTCACTGGGGGAAAGGGATGTAACAAAGAAAGTAGTGGGCTCAGAAATTATTAAGGGTGGGAGCTCCGAGGGAGAGCTATGGACTGCTGCTGGGAGCACTGCCTGAGATTGTTCGACTATTCAACCTGAATGGAAATTGGACTTGCTGTCTATTGCTAGTTTTTTTTTTTTTTTTTATGTTTTAGCCCTCTTTGGAGTAATGGAATTTCTTGGGGCAACTTTTATTAAAGGCTACTGCTCAGATTCTTGGGTTCTGTCAGGGAGCTTGGGGGCCACATAGCTGGTTCTTATAAATTAAGTGGGGCTCTGGGGGGAAGAGGAAAGTGGTTCATCCACGACTCATTGAGTTATGGTGGGTCGGTCTTGGGACCGGGGGGAAGTGGGGGAGGGTGGGGAGAGGTGAGAGAGAGAGTCCCAACCAGGGAAACTGTGGGAGGGGATCCTGGCTAGTCTGCATCCAGGTTTGGTTATCTAGTAGTGCACTAGTTACATGGCAATATATAACATTATTTCCTGGAATGTCAAAGGTCTAAGGGACCGAAATAAAAGATTGACAATCCTGAGGTACATTGAGCGGCAAGGATCTCACATTGCAGCTCTACAAGAAACACATTTATTGTCGGACGAGGTGGAGTGTTTAAAAAAGCGCTGGGTAGGCCAGGTTTATGGGAGGGTAGAGAGAAAGCATCGGGGTCGCAATTTTAATAAATAGGTCGTGTCCCCTTGAGGTAAATCAGGTGGTAACCCGGCAGGATGGCAGGGAGTTTTGTAAGGGTAACCTACATGGGAAGGAGGTTGTGGTGCGTCTATTTATGGGCCAACTCCACCGACCCTGAATTTTTGCCTCTATAGAAGAAAATATTCCAATGTTCCCATCATTGTCACTGATATTAGGCAGGTGATTGGAATCTCTGTTTCGACAACAAAAGAGACAGGAGACCTCCTGGTAAGGGCCCTGGATCTAGAGCCCAGGCAGCGCTGACCAGGTTTCTAGAAGTGGCAGGCTTGTGTGACCCAGCTAATTTGTTTGGTGATGGGAGTTCTAAGATGACATTTTATTCAGCGCCTCATAGGGTTCACACTAGGATAGATTTTTTTTTGGTCAACAGGGAGGCTCTAGGTGGGATCAGAGCCTTCTCAACTGAAGGTAGAACTCTCTCCGATCATTCCTTGATTTGGATTCAATGGGAACCAAAGTTGCTTCCTACAAGGCCTTTCAGGTGGAGGCTGCAAGATTGGCTATTAACATCAGAAGGGAGAAGGGAAGAGCTTGAGGGAGCTCTGCAGGAAATCATTGGGGTACAAATACCCACACTGACAAATAAGAAATTAGCTTGGCCCACATGTAAATTCCTGTATTCTATGGCTGCTAAAGCGTTTGCTGACAAAGTGAGTGATAAGAAAGGCGAAAGAGGAATTTTTGAGGCTGCTATTAGTTCTCTATCACAACAAGAAGGGACCTCAGAAGAAATAGATATGGAGCTTAAAAGTTTAAGGAGGGATCTCTGGAGATTCTGTATGGTAAGACTGAATTTTGGCTAAATAAGATTAAGGCTAAATACACTCCTTCAGGGGATGTGTCAGGCGCCTTTTGCGGCGAGGATTAAAGAATGGGAAGCTTCCAGGACTATCAGTTCGATTTTTCATGAGGGGAGATTAAAGACGGATCCCCAGGATATAGCGGAGGCTTTTGCTTCTTTCTTTGAGGAAGTATATCAGGGAATCCCCTCAGGGGACAGGGAGATAAGAGAGTATCTAGAACATATTCAACTTCCAACTTTGGACCCCACCCTGGCTAAGAACCTGGAGGCCCCAATAACTTCCTCTGAGATTATAGAGGTGGTCCGTCTCCCTTCGAAATCTCCGAGCCTGACGATTTAGCAAAAAAATTTATAAACTCTATCCAGTCTATTCTCCCAATTTTAAAGGAATTTTTCATACTATTATGCGGGAGGGTATTAACCATCATCCCATATACCAAGCATATGTTACATTAATACCTAAACCTGATAAGCCGAGGATGCCAGTGGAAGCTATAGGCCTATATCGTTGATAAATCAAGATATCAAGATACTTACAAAGATACTGGCCAACAGGATAATTAAGGTAGCTCCAAATTTAATCAGCCAGGAACAGGTTGGTTTTATGCAGGCGAGGGCATTAGATGCACTTAGGAAACTACACCATATTATAAATTTTGCCTCAGGCTCTGGGATTCCCTTGGCCTAGATCTCCTAGATGCTGAAAAAGCTTTCGACCGAGTCTCCTTTTTTTTTTGTTCAGAACAATGGAGAAAATGGGGTTCCCAGAAGGGTTTGATTAGGGCATCAAGAAACTTGTATGCAGCGCCACGGCTAGAATATTATGTAATGGCTATCTTTCAAGAGAATTTCAGTTAAAAAATGGTACCGCAAGGGTGCCCTTTATCACCGATTTTGTTCAACATCTATTTAGAGCCCCTATTAAGGTCGATCAGCAGGAGGTCAGGGTCCAGGGAATTGGGATTGGCAACATGGAGCTTAAGTTTTCTGTTTTTGCAGATGACATTTTGCTCCACCTTCAAGATCCAGTTTCTTCTTTTAGTTCTGTTAGGGAACTTATAGAACAGTATGCTAGGTATCTAACTATAAACTAAACCCTTGCTAAACACAAATTCTACCCTGACTCCACATGTATTTAGGGCAGATTTTGCATCCATGGGGGTTCAGTGGAATAAGGATAAGTTAAAATACCTGGGTATTTGGATCACTGCAGATCAGACAATGGGTGCGGATACTAATATGGGGGGAATTATTTCGGAGATCTCAGGGGATGTCGTAAGGTGGAGCAAGCTGCCTCTGAACTTTGCAGCAAGATTAGGTATTATTAAGATGAACATTCTGCCGAGGTTGTTGTACCCGATCTACTTGGCTCCTTATGTCATCCCGGCAAAGTGGTTTAAGGTTATTAGGAAATTGGTGTTGGGTTTTCTATGGGGTAATAAACCCACTAGGATTAAATATAGAGTCCTGTGTAGGTCCTTCGAAGAGGGTGGAATCAAATTGCCTGATCTTCAGGCTTACTATGTAACAGCCAGTTGGTCTGATGGCTCAATGGGCAAGGGACCTGGAGGGAGAATACCAACCGGTTTGGTTACAACTTGAAAGGAAGTGGTTGAGGATATAAATTATTCGCCTGAATCACTACTATATGCTGGGCCTAAAGCGGTGCAATGTAAGACAGAGGAAGGAACCTTATTAGGAAGTCTCGGGAAGCCTGGTGGCATTCCTTACCCTGGGGCAAAAAGCTCTCAGGTCAAATCTCAGGATCAGCCTATTCTAAGGAACCCCAGTTTGACTATTGGAGGCCAGGTGCTTGGCCAGAGGTGGGTCAGTTATTTGGAAGGTCTTGCTTTGAGAGATATGCAGCAGAATGGGAAAGTTTGGTTGCCACCACAGTGTGAGGCTCTGCCCTTTTTCAAAGGTTACAGCTCAAGCAAATGATTGTGGGGGTTCGAGGGAAAGGGGAGTTAGGATAGCTTTCTTTACGTGGGAGTGCTTGCAAGGGCTGTTAATAGAACTGGATTGCTCTCACGGGTATATAAGCTACTCTTGAACTCCCGTAGTAATAGTGATTTAATTTCTATTGCTTATTGGGATAAAACATTGACTCCTAGGCTTAACTGGAGTTCTATTTGGAAAGCTACTAAATATTTGGTCATCCCCAAGTATAGAATCACACAGACCTTGGTAGTTAATAATTCCTTTTATACACCTGTTAAACTTGCTTCAAGGGGTCTGAGGCTGACTGATCTTTGTTTCAGATGTGAAAAAGTAAGGGGGGACCTGCTACATATCTTATGGAGCTGTGAAAAAATTCATATGTTATGGGACGAGATTAGACAGGGACTTGACCCCAGCCTGGGATATTATGACTATGTTACACCTGAGATTTGTGTATTAGGGACTACTCCCTTGTTGGGAAGTACCGCTCAAGGTTTCATTTAGCTTTAATGGGATCATTAGTTAAAGCATTTATTTTAAGCCATTGGAAGGATGGCCAGATATATTTATATGAGCATTGGGTGAAGGATTTACTGAGGTCGCTGGCTAGGATCAAAAACCATCTTATGTCTGAAGGTAGACAGGAGGTGTATGTTAAAAGATGGGCTAGTTTAGAGTCAGCTTACCTATAGCCTGATTTGAGCCTCTGAATAGAGGTCTGTATGTGCTAGGGAAGCTGCTTGCCACATTTGGTGGAGTGGGATGTGGCATTAAGGGCTTGTCACACTGCTTATTGGGACTTTGTTTCTACTAATCGGTTCCCTAAAGATTGGAGGTATTATTAGGTGGGATTGAGTAGGGGTTTTTATTTAACTGGAATGAAATGCAGATTCAGCGAGGAATGATAGTTGGGGGATGGTTAATCCCCTTGGTTTGGGACTCTCTCTCACATGGGGTGCTCTGGATACCCGAAGGGATTGAGTAGGATTGACTTTAAACTGAGATGCTTGGTGTTCTTTTTTTTTCTTTGTTTTTTTCGAAAATGAGGGTGGGTATTTAGTGTAGTGAGATTTTGAGGGTAAGTAGTGTATTATGTACCAGCAATTTGCTATTTAGCTAGCTCCTCTGGGTCATTGCTTAACTGTGGGCAAAGTTTTAGGGTGGGTATCCAGTGGCTTTGTAAATAGGGGTTGTATATAGTTTGCACATTCAGTTTTTGGAGTGTGCACCCGGAATTCCGGGTTTATGTGTTTGTATGTCTCACTAATTTTGGAAAATAAATAAATCTTTCCTTTAAAAAAAAAAAAAGAATTAAAGAGTTTTGCCTAAGCCTGCAGTATAGGTTCCCAAGAAATAAAATGCAGTACAGCACGAAGAAAAAGATGCAATGTGTGTGTAAGTGTAAGCAAAAGGAAAAAGGTGTAATACAACCCTTGGGATGCACCCGAATGCTAAAAACTAGGCAGTACTCCAGGGACAAGAGAATAAATAGATTAAGCAGGAGCAAAGCAACAGAATACCTGTGGTTCACTAGCAGTTATTGATGTGTAAACTTTAATCAGTTCCCAGCACTAATGTAGCAAAGCACTCGGTTGGATGTCTCATTCACATGGACTAGAGAGCTACACACCCAGGCTACAGGTAGCTAATAACAAATCAGTAATATTCAGACTACACTATTAGTGATGAGAACTGTTCACATTCTACACTGCTCTTTACTGGGCATGCTTAAACTGATGCTGGCTGATGGTATGCACAAATAAGCATGTGATGTTTGTGCCAGCGTATGCCTTCTAATGCTCTTTTGCCTAAGATAGAATGCAGAGGATCGTTAAGTATGGTGATTGCCAGTTTTGATTAAAAAGTAAAAAAATGCCAACAGGACGCAATTCAATACTTTTTAATGATCACGGCAATCATAGGTATCATAGGTAGCATACAGGGCACTATAGACTTGTGTCCCTTTGGCTCACCAAGGAAAGACTTAAGGAGTATTGTAAATGTTATTTGAACTTCTCATGAACATATCCAGTCTAGTCTTGAACATATCTGTTGAAGAACTAGACACCGCCCTTATGGGTAATTTGTTCCATCAGTGCACTACCCTCTGGCTAAACCAATTTTGCCAATCATGAGCTTAGAGTTTTTCTCTTTTAGCTGTGAAGGATGTGCCCTGGTATGATGACCCTGGCTTCTATGCTGTAGGCCTAAATCCTCCCATAACTAATGATATGACTATGCCTCATGTGCAAGACACAAATCCCCCCTTTTTCTCATATATTCTAAGGGATATAAGTTAAGGACCCTAAGTCTATTCTCATAGTTCAAACCCCTCAGACCCTCTATCCCTCAAGTAGCTCTTTTTTGAACCCATTCAAGCATGGCTATTTCACCCTTCCTAAAAGGAGACTATACTTGGGCACTATACTCAAGAACGGATCTTACCAGGGAAGTGTATAACAGTAGAATTACATCTTTCGATCTACTTTTTATATGCCTAAAGATGCAATTCAAAATGGTGTTACCCTTTTGGACATTTGTTTGCACTGTTTGGAGCTGCCGCTGAACTTAAGGGCTGGCACTTCACATGTGCATGTGTAAGACAGAGCTCATTTGTTTTCCAATGTTTCGAAGGCACTTGTTCCAGTTTAAAGGTGAGAGAGGTGAGAGGGAGACTTATTTGCAGCAAGTTGTTGCATATAAAGCTCCCTCTCACCTCTCCCGCTAAATCACAATAAGTGCCTTTGAAGCTGCCATGGCAGTTGCCCGTTACAAAACAAAGGAGCTCCGTCTAACTCATACACACTAATGTGTGAAGTACCAGCCCTTAAGTGCAGCGGCAGCTCCCAACAGTAAAAAATACATTACTTGATAAATTAACATTGATGCTTCTAAATAGCAGCTATGCAAAGGGATTCTGGAATGTCAACTGGCATTCTATAAATCTAAGATACCTAGCCCTGGTAATCAGCCGGTTTCTCCTTAACCTGACCTGTTTCCTGAGTTTTGGAGCATTGGCTGCACTGTGAAACACATACCAGGACCACCTGCACATAAAACCAGCTGGCAACTGCAGGCCCAGAGAAAAACTGGAGTGTGGAACAGACACAGCCGAAGTGTATTCAGGTATCAAGGTACTGAATACTAGTCTCAGCAGTGGACTTAAAACCGTTAACAATTCCACACTGATTGCTAGAATAATTAATATATATTTTAAATCATCGGCTGGCTCAAATGCAAAAGAATCAGTGCGGGGAAAAAAAACTTGTTTCCTTGGTTGCAGTGTGAGACAAGCCAGGCTCTAAATTGACCTTGCTTACTGTTTGTTTATTTATTCATATATATATATATATATATATATATATATATATATATATTTTTTGTGGATTTCACACCAGCCACTGGACAGTCCCCCAATGCTTGTTACTTCTGTGAGGGGCTCCCATCTCCTAGTGTGCTTGCTCCCTAGTCATTGTTTCCTCTCATTATTTCATGTGAAGTCCAAGAAAACTGCTTGCAGTGGGACTGTCACATAAATAAAATACACAGAACATTATTTGAAAGCTCAAAAAGATGTGCTGCTATTTGGTAAACCAGGGTTAGCACCTCGGTTTATTTTACAGACGTTTTAGAATCACTGGGCAGTTTTCTTTAGGCTCTTAAGCCTAAATAACAAAATGAAATGCCATCAGAGCTTTACTTTTTTAAAACACAGGGCAACATAACAAAAACATAGCGACTGTTTACCAAGAAGTATGTAAATTTCAAAGCCTCTCTGTTCCAGCAGTTAGCCACACTCGTTTCAGATCCAGAGGGCTCATTGGCAGTTGAAACAAAATTAAACGCATATACACAAAAGGTATTTCTCCAAGAATGTGAAAAGAAAAACATTTTTTGAACATGAATTAGAAGCCTAGAGGGAATGGGTTGCAATGTTTCCTGCAAGTGTTTCTGGCATACTTCTCAAGTGTCCTTAATTATACGAGAGATCCCTCATTTTACTCTTAAAAATTGCCCTGTCCCTGATTCATCCCTCATGGAAAAGATGCTGCACACATAGAGAATTTGCTGTAAATTCAGACTTTAAAGCAGAGTTAGGTAAAAGGGAGAGAGAGAGAGAGAGCAGCATGTTGTGTCACTTCACATTTTGCTGTGTCCTCTCGAATGGGTCTGACCTCCAAAGAGGAAGTGTAGTAAAGTGCAACTGAAATGGAAAGATGAAAGGGGACTGGCAGAAAAGCAAACCCAATGGAACAGGTAAAACAATCATGTCCTACACTTCAGTTTGTGATTTTGTGTGTCATGTGACTGTACTGGGGGTTCAAATTGAATATTTCAGCAGACAGCATTGCCTTTCTGGTCTGAAGCAGAGCAGATTGGTGTTGTGAGGTGAGAGCAGTTTGCTTGACTGTTCCAGCCAGGTTTAAAATTAAATATTTTAGTAGAGAGCATTTGCCTATGCATATCTAGTTAGAAGTGGTGCCGATCAGCGTTGTGAGATGAGAGCAGTTTACTTGACTGTACCGGGTTCAAATTATCTAGTTAAAAGTGGAGCAGATCAGCTTTGGGCGCATCCTATATTTCTTTTTTTTTATTATAGAAAATATTTATTAATTTTCTAAGCATACATACATAACAAAAGGCAGCAAAAGTGGCCTGACCCATACTTGAAAATATCAATCTATGAATATACACAGACACCATATGAATAATGCAGCATATACAATAATCCTCTGAGGCCAACTAAAGACCTTGAATATTAAACATTCTAATGATGGAATTATTTGCCATAACCATAAATTAACAAACAGGTTATAAAGGAGGATTACAGTGAGGGATTGGAGTTCTACAAAGAAATGAATGAAGGTAAGCTTCCCATCTGGCATTATATTTATGGTGCATCCTATATTTCAATTTTTTTTTAACATGTTAGTGGGTTGCCCTGATAATACCATACAGATGTGATCACCCTGTTATTTTTTCCCTATTTGACGTGATACTGAGAAAATGGGGGCTTTGAGACCAACTATTTTAAGTTGCTACTAATGATGATAGTTCCATAAAATAAGGCCATCTTGTGCACATGATTTACACATATCCAGCCCTTGGAACTCTTCACCCTGACAGCAGTCCATTCAGGATAGAATCCAGAACTCCAAAGCATGCAGCTTTATGTGGGTATGGGGCCAAGCCAAGGGGGGGGAGGGGCAGAACAGTAGGAAGCCCATGTCATCCAGGCACGCCTCCTCACATCCTTGCCCTCCTTAAGCATCTGCATTGGGGTGTGCAGGCTTTTGTGGATCAAACCTTCAGTTTAATGACAAACCTTTGGAAAGATTTAGTTGTTGAGAGGCCTCACTTTAGTAATTCAGTACTGATGCAAGTCTAGTGCAAACAAAAATATGAGCATTGAGTCATGTGGCTGAATTCTGGGTAACTAGTCCATAATAAGTCTAATACTCATACAAGTTGTTTATATATTGTTCACAGTGTTTACAGACTGATGGATATATTGATCATTAAGTTACACCACACTACCTATTTTATCTGATTGTCTTAACACTGCAACATTATAATGCTCAATTTGAAATTCTTGCTGAATGAACCCATCATAGAGACCTAATAGAGCTATTCTAGTTGTTGATTGTTTACCATTCCTATGCAGTAGTCTATTTGTGTGTGATCTAATATCGGTTGTCTTTAAAGTGCAGGTGCTTAGTAAGGATGTAGATCTTAAAGAATGAAGTTTTGGGGCCTTTAGATGCTTCAGTAATCACTTGTTTCCTTTTATTTGTTTTTTCTTAATTCCCTTTTCATAATTTTGTATTTTGCCTACTACTAGCAGAAAAAAAGAATCCAAAGAAATTGTTATATTATGATGCCAGGAAAGTTTTACTGTCACGGCTGACAGTGTATTTCAATAAGAAACTGAAACCTATTTTCAGACTTTTCTAGAGAAATAACACCATCTTCCACCAAAATATTATATATTCATTGCAAAAAGCTCTGTTTTACAAAACCAGTTAGAGTTTCTATTACACCATTAAAAGTATGAAAATTCAATGTTAGGGTTAATATGTGTATCAACACAACAACACCAATCCCTGCAAACATTAGAAACAAAAAGGTTATTTGATAAATCCCTTGGTGTCCTTCCACCTAACTCGTACACCATACAAATATATTGTTCTATATCACATGATTAACAGCTCAAATGGTGTACGAGTTAGGTGGAAGAGACCTCAGATATATCAAATAACTATTTGTTTCCAACATTGGGAGAGATTGGTGTCGTTGTAGTTGATACAATATTAACCTAATATTGAATTTCCATACTTTTAAAGGTGTAATGGAAACCCTAACTGGTTTCGTAAAATGGAGTTTTTTGCAATGAATTTCCTTAATTTTTGAGATAGGTGTGTAACAAAATAGCAACAAATATTCATAAGTTTGTCATTTTTTTTTTAAATTGTGACTCTGAATGTTCAACATAGTCTTCTTATCACCCCACCTCATAACCCTCATACTGTAGGTGTAAATTTCTTCATTTGTGGCAAAATGCCATTTTGTGCCACAGCTGTGGAAACACATTTTGGACAGAATGTGAGAAATGACAGCTGTGGTATTCATGAGATGCTGTGAAGAGATGGCTATGTTCAAACTTTGAAATGAAAATATAAATGATTGGCAGTTACATGCATGCATAAGAAAATGTAATTGATTGTGTGTAACTCAAGCATTCTTTGTTACTTTTACTCCAAAATTTCAACATTGTCTTTTTGGAACCCTACATTATGAACACTGGCACTGTCATTTCATTACTCCATCCTGAAAGGTGATTTTGCACATCGACTGCACCATTTCACATCACAGGTGCAAAAACACATTTCGGGCAGGATGTGACAAATACAGTTGTACTGTTCAAGAGGTGGTGTGAAAAGTGACTATGTTGAAAACTTGGAGTGATAATATAAATTGGCAAAGTTACACATGTGCAAAGGAAAATTTCAATGACCATGCATAACTCAGGCATTTGGGGGTATTTTTGCACTAGATTTTCCACATGGGCTTTTTGGGACCCCACCTCATGCACAATGGCATTTCCATTTCATTATTCAGTCCCAAAAGGTGATTTATTTCAGCCACAGTGAAATCATCTTTCAGGACATAGTAGCAAAATGACAGTGTCAGTTTTCATGAGGTGGGGTCCCAAAAAGTCCATGTTGAAAATTTGGTTCATGCCAGAGGGTGTAGACAGAATGAGGAGGGACCTGTAGAAGCTTGCAGAAGCTTGACAAATGATCAAGGGTTTGGCAGTTGAAATTCAATGCAAAGAAGTCCAAGATAATGCATATGGGGCACAAAAACCCTGGAACAACATATCAGTTGGGGGGCAGGTGAGGATATAGCATGCACCAAGTAGGAAAGGGACCTTGGGGTTATCATCTCTGATGACCTCAAGGTAGGGAAACAGTGCAACAAGGCAGCAGGTAAAGCAAAAAGGATGCTGGGGTGCATAGGAAGGGGCAACCCAGCAGGAAAAAGGAGATCATAATTTCAATATACTAGACACTAGTGAGGCCTCACCTGGAGTACAATGTGCAGTTGTGGAGACCTTACCTACGTAAGGACATAGACAGGATAGAGAAGGTTCAGAGGAGGGCAACAAAGATGTATAGAGATTGCATCATAAGTCCTATAAGGACAGGCTGAAGAACCTGAATATGTACTCAGTGGAGGAGAGGAGGAAGAGAGGGGATATGATAGAGACATACAAGTACTGTACAAGGAAGAACAGGGTGCAGGAATACACTCTTTTCCAGTGAAACAGATGTTCCAGAACTAGAGGGCATGGGATGCAGTTGGAGGGAGGGCAATTCAGATGAAACATGAAGAAGAATTTCTTCATGGAAAGGATGATGGACAAGTGGAACACCCTGTCAGAGGAAGTGGTGGGGGCTGAAACGATCACAGGATTTAAGAATTCATGGGATAGACATATGGACATTCTGGAGGTCAGGGATAAGGGGCAACAGACTGCTAGAAAAACATCAAATCAAATCAAATCAAATCATCTTTATTTATAGAGCGCCTTTCAAAACCAAGGTGCTGTACAATAAATACACATATAAACATAGATTAAAATAATCATAAATTAAGAGCCATAACTCGGATATGCTAAACTAAATAAATATGTCTTCAACTCCTTTTTGAATTTCTCGATGGTTGGACATTCTCTTAACCAACGAGGTAGAGAATTCCACAGGGTCGGTGCTGAAAAAGCAAAGGCACAAGATCCCAATGTTTTTAATCGAACCCTGGGAATCTCCAGCAATCCCTCATTGGCGAAGCAGAGAGGATGGAGGGGGTAGTAGGGTTCCAGGAGATCTTTCATAAAGTGAACTTATAAGCTCAACTGGGCAGACTGGATGAGCCATAGACCCTTATTTGCCAACAGTGGCTATGTATCTATGTAAAATACCTACAAATGGCTGAGATATTAACATACAGTATCTTAAAAATGACTTTGACCACCTCTATATGGCACTTGCCTTTATTCTTCAGTTTGCTGTTCGACTTTGAAGAGTGCAGAAATGTCCCAGTCCACAGAAGATGATAGCCGCTGACCTCGGTTGGTAAGTATAGGGCAAGGGGATGTTGGGTGGTTGGTTGCTCAGTGGGAGGGTTGGGATGTGAGAGAGGTATGGGGAAACAATGAGAGACCTTTTTTTTTACAGGAGTTTAAAAAAGATGTGGAGTGCTTTCTTTTTTAACAGGATCAGTAGAACCATTTCTCAGGGCACTGGGGGTTGGTTCCTCAGTGTCTCACATTGCTCTAGGGGGGGTACAACATAACTGGATACACTATGTACACTGGGAGTGGGCTTCCTAGAGTGACACACTGCTGGTGGGGGTGAGTGTAGTGCTGACATGGGGATTGGGCACCCTGCTATTGGCAAAACCATTACATACATATTTCAGGACACTAGAAGTGGGTTCCCCAGTGTCCCACAGTAGGGGAAGGGGTGCTTTATCTGGGACACTGGGAGTGAGCACCTCAGAAATGCATCTGTTCAGTAGTTTTCTTTTAAGTTTGACATTGGTTAAAACTATTACATTGTCCATGTTTCAGAGTCTTTTTCACAGAACAATACAGATGGAATTAACTTAATGACCATCTGATCCATCTTAGGTCTTAGGGATTATGAAAAGTGATTCTGTGCAGATGCAGCACAGAGGTAAAGACAGCCATCCTGTAGCTGAAACCTGTAGCTGGGAGTGAGCTCCACAGTGTCCTACTGTGGTGGTGGTGGTAGTGGTGATGGTGGGAATAAGACACTAAAATAGCAAAAAGCACAAAAGACAGTAGCTCAATGGCACAGAACTTTTAGACTTCAAGTATGAGGTGCACTTACCAATGTGTTAGACTCAGTTGAAAAGCACTGAGCTGGAAAACTAGCAAAAAGGTCAGCACTTCATTCAGTCCTATCGTAAGTTTAAATCTCAGTTCACAGTGTTGCAAAAAACAAAGCCTGGAAGATCACCCTAGAGTGGAGATTATGTTTAAAAAAACTCTAGGGGATTTATGCAGCCTGTGGTAGTGCCCTGGGAGCTGTAGAATAGGCAGGGTTGGTTGACTGTTGGTTCCTGTTCCCCCACTGTGTTGGTTCTGTCTGTCAAAGGGGTTTAGTGCTGCAAAATAGCATCCTTGTTCAGTGCAGAATCCTTTTCCATAGGGCTCATTCAAATCAGAATCCTAGTTCAATGCAGAATCCCTGTTTGAAGCAGAATCCTAGGCCAAAACACAATCCTGGTTTGAATCAGAATCCTAGTTCAAAGTAGAATCCTAGTTTGAAGCAGAATCCTGTGTTGTGTGGAACATCTATTGTTCCCCATAGGAAATAATGGGAAATTCAACATGTCATATCTTTGGAACAAATTTATATTTTCGCACCAAATCTTCAAGAGGCACATCTGTGAGGCCAAGGCTTTCTACCCTGAAAATGTCAGCCCAGAAGCGGCAGTCATTTCCGAGATACAGGTGGACAACGAAAGTGTCAAACCCCCAGAAACCTTGATTTTTAACACTCTGTATCTCAGAAATGGTAGAAATGGTAAAGTTATTAAGATAAAATTTATCACTTACAAACACCTCCCTGGGGTAATTATGCGTGAAAATCTCGTATAAATCACTTTAGCCATTACAAAGTTATTAAGATCCAAAAATTGCTCTTTAACATTAATAAACATAACAGCAAAACCATCAAAATCTGTTTTGTCCAACACTATGTATCTCAGAAACCAAACAAGGGATTCAAACCAAATTTGTCATATCAAGAGATTGATACCCTAGGCTGATGCTTGCCAAATTTCCTGCAAATCTGTTAGAGTGTTGCAAAGTTATTCCGGTGCAAAGTATGCAAAACTGGATGACAGTATGTGAAAATCGTTTTCACTTTTACATCTGTTTTCTCCCATAGGAAATAATGGCAAATTCAAGATTCCATAACATTGGAATGGATTACTTTTGTTTTACCAAACCTTCAAAAGACACATCTGTGAGGCCAATGCTTTCTACCTTGAAAATTTCAGCCCAGCATCTAAAACTGTTTCAGAGATACAGGTGGCTGAAAAAACTGCAAAAACAAGGGCAATCTGTATTTGTAACACTTTATATCTCAAAAACATCAAAGGAGAGTCAAACCAAATTTAGTACATCAACAGTCCTACCCCAGCAGATGAAGCATGCCAAATTTCAGGAAAATCTGTGAAACCAATTTAGTTATTTACCAGGAAACATTGCCCTTTAACATTAAATACTCCTACAAACCGTAACTATACTGGCCCTACTGGGCTAGTATTATTTATAAGAATAATATGATTTTTGATAGCCCGTCATCCTCTGTTAAAATTTAGCAGGTAACATTCTCTTCATAACCAGATATTACTTGGGAAGAAGAAAAGAGAAGTCAATTATTGTTTTAAATATTGTAAAATCATATAGATGAACCACGTGAGTACAAATATAACAGTCAAAGTTTTTTGCTGAAAAAGGTATCTATTTCTTTTGAAAAAGACAGAAAAATATGTTTTGTTTCTCATTCAGTTACACTGGACTCCTATGTAGTTGGTAGTTTCTGACACTACAGTACTAGAATTCCATTGAATTATTTTTTACTAGCAGTATGAAAACCACAGGCAAAATTCCACTTCTTTTACTAAAAGCAGCAGTGCAACAAAAATTTATCATTTTGTCAGTTATACTTTTAATTTAGTAACAAGCCAACTTATGTCCATTTTAAATTGCTCAAATGGTTTCTTTCGGTTCTTTTTTATTTTGTGATTGACTTGCATATTATATTTGTTGTCTTCATGTAACTTGATGGGCAGCACATTAATTCATGTGAATTAAGTACTGTTTTTAAAGAACCAATCAGAAACCCTAGAGAACTGAAAGAAACCCTTACAGTAACGTAAAAATGAACATTAAGCCACATCTTACCAAACGTAAATTGCAGATGACTAAATTTACATCTTTTCCTTGCACTGCTGTTTAAAGTAACAAATATTTGATTATAAAAGTATTAAGTAGTTACTAAAACATCAAAATACAATACATAAAATAGTCAGTGGTCTATTTGTCAGAAGTTAAAATGCTCTTTAAAGTCATTGACATTGGGTAAAACTATTACATTGTCCATGTTTCAGAGTCTTTTTCACAAAACAATACAGATGGAATTAACTTAATGACCATCTGATCCATCTTAGGTCTTAGGGATTATGAAAAGTGATTCTGTGCAGATGCAGCACAGAGGTAAAGACAGCCATCCTGTAGCTGAAACCTCCAGAAAGCCAGGTCCTCAACCACCCACTCAATTCCTCCCAGACTTACTACACTGTAGATTTGATTATTAATGCCATTGATATTTTGACTAGACATTTTTTCATGGACGTCGTACATAGAATTTACCAGCATATAAAGATCTAGCTGTTGATCTACTCTGCCCTTACCTGGTTGATTCCATGTCTGTTCTAATGTTATACAGCATTTTTGAAGTGTTACCCTGCTTCCTAAGCTGTCTATATGCCATCTTTCCCATATACCTCATTATATCTGTGTCTCTGCCCCATCCATGTTTGAACCCATCACTGACTTTGGTTCAACAACCTGACTGACTAAACTATTCCATTCACCCACCAGCTGCTCTGTGACAAGGAAATTCCTCACCTCTCTTTAGAATCTGACCCCACCAACTTTCATCTATGCTTCCTGGTTATGGTGCTTTCATACCACATAATTAGATCACTGCTGTATTCTGTGTTTTCTCCCTTCAAGGACTTGTAAGGCTCTAGTATCCCCCCAACACTCCTAGTCTTCAGAGAATATACACATGAAATGATTATTAGAACTAGCATTTGTCAAATGCCAAATGTTTGCTAATTTGTATTGGCATTAGTAGTGCAGCAGGTAGAAAGATGCATGAATAGAATGGCAGAAAAGTACTGATGTAGTGTATGTGAATGAGTACAGAAATACGTAGGCATGCAGTAGTTTGAAAACATATTTATTAAGAACAATGGGGGGGAGGTGAGAAGGAGATAATACAGTAAAAAGTAAAATAAGGATGCAAACAGGTAAAGCTATACAGCACTTATTTATCTAACCATTTATTTATCCATTTATTTCACCTACCCTGTCTTCTCAAATGGAACAGCATGTGTCATCCATATTTTCATATGTGCAAGTATAAGTAGTTTTTATTGAAATTTACTAATGAGAGTCCTGGGTGCCAGTCCCACCATAGTCACTTGACTTATAAATGGGCATGTTCTATTTTCTTTAGATTATTTAAATCAGATATCTTTTTTCTGTTGTTTCAATTTTGGTTTTTATTTGTCTTGGGTTCCACTCGTGGAAACATTCAAATCAGCCAGATAGTAACACACAGAAACAGACATTGCCTCACTCTGTAATACCGAACAGCAACCACTGTCAACATTATGCTGTTGAAAGAAATAAAAATTAAAGCAAAGGAGGAGGTAATCACAAACTATGGGATCCTTCTGTAAATTAGTCTGTCTTTGATAAAATTCTACCCATGTATGTAACAGCCCTGTATGGAGTCCATTCAGCCTGAGGTGTGTGTGTGCGCATGTGTGTCTTTCTGTCTGTCTCTCTCTCTCTCTCTCTCTCTTGGAGTCAGGGAACAGCCAGCAAAGCATGTTTTCTACTGCATGTGTTTTCTTTTTTTTTTTTGTGTACTGTTGAAGTATGTTTTTTTTTAACTTACTTTGATGGACTTGTAGCAGTTTCTACTCACAGTGACTGACAAACCAAATAAACAAGAGAAAAAAACAAGTGGCGGGAAGTGGTCAGGGAGCAAGAGAATTTGTCAGTTAACAGAATGGGAGGGATCACACTCATGAGCACAGTACAGGCAGTTAAGAACAAGTTAACTAACACAGCAGGGCTGACTATTTTTTATACTTCTCTGTTTTGCTCTCTCAATCACTCAATTAAAGTAGTCAAGATCCGTGTTTTTTTTAAAGTATCAAAAGGAACTGCTGCTGACAAAAACAAATACTGCATTAACTTGTCTTGCTAGTCCATTTTGCCTGAGGGGTGTGTGTGTCTGGAGGAGTAGGGATAAATAAGGAAACTAACAGCACCAAGGTTGGAATGAACTGTGCCACAGTTCACCCTGAAGCCAGCCGGCTTCATGCAAATAAGTGGAATAATGATGAGAGACAGGGGTCAGCATTGTACAAATTACAGGACTGAAGCTGTCCCTGATTGCAGTCATACATTTGTTTCAAGTACACAAAGTTACTGCACATTTCAGTCTGACCACTGTCATAGGCAGCTTGCACATTCATTGGTGTGTCAGAGAAGGGGCCCACCGAAGTTTGAGCTGCACTGGGTAGGGGACCCCATCAATTGGGCGCTACCAGAATAGTGCTGCCCTATATGGTGCTAGTCTGGTGAGCGTTCACACAGACAGTAACTGGGGATTTACAACGCATGCTGTAAGCACTCCCCAAGTCGCTGTCCATGGTCCTGTATTCAGCACAAGAGCACCAGGAGCCAGGAGGCTGGCTGAGGTGTGGAGGGCTAGGACATCAAAAAACTCAGTGAGCAGCAGTACAGACCAGGGTTCTAATCCAGGTTACTGACCTTTTTTAGCACACCATGGGACTTTGACATTTTTTTATATCAGGCCATAATGGCTCCATGATTTTTAACTTTCCCCAGGATCCGCTCCCCCTTGGAATCAGAATCCTTAAAGGGGGATGTGGGGGCAGAGCTCTCCCCCCACACACACATACACACACACTGAACAACTTAGTATTTCTGGAGTGCAGTAAAGTAAGTAAAAATAAAGGCTACCAAACTGATCAAAAACATCCTATTGTGTAATATTTATCGTACTACTGCAGCCATGACATTTTCTGTGTTTTTTTTTGTTTGTTTTTTTGTTATGTTGAGTAATGGAGTTTGCACTTTAAGGGGCAGACCATGTTGTCCTGGTGCACCCCTTCCCTCCTTTTGGTAATGGTTGTGCACAGAGGGGAGGGGAGAGGGAAGGGGAGGGGCCAGGAACAGGACAATGGAGCAGGTAGCAGGAAGGGGAGGGGAGAAGGGAGGTACTTAAAGGACAGCACAAAGGTGCCTCAGCCACTTTTTGCTGGAATTTTGATTTAACATCAACTGCAGCACATCGGATTGGCAATACAATTCTTAGGTTTTCACAAAGGGAAGAGGTAAGGTTATGATAATGCTTTAAGGGCAAAGCGAAGTGTTTGTTTAGGAATAATAACCATTACAGCAATAAGTTGGGGTTCAGAATATTGCTAAAGGGCAGGGTGAGACAGCAATTGTTAAGAGTCAGTCATTTGAAATCGGCCATGGAAGCGTAGTTTAGCAGTTTTATGAAGTAAGAATTGCTGGGAAATCATTTTAGAAAGAAGAAATAGCTGGAGTGGCTCAGGCTGTAGTCATTTGGAAGAGGCGGGAGGAAGGAACGAGTGGAAACTACTGTCTGCCCCAGTAGCTTAATGAACAATGCACTGGCTCCCTACGGCAAGGACTGTGAGTCTGGGTCCCACCGGGAGTAAACTTCTGGCTTTTGGAAACCAGAATGGTCACGCTTGAGGCCACGTGGCATGACGTCACATGCCGCACAGTCCTCGTGGTGAAGATGGACCCCATCTTTGGGGTTTGCAGGCTGAGGAAGCCAGCGCTGGGTGTGGGAAAAAAGTGACAGTCCTGGAAGAGGCTTTGGAGGTGAAAGGTGAGTGAGAGTGCGGTGGGAGGCCACACAATGTGACGTCACACGCCGCGTGGTGCTCGCGCTCACGGTGGCCCCCCTTTTTGGTTGGCTATGGCCAATTCCTATCAGGGGCATGGAGGGGGAGGCAGTACAGTGCAGTGGTTGAGGCGCTGGGATGTGCAGCAGGGCAGTATTTAAGATTCAGACTTGGGGTTGACTCTTATAGCTTCCACTGGCATACTGTCTGACTCGGGGAAGAGGCGTTGGGGGAGTGAAGGTCCTTGGTTCGGACTGCATGGAAGCCATTGTGCCATAAGAGGAAGTTTGTGGAGGTTGGCTCCCCAACCTGATTGGCCTGGAAGGGGGTAGCGGGGAAGAGGGTTGGGCAATCTCAGCCATTGTCCTCCATGGCATTCAATTTTCAAGTCATTCTGTAGCAGTATACTGTCTGAGGTACACGTATTGGAAGACTACTTGAGTAAAACCACGGATTGCGTTTTTGAGGCCACGCGGCGTGGCATCACACGCCGTGTGGTGCTCATGCTGAAGGTGGCCCTTGCCTGGGCAGTATAGGCTGCTTTAGGGCAGGTGGTAATGTATCTCAAGGGAAGTGGGTAGTCTGGGAGGGGACTTCGAGGAGAGAGAGAGAGAGATGGGACCCGAGGCGAGGCGTCGCACTGTTGGGGGCAAAGCCGGGACCATGGCTTTCTGGCATGGGGGGGCACTGCAGTGGTCATGTTGATGCCATTTTTAAGCGGGATGCCGGGGGGGGAGGTTACTGTCGCATGCAGGGCATGGCCTGTTGGGCGGCGAGGCCCGGGGTTGGAGTAGGCATGCAGATAGTGGTCCGTTACCGGGTTGGTTGGTTGGTTGCAAATGACAGGTGGGGACCTGTTTTCCCCGGGGTAGCCAATATAAGGGCTATCAAAAAATGGCAGGACATAACAACACACGGCGTGGAGCACGCTTCGGTTTCGCCCCTCAGTGCATGGGGTTGTTACTGGGTCCCGGCCTCCAGTAGACGGCAGGAGGAGAAGGGATGCTGTAAGTGGCGTCGCAGGACACTAATCCCACATATAAGAGGAGATCACAGGAAGGGGGGACCCGAGTGAAGAGGGAGGAAAAAGAGTGCCCTGCCAGGTGGGAAAAGGGATTTATGGCATGGTGGTTGGCCTAACGGACAAGAGAAGGCATAATGGAGATACAGACATACAAATAACCCTGCTTTATTTTCTATAGTTGTCTTCACAGAGCAGATAAGACAGACATGGCACCCAAGAAGAGCAAGCCATCGAAGGAGGATGCCTACAAGGCTATTATTGACCTGGCAGAAAAAGCAAACAGAATGTGGGAGCTGGTGGAGGGAGAGGAACCGGGGAGGCCCGGGGAGAAGAGAAAAGTGGGCACCGGTAAAGGTGGCAAAGGGAAGAGGCCAGCCAAAGGGCCACACAGCCCCACTAAGATAGTGCCGCCAGTGGAGGGGCCTGCCAAGGCGGTCGCCCCAGTACCCACACGGCCGGTGAACCCGGTGATGCCAGTGCCCAACCCTGATCAAAGGGGAGCCTCCCCGGCGGAACCTGGACATGAAGTTCAGAACAGGGGGTCTGGCCCACAGATCCCAGTAGCTCACCCTCCACCCCCACTTCAGTCACAAGAAGATGCAAGGGGACCTATCGAGGACTCCAGGCAGTGTGGCCAGGAGATGGTTACAGGTAACACACCCAATGCAATGGAGGATAGTATAAAAGAGTATATAGGACAAATCGTAGCGGCACTGGGAACAGGAGGGCTAGGGCAGATGGAATCCATTCTGGCGGAAATGAGGACAGGGAAGGAAGGCCCAGGAGATACTATAAAAGGATTGGAAAGAGAGGGGCAAGGTACAAGAGAGGTAGGTAACATAGAAACATGGACTTTGATGGCAGATAAGGACCGCTAGGCCCATCTAGTCTGCCCATTTCCCTACCTACAGGATAGGCCTCAGATCCTAGTTAACCAACAGCCTATTTCTTCCTACCCCCCACAAGAATTGCCTTTTGTCTGTCCCATACATTCTTGAATTCTCACAGTTTTAGACCCCATAACCTCCTCAGGAAGGTTGTTCCATGCATCCACTACCCTCTCTGTGAAATAATACTTCCTCACATTGCCCTGAACTGCCATCCTTCTATCTTTAAATTGTGTCCCCTTGTTCTTGCAAGTCTCTTTTCTGAAAGATGCTACCCTCTTGGACTTTGTTGATTCCACTGAGGTACTTAAAGTTTCTATCATGTCCACCCTCTCCTTCTTTCCTCAAGGGTATACATATTAAGCTCCTTTAGTCTCTCCTCATCAGGCTTCTCTTGCAGACCCTGCACCATTTAGTTGCCCTCTTCTGGACTGCCTCTATCCTGTCTATGTCCTTGCAGGAGATGGGGTCTCAGAACTGGACACAGTACTCAGATGGGGTCTCACCAACTGTCTGTACAGAGGATAACAACTTCTGTTTTCTGCTGATGATGCCTCTCCCTATACATCCCAGTATAACCCCAGCCCTCCCTACTGCCTTCTCACATTGCTTGCTAACCTTAAGGTCATCTGATATGATTACCCCCAGGTCCCTTTCCTTTTTTGTTGTTACTACCTGCCCACCCATTGTGTATTCTTCCCCTGGGTTCTTGTTTCCCAGGTGCATTATTTTGCACTTCTTTGCATTGAATCCTATCTGCCATACTTCTGACCATTCCTCCAACCTTGCCAAGCCCCTTTTCATCCTTTCCACACCTTCTTGTGTATCAAACCTGTGGCAGATCTTTGTGTCATCTGCAAAAAGGCATACTTTTCCTTCCAGTCCCTCTGTAATGTCACTGATGAAGACATTAAAAAGGACTGGACCCAATACTGAACCCTGCAGTACCCCACTAGTAACCCCCCTTTCTTCAGAGTGGACTCCATTTACAATTACCTCCTGTGTCCTGTTGTCCAGCCAATGTTTTACCCAGGCTACCACCCTGGGTCCCACTCCCAGGCTGGTTAATTTGACTATTAATCTTTTGTGTGGGACTGTGTCAAATGCCTTGCTAAAGTCTAGGTAGGCCATGTCCACATCCACTCCCTGGTCTACTACTTTGGTCACCCAGTCAAAGAAATCTATTAGATTCGTCTGACATGACCTTCCCGCTGTGAACCCATGCTGCCTTGGGTCCTGTGCTCCACTGGCCTCTAGGTACTCAACTATTCTTTCCTTCAGAAGTGTCTCCATCACTTTCCCTACCACAGAGGTCAGACTGACAGGTCTGTAGTTTCCTGCCTCTGTCTTGGTCCCTCTTTTGTGAAGGGGAATCACATCTGCCTTCCTCCAGTCCTTGGGCACCACACCATCCTCCCATGATTTATTAAAAAGAGTAACCAGTGGTTTCACTAGTTCCTCCCTTAATTCTTTTAGAATTCTGGGGTGAATTCCATCAGGACCCATTGCTTTGTCCACCTTCAGTTTTAGGAGTTCTTGTAGAACCCTTTCTTCTGTGAAAGGACTGGGATCGACCCCCCTATCAAGAGTGCTTCTGTTAATTGGATTAGGTACTTCCCCCACCTCTTTTGTGAGGTACACCTGGGATGAGATTAGGTGAACATGTGCCACTGGCCACAAAAGAGAAAATATGGAAAGGAGAATATGTGGATATATTTGCTTTGGTGAGTCAGGAGGCGTCGGCCAGATATGAAGAGACTGAGAGCATAGGTAAGAATGAGATGGCAGCGGCCATAATGTTATTAGGTAAAAAGGAGGACGACAAGTTCACAAAAGGAAAGACCTGGGATGGGTGGTTTCTAGGTTTTGCCATTTTTTCAGCCATTGTTCTGGAAAAGAGGCTGGAGCTGGGCATCTCGCTCATTACCTTTTCATTGATAACACAGAGAGCAAAAGCAAAGGGGGGGGTGGAATGGATATACTATGATGAATGTTTTCGACAAAGAATGGCAACATTCGGGGATGTAAGATGGGACACCAAGCAGATAGATTTATGGACGGATTATGTAACAGATCAGTCCACACCCAAGGGTGGGTGGAGCAAAAAGGTTTTTACGCCACAGAGATGCTGCTAGGCTTATAACAGGGCTTGATGCTCATGGTCTCAGTGTCGTTTCCAACATGCCTGCTCAAAATGTGGAGGGGTACAACCGGCAAGCAAGTGCAGAACAGCAGGGACACAGGGAACACAAGGTCTGGGGGGCAAGGTCAGGCCAGCAGCTTTTGAGAGGGCAAAGGGTTTAAAAGGCAAACATGGAACAAGGAGGGAGGGAGGACAGGGCTATGGGGAAGAGGGGCCAGATCCAGTGAAGTAAGGGAAGGTTAGACAGGGAAGAAGGGAGGGCTGGGGAAAGGGGCAGGGGGCACAACAGGAGCAATTTGACTTGGCCAGATCCCCATCAACCTGTCAGCATGGACAGTTTGCCTGGCTAGATATCCTGACAGAAGCGTGCGGGACATGATTGTAGAGGGCTTTAGCACAGGGTTTTCATTGCAGTCGGAGGGGCCCAGGCAAGCAAGGGAGGCAAGCAACCTGGGGTCTGTGAAAGGGAAAGAGGAAATGCTGAGACTAAAGACTGAGAAAGAAAAAGCAGCAGGCAGGGTAGAGGGCCCATTTAGCACCTCCCATTGGAAACCATGCGAATATTGCCTTTGGGTTGTACCCAAAAAACAAAAAGGGGAATTCAGGGTGATCCATCACCAGTCCTACCCAGAAGGGGAGTCAGTGAATGACTTCATCAGTGAGGAGCATACCAGGGTGACATACCTGACTCTAGAGGATGCAGTTCGGATAATCCATGCCATGGGTGATGCGTGGATGGCAAAGACAGACATAGAGTCCGCCTTCGGACTGCTTCCAGTCAGGAAGGAAGACTGGGACCTGTTGGGTTTTAAGAGTGAAGGACAGTACTACTTTGACAAAGCAATGCCAATGGGGTGTTCCACAGCATGTGCCACGTTTGAGGCATTCAGCACATGTTTACAGTGGATATTTCAGGAAAAGGCAGGTTATAGGTCAGTCGTCCATTACCTGGATGATTTTCTCCTCATTGGGAAAGGAGAAAGAGAGACACAGAGAATGCTAGGTAAGTTCCAGGAATTGTGTAAAGAGCTGGGAGTCCCATTGGCACCAGAGAAAACAGAGGGGCCCAGCAAGGTTATGGAATTCCTTGGAATAGAGATAGATGCCACGAGCGAGGTGTTTAGGCTACCAGAAAAAAAAGTGAGGAGGTTGAAGGAACTAATATGGGTACATGCCAGCAGGAGACAGGCACAACTGAAACTGGTGCAGCAGGTGCTGGGGCACCTGAACTTCGCATGCAGGGCCATAGGACCAGGAAGGGCATTCATGAGGAGGTTAGCCAGAGCTACAGCAAGGGTTACCAGACCACATCACTGGGTGAATCTGACACGAGGTGTCAGGGAGGATTTTAAGATATGGGAACAATTCCTAGAGGAGTATAATGGGTGTTTGTTCTGGCAGGAGGAGTGGCTGACATCTACACAGATGCAGCAGGAGGAATTGGCATGGGGGGGTTACCTAAGGGACAGGTGGTTTGCAGAGCCATGGCTGGTCAGTTGGATGAAGGATGAGAGAGTGAGAGATATAACATTACTGGAGATCATGCCCATATGGGCATGTACCTTGGTCTGGGGGGAAGATCTGAGGGATCGGAAGGTGACATTTTGGTGCGACAATAGGGCGGTGGTTCATGCGCTAAACAATAAGGGAGCAAAATCGGAGACAGTCATACAGGTAGTACGACAGTTAGTTTTAAGGACTTTGCAGCTGAACATGTCTTTCAGAGCAAAACACATAGAAGGGGTACACAATACCCTGGCTGACAGCCTTTCCCATCTGCAGCTGGATCATTTCTGGGAGCTGGCACCAGCAGCAGAAGAACAAAAGACTCCCATACCAACGAACATATGGGACGTTGGCAAGAAGGAGCAGAACTGCTCTTTCACAACTTATGGACGCCTCGGACTCTGAGGGCCTATGACGGGGCCTGGAGGGTTTTTCAAACATTCAGGGCAGAACACCAGATGGAGGTAAGTGGGCCACTCTTGGAGGAACAGTTGTGTATGTTCACGGTGGAACAATGGCAGAAAGGGAATGCACAAGCCACAATGGGGGTTTATTTGGCAGGGATCAGTGTGATCTGCAGCCTGAAAGGATGGCATGACCCAACAAAATCAATGCTCATCAGAAGGATGATGCAGGGCTGGGGTAGGTTGAGGAAAGGGCCAGGTGATAATAGGAGGCCAATAGGGGAGCAGTGGCTCATAAAGCTAAAAGAGGCACTCCCTGCAATATGCAAATCAAAGGAGGAGGCCCAGCTATTTCACACGATTTATGTGATAATGTTTACTGGGGCTATGAGAGTGAGTGAGGTGGTAGGCCATGGGAAAGACGACAAGGAAGGAGGGGTGGAATGGGAAGATGTGAGTTGAGGGACAAGAGAGATACGGATCAAGCTAAAAAGGTCAAAGACTGACCAAAAAGGGCAAGGGTGCATGATAACACTGAGAAGATGGTCAGATATTGGGATATGCCCAGTACAGGTTCTGTGGGTTTTCGCTGCAGAGCAGGTAACCAGGACGGGGAAGCTATTTGAGCATAGTGATGGGAAAACGGTCACCAGCTATCAAATTACAGCAGTACTGAAAAAGGGCATGGGTTTTCTGGGGGAAGACCCAGCTGATTACTCATCCCATTCCCTACGGATTGGGGCAGCCTCACAGTGGGCAGCTGAGAGTGAACCCGTGAAGGGCATTTTGGAGAAAGGGCGCTGGCGGTCAGCCAGTTACAAAAAGGTACATCAGAGCCTGATATAAAAAAAAAGAGACTAATATAGTGGGGGGGGGGGATAATACAATGACAGCACTGAGAGTGGATGTAAATTAATTAATTTTCTTTGCACCCCATAGGTAGAGGGAGGAGCACAGAAGTCTGGATCTGAGGCCATTCCTATATTTACTGGGCTGGTAAGAGAGCAGATAAAAAAGCTGGGGGAAAACAGCTGTACCAAGATGCAAGACAGTGTAGGTTGGTGTGGCATGGCCTACGAGGGATAAGATGGGCACAGCTTCTGCCCGCTTTGAAAGAACTCAGTGGACAGCGGCCCAGTCCAGACCTAATCATTATACACCTGGGGACAATGGCCTGGCAGGCAGACCATGGGTGCACACATATTTACAGATAAAGAGGGACCTAGTGGCAATAAGACAGTGGTGGCCTCAGGTACGCCTGGCCTGGTCGGATATGATTCCACAAAGGGTATGGAGACAGGAACAAAGCCACAGAGAGGTGGAGAGGGCTAGGAAGAAGATGAATAGGGGGTAGGGACATTGATAAGGTAGATGGGAGGACAGGTGATACTAGTGGGAGTAGAGGAATGGGTGGATGATTTCTACAGGGCAGATGGGGTGCATTTGTCAGACATAGCAATAGACATGTTTAACGCGGAAACCATGGGTTTCACTGAGGAATGGAGGAAACAGACAAAAGCCGGGGAATAAAAAAAAAAAGAGAAGGAGGAAGGAGAGTAGTTTCATCCCTGAGGTAAGGGAGGGTGAAACCCTAAGTTGGGGGTGTGGCAGTCATCCAAAACAAGCTGGAGACTGGCTAGCGGGAAAAAAGGGGGGGAGGATGGGAGGGGGAACAAAAAGGAATAACACAAGTGGAGGAAGAAGACGAAGGAGAGAGCGGTCTTGGTTTTCACCATTACCTAACAGAAAAGGAGAAGAAGAAGGCACCCAGGTTTTCGCCAGGGGGACGGACAATCAGAGAGTGATATATGGATGGAAATAAATGAAAATTATGGAAATATGATATAAAAGAAATGAAAATTGGAATATGGATTATGAATATAAATAAATTAATTGCCAATCTGAGCACAACAACAAACAATGGTCTCTGTGTTTTGTGGAGGGGAGAAGGAATCCGGGACAATGGAGTTTGCCTAAAAGGGCAGAAGACCATATTGTCCTGGTGCACCCTTCCTCCTTTGTAATGGTAATGCTCAGAGGGAGGGGCAGGGAAGGGGAAGGGAAGGGCCAGGAGCAGGACAATGGAGCAGGTAGCAGAAAGGGGAGGGGAGAAGGGAGGTACTTAAAGGATAGCACAAGGGTGCCTCAGCCACTTTTTGCTGGAATTTTGATTCCTCCCACCCACCCTACTAGCTGGGGGATGAGGGAAAGACAGTCAAATTGGGGCTGTATGGTGGGTCCGTCAAGGTGGAGGATGGACGCATCCGGTAGGACGGTGGACTGCCAAAGGTGGATGGCAGGAGATAATATGGCTATGAACTGCCAAAGGTGGATGGCAGGAGATAATATGATTACGGACTGCCAAAGGTGGATGGCAGGGGATGATATGGTTACGGACTGCCAAAGGTGGATGGCAGCGGATGATATGGTTACGGACTGCCAAAGGTGGATGGCAGATAATAACATGGTCATGGGCTGCCATGGTGTATGGCAGATGGGAAAAAGGAGAGGATGGGAGGGGGGAAGAAAAAGGAATAACACAAGTGGAGGAAGAAGATGAAGGAGAGAGCAGTCTCGGTTTTCACCGTTACCTAACAGAATAGGAGAAGAAGAAGGCACCCAGGTTATCGCCTGGGGGGGCGGATAATCAGAGAGTGATATATGGATGGAAATAAATGGAAATTATAGATATATGATATAAAAGAAATGAAAAATGGAATATGGACTATGAATATAAATAAATTAATTGCTAATCTGAGCACAACAACAAACAATGGTATCTGTGTTTTTGTGAGGGAGAAAGGGGGGGATCCGGGACAATGGAGTTTGCCCTTTAAAGGGCAGACCATGTTGTCGTGGTGCACTCCTTCCCTCCTTTTGGTAATGGCTGTGCTCAGAAAGGAGGGGAGAGGGAAGGGGAGGGGTCAGGAGCAGGACAATGGAGCAGGTAGCAGGAAGGGGAAGGGAGAAGGGAGGTACTTAAAGGTGGTAAATGGTATACAGTCAGAAGAGATGCAAGTCACAAGTGGGCTACCTCAGGGATCAGTCCTGGGGCCAGTCCTATTCAACATCTTCATTAGTGACCTCGCAGATGGACTAGAGGGTAAGGCTTGTCTGTTTGCAGATGACACCAAGATCTGCAACAGAGTAGATGATCCAGATGGGGTGGGCAGAATGAGAAGAGATCTGGATAAACTAGCAAAATGGTCAGAAGAGTGGCAACTGGATTTAATGCAAAGAAGTGCAAAATCATGCACATAGGGAAGAGAAACCCCTAGAGCCACTTATAGGCTGGGAGGAGTTGCTAGCAGTCACAAAGGAAGAAAGAGACTTGGGCATCATCATCACTGATGACCTAAAATCATCCAAGCAGACCTCTAAAGCAGTAGGTAAGGCTAGGGGGGGTGTTAGGGTGTATTAGTAGGGGTATCACAAGTCGTAAAGAGGAGGTAATAATCCCTCTGTACAAGATATTGGTTAGGGCCCCCATCTGGAGTACTGCGTGGCAGTATTGGAGGCCACACCTCACAAGGACATTAACTCAAATTGAGGCAGTCCAGAGAAGGGCAACCAAAATGGTGCAGGGACTGCATCAGAAGACATATGAGGACAGATTAACGGAGCTCAATATGTATACCCTTGAGCAAAGGAGGGAGAGAGGATATGATCGAGACATTTAAACACCTTAAGGGGCATAAACAAGGTGAAAGAGTCAACATGTTTAAATATAAGAAAAATAGCAGGACAAGAGGACACAGCATGAGATTAGAGGAGGCCGATTAAGGGGAATGTGAGGAAATTATTTTTCACAGAAAGGGTGGTAGATGCTGAATGGCTTACCACAAGAAGTGGTGGCTATGAATACAGTGCAGGGCTTCAAACAGGCATGGGATAGGCATAAGGGAGCAATACAAATGACTATGAATAGATAGGTCACTGACAGAGCAAAGGCCGATGGCACATTTATAAGGTAGAAAAAGAAATGGGCAGACTGGATGGGCCTTGCGGTCCTTATCTGCCGTCAACTTCTATGTTTCTATGTTTCTATGTTTCTATGACAGCACAAGGGTGCCTCAGCCACTTTTTGCTGGAATTTTGATTCCTCCCAACCACCCTACTAGCTGGGGGATGAGGGAAAGACAGTCAAATTGGGGCTGTATGATGGGTCCATCAAGGTGGAGGACGGACACAACCGGTAGGACGGTGGACTGCCAAAGGTGGATGGCAGGAGATAATATGATTACGGACTGCCAAAGGTGGATGGCAGGGGATGATATGGTTATGGACTGCCAAAGGTGGATGGCAGGAGATGATATGGTTATGGACTGCCAAATGTGGATGGCAGTGGATGAAATGGTTACGGACTGCCAAAGGTGGATGACAGATAATAACATGGTCATGGACTGCCAAGGTGTATGGCAGAGGGGAAAAAAGGGTGGGAGGATGGGGGGGAGAAAAAGGAATAACACAAGTGAAGGAAGAAGACGAAGGAGAGAGCTGTCTCGGTTTTCACCGTTAACTAACAGAAAAGGGGAAGAAGAAGGCACCCAGGTTATCGCCTGGGGGACGGATAATCAGAGAGTGATATATGGATGGAAATAAATGGAAATTATGGAAATATGATATAAATGAAATGAAAAATGGAATATGGATTATGAAGATAATTAAATTAATTGCCAATCTGAGCACAACAACAAATAATGGTCTCTGTGTTTTTGTGAGGGAGAAAGGGGGGAATCCAGGACAATGGAGTTTGCCCTTTAAGGGGCAGACCATGTTGTCCTGGTGCACCCCTTTCCTTCCTTTGGTAATGGTTGTGCTCAGAGGGGAGGGTAGAGGGAAGGGGCGGGGCCAGGAGCAGGACAATGGAGCAGGTAGCAGGAAGGGGGGGAGAACGGAGGTACTTAAAGGACAGCACAAGGGTGCCTCAGACACTTTTTACTGGAATTTTGATTCTTCCCACCCACCCTACTAGCTGGGGGACGAGGGAAAGACAGTCAAATTGGGGCTGTATGGTGGGTCCGTCAAGGTGGAGGACGGACGCATCCAGTAGGATGGTGGATTGCCAAAGGTGGATGGCAGGAGATAATATGGTTATGAACTGCCAAAGGTGGATAGCAGGAGATAATATGGTTACTGACTGCCAAAGGTGGATGGCAGGGGATGATATGGTTACGGACTGCCAAAGGTGGATGGCAGATAATAACATGGTCATGGACTGCCAAGGTGTATGGCAGAGGGGAAAAAGGGAGGGGGAGGATGGGAGGAGGGAAAACAAAGGAATACCACAAGTGGAGGAAGAAGATGAAGGAGAGAGTGGTCTCGGTTTTCACCATTAACTATCAGAAAAGGAGAAGAAGAAGGCACCCAGGTTTTCGCCTGGGGGACGGATAATCAGAGAGTGATATATGGATGGAAATAAATGGAAATTATGGAAATATGTTATAAAAGAAATGAAAATTGGAATATGGATTATGAATATAAATATAAATAAATTAATTGCTAATCTGAGCACAACAGCAAACAATGGTATCTGTGTTTTTGTGAGGGAGAAAGGGGGGATCCGGGACAATGGAGTTTGCCCTTTAAGGGGCAGACCATGTTGTCGTGGTGCACCCCTTCCCTCCTTTTGGTAATGGTTGTGCTCAGAAAGGAGGGGAGAGGGAAGGGAAGGGGCCAGGGCCAGGACAATGTAGCAGGTAGCAGGAAGGGGAGGGGAGAAGGGAGGTACTTAAAGGATAGCACAAGGGTGCCTCAGCCACTTTTTGCTGGAATTTTGATTCCTCCCACCCACCCTACTAGCTGGGGGACTAGGGAAAGACAGTCAAATTGGGGCTGCATGGTGGGTCTGTCAAGGTGGAGGACAGACGCATCCGGTAGGACGGTGGACAGTCAAAGGTGGATGGCAGGAGATAATATGGTTACGGACTGCCAAAGGTGGATGGCAGCGGATAATATGATTACGGACTGCCAAAGGTGGATGGCAGATAATAACATGGTCATGGGCTGCCATGGTGTATGGCAGAGGGGTAAAAGGGGGGGGAGGATGGGAGAGGGGGAAGAACAAGGAATAACACAAGTGGGGGAAGAAGACGAAGGAGAGAGCGGTCTCAGTATTCACCGTTACCTAACAGAAAAGGATAAGAAGAAGGCACCCAGGTTATTGCCTGGGGGACGGATAATCAGAGAGTGATATATGGATGGAAATAAAGGGAAATTATTGAAATATGATATAAAAGAAATGAAAACCGGAATATGGATTATGAATATAAATAAATTAATTGCTAATCTGAGCACAACAGCAAACAATGGTATCTGTGTTTTGTGAGGGAGAAAGGGGGATCGGGACAATGGAGATTGCCGTTTAAAGGGCGAGACCATGTTGTCGTGGTACCCTTCCTCCTTTCGAATGGTTGTGCCAGAAAGAGGGGAGAGGAAGGAGGGCCAGGAGCAGGACAATGGAGCAGGTAGCAGGAAGGGAGGGAGAAAGGAGGTACTTAAAGGATAGCACAAGGGTGCCTCAGCCACTTTTTGCTGGAATTTTGATTCCTCCCACCCACCCTACTAACTAGGGGATGAGGGAAAGACAGTCAAATTGGGGCTGTATGGTGGATCCGTCAAGATGGAGGACGGACGTGTCCAGTAGGACGGTGGACAGCCAACGGTGGATGGCAGGAGATAATATGGGTACGAACTGCCAAAGGTGGATGGCAGGAGATGATATGGTTACGGACTGCCAAAGGTGGATGGCAGTGGATGATATGGTTACGCACTGCCAAAGGTGGATGGCAGATAATAACATGGTCATGGACTGCCAAGGTGTATGGCATAGGGGAAAAAAGGGGGGGAGGATGGGGGGGAGAAAAAGGAATAACACAAGTGGAGGAAGAAGTCGAAGGAGAGAGTGGTTTCGATTTTCACCGTTACCTAACAGAAAAGGGGAAGAAGAAGGCACCCAGGTTATCACCTGGGGGACGGATAATCAGAGAGTGTTATATGGATGGAAATAAATGGAAATTATGGAAATATGATATAAATGAAATGAAAAATGGAATATGGATTATGAATATAATTAAATTAATTGCCAATCTGAGCACAACAACAAACAATGGTCTCTGTGTTTTTGTGAGGGAGAAAGGGAGGAATCCGGGACAATGGAGTTTGCCCTTTAAGGGGCAGACCATGTTGTCCTGGTGCACCCCTTCCCTAATTTTGGTATTGGTTGTGCTCAGAGGAGAGGGGAGAGGGAAGGTGAGGGGCCAGGAGCAGGAAAATGGAGTAGGTAGCAGGAAGGGGAGGGGAGAGCGGAGGTACTTAAAGGATAGCACAAGGGTGCCTCAGCCACTTTTTACTGGAATTTTGATTCCTCCCACCCACCCTACTAGCTGGGGGACGAGGGAAAGACAGTCAAATTGGGGCTGTATGGTGGGTCCATCAAGGTGGAGGACGGACGTGTCCAGTAGGACGGTGGACTGCCAAAGGTGGATGACAGGAGATAATATGGTTATGAACTGCCAAAGGTGGATGGCAGGAGATAATATGGTTACTGACTGCCAAAGGTGGATGGCAGGGGATGATATGGTTTCGGACTGCCAAAGGTGGATGGCAGATAAAAACATGGTCATGGACTGCCAAGGTGTATGGCAGAGGGGAAAAGGGGAGGGGGAGGATGGGAGGAGGGAAAAAAAAGGAATAACACAAGTGGAGGAAGAAGATGAAGGAGTAAGTGGTCTCGGTTTTCACCGTTACCTAACTGAAAAGGAGAAGAAGAAGGCACCCAGGTTTTCGCCTGGGGCACGGATAATCAGAGAGTGATATATGGATGGAAATAAATGGAAATTATGGAAATATGATATAAAAGAAATGAAAAATGGAATATGGATTATGAATATAAATAAATTAATTGCCAAACTGAGCACAACAACAAACAATGGTATCTGTGTTTTTGTGAGGGAGAAAAAGGGGGATCCGGGACAATGGAGTTTGCCCGTAAAGGGGCAGACCATGTTGTCATGGTGCACCCCTTCCCTCCTTTTGGTAATGGTTGTGCTCAGAAAGGAGGGGAGAGGGAAGGGTAGTGGCCAGGTGCAGGACAATTGAGCAGGTAGCAGGAAGGGGAGGGGAGAAGGGAGGTACATAAAGGATAGCACAAGGGTGCCTCAGCCACTTTTTGCTGGAATTTTGATTCCTCCCACCCACCCTACTAGCTGGGGGATGAGGGAAAGACAGTCAAATTGGGGCTGCATGGTGGGTCCGTCAAGGTGGAGGACGGACGCATCCGGTAGGACGGTGGACTATCAAAGGTGGATGGCAGGAGACAATATGGTTACGGACTGCCAAAGGTGGATGGCAGGATAATATGGTTACAGACTGCCAAAGGTGGATGGCAGATAATAACATGAGCCATGGGCTGCCATGGTGTATGGCAGAGGAAAAGGGGGATGAGAGGGGAAGAAAAGGAATAACACAAGTGGAGGAAGAAGATGAAGGAGAGAGCGGTCTCAGTTTTCACTGTTACCTAACAGAAAAGGATAAGAAGAAGGCACCCAGGTTATCGCCTGGGGGACGGATAATCAGAGAGTGATATATGGATGGAAATAAATGGAAATTATGGAAATATGATATAAATGAAATGAAAAATGGAAAATGGATTATGAATATAAATAAATTAATTGCTAATCTGAGCACAACAACAAACAATGGTATCTGTGTTTTTGTGAGGGAGAAAGGGGGGATCCGGGACAATGGAGTTTGCCCTGTAAGGGGCAGACCATGTTGTCATGGTGCACCCCTTCCCTCCTTTTTGTAATGGTTGTGCTCAGAAAAGAGGGGAGAGGGAAGGGGAGGGGCCAGAAGCAGGACAATGGAGCAGGTAGCAGGAATGGGAGGGGAGAAGTGAGGTACTTAAAGGATAGCACAAGGGTGCCTCAGCCACTTTTTGCTGGAATTTTGATTCCTCCCACCCACCCTACTAGCTGGGGGATGAGGGAAAGACAGTCATATTGGGGCTGTATGGTGGGTCCGTCAAGGTGGAGGACGGACGCGTCCAGTAGGACGGTGGACTGTCAAAGGTGGATGTCAGGAGATAATATGGTTACAAACTACCAAAGGTGGATGGCAGGAGATAATATGGTTACGGACTGCCAAAGGTGGATGGCAGGGGATGATATGGTTACAGACTGCCAAAGGTGGATGGCAGTGGATGATATGGTTACGGACTGCCAAAGGTGGATGGCAGATAATAACATGGTCATGGACTGCCAAGGCGTATGGCAGAGGGGAAGAAAGGGGGGGAGGATGGTGGGCTAGAAAAAGGAATAACACAAGTGGAGGAAGAAGACGAAGGAGAGTGCGGTCTCGGTTTTCACCGTTACCTAACAGAAAAGGGGAAGAAGAAGGCACCCAGGTTATCACCTGGGGGACGGATAATCAGAGAGTGATATATGGATGGAAATAAATGGAAATTATGGAAATATGATGTAAATGAAATGAAAAATGGAATATGGATTATGAATATAATTAAATTAATTGCCAATCTGAGCACAACAACTTACAATGGTCTCTGTGTTTTTGTGAGGGAGAAAGGGGGGAATCCGGGACAATGGAGTTTGCCCTTTAAGGGGCAGACCATGTTGTCCTGGTGCACCCCTTTCCTTCTTTAGGTAATGGTTGTGCTCAGAGGGGAGTGGAGAGGAAAGGGGAGGGGCCAGGAGCTGGACAATGGAGCAGGTAGCAGGAAGGGAAGGGGAGAACGGAGGTACTTAAAGGATAGCACAATGGTGCCTCAGCCATGTTTTGCTGGAATTTTGATTCCTCCCACCCACCCTACTAGCTGGGGGATGAGGGAAAGACAGTCAAATTGGGGCTGCATGGTGGGTCCGTCAAGGTGGAGGACGGACGCATCCGGTAGGACGGTGGACTGTCAAAGGTGGATGGTAGGAGATAATATGGTTACGGACTGCCAAAGGTGGATGGCAGCAGATAATATGGTTACGGACTGCCAAAGTTGGATGGTAGATAATAACATGGTCATGGGCTGCCATGGTGTATGGCAGAGGGGAAAAGGGGGGGGGGAGGATGGGAGAGGGGGAAGAAAAAGGAATAACACAAGTGGAGGAAGAAGACGAAGGAGAGAGCGGTCTCAGTTTTCACTGTTACCTAACAGAAAAGGATAAGAAGAAGGCACCCAGGTTATCGCCTGGGGGACAGATAATCAGAGAGTGATATATGGATGGAAATAAATGGAAATTATTGAAATATGATATAAAAGAAATGAAAATTGGAATATGGATTATGAATATAATTAAATTAATTGCTAATCTGAGCACAACAACAAACAATGGTATCTGTGTTTTTGTGAGGGAGAAAGGGGAATCCGGGACAATGGAGTTTGCCCTTTAAGGGGCAGACCATGTTGTCATAGGCACCCTTCCTCCTTTGTAATGGTTGTGCCTTGAAAGGAGAGAGGAAGGAGGGGCCAGGTGCAGGATAATGGAGCAGGTAGCAGGAAGGGAAGGGGAGAAGGGAGGTACTTAAAGGATAGCACAAGGGTGCCTCAGCCACTTTTTGCTAACATTTTGATTCCTCCCACCCACCCTACTAGCTGGGGGATGAGGGAAAGACAGTCAAATCGGGGCTGCATGGCGGGTCCGTCATGGTGGAGGACGGACGCATCCGGTAGGACGGTGGACTGTCAAAGGTGGATGGCAGGAGATAATATGGTTACAGACTGCCAAAGGTGGATGGCAGCGGATAATATGGTTACGGACTGCCAAAGGTGGATGGCAGATAATAACATGGTCATGGGCTGCCGTGGTGTATGGCAGAGGGAAAAGGGGGATGGGAGAGGGGGAAGAAAAAGGAATAACACAAGTGGAGGAAGAAGACGAAGGAGAGAGCGGTCTCGGCTTTCACCGTTACCTAACAGAAAAGGGGAAGAAGAAGGCACCCAGGTTATCGTCTGGGGGACGGATAATCAGAGTGTGATATATGGATGGAAATAAATGGAAATTATGGAAATATGATATAAATGAAATGTAAAATGGAATATGGATTATGAATATAATTAAATTAATTGCCAATCTGAGCACAACAAACAATGGTCTATGTGTTTTTGTGAGGGAGAAAGGGGGGAATCGAGGACAATGGAGTTTGCCCTTTAAAGGGCGAACCATGTTGTCGTGGTACCCTTCCTCCCTTCGTAATGGTTGTGCTCAGAAGGGAGGAGAGAGGAAGGGAGGCCAGGAGCAGGACAATGGAGCAGGTAGCAGGAAGGGGAGGGAGAACGGAGGTACTAAAGGATAGCACAAGGGTGCCTCAGCCACTTTTGCTGGAATTTTGATTCCTCCCACCCACCCTACTAGCTGGAGGACGAGGGAAAGACAGTCAAATTGGGGCTGTATGGTGGGTCCGTCAAGGTGGAGGACGGACATGTCCAGTAGGACGGTGGACTGCCAAAGGTGGATATCAGGAGATAATATGGTTATGAACTGCCAAAGGTGGATGGCAGGAGATAATATGGTTACTGACTGCCAAATGTGGATGGCAGGGGATGATATGGTTATGGACTGCCAAAGGTGGATGGCAGATAATAACATGGTCATGGACTGCCAATGTGTATGGCAGAGGGGAAAAAGGGAGGGGGAGGATGGGAGGAGGGAAAAAAAAGGAATAACACAAGTGGAGGAAGAAGATGAAGGAGAGTGTGGTCTCGGTTTTCACCGTTACCTAACAGAAAAGGAGAAGAAGAAGGCACCCAGGTTTTCGCCTGGGGGACGGATAATCAAAGAGTGATATATGGATGGAAATAAATGGAAATTATGGAAATATGATATAAAAGAAATGAAAAATGGAATATGGATTATGAATATAAATAAATTAATTGCCAAACTGAGCACAACAACAAACAATGGTCTCTTGTGTTTTTGTGAGGGAGAAAGGGGGAATCCAGGACAATCAGCTTTGCACTCTGATGATCAGAGAGAAAGCTTGAAAGTGATAGCAGCAGTGTGATGAATGCAAGGCTTTCTTGAGTTCTGTTTATTTTCTCTTCCTTTCAGCAACACGCAACCAGAGAGAGAGACAGACAGACAGAGCGAGAGCGCTGGAGTAATGCATTGAGCGGGTGTCGCAGCTTAATATCAGACAGCATGCCAGTGACACTTTGGAAAAGACAGTTATTTTGTATTCTGGTGAGATAACACAATACATGCATATAATAAATCATGTTTAGTTATGCGAATCTGTCCAACTTATCATCATGGATGGTCTCAATCTGTACAACATGGTGACATCAACCTGTACATATCTCTCTTGCTCTCCTGCTTGCATTGTTATAAGCAAATACTGAACCTTTACTTCAAAATTCACATAATATATCAAATTAATTTTATGAGACTAAAACAGTATTCAGCCAGGGTATAGCTGTGTAGTGCCTTTCACATAATGTCACTTATTACATGTATTTCACCTGAATACAAATACAAATACTTTTTTACGTGATGTTTGAGCTGATCTGCAGTAATATTTTAGAGGAGGAGTATCCTGCACCATTTGTTTTGTTTGGATTTTGAGTTTAGATCAGTATTGTTGTGGGGCCCTGGTAGCAGGAGCGGGGGGGGGGGCAGCATCTGTAGTTAGTCTAGCACTGGAGTAAGAAAAAGTTTAATTACAGTTTCAGAAATATTCATAATTAACCATTGCACTGCTCAGAGACAATTAATCATCTTGGCAAGGCATCTTTCTTTGTAAAGTATGATGACTCAGAAGCTACCTCTGGGCCAGTGACCCTGATTGCCTAATTTCCATCCCCTCCTGCTGTGCCAGACAAATTAAGAAATTCTTTTGTATCTACAGTAAACTTCTCAGTTTCGCAATGCATGTTATAACACTGGTCACTAAAATACTGTCTTCTGATTGATCCAAACAGGTCACCTGATTATTGATTATTCTCTGTTATACCCCCAGTGGTATGTTCACATGGCTTTCTTTTGCTATTTCTTTAGGTAAAACTAAAACAAAACATTGCCCATGTTATAACAGGAATAACCCACTCCAAGGTATGGGTTTACTGAGCATTAATCCACTCCTGGGTGGTTGAAGTCATTCTGATTCACCCCATGACCCCCCAGGTGTGGATTAATACTCAGTAAACCCATACCCTGTCGTGGGTTAATCGCTTCATCTATAGGGGAGGGAGGTCAATATGCAAGGGTTAATAACTGGCTCACGAAAAATTTTGTTTGCACACACATCCACACCTAGAGAAACCAGACAATCCTCCCTCCCTGCTTCTAAAAATGTTCACTTATCTACAAAAGCAGAGAAGAGAGAGAAGGAGAGAGACAGAGAGAGAAGAGAGAAGAGAGAGAGAGATAGACATAACTAATATTTTAAAACTTGATTGCCCAACATGCTTTCAAATGTTAGCTGCTATTGTGCTAATTAGTTGTAGTCTGCCTGAGTCTCTGTGATCACTGAGATTCATGGCATCATAGCCTTGCTCACCTGTATGTCATCAAAACTCTACTCAGTGTAACTTCTGGAAAAATAAATAAATAAATAGGGTTCAGATTTTAAAACAGCAGTGCATGATAAAAACAATCTGCACTTTTTTAACAGTTTATTCCCTGTGCTGTGCTTAGCATGACCTGGTACTCTTTTCCACTGGCATTTTACTATCACCCTGTTATTTGTTCTGTTTTCATTTGTTTTTAATTTACATTTCTGCCACCCACCATGTTGAAAGCAGAGGTACTAGATAGCAGATGCCATATTTACTGTGGCACTACAAAACTGGAAACTGACCACTTCCTGATTAACATTTCAGAAATGCAAATGGAAGAGTTCTAATGAGTAGCTAAATTTTGAAAGTATGTTGGGCAATCAAGTTTTAAAATATTGGTTCTCTCCACGTCCTTTTTATGACTGCTAAGCAACAGCATGCAGTAGCCAAGGTTCGCAGACTTCTCCAAGAATGGGACCACAGACTTCCCTCCGGAATTTGTTTCTATTGGGTAGAGGCCCTGAACATTAGTGCCTCCTTGAGAGTATGGCAAACTCTGTGGAGCACAGCGTATAGATATATCAAGCAAGATAGGCTAAGATTGGTTCATTTTAACATTATGCACCACCTGTACTTAACTCCTACCCATTTATATAGAAGGGGTGTGCTTGGCTCTCCTCTTTGTGGGAAATGTAAAAGAGAAGATGGAACCTTATATCACTTGTTATGGCAGTGCCCTGAGGTTCAAAGGCTTTGGAGATCAGTGGGTACCCTGTTGGGCCCTATCCTTGGCTCTCTCAGATTGGACGCCCCAGAGATTTGGTTGCTGGGCGCCTTCCCTGCTGCCACTACCAAAGCCTGGAGGGCTCGTGTCTCCCTGGTCTCAGCTGTAATGAAGTTGTTAATTCTGAGACATTGGACCTCGGATAAGGTCCCATCATTGGTTGAGTGGCACACAGAATGCGCACTGGCTATACAACTTGAAAACATATAGCAGATATGAGGTAAACGGAGCATTTCTTTTGCTTCTATGGGGTCCGCCGAGCACTTTCTGTTGACTTGGAGACTGTCTAATTAAAAGATTTGTCTCTTTAAGCAAGCACCTTTAATTTATGGTTATTTTGTACCCTCCTCCCATATCTCACAGTTGGGGTGGGGTGGGGAGGGTTGTGAGTTTGGGGTAGTTATTATTGATTATTGTTATTCTGTCGGAAATCTTTATATCCAAAGTTTGTATGTGTGTATTGGGTCTTTATGCTTTCTCTGTAATACTAATTTGGCTATGTGGTTGTAATAGTGGTTGCTGAAAAATAATAAAAATGTTAATTACAAAAAAAAAATATTGGTTCTCTCTCTCCCTCTCTTTTCCTGTTTTGGTAGATAAGTGAACATTTTTTAGAAGAATGGAGGGAGGAGCAACTGGTCAGAGTGGTGAAAAAGATAGAGGCCCAGATATTCAAAAGGGTTGCGCCATGCGCAATAGGGCTGCGCCTGCACAAGTCTGAAATTGCACCATTCTACAATATTCAGCAGGAGGCAGTTGCGCCACTGAAAACATGCTGAGCAACAGCGCAATGCAAATGAATGCATGCTGAACTGGAGGGGGAGGAACCATGCATAAATTGCACAGCCCGATATTCAGCCGGGCTGTGCAGAGCTGTGCAGGCGCAACCCCCAACCTGCACCTGCACAACTTTGAGCCAAAAAAAAAGGAGTAAGTCGAGGGCCACCCACAGGTGAGCTGCCGCATTGCAGGGTGCAACACAGCAGTTGCCACCTGTGGCTGGCCCTCAACCTACTCCATGTGCCCCCCCTGCAGCCCAATCATAGGCAAAAGTGTAAAAATCCCCCACCCCCTCCAACTGGCCCGATCACGAGCAAAAGCAGAAAAGTCCCCCTCCCGACTGGCCCGGTCGCGGCCATAAGCAAGTCGCACCCCACCAGCCCGATGCGTGGGCGGCAAGTGTCCCCCGAACGCATATCCCTGGTGGACAGTGGACCACTAAGCCCGATCGCGGGCTGAAGAGTATAAACTCCCCTGAACCCATCCCTGGTGGTCCAGTGGAAGCCCGATAGCAGGCTGAAGAAGTGTAACAACCCCGAGCGTATCCTGGTGGTCCACTGGACGTTAAGCCCAATCACCGGGCTGCATAATGTAGCAACCCCCGCCCCCAAGACCATATTCCTGGTGATCTAGTGCCCCAACCCACGAAGCCCTGCCGCTCCCCACAGCTGGCAGGCGGCAGCGTCACCACGCCACCACCGCCCGCTGCCCAGCCGACTGACTGCCGCTGGGACTGCACGCCATTGGTGCAGAGCAAGAGTCAATGGGCATTACAAGCTCTACATAAGGCAGTCAGATATGTGAATGAATTCATTCATTCAATACCAAACGCCTTAGCATACATATGGACTCTCCAGTGGCTCTTCTCACACAATGACACTCTTACCAGGCAGTCAGTCAGTGAGAGGGCAGCAGGCAGGTGGAATGCCACCGGCCGCAGGGGACGGGTGTGACTTCACGGTGGGTGGTGGGGGACACTAGATCACCAGGATATGGTCATGGGAGTGGGGGCTTGCCACATTGGCGTAGTCTGCGATCGGGCTTAGCGGTCCACTGGACCACCAGGATACATGAGGGGGTTTACACTCTTCAGCCGATCAGGCTTCCACTGGACCACCAGGATAAGTTGCGGGGTTACACTTCTTCAGCCCGCGATCGGGCTCAGAGGTCCACTGGACCACCAGAATACGCTCTGGGGATAATTTGCTGCCCGTGATCGGGCAGGTGTGGGGGTTATTTAGGCTGTTGCCCGTGATCAGGCCAGTCAGGGAGGGTGGGGGAATTTTATACACATTTGCCTGCAATTGGGCTGCAGGGGGCATTGGCCCCCGATGGCTGCTGCCTGGCAGGGCGCCAGGCACAAGTCCTTGGGGATCGGCGCACCTGCATGCTAATGGCATGCAAATGGGGCCATAAACATATGCAAATGGCCCCCCCCGTGCATTGCATGAATTATGACCCCATTTGCATGTCACCTTTTGAATATCGGAAATTTGTGCATGGCACAATGGTACTTGCACCACCGCAAGTTGAATGCTCTACTCTGACCACTTGCGGTGGCGCAAGTTCCACTGCGCCATGCACAGTGGCTGTGACTGGGGAGTGATATTCAAAGGAGTTGCTCAATAGCGCAACTCCTTTGAATATCACCCCGGCCACACTCCTGCACAACTATTTTGTGCAGCGCAAGGGCTTGCACCACAAAATAGCGCAGTTTGAATATCCATCCCTCAGAGCCTCAGATCTGTCAGTGGGAGATGGGCACTGCTGAGAACAAGAGGTGGGGTCAGTGGATCCATCATTTTCTCTCTCTTTTTTTTTCCCCAGAGAGAAAGTGCAAAATGAGATTGTGCAGGTAAATGGAGAGTGAGGGAGAAGGAAGGGGTTACAATGCTGCCAATGTTATTCTGTATGGGAGCAATCAGGTGCAAGCCCAGCTCCAGTGTGTGTTGATTGGGGTTAGAGGGGGTGTGTGTGTGTGGGGGGGGAGCGGGGGCAGAACTAACACACGCGTGCATTGGTTTGTTAAAGGCAGAGCAGCAGGTAATAGCAGTGGCAGGCAGAGGGGGAGTTTAGTATCAATAATCAACCCTTTTTTATGCACAATGCTTATGTTATGTTTCTCAAAGTCAAAGGCTTTGATAATAGCATGCACACAACTTGACTAGATGCAGGAACCTCAGAACACAATACTTTCAATAGGATCCAAACAGTGATTATGCAATCAGATTTGCTGCAGTCAGTTAACATTTGTGTGAATAAAGGCCCTATTAATCACTTAAATAAAGTATGTCAGAGAATTTTATTTGATGACTCCCCAAACCAATTTGCACTGTGATGAGCAAATTTCATGAAGATCTAAGATAAAGTTGATCCTTCTCTGATGGGATGCAGGGATTGGATGCTTTCTTTTATGTATTTTTATTTTGTGCGACAGTCAAACCCAGCTTGGAAATTGTTTATTGCCAAATTATTTCAGCAGCAATGCCTGGGGCTGGGAAATTAACTGTTCTGAGAGAGGTTGTCTTTTGGTGCCTTTTTATTTTGTGTTGGCATACAGGGGTGCTTTTCCTTCTCATTGCAAAGTTGTGGTATTTTATGACTGTTGCCATTTGTCTTCTGATCTTTCACTCACTCACTCGCTCGCTCGCTCACTCACTCACTTACTCACTCACTCACTCACACTCGCTCACTCACTCACACTCACTCACACACACACATTAAATCTCTTAGTGGTTCTGGAGCACAATAAAGCAAGTAAAAATAGAGGATATGAATATGAGCAAAAACAGCAGGATGGGAAATGGTTATAATAGTGATGCAGCATGTATTTTTCGTTTCCTTTATGTGTCTTCTTTTTTTGTCATGCAGTCAGCACAGCACAGTGAGGAGCAGAGTGAAAGTGGGACAGTGAGGGCAACAGCTAGATGAATACATGGCTTTCCTGACTTTTTTCTAAATTTTCTCATTCATTCAGCAGTGAAAACAGAGGGGGGAGAGAAAGAGCGAGAGAGAGAGAGAGAGAGAGAGAGATGGAGATAGAGATGTGCAGTGAGCCGAAGTCACAACCTCTCTTGGATAGCACTCTACTATACTTTGTATTAGAAAAAAAATTTAGGATGCCACAGTTATCTTGCATCACATTTGGAGAGAAAAAAACAGAGGATAATGTATGGTCTTTGGTTAATAACCGTGCTGTAAACACATAGAGGGGTTGCCATCACGTCATTCTAAACCTTGAGATCACAGCTCGAGAGATTTTCAGATGTCATGGCAACCTCAAGAATTGTTTTCAGCATAGCTGTTAACCAAAGACCATACATTATATTTTATAGTGTATGGGCTACAAAGATTGTGTAATTGCAGATTGAATTACTTTACTGAATTACTTTACAGAATATTGATTGTTGCAAGCATTCCATTTTGTTATACCATTGATATAACATACTCAACTGGGCTGGCAGTATAGCCTACAGGTTAGAGGAACGAGGTGTGAACAAGCTTGATACATCCAGCAGACCAGACCTGAGTTTGATTCTCACAACCTCCTCTTGCATACTATGTGACTTTGAGCAAGTCACTTAACCACCCAGTGCTCCCAGGTCACCCCTGAAAACAGGCACTTGTGCCTAGTGGGCCTCACCCGGTTACCAAAGACTAAAATAAGAAGAGTTAACAACAGAGTGATGTCATAACAAGGTTATGCATGTAGTAGGTGTAGGTAGTAGATGTAGGTATGCAGGTAGTGCATGGTGGAATGCTGCTTTACATGGAATTCCATGCCTGGAATATGCTTGTTTTCCTGCAGTATTGACATCATTATGTTGTTCTGCTGCAGTAGTGATGTCACTACTGCAGTAGAAAAACTTGGAATGCTGCCACATACTTGATATCTGCTATCCAATTAAACTGGAAGTTGTTGTTTTTTAAACTTAAACTTGCAGAAATATATGCAACACACCGTGTCAGTAATTTGAGCCCACCACTAACTCTCAAGCGACCAACCCCCCAGCACCAGTTGAATGAAATAAAGTGCACTGTCCAAAATGGGCATTGATGCCCATACACTATATAGAATAGCGGCTGGGCAACTCTTTGCACAACCAGTTTGTTGTGCCATCTCAGGGATCTGATTCCCACAGACCTCTTGAGCCCCACTCTCGAGGTCACAGGGAATCAGTACCCCTTGGTTGCACAACACACTGGTTGTGCATAGTTACCCATCCACTATCTTATATGTAATCTGCTTGATTTCATTTAATATTAAGGGCTCCCCATACATTATATGCATGTTATAAATCATGCTCCTTGATTAGGATATGATAGTCTTTGCCTGGATTCAATCTCATATATGCTGTGATATGAATATAATGTGCATCCATCGTATCCATCTCACTAACTCATGACTCTCTCTAATTATATTGCTACAAACATAAAAAAATCAGAGATAGCTTTCTCTCTGTTGCTGTCTTATTCTCTCTCTCATTCTTTGTATGAATACAGAGCAAAAAGGTAGATCTCCCTATGTCAGTCTAAGTGTGTGTGTGTGTGTGTGTGTGTGTGTGCGCGTGCGAGTGCGCATGCACATGTGTAATGCTTGAGGAGTGTAAGTTGGAAAAGGGGGTATAAAAACAAGGGTAAAAAACAAGTCACACATTCACACATTGAACATTTTGCAACGTCAACAATGTTTAGGTTACCACCTGTGATTTTGCCATTGCAGTTCATGAAAATCTCCTCACAATTTTTGACCGAGTAGTTATGACTGGGTCTGCAGTATGGCAGTGGCTTTTAGAAAATTTGAGTGTATATCTAACATAATATAACAAATATGAAAATGATACAATTAATAAAAAAAAAAATAAGAAAGAAAAGAAATAAAAAGCACAGTGCACTAGTAGCCACTTTTATGGAAACATAGATGTGATACTCTGCTGTATTTGGTACATTGCACCACAACATATAGTACTGCAATTCAGTTCAAGGCTTTTATTTGGCACCCCTCACTAAAACAAACAGTGCTATAATGAACCAGTTAATGAACCAGGAATTGTTTGTTATAGTGAGCAACTACTGTAGCTCGTTCGTTACCTAACTTGCAATTCCCTGCACTCCAGTACAAATAATAAAAAATGTGAGGCTCATGGAGATGGCAGTAAGAGCAGTAACTACATGGAGGTGTGTGTGTGCGTGCGTGTATGTGTGCGTGTGTGTGTGTGTGTGTGTGTGGATCAAGATCGTAATTGCAGAAGTAGCAGACTGCCCAAGATATCCAAAAGTAAGTTTTCTTGTTACCTAACTTGCAGTTCCCTGCACACCAGAAATGATAAATCGTGTAAAGTTCATGGAGAAGGCAGTGAGAGCAATAACTACAGAGGTGTGTGTGTGTGTGTGGGGGGGGGGAGAGATCAATATCGTAATAGCAGCAGTAGCAGGCTGCTCGAGATATCTGAAATTAAGTTTTCTGTTCTCTGCTTTCACAGTCCTACAACTCCACACTCACAAACATACCCTATATATTTCTGATCCCCCACTAACCAGCAACCCACTTGTTTACCCTGCCAGACCTACTTTGACATTTTCAGCTTGCTTTTGTAAATTTCAGCTCAGGAGCACTGCTGCTACTGCTGCGAGCAATGCATGTGCGTAGCACCCCCCCCACAAGCAACAATTTAAGTTTCAGTTCACTCTACTAATCATGTGCTCCACGTTTGTATTTGTCTTCCCTCCTTATTACAGTACAACACAGGCACAGCAATTGAAGGTAAGGCAGTCCTGTTTGTTATAAACAGTAAAGTTGCTAAATGTGACTAAAACAACATGAGCAATACTGACTTAATCAACATTGCACACTGAGAAAAAGAGAAAAGTAAGAAAGTGAGAGCAACACAGTAATAAATACATGGCTTTCTTTGACTTTTTTACTTTCACTTGTTATCTGGAATTCAAGGAGGGAGAGAGAGAGAGAGAGAGAGAGCTTGTGAGCTGCAGATGCACAGCCTGCAAGTGTCACAACTTCTATTTGATGGAAATCAAGTGACACTTTGGAACTAAAAAAATTGATTGGCAGTGTTTTTTTCCTTTGCATGATAATTGTATCTATATGAGGAAATGCCTAAATGTAATAAATTGTTCTTACTGATACCATAGCAGTCTACAAAATGTTGCAAGGATTCAATCTGTTGTTACGTCAACCCACTGCATATCTCGCTTGCTCTGACTCTAGCTCTACTAGCATTGCTGCCAGCATATAAAACAAGTCTGCAACATGCATCTGAGAAAACTACAAACTAGACAGCACAGGCTAGTACACAGAGAAAGTGAGGAAAAGCTGACAGTGTCACTTTAATATGGAAAAAGAAAATTATTACCTGATTGAGTTAGTTTAGAATATAGAATGTGAACAATGGAAAGTCAGATCACACACGGTTCTCTCTCTCTCTCTCTCTCTCTCTCTCTTTCTCTTTCCCCCTCTCTCATGGGTGACAGGGGTCATGTTGTGAGACAGAGAGAGAGAGAGAGAGAGAGATCACATCTTTTGCATCCAGGTTGCCAAAAAACAGGGAGATGGAGAGTGAAGTATAGAATTTTGCAAGTCACACTCTTGGTTGACGAATGGACACTGCTGCTCTCTTTCTCTCTCTCTCTCTCTCTTTTCCTCCCACAACTCACGAGACACCACACAGCAACAGTAGAATGACAATTGTCACTGTGTGGGTGATGATCCATCTCTCTCTCTCTCTCTCGCTCCAGTGAGATGCTGTCTTTGCACTGTCTAACTATCTCTCTCCCGCACAGGTGACAGGGGTAATGCTAGACAGTTATCACATCTTCTGCATCTATGACTGAGAGCATACTGACAGGCTTGAGGAAATCTGTGTGTGTGTGGGTGAGACATGTATCCCAGCACTGCTGGTAATGGAGGAGAGCTGAAATGGGGAGCAGACAAAGCAATGAGAGGGAGAGCGGGCAGCGCAGGGAGATGGGGGGCAGACAGAGCAGGAGACAGGGAGTGTGCAGAGCAGGGACAGGGCATTCAGGTAGGAGTGTCCTGTGCAGCTGTACAATTTGCCAGAGCCCTTTGAAAAGAAAAGCACCCACTCACACAGTTTACAATGTGCCTCAGTGAGTTGGTGTTCCGGCTGAAGGTTATGTAAATTACAGGACTGAACCCATCCCTGATTGCAGCAGCTAATTTCTTTCAAGTAGAGACCATTCCAGCTAAACCACTGTCATAGCCAGTTTGCAGACTAATTGGTGCATTAGGAACAAGACCAACACAGCTTCAGCCTCATTGGCTAGGACAGTAACACACCTCTGAAATGCCATACTATGTCAAGATGTTTCTTGCACATGCACACAAGAACACATAATAATGGACAGAAGGAGGCAATAGCCCATAGAAACTGTCCCCCACTGCTCTGTGGTTGCAATCAGTGCTAAGACACTCTAGCCTCTTTTTGCATGCCTTCCCTTGCTTCTCCTGGATCATTTTGTTACCTTCATCTGAACCCTCTGTATGTGTCCCCTGACATTCTTTAGAGGCAGACGCCAAAATTGTGCACAGTACTCCAGGTGTTGCCTCACCAGGGACCTGTACAGAAGCATTCCTGACTGTTCAAGACCTAAAGCTACCACTAAATAGTTACACTGTGATAGCACCTACAATATCCTGATGCAGCCTATTTCATATATTCACTAATCTTTGTATGAAATAGGGCTTCCTGATGTTATCCTTTACCCCCCACTCATGGCAGTACATACCCCTAGTCCTTTTAGACCACAGAGCTATGAGTGCTCCATTCTTTAAAACACCTGAAGAATTCTAACATACATAATCATGTAACTCTTCATTTCCTTGTCTCTAAAGTGAACAAATGTAGAGTTCCTGTCATTCCTCAAAATTCTTGCTCTCTGTCCCTGTTAGAAATGTCATGGCCTTGTTATGCACATCCTCTATCTCTTCACTATTACTTTTGTAACATAGGAACCATCAAATTACAGTAACATTTTAATGATGGGATTCAACATGGAATTCTTCTCTGACTCCAAGTAATAATTAAGGTTGAGAAAATTCAAGTAATAATAGATTGCTTTACTGGGGTACAGTGTGCCATTGTATGTCTCTTTTGAAACAGCACTGTACTGCATTGAGATAAGCATGCATATTCCTATCTTCTTGTCATAGCAATCCAAATGTAATGTTATTTATTTATTTAAACCTTTTGCTCCAACAGTGGCATGCTCGGCTGAAATAGCTCTTTTCCAAATGCAGCCTGGGAGAAGTAATTCAGGGGAGAGAAATATGGCAGTATTACACTAGTCATATGGAATCAATATTTATATATACTGCAATACAATAAAGAGACATGCAACACAGAACAAAAACTAGCAAGTACCTGGTGACTGAGCTGAAAAGTTAGTAAACTATAGTTCTGTTACAGTACAAAATCATAGCTACTGTAGCTGTTAAACAGGCCTAGTTATTACACACAGCCTTACAGCCGTAGAGCTTGAGCTCATCACTTCACAGAAGCTAAGCAAGGTTGGACTGGCTAGTAGTAAGACAGTCCTGATGATCAAGTCAAACCACTATCTCCTACCAACTTGCCATTTCGACACAAGGTGCTCATTATACTGAAAAAGAAAACTGCAACACAGCCTATTCCTAAACTACGTACTTAATAAGGTACTGTTTGGTCCCTAGTTTAATTTGTAACATACTGCTAAAGTTATAACTACTAACTGTTTCTAAAGAATAAAAAAGACCGCCTTATCATCACTTGTTCCTACGAACCAAGTAATGTCCCCATAATTGAACTCCTTCATATCACAAATAAATTTAACACCCCAACTACCTCCACCAATTGTTTCAAAGCAGACTGCATAAGTGGGCCAAACAATTAGAATAAGAATAATATATTTTCTCTGTGAATATGCAGTGTGACTTGTAAAAGCACCATATATCATTTTTGCAAACGTTCACCTATGACTAGAACACTGGAAAAATGATCTCTGTATCCCAGAGAGCTGCACTTTTTTTATAAATCATTTGTAAACAACACATTTTGTTGTAAAGCTTCATTTATAATGAAATTAAGCCATTCAGACACAAACCCAGCATTTTCAGAAATGTATCTCCTTCTTGGCAAGAAACCAGAGTATAGGAACACCCTGTGTTATAGGAGTTAACTAGAAAATGCCATAAATCAGATGGCACAAAGCCGTGGACCAACATGTGCAGGAGTGAAGCTATGGACTATTGCACCACTGGATCAGAGCTGAGGGATATTTTGCTCTCAAAGTGTATCAGAGGGTGGATAAAACACAGAAATTATAAAACTACATTTTAGATCATGACACAGTAACAGCAGTCACAAAATTGGTAGCAGGAATAATGGACTTTAGGAAACATTGTGAGTTATCCCATACCTTTATGACTGTAGACCTCTTGATTCTTACAGAGGCAAGAATCCATAGCTTTTAGTTAACACTATAATAACACATTTTGTCTTCCCGTACCCCACAGCAATGAATGTTTTTCATATCATGTTATGAGGAACATTAGATAGCACAAAAAGCAATTACAGACTGTCTTCTCACTGTGATCTTCATCCCACTGTTACTTGTAAAATGAATTAGATGAATAGGGTGTGTGAAGGCTGTAAAGTGCCTTCTCCTGAAGACTGGCAGTCTGTGTGCTTTAATTTGAAAATCTCTACCTTCACCTCTACCATTGCCTTTTTAAGTGGCTTTAAGGCATACTTTTGTAGGTTACCTGATTAGCACTGTGTTTTGAAAATGTGGACATTTGGAAATGCTCCTGTTGTCTTACCAGTATTTGAAAAGTAGCATGCAGTCATCCTAACTGCTGTTGTGGTCTGGCAAAAGGAGCTATACATCACTGAAGACATACAGCAACTCTCTGACACCAGGTTTGATTCTTCTCTTCCACAGAACCCCACATCTGACTATCAGACTGAGGTCACCACCACAATCACCTCTGCTATTAAAAACAATGAGCTCCCTGCTTCTGCTAAGAGACTCATAGTTCAGCATCCCCAGACATCCAGGTTTTATCTCCTTCCCAAAATCCACAAAACAGGTAACCCAGGTCATCCCATAGTGTCCGCCTGCTCCTGCCCCACATCCCACATCTCTGCATTTTTGGATGGCCTCATGAGACCCCTTGTTGAGTCTCTGCCCTCCTATGTTAAAGACACTAACCATGCTCTCCAGTTATTTGACAGGTTCAGATTCTGTGACTCTCATCAGCTCATCTTCACCATGGACATCAAATCTCTTTACACAGTGATCCCCCATGGTGATGGTCTGACAGCTTTGCAGCATTTATTGAATAAGCAGGAAGTCCAGCAGCCACCCACACACACACTAACTCGCCTGGCAGAACTGCTTGTTACACTCAATGCTTTTTCTTTTAATAACAGCTTTTTTCTGCAGGTCAGTGGAGTTGCCATGGGTACCAAGATGGGCCCCAGCTTTGCTAATCTGTTTGTGGGTTGGGTGGAGGAACATTTTTTTTCTCTCATTCACAGGGACTGTGCCTGAACTCTACAAACACTACACTGATGACTGTGTGGGGGCCACCTCCTGCTCCAGGGAGACCCTCCAAGTCTTCCTTGACAAGTTTACCACAGCCCATCCTTCCCTTCAGTATACTGTTGAAGTATCCTCCTCTACATTGCCTTTTCTGGATATCCAGCTGTCAGTCCAGAACACTGGTCTAAAGACATCAGTCTATTACAAACCCACTGACTCTCATAGTTTCCTCCTCCACAGCTCCTTCCATCCTAAACACATCAAGAATGGCCTGCCTTATTCACAGTTTCTTAGACTTCGCAGGTTATGCAGTGAAGAGGATGATTTTGCTGAGCAGACACAAATAATGCATTGTTTTTTTTATCAACAGGGGATACCCTAAAAGCACAGTGTACAGAGCACTCTCCCGGGTCAGTAACATGCCCCATAACCTTGACCCCCATAGGAGGGATACTGTCACACAAGAACAACGGGGAATTCCACTAGTTCTTTCTTTCCATCAGAGCACACCTTCTCTTCACAGGATCATCACTAGTAACTTTCCCATTTTGCAAACAGCCCTAACATTGGTGGCCTTTCAAGAACCACCTAATGCGTCCACCACTGGCCACCTAACTGAGGAATCTCCTGGTTAAAAGCAGCCTACCTACTCATAACAGTTCCTCCCTCCCAGGTACCAAACCTTCAACAGGACTCGCTGCTACATCTGCAAATTTATTTCCAGTGTAACTGAGATTCGGGGGCCTACAGGTGTTTTTCACATCACCAAGGAGTTCTCATGCACCTCCACTAATGTGGTGTATTGTATTCTTTGCAGGAAGTGTACAGCTATTTACATCGGAGAGACTGGTAGGTGTCTTGCTGACCACTTCAGGGAACATTACAGAGCAGTCAGGAATGGTGACACTGCTAAACCCATTGTATCCCACTTTATCTCCAGGGACCACAATGTCAATGGCCTTTCTATTTGTGTCCTTCAGCAGGATTTCTGGGATCCTGACCATAGAAAAAACATATAAGCCAAGCTGATCATCTACCTTGGCTCCCAGCAGCCCTCTGGTTTAAATGATAGACTTATTTTCCATTAACATCTTTCAGCCATCTCCTTTTTTTCCCTAAAGTCTGTCTTTTTTTGTACCCATTTAATTTATTTTTCATTTTCACCATATGTCTCCATTTCTGTCTCCTTCCCACACATTTGTCACCTTTCGGCCTTCTTACTAGGCCCTGTTAATTAGTCTCCACCTGGGAACTTCCCTAGCTCTTTCTCTCCCATTATACTTTATCTTTCCCATCATCAGCTTTTTGTTTCACAGCTTCTCTTTTAATCTTACCATGTATCACTTCTTCTCCCTGAGCCTCCCCTTTCTTCTTTCTCCACATATACAGCTCTCTCATTTTACCTCTCCTCTACACTAACTTGTTTTTTCTCTTTTAGATATTTCCTGAAGAAGACCTAAAGTTGAAATGTAGATTTTTAACTCTATTTTCTATTTTCAGCGTGCATTTAATATAACCATTTTGTTTTGCTTTTAGACACATGCTGACACAGCGCCTTGTTTTTGTTATTTAAAAAACATACTGTTTCTAATTAAAATATATGATGAAGGCTGTACCAAGTAACAAACAGTGCTGGTTTTCATTGCATATGAATGCACAGAAACTCCTAAAGTGCACATTGACTTTCAAGAAGAATATCCTGCCATTGCACTGTAGACACTTCCCTACATGCAGCTGCATGATGTGTATATTGACTGAGTGAAAGATAGTTGTACAGAGACCCATGATTAATGTACATGGTTGAATGTTGACAGTCCAGAGCACAGACTTCAGTGATATATACAGTTTTTTTTTAATAAGTTGTTAAAAGTATTGCTCAGTTTGGGGAAAAAATCACAATGTTTCAATATGGAGGATGTCAAAGCAAACAAACAAAACTAAATTTTTATGTTGATTGCTTGCATGCACAAGAAACATATTGCAGCAGCTTTCTCCAGAAGCAAGTTGTGGAGGCATGGCATTGTTGTGGCCAATGCCCCCACAGCCTTTAAAGGTTTGGCCCACTTCCCCCAATGCTGTGGCACACTACAGCTGACACTAGTTCAGTCAACGTGCCATCAACTTGTAAAAATGTAACTGCTGCAATCAGGGGCCACCTCATTATTGCAGTGTCCACCATTCGCTGCAATGAGGGAGTGATCCGTCATTGCAGGGTGAAAGACTAATATTGTTTGTGAACATGGCAGTGGCTTGCCACCATGTTCACAAACAATATTAATTACCCTTCACTGAGGGGGTGCCCAAACCCCCTCGGCAACATGTGCCTCCCCACCCACCATGTTTGTTTGCTGGCGAGGCCCAATCCCATCGGCTTCAGTAGCCTGAGGTTTATGTTGCTGACAGGAGCCACTTCTGTCAGCATTATGTAAGCCCCACTTTTGTTCCCTGCCGACCAGGGGTGCCTAATGCCTGTCGGCATAATGTAACTCCTCTCTGTTGTTGTGTGCCAACAGAAGTTCCAATCCAATCAGCATAATGTAAATCCCCCTTTTGTTGTGTGCCGATGGGGGTGCCCAGTTCCCCATCAGATACAGCTGCCCCCCCAAAAAAGACTCCATTGGCATGCTGGAAGACCACCCCAGCATGCCACATGCCCCTCTAAAATCAAAACGGTCCCTCAATGTCTTTTTTTTTTTTAAACTGTAAAAAAGGAAAGTCCCTTGGCGGTCTCCTGCCCCCTTCCCACAACCCGCACCCACACACTGCTCATTCTGCCTCCCCACACACTGCTCATCCTGCCTCCCCACACACCCTTCACCCCATACTTAACTCTGGAGTCTGGCGCAACAATCTTCGGAGGACCAGGAACACGTCTGCACTCTTCAAAGCTGACCGCAAACTGAGGAAATGCTGGTAAGCTGATAATGGAATAAATAGGTTTTTTCAACTTTGATGCATATCTCAGGCATTTTTTGGAATTTTGGCACCAAAATTTCAACATGGGTTTTTTTGGACCCCTCCTCATGAATTCTTGCACTGTCTTGGTGTTATTCAGCCCCGGAAGGTGATTTTGCAGTCACTGCACTGAATCCCCTTTCAGGACCAATTAACAAAATGACAGTACCAGAGTTCATGAGGTGGGCTCTCAAAAAGCCTATACTGCAAATTTGGTGGAAAAAATCCCAAAAATTACTGTTTTACAAGCTTGTGTTGCACAGTTGCTATGCACGCTTAACTTTGCGAATTTGCAATATTTTCAAGCCAGATTTTCAACATTGTCATTTTTTCAGACCTCCTTGTAAACAGTAAAGCTGTCATTTTCCACATCCTGGCCAAAATGTGTTTTTGCTCTTCCAGCACAGAAGAGTGCGGTCACTGTGAGAAATCAGTGCTCAGAACAGATTAAGAAAATGACAGTGGCACGGTTCATGAGCAGAGGTCCTAAAATGCCTATGTTAAAAATTTGGTGATGATACTTCATAAAATGACTGTGTTACGAGTGTGCATTGTGCAGTTTGCACACACACACGTAACTTCACAAATTAATATTTTCACTCCGGATTTTCAACATTGCCATTCTTCTGCACCTCCTTATGAACAGTGTAGCTGTCATTTTTCACATCTTGGCCGAAATGTGTTTTCCCTCTTCCAGAGCACAATAATGCGGTCGCTGTGGGAAATCAGTGTTCGGGACATATTAACAAAATCACACTGACACTGTTCATAAGCAGAGGTCCTAAAATGCCTATGTTGAAAATTTTGTGATGAAACTCCATAAAATGACTGTGCTATGAGCGTGTGTTGTGCAGGTTCCATGCCCCCTTGTAAGTTTGCAAATTAGTAATATTTTCATGCCAGATTTTCAACACTGGCATTTGTTCACACCTCTTTATGAACAGTACAGCTGTCATCGTTTACATCCTGGCCAAAATATGTTTCCATGCTTCCAGCGCAGAATACTGCAGTCGCTGTCAGAAATCAGTGTTTGGGGCAGATTAGGATCGAGTGACTGGGGGGGGAGTGACTGAGCTCAACTGAGCTCTGTCGGGACTTCTGCAGATTTCTTTGTGGGCAGAAAAAGGTGACAATGCAGGCAGGAGCCCAGTACAAAAGGGCAGCCTGCAGCACTGGGAAACACAGAATGAGGGAGTGAGGGAGAGGGAGTGAGTGAGCTCAACGGAGCTCTGTTGGGTCTGCTGTGGATTTTTTTGTGGGCAGGAAAAGGTAGCAATGCATGCAGGGGCACAGTACAAAACTGCAGCCTGCAGAGGTGGCAGAAAGAATGAGCAAGTGAGAGAGGGGGAGTGAGCAAGCTCAACAGAGCTGTATTGTGACTGCTGCAGATTTCCTTGTGGGCAGAAAAGAGTGGCAATGCAGGCAGGAGCCCAGTACAGAAGGGCAGCCTGAAGCACCAGCAGAAATGGAACAAGCGAGTGCGACAGGGGGAGTGAGTGAGGCCAACGGAGCTCTGGCAGAACTGCTGCAGATTTCTTTGTGGGCAGAAAAAGATGCCGACAGAGGCAGAAGCCCAGTACAAAAGGGCAGCCTGCAGCGCCAGGAGAAACACAATGAGCGAGTGAGACAGGGGGAGTGAGTGACCTCAACAGAGCTCTGTCAGGACAGCTGCAGATGTCTTTGTGGGCAGGAAAAGGTACCAATGCAGGCAGGAGCCCAGTACAAAAGGGCAGCCTGCAGCAGTAGGAGACACAGAATGACTGAGTGAGGAAGGGGAAGTGAGTGAATGAGCTCAATGGAGCTCTATTATGACTGCTGCAGATTTCTTTGTGGGCAGAAAAGGGCAGCAACGCATGCAGAGGCCCAGTTCAAAAGGGCAGCCTGCAGTGGTGGGAGAAACAGAATGAACAAGTGAGAGAGGGAAAGTGAGTGAACAAGCTCAATGGAGCTCTATTATGATTGCTGCAGATTTCTTTGTGGGCAGAAAAGGGCGGCAACGCAGGCAGGAGCCCAGTACAAAAGGCAGCCTGCAGAGCTGGCAGAAATGGAACGAGTGAGTGAGACAGGAAGTGAGTGAGGCCAACGGAGCTCTGTCGGGACTGCTGCAGATTTCCTTGTGGACAGAAAAAAATGCCTACAGAGGCAGAAGCCCAGTACCAAAGGGCAGCCTGAAGCACTGGGAGAAACAGAATCAGCGAATGAGGGAGGGGGAGTGAGCAAGATCAACAGAGGTCTATTGTGACTGCTGTGGATTTCTTTGTGGGCAGGAAAACGTGGCAATGCAGGCAGGAGCCCAGTACAAAAGGCCAGCCTGCAGCCCTGGCAGAAACAGAATGAGTGAATGAGAGAGGGGGAGAGAGCGACCTCAACGGAGCTGTGTCAGGACTGCTGCACATGTCTATGTGGGCAGACAAAGCCGGCAAAGCCTGCAAAGCAGGCAGGACCCAGTACAAAAGGGCAGCCTGCAGCAGGGGGAGACACAGAATGAGCAAGTGAGGGAGGGGGGAGTGAGTGAGCTCAACTGAGTTCTGTTGGGAGTGCTGAAGGTTTCTTTGTGAGCAGAAGAAGGCAACAATGTATGCAGGGGCCCAGTTTAAAAGGGCAGCCTGCAGCAGTGGGAGAAACAGAACAAATCAGAGAGAGTGGGAGAGTGAGTGAGCAAGCTCAATGGAGCTCTGTCAGGACTGCTGCAGATTTCTTTGTGGCCAGAAGAAGGCACCAACAAAGGCAGGAGATCTCTACAAAATGGCAGCCTACAGCACCAGGAGAAACACAAGGAGCAAGTGAGAGAAGGGGAGTGAGTGAGCTTAACGGAGCTCTATCGTGACTGCTGTAGATTTCTTGGTGGGCAGAAAAAGGAGTCAACGCAGTCAGGAGCCCAGTACAAAAGGCCAGCCTGCAGCTCTGGCAGAAATGGAACAAGCGAGTGAGAGAGGGGGAGTGAGCTACCTCAATGGACCTGTGTGAGGACTGCTGCAGATTTCTTTATGGCCAGAAAAAGCTGCCAACAGAGGCAGGAGCCCAGTACAAAAGGGCAGCCTGCAGCACCAGCAGAAACAGAATGAGCAACTGAGAGAGGGAGAGTAACCCACCTCAACGGAGCTCTGTCAGAACAGCTGCAGATTTCGTTGTGGGCAGGAGCCCTGTACAAAACTGCAGCCTGCAGCACCGGGAGAAACAGAATGAGAGAGTGACACGGAGCAGTGAGCGAGCTCAACGGACCAATGCAATCATCATTCGGCATTGACAAATGCTTGTTTATATAAAGAAATGTATTCACTGAGCAGACGACTGGCATGGCAAGGCTTTCTCAAGTTTGTGATTCTTTTCATAATGTATACAGACAGTTGTTGATATTTGCTGTTGGATTTCTGTCTATTAAAAACATACTGTAGATAGCATAAATGGATAAAAGGCTTTTTAAGAATGATTACTATTTTATCTATTATCCTGTCTTGTGTGTCTTGAAAGATACCAGAATATCATTATGTTTGATAGCAGAAATTAAGAAGTACTGTACTTGTGAAATGATTCTTGTTTTGCACATGATTAAGTATTAGATGTGTTGTTACACACCAGTTTATTATATTGTTTGTGTGGCACCCTTTCATCATTCTATGGGTGCTGTTAGCATTATTGTACTTCAGTGGATCATTATAAAAGAGCATTTATTTCAATACTTATCCATTTTTTTGCTTTTGTTTCCTTTTGCACTTGTTTTGCAATTTTGCATTTTCTGCAAGCTGCAATATAACCTGTCATGCGTCCTGTAGAGAGGTGAGGTTTGCTTCACAGCCTTATATTACATGGAGTCTCAGATATTTCACCTTTCAAATATTCTCTCCTCTTCTGCTGCATTTTTTTTGCCTCTACTAGTACTTTTTAAACATTATGTTATATTAAATGTTTGGCTATCGAAACATAAACATGACTGTGCATTTTACCGAGGCTAGGTTTGCATAGTACAAGATGTTGATGCCAGTAGTCCTTGACACACCCTCACATTTAACATTCGGGAGGGAATAAATACAATAAGAGTTTACCTTGACTTACATGAACAGCTGGTATGCTAGTCAATGCATGGTATTGTTTAATATTGCTGGCATCCTTGAAATGCAATAGCACTTTATTGCACAGTTTCTTATTTTTTTCAGTTTGTTTTTCTTATCACCACTGTTGTCCACCCTCCTCCCAACCACCTGCACTCCCACCCACACACCTTTAAAGCAAATTTCAAAATTATAAGATGCAGTAACTTTCTATAGCTCTCAGTACTTGTATTTAAAATGCCACATAAAGCAACATATATTAAAATTGTAGTATGACCGCCTTATTATGTTAACATTAACATTAACAATAAACATGTAAATGCAGCAGTTCTTTGCATCACATATGGGGTTTGCTAAACTGCATGATTTCAGCATTTTTTCATTCATTTGTAAGTTTTTCACCCTATTATCAGCTGTAATTCAATAACTGAAAGAAACCCATATTGCATTTATTGTCTGCCATATGTTACATGGAATCGTTTTTGACAAGTGAAACAGTGAGGCAGTGCTGGAGGTGAATCGCTGATCAGAATAAAAAAAAGCTAGAAAAGGTTCTGTTTCAGTATTAATGTATTATGCTGGTCCCAATTAGGATCTCAATTAGTGTATTATGTTTGGCTGGGCAGTTTAATGTTAAACTTCAAAAAATATTCAGACTTTCAAACTCAGGTCCCCATGGTTTGATAGGGCCCTGAAGGAGTTGAGGAGAGTGGGTAGAAGACTAGAGAGGACTTGATGGAAATCAGTCTTGGAGATTGACAAGTTGCTGGATCATTATGCTGTCTATCAATCAACAATCACCCTGAAGAAGGCAGAATTCCTGTCCAGGGAAATCCAACCTTTCTCCCATCTGGTGGAGCATTGTCACAAAACAGATGTGATGAGTTTGCTCAATTCTTCGCAGATAAGTTGGTCACCATCAGGTCTGGCATCCATCTGGCCCCCTCTAAGGGGTGCGGCGGAGGTCAGTGGGAGGTTGCGAGCACCTATTCTGTCCTGTGTGACTTTCTCTGACCAGATGTCATGAGGATCATTCAGACTCTATGGCCAACCAGTCGTAGTTTGGATCCTCGCCCTATGTGCCTTCTTGAGAGATGTGTGGATAAAATCAGTCCAGTCCTTGCTGAGATGGTCTGGCAGTCATTGGAGAGTGTGATCTTTCCAGATTCCCTTAAAGAAGCAGTCATTCAACTGCTCCTGAAAAGTCCTCCCTTGATCCAGATAATCATGCTAACTACAGACCGGTCTCTAACTTGCCCTTTGAGGGTAAGGTTACTGAAAAGATGGTTGTACAGCAGATGGATGACCATTGGTCTATCCACAATATCTGCAATTCTCTCCAGTTGGGATTTAGGAAAAGGCATGGCACTGAGACAGCCTTTGTTTGGATGCCAAATGATCTGCTAATGAGGACAGATCGGAAGACCCGTTCCATCATGGTCATCCTTGATCTCTCCATGTCATTTGACACTGTGGACCATGTTGTGCTATTTGAGTTTCTGGGGTTCTTCTGTGGATTGTCTGGTATGGTCCACAGGTGATTTTGATCTTATCTCAAGGATACGACACAAACAGTGATTTCTTAAATTGATTCCTCTGACACTCTCCCCCTACCCTGTGGGGTGCTGCAGGGCTCCATTCTGACCTATGCTGTTTACCTTGTATATTCTGCCACTGGGGGACATTATTAGGCAGTACGGGCTTAGTTTTCATTGCTGTGCAGAAGATACTCAGCTGTACATGTCCTTTGTGCCTGAGCAGGTGGATGTTTCAATAGTGTTTAACAACTGCCTATCTGAGAGCCAAGACTGGATGACTTCTAGCTGGTGGAGGTTAAACCCTGATAAGACTGAAGTGTTGGTGGTGGTGGACCTTGATCATCAGAGGGTTGGTGTGTTGGCAAGACAACCCATGGGTCTTTGGCTCAAGGCTGTCCAACTGACCATCTCTGACTGAGTGCAGAACCTGGGTGTTATTTTTGATGACAGCTTGACCTTGAAATCACAGGTGTCAGCCATTGTCAAGACCTCTGTTTACCATCTGAGAAATATTGCCCAGGTGAAACACTTGGTTCCTTCAGATGATCTTTCTACCTTGGTCTATGTCTTCATTGCCACTTGCCTTGACTACGGCAACACCCTATACCTAGGGCTTTTGGGGGATGATCTCCATCGCCTACAGCTGGTGCAGAATGCAACTGCCAGGTTGCTGACTGGAACATCCAAGACTAGTCACATGACATCTGTGCTCCACAGACTGGACTGGCTGCCATTGCGATGGTGTATCACCTTCAAGATTGGTTTGGTGACCTATAGAGACCTACATGACCAGGAACCCTGCTACCTGAAAGATCTCCTTTCTCCCTACTGCCCCTCCAGACCACTTCAATCCACCAACTAGGGATTGCTAGATTCCCAGGGTATGACTACAGACGTCTGGGGACTGTTCTTTTGCTTATATGGCCCCAACCTTGTGGAATTCTCTATGTCATTGGATAAGGGACTGCCTGACCATCCAAAGTTTAAACAAGTTCTGGCAGAGCCACTACGACTGTGAATGCATTAACTAGATAAGGGTGTTTAATGGGCTTAAACATAAACATTTCTTTATTTATTTCAAAAATATCAGATTTACAAACCTTTGAGTCAGATACTCATTTACACAGGCACCACATCAAGAAGACCAAAGCACTTCCAACAATATACAATAGCTAAAGCAAATAGACATCAGGAGTCAAAGAGAAGCCCAGAGTGTTCACATGAAGGCTGTTGCATACACTAAATGAATCAAAGTACAATACACTGAGAAAGGGCATATTTAAGCAAAGGTGAAGTCGAGCACTTCCACCACCCCAGGAGTGACGTTATTACACAATAACACACACCCTGGAGTGCCTTATTGCAATTATACAATCGCTTGTTGTTATATACAGAATTTAAAGGTTGTTTTTGTTAGTGTGGAAAAATATTTCTTAAGAGAAAATGCAAGGAATGATCCAAATCCAAAGTTACTGTGTAATAACATTACTGTTTCAATGGGTTGGCAGGCAATCAGCTTCTTACATTTTTCCTTGCCATTGTATAATTAAAAATAATGCCACCATCTGTATTATAGTTACCTATATGTTTTACAATTTATTCTATGCACTGTTATAGCAATCAACTCAACAGAACCAGGCCATCATGTACATGAAGGTACTGTACCCTAACTGAAAACACTGCTGAGACAACTATATGTTTTGACAACGTGGAAGATAAACACAATGTTGAGACAAGTTTTTGAAGACATTTGATGTGTTTGATTGTTTTTTTTAAGAGACTGATATACAGTTCACACACAAAATTCATATAATATAAAAGTACATATGCCCAAATGCCACATTTCATTACAAGCTGTTCTCTTGAAAGAACATATTACTATACAAGGCCTAAAAATGGGCATCAGGTAAATGTAAACTGGGGTAGGTGTGTTATTGAGGGTATTGCATAGTTTATCTTTTATTGGTGCTCCACCAGATCAGCAATATTTGCACAAGCTGTACCCAGTCCAGATTTTACAACTCTGGCCTGGGTCTGGTGATCTGGGTTTTACCCATACCCCACTGCATGTGGCTTAGTAATATACTGTACAGATGACTACAAAGTCTAACCCATTGAAGGCTGAAGTTTTAGAAAATCATCATGTTTAAAATACCAAGACTCGCTCTCCTCCCCCATCACAATTAATCCTCCACCAAAATCATGCTTAAATACTGGTGCTTCTACATACATACCACTAAGCTTTTAATATCAACATGCCACTTCTGCTGTTATGAGCTCACCCATCCATGAAGTTCAGTTCCACTTGTGGCACCCCAACCCCCAAAACCAGGTAATTTTCCAGGGAGCAGATATTTAAACAGCTACTAAATAGCTCTAATTGATTATTTGTTTTTTTTTATGTTAAAACACTTCTGCAAGCTAGCTCAGGATGCACAGAGAAAACAAAAGTAGTGAATTAGAGCTATTTAGTAGCTGTTGTCTTACAGAAACCCCAGTTAGCTTGCTCTCAGGTATCTGCTAAACTAACTGTTGACATTTGTGCTCCCTGAATAAGAACAGCTACAAGGCTCTGCTGTTGCTAAACTAATTTTAAAGAAGTACCATGCTAACTCTAAGGGCAAGGCTACATCACTGTCACATGAGACAGGGAGCATCGTAGGAGAAAGAAAGCCAATTAAACTATTTGTTATGGAGATCCCCAGGGGTTGTGCTCTAAAGCTTCCTACAGTATATACTACACACAGGCATAGAAACTGTAATAACAGGTTCCAAGGAGCATAAACTCAGCAGGAATGTTAGGGGGGTGGCAACTCTGATAGTTGTTCCAGTCTTTCTTTTCACTGATAGAAACTGAGCCAGGAAAAAAGTAAAATACATTTAATCACAGACTGTTTACACCAAGTACATGAACCTGCATGATGTATCCATAAAAACAATTAAAAATGTGTTTCTAAATGCATTATTAACCAATGCTTTCAAGGTTGGAAACTACTAAAAAGACAATATATATATATATATATATATATATATATAATTATATATATATATATATATATAAAACAAGATAGAATATAATAAACAGATATTGTTAATCCCAAAAGCTGAACTTTGTTTTTAGTATATAAATGTTTAAGAAATACCTGAAAGCTGAGTCTTTTCTGTTGAGACACCAGGTGACTCTGATAATAATTTGTTCCAAGGGTTTTTAAGTCGGTTTGAAAGCATTAAGTATTATCTGATCTGGACTCCACAGATTTGTTCTGTTCCTTGGCCAGATAACAAACTAGTGACTCTTCTTTCAGCATGATAGGATTCACCTCATGCCCCTCCCACATGAATAAAAAAAAAAGTGGACTGGATTTTTAGGAGCTTCTTGGTGGAGGTGGGGTGGATCTTACTTCCTCCAAAAAACAATGCTGCCTCGCTCTACTCAGGTTACAGTTCTTGTACCACATATTTAAGAAAGAAAATAGTACCCTGCAACCATTGACTACATGAAAGCCTATTTATTTGAAGGCGGAAAACATTTCTTGAAAGACGGTAAGGCAGAAGAGACTATTTACAACTTCAGTCAGTTCCACAGACAGAAAACATGACATCATTCCTTTTGTACATGCAATACTCCTGTTGGCTCCACCTACAGTCATAAAAATGACTTAAAACATATTTATTCAGCCTTGCATTTATAAATGAAGTTTAATATAGTGTTGTCTAACTATGTTTTAGATTGACATGATTATTGTTTTAATTGTATGGTTTAATGTTTTATTAGCTAATGATATTTTATGTTCAGGCACCTTGGTTCAAGAAAGGCACCTTTAAAGAAATAAAGCTTGGTGATGATGATGATTTAACAACTTTTCAATAATACAACAGATTCAGAGGAAATTTGGCATGCTTTGCTGCTGGGGCAAGGTCTCTTGGAAGCCAAATCTTGTGTGAATCCCTTTTGTGGTTTTTGAGGTAGAGAGTGATGAAAAACACAAAATGTTAAGGTTTTGTCAATTTCTTTAGACAGTCATTTCTCAGATGCTATTTTGCAGTACTAAATCCCTTTTGACAGACAGAACTAACACAGCAGAGGAACAGGAACCAAAAGCCAACCAACCCTGCCTATTCTATAGCCCCCATGGCCCCACTCTAGGCTGCATAACCCCTCTAGAGTTTTTTTTTACACAATCTCCACTCTGAGGTGATCTGCCAGGCTTTGTTTTCTGCATCACTATGAACTGAGATTTAAACTTACTATAGGACTGAATGAAGTGCTGAGATTTTTGCTGGTTTTCCAGCTTGGTGCTTTTCAACTGAGTCTAACACCTTGGTAAGTGCATCTCATACTTGAAGTCTAAAAGGTCTGTGCCATTGAGCTACTGTCTTTTGTGTTTTTTGCTATTTTAATATTTTATTCCCACCATCACCACTACCACCATCAGCACAGCTCTAGGTGTCCCAGATAAAGCACCCTTCCCCCACTGTGGTACACTAATGATCCCACTTTCAGTGTCCTGAAATATGTATGGAATGGTTTTGCCAACAGCAGAGTGCCCAATCCCCATGGCAGCACTACACTCACCTCCACCAGCAGTGTGTGACTCTAGGGAGTGCACTCCCAGTGTCCATAGTGTACCCATTTATGCTGTACCCCCCAGAGCAATGTGGGACACTGGGGAACCCACCCCCACTGCCCTGAGAAATGGTTCTACTGTTCCTGTGAAAAAAGAAAGCAGTCCGCAACATCTTTTTTTAAACTCCTGTAAAAAAAGATCTCTCCTTGTTTCCCCATCCCCATCTCACATCCCAACCCTCCCACAGAGCAACCAACCACCCCACACCCGCTTTCTCTATGCTTACCAACTGAGGTCAGTGGCTGTCATCTTCTGTGGACTGGGACACCTCTGCACTCTTCAAAGTTGAACAGCAAACTGAAAAATAAAGGCAAGTGCCATATACGGGAGGTCAGTCAAATTTTATTAAACATACTGTATGTTAATATCTCTGCCACTGGTAGGTATTTTACATAGATACATAGACACTATTGGCATATAACGGTCTATGGCTCACCCAGCCTGCCCAGTTGAGCTTGTAAGTTCCCTTTATGTTTTTGTAGAAGTCTGTTGCCCCTTATCTCTGACCTCCAGAATATCCTTATGTATATCCCATGCATTCTTAAATCCCGTGATTGTTTCAGCCCCACCTGTTCCTCTGGCAGGGTGTTCCACTTGTCCACCACCCTTTCTGTTAAGAAATTCTTCTTCATGTTTTATCTGAATTGTCCTCCCTTCAACTTCATCCCATGCCCTCTAGTTCTAGAACATCTGTTTCACTGGAAAATAGTGTATTCCTTCACCTTGTTCCTCCCTGTAAGGTACTTTTATGTCTCTATCATATCCCCTCTCTCCCTTCTCCTCTAGGGAGTACATATTAAGGTCCTTCAGCCTGTCCTCATAGGACTTGCGATGCAATCCCCATACATCTTTTGTGCCCCCCTCTAAACCTTCTCTAGCCTGTCTATGTCCTTACATAGGTAAGGTCTCCAGAACTGCACATTGTACTCCAGATGGGGCCTCACTAGCATCTTGTATATTGAAATTATCACCTCCCTTTTCCTGTTGAGATGCCCCTTCCTATGCATCCCAGCATTCTTTTTGCTTTACCTTCTGCCTTGTTGCACTATTTCCCTACCTTGAGGTCATCAGAGATAATAACCACAAGGTCCCGTTCCTGCTTGGTGCATGCTATATCCTCACCTGCCCCCCCCCACCGATATGTTGTTCCAGGGTTTTTGTGCCCCATATGCATTACCTTGGACTTCTTTACATTGGATTTCAAATGCCAAACCCTTGATCATTTGTCAAGCTTCTGCAAGCCTCTGTATGTCCCTCCTCATTCTTTCTACACCCTCTGGCATGAACCAGATTTTCAACATGGACTTTTTGGGACCCCACCTCATGAAAACTGGCACTGTCATTTTGTTACTCTGTCCTGAAAGATAATTTCACCGTGGATGAAAGAAATCACCTTTTGGGACTGAGTAATGAAATGGAAATGATGTTGTGCATGAGGTGGGGTCCCAAAAAGCCCATGTGGAAAATCTGGTGCAAAAATACCCCAAAACAGATGAGTTATGCATGGTCATTGAAATTTTCCTTTGCATATGCATAACTTTTCCAATTTATATTTTTCACTCTAAGTTTTCAACATTGCCACTTTTCATACCACCTTATGAGGAGTACAGCTGCATTTCTCACATCCTGCCCGAAATGTGCTTTTGCACCTGTGATGCAGAATGGTGTAGTCGATGTGCAAAATCACCTTTCAGGATTGAGTAATGAAATGACAGTGCCAGTGTTTATAATGTATGGTCCCAGAAAGGCAATGTTGAAATTTTGGAGTAAAAGTAACAAATAATGCCTGAGTTACATGCAGTCAATGAAATGTTCCTACACATGCATGTAACTGCCAATGATTTATATTTTCACTACAAAGTTTGAACATAGCTGTCTCTTCACAGCACCTCATGAATACTACAGCTGTCATTTCTCACATCCTGTCCAAAATGTGTTTCCAAAGCTGTGGCACAGAATGGCATTTTGCCATGGATTAAAAAATTTACACCTACAGTATGAGAGTTATGATGTGGGGTGATAAGAAGTCTATGGTGAAAATTTGGGGTCACAATGTGAAACAAATGACAAACTTATGAGTATTTGTTGCAATTCTGTTACACACCTATCTCAAAAAGTAAGGAAATTCATTGCAAAACAAATCCATTTTGCAAAACCAGTTAGGGTTTCCATTACACCTTTAAAAGAATGGAAATTCAATATTAGGGTTAATACGTGTATCAGCACAACACCAGTCTCTGCAAACATTAGAAACAAAACAGTTATTTCATATATCCCTCGCTGTCCTTCCACCAAACTCTGTTCAGGTTCTCCATGAGTGTCCACCATAGCAGGGATGTCCTTATCTTGCTGTTCAGTGTTATTGTGTGATGCAAGTTTTCCTCTGATGGTGAACTGTACTGTAAAAGGAGGGTCTGTAGTGGACACATATTCCATCTTGCCCATGGTATCAGGTCTATGCATGATGACATGCATCCCAGAACCGTTGACACTAAGGCTATTGTTGGTGCTGCAGATTCCAGCAGTGTGTGCATGACTGCCATGAGATTCAGTATTCTGGTTTGAGTTGTGTGTATGATATCTTCATTTGTATCTATGTCTGCTCCCAGATGTTCTATGCATTGTTAGGTAGCTCTTCTTGTCATTTATCACCCATCCATGTTCTTGTAGGGTATGTATTGTTTGGTTGGTAGCCCTTCTTACCTCCTCGGTGACCTGGCTCAAATTAGCCAATCGTCCAGGCATGGGACAATATGGACTCCTTGCTCTGGGAACTTTGCTGCTAGTATGAATGACACCTTGGTGAAGACTCTTCATGCAGATTCCAGGCCAAATGGTAGGAACCTGTACTGGAAGTGTTGTCCCAATATTTGAAAGCATAGATATTTTCTGTGGGCAGGTCTCATGGGGTTGTGTAGATAGGTGTCCTTGAGCTCTATGGATGCTAGGTAGTCACGGGGTCTTATTGCCCTTAGCGTGGAATGTATGGTCTCTATCTTGAACGTCTTGTGTGTGATGTACCTGTTGACCATCTTGAGATCCAGCACTGGTCTGAGATCTCCTGTTTTCTTTGGTACCAAAGAGAATGTTGAGTAAATTCCCCTTCTTGTCTCTTCCGGTGGTACTGGTTGTATCACTCTTGAACTTATTAGAGAGTCTAGTATGTCATGTACCTGTTGTGTTGACCACTTCCGTGTTGCTACTGGGGAAATGATCCAGCATTCTCTTTGAGGGAGTTCTCGGAACTCAATTGAGTACACCCTCCTGATGACCTCATGGACCCATTTGTCTGAGGTTGTGTTTAGAAACATAGAAACATAGACTTTGATGGCAGATAAGGACCACTTAGCCCACCCAGTTTGCCCATTTTCCTACCTACTGGATAAGCTGCAGATTCTAGTTAACCAAGAGCCTAGTTCCTGCCACCCCCCCACTACAATTGCCTTATGTCTGTCCCATGCATGTTTGAATTCCCCGCCGTTTTACACCCAACAACCTCCCCAGGAAGGTGGTTCCATGCATCCACCACTCTCTCTGTGAAAAAACATTTCCTCACATTACCCCTGAGCCGTCCCCGCTCTATCTTTAAATTGTGCCCCCTTGTTCTTACACATCTATTTTTCTGAAAGATACTACCCTCCTGGACTTTGTTGATTCCCTTGAGGTACTTGAATGTTTCTATCATGTTCCCCCGTCCCTTCTTTCATCAAGGGTATACATATTAAGCTCTCTCAGTCTCTCTTCATATGGTTTCTAATGCAGACCCTGCATCATTTTAGTTGCTCTCCTCTGGACTGCTTCCATCCTGTCTATGTCCTTGCATAGATGAGGTCTCCAAAACTGCACACAGTACTCCAGATGGGGTCTCACCAACTGTCTGTACAGAGGGATAACCACTCCCTTTTTCTACTTGTGATGCCCCTTCCTATGCATCCCGGTATCCCCCTGGCTATCCTTACTGACTTCTCACATTGCTTACCAAACTTTAGATCATCTGATATGACTACCCCCAGGTCCCTTTCCATTTTTGTTGTTGTTAGTACCTCCCCTGCTATTGTGTACTCTTCTCCTGGGTTTTTGTTTCCCAGGTGCATTACTTTGCACTTCTTTGCATTGAATCTAAGTTGCCATATGTCTGACCATTCCTCCAACCTTGCCAAGTCCCAACTTATCCTTTCTAGCCCCCCCATGTATCAACACTGCTACAGATCTTTGTGTCATCTGCAAAGAGGCATACCTTTCCTTCCAGATCCTTTGCAATGTCACCTATAAAGAAGTTAAAGTTTGACCATATTTTGTTGAAGAGTTTGAATCTGCCCTCTAGGGGTATGTCTTGAGCATGCTGTAACAAAGGTAGTTGGGGAAAGCTTTGTCTGCGGTACTCATTGAGGTGTTCTTCTGGTACTTCAGCCTCTCTGGGTAGTGAATGTGCCCCTTGCATGTCCCCCTCTGCTCTGGTATGAGGAGCTTCCTTTGTTTTGGTAGGTACGCTGTTGACCATACGCTCCCTGGTAGGTGGTATGTTTGCCCCAAAAGGATTAATTGTCTCATCTGTCTCTACTGGGTCTTTGTCCATAAGTCTGGGCCCTGTGTGATGGTAGGTAGCTGGAGTCCCTATTGGTGTCTTATGTCCTTTACCTGCCCACATCGTCTGAGGAACTCTTGTAGTTCATCTCCAAATACTTTTTCTCCCTGGAAGGGGAGCTTGTGTAGTCTTGCTTTGGATTCATTATCCACATCCCACAGCTTAAGCCAAAGTGCCCTCCTGGCCCTTTTGGAAATTGTTGCAGACTTGGTGTTGATCTTCAAGGAGTCAACCGACATGTCTCCCATGTACTTAGTTGCTTGCAAGGAGTACTGCAGCAGTTCCGCCTCATGTGAGTTTGGCACTAATTTTTTTTCAATTTCCTCTAGCCATTGAATCAGTGCTCTGGATGTGTAGAAGGCTGTGGTAGAGGTTCTCATTGTTTGGCCCAAAAACTCATATATCTTCTTTAGTAACTCCTCCATTCTTTTGTCCACTGGATCCCGTAGTGTGGCTATCCCTTCAGTGGGAAGTATTGTCCTCTTGTTCAATTCCGCTATCTTTGGGTCTATTTTAGGTATGGAGCACCAAGCCTTTACTTTATCATCCTGTAATGGATACATTCTGTCAAGTGATATTTTTTCTGGGAGTCTGGTAGGGTCAGGTGATGCCCATTCCTTTAGTATTATGTCGTTGAGGGCCGGGCATACTGGAAAGTAGTTTTCTTGTTTGAGCAGCATTTGGAGCATTAGGTCCAAGTTGCTGTCTGGAGCAGGTTAAGATAATTTGAAAACCATTGTGGTGCATATCCACTTTATAAGGTTTGACGTATTGTCTATGGGGAAGAGCTTTGAGGTTATGAATGGAGTCTCCATCTTTGCAGGGGTTTCATCGGGTATGGGGTCCCTTGATCGGACTTGTGTTCACTATCATGTAGTGTGCATGTATCCTCCTCGTCCCCCTGATCTAGTTCCTCTCCCTGGGATTCCTCTGATTATGGTGCTATGCTATCTGGCCGTGTTGTGGTAACTGTGCCCTGTCCTGCCTGGGTGTTTTCTGTCTGGGGGCTCCAATGGTGGATGATCTGGGATTATTAAAAGATGTCATGCATTCCTGCACCTTTAGCATAAAAGATTGCTGATTTTCCATCATTGCCGTCATGGCTCTCTGGAGAGCCACTGTAGTTAGGTCGACCTACCAGTCCTACCTTAGAGCATTCTGTGTATCCATGTCCTGAGTGGGGTTTCTCCTTTCACATGTAGGGCAGTACAGGCCCTTCTGGTGGGGTAGCATGGGAGCCTTGCATGACATGCATTCCCTAATTATGGACATCTGCAAGACAGGTAATGTGTATTTTTTAGTCATCTGCAGGAGTTCTGATGAGCATAATTAATAGATTACAGAACCCCTTTATTATGTCATACTTGTATCATGCATTCAGTGGCATGTATTTTATATATATATATATATATATATATATATATATATATATATATGTATATATGCCTCTCAATAGGTCTGGAACATAAGCCAGGCTGCATTCTGGTGCGCTGTTTTAGGTTGTACTACAGTTTCCCCTTTACTGCATAGGGCAGTGTTCCTAATAGCCTGCTATGAAATATGCCAAACTGCATCCCTGTGCAGTAGGTAAATTATCTGCAGTTAATAATCTGCCTGGTAAAATCTCTGCAGTGAATAATCTGCCTTATTAGGGGTGCCCTTTTAAGTAGTGTTTCATGGGGTCTTATATTGTGTAGTTCTTTAAAACTTGTTCTCCCCTTGTGAACGCATGGTGTATGCTTTGCATTGTAATGCCGGCCCCAAAAATGGTGGATGGGCATGTTGTGCACATGCGCGAGTGGCGTGCATGTGCAGAGGCTTATTTTTTGGCATCCTAAGATGGTGCGGCGTAGTACGCCTGTGCAATGTAAGCTTGAGGAGAAGAAGAAGGAGTTTTTGGCCATGCTCAGGAGGTGAGGGTGTGTGTGGCCATTTTTAAAAAGAGTCCCGCAGCTGAAATACCCTACTAGCAAGGACTTGCCTCCTTGTAACTGCCTAAGGCTTAGAAGGGCTCATCAAATTCCTGTAAGGCTCTCAGGAGCAGTGCTCTGCATTCATAATTTGAGTAGTCAACAGGGGCTTCCAGTGATACTTATGGGGCAGCAGACAGCTTTTCTTTTGTTTGTGGGTGGCTGCATATGCTCCGCTGAGTGAGGGGAGTGGATTGCTGCTGTGCCGGTGCCGATTTTGGCTGTGTGTACACTCCACGACGTAAGGGGAGTGTACTACACATAGCCAAGCAATAGAGAAGCCAGAAATATTGCATTGTTGCCCTGGGGGGAGTCGCTACATAAGGGGCTCCACCCAACAGGACCTATGCTGGTTAGATGCTTGTTTTAAATCCTTTCTGAGCCTAGACTGTGTGCTCTGAGGTTGCCTGATAGAAATGCGATGCAGTAGACGCAGTCTTACCTACATTGCTCTATTAGTTCCATATTTTGCTACATTACTAATGCTGAAATAACTTACATTTCCTTTGTAATACTATCAATTCTTATATAGCTTGCCAATGCTGGTATACTACACATACATTTACTGTTTGTGCCAAACAATCTCTCTGTATAAAAAATGAATTACATTTCATGATAGTTGGTTGCTTGTACTGGAGCTTGGTGATGGTGCCGCTAGCCTTCTGATGCACATAAAAAAACTGAAGATACCCAGGATGGATAAGGGGCTTTGTGAAAGACCAAATCCGAATCTTAGGTCACATGTGCATCAAGCAGCCTATCAGGCATACATAACCCTAAGGTAATGGATCTGGGAGTGCCAAGGATATACAGACAACACAATGGAGGTTGCTTAAAATCCAGTTTGTGATAAAAAAAAATGTGATGTGTTTCCCCTTTCTGTATGCCACATCCCTTTATGCTGCTATAGAATACCTCAGTTGAGATCATTGCCCATTACTTGTGTCAGTACAATTTCCAACTTCTGTTTCTGATTTATATCTTCTCAAGGACATACACAAGTTTTTTCCCTTTTTGTAGGTGCTCTGAAGTTATTTTATCACAGCCATACTGTTACAGGAACTGGGCTACCCATGATTTGCTAATTAGCAGTGTTGGTATGATTTTAACTGTACTAATAACAGGTCGACACTCACACAAACAGACAACAGTCTGAATTAGGTCATAATGCTACACAAAACTGACATGCCTCATGGGAGGGAGACAGCGAGGGCAAGACAAGGCTTCTCCTCCCCCCCCTCCCCTTCCTTCCTTCCTTCCTTCCTTCTTCCCCTGAAGACAGCACCTCAGGAGTGCTGCAACCCCCTCATGATCGGGCACTGCAAAACTGTGGAGAAATGTGGCCAAATGTGCAGAACTTTTGGGGCCAAAATTATGGAAAGTTGCAGAGCACTGGGGGTGCCATTTATGCTAGTCAGTAGTTTAGTTTTTGATATGTTTACAGAAAGCCCACACTATTTTAAAAGTAAACACTTTTATTCCTTGAGAACAATGCATTTTACACAATTACTGCACAAATGGCAGTCTTAAAAGACCTTTGTTAGTGACATACACTCACTTCCTATCCCCATTACAAACACAATGTATTTTCAGCTCTGTTCCTTGCCCCAAATCAACCCATCATAAAACTATTGCAAAAAACTAAAAAAACTATTAGAAACTCCATCGCAATTGCACAGCCCTTCCAAGACACATATAAAAATGTATGTACACATTTACACATGCACAAAAAGTTACCTAATTTTTCCCCACTTACTTGTTTGCTATCGCTGAGGCCCCCCTATCTTGAACTAGCAGAAAACATTTACAGAAAAGTACGTATTGGGCTGTCTGTATAGCCTAGAGCATGGTATATCAAGTAGATATAGACTGGATTCCCACAGTCTCCACTAGTATACTGTGTGACCCTGGGCTACTCACTTAAACTCTTTCTGAAACCAGGCCTTCTGCTTGATTTGCCAACTAACTGAAATAATTTAAACATAATATTCAGCAATATTTATTTAACATTTTTTGTTGTATTTTAGCATCAACAGCAATTTTACATTGTTTTCTTTTATTGGTCTGTATACACAGAAAATTTTCTTTCTATGTCAGCAGTACAGACAGGCATCCAAATATAGAGTTTTGCCAAGGCTGCCAGTTTGCTCAGTGATGGTGACTGACACTCCCACCAGGCTGCAATGTCAAAGTCTGGTGGGACTGACTTGGCAGCATTAGTGTAAGCAAGCCACTCAGAGGACAAAATGTCTGCAAGCCCCAGTATTCCAGTGATATAGATGTCTTTTTGTTTGTCCAGCATAGGAAGTTGTAGTGACACGGGCTGCCTGAAAAACATGCATTGAGGGGTGCCCTTTAATCACATTGTCCAGTTTTTGGCTGCTCTCCAGCATCACTTGTTGGAACAAATTGACACAAGCTGCTCTCTCCCCCTCTTGACACACTGAGAGTTTTTCCACAGTCTTAGACCTGTATTCATCTATGCCAGCTGTGGCACAGAAATCCAGAAATAAGTGGAGCTGATTCACTCTGGAAAAATTGTTGTGCCCTTGGGGTACCGTGGTTGCCTGTAGCTCCTCCATAAGTTGCACAAGATTACTGGAGTGTTCTGACATGAATGTGGCTTGTGCTACCAGCGGTATACCATTACTGCAGTGACTCTAGCACAGCGAAGACCACCACAGTGACAGGAATTGGACAAAATCTGCCCATCGCTGTGGTGGTCTGTGTGCTGATTAGGACTGCCTCGCTGGGTGTCCCCCCCCACTCCAACTCTGAGTCAGTGTTAGAATCCTAGAGACCGGAGGGCACAGCCCCCTCGATTGTGTGCACCGACATCCCTGTGGCTACAATGCCGACAGTCGGCAGTACCTGCTGAGCTGACTTAAGACTGATTGCAATAAAATTAAGCAATATACCATGACAGGGAGTAGGTATACTGGTGGATTTACCATGCCTGGTGTGGTTCAGTCACGAGGTGCAGCCAAGTGACTTAACCTCACCAGAAGTGATAAATCCACCCACATACCCACCTGTCATGGTATATTGCTATTATACAATGATCAACTTGTTTTTGTTTTTATAGTGATATAAAACCTTTACAGTGGGTATACTGGAGGATTTATCAGTCACATGATGTGTTTTGACCAGTGAGGTCACAGGATTTTCATATCCCATTGTATAATATCAGTTTTGGGTGGGGGGCTGCAGAATAGATCGGCGGTGTCTTTGCTCTTACTGTTTACAAAAGCTGTGCATTATAAAGAGGATAATGTATTGTCTTTAACTGCAATACCAAACACTGAGGCTGCCATGACATTGTAAACCACAAGAGCCTAGCTCATGATTTACATGTCATGCCAAACTCAAAGTGTTTTCAGTATGGTTGTTAAAGGGAAACTTCCACCTTGTATCGGGCCCCACCTCCATGTTCAAAAAAAGTATTTTGTGCTCTTACTAGTTCTTTTATTAAAAAAAAAGATCTGGTTAATCTTTTTTCCATCTCTGGACCCTGCCAGTCTGTACTTGTAAAAACAGCTGTATTTTAAACAAGAGCCTTATTGTAAGGCTATGGATGAGCCCTGGCTGCTCACCACAGGACATGACATCACTTGGACAGCCGCCTGTACTTGTTAGTGCACCCGGGAGGGCTCCTTATCCTAAAATGCTGATGGGGAGGATGCAGGATCAACCAGATAACTTTTAAAAAAAATAAAACTAATCAGTGCATAAAACACTGCTAATTGGGTCCTGCTTCACACAGAGGTGGGGCCCGATGTGAGGTGGACAGTTTCTCTTTAACCAAAGACAATATACATTTTATTTTATTTTATAGTGTCTGGGCTACTAAGATTATGTAATCAGGGACTAATTTACTTTACTAAATTCCTTTACAGAACACAACCGATTGTGAATGTGATCATCCTATTTGTTACACCACTGATATGACATACTCCAGAATGTAATACTCCAGAATAGTTAAGAGTCATGCCATAACAGTAGCATAACATAGATGATAATGAATGGTCTTTGGTTAATAACCATGCTGTAGGAGGGGTGCTAGAGAGGGCAAGATGAACACTTGTTTTTCCCTTTTGCTCCACTACAGCCAATGCTAAATCTGCTTCAATTTACTGCTCTAAACGAATTTATAACTTACCAGTTTTTCCGAGAACTGCAAGATTCTATATAGGAGGCTTTGGAGTCAAAGGAGGCAATGACACTTGATATCATTATGGACAAATTCCTTTCTCCCAAAATGAATATCAGGAAGGCTGCTTCGCCTCGGGGAGCAGCAAGTACACAGCTCTGATCCAGAGAGATGTCTTCTTCTACGTTGCACCCTGAGCAGGGCAGCAAGGCAAAGAACCCTCAGAAGCCAACTTTGGCTTCTTTGCAAGCTTTTTTAATGGAGTTGCAGGTAGATATAAAGGATTCATTTGACAAGGTGCAAGTATTGCTTTTGGAAATATTCCAGTGTTGCCGGAGTATAAAAGATAAAATGACTAAAATTGAAAAACGAATGGAAACAGTTGAAAAAACATCAGATCAACTCGCTCCAAGGGTTTTAGCAGTGGAGGGGGCAGTAAATGCCTCTCTCCATGAGCAAATAAACACCATGTCAAAACTGGAGAAAATAGAGAACACGCTGTTGACGAAAAATTTAAGAAGGATTGGGCTTACGGTTGATATTTCCACTGCAGATATGAAGATGGAGGTTGAGAAAATTTTAACAATGACTTTTTCTCCCGATCAACAAGTGCTGTTAGAATCGGTATTTAGACCGCAGTCAAGACCTAAACAAGGAATAAGCAATGTATCAGAATCTCTGCCTAGATATGTATTTTGTGCCTTTTCATCTTTAGATCAAGATGCTGTATGCCACCAGGTCAAAGAGAGAATTTATTTATGAGGGCCAGAAGATCCATTTATACCCAGATTTTTGTTTAACCACACAAAGGTGAAGAAAGCATTTCCTGAACTTGAGAGCAGAATTTCGTCAGTCAGGGATAACTGATGTATTGCTGGCCCCTGCAAGGCTAAACGTCTTGTTTCAGAACATGGACTATGTGTTTGAAGATGTCGATGTTGCGAAAGCATTCTATGATAAAAACATTGCCCTGCCTACCGAACTAGATTGAGAACAAGAGTTGTCTGACCAGGAAGACTTGGTGGATAACAAGCAGCATATACCTGTCTCTACTTGACTGTTATTTATTTCTTTCTGTAAAATATATTTTGTAGAATGATGTACTTTGTTCCAACTATTCCATCTCTCTCTAGTTTTTTGTGAATTCTTCTTCTTTTTTGCCAGATAAATATATTGATTGAAAATCTTTTTAATTGGAAAACCGTTGTCTTTAGTTCAGTGGCCAAGCAGCCAGCCACTCCCACTTCCTGAGCTATATAAGCAGTTCCTCATAGCCTCATTGTGAAGCATTTTTCCTTTGCAGCTGGAGGCTCTGCTGGCTTGCCCTCTGAGCTGGCTGGGGCCTACCCTCCCCCACTGTTTTGGTGTGTCTCTGCTGGACTTCAGTGTTTGTTTTCCTGCTTCTGGTTTGTATCTTTCCTCCAGCTGTGTGCTTCCTTGTGCCTTGTGTCTCTCGTTTTTGGGCCTTGTTCCCTGTTTTCTGTTTTGCTGTGTTTTGGTTTTGTCTTTTTTGGGGGGCTTTGTTTCTAAGCTCCTAGCATACTGCTACTCAGAGCTCATGCTTCTGCTTTAAGTTACCTACAGCTGCAGCCACTGCTACTGTTTACTCCAATTACTACTGTACTCAGTGCTTGTGTTTTTACACTGCTCACCACACTCAAACTACAGCAATGCAACTGCAATCATTATCTGTGTGTTTCAGCTCAACCATAGATTCTCCATATTGGATAATCAATTCTTTTCAGCTGAAACAGTTTACTCTGACCCTAGCTGTGCTGCTCATTCCTGATCTCATTCTACTTGCAGATTCATTGCACTGCCTGGCTACACCTGCTTTAGAGCATTGTCTCCATCTTTTATTGCAGTTGTAACTCTGAGGTCGGCCAACTAAGCTCCTGCTGAGGCTGTTAATATAGCTTTTTTATTAAATCTTGTCTGGCCACTAAAAAATCCTCAGAGTATTTGTCACCTTGATTTGGCTATTCATGTCTGGCTGGCTTTCCCCCAATTTAGTGCTGTTTCATGCTATACAGTATGTTATGCAGACGTCCGTGTAGGTTCACCTATTACTACTAGTGCTTATTGACCGATGTACAGGTCCATGCTTGCTTATGCTATCATTGCATATTGCTTACGCAGATCATTGCTTCATGCCTACACCAGCCCCTTGGCTTCAGCCTCTTGGGATTCTACTGCACTCAATTCTGCATTCGACCTTGCAAGGTCACAGCACCCAATGTTTATTTTGATCTCAGCACGCTGTGCTCATTCTGCTCACCAGCTTTTCAGTTCTCAATCAATTTTGGGGCATGCCAGCTGTTCTATTCTGGTGCAGGGTTCCTGGAGCTGATGGTTTCATTCTGCATTTAGTTCGCATCTTGAGCGTGTCCAACGTGGGATGGGATCCTTCTCACCTGGCCCATAGCTGGGAATGTCTTCACCCCAGGATTGGCTTTAGCTGTCTGCTACATGGTGTAGAATTTAAGACTAGAGGTGAAGGGTGGAAACAGTTACCTCCTTTGGCTCTAGTGTTCCACTATAATGGTTAGCCATTGACTTTAGTGGTTTCCCTAGCAAGGCACCTTCACCGCATTCTTCCTACTACTGCCTCTGGTTCACCTGGTTTGATTTAGGGTGGGCAGGCCAGGTGAGTGCCTCAGCAGTTTGCTCTCCTCCTGTGCCTTGGATACATGTATTGTTGCAGAGTTTTCTCTCAACCTTCCACGGCATTCCTGCTAGATGGTTTGAGTGAAAGACTTCCTCCAAATTGGAATATTTTCCACCTCCCTTTAATTAGGTTTTCCAAATTGCAGCTACAGAGCTGTCACTAAATAAATTATCCCAAGCCTGGAGGGAAGGCGAACTAGGTATTGGATCCCCAGAAATTTCCTCCTCATAGGGTTTTTTCTCTCTCCTCCATTGCCTCAGGTCATAACACTTAGTTAGTATAGTTGTTTCCCCTAGTTTCTTTAGGTAGGTTCCAGTGTTGGATGGAGGTAGAGGATGTCCTTCCATTTGCTCTCTCCTTAGGGGATCCCCTAATCTCAAAGCAAACCATCAGTATCATGCTATGCTAGCCTGGGCATTCATTACGTTATCCAATTGAGCATCTCATTGCATTATCAAACTGCCTATGCTTCTCTACTACTACTTTACAGTTACTGCTCCTATGTCACAGTTACTGCTTGCTCATATACTTTGTGTTGCCTCCTTCTTTGGGGTTGATTATATTACATTTCTTTTGGGGATTCCTAAGGTACCTTTAGTCATGTAATCATCCCATGGAACCTCTAGGGGTGGACTCTCTCCGAACGTTCCTTGCCTTTCATACTCCTACAGGGTGGTAATTCCTCTAGAATAGAGTGTGCAAAAAGCCAAAACCAAACTAACACAGTTGCACAAGCATAACACTGTACTGGCTGCATAGGTCAGTGAATGGGAAGTTATAGCTTGGAGTAGGAGAAACAGTTATAATATAACTGTTTAAATTTAGACGCTCTTAGCATTGATAGAATTAATGAATGGATTTCTTTTTTCCCCCTAAAAATGTATTTTATACTTTTTGGAATCTTTTGTGTTTCAATAATTTTTTCAAGATGAATTTCTGTTTGCCTTTGTTTATTTCAATAAAATATTTTCTCTCTGAATAAAAAGCAAGTATAAAAAAAATAACCATGCTGTAAACACTTAGAGGTTGCCATGACATCATTGTAAACCTCGAGTGCAGCTCGAGAGGTTTAGATGTCATGGTAACCTCAAGGTGTTTCCAATGCAGTTGTCGCCCAGAGACCATGCATTATATTTTATAGTCTATGGGCTACCAAGATTGTGTAATTGTGGATCGAAGTTGTTATATCATTGATATCACCTACTTAAGAAGGGTTAACAGAGTGTCATGACAATGGCATAATATAGAGAATAATGTAGGGGCTACCATACACAACACGGCTCTTATTTCCATCTCAGGGTTGAGATAACAGCATATTAACCTCAAGAGCGAAGCTCTAGGACCGTGCTGTCAGCTCAACCCAGAGGTGGAAACACATGCAGAGTTGTGTATGACTGACCGCATTTTATTTTTATAGTATCTTTTTGAAACTAGAGTGATAGACCCCTACTGAAGTGAAAACAAAAAGCATTTTTTATTTCTTCATGACTCTACCCCAAAAAGACATTGACACATCTCATGAGTCTGTTTACTGTTCTTGTGATTCGACAGCTTCAATGTGTTTGAAACGGTGAGAGGTCACTCTCTCATACAATCTTCCCCCATGCATAACATTCATAGATCTTTCAGTGATCTAGCAGACCTCACTTCCCACTCCATTCCTCGGGCTCCGACTGGCACAGTCCTTAATTCTCCATCATGGCCAGTCACTCACTCATCAGTCCATGAGCAGCACGTACTGCATACGGCTCACACTTGCTGATTGCCAGCTTACTGAGCTGTAAATCAGTGAGTGCATACTGTAGTCTGCATACATGCTGACAGCTCAGATGGTGGAGAGTGGTGACGGTGGTGGGCATTGACCAGTGTCAGGTAGAGATTTGGGATTAGGAGTTGGAGGGTGAATTGTGGGGAGGATAATGGCTACTCTTTGGTGAATACTACTGGAATTGGTTAGAGGTTGCCATGACAACATTGTAAAGCTCTGTTTATGCTGTCACAGCAACCTCTTAACTGTCACGGCAGTTATGAACTGAAGATTAGAAATTAGCTTTCAGAGTATATGTGCTCCAGCCAGTACATGTTTATAATGCTTAACCTCCTGACGCAGTCACAACTCGGTCATACTGATGCATATAAATTTTATTAAGTGTGATTGGCAAAAGTGCAGATTGAAAAAGTACTTATTTTGTTACACTGCAGATTTCATAATGAACAAGTAACATTTAAAAAAAAAAAAAAAACCTCCAGAAACAAGCATGGACTGTTAAAAACACAATGTGAAGAAATTCAATTGTTTAGCTCTGTTCTCACGGTGTCTGGTCAAATGTCTAATCATGGATAATGTCTCCACATAACCACCATGGATGTCAGCCTGCCCAGTGGCACGCAGCAGACAGCAGCCTTGTAGTTTCTGTAAAACAAAAAATAACATTTTCAGTCAAATAAACCTGGGTTGATGTGTTCTTAATTTCATAGAAGTGTTCAGACAGAATCACTGGCACCTAGACTAGCATGCAGTGTTACATTTACACACTGGGAGTATCCTCAACAGCCTATCATTGGTCCATACCATATCCTACACAGTGTCGTCAATGTATTTATTTGGGATTGAAAGGTGTATGCTCAAGATGATATTATGCACATTTATTGTGCATGCGCAGTATCGTGTATTATAGCTCTGGCTATGCCCTGTTGTGTTCCGGTCGGATGTGGATATTTTCTCAGTGACCTCACCCTTGTGTCTTGTTTCACCTGCAATTCAAATTCCAAAACCCAAAACATGTTCTTCATGATGGGGACCTATGGGACCTACCCGTACCTTGTGTGCGGGATCCCATTGGCTGCAGTCTTAAATTATTGTTTGGAGGAATAGTTAACATTCAGGATAACCGCAGCTATCATAACCTGCAGCTGCTGCAGATCAGCAATCCCATTTCCTCTTGGTCACTGTCCTGATTGGGGTGCCCTTGTATGGGCCATCCCAAAGAAATCAGCAATTTAATAGTGGCGTTATTAATTCTTCACAGGGCCTGCGGCATTGGGCACACCTGTCAGATGGCAGAAGCTACAGTGTTGATTTTCACTCACAAGCTACAGTGCATGGTAATTTTGAGAAGACAACACTGGACAGACGATTGTACCAATTGCTGCATTAAGGTACTGCATATTCCTTCACTCATCATTCTCAAATATTTTTTTCTACATACTTTCAAAGTTTCATAAACCTTCCAGTTGTATTGCAGACACTAATGTCTTTGCGTTTACCACATCTGGACTCACGTGCATTAAGGTACATCACATTCCTTCACTCCTTTGAAGCATTCTGTGCTGTATTTTGTTAGGTATGTTACAACTCCTTTTCTTTTGTATCTCAGCGGCCAATCCCATTTTTCAAAATGGAGGCAGGAAAAAGAAACATAGAAACATAGACTTTGACAGCAGATAAGGACCGCTTGGCCCACCTAGTCTGCCCATTTTCCTACCTAACACATAAGCTGCAGATGCTAGTTAACCAACAGCTTACTTCCTCCTACCCCCTACTAGGACTGCCTTATGCCTGTCCCATGCATTCTTGAAGTCCCCCACTGTTCTTGACTCCACGACCTCCTCAGGGAGGCTGTTCCATGCATCCACAACCCTCTCTGTGAAAAAATACTTCCTCACATTACCTCTGAGCCATCCCCCCTCTATCTTCAAATTGTGTCCCCTTGTTCTTGCGCATCTCTTTTTCTGGAAGATGCTACCCTCTTGGACTTTGTTAATTCCCTTGAGGTACTTGAAAGTTTCTATCATGTCCCCTCTATCCCTTCTTTCCTCAAGGGTATACATGTTAAGCTCCTTTAGTCTTTCTTTGTAAGTCTTCTGGTGCAGACCCTGCACCATTTTGGTTGCCCTCCTCTGGACAGCCTCCACTCTGTCTACGTTTTTGCAGAGAAGGGGTCTCCAGAACTGCACACAGTACTCCAGATGGGGTCTCACCAACTGTCTGTACAGAGGGATAACAACTTCCTGTTTTCTACTATTGATGCCTCTTTCTATGTATCCCAGTATCCCCCAGCCTTCCTTACTGCCTTCTCATATTGCTTGCCCACCTTTAGGTCATCTACTATAATTACCCCCAGGTCCCTTTCTACTTTTCCTGTTGTCAGTATCTCACCCCCGATTGTGTACGCTTCCCCTGGGTTTTTGTTTCCCAGGTGCATTACCTTGCACTTCTTTACATTGAATCTGAGCTGCCATACATTTGAACATTCCTCCAACCTTGCCAAGTCCCTTCTCATCCTTTCCACTCCATCTTGTGTATCAACCCTGTTGCAGATCTTTGTGTCATCTGCAAAGAGACATACTTTTCCTTCCAGTTCCTCTGCAAAGTCACTTATAAAGACATTAAAAATGACTGGTCCCAGTACTGAACCCTGTAGTACCCCGCTAGTAACCCTCCTTTCTTCACTGTGTACTCCATTTACTACTACCCTTTGCGTCCTGTTGTCTATCAATTTTTATCCAGGCTACCACCTTTGGACCCACTCCCAGGCTGGCTATCTTGTGTATTAATCTTTTGTGTGGGACTGTATCAAATGCCTTGCTAAAATCTAGGTAGGCCATGTCCACAGCCCCTCCCTGGTCTACTACTTTGATCACCTAGTCAAAGAAATCTATTAGATTTGTCTGACACAACCTTCCCATTATGAATCCATGCTCCCTTGGGTCCTGTGCCCCACTGGCCTCTAGGTACTCAACAATTCTTTCCTTCAGAAGTGATTCCATCATTTTCCCTACCACTGAGGTCAAACTAACTGGTCTGTAGTTGTCTGCCTCTGTACTGCTCCCACTTTTGTGAAGAGGAATCACATTTGCCCTCCTCCAGTCCTCGGGTACCACCCCATCCTCCCATGATTTGTTAAAGAGAGTAGTCAGCAGTGTCACTAGTTCTACCCTTAGTTCTTTTAGAACTCTTGGGTGAATCCCATCAAGCCCCATTGCTTTGTCCACCTTCAATTTTATTAGTTCTTTCAGAACCCTTTCTTCTATAAATGGACTGGTATCGACCCCCATCTTTAGAGTGTTTCTCTTGTTTGGTTTAGGTAACTCCCCCTCCTCTTCCTTTGTGAATTCTGAGCAGAAATATTCATTCAGTATCCCTGCTTTTTCACTGTCACCCTCTACCCACATTCCCTCCCATTTATAAGCTTCAGTATCCCTCCTTTGGTCTTTCTTCACTCCCTAATATACCTATAAAAGGTCTTATCCCCTTTCTTAACAGAATTGGCTATCCTTTCCTAGATTTGGACCTTTGCTATTCTGACTGCCTTCCCAGCCTCTTTCTGCTTTAACTGATAAAGTTCTCTGTCCTGCTCCTTCTGTGTTTCCTTATATTTCCTAAATGCTGTCATTTTCTTCTTAACCTTCCCTGTCACTTCTTTTGAGAACCATAGCATTTTTTTCCTTCATTGTGTTTTATTGATTTGCTTTACACAAAGGCTTGTTGCCTCTGTGATGGCTGTTTTGATCATTCCCCATTGTTCCTCCACCCCCGCTTCTTGCCTGTTTGCTAGTGCTTTTATGAGGCACTCTCTCATTTTCTCAAAGTCAGCCCTCCTAAAGTCCAGTACTCTTGCTTTTGTACAGCTTGATTGTATGGCTGTGTTTATCGTGAACCACACTGTTTGGTAGTCGCTTGTTCCCAAATGGCTACCTGCTTCTAAATCTGAGATTCTTTCTCCATCCCCATTTGCGAGTACCAGGTCTAAGATTGCTCCCTCCCGAGTGGGTTCCAATACTAGCTGTCTGAGGCATGCCCCCTGTAGGGCATCAAGAATGACCCTGCTCTTGGATGTGCCTGCAGCAAAGGTGCTCCAGTTAACATCTGGCATATTCAGGTCCCCCATCAACAATATCTCCCCTTTTTCTGCCATTCTAAGAAAGCCTTCTATCATTTCCTTGTCCATTCCTTCCCCTCCCCCTGAGATGGGGGTCTGTATACAACCCCCATGCGGATTGTGGTGCCATTTCCTGTCTCCAAGGTGACCCAAAGTGCCTCATCTGCTCCCTGTTTACTCTTTAATTCTGTTGCTTTGATCCCTTCCTTTACATAGAGAGCTACTCCTCCTCCTCTTTTACCCTCCCTGTCCCTCCTGTAGATTCTGTATCCTGGTATATTGACATCCCAGTCATGGTTCTCTGTGTACCATGTTTCTGTGACTGCCACAATATCGAGGCAACCCTCTTCCATCAAAGCCACTAGTTCAGGGAGCTTGTTACACAGACTATGGGCATTGGTACTGATCACCCTCCACTTTTTGATAGCCTTACCCCTTTTAGCCCCATTTCTGTCCTTACTGCCTTTGCCTTTTTTTACATTTAAATCTGTTCTGCTCCCTAATAACTTCTGTACCTTGGTGTTTACCTCACTAATCACTATGTTTTGTGGGGGGAGGCTGGGATTTACCTCCTCCTTTTCAGTGCCTCCCCCCTTGGCTAGTTTAAATGCTTGCCAATGAAGCATTTAAACCTCTCACCTAGGATCCTGGTTCCTCCCTGGACAGATGCAGACCATCACACCAGTATAGGTCTGCATCCCTCCAGGTGGCTCCCTAGTCCCAAATGAAGCCAAAACCCTGAGCTCCACACAGTTTTTCAACCACTCATTGAATTTCCTGGTGAGGAGTGCCCTAGCATCTCCCTTGCCATAGACAGGAAGCACCTCCGAGAAGGTTACCGTATGTGCTACTTGTCTAAGGCCCCTTGCCAACTCTACAAACTCCTCTTGCACTGCTCTGATCCCATTCCTAGCCAGGTCATTTCTCCCTAGGTGGACAATGACATCCAGCTCCCTCCCTTGTGCAGCGCCTCCCATGATCCTGAGGATTCGCTTCCTGTCCCTCCAAGCTGTGGCGCCTGGAAGGCACCTTACCTCCCTTTCCCCTTCCTTCCCCATTTCTACCCCCTATTGATTGAGTCCCCCACCAGGAGTTGTTTCCTTCCCCTGTGGGATCCCATGCCACCCTCCTGTGGGTCTCCTTTGTGAAGGTTCCCAGAATCCTCCTTGGTCTCCACTGCAGGTGCCTCCATTGAGGAACCATTATCCACCAGAAGAGTGAATGAATTGTGGAGAGGTACAGTTGGAGGGATGCAACTTTGTTCCACCATCCTCTCCCTCCTTGAGCCCACCCTGGTCCAGCCTCTCCTCTTTCTTGGCAACCTCTGAGGTAGTGGCATTGGCCCTGGTGGTAACTGGGTGGGGGAGGAGGTTTCACGAATCCTAGGCAAGTCAGCCTGGAGACAGGCAACCTCCTCTCTCAGACCAGAGGGGTGCCTGCAAATAAGGCAGCATCACAGTCTCCAGAATGTCTCCCGGAACACTGCCACCCTACAGCCATTGCACTGCACCACTCCTATCATGTCTTATTTTGTGTCCCCTCTACTGTTTCTCTGGATGCTTACTCTCCTCTCCTTACAACTCTCACCCTTCCTGTTCTGGGACAGCAACTTCCTATCTTCTTCAGTAGCCTTCTTCTTCCTTGTTCAATATCAGACCACCAGCAGCTGGGGGGGAGAGTGAGCTACTTTTTTCCTTTAGGGTTGACAAAACCAGTGTTTCTCTATGATTCTTCCCTTCCTACTGCCAAACAGGAAGTTTCTGTTGACAGTCTAATCCAGTGGCTATAAAAGTAGAACTGGCTTTGGGTGGGTGGTTGGAGGGGTGGGATGGAGGGCAATTAGTAAGAAAAAAGGCTAGCAACAGGAAGTTGTAATTTGACTCACCTGCTTTTATAGTGTCTAAACCACACCCCCAGTTAAGCTCTCTTTCCTCCTACTGGTTTAGCAAAGTCAGCTGATACTGTACCCTACCCTGCACAAAACACACACTAACTTTCTTTCTTTTCTTTCTTTTTTTTAACCCTAAATAATAATTTAGGGTTAATAAAGTTATCTGTATCTGGAAAACAGCCCTCTGGAGTGCAAGTCCAAAAGGCAAAATGGGCTAGACTGGAGGAAACTGCTAAAATGTCTTGGATGATGCAGTCCTTCCTCACAAGAGTTTCCTCTACCTTTAGGTAAAAAATTCAGTTGCAGAGAACTGCTATAGCTTGCCTTTCTGGTTGGAGGTTTTTTTGTTTTAATGCTTTGGTTTTCATGATTTGCATTACGCATCACATGTGGCACAACATTTGCATTTCAGGGTTGGCAACACAGAGGTACAGCATAGAAGTGCCATTGAGAATGTTTCAGATAACTGTGCACTGCTGCTGGGAGATGAAAATGCTGGTAGTGAAGAAGTTGAAGACTCAACCTTGCAGGCTGTTATCGAGGAAGCCAATGTCACTTGTTGTTTAATGGACAGCACAGAAGAATGTATCCTTGAAGCAGTCAAGAGTATGGGTGGTTCACTGGAAAAATATACCCTAGATGCCATCGAGAAACAAGCAGTTCCATAGAAGAATATCCACTTGACGTCATTGAGACCCTGAGCTGTTCCTTGGAAGAACCTACTGTTGATGCTGTCCAGATTCTGAACATCACCCACAAACCAGACCATCCTTGTAGCACAGAAGACATTGGCTGTTTTAGTTGGGCACATCTCACAGATGCTCAGAGGAAGCACATTCTTGAAACCCAGTGGCAACCACCACTAGGATTTCAGCTTCCTAGTTGTCTAATGGGCTCAGAAGGTCCCAGCCAGAGTTTCAGGTGTTTTAATGGGCAGCTGTTGCATGACTACAGATTTGCTAGATAGTCACAGCTGTTGGATGGAGTTTTCTGTGCTGCTTGCTTCATATTCAACACTTCAGGTGGCTTTATCTTGGTATCCACACCGATTAGGGAATTGGTCAAATAGGAAGAAGATTCTGGAGAGGCATGGCAAATCAAAGGAACATGGAAATGCTGTTACTAGAGAATATGCATTTCTCTCAGTTTGTGCAGGGAAGCTAAAAACTGCAAGCCAGTCTTTGGTGGAGTGCTCCAGCCAGGTGATGAAGAGGACCTTGCATGTGCTACATTGGATCATTAATAACATCCTCTTGTGTGGAAGGTGAAACTTAGTGCTCCATAGTAAAGTTGGTGACAGCAGTAATTTCCATGCTGTGCTGCAATACACTGCAGCACTGGATACCACTCTGCAAGAACACCTTCAAGCAGCTCCCAGGAAAGCCATTTACACATCACCACAAATTTAAAATGAGTTTATAGAGGTAATGGGACAACAGATCCAGAGAAAAATCTTGAGCAATGTAAGGGAAGCAAAGTGATTCAGACTCATAGTAGACGGGACAACTGACATGGCCACCAAGGAACAGATCTCTTTATCCATGTGCTATGTACTTTGTGACCTTTCTGGTAAAGTTGAAATCTGTGAAGGCTTTGGTGAATTCACTGAGGGTTTTGATGCCACCAGTCATGGCCTAGCTGAACTAATCCTGTGGCATTTGACAGCCTGGGGCATTGACAGAAACATGATGAGAGGACAAGGCTATGACAAAGGCAGCAACATGAGTGGAAGATTTGACTTTGTTCAAACAAACATCAAGGCTGTGGCCGCTGAAGCTGTGTACACTGATTACAAGGTCCACAGCTGAGCACAGCAATTGCCCATTCATGTGCCATGAGACCAGTAGCATACATGTTTGATGCAACAAAAAAACATAATTTCAACCCTGAAATCTTCTTTCAAGCACCACATCTTTCTATCTGAGCACAGATAATTCAATAACCTGCCTTCTAATTGTGATTATGAGCCATCAGACCGTACAATGTCTATTCCTACAGCTGGAAACACCAGGTGGATGAGCCAAACTGATTCCCTTTCAAGGCTGAAAGCAAAATTTATGGTAGTCATAAGCACACTGGAAAAGATAGCGGAGTTTGACACCAAAACTCACAGCCTGCTGACCACAATCATGAAATTTGACTTCAGTGTTACACTTTGTAGTGTGGAACTTATTCTGGGTCTAGCAATACTGCTCCATCTCTACCTGCAATGTGTCAATATTGACCTAACTCAGGCTTCTGAATAGGTAGCCTCCCTTATAGATATACTGAAGGGTGTAAGGCAGAATCCAGAGAAGACATTTGGACAGCTTTATCGGGAAATTGTGGCTTTGGCAGAGACAGCATTTATTGCAAAGACAGTGCCCAGAATTTGTGGAAGGCAAACACAATTAAATAATATTAGTGCTGCCAACCCAGAAGAATACTTCAGATGGAACATATTCATTCCTTTTTTGCACCATGTAATTTCTGAACTGCAGGAGCAACTAATAAAGTGTCACCCTTGGTTCCTGGCCCAGTATCTCTTCCCAAAAAAACTTGAGTTTCTGCAGGAAGAATGGGTAGCAGACTTGTTTGATGCCTACAAGACTGACTTGAGCAGCTCAAAGGAGCTAAAATTGGAGTTGCTGAGATGGAATGCAAAATGGCTCAGTGTTGCATTGGCTGATCGACCAAATTCAATTCTGACAATGTTAGAAAATCTGAATCCTGATCTGTACCCCAACATAAATGCAGCCTTATCTGTCTTGGCAACCATGCCAGTCAGTGTGGCAACTGCAGAAAGATCATTCAGTGCATTGCAGAGGATAAGGACCTGACTTAGAAGCAGCATGGGTGAAGAATGCCTTACAGGACTTGCTCTCCTGCATATACACAATGACATTAAACTTGACATTGACCAGATGCTTAAAGACTTTGATCCATGCCAAGACAGGTGATTTTCAAACACATAGTGGAACACATCGACTTGAGTTATGCCAAGGTGACATCTAATAGTGCTATGGAGCTGGCTTTTTTATTCCAGAGGTTTTAGTTAGTTATGATTAAGGTAACGGCCTAAATCAGAGCACATGTAGCTTGCTCCAGCCATGTTGCCCTTCCCTACTCCTACACTCCTCATTCTACACTCCTTACTTGCAAACCAGGAAACCAAGACATAGGGTTAGTGTCTATCCCTTGTGGGGAGGTTGCACTCTAGAGGGATGGTGTTTTGCCAGTTCTGGTTATGGTCATCCTGTGCTAGGTATCATGATTGCGTATTACTGGTTTGGGTGGGCCAGAACCAAAACATTTTTTGAAGGTGCTTTGCTTGTACTTGTGAAATGCTATGGGTTGGTGACTTGTGGGCTGTAGTATTGATGTGTGCTTTGTTTTTGGTTGGTGTGGGAGCTTAGCTGTGTCTTTGTGCCTAATCGTGTGTGTGTGTGTGTGTGTGTGTGGCTCAATGTTCCAATTGACAATTGGGGGTTCTTCTGTGCAAGGCGGTTTGGGTGGGCAAGAATCAAAACATTTTTTGAATGTGTTTTGCCTGTACTTGTGAAATGCTGTGGGTTGGTGACTTGTGGGCTGCAGTATTGATGTATGCTTAGTTTTTGGTTGGTGGGAGCTTAGCTGTGTCTTTATGCCTAATTGTGTATTTGTCAGTGTGTGCTCAATGTTCCAATTGACAGCTGGGAGCTCTTCTGCGTGAAGTGGTTTGGGTAGGCCAGAACCAAAAAGGAAGGCATGGGGCTTTTGGTGCGAATGGTTTAGGTGATGGCGGTTAAGGAAACCGAGCCAAAACCAGAGCACCATCTAGCTTACCCCAACCTGTTTACACTGTACATTTTTTGAAGGTGCTCTGTCTGTACTTAATTGCTGTGCGTTGGTGACTTGTGGGCTGCAGTAGCTGAATTATTTTTGTGCTTCAGTGATGTGTGCTTAGTTTTTGGTTGGTGTGGGAGCTTAGCTGCATCTTTGTGCCTAATCATGTGTGTGGGTGTGTGTGTGTGTGTGTGTGTGCACAATGTTCCAATTGACAACTGGGGCTCTTCTTTGTAGAGGGTTTGTGTGGGCCAGAACCAACACAGAAGGCATGGGGCTTTTTTGTGCCAACGGTTTAGGTGATGGTGGTTAAGGAAACTGAGCCAAAACCAGAGCACCTTCTAGCTTACCCCAGCCTTCATGTACAGTAAATTGGCCCGTAATCAGTGATGGTACACTACTGTGGGCATGTTTGGGCAAGGTTATTGTGGTTATGTGACAGCAGGAGTGAGTGTAAGCTGGTGTGGGTGCTGCATGAGTGGATAATAGTACAGGTACTGTATGCCAGTGCTCCAGATAAGGGATGTACTGACCTGTTCTAGTCAATTAATAAATTCATTTTCATGAGCATCAGTACTCTCCCAGAATTTAACTAAACGCCAAAAAATAGTGCACTATAACTTAACCAGTGATGCAAAAAGGAGCATTACTTGTTTTACTCAGTATTTTAAAACTGACTAAATTACTCTGACCTGCAAACATTTTTGGCAGGCACTTTAGTACATTGTTAAAACAATGTAGTTTATCACTCCACATTATATGCATCTGAATATTGTTTTATTTGCCTCACTTTCAGAATGAGGAGTACAGTACTTATCTGGCACCCCGTGTATGCATACAGGTACTAGTGTGAGTGGACCTCTGTGGCACTGGCTACCTTGATGTGGTGCAGAGGTTTGTCACAGTGCAGTATTGTAACAAAGCTAGTCTGGTGATAGAACTAGGCTTGTTACCATGTAACATTGTAACTAAAAGTCAGTCTGAGTGAATGGACCTCTGTGGGGCTGGCTACGTTGATGTGGTACAGAGGCTTGTCACAATGAAACAGTGTAAGTAAAGCCAGTCTGGTGATAGACTACAGGCTACAATGCAAGATTGTAACTATAAACCAGTATGTTAGTCTGATGAAGGTAGTTGACAGGCCTTATTACTGTGTAGGAATGGGAGCATGTGTGTTACTTTACAGTTCATTTCTGGGTCACACCTTCATTTATAGCATACACTGCAGAGTAAATAACACTAATGATGCTTGGGTGGAATGCAGCAGAAGGGTTGGGTGCCACCACGGGGAGGGGGGTAGCAGGGCACAGAAAAGGGGGGTAGCACTGCAGTGTGTCAACTTGGTGTATACATCTGAAATTCCTAGCTACACCCCTACACCCCCCCCGCACACACACACACCCTCACACATACACACACTCTCACACACACACACCCTCACATGCACACGCACCATCCACTCACACACACACCAACCATACACATGCACACATACGCACAGATAAATGTGATACTTGTAAATAAATACTTTAAACATATCTTCTTTTCTCTTCATTGCTGCAGCTTTCCAACCCACATGTTTTTGTGTTTTCATGTGCAGGTCGACAGTATGCTTGTGAAGATAATCCATGGCTTGACAGTAGAACTTGCAGAATAGCTGGCCTCCATCCTCGTACAGATCATCAGGATACAGTGTGACTTGATCAATGGCATGAACAGTGTTGGAAAGATGCAGCTGTTTGGCCTCCTCGCGAGACAGACACGGGCGCTTGGTATTTGGCTGAGACATATTGATGTTGATTAATTCTTGATTGATTCTTGCAAGCACTGTTACAATTAAATAAAATATCTGAGACACACGTTGCCATGTAACATCCAGGCTGCAGGCATATATGGAACATTTTAAATTATTAGTCTTTGCAAAACAGAACCTTTATATGCGTACACAGTTGAAAATGGAAAATAAAAAGAAAAGTGAAAACAAAAGTTTGTTGCAAATTCTTTACACACCCTACACAGCAGCACCTGCCAGGATGTAATGCTTCAGTACTCTGTACTGAATGGCATGTCACACAGTATGGCGATTAACGCGGTAAGCAGGCTAGTGCCACTGTACATTCCACCACAGCTACTGGAGTTGCCTTTTCAAAGCACTTGAGCATGGCACGGACCCAGTGGACTGGCATACATGTAGAAAACATTGTTCTGCACCAGTTTGCTCATCTGCACTGAGGCCCACCATCACCCAAAGTGAGTGCCTCGGGTGATGGTGGGCAGTGGGGCGGATGAGCAAGCTGGCCCAGAACAATTTTTTTCTATATGTATACCAGTCTACCAGAGTCATGCCATGCTCCTGTGGTTTTTGGTCGATGGTCAGCTGAGAGACGGGCCTGGCAGACTGACTGACATGCAGAAAAAACTTGTTCTGGCTTTGGGTGATGGTGGGCAGAGGAGCGGACAAACAGACTGGCCCAGAACAGTTTTTTTGTACATGTATACCAGTCTGTCAGGTCTGAGCCATGCTCCTATGGTTTATGGTCATTGGTCAGCTGAGAGATGGGCATAGCGGACTGGTATACATACAGAAAAAAAATTAATCTGTTCCAGCCTGCTTGGCTGCCACCTGCCCACCATCACCCGTGACCAGAGCAATTTATTTCTGCATGTGTACCAAGTCTGCCAGGCCCGACCCTCCACTGATCATCAACAACAAGCAACAGGAGCTTGGCATGGACCTGGCAGACTGGTATACATGCAGAAAAAATCATTTCTGGGCCAGCCTGCTCAGCCGCCCCCTGCCCACCATCACCTGAGGCCAGAAGAATTTTTTTCTGCATGTGGGACAGTCCGGCAGGCCTGTCCCTCCACTGACCATCAACAACAGACCAAAGGAACTTGGCACAGACCTGGCGGACTGGTATACATGCAGAAAAAGATTGTTCTAGGCCATCCTGCTCATCCACCCCTCTCCCACTGTCACCTCTGTCCAGAACATTTTTTTTCTGCATGTGTACCAACTCTGCCAGGACCGACACTCTGCTGACCATTAACAACAAGCAACAGGAGCTTGGTACAGACCAGGTGGACTGGTATACATGCAGAAAAAAATTGTTCTGGGCCAGTCTGCACTTTCACCCCATGCTCACCATCACCCAAGGCAAGAACAATTTTTTTCTGCATGCATACCAAATCTGCCAGGCCTGACCTTCCACAACAAGTGATGGGAGCTTGGAATGGACCTGTTGGACTGGTATACATGCAGAAAAGAATTGTTCTGTGCCAGCCTTCCTGTCTGCCTCTATGCCCACCATCTCCCAAGACCAGAACAATTGTTTTATTGCATGTGTACCACTTGGCCAGGCCTGACCCTAAGCTGACCACAATAAATGACCACAGTAAACTGATCCACCCTTGTGTCCCTTGTAGAACAAAAAAAAATACAAGCAATACAGTACAGTACACTCAGCAAATGCACCAGTCTATATACTTTTTTCTCTACCATGTCCTTGCTAATGAGGGGTTGCTGGAGATTCCAAGGGTCAATTTAAAGTCATCTGGTGAGTATGCTTTTGGATTTGTGGCACCGATCCTCTGGAATTCTCTGCCCTGTCAGCTCCGGGAGTGCAGGACAGTGGGGAGTTTTAAGTGGGCACTTAAGACTTTTCTTTGGGGGGAAGCTTTTTTGGTATTTCCTTGATTTTATCCTGTATTTATTGTGTAATTACTGTATTTTATTTGAACTATACAGCGCCTTGGATGTTTGAAAGGTACTTAACAAATACATTTTACTATTATTATTATATTATATTCCCCAACCCTTCCTGTGCCTCTCACACTCTCCCATGCCAAACTGTGCCAAATTAGCTAAACAGTCTTTCTTACTGTAACAAGCTCAGGCCGACACTCTGGGCAGTCCTTCAGTTCCTTAGGTGTCTGGATGCAGGCAGGACAAGTTAGCAGGTACAAAGTAGAAAGCAGGAACAGCACACAGTGGATTTGGCAAGGTGGGCAAGCAGGAAGGAAAAATTTGAAATCAGGGCTATCAAATCAACTTTGATCCCCATTGCCAAGCGCTTGAACTGCTGCAGGCACCAAAAGTGCAAAACAGATGATTACAGCCCTTTTGTGAAAGCTCAGTTTCTCACAAATGTGAGATTCGGCATCATCTTCTTTGGTCGTTGATTCCACTGCAAACTCACTCCTCGCACCTCACGCCTATTGTAAACTCACTCTCCTCACTCCGACAATGTGTGGCTCTAGATGTTTGCTCAGGTGAAGTACCTTCTCTCCCTCTAACAAGCCAAATTTAAAGGGTATAAGTGGACAGGGAGGTGAGGTGCCTACCAGGTGCCACGGCATGGAGGGATGGAAGGAAGATACTGGGGATCACTGGGAAGGCAAGACAGGAGGGTGAGCTGGATGTCATTGTCCACCTAGGTACTAATGACTTGGCAATAGGGGCAAAAGGAAGTTCAGAAGAGTTTAGGAAACTGGGGAGGGTCTCAAGCAAGTAGCTACTCTGTCACTTTCTCGCAAGTACTACCTGTGAGAAGCAAGGGAGCATAGGAGTGCATGCACCAGGAACTTTAACTCATGGTTGAAAGAACTGGTGCTGTGAGGAAGGGTTGGATTCATTGGTGACTGGGGACCCATCTGGAGGGATGGAGGGTTTGTTCAAGCCTGGCGGCTGCATCCATCCTGGAGAGAATCAAGCACTCAATGATAAGTTTAAATGCTACATTGACAAGCATTTAAACTAGCAAAGAGAAAGTGGCAGGCCAGCAAGGATAACCTGCCTCACCCACAGCTAGTAATGGAACCAGTGAACCAGAGGAGTGGCTATCTCTGCAAAGCGTGTGCAAAAGATGGAGATTAGTGTCAAAGGTGGATAAGCAGAAAAGGCAAAATTCAGCAGAAGGGCAGACAGCAAGGAGAACCAGGGATAAATGACAACCAAGGAAGGGGCTGGAGTAGAACAGTGAAGCAGTCTAGGGAGGTCAAATCATGGAAAGCCTTGTGTGCAAATGCCAGGAGCCTTAGCAACAAGTTGGAAGATCTGGAGCTGTCATGGTACAGTCAGACCTGGACATTGTGGCCATCACTGAAACCTGGTGTAATGATAACCATGACTGGGAGATGGCCAACCTGGCTAACATATTCAGAAGAGACAGAGCAGGCAGGAAGGAGGAGGAGTGGCACTGTATGTGAAAAATGACATAAGGGCCACACAGATCCAGGAGGAACAAAATGGGGAGAGATACTGTGGGTTAAGCTGGAAAGGAAAATGGGGCCAGCCATCCACACAGGTGTGGTCTATAGACCACCAGCCCAGGAGGAAGAAACAGATAGGGAGCTGATGCTAGCCATCCAAAGGATGGCAGACAAGGTGAGTGGTACTGGTTGGAGACTTCAATATACCAGACGTGGACTGGAGCATCCCAGCAGCAGCATCAACTAGGAGCAGATTTATCCTGGACTCCTTCAGGGTGCCTTCCTCAAGCAACTGGTCATGGAACCAACTCGGCAGAAGGCAATACTGGACCTTGTGTCACAAACAGGGACAGTGTGATGGGGGTAACAGTGGGGAGCACCTGTGTAACAGTGACCACCAGTCATTGTGGTTTGAAATCACAGAAAGAGCAGAACCAAACCACACAAAAACACGATCCTGGATTTTAGGGGGCAGACTTTGGGAAAATGGGGAGATGCTTGAAAGAGGCATTAAGGAATGGGACAGGAATCAGGGATTGAGGAACAGTGGGCAGTATTTAAATGGGGATTATAAGAACACAACAGAATTATGCATTAAGCAGGTTAGCAAGAGGAAAAGAAAGAGGAGACCATTATGGTTTTCCAAAGAGGTAGCAAAAAAGTGAAAGCCAAAAAGATTGCATTCAGACAATACAAAAGACACAGGCAGAAGGGGATAGGAGAGTACCAGGAGAAACAAAGGGAGGCAGGGAAGTCAGTAAGGGAAGCCAAGCTCAGACAGAAGACACATTGCAAAATCAGTGGTTAAAGGGACAAAACCTTTTACAGGTACATAAGTGAAAAAGAAGGACAAAGGGAGGATAGTGAGAATGAAGGGGAGGATGGGGAGCGTGGAGGATGACAACAGTAAAGCTGACATATTGAACAGGTATTTCTGCTCAGTCTTTACTAAGGAAGAGGTGAATGGGTCTGAAGGGTACAAGGGTGAGAATGGTGCAGAAATGGACACAAGTCCCTTTACAGAAAGGGTCCTGAAGGAACTGGAAGTAATAAGAGCTGATAAAGCAATGGGGCCAGATGGGGTGCACCCCAGGGTCCTTAAAGAACCAAGAGAGGTGGTGGCTGAACCTCTGGCTATCCTGTTCAGCCAATCACTGGAAACAGGGAGTACCCAAAGACTGGAGGACAGCAGATGTAGTCCCCTTATGCAAAAGTGGGAGCAAAGAGGAAGCAGGAACTACAGACCAGTCAGCCTCACCTCCGGTAGTGGGAAAGATCATGAAGCACTACTGAAGGAGAGATTGGTGGAACATCTGGTTGTCAATGGACTACAGGACCCAAGGCAGCATGGTTTCACCAGGGGAGGTCATGTCAGACCAACCTCATTGAATTTTTGACTGGGTGACTAGGGAGGTGGATCAGGAGGGCAGTGGACATGGCCTATCTGGACTTCAGCAAGGCCTTGACACTGTGCCACATAGAAGACTATTAACACAAATTGGGAATATGGGTGTGGCAGGACAGTAGTGTGGTGGGTGGGTAACTGGCTGGTGGCAGGACACAGAGGGTGGTGGTAATGGCTGTCACTCCACAGAGGAAGAGTGACCAGTGGGGTACCACAGGGATCAGTGCTGGGACCGGTCCTATTCAACATCTTCATCAGTGACATTGACAGGATATAGAAGGCAGAATTTCACTGTTCGCTGATGACACAAAGCTCTGTAACAGAGTAGACACACCAGAGGGTGTAGACAGAATGAGAGGGACCTGCAGAAACTTGAAGAATGGTCAAGGGTTTGGCAGTTGAAATTCAATGCAAAAGAAGTGCAAGATAATGCATATGGGCACAAAAACCCTGGCACAATATATCAGTTGGGGGGTGAGGATATAGCATGCACCAAGCAGGAAAGGATCTTGGGGTTGTCATCTCTGATGACCTCAAGGTAGGGAAACAGTGTGACAAGGCATCAGGTAAAAGCAAATAGGATGCTGGGATGTATGGCAGGGGCATCACCAGCAGGAAAAGGAGGTCATAATTCCGCTATACAAGACACTAGTGAGGCCCCACCTGGAGTACAGTGTACAGTTCTGGAGACCATACCTACGTGAAGGACATAGACAGGGTAGAGAAGGTTCAGAGGAGGGCAACAAAGATGGTGCATGGGTTGCATCACAAGTCCTATGAAGACAGGTTGAAGGAACTGAACATGTACTCCCTGGAGGAGAGGAGGAGGGATATGATAGAGACATACAAGTATCTTACAGGGAGGAACAGGTGCAGGAAAACACTATTTTAAGCGTAAAAGATGTTTCAGGACTAGAGGGCATGGGATGAAGTTGGAGGGAGGACGATTCAGAGGAAACATGAGAAAGAATTTCTTCACAGAACGGTGGTGGACAAGTGGAACACCCTGCCAGAGGAAGTGGTGGGGGCTGAAACAATCACAGGATTTAAGAATGCATGGGATAGACATAAAGGAATTCTAGAGGTCAGGGGTAGGGAAATAGACTTCTAGGAAAACAAACTGAACTTACAAGCTCAAATGGGCAGACTAGGTGGGCCATAGGCCCTTATCTGCCGACACTGTCTATGTATCTATGTATCTATGTATCTATGACCTGAGGGGGACATAAGGAAAGGAAGGGCGTGAAAGGTTTTTAAACATTAACTTGAGATGTTCCACCCCTTTTGTGATGTCAGTGGCTTAGGCTGAACAACCTCAGGATGGGGGTGGAACAAGGCAGCAGGGAGGAGCCACAGGATACCAAAACACACTGCAGGGAACAAAAGAAAATAGCGTGCCTCCCACTAAAAGTGCATAGCTGTACAAGTATGCAACAATATCACGCTGGGGTCATGGGGGGCCCACAAATTGCAGAAATGGTTCAAAAATCGCTCCCACAATTTTCCAGTGCCCCTGCTCATGATGCACTACAGTGTCACTATTGGGACTTACCACAACTGCCTGGTGCAGGGATAGAACTCACAACTTCTTGATCTTCTGTTCTCAAGGTGACAGCGCACATTGCTATGCCACTAACACAATTTCATATAACTTGAATTTTTATATTTTGCAGTTAATTAAACAATTAAATATGCAATTAGTGTTTATTTTATGCATTGAGTGCTAATTTTTTTAAGTTTATGTCAGGGCTATGCACAATGGACAACAATGTGAACAAGTAAATGTGTTAACTTATTACAAATCTGGGCTACGACAAAAGCCTAAAATGGGTAAAGCCAGTGTACAAAATCTAGAGTTTTAGTTTCACCAAAGGGAGCCATGGTTCTCTTTGGTATATAGTGTTGTTCTTATATCAATGGGAGTCTTCATTCCGGCTGGGTAAACATTGCCAGTCTTATTAAGCCTCCCAGTCTCTCTGAAATGTGCATGCACATATCCTCAAGGAGACAAAGAACATGGGAGGCATAAAGAGGTGGAACACCAACACAGATTACCCCAGTCAGGAGGCGAAGACACTGGACGAGACATATTACTGTCTGAGCTGGCAGTTTCTTGGTGTAACATGTAAGGTGATTTGGGGAAGGGTGTGTGGACAGTACAGAACAAGGATAAACAGCTAGTGTTCAAAAAATAAAGAAAGGCATAAAAACACAAGTTACAGTTCATTTAGACTACTACTAGTACAGTAGCAGTAAGGAGCCTATTACGGCTGCATGTGTGGAGCCCTGCAGAGGTTTTGCATGTAGAAAAGGGCTGATGTCATCTTTTCCATCCGTGGAACTGTTTTTCCTCCATCAGACACTCCTCCAAGAAGCAATCTGCCCATGTTGTCCCTATGGACTGCAGCACTACACTATATCACAGTGGGCATTTTTTTTTTGTATATTTCTGCATCCCTGCTATTTCTGTCCCCTCCCCTAAAGAGCAAAGGCATAGGTACCGATACATCTGGCATGCCATGGCGTGCAGCACACCAGCACATGGGGGGGTAGCAGCTCATAGCTCAACGGATTCTTTTCTGTAGCTCTTCCTCCTCTCCAGCTCCTTCCCTGTGCTTGCAAAAATGCACCCTATGATCGACGTGTCTATCCCGTCCTTCTGATCTGAGGAGAGCAACATGGAAAGAGGATTCACGGTAACAGCAGAATCTGCAACAACCACACCACCTCATTTGATCATGTAACAGCTTAGGGGCGAGCTTTAAGAAGCAGCCTGGGTTTAAAAAGACTGGCAAACAAACCACCTGTGTGCTGTTTGAGTACTCAAAGAATGTTTCTTTCCTCTCCCATGACACCCACATAAGCCTTTCAAATCCAACTGGTGCATACCCCTGCTCCCTCCCCCCTGCTTCACCCCGGCTGGCCCTAAGCACTTGCATTACAATGCGTCATTTTCAAAGCAACCTAGTAAGAAATGGTGAGCTCACTTTGCGTTATTGAAAACAAGGGTCCCATCACTCGAGATTAAGCCCCCTAAATGAATGACCCACAATTCATTAATTTGGAGCCTGGAGGGAGAGAAGATAATCTGGAGTATCGAATTCAGGAATTGAGTGGGTGGGGAAGGGGCTTGAACCCTTGTGGAAGAATAGGGCACAGGGCTAATCTCGATAGACTAGATGGAGCTTTGGTATTTTACTGTTGTCAGTGGTGTCTATGTTTCTAAAATCCGTGGCAGGCTGAGAAAAGCTGCATTTAATTGCTTAGAAAGATTTATGTAGGCAATTGTATCGACCCATCATGTAAGCTGTTATGACACTGCACGCAGCACTGTCTTTTTTTTTCTTCCTAAAACTGCAAGATCTAGTGTCCTGAATTGATTTTCAGAACATCAACAGCTAACCTTATAAGTCCTGCCCCCCAACCCCACCCAAAAAGTCACTTCTAGTTTGTGTCCTGTGGTCACGAGATAACAGAGGAGGGCAAGACTTAATAACAGACTTTCTGAATATAAATGCAAACATTTAATTTAACAATGTTTTGAGCTTCTTAGGTAAAGATTTGATTAAGTGTCCCACATTTTGCTCATGTGTGCCACAATTTGAGAGGCAATGTTCCACATTTAGGGGACAAAAGGTTGAGAGGTATGCACCCCCCCCATTGTAACCTACTTGCTTGCTGCTGCTGCATTTCACTTTGATGAAGAAATATGATTTATTGCTCGTAAGAGGAAAATACACATTCCAAACTATATGCAGTACTAAATTTGTATTCTCTATGTAAAATGTAGTAAAACAAGATAATATCAAACTACATAAAGGAGTAAAGAAATTTGCATATCAAGATGCACCCCCATCGTAAAATCCTGGTTCCGACACTGCCCATGTCAAATTCAATAATTTTTTGCCTAGTACTTGATGATCATCTAAACATTTAAAATCCCAAACAAACAGCATGGGTTTTGCATGTGGAAAAGGGCTGACATCATGTTTTCCATCTGTGGAACTGTTTTTCCTCTGCCTGACCTTCCCCCAAGAAGCAATGTTGTCCCTATGGACTTCATCACTGCACTATATCACAGTGGGCACTTTTCTTTTTTTTTTTTTTATGGGTGTTTTTTTTTTTACATTTCTGCATCCCTGCCATTTCTGTTCCCTCTCTTTAACAGCAAGGGCATAGCTACCAATACATCTGGCATGCCATGGCGTGCAGCACACCAGCGCGTAGGGAGGTAGCAGCTCATAGCTCAACCCAGTTTAAAATAAAAAAAAATCAATCTGCCCATTTTCTTCACAAACTTCATTATGCAGCCATGGTGGATCTGACAATAACTTGTTTTTTAATGGTCACAACAGGAACAAGACACATTTAACTTTATTTAACAACTCTTTGCTTGTCTGATGCCCTATTTTAAAAAGCAACTGCATGTAATGTCCTGCTGAACAGAAGAACTCTTAGTTTAGGGTTCACTTATTTTTAGTTTTTGAAGCTGTGTTCCATTTTGTGTAAGAAGCAGTAGATCAACTCTGATTTATCAAAAACAATGAAACGAAAACCAAGGGGATGCCAGGATAAATTAATTCTCATGTATATGTCTGTCAAAGTAATTTTTAGCTTCTGTTCTAAGAGAAGACATGCGAACAAGTGCTGCTGCTCATTAAAGTGAGGTAGAGAATACATGAGCCTCTGATGCCTTCTTATTCTGTTATGCTCCAAATGTGATTGAAACGGTATTTTTTCTTCACTGCACCATAGTCACATTATAACATACCTGGTTACCAAAGACTAAAATAAAATAACTTATGGTTTAAAGACTGTGACACAGAGAGGAGCAGAGAGTAAAAGTTATTAATGTTTAAAACTAGTCAGTTGCTACATAGAAACATAGAATTTGACCACAGATAAGGACCGCTTGACCCACCCAGTCTGCCCATTTCCCTACCTACTGGATAAGCTACAGATCCTAGTTAACCAGCAGCCTACTTCTTCCTACCCCCAACCCCCTAGAATTGCCTTATGACTGTCCCATGCATGCTTGAATTCCACCACTGATTTTGACTCCACAACCTCCTCCGGAAGGCCGTACCATGCATCCACAACCCTCTCTGTGAAAAAATACTCCTTAAATTACCTCTGAGCTGCCCCTCTATCTTCAAATTGTGCCGCTTTGTTCTTGCACACCTCTTTTTTTGAAAGATGCTACCCTCTTGGACTTTGTTGATTCCCTTGAGGTACTTGAACGTTTCTATCATGTCCCCCTCTCCCTCCTTTCCTCGAGGCTATACATATAAGCTCCTTTCGTCTCTCTTCATATGTCTTCCGGTGCAGACCCTGCACCATTTTAGTTGCCCTCCTCTGGACAGCTTCCATCCTGTCTATGTCTTTGCTGAGATTGGGTCTCCAGAACTGCACACAGTACTCCAGATGGGGTCTCACCAGCTGTCTGTACAGAGGGATAATAACTTCCTGTTTTCTACTGGTGATGCCGCTCCCTATGCATCCCAGTATCCCCCAGCCCTCCTTGCTGCCCTCTCACATTGCTTGCCCACCTTTAGGTCATCTGATATGACTACCCCCAGGTCCCTTTCCATTTTTGTTGTTGGTATCTCACCCCCCATTGTGTACTCTTCCCCTGGGTTTTTGTTTCCCAGGTGCATTACCTTGCACTTCTTAGCATTGAATCTAAGCTGCCATACATTTGACCATTCCTCTAACCTTGCCAAGTCCCTTCTCATCCTTTCCACCCACCCTGTGCATCAACTCTGTTGCAGATCTTTGCGTCATCTGCAAAGAGACATACTTTCCTTCCAGTCCTTCTGCAATGTAAACATAAAGACATTGAAGAGGACCGTCTATACTGAACCCTGCGGTACCCCACTAGTAACCCTCCTTTCTTCTGAGTGGACTCCATTTACTATTACTCTCTGTGTCCTATTCTCCAGCCAATTCTTTACCCAGGCTGTCTTCTTGGGACCCACTCCCAGGCTGTTTAACTTGTATATTAATCTTTTGTGTGGGACTGTGTCAAATGCCTTGCTAAAGTCTAGGTAGGCCATGTCCACAGCCCCTCCCTGATCTACTACTTTTGTCACCCAGTCAAAGAAATCTATCATTTTCATCTGGCATGACCTTCCCGCTGTGAATACATGCTGCCTAGGGTCCTGTGCCCCTCTGACCTCTAGATACTCGATTATTCTTTCCTTCAGAAGTGATTCCATCATTTTCCCTATCACTGAGGTTAAACTAACAGGTCTGTAGTTTCCTGCATCTGCCGTGCTCCCACTTTTGTGAAGGGGAATCACATCTGCCCTCCTCCAATCCTCAGGTACCACCCCATCCTCCCATGATTTGTTAAAAAGGGTAGTCAGTGGTGTCACTAGTTCTACCCTTAGTTCTTTTAAATTCTGGGATGAATCCCATCAGGCCCCATTGCTTTGTCCATCTTCAGTTTTAAGAGTTCTTTCAGAACCCTTTCTTCTGTAAATGGGCTGTATCAACTTCTGTATCCAGAGTGTTTCTACTGTTTGTTTTATGTACCTCCCCTCTTCATTTGTAAATACTGAGCAAAAATATTTGTTTAGTATCTCTGCCTTTTCACAGTCTCCCTCTGCCTACCTCGCTCCCCTTTATTAAGCCTCACTATCCCTCCCTTGGTCTTTCTTCGGCTCCCTGATGTACCTATAAAAGGTTTTATCCCCCTTCTTAACTGAGTTGGCTATCTTTTCCTTGGTTTGGGCCTTTGCTGTTCTGACTGCCTTCCCAGCCTCCTTTTGCTTTAACTGATACAGTTCTCTGTCCTGCTCCTTCTGCGATTCCTTGTACTTCCTAAATGCTTTCTTTTTTCTCTTGAACCTTCACTGCCACTTCCTTTGAGAACCATAGTGGTTTCTTACATTGTTTTGTTTTGTTTATTTGCTTCACACAAAGGCTCGTTACCTCTGTGATGGCAGTTTTTATTATTCCCCATTGTTCTTCCACCCATCCTTCCTGCCCATTTGCTAGTGCATTCCTTAGGCACTCACCCATTTTGGCAAAGTCAGCCCTCCTAAAGTCCAGTACTTTTGTCTTTGTATGGCTTGACTCTATTGCTGTGTTTATTGTGAACCATACTGTTCGATGGTCGCTAGTTCCCAGATGGCTACCCACTACTACATCTGTGATCCTCTCTCCATCTCCATTTGAGAGAATCTAGTCTAACATTGCTCCCTCCTGAGTGGGCTCCAGTACTAGTTGTCTAAGGCATGCCCCCTGTAAGGCATCTAGAATAACTCCACTCTTCGAAGTGGCAGCTGCAACTGCACTCCAGTTAACATCTGGCATATTCAGATCACCCATCAGCAATATCTCCCCTTTTTCTGCCATTCTAAGTATACTTTCTATCATTTCCTTGTCCATTTCCTCCCCCTGAGAAGGGGGTCTGTATACAACCCCTGTGTGGATTGTGGTGCCATTGCCTGTCTCTAAATTTACCCACAGTGCTTCTTCTCCTCCCTGTTTACCCTTTTGTTCTGTTGCTTTTATTTCTTCCCTTATGTAAACTACTCCTCCTCCTCTTTTACCCTCCTGTCTTTCCTGTAGATAGTGTATCCTGGTATGTTTACGTCCCAGTCATGGTTTTGTGTGTACCATGTTTCTGTGACTGCCACGATATCCAGATGTTCCTCCTCCATCAAGGCCACTAATTCAGGAAGCTTGTTACCCAGACTACAGGCATTGGTACTCATTGCTCTCCATTTTTTGATGGCTTTACCTTCTGTTGCAGCATCCCCCACTGACCGTTCTACCTCGGTCTTTTTCTCATTTAGTACCCTGTTTTGTAGGGAGAGGCTGGGATTTTCCTGCTGCATGTCAGTGCCTCCCCCTTTGACTAGTTTAAAAGCTTGCCAATGAAGCATTTAAACCGATTGCTCAAAGACTTGTTCCCTTCCTGGACAGATGCAGACCATCCTGCCAGTATAGGCTGGTGTCCCTCCAGGTGGAACCCCAGTCCCCAATGAAGCCAAACCCTGTGCTCCGCACCATTTTTCAACCATTCATTAACTGCATGGTGCTAATTACCTCGCCTCCCCCATGCCTTTGACAGGCAGCACCTCTGAGAAGGATACTGTGTGTGCTACTTGTCTTAGGCCCTCCAACTCTGCAATGTCCTCCTGCACTGCTCTAATCTCATGATGAGCCAAGTCATTTGTCCCTAGGTGGACAATTATGTCCAGCTCAGACTCCCTTGCAGCTGTTCTCATGATTCTGAGGATCGCTTCCTGTCCCTCCAAGCCATGGCACCAGGCAGGCACCTTACTTCAGTTTCCCAGCTCCCCCCAGTTCTATACCCCTAATAATTGAGTCCCCCACCAGGAGCTGCTTTCTTTCCCTGTGGTGTCCTCTGCCTCCTTCCTGTGGGCCTCCCTTGTGACAGTTGTCATCAGTCTTCTCTGCGGGTACATCCATAGGGGAGCTATGCTCCCCCAGAATGGTGTATGGATTGTGGAGTGGAACAATTGACTGGCTGTGCCTCTGTTCCACCATCCTCACCCTCCCTGAGCCCACTGTGGTCCAACTGCTGTACTTTCTTCGCAACCTCTGAGGTAGTGGTGGTGGCGCTAGTGCTCCCTGGATGGGGGAGGTTCCCTTCCTACTGTCCAGTGTGGCCTGGGTGAAGGTTTCCTTACTACTGTCCAGTGCGGCCTGAAGACTGGCAACTTCCACCCTCAGGGCAGATAGTTGTCTGCAAATAGGGCAGCATCTCAGCCTCCAGAAAGACTCCCGGAAGACTGCTGCCCCACAGCCATTACATTGCACTACTCCCCACATGTTCATCTACCAGGATCACTGGTGTGATCCTGTTTGAGACAGAAGTCCATCTTCTTCCAAATTGTGTACTGGGTGTGCTTTGAAACAATTGAGAAGCTGCGTGGGATATATTATATTGGACTAGATATCTGCAACTAATCTCTCTCTCTTGCTTACATCTGAGAGAAGTTTTCCTCACTTTTACAGTGGTATTGCTTTGTGTTTAATTATTTTAGTTTTTAATTCAGGAAGGGATTTTCAAAACTGCTTATCTTGTCAGCATCTTCAGAAGGGCTGAAATAACTGCATATTTGATTTTCCTTTGTGGCTAACTGGACTGATTACTAGAATTCTGTGACAATCTGCATCAATATATTTTGCAACATTTGGTGGGGTTGTGTGATTTAAAATAGCAAAGGCTGCAGTTTGTAATTGGATGCCAGACATAGCCTGAGGTGGGGGAAATTGTCTTCACAAGTCAGAGGCCTGCATCACAGCCAATTGTCTAGCTTGACCATTTCAGCATTGTTCAATTACTATAAACTACTGGTGTGATCCTGTTTGAGTCAGAAGTCCATCTTCTTCCAAGTTGTGTACTGGGTGTGCTTTGAAACAACTGAGAAGCAGCAAAGTGTTAACCTACTAATGGAGGCAGTATACCGCAGTGGGTTAAGGCTCTGAGTTGCAGACTTGGAGACCTGGGTTTGAATCCCACAGCTGCCTAGTTACATCTGTTACTTTTTATTTTTGAACTGTTTTACTGTTGCTAATTAGAAGACTCTGCAGCTGATAGTATTAAGTATCAACACAAAATGGTTCTTTCCCCAGGAGATGACTTATTTATTTATTTATTCATTTTTATTCTGATCTACGCCATTGCTAAATTCTGTTTAAGAGTAGGGGGAGAAAAGGATGGTATAAACAGGAATGCACACTCCCTTCTGACTTCACTGATATTTTTATAGCTTATATTAGCAATCGCCATTAATTAGCACAATGGCGACATATGGTCTGTAATAAGACTACCTTCCCCTTCATAGAGTTCTACATAAAAATGTTCAAAGGAGAGCAGGTATATGACGATGTAAGGTCCGTAATAAAAATACTTTGTAAGGTCCATAATAAAATTGCTTTCTGCTCCACTTCCATAGAGTTCCACATAAAAATGTTGAATGTATAGCAGATATAGTATGTCACCTACCAGCAAAGTGTTAACCTACTAATGGAGGCAGTATACCGCAGTGGGTTAAGGCTCTGAGTTGCAGACTTGGAGACCTGGGTTTGAATCCCACAGCTGCCTAGGTGCACACTGTGTGATTTTGAACAAATCACTTAAGTTCCTTGTGCTCCCAGATCACATCTGGAAATGAGCATCAGCTTACTGTGCTACTCCTGGTTAAAACATGTTCCCTTTCCTACTACTTCCTTCAGTAACTTGCATCCTGGTGGGACTATTTCCCCTTGAGATCTCCCTACCCTATATCTGCCTGTGATGGGGCACTTTTGTCACCCCCCAACTGCTTTATATTTCAATCAAAGGAACATTTAATCCATCCACTAAGGACTATAGTTCACAACTGGATGGAATCAGTCCATCACCTTGGTATAGGCGCTTATCCTTCCTGGTTAGTCCCCAATCCCCAGTGTAGCCACACCTCTCCTTTCTATACCATTTCTTCTACCATTACTTGATAGCCTTGGTGCAGAGCTCACTCCCTTTCCTCATATAGTACTAGATGCACTTGCTACTCACATTTTAAACACATGGGAAACACAGGATCAACCCCATAAGTTATCTAAATTTGCCAAAAACAACATTTACACATGCTCCTTACTATGGCACGTCAGTTTTATGTTTAAGACATGACACACACTTATCAAGCTAATGCATTAGCAGCCCTAGTGGTGCTGCCAGAGTTTGTTTTATATGCGCATTTTGCAGTTTGTAGGGCTGTGTTGATTGACAAAAATATTTAGGGTTATCCAGGATCTCAAAGTTCAGTGGGGCATGGGGATGACTTTGCATTATCCTTTGCCAGAGTTGGCCTGTGAGAGCTGCAGACTTTACGTATAAGCAAAAATGTGGTACTACTTTCAGAGTATGGGTCCCAATATTTAAAAAAGTACAAAGTGGAGGAAAAAACATTGCACTGTGCCTTACAATTGCTTGGGAGCACGAGGAGGAGTTGAGTAGTGCACTGGCGCTATTCATCTGAATATTGGGTCATGTGGGCGCAGCACTAAGTCATGTAGTACTGCTCCAGCATGGACCTTGAAGTTTCCACCAGAATGGATAGTGCCAGATCAGTGCTACAGTACTTACGGTATTAAAAGGGACCTTTGCAAATGAACCAATTGGGCATACAAGACATGAAGGAGCACTTTGCATGCCCATTATGGATTCATTTGCATAGCTAGCAAGGCAGCTTAGTGCAGTGCCACTGCCTCCCCTACTTGTCTGGTCCCAGACATGTAGGTATCCTGGTGCTAATGGTCCCCCTTCCAGGTCGCTGGCCTATGCTGTATTAAGAAAACATCCCTGAGAGCCCTGAACCACTAGCACCAGGGTATATTATTTGTTCTTAGGGGCTGCCGATTGGGAGGGGGCCCACTAGCACAAGGAAATATTATTTGTTCTTCAGGGCTGGTGATTAGGAGGGGAGATCACTAGCACTAGGGAATATAATTTGTTCTTCAGGTCTGGTGATCGGGGGGGGGGGGGACACTACAACCAGAGAATTTTATTTGTTCGAGGCTAGTGATCTGAGGGAGGTTCCACTATCACCAGTGAATATTATTTGTTCTTCAGGCCTGACAATCTTGGGGGGAATCCCAATAGCATTACAGAATATTATTTGTTTGGGGCTGCCAATCGGAATTGGGGATCAGTACCACCAGGGAATGTTATTTGTTCTTTGGGGCTGACGATCAGAAAGGAGGGACTACAACCACCAAGGAATATTATTTTTTCTTCAGGACTGGTGATCAGAAGGAGGGGGTCACTGCCACCACTGAATATTACTAGTTCTTCAGGGCTGGCAATTGGGAAGGGGGGGGCACAACCACTAGGAAATATTTTGTTAAGTCTGTGTAGCATGAGGGAATACTATTTTTGCATCGAGGTTGGCAATCAGAGGGGAAACACTAACACCAGGTATTTTTTTTTCACTTAGTTACTGGCAAAGGAGGGGTGCTACAGACTATTAGGGTGGGTGTGCTCCCCAGCCATGATTAAGTCATGGTTTATTTAGACGATATTCGCACTGTGCAAAAGGACTGTGATAAACCATTTTGTGCAGGGCAAAGCCACTGAATATAGAGTAACATGGCTATGCATGACCCCTTGCTCATCTACATTATGTTTTGCACAGGTGCTAACCCTGTTTGCCCACCCAACAGCCCCTTTTGAATATGGGGATCTTATGCAAGCCCTGGCTTCTGCAGGCAAAGTCCTATTAGTGCCTGTGCAAACTTTTGAATATCAGGTTCATGGAGTCTGGTTTGGGGATTACTTTATGAAAAATGGAAAACCGTCCTAATCATTCATCTTAGTGACATGGCAGTTGGAGGACAGTGCTTGGCAAAATCAGGTCCCAGTTTGACCCCCCCTTAAAGAGTACCTTTCTCAGTGCTAAAAAAAAACAAACAAAAAAACAGGAAACTCCTTTACCTGAATGGAAATCATGGCTGCAATTGTTTTGTGGAAGGGATGGAAAGGGATTGTAATTTGACCCCTAGGGACTGGCTGCTTGATCCCTTTCATTCCCTTATTACCTACTCTGCACCCACTCTAAAAGGTTCCGTGAGGTCTGTATAGGGAGAACATGGGGGCGCACACAATTCAGTTCTATGGAATGCCTTTTTTCAGATCTTGTTTCTCTTCCTGAAATTGAGTTTTTGTACAAATCAAAGCCAGATTTCAACTAATAAGAGTCACAAAACAATTGAGCATGGGCAGAGCTGTATATAAGGAAGTGGAAGGGATCGAACAGCCAGCCCCTTGATGGAGCAGTTTCTATTCAGATAAGGGAGCCCCCAGGTTGTTTTCTTTGAGCACCTTAAAAACCACAGTTAAGATATTCACTTCATTAACCTCTAGCTGCACCCTTTCACCACCTGGAAAATATGTATAAGCAGGACCATCCTGAAAACAAGATGTTGCAACTCATAGCTCAGTTATCCTGGATGAATAAGTTTAGGACAGACTTGCAGCATTTTCTTTCCTTCTTCAGTCACCTGGTCATTTGTTCTCCAACTACCTCCATCCATGATGTGAAGTCAGGTTCTAGCATGAGCTTTGCATGCACTCAGGTATGGGGAATCCACTGCTTTCTGCAGATTGCCTCTCTTCAAAGTTTGAACACAACTGCGTTTGTCCAGATCATAGAATTCTTAGGCACTAGAATGGAAAAATGTGATCTTTGTGATGGCTAAGAACATGCCTATGACACAAGCCTGCTGTATGCAGGCAGGTGTACTTCCATGTCATCACACGCAGCAGTACAGTACAGTGTGTGAGCATGCATTTATGTATTTGTCCATCTGGGGGAAATGCACAGCAAACAGAAAGGGCAATAGCAGGCTTAGTTATAGAATTTATAGTTATGTATTTTCTTTTTTTTGGGGGGGGAGGGTGGTGTGTGTTCTTTTTTTTAGATACATATTTTTTAAATATGGCTTCCAAGCCACTAAGGGGAACTCTAGCTCTGTATTTGGTTAACCCTATCCAGTTTAATGACTCATCTGGAGATAGTTAATCTAGAAAGCCAGATAGTATCTTCCTGGGCTAAGGACTGAAGTGTTGACTGTACATGCTGTTTATGAGCCCCTTAGGAATAAAGAATCATTCTGCAATCAAACGCTCCTGTTTTGGCCATTTATTGCAAACAGAAACATGGTGTCAGAAGTCCTAAACTTGTGCAGGTAGGAGAAAATGCCCTTTTTACTAAACTACTCTGAAAAAGAAAGAGAAAGCAAGTAAAGCTACTGCTGATTCAAGAACATAAAGTTAAAAGATAGCAATCAACAAACAGTGACTGCACAAAATGGCTTCCATTCAGATTCCAGTGTCAACTGCTATGGATATGAAGGGCGACACATACAATAACTGGACATTTTTTAGGTCTCAGTGGGAAAATTACAAAATAGCCACAGGCCTTAATGAAAAAGATGCAAAGATTAGAGTAGCAACTCTACTGACTGTAATGAGGAAAGAATGCCACGTGCTGCTAAGACACTTAGATATGGCTGAACAGGACAGAGAGGATCCTAACAAAATTCTAGATGCACTGCAGAGGCATTTTGAGCCTACCAAGAATGAAATATATGAAAGATATCTGTTTAACACATCTGAGCAAAGTCAAACAGAAACTACAGACCAGTATATCGCAAGACTGCGCAAAATGGCTGACTCGTGCGATTACGGAGCTTTGAAAGATGATCTTATACATGATTGGATTGTTTTTGGCACAAAAGATAGTGAAGCAAGAGCCAGGATACTGCATGAACCAAAACTAACACTGGCAAAAGCCATAGAAATGTGCGAGACCAGTGAACAAGCACAAATTCAACTAAAACAGCTAAGCGCAGCAGAAACTGAAACAGTCCATCACGTCACACACATGAAGCATGGGAATCAAAGACAAAAGGTGCCAAATAATGATACAAAGCAGTAACACCACCCAGAGCACAGCAAATCAAGACAGCCACCACAAAAGCCATGTAAATATTGTGGTGCACAGCATTCCAAGGCAACATGTCCTGCATACAGAGCTACGTGTAAATATTTTGGCAAAAGAAATCACTTTGCAGAAGTGTGCAGACAAAAGCAGCAAGGCAAGCCAATGCATTTGGTGACTGAAGCTAGTGACGACTCCGAGCCTGAAATTTTCTTCATATCAGATGTTAAGTTTGTGCAGTGTAGAACACACAAGTGGCTAGTGAACTTGAAACTCACTCCAGAAGAAAATGACCTGTATAGCTATGAAAATGTGATGAGCCATGAAGATTTTCTCACCATCATACAAGATGGAGCAGCAAAGCTGGAGCCTAGCAGAGCAAAATTAAAGCTATATGATGGCACCATAAAAAAGCCCCTTGGGCAATGCAAAATGTAAGCAGAATACCTTGGTCGCAAGTATCTGCTAGAATTCTAAGTCATGGAAACCACACAGAGACCATAACTTTCAGCTGCCACCCATAAACAGATGGATCTTGTGAAAGTGAACCTTGAGCAATCACAAATTGCACATACCCCAAAAATGCAAAGCAGCATGGGAAACACATGAAAATGCCCATTAATTAATTTACTGTAGACTGGCTTAATTTTAAGCAGAATTGCATGGTGCCAAAATGCCTCACAATACAATCAGCAAAGGGTGAGAACAGCAGACACAAACGTGTTTCTTCCTCATTTGGACTCATCAGTATGCCATATCTGTAACTCAGCCAAAGAGAGAGTGAGCCAGCCACCATATAAGGGATCTTATTTGTTTGGGTCATGGCCAGCCCAAAACAGAGAGAGAAGAGAACTACAAAAGAACCCCAGAGTAAATGCACTGGGGCATGGGTTATCCCAGAGGATATTGGCCATACAGCCAAATAATGTTGCAAATAATGATTGGCAGTTAGCAAGCTGGCTACACTCCTCCCTCCTAGACTGAATATGTGGGAATCCATCCCTAGCATGGTATGAGTATCACAAATTCTGTTCATTGCTCTAATTGCCGAAAGAGCCCATCTGAATTCCCATTCACCAATCCAGCCATGTGGGTAATGGTCATATCGTAGCCCTGTAAGGCAATACTCCATCTCAAAAGATTCATCTTCCCCATCTATGTCAGCCACACCAGAAGGTTATGATTGGTCTTTACCTCAAAGTGCCTCCTGTAGAGGTATAGCTGTAATTTCTTCAGGGCCCATACCAGCACAAGGCACTCCTTCTCGACTGTAGAATAAGCTTGTTCCGAGGAAACAACTTTTGCTAAGGTACACTATTGGGTGATCTTACCCTTGACTAGAGGTCTAACTAAGGACTGCTCCAACCTCCTCATCTGAGACATCTGTCTGGACTACAAATGGTTTACTGTAGTCTAGACTGGCCAACACAGAGCACTGCATAGTGCCTCCCTTAGCTGTGTAAAGGCTCGTTCACAGGCTGGTTCACATTTTACCTTTTTAGGCATTCCTTTCTTTAACAGGCCAGATAGGGGAGCTGCCAGGGTACTGTAATTTTGCTACAAACTTATAATAGTACCCAGCAATCCCTAGGAAACTCCAAACCTTCTTCTGGGTTTTTGGCCAGGGCCACACGACCATCACCTCAACCTTGGCTTCATTGTGTGAAGCTGCCTCCTCTACTACACGTCCTAGGTATGCCACCTCTGCAATGGCCACAAGGCACTTGTCAGCCTTGACAGTAAGCCCTGCCCTCGGTATCCTGCCCAACACTTCCTTCAGGTGGGACAGGTGTTCCTTCCAGCTGGCACTAAAGATGGCAAAATCATCTAGGTATGCCACAGTGTACTCTTCAGTACTGTGTAACACCTGGTTCACCAACCTTTGGAAGGTGTCAGGGGAATTCTTTATTCCAAAAGGCATTACCCTGAACTTGGATAACTATGTTGGAATGATGAAGGCTGACCCCTCCCTAGCTCTGTTAGTTAACTCCACCTGCCAATACTCTTTTGTCAGGTAATTGTTGGTAAGATATGTCACCCCTCCCATCTTGTCTTGTAGTTCGTCTGTCCATGGCATTGGGTGGGCATTAGATGTCATGACTGCATTGAGTCCACAATTGTCTACACAGAAGTGAGTAGAGCCATCTGGCTTGGGAACAAGGACTACAGGTGATGCCCAGGGACTGCGATATTTCTGGATTACCCCTAAATCTAGCATTTGCTCCATCTCCCTCCTAATGTCCTTTATAATGGCCTTGGACTCCCGGTAGGCCATCCATCAGGTGGGTGCTTGCATTCCTGTGTCTACATCATGTGTCGGTAAGGGGGTACATCCCGGCTTGGCCATAAACAAAAGGGCAAAGTCCTCTAAAACCTCTTACACTTCCAGGGACTGTTCCAGGATCAACTGGGGCAACAGTTTTATTTCCTACAGAGGACTCCTGTTTGCTTTCCACAAGCAAGTCCAGTAGTGGGTCTTTTTTGCCCTTCTCCTCCCCAGGATTACATACAGCAAATATCATGTCAGCCCTATTTGCATATGGCTTCATCATGTTGACATGGTACATTCTATGGGTATGTCTCCCGTCAGGCAGTTCTACAATGTAGTTTACATCCTTCACTTGTCTTACTACTTCGTAGGGTCCCACTCACTTGGGCTGCAGCTTGTCCTTTCAGACCAGGATTAGGACCATGACTTCTTGACCTACACTGTACGAGTAAGCTCTGGCTCTGCAGTTGTACCAGACCTTTTGCTTCTGCTGGGTGGCTGACAGGTTGCTCTGGGCTGCTCCCATCAGCTCCTTCAGCTTTTTCCTAAACTTTAAGACATAATCCACCATGGGAGTTTCCTGGGTGGCTAGCTTGCCTTCCCAATCTTCCTAGACCAAGTCTAGGGGGCCCCACACCCTGCGCCCATATAAGAGTTTGACTGGGGAAAACCCTGTTGACTCTTTGGGCACCTCCCTGTATGCAAACAACAGGTGGGGAAGGTATTTCTCCCAGTCCCTTGCATGCTGTTCAGCAAATGCTTGGAGCATCACATTTAGGGTACCATAACCTGTTTCACAAGCCCATTGGCTTGTGAGTGATAAGGTGTCATGCATCTCTGCACCATCCCACACTTCTCCCACAAACACTTCATCAGGTCTGACATGAGGTACCCCCTTGATCAGTGATAACCTCCTGTGGAAACCCGACACAGGAGAGAAAATCACTAGCAAGGCATCTGCCACTTTGTCCTAAGTGAGGAAGGGGCTACTGCCTCTGGGTATCAGGAGGCATAATCAACCATTGTCAGGATAAACCTCTTCCCGGAGGAGCTTAAGGTACTTAAAGGCTGACAATATCCATTCCTACCCTCTGGAATGTCTCCTCCACAAAGGGCAAGGTAATTAGGGGGCATAGTTTTTTTTAATTTATTTTTATTTTAATGAAGTCTAGGAATTACAACCCTTTGGGTCAGGGACTCTTTTTCAAAGGTTCCACATCAGCACAAAGTGTAGCAGGCAAGTGTTACATACAGTATGAACAATGACAGTAATTATACACAAAGAGAAAATTATACAATAGTGAGTTGTCTAAAAATGATGCAGTACAATAAGCATTGTCAACGTACATGGGAGTAACCAAAATTGTTGAAATAAGTCTGAGGATAAAAAATAAATATTGGAGACAGGAGTAGGGTTACCAGATGTCCACCTTTGCTAGGACATGTCCTCTTTTCCATCTGCCAAATGTTCTACATGTACCTTTTCTATTCTGTTGTATTATTATTATTATTTTGTACTCTCTCCTATGCAGGACCTCCTTGTAAATGAGATGTGAAGGTGGTGGAGGCTTTAAACCTATTTACTCGGGGCCAGGCACAGGGGCTCATTGGATGAGGGAATAAGTGTCCTCTTTTTGGCATCCCAAAATCATGTAACCCTAGACAGGAGCAACAGACCTAAGGAGGAGAAAGTGAGAAACTGGATCAGGAAGTAGATCAAAGGAGAGCTGGAAACTAGTAGAGACCAGAAAGCCACCAATGAGCATTGTCATGGGGCAAAGGTGCAGGGGAGGAAACAGTAGGAGGGTTATGACAGTGTTATGGGCAGTCACAGTTTGATGAAACCAGGATGTGGCCCTGCAGTTCTTTTTTGAAAGGGCCCAACCTAGGTATGGATAGGAGGGAGCAGGGGATGAATTTCATCCATAAAGGGGCCCTATATTTGAAAGACCTTTTTTTTTACTACCCACCTTCCCTATTGTTTGGCACCTTTGACAATACCTGCAATATTCCTTCACCTGCTGGGTGAAGTTGGGTGAATAGAAATTCTGGGCCAATAGCTTTGTTGTGCATGCCATTCCCAGCTGTCCAGACATGGGTATACCATGAGCGATCTTGAGCAACTGCTCACGGTACCCCTGAGGAATGACAAGTTGCCTGCCCATCTCCCCTCCCTCTGTCCTTATGTCATGCATATAAAACAATCCATTGTCCCAAAATACCCTATGTCTCACATCACCTCCCTGTGTCCCATCAGATTCTGCACAAACCCAGAGCCTCTTCAAACTAAGGTTGGTCCACTGAGCAGCTGCAAAATCCATACATTTTCCCAAGGCATGGGACATGTCCCCTTCAGTTTCTAAACTAGGGTCCATAGTTCTAGTGTCAGAGCATTCAGGGCCACTGCCATCCCTAACTGTTTGACCAATGCTTAACCCTCCCTCCTTAGAATAACGTTCTGTAGCTGAGATATAGCAGCTTGTCCCCTTCAGTCTATTCAGGTCCCTTGCAGAGCTCACAGACAAGGCCCATCCAACCACAAAGGACCCACACCTTGGAGTGTCTCCAAAGCCCACCTCCCTCACAGGTCATGGGTGCCCAAGCCCCCAAGCACATGCGCTTTGGTGGGCAGCCAGACAGTTTCACAAGCCATTCAGATTTCCAGTGCTGTTTATCAACAGATTCCAAAATGAAATTCAACAATTCCTTCCACAATGTGATTTAAGCATCAGTAACAGGTTCCTGCAGCATAGGACACCTGCTTACCTCTTTCCTGTTACAGTCTTTCCAATTCAAAACAGCATTCACTTTTGCTCTGGACCACACACCATTTCCAACAGTGTCTTTCTTTGCTCAAGTGTTTCTCTCAGTCCCTGTGATGCAGGATATCTGAAGCAAACAATTTTCCTTTAAAACCAAAAGTATGCACCAGATACTGTACCTGGTCCACTCAATAAAGGTGCACAGTTCCTTCCAGCAGTAACATTCCATCACTTCAGTCCTCAGAAATGCTCCACATAAGCCCTGTGAGAGGCCTTAGGCTTTTCTCCACACAACACTGAGTACTCTTGACTCAATCAGAGCCCAGAAACAGATTGCCCCAGCTGCCCAAAGTTTCTGGGATTTCTATTGAAAATTCTTCCCTCTGATTGGACTGAGCCAGACATCAATCATAATTACTAGTCCTCTTGCTTATTGATTGGAAAGGTCTCTTGGAGCCTGAAAATAGTTCACACCTACTCCCAAGAACCCTCACAAAGAGTTTTGAGTACCTAGGTATCCAACTGGCTGTCCAGTTGGGGTCACAGTGTAACAACATGGCTGCTTAGTTCACAGCCTCACTGCAGTCCGTATGAACCCCACATTCACAGTTCTCTGGCAGCCTTTTAAACAGTTTTATGTCCCCATTTCCCCACATAGTTGTAGCACTCCCTCTGCCCTATAAAGCAACTGCCAAATATATAATTTTTATTTGATCCCCAACTGTTGCTGCTGCTGTTTTCCATTGTTCCAGGCAGCAGACAGGTTTTGACATTACTGTGCACACGGCCCAAATTAATATTTATGAGACCCAATTCTTTAGCATTTGCATGCGCTAATTAATAACTACTGGGCCACTTCTCAAAGGCCTCCTTCTGGTCTCCGGTCCCTGTTAAACCTAAAATCCAAACCAGGACCATCCAACCACCTTCACTTTGACTACAATAATGGCTGGGGACACAGACATGACTCTGCACATGTGCAAGCTGTTTGACAGCACTGAAGTGTAAAAATGGGTTGGCAGCTCTGTGTTTCAACTCCTCCAGTCCACAATTCCCAGAAGAACACCTGGGGAGCAGTAGGGAACCCACGAAGGCAAACAGGAACACTGCCAGCAGGGGAAGAATAGGAGAATGGGTGAACAGCAGGAAACAACAGTTTGTAATTATTTTTCTTTTACTTCCAAAGAGTTTTCTCTTCCCTCTGTCCCAACTACTCCCACGTAGGCCTCCCCTTCCGGCCTTAGGCAATCACTGGGAAAAGTGTAGGCCATCCCTTTAGGCCATGGGCAATCACCAAGCCCCAGTGAAGATCACCTCTTAAGGCTTTGTACAGTCACCTAGCCACAGCATATTGCACCCCTCAAAGATATCTCAACCCCATGTAGGCAAGACAAGGCAAATTTCATTTATCTGGCACCCAATCCCTGGGGTTCTGGGCACCTTATATTAAAATAGGTAAGGTCAATACAACACAGCACACATATAAAAAGGTATAAAACAATAAATAAATATCAGAATAGATAAAATAACTTCTTGAAATTAGTGCTGGTCAGTGGCCTTAATTAGAAAAGGCCATATGAAATAAATAAGCCTTTAGTCTCTTTTTAAACAACTCAACTGTTGGGGCCTCCCTGACAACAACTGGCAAAGTGTTCAACAGGGTTGGCCCAGTGACACTAAAGGCATGGTCACCAAATGTTTTAAGTCTGACCCTGGGAACATCAAGGACGTCCCAAGTCGAGGAGTGGAGAGAATGGCCGAGGAGGCAGGTGGAAGAGGATCAGCCAGATAGCCCAGGCCCAGCCCATATAGGGCCTTGTAGGTGAGCAAGCCCACCTTCAAGAGGATCCTCCACCTGACAGGCAGTTAATACAGAGCCTGCAGGACCAGGGTCACATGACTGGACCTTGCCAAGCTTGTCAGCAACTGAGTCACTGCGTACTGCATCAGCTACAGTAAGTAGAGGGTCCCTCCAGTGACCCTGAAGTATAGAGCATTACAGTAATCAAGCCTCAAAGTCACAAAGGCATGCATTAGTAATGGCAGTTCTTTGGGCGCAACTAGGGGCTTAATGCTGGTGATGTTCCTCAAGTCGTAAAGACCACTTTTGACCACAGATGACATCTGAGCTTCAGGTGTGAATCTGCTGTCCAGAATAACGCCAAGTTCTTGCACCCTAGTGGAAGCCATTAACTGAGCAGATCCCAGAAACAATCCATTACCCACTCCGGAAGCACTCCCATTATGCCTGTGACCTAGCTTAATCACCAGCACTTCCATCTTGTCCGGATTCAGTCACAGTCAGCTAGAGGACATCCAGCTGTTGATCTTGGCCAGGCAGTTGTTAATCACTTCCACAACATTGTGTGTTCCAGGGGCTAAAGACAAATACAGTTGTTTATCATCTGCATAGCAGTAAAACCCCCAAACTGTAATGCAGAATGAGCTGTTCCAGGGACAACATGTATACCGTGAATAACACTGGCAACAAGCTTTGTTGTCTAAACACTCTTGGTGTGTAAGGTAAACAATAAAAATAATAATAATACAGATTCTTGTGTCTCGAAGTCTGCCAAGAAACATTCGTAAACAAGCAAGAAGTACTAATAAAGTTTATTATGCTACGTATGCCAAGCATGTGACAGAGAAAAATCACAAGGGAGATGGGTTTCTCATCATTCCTGAAGAATGTATATAATCTCCAGAATTGTAGATCTTAGGTTTTCTAGGATCTTGTTCTATCTATCCCCACCCTCCAGCTCTCTGCCCTTCTAGAGCAGCTACAGTAGTGTCTCGAGAGAGCTACAGTGGGTTGCAGACAGCTAAATACTACAGATAACAGCATAGCAACAGAGATTACAACATAGTTACAGATATGAGAAACAATATGTATTGGTCCTAAGTCATTCTCCAATGGAGAATGACTTAGGAGACAGAATTACTAATGAGTATCATATGAGATAGAATATGCTTCCATTAGCATTATAGCTTAGACAAAGAAATGCTGACAGTTTAAAACTACATGCACATTTCTTACTTACGTACAATATAAAATATTATACATAACAAAGGTCATCTGTCTCTGTCAGCTTGCTTAGAGACAAAGAGAATTGCTGACAGGCCTATTACATGGCATATCTGAGTATAAAATACACTACATATAATTATATGTGAATAAAAGTATACAATAATCACTGATGATCCCTCTGAGTCATCTTATCAGTAATTAGGTAGATAATATATGGAATATCTATAAAAGACAAACATAATCTAGATAAATGTATTATAGTGAGGTATAATGAATCATGCATGATCAGTATTAGCATAGTGCAAAATAGCAGTATTACACTACAATAGACCAGGAATACAGTGTGAGGTGTATGTGAGATGATAGGGGGCATAACCAAAGCATAACAATCCCTTCTTTGTTGCCCTAATTGCAAAAGTGGCAACACAATAAAAAGATGGAGGTTACGCACAATTCCTCTACAGGCCCGTGGCACGAACTTGATAGAGGAATATTAACTGGTCTCACAGGTTTTCCTTAAACAACAAAATGTGATTATAAGGGAAAATGTTAGTAAACCTTGTATTACTATAAACATTTGGAATAAACCTTCACAATGGGGTTTTCCAATATGAAAACAATTAGTGAATACTGATCTGTATCAGATGTGCATCTGTCCTATTGGGAAGAAATTGAAGAGACAAACTTAAGTTGCCTGTATGGATATTAAAAATAAGTTAAATTAAGATAGAGCATCAAGATAGTTAGGACTAGACTTGATATCTGGTTCCAGGATGGGAACAGGTATAATTACCATATAACCTATTACCTGTTTAGGGAGTAAAAACAGAAGTTAGAAAAGTTCACGTTGCATAACTTTTAGTCCATATCAGAAGAATGTATAGTTGGTCACCACACAATGTTCCACATCAGCAGAATACACAACCTTGAAGAATGGCATCTTTCAGTTGGTAAGCCGAACAGGACACGAAATGTCAATGTCCACAAGGCATAAACTACAAACAGTTCCAGGGATAAATCCAGGGTTTCTTCAAATGTCAGATGAAGATTCATAGTTCAGATTTGATGCATTCAGATTTTCCAAAGGTTGATCCAAATGTTCAGGAGGCAGCAGTATTTTCATAGGCCTCAGCAGGGGGTGCATTAGATTGTACATTGAGTTTCATAATGGAATAGCAACAGTGTTCAGTTGAAGATGATCACATGGCTGCACAAGTGTAAAAGTTAATGACAGTACTCAGTTTTTATGAGGTGCCAGCCAGGTTTGGAAAACAAGCAGTGAAGAAAATGGATTTCTTAATTATAGATGAAATGAAGAAGAGTCTTCTTGCTGAGTTAGGGGATTGCCCCTACCCCAGACTTGCTTCAAAGGCAGGACTGAATACAGTTTATTTGAAAGTTCACAAGTGGAAGCCTAATTTCAGTTATTAGGCTTGTATTCAGAAGTTGGCAATACAAGTCGGGAGACTTCACATCTGCATAAAAGGTGATGTTCTTTTTAGGTGCGACAATCAATGTTCAGAGTCAGTCATGCCTCCAAGACCTCAAGGTTAACAAGAAAAGGTGGTGGTTTCAACCTTTTAATGATAAAAGTTCCCATCAAGATGATCAATAGAATGGACGGTTGCCAGACAATCAGAGATGGATGTTGCTGGATAAAAATGTGGCAGTGACACTGTGAGAGTCATAAATATGGCTTCCTGGATTGTGCAGGAATACGTTTCAAAACATGGAGCAATACTGGTGTGTGGTGACATATCCAAGGTTCCTTGCCATTGACAAGGGAATAGTGCTAAATTTAAATAAACATTTGTTAACATATGCAATAGAAGTGCAAAATGTGGTAATGCCACTGACCCATACCTCTGTCATGTATGAGATCAGGATATATCCTAATTCCAGATCCCAGAAGAGATAACCAAAGGGTTGTAAAAACATAATAGCTATGGGCAGTGCAAAGGACTTTCCTAGCTATATGATGCTCATCTGCTTCCCTAATGTGAGCAGAAAATTAATTCATTAACATGAACATTTGTCAGGTCAAACTCCTTCACAATATCCTTAATATTGTAAATGTAAATCACTCATTATGAGCAAAATCATGTATACCATGCAATGGTTGGGGCCGGGGTATGATATTATATTTCACACCATCATGAACCTTTAACATATGTGCTTGAATAATGGCTATATCAGCCTTATTTCAAATAGATAAGTCAGAGCCAAATATGCCTGATTCTAAACATGTGTTGTTTTTGAAAATAAGAAAAACAAAACGAAAATGCCTAGTGTATTTGGGCAGGTTTACAGTCGTAAGATGTACCACTAGCAGTCAGGATGTGAAAATGCTGTGTGTGTGGTGCTATCAGTCCCTGTATAGGGAGTCATTAATGAGTACTTGGTATGCTGCCAGGGCATTCAATCACATCATTATTAAAAAAAAAATAAAAGTGGGAAATGTTTGTTGTGAAACACATAACAAATCATTCCAAGTTCTAAAATGTGAAATTTAAAAATCACTGGAATGTGCTTGAACTGTACACTATTAACTAGGGTATCTGGTTGAGAAGTGGCTATTAAGACTCTAGGCGAGCCAGCGTTCTGTTTTGGGCACTCAGTATTAAGTGTCATAAATTATGAAGCATCATACGGTTTAAAAAAAAAAAACTTAAGGTCTAATGGCTTTCATTGCCATGTAAATTTGGATGCAAAATTCCTGATATCAGTAAAATGTAAACAGGAGTCCAGATCAAGTCTAGCTGCTAGAATTGATACAAAGCAATGATCATAACATTCAGTAGGGCCTCACTACCCTTCTGGACAATGAACATGTCTTTCAGGACTTTAGTGTGAATTCCACAGGATGCAATTAAATCATTGTGGTCTTGTGACAAATTTTGCCTCAACAATCTGTTTGGGATTAAGTCACTGGTCCTTATCTGCAATACGATGTGTAGTTTAGGCTTATAAGAAGACCCATACTTTTAAAAAGAATAATAAGCATAAAAGCAAGCATCTCTCTCTTTCTGGAACCTAAAAGAAAAGAGAAAAGAAAAACAGTTAGTTTAGTACTATTCTTCCCATTGGGGTATGGAAAAGTAATTTAATCTCCTTTAAACAGGTTCATTTGATTGGCATGTAACCATTTATCAATGACTGTTATAGTGAGGCAGTCAAACTTGGTAGCCTGCAGGACTGCATTTGTTTACAATGGGGTAGGGCATGTTTTTGGGCCTTGCCCATATATTGTGAAGCAAACAAGTGGACCTTTTTGGATGTCTTGTTTGAGATATTTAACATATGATGCTCTATCAGCAGTGGCAGTACACAGGTCCAGAAGTAAATATTCTGGGACTCTCATGGACCGTCCAGTCATGGTTTTCAGAAATAGTGTATGCTTTGTACCTGCAGAGGGTGTCCCTGTTATTGCCATAAGGAGTAAAGGCAATAATGAATTCCAGTCCTTTTGGGTTCTCTGAACAAGTTTATTATAACATAACTAGGTTCTGCCTGTTATCCCATTCCACCTGTCCTGATGACTGTGGGTTTTAAGGGATATAAAACTTTTTCTTTACCCATAACAAATCCAGAATTTCCTGCATTACTTGGCTATAAAGCTGGATCCCTGTAATCAGAATTTACTTGTAGGGGTAAAGCCCTACCTGGTAAATAACTGGTTTACCAAGACATTTGTAGTCACTTTGACTGTGTTGTTCTGTTTTGGGATAGCTTTAAACTGTTTGGAAAATAGGTCAGTGATCACTAGTGCAAACTAGTTGCTCTTAGTGGTTGGCATAAGGCCAATGTAGTCAAACTGGAAATTGTTCCAGGGGCCTTTGCTTCTGGGGTAACAATGCATTTGTCCTAGCTGGTATAGGATTGTTCTGTTCACAGATCAAACAGTTACTAATGTAGTGTTCTACATAATTTCTTATGTGTGGCCATAAGACAGAGGAGTTTAGTCTGTCTATGGTTTTTACTGACTCACTGGTGCACACCAGTTGGAGTACTACGTATTTGGTATAGTTGATAAAATCTACTCTCATGTGTTCAGGAATTACCCATAACTTTTCATGAGTGTTACAGCAGTGATATTCCAAATGAGTAGGTCATCGCTGGATTGGTGAGTGTCATTTTCACTTTCTTATAGGGGCTATCTCTGGATGTTATTCCTCAGTTCCTTTGTTAAGGAACCTATACACTGCCCCCAAATGAGGGTCCTTCTTATAGAGCATAAAGAATATACATACAACATGCTTGAACCTTATGAATAAACAGTATTTAAACTGGTTAGGTTTGTGTTGTACACAAACAAGTCACTGTATTTCACAGCGATACTACAGAGTACTGGAACAGAAGTTTGTCTTCTGTCAAAGAAATTCAGTTTAGAGAGAAACAGTCCCAATTAGAAACTATAATAAAAATATTGTATATGCAGTGCTTTCTGTAATTATCTCAAGGACATTTCTTGAAGCGGGCAGAACTTAACCCTCTCATGGAGTGCTAGTATCATTTTACGTTAAGGAAAAATCTTTTTATTCCTTTCTTAACACAAGCTGTGTCTTTCTCAAGGATGTTCTAGCTCTCTAAACCATTCACAAATATTTGTGTCAATTAGGAGACTCCTCGACTCCCTGCTTTTCATTTTATTTGCCAGGTGTGTTTTAACATTGCCTGTGAATTGTACATATATGATGATGCAATTACTAGCCATGCACACTCTGTCATCACTAGGATGTAGAATAAGAATTCCAAACCCTGCTATTTGACCATGGTTGGTATGTGTGGCTGAGTCATCAGTCAAAACATGACACACAGTGGTGTCTTTTAACACTTTCTGAGGTTCTGTCAGAAAGGACACTGGGACAGGTAGGTCAGTGGGTTGGAGTGAACAATCATGGGTCTGTCCTGCAAATTGTAAGCTATGAGCTAACAAGGATGGAGTTTTAATAGGAAGAACAGTGATGTCATTATGCTATAAAATGAGAGACCAGTGTGTAAGTCTTGCATTCAATATAGAGTCATCTTTTACTCTGTCTGACAACAGAAAGTTAATTGGCAAATGACTGGAATACAGCACAATGGGCGCATATCCAATGATGCACATAAAGTATCTCACTGTCCAGTATGTAGCCAAAAGATTCCTTTCACAAAGGTTGTATTTCAGCTCCACTGGGGCAAGCATCTGTGATGCATAAGCAATGGGTCTGATGTGTCCACTGTAAGTTTGGGCTAAAAACTGCTGAGATTGCTTTATCTGATGTGGCAGTTTCAAAATAATGTCCTAAAGCTGTGTTAGAATTAACCAATGCTGGGGCCATGGTCAGTGATCCCAAAGGAAAAGACAATGATATCAGTATTATGATACTTTGTGCTTTCTTACCTGTAGTGCCTGCCATTGCAGTCATAGTATGGGATGATCCAGGTGTCACTGATGGAGGTGGTTCTGCATCACATGCAGGCAGTGCTGGCACTATCAAGGGTGCCTGCACAGTAGAGAAAAGTGGTGTGCAAGCTGCATATAGTTCTCCAGCTATGGATTGTGGTTCAGTAGCCATCAGGGGCGGAGAAAGTAGTGCTGAGACAGCTGTCAGTTCAGGTTCAGAAATCAAACCTGTAACCTTCCCCCCCAACGTGGCCTGTGATGCTGAAAATATCACAGCCACAGGGCTTTCAGAATTATGGTTGTCCCCTCCCCCATCAAATGTAAGATGAGTTTCCCCACCAGAATGTTGCTGTATGGTAGCAACATTGTTTTCAATGTTGCAGCTTAAGGTATTAATGCACTGCATAGGAAAAGCAGTATGTTCAGTCTTCTCGGGGAAAGCTGATGTATCATTGCACAGGAAATAAAAACATTTCATGCAATTAACTTAATTGTGTTCTTTAACCAAGGCCATGCTAATAAAGCAAACATTGTTAACAGCATCAGCTGATCTTACTTCGAGTGGGAGATCTTGCAGCAGGCTATAACACTCAGGACTATGCCGCAGGCACTAGGACCCTCTGGAAACATTTTCAGTCAGCAGTATACAGCAGGGACCACCCCCAATGCCGGCCCTGCCCCGATGTCGGCCCTGGTACAAAAGGGGGCAGACCCAGCTCCACCTCAGTTCTTTTCCTGCTGTGTCCCGCATATGAAGAGAAAAATCTTGTTCCAGCTTGTCAGGAACAGCTAAAAACTTTCTAAAAAACCCACTTTTTGTTACCGTTTTCTACAGTTTTTTCAAGTATACCGTTGTCAGGCTGTTTCCAACGGTTTTTGCAGTTCTTCGACCAATGTCTTCACCGTCGTCAGCTTCATCTGAACCCCATCAGAGCAAGTGCGATTATGGGAGGCAGATCCCTGCCAAGGATGGGCATAGAAGCTGCGTTTTTTGCCTCAGGCCGGACCATGACACTGCGGCCTGCTCCGCCTGCCAGACATTTACCAGCCGGACCCGAATCTGTCGTCTGAAGGCGCTGAAGGCTTTTTCTCTAGAGAAGAAGATGGATCTGCACTCCTCCGAGGGGAAGGGCAAACAAAAATCCACGCGACATGGGAAAGACCTATTTGGTCCCAGCACCAGTCCCGGTTGTGGTCCCAGTCTCACTCACAGCCTTCTCCCAAGAAGGCCCACCCTTCCCCGGGCTCAGGAGAGCATCACAAGTCATCACAAGTCAAGGCTGGCCCTTCGGGGGAGAAGCCGGCCAAGCCAAAGGTATCCCCACTAAGGGTTACCACCAAGCCCTTGGAGGTGAAAGCTGTGGCCCCACCTCCCAAGACACCGGCTCCACCTGCTAAAGGCATGCCTCTGGAGCCCAAGGACTCTCCGGCACCCCCTGGTGGCACTCCATCATCTGTACCACCACTGACACCGGTTGAAGGGGTGAAGGGTGAGAGATTGGCCATGGAAGACCCAACATCCCCATCACCCAAGTCCTCCTCCCCCCCTGCACCCCCAGGAGGGCTCTCCTTTGTGGGTCAATGTCCCATACACTCCCTTTCCGGGCTGAGCAGCCAAGTTTTTTTCAATGGATGAGCTACAGGAGCTGTTTTCCTTTTGGTGGGAGCAGGTCCAGAAGCAGACCCCCCCATCACCAGCCCAGACACCAGTACTGGACCCAGTGAGCAAACCAAAGCCAGGAGGTGAGTCTTCCCTGCGGAAGTCCCTGGAGCGACCACCTACACCTCCTTTTAGGGCTCATTCCCACTCCCAGTCTGGAGACCACCGACAACACTCCAAGGACTCTGGAGACCGTTGCCAGTCCAGGTCTTATTCATGCAGCCCTTCTCAGTCTTCTAGATGAGAGTGCTACCAACGTCAGTCCTCTGATGGACGTCAGTCTTTGCTCCGTTGGCAGTCTCGGGACCAGAGTCAGTCTTCGGATCGATGTCGGTCCTCTAGTTACCGACGACAGAGGGAGTCTGGTCATAAGGAGATATCAGACTATTCTAGATCTTATAGTTGATCTCCCTCTTCCTCATCTTCGTCATCTTCCTCTCTCAGCTTAGAGCGGTCCCCAGGAGAGAAAGACCAGCCTGGCTCACCTCCAGATGATCCAACCTACATGGACATCATGAGGCACATCCAGACCTCCAATGAGTGGGAAATGGAGGACCTGGATCCAGAACACTGGAGACTGGCAAAATACCTGAGGCAGAAGGAGCCAAAACCACTGGTGGTCCTTTCTTTAGTGGACACCTTCCAGGACCTCACGCAGACTACCTGGAAATGTCCAGCTTCCATCCCAGCTGTTCCTAAGAAGTTAGATAGACTGTATAAGGCCCCAAGGGCAGAAGTTTTCCTAGCAGAGAACCCTCAGGCGGACTCCTCAGTGATCACAGCTGCCCATGACAAATCCAGGCAGCCAAAACACCTTAGCTCACAGCCTCCTAATCCACAGTCTCAGTATTTGGACCAGGTAGGCAAGAAAGTTTATTCTGCCTCCACCTGTTCCATTCAGTCCCTTAACTTCCTGACGCATATGGTCCAGTACCAGAATGATCTATGGGAGAGGGTACAAGAGCTATTGAAGGCCATGCCAGATTCCAATCAGAAGATGAAACTTCTAGACATCATGAAATCAGGCTCAGACATAGGATCCCATGTCCTGAGAGGCTTGTATGACACTGCAGATACGGCAGCCAGGGCAGCCACTTCTGGGGTGTGCCTCTGGCGCCACACCTGGTTGAGAGTTTCAAGCTTTCACCAGGATCTGCAGTCCAGTGTCAGGGATTTACCATTCCAGGGTACCGTGTTGTTTGGGCAGGAGACAGAAGCTTTGATTTCTCATCTCCAAGAGTCGAGCAAGTCTATTTGGTCGGTCCAATCAGATGTACCGAGGTGTATGTAGGATGATATGGGGCATAACCCAAGTGTAACAGCTTGAGCGCTCAGGTTCTCCACATGACAGGAACTTTGGGGAGGAGGAAAAATTCCCCATCACCACATGTCACCATGAAGAGCCTTCAATACAGTTTGATGGAATCAGTCTGGCAACACTAATTGTACTCGTCACCCCCTGTTGATCTTGCACCTCTCTGTACAGCAAACCATTCATTAGGATTAGCTTCAACCACTCTCACAGCATAAATTGAGCATTGGATTGTCTTGTGGTGTCTTGTGCCTGATCACCCCTTCTCTGTAAAACTTGCACAAGTTCTCCCATGTCCGGCTTAGACTGCTGCTCCCTTATAAGATCTTGACTGGTTAGCCGTGGCAAGGACCTCATGTCCAAAGCAGACAATAAAAAACATAGAAACGTAGACTTTGATGGCCAATAAGGACCACTTGGCCCACATAGTCTTCCTGTTTCCCCTACCTATTGGATAAGCTGCAGATCCTAGTTAAATAGCAACCTACTTCTTGCTACCTCCCCCACCAGAATTGCCTTATGTCTGTCCCGTGCATTGTTGAATTCCCCCACTGTTTTTGACACAACGACCTCCTCCAGAGGGCCATTCCATGCATCCACCACCCTCTCTGTGAAAAAAGTACTTCCTCACATTGCCCCGCGCCATCCTCAGTCTACATTCAAATTGTGTCCCCTTGTTCTTGAACATGTCTTTTTCTGAAAGATGCTACCCTCTTGGACTTTGTTGAGTCCCTTGAGGTACTTCAAAGTTTCTATTGTAACCCCTAGGTGGTGCTATCCCAAGGGCTACTCCCCCTGCCTGCATGACTAGGTGGAGGTTAAGGGGCCTGGGTACTGAAAACAGGTGCCTCCACCCAGAGGACAGGGTTATTGGTAGCGTAGCTGACCTGGAAACAGCCCTCTGGGACACTATAACCCCCATCTTTCCCCTCTAGTGGTCTAAGCAATGAACAACAGGCACAGTTACAATAACCCCTAATCAGCATACAAATCCCGACTATGTTTGCACTTACCACCAGGGCTGATTCCACCAGTTCGACCCTGGAGACCCCCTGAAAAATAAGGTTAGACACAGCAGGTAACAACAGTACAGTGCTTCTTGTATAAAATGGAACCACAGTCAAGTTAAATGCAAAAAGAATTAGATCTTATTTATTCAAAGGGAATGAACAAGAGAGGAGCATAATTTGGCTGATTAGTTCTGTAACTGATTCAATCAGGCAATCATGTATGCACTTTAGAGTCCCTTCACAGTCACACATTCTGGGTACCCAGTTGGAAAAAAGGCGGGCTAGCCTGACTTATTGCCCAGAGTAGGCCGGCGTTGCAGCTGATCGGGGCCCTGTGATGGAAAGAAGGAGCATGCACAACCACACACAATTTGTAATCCGGAGCCTAGAGGCTCAATTCATGACAAGAAAACAACTGAATCAGATGACAGCACTTTTGATTTAGCTAATGTTGCAGGGAGATACTCTGGTGTTTTCTCATGCTACCCAATACGAAACACAGGAGGGATGAAATGGAGACTGCAGGTTGACAAGCTGCTATGCCAGGAGATGCAGGATCCCACACAATTCGCCGAGGTGTTGTTCCTGTTTGAGATGTTGAGCAGGGGCTGATCCCTGGGTGAGTTTCTCATTGATGGTGAGCCCTGCATCTGAAAAAACTGACTGGGCCAAGGTGGCAGGGCTCAGGCCATGTAAACAGTTCAGATTCAGCTCGATAGGTGCTGAAGACTGCTTCCAGCAATCGTGACATACTTAAAAAGTGAGGAACCAAATCACTACCCACTGACAGCTTACAGCACATTTATAGCAAAGCAAAACACGATACAATAGGTTGGATGACAGTCTAGTTGCAATTTCAGTTTTTCTGAGCAAAACCGTGATCTCTGTGGTGATTCAGACATCCTGACAGGACAATCGCTTACAGCAAATCTCCGGTCTTCTTTAGGTAACAGTGCAGTCACAATTCAGTATTTCTGGTCACAAGTCAGTTCGGATTCAGTCCAATTAATTTCACTAGCAGATCTCTCAGAAGGAAAGATGAAGTAGGCAGGCCAGACACAGCCTTCCCACCAGTTTTCTGCGCTACCACACAGGAGCAGCTGCTCGAATGTCTTGGGCAGTTCAACTCCAAATTCAGACTGACTTTCTGTTGCAGGCAGCAGTGGGACTTCCTTCTCATCCACAAAGGGTTTGGTTGGTTGATTCATCTGTCCGACAATAAAAGGGCTCCCCCTCCAGGTCCATTTAGGCATCAAAATGAAAAAAACTACAATTTCTACAGAAATCCACTCCCACAAGACCCCTGGAGACAGACTCCATTTTAAGGTCCCCAAAAGGTACTGATTGGTGCAATACAGAAATGTCCATGCTGCAAAGAAGGGCAGGTAAGACAAACTATAATGCCATTATTATTAGAGCAGCTAATCAGCAAATACCAGGTCTAACAGAGCTCCCTCTGCACCATTAGTGATGGCAGAACAGAGCAATATTATTGCAGCTCGGGCAGGACACAAGCCTGGAAACACTCAGCCCCTTCCCAGATCAATTATACACTACAAAAATAACATCTCTTAAAGGGACAGGCACGGAGGCTAACAGGGCACTCGCATGCAAGCACTTTTACATCTGTAAAGACACAGAACGCCTGCTTAGCAGTGGGCTTTTAAGCATGCCCAAGGAAGACTTTTGGAAATCCCCATTTATGGGGGGTTACACCATCATGTCCCCCCTCCCTCCTTTCCCCAAGAGTATACGTATTAAGTTCCTTTAGTCTCTCTTCATATGGCTTCTGTTGCAGACACTGCACCATTGTAGTTGCCCTCCTCTGGACAGCTTCCATCCTGTCTATGTCTTTGCAGAGATGGGGTCTCCAGAACTGCATGCAGTACTCCAGATGGGGCCTCACCAACTGCCTGTTCTGAGGGATAACAACTTATTGTTTTCTACTGGTTATACCTCTCCCTATACATCCCAGTATCCTCCCAGCCCTTCTTTCTGCCTTCTCACATTGGTTACTTACTTTTAGGTCATCTAATATGACTACCCCCAGGTCCCTTTCCATTTTTGTTGTTGTTAATACCCCCCTGCCCATTGTGTACTCTTCCTCTGAATTTTGGTTTCCCAGGTGCATTACTTTGTACCTCTTTACATTGAATCTAAGCTGCCATACTTTTGACCATTCCTCCAACCTTGATAAAGCCCTTCTCATCCTTTCCACCCACTTGTGTATCAATCCTGTTGCAGATCTTTGTGTCATGTGCAAAGAGGCATACTGTTCCTTCCAGTCGCTGTGCAATGTCACTTATAAAGACATTAAAAATGACCAAACCCAGTACTGAACCCCGCGGTACCCTGCTCATTTATTTATTTATTTATTTATTTATTTATTTATTTGCTTTTGTTAACCGGGTGAGCACGCTAGACAGCCATGTGCCTATTTTCAGGTGCGACCCGGGAGAGTTACAGGTAAGACTTCATACAGGAATAACTGAGGAGGCATTAGGAATACATAGGAAGGTAGATACATATAAATACTTTGTACATAAACAACAGGCAATTCAGTGCGGGCTCTAGGGCAAGGTAGGCACCCATTGAGCGGTTGAGGAACAGAGAAGAGCATGTAAGAAATACACTGGCAGTTACAGGGCTAGCTCTAGGGCAAAGTTGGCACAAAGTTCCTACTCGAGGAGACAAGAAACAAAACTAAAATAACAGGCAGTTCAAGGCTGACTCTAGGACAAGGTTGGCATGGTGCATTAGAGTAGGAAGGGACAGAACGGGATAGATCTCGGAGGTGAACAGTGGGAGCGGAGATCAAGTAAGGTGACTGCAGAAGGGGGGGGCCTGAGGCAGGTGGTAAGTCCAGGAGGCATGGCCAGTTCCAGAAGGAGAAGTGCAAGTCACGCTGAGGCCCCCACCATCCAGTCAGGTTGGAGGGTGGGGAGGGGTAGGGGAGTGGGATTATATTGAGCAGGAGCAGGGGGGAGGAAGGTTTCATAACCACCTTTTCTTGGGAGTGTACTCTGTTTACTATTACCCTCTGTGTCCTGTTGTCCAGTCAATTTTTTACCCAGGCTACCAGCCTGGGACCCACTCCCATACTGGCTAATTGGTTTATTAATCTTTTATGTGGGACTGTCAAATGCCTTGCTGAAATCTAGGTAGGCCATGTCCACAGCCCCTCCTTTGTCTACTACTCTGAACACCCAGTCAAAGAAATCTATTAAATGTGTTTGACATGACATTCACACTGTGAATCCATGCTGCCTTGGGTCTTGTGCCCCACTGGCCTCTAGGTACTCAACAATTCTTTCTTTCAGAAGTGATTCCATCATTTTCCGTACCACTGAGGTCAAACTAAGAGGTCTGTAGTTTCCTGCCTCTTCTTTGCTCCTCTGTTCCTTAGGTACCACACCATCCTCCCATGGTTTGTTAAAAAGGGTAGTCAGTGGTATCACTAGCTCTCCACTTAGTTCTTTTAGAATTCTGAGGTGAATCCTGTCAGGCCCCATTGCTTTGTCCACCTTCAGTTTTAGGAGTTCTTTCAGGACAATTTCTTCTCTGAAAGGTCTGGTATCGACCCCCTATCTAGAGTGCTTCTATTGATCGGATTAGGTACCTCTCCCTCCTCTTCTTTTGTGAATACTGAGCAGAAGTATTCCTTCCATATCCCTGCTTTTTCACTGTCACTCTCTGCCCACTCACCTTTCCCTTTATTAAGCCTCACTATCACTCCCTTGGTCTTTCTTCACTCCTTAATGTACCTATAAAATGTTTTATCCCCCTTCTTAACTGAGCTGGCTATCTTTTCCTCAGTTTGATCCTTTGCTATTCTGACTGCCTTCGATGCTTCCTTCTGCTTTAACTGGTACAGTTCTCTGTCCTTCTCCTTCTGTTTCCTTATACTTCCTGAATATTGTTTCCTCCTTAACCTTCCCCACCATCGTTTTTGAGAACAATAGTGTTTTTTCTTTCAGTTTGATTTGTTTATTTCCTTCACACAAAGGCTTGTTGACTCTGTGATGGCAGTTCTGATGTTTCCCCAGTGTTTCTCCACTCCTCCTTCTTGACTGTTTGTTAGTGTTTTTCTGAGGCACTCTCCCATTTTGACAAAGTCAACCCTCCTAAAGTCCTGTACCCTCATTTTTGTATGGCTTGACTCTGCGACTGTGTTTATCATGAAACACACTGTTTGGTGGTCACTTGTTCCCAGATGGCTACTTACTTCTAGATCTAAGGTCCTTTCTCCATACCCATTTGAGAGTACCAGGTATAAGACTGTTCCCTCCCAAGGGGGTTCCAACACTAGCTGTCTGAGGCATGCCCCCTTTATGGCATCGAGAATGACCCTGCTTTTGGATGTGGCTGCAACAAAGATGCTCCTGTTAACATCTGGCATATTCAGGTCCCCCATCAACAATATTTCCCCTTTTTCTGCCATCTTAAGGATGCTTTCTATTATTTCCTTGTCTATTTCCTCCCCCTGAGATGGGAGTCTGTATACAACCCCCGCACAGATTGTGGTGCTATTTCCTGTCTCCAGGGTGACCCACAGTGCCTTCTCTCCTCCCAGTTTACCATTTAAATCCATTACTTTGATCCCTTACCTTATGTAGAGAGCTACTCCTCATCCCCCTCTCCTACCCTCCCTGTCCCTCTTGTAGATTGTGTACCCAAGAATGTTGACATCCCTGTCATGGTTCTCTGTGTACCATGTTTCTGTGACTGCCACAATATCAGACATCTCTCTTCCATCAAGGCCACCATTTCAGGGAGCTTGTTATCCAAACTACAGGTGCTGCCACTCATTGCCCTCCATTTTTTGATGGCCTTACCCCTTTTAGCTCCATCCCTGTCCTTACTGCCTTTTTCTCCATTTATCCCTGCCCTTCTCCCTTTCAACTTCTCTATTTTGGTGTTTACCTCACTAGCTACCCTGTATTTTGGTGGTGGGGCAAGGATTTCTCTGTTCCTTTTCAGTGCCTTCCTCATTGGCTAGTTTAAATGTTTGCCAATGAAGCATTTAAACCTATCTCCTAGGATCCTGGTTCCCCTCCTGGACAGATGCAGACCATCGCACTAGCATAGGCCTGTATCCCTTCAAGTGGACTCCCAGTCCCCAATGAAGCCAAACCCCTGAGCTCTGCACCAGTTTTTCAATTATTGATTGAGTCCCATGGTACAGAGCACCCTAGCCTCACCCATGCCATAGACAGGCAGCACCTCCAAGAAGATTGCCATGCATGCAACTTGTCTAAGGCCCCTCCCCAAGTCCACAAACTCCTCCTGTGCTGTTCTGATCCCTTTCCCAGCCAGGTCATTTGTCCCTAGGTGGACAATTATGTCCAGCTCCCTCCACCGTGCAGCTGCTCCTGCGATCCAGAGGATTCCCTCCCTGTCCTTCCAAGCCATGGCGTCAGACAGGCATCTTACCTCCCTCTCCCACCCCTCCCCCTGTTCTAACCTCCTAACAGCTGAGTCCTCCACCAGGAGTTGTTTCATTCCCCTGTGGAATCCCATGCCACCCTCCTGTAGATCTCCTTTGTTGAGGTTCCCAGCATCCTCCTTCATCTCCACTGTGGGTGCCTCCATAGAGGAACCACACTCTGCCAGAACAGTGCATGAATTGTGGAGAGGTACAACTGGAGGGATGTGCTTCTGTTCCATGACCCTCACCCTCCCTGAGCCCACTGTGGTTCAACTGTTCCTTTTTCCTGGCAACCTCTGAGGCTGCAGCGGCAGCCCTGGTGGTCCCTGGGTGGGAGAAGAGGTCCCCCAAATCTTGGACAATACAGCCTTAAGACAAGCAATCTCCTCCCTCAGCCCAGAAAGGTGTTTGCAGATGGGACAACACTGCACCCTCCAGAATGTCTCATAGAACACTGCCGCTCCACTGCCACCGCACTGCACCACTCCCATCATGTCTTATTTGTGGCCTCTCAGCTGTTGTTTTGTATGCTTTCTCGTTCCTCTCTCTGTTTACTTTTCTTTCCTTTCTCCTTACTTTCCTACTTCCTCCGTGCTCTTATAGTGCCTGCTCTTCCTGTTCTGGGGCAGGAAGTTCCAGCATTCCTCAGTAGTCTCCTTCTTACTTGCTTAAAGTCAGAACTCCAGCAGCTGATGGGGGGGGGGGGAGAGCAACTCTTTTCCGCCTAGGATGGGGAGTCTTTTGTTGCTCTGTGATCACTCCCTTAGTGCTCTCAAACTGGAAGTTCCTGTTGTCAGTCAAAACCTGTACCTATAAAAGCAGAACTAGCTAAGGGTGGGGAGGAAGGGAGAGCTATATAGACCCAGTGGAAGAGTAGTAAAGTTCTAACAGCACCTCTTTCCTCTTGTTGTTCTCTGCCAAAAGCTATCTAGAGTAGCTTTAAATCCAAACATCTGGCTTCCTGCTGCCCAAGCTACTCCCCCTAATTTACAGCTCCATTCTTCACCTAGCTAACTGCACAAAAACAGTTTCCTTCACCTAACTCAGACAAACACACCAACTATTGTTTTTTTTTTACCCTAAATTGAAGGTCCCAGTAGTAGAGTTCTAGTTCTTAAGTCCCAGTAGAAGAGTAGTAAAGTTCTAACATCACCTCTTTCCTCTTGCTGTTCTGGAACAGCACCTCCTTCCTCTTGCTATTCTGCTATGGGAAGACAGCTTCCAGAGGCTCCTAAACTGTCCACTAGATGCAGGACATCCTCAGCAGAGGGGGACTCTTCCGTATCAATCTTTTTGCACAGCACTTTTACAACTTGCTTAGGTATCTTCACCCAGCTGGAGTGCTCCTCTTGATGAACCAGTAGGCGTTGAAACAAGGCATCAGCATCTATGTGGTTTTACCCGGGGTGTTACTCGATTCAGTAGTCATAGGTGGAGAGGGCTAACAGCCACCTATGACCAGCTGCATCCAGCTTGGCTGTAGTCTGTATGTACGTAAGGGGGTTGTTATCAGTCTTTATTGTAATTTTCACCCCGTACAGGTAATCATGAAACTGATCCACGATGGCTCATTTAAAGGCAAGGAATTTAAGCTAGTGCACCGAGTAGTTGCATTCTACAGGATTCAAATTCTGACTTGCATATACCACTGGACACAAACCCTCCAGGTATTCTTGATATTGAACTACTTTCAGTCCACAGAAATTTGCATCGGTATATAAAAATAGGGATTCTGTGGGTCTGCATAAGCCAAGACTGGTGTATGAGTAAAGCAGTAAATGATGTCCGCAAAAGCTTGGTCACATTCCTCAGTCCTGAAATGCCCTGGGGCATACTCATAAACCCATAAAACTCCAGGGGATAAATAAAAGTAGTCTTATCCCAGTTCTAGGGGACCATGGGAATCTGATAAAATCCCCTTCTTGAGTCCCACACTGAGAAACACTGGCTGCCATTCAAGTAAGCCATGGTGTCCTGAATTTGCAGCATTGTATACTGGTTGGGAACAGTTCATTTATTCAGTATGGGGTAATCCACTCACATCCTGATGGCCCCGCTTGTCTTCCTTAGTACCCCTATGGGCGAGGCATATGGGCTTCTAGACGCCAGGATTATGCCCGCCACCATCATTTCCTGAAGATGTCGTCTGAGATCATCTATATCATTTGGGGCAAGCAATCTGGATCTCTCTCTCTAAAGGGATGCTGATCCATAAGCCTTATGTGATGTTGCTCTCCTGTCACAAAACTGACATCCCATTCATGTAGGGAAAACACATTAGTACTCGCTGACAGTTTTTATCGAACTCGGTCCTTCCATGCCATGGCGATGGGAGAATCACTCAGGTCGAATAGACTGGGGGCAATATCAGGTGGTATTGTATGATCCGGTTCATGGACACCATTCCATTCTGGTGCATGCACAATCATGACTGCTCTGAATCCTATTGTTTCTCCAGTCTTCCTGCCCTATTCTAATCTCTTTTCTTCTTTCTTCCCCTTAGGATCTTACAGAACCCCCCCCCCCGCACCTCTCCCACAATGGAGTGTGGCCAGACCTGAGGAAAAAGAATGGTACGGTGCCTGAAATCCTACCACAGTCCACGAAACTGCTGCTGTTTGTGGGGGGGTTGTTAAAGGTTTAGCTCAGTATTATCTATCAGTCTGCTGACTAGTCAGTTTGTACATTTGCCTCAAGTGTTTTATTCCATCAGCAGAATTAAACTGATTGTTTTTGAGGCTGTTTGTTTAACAGTTTAACTGTTGCCCATACCTGATATCCTGAATGTACTTTAAGTTCATTAGTGTGCTACTCACTGCACATGTGCAGAGCCAGGGTTAGAGCTGTATTTTGTGAGCCAGTGTTAGGAGCTGTATAGTTCAGGCTTCCGGGGTAGTCTGCCTAATTAGAATTTTATTCAGCCACTGTTTCTGCTCTCATTGTTTGATCCCATTCATGGACGCTATTCCACTCTGGTGCATGAGCGGTAGTAACTGCACTGAATCCTATTGTTTCTCACGTCTTCCTGCCAAATGATAATCCCTTTTCTTCTCTCTTTCCCTTAGATTCCTACAGACTAGCCCCCCCCCACTTGCTCCTCTACCAGAATGGAGCATGGTCAGTACATGAGACAGCTGCTGCTTGTGGGAACAGCAGAGCCAGGGTTGCAGCTGTATTTTTTTCACTTTATCTTTTTATTGAAATTCGAGTATATAAGAAAGCACACATCTAATACAATAGAACACTATCCTCCATGTAAGGTGTAAAATATCACTTAGCAAAACACAGTATTTAGGGTAAACATATTGGAGAAGCCTTATATACATGTATTGATAATAAAACGCAAACCTAGACAGGATGTAAGTGGACAGCAGAAGGGTTACAATCAATAGGGTATTATAGGATCAGAACAGCTGTGTTTTGTGAGCCACTGTTAAGAGCTGTATATTTCAGGTGTAACCCCTAGGCAGCACTACTCCTAGTGTTACACCCCTGCCTACTACCTACTACCTACGAGCTAGGCTGTGGGGTTTGGGTTTGTTAACCTACATTAAGTCTAAAACAATGTGCAGTGCCTCCAGTCAGGGTACACTTTTACGTGGGCTAGCTGTTTCATGGTATAACCCCTTGGGATGTTATACCACCCACAAATGCCATTTGTCACTATCAAACATGACCCAATAGACATTTCCCCACATTTCAAACATTTTGCAATTAGTGGCTCTCTCTCTAATAATATGCTCACACATGCTGATTTTCAAAAATAGTAACAATGAGGTTTATTAAAGGGACATAGGAATTAGGATGTGGAAACAGGAGCGTAGAGGTTATGCTGATCTCTATTTACAAAATGTACAATAGGTTGATTTTTTTGATGGTGATCCCTCCAGCTGGGTGGCTGCTACATTAACAGAAAAAGCAATCACAGTGCAAACAACCAAACATGATACCCAGAGACCTGGTTATCTAAGCTGTTGACTAAATCAGATGTTACATATACCATTTTCCCCACAGTGTTACCAGTCCCAGATACAGCTGAAACCCTGCAATGTCACACTATACACTGGGTGCCCAGATAAAGCCCTGGATGAGCCCACGGTTCAGGGAGCTTGCCAGGATCTGTCATGATATAGGATGTGGAATTTCCTTCTCAGAAATCCTGCCGGTGCCAAGGGCTAGTGGGGAACACAAGATGAAGATTAGGGTGATAAACCAGTGGCTCAGGGAGTGGTGTGGGGCCAGAGGATATGGGTTGATGGGGGATTGGGGGAGACCTGGGAGGATAAAGGGCTGTATGCTAGACATAGACTCCATCTCAATTCGGAGGAAAGGAAATCCTTAAGTTGAAAATAGAGAGGTTAATTGGTGAAAGGTGGGGTTTAAACTTGTGAAGGGGGGAGGAATGGGAGAAAAGGCTGTCAAGGGGGGTCCGATAAAGGACGGACTCTATCTCCACCCCCCTGGGGAGCTTGAGGAATGCAGGAAAAGACTGACTGGTAAGGTGTGGACCAGGGGAAGACAGAATCCCCACAGGAACACGAGCAGGGGAAATGGAAGTATAGAGAAAGGGTGGAAGGGTGGAAGATAGTCCTACTAAATGCCAGGAGCTCGGGCAATAAACTGCCTGAGCTCCAGGTGATGCTAACTGAGGGAGAGGTGGATGTGGCAGTGGTCACTGAGACCGGGGCCACCTCCAGGCACAACTGGGACCGGAACCTGGAGGGTTACACCATGTTCAGGAAGGATGGGGGAAGGGGAGAAGGGGTAGCAATAATAGTCAAAAACTGCATTGCCATTGGAGGAGTGGAGGAGGCAGAGGGAACTGTGGAGGCGATTTGGGTCACTTTGATAACAAGGGGGGGGGCAAGAGAGTAAAAATAGGTGTGATGTATAGACCCCCTGCACTGGCAGAGGAGCTGGAGGAGAGTCTGGTGGAAGATGTTGGGAGACACTGCAGATTGGGATGGAGAAGGGCGATGGTGTTACGGGACTTAAACATGCCAGAAACAGACTGGGAGACTATGACATCCTTGGTGGCCAGGGAACAGAGGTTGCTGGATGTCTTTCAGGATGCGTTCCTAGCTCAGCAGGTGGAGGAACCGACCAGGAAGGAGCGGATACTGGATGTGGTCCTGGCAGACAGTGATCAGATTGGGGACCTGGAGGTAAAAGACCCGTTGGCAGCGAGCGACCATGCCACAGTCTGGTTCTGCCTGAACCTAGGAGGGGTAGAAGGCTGCACAAAGACGGAGGTAACTGATTTCAGGGGGGGGCGGATTTCAAGGAAATAGGAAGGATCCTTAAGGAGCACTTGGATGGGATTGGGCTTGACATAGACGCTAACAATAGGTGAGTAATCATCGGGTTGGGGGTGCAATATGCTACTAGCACCTGCACAAGAGTAAGACAAAAAAATGCAGTAGGGCCCGAAAACCCTGCTGGTGGACCAGGGAGGTTCAGGAGGTGGTAAGGGGAAAGGAGGCAGCCTATAGGCAATTCAAGTCCTCAAGGAGTGAAAGGGACCAGGGGGAGTACAAGCTGATGGCCAGAAGGGCCACTAGGGTAGTGAGGGCAGCTAAGGCAAGGAAGGAGAAGAATCTGGCCAAGGAAATTAGGAGAGGGAACAAGGGGTTCTTTAGATACATTGGGGAAAAATGAAGGGTGAAGGGGCAGATTAGCAGGATTAATACAGGGGAGGGATGGGCACAAGACCCGGGGGAGCAGGCTGAGGTACTAAATGAGTACTTCGCCTCAGTTTGCACCAAGGAAAATGGGGGGCTGTATCATACATGGATTCGTCCCAGGGAAATCATGTCAGACAAACTTTGTGGAGTTCTATGACTGGGTGATGAGTGCGTTGGACCTGAGTAGACCAGTGGACGTCCTCTTTCTTGACTTCAGCAAGGCATTTGACTCTGTTCCTCATGGGGGTCTGTTGTATAATCTAGAAGAAATGGGGTTGGTGAACCAGATGAACAGATGGATGGGAAATTGGATCCAGAACTGGACCCAGAGGGTCGTGGCTGGAGGGATAGTCTCATCCCCAAGGAGGGTCATTGGTGGAGTCCCTCAGAGATCAGTCCTTGGGCCCCTCCTGTTCAATGCCTATGTCTCTGACATAAGGAAGGGTATCAGGAGTGAGATGAGTCTCTTTGCGGATGACTCAAGACTGGGAGCGGTGGTGGATGGTGAGGAGGGCAGGGTGGCCCTACAGGGGGACCTGGAGGCTCTGGAAATTAGTCTAGAAAGCGGAAACTGAGATTCAATGCAGGAAAATGCAAGGTACTGCAACTGGAAGCCAGAAACCAGGGCCAAGTGTACACCCTGGGGGGGAAATGCTACAAGTCTTGATGGCTGAGAGGGACCTGGGGGTGGTGGTGGATGTCAAGATGAACAACTCGGAGACCTGTAGGACAGCAGCAGCAAAGGCCAACAGGATGCTTGGATGCATCGCTAGGGGGCTTACCTCCAGAAGGAGGGAAGTGACACTCCCACTGTATAACTGCTTGGTGAGGCCGCACCTTGAATACTGCATGCAGTTTTGGAGGCCACATTTAAAGAGGGATATTGAACTCCTGGAGAGGGTCCAGAGGAGGGCAACCAAAATGATTTGGGGCTTGGGGGATAGAACCTATGGGGAGAGGCTTGAAGAACTAAATATGTACACATTCGAAGAGAGAAGGGACCGGGGGGACATGATAGAGGTCTTCAGGTACATGAAGGGGGTAAATAGGGAAGGAGCAGTCAGGATGCTTTGAAGGAAGGAGGGGGGACAACTAGAGGGCATGGGTGGAAGCTGGAGGGGGAGAGATTCAGGGTAGAAAGGAGGAGGTGCTACTTCACTGAGAGGGTGGTGAAGCCATGGAATGTGCTGCCCAGGGGGCTGGTGGAGGCAAAAACAGCGGAGGGGTTCAAGAGCTGGTGACACAGGTACAGGGGAAGGGTTCTGGAAGCAAAAACCAGTGCAGTGAGAATATCCGGGACTGGGAAGGCAGAAACCAGAGAGGGAGAGGTAGGCAGCAAGGTCAGCTCCCAGGGTGGAAGCTGACCAAACGAGCAGACACAAAAGACCATTAGGCCTATTCTGCTGGCATTTTAGTATGTTAGTATGATGCAGGTCTGGCGAATGTTGCAGCTGGTCTAGCTGGCTGTCTTTGATTTGAAAGGAAAGGGCTAACTTGGAAAGGAAATGAACAACAGTGGCTGTCAATTCTTTTCCAGAGGTGCAGGGGTTGCCCTGCTTTTGGTAGAGTAGCAGGGGTTGCCCTGCTTGTCGCAGACTGAATATTTCAGAAAAAGCAATTGGTCCAAGTTACCCTGGCTAGCTCTTGGATTTGCAAATCCTGAACATTCAGCATCTGTAAATCATAGTCACATCCAGTACACTCCTACGCCATTACTCTTCAATGACATCTGTGGTCTCAGGCAAAATTTGACAAAGTGGCAGGCCTGTGGTGCAGCAGTTGCATTTCTGCTTGCAATGTTGGTGACCTGGGTTCAGGAACAGACCCAGGTCATGGGTGGCCAAGCCGGGGTGAGAAGGATGGAGCATCCCAAGGACTTCTCTCCTTCTCAGGGGGGAGGGAGGGGAGTGTAACTGCTGCATGATGGACCCCTGATGGAGGCTGGGGGTACCGCAGCAGCTGGCAACAGAATGTAGTTCAAGGGGAGGAGCGGATGCCAGCCATCATTGCATGGCCCCTCTCACATACAGGGGAGAAAATACAGCTTCCTGCCACCTGGATGAAGCATGCCCCTCCACTCCGATGAGCTCCCAACCCAGCTCCTGACCTATCTTGACTTTGCGACACTTAGGCCTGGTTCCGCAACCCTGTTCTAGGGGGTAAGCCGGGGGTATCGGGAGTGAAGGGGGCCATGACCGAGGCTGAAGTAACAGCAGCAGGAGGCATGAAAAAAGTACAGTAAATAAAAAAAAAAAAAATTCAACAAAGTGAAAATATGTCATTCCCAGCTGTAAAGCTCAGTCACAACAAACTCTAGGACCTCATGTCCTTTGAAGTGGCACACGACTATGGCTGGCAGCTCCAACAGGGCAATCTTGACCAAATAGAGGGTACAGATAAACACCAACCCGTTTATATGGTTTTGCCTAAGTGCCTGCTCTGGGCTCTCTTGGGTACTCCCAGCAACAGTGGCACTTTGCATAGCACAGTCTCAGAAATACACCTGCGCGGGGCCAGCTGGGCAGCAGGCACGGTGTGAATGAAACAACTACTAGCGGTAACAGTCTCTTCAGGCAAAGCAACCTAGACTACTTACTTTTACAGTCTCTTACAACTAAGTAGATAGAGATCATGTTGGCCCAGGCTACTTATTTTCTCTTTCTAGTCACAGATCAACTTCAAGGGCTGGCAGACCCATAGGTTACCTTGCAAGATATTTCTCCCTTGCACCGGGGGGACACAAGGGTACTCAAGCAGGCCCTCCATGGTTGATCTCCACTATAGAAGGCATACTTGTGTCTTCAGTTCTCTCATGACTGAGGTTCTGGTCAGCACTCTCACCGCTGCTTGGTGACATCTGGTCTTCAGTCCAAATCTTTCCCAGATGTGGGAGGGAGGGCTAGAACCTGGAGGGCAATCTGACAACCTCCAGACTAGCAAGTTCACAACTTAACTGAAATTACTGTAAGTAAAATAAAACAACAAACACCCCCTCCTGGATGGAGGGGCTTAGCTGGACTGCCCAGGCCCAGAAGCATGGCAGGGGCCTGAGCCCCCACAGGCTCCCTCTCGAATCTTCAGGCTGGAATCTCCTCGAGTCTGGCAAAATTCTGGCTTACACTGTCTGTTATAGGGCTTCCCCAAGGCTCCTGATTGGTGGTGGCTTCTGGCTGCATGATCTCTGATTGGCTGGAGAACCTGTCAGACACAGAAATGAATAATGCATGAACCTCACTCAATGTACTGTTGGTCTGGTGTTTTGGTGCCTAGAATTAGGTCACTGTAAGTCCCCAGAAACACTCGGCATTTACCCATGAGCTTTTCTGAATGTCCAACAAGTTCTGCCTTTGTTTTCTTGGCTTTCTGATTGGCTGTGTCTGCTTGCAATGGCTGCTTGACCCACCGTACCTGTAGCAGATCAGATACAGTCCTGAATTAAAGTTCTGGTGCAGCCAGGGATAAACAAATATCATACTTTCTGTCACTGCACAGAGTGAGAAATTTGCTCAGTTAATTTTTCTGTCGCTGCTGGTTTAGCTGCTCGAAGGTTTAAGGATGCCTTTCAGCAGCAGACATGCTGACACTGAGTCCCAAAAATTGTCTGGAGAAGCCAGGAGCAGAGCAATTATTTTTAAACCTTTTTCCCCTCTTCTTGAACACTTCTCCCCACATGCAGCAGTTACAATATTTTATTTTTAAAATGCCTTCTTTTCCTTTTTATTGGCCGCAGCCAAGATACACACTGCCTCGAGGGCAGACAGGCCCTCATGCATATTTAAATAATCTGGGCTCAGTTCATGCATCTGCAAATGACTCCCGATCGAATGCCTCATGGGACTCCCTTAATTTCCAAGGGAGCAGCCTCTCAGCAGCCTGTCCTTGGTCACCAGGTCCCACTCAGGCAATGGGGATCCCAGGACTGACGGTTCACTCCCCGAAATGACCACAAAATAGCGCGGTCACAGGTGCCACTGACACCTATGTGATCCCTACTGCCCCGAGGGCAGACACCTTAGTAGGAGATCAAGGGAGAAATTTTGAGCCCACAGAGCTGGATTAAGGACTTGGGCAGCATGGCAGGGCACCAGAGGGGCAAGGCAAGAACTGGGGACACAAAAATTGCTGGCTGGAATTGGGAGATGCCCGGGAAGAACAGGAGAAGACAGAGCCACAGGGTGGCAGGTAAGCCCAGGCAGACATCTACAGACACCCCTATTTGTAGGGTGGTTACACAGGCTTCGGGTGTAGTCTGCCTAATACAAATTATTTTTTTTTTTCCCCAATTATTTAACCAGGTGAGACACACTAAGCTGAAAGCTTGTTTACATGTGCAACCTGGGAGCACAGGGAAGTTAAGTGACTTGCTCAGGGTCACACAGTATGCAATTTGGGGCTGTGGGATTCAAACCCAGGTCTGCAGATTTGCAGCTCAGAGCCTTAAACCACTGTGCTATACTGCTTCCCTAAATTCTTTTCAGCCAGGGTTCCTGCTCTCGTTGTTTAATCCCATTCATGAATGCCATTCCACTCTGGTACATGTGTGATACTGACTGCCCTGAATCCTATTGTTTGTCCAGTCTTCCCGCATTAGGCTAATCTCTTTCCTTCTCTCTTCCCCTTAGGCTCCAACAGACCCCACCCCCTCCTCACATGCTCCTCTCCCAGAACAGAGCATGGTCAGACCTGAGGAGCAAAAAAGGTATGGCGAATGAAATCCTCCCACAGCACATGAGACCACTGCTGTTTGTTGGGGGGAGGGTTTAAAAATTTAGACCAGTATTGTCTATCACTCTGCAGACTAGTCAATTTGTGCATTTGCCTTAAGTGTTTTATTCCATCGGCAGAGTTAAACTGATTGTTTTTGAGGCTCTTTAACAGTTTAACTGCTGCACATACCATGTTATCCTGAATGCACTTTAAGTAGTTTAGTGTGCTACTCACTGCACTTGTGCAGAGTCAGGGTTAGAGCTGTATTTTGTGACCAGTGTTAAGAGCTTTATATTTCAGGTGTTGGGGTAGTCTGTCTACTTCAAATTTTATTCAGCCACTGTTTTTGCTCTCATTGTTTGATCCCATTTGTGGAGGCCATTCCACTGTGGTGCAAGCGCAGTTTGTGACTGCCCTGAATCCTAGTGTTTTTCCAGTCTTCACAATCTATGCTAATCCCTTTTTTTCTCTCTTCCTCTTAGGCTCCTTCAGACCCCCACCCCCCACTTGCTCATTTCCTAGACCGCAGCATGGTCAGACCTGAGGAGCAGGAAAGGTACGGTGCCTTAAATCCTGCCACAGAACATGAGACATCTGCTGTTTGGGAGACTGATTAATGATTTGGCCCTGTATTGTCTATCACTCTGCTGACTAACTAGTTTGTGCGTTTCCCTTAAGTGTCTTACTCCATCGGCAGAGTTAAACTGATTGTTTTTGAGGCTCTTTGTTGAGCAGTTTAACTGCTGCACATACTGTGTTATCTTGAATGTACTTTAAGTTCATTAGTGTGTTATTGCACTTGTACAGAGCCAGTGTTACAGCTGTATTTCATGAACCAGAGTTAAGAGCTGTATATTTCAGGCTTCGGGTGTAGTCTGTCTAATTCGGATTCTGTTCAGGCAAGGTTCCTACGCTCATTATTTGATCCCATTTGTGGACACTACTCCACATTCGTGCATTCTTGATAGTGCCTGCCCTGAATCCTATTGTTTCTCCAGTTTTCCCAAACTATGCTAGTCCCTTTTCTTCTCTCTTCCCCTTAGGCTCCAAAAGACCCTCCCCCTCTCCTCAATAGCTACTGTCCTAGAACAGATCATTGCCAGACCCAAAGATCAAGAAAAGTACATTACCTAAAATCCTCCCACAGTACATGAGACTGCTTCTGTTTGTATGTGTGTGCGAGGGGGGACTAAAGGTTTAGCTCAGTTTTGTCTGTCACTGTGATGACTAGTCAGTGTGTGCATTTTCCTTAAGTGTTTTATTTTATCAGCAGAGTTAAACTGATTGCTTTTGAGGCTCTTTAACAGTTTAAGTGCTGCACAGACCATGTTATCCTGAATGTACTTTAAGTTCATTAATGTGCTACTCACTGCACTTGTGCAGAGCCAGAGTTAGAGCTGCATTTTGTGAGCCAATGTTAAGAGCCGTATATAGGCTTCGGGTGTAGTCTGCCTAATTCAAATTCCATTCAGTCGCTGTTTCTGCGGTCATTGTTTGATTCCATTCGTGGACGCTGTTGGGCTGGAGGTCATCATTAGTGTGTGTGTGTGTGCACATATCATCAATCAGATTAATGAAGTACACCTGATGTTGTGATAGTTAGCTTTTTAGACTCCATGAACTCAGCATGATCATAAATGTTGAGGCAGGCAAGATTTGTATTATTAAATAAACATAGTAGACCTATGAGGCACTGTGGCAGGTACATCATTATTTCCATACGCCTAGCATATGATGGGATTTTGATATTAATAGATCATATGAGCTCAGTAAAACACTGAGACAGGTACAGCAGCATCATATGCATGATACTTTTCCATAATAGGTCTTAGATGGACACATGCATGCAGGTTCATTAAATAAATATATTATCTTAGAACTTACTAGAGCTTAGTTTTAATGTATAACACACACTAATTGGCACATCTTCGCTTGCATCACTAAAGGTTAAAATGGATAACTAAGAATTAGGAGATAAATACTATTATTTATATAACCGTAAGGATTTGACAGAGCAGAATATGGCAGGAAAGAATGCTTTACTCAGAGAACAATGGTATAGAAACCCAAATGTATGTTTACCTCATACTCAGGAAATAATGGTATGGGAACTCAGATTGGTTGCACTCCCTCATGGTTGCTTTCTCAAATTCAGCTGGCAAGGCTGTCAGCTAAATTATGGCCACTTCTTTAAAGATAAGCTAACAAAATTATCTTGTTTGTACAGACTTCAGGTACCTCACCTTAAAATTATTTTTCTGTACCAAACAAGAAAGTTACTATGTAAGCCAACTATGAGGTCATTTTAAACCAGTCAGACAAACATATACATTATGTGTGGAGTCAGCAGAAGCCTGTGGGGAGAAAAATAATATGTAAAAGGGGGCTGGTTATTACCCATTTGTTGCACAGTTCATGCTAGCAATGACATACCAACCTTCCCTCTGCATGGTTCTATCAGAGTGAGTATGAGATAATTATACTTTGCATAGCAGTAAGCACAAAGTAACAGGATATAATCTTACAATGCATATTTGAAATGCATGTGTATTCTGTGTTCTGAAGAGTTAGTAATATGATGGTTCAGGAAATTAGATATATCACGCTATACATCTGTGTCTTTCTGTTCTGAACCCATGTGAAATACATTGGATTTTGGTAATAATTTTATAACTGTATACAAGGACTTTTACTGATAATTTTATAATTGTAACTAAGCCCTCAGATATAAGTTATAACAAATCACAAATCCAACAATTGGCACCCAAACAACTTTTGCAGGTGGGGGCGAATACTGACAGTATTGTGCCAGTGATGCTGATGGACTTTGCAGTGCATACTATAAAGGGCATAGAGCATGTTTCACGGGAAAAGTTAAATTTACCTGCAGAAGTACATGCAGTGTGCAAGCAAGTAGCTAATGTTTTTGCTACATACAAACATGACTGTGGACATATGCAAACTGAGATTATGATTACAAGAAAATAGCTAGCAGCCCAGAGACAAGATCCTTTACCTAGGGAAGCCATAGAGCCAGTTGCAAAAGTTATAGCTAGCCTAACAGAACAGTGCATAATTAGAAAATGCTCTTTGGTTACAAACTCTCCCATTGGGCCAGTGAAAAAAGTAGACAATACTTGGAGATTGACTATAGATTATAGGCAGTTAAACAAATGTATTCCACCTATGGCTCCAGTTGTTGCATCACACCCGGAGATGATGACCAATGTTGTGTCCCCATCTAAGTGGTTTTCAGTAACAGACATTTCAAATGGCTTTTGGTGATGGCCACTATACCCCATATGTCAGTACCTGTTCGCATCTACCTTTCAAGGTGTTCAGCTCACATTTACGAGGTTACCGCAAGGGTACCATAATGCACCTGCTATTTTTCATGCACATATGAAACAGGCATTGTTAAATTTGTCTTTTCAGGAAAATTTTTTTCCATACATTGATGATATATTGTTGCACACAGCAGAGAAAGAAAAGCATTTGCATTTGTTGTTGTTGCAAAAGCTGTTACAAGTTAGTTTAAAGGTAAACCCAGCTAAAATTCAGTTGTGTCAAGATTCTGTAAAGTTTTGGGGGGTTACTTTAAGTCATAAAGGGAAATCTCATGACCAAGTAAAGATTCCAACTATTCTGTCATTGTCCCTCCTCACTAGTAAATGACCTCTGCTTTCTCGCCTAGGCATAGCAGGTTTCTGCAGAACTTTCATCCCAAATTATGCAAAAATCACAGTTCCCTTGTACAGGCTGCTTAAAAAAAACAGTTTGGTTGTGGATGGAAGAACACATTCATGCTGTGGCAATGTAAAAAGTGCTTTGGCTAAAGCACCTGCACTAACCACCCCAGATTACAGCAAGCCACTTCATTTACATAGTGCTCTTAACAGTGTTTCACTGTCTGCTGTACTTGCATAAGCTTGTTATGAGAAAAAAAGATAAATTGTTTACATTTCTAAAGTAATGACTAAAATTAGAAAGAAACTTTCCCTCTGTAAAAAATAAATGTTGGCTGTGTTTTGGGCAGTTAAAGCATTCAAATATATTGTGGGAGGAAGTAAAATGTTTTGTTTTAGCACATACGTCACTCAAGTTCTTGTTATCTTCTCGCATCAAGAACGGGCAATGTCTAGTACTAGGCTAGCCCAATGGACTTTACTGCTGCAGAGCATGGACATTAAGGTCCAACAGGTAAAGGAGGATTTGCTGCTAGCCGATGGCTTGTTGTTGGATAGGATTCCTCATCCATGCCCATATTCAGCCACGGTTCAGCATCCCACCTCCCCTTTTCTAAAAGGCTCTTTTACTAGCCTTAATGAGCAGGGTGTGGTGCCCTCATCTCTTACTGTGTATGTGGATCGTTCATCCTTGAATGTAGAGGGGAAACCCAGAATTGCTTTTGCAGTATTCAATCCCACTAATGCTAAGCCTCCACTGGTCTACACTTGTAAAATTCAGTCAGCTCAATTTGCTGAACTAGCAGCAGTCACTTGTGCTTTGCAAATTTCAACAGAGATGCCTTTAAGTATTGTGTGTACAGATTCCCATTGCATCTGCTTAGCCCTCACTGCATACTTGCGAGTGTAGAAAACTCATGGCTTTGTTACATCAGATGGTAAACTTTTGTGTTATGCTACTGTTTTAGCTGCACTATGAGAAACAGGTGTAACAATGAAATCTAAAACTGTGAAAATTGAAATAATTAAGGACAAAGCACATAGAAAGGGAGGCCCAGTTGCAAAACACAATGCAATGGATGATTTTCTTGCTAAGCAAGCAGCCAAGGAAGGGACCCCTCTGCGGAAACCTCCTTTAAAAACATTGCAGAAGTTAAGCATGCAAAAGAAGAGCCTAATTTGATTTAGATGCAAAAATCTAACACTGCACTGCATGTTTTACTAAACTGCATGGTGGATGAAGGCACTGTTCAGGACTTGTCTGTACTTTTAGTCTGGCAAGGACCTGATGTACCCCACTCATTGTTGATTGCTCCACATGGGGTCCAAAAAAAACTGTTGCGTATAACAGCACATAATACCAGAGGACATGGTGATGCTCCCTCCACCCCTCAACATGTATTTACTTTTGTTTGGTGGCCAGGTGTTAAAAATAATGTCACACACTACTGTTCAAATTGTATTCAATGTGCTTTTCACAATCCCACAGGGAAAGCAAAGTGAAACCAGCTGGCCTTGCCTAACATTAAAGGTCCATAAAAACAAATTCAAATGAATTACATTGAGGGTCTGCCTAAAACCTCTAGGGGCACACTTCTGTTTTGGTTATTATTGACCCATTTTCTAAATGGATTAAAGCCTTTCCAATGCATAGAATGACAGCTCAACCTACTGCAAAAGTGTTAGTAGAACAAATGTTTCCAGTGGGGCATGCCAATCTTAATTGATTCTGATCAGGGTCCACATTTAAAAAAAAGTAATGCAACAGGTGATGCAAGCAATAGGCATTGATCAAAAGTTTCATATCCCATATAACTCACAGACCTCAGGCCAGGTTAAAAGAACCAATCGGGCATTAAAAAACAGCCTGAAGAAAATGGTAAAAGACTCTGGTAAAGACTAAGGCCCTGTCCACACTGTACCAGATCCACCCCTCTGTAGCGTTACAGGGAGTCCAAACCATTACGCAACGGTTTGTGTTTACACCTGTAATGTTACAGGAGGTGTTTCATAACTATTGTCGAAACCACTCATGGGGTGGTTTCAACAAATGTTACAGAACCAGATCTGCCACTGTACTTTACCGGCTGTAGTGTGAACGTGTGAGCGTGTTCCCCAGCAGTGCCCGTAGTGTAGCGTGAGCTGCATTGTGTGATTGGGTGCTGACTGTAACGGTCACCCAGCACCCACAGGTGGACCAGCAGAAATGGACCCGTACTGAACACTACCACAGTGTGGACACACTATACAGCTTACCGGCCATAACTGTTTGTAACCGTTACTGGGTCATAGTGGTGTAGTGTGGACAGGGCAGTAAATAAACAGTTACCTTTAATTTTGATGATGTTAAGAACAAAGTCAAACAAAATCACAGGTATCTCATGATATGAAATCATGACAGGCAGACAGATGCAACTACCTAAGCAATCTTTGCTTGCTCCAATACCATCACAGATGGCGCAGTGGGTAAAAATGTAAAACTTTGTGCAAACCTTGCTGCAAAAACTAAAGCAGGTATGCAAGCAGCATGCAGAAATTATGGGTAAGCACAAAAAAAGGTCAAAGCATACGATAATGACAAAACCAGCAGTCAACAGCTAGAGGTAAACGAAAAAGTAATGTTCAAAGTCCTACCTAAAAAAGGGCCATTTCCAGCAGCTGCATGAAAAGGTCCATACCCTGTAGTTGATAGGGTCAGTCCAGCTGTGTACTTAATACAACTACAGGGTGGTAAAAGGCCAGTACACAAGTATTTTTATTTAATACAGTTAAAAAAGTTTTGTGGCTAACAGATTTTAAGTTTTGTTTTTCAGCCCCTCTGTTTTAAAATGTTTCCTGACCCCAAGCCATGCTGAGGAGATCAAGGCTACTTCATATCTGGTAAATTTGTTGACCTGCCACCTTTTCCAGCAACCTGTAAAAAGGGGGTGGGGTGCAGAGTACCATACCAATATATACACATTTGTTTATTCTAAACTCTCAATGACACTGGGCCAATCACTATGCTTGCATTGTCTGGCTACTGGGATTGTACGTCACACTGATAAAGAACTCAGGCTGTGTAAATAAAGTACAGAAGGGTTAAATCTGGTAACATGTCATGTTATGCATCCCACCACATGTCCTGACTTGCATTATAATAAGTTGACACTGTTTAATTCTCAAGCTATAATAGCCTCAATAGATAGCCAGGATATCATGGGCAAATGGTAAAGTTGGGCACAAAAAACATAATTATGGAAGACCATCTAAATTTGGACTCCTTCAAAGTATTAGTACACCCTCCGTTAAACCGTGGGCAAAAAGAATGTATTCATGTGTGTTAGTAGGCAACAAAATTAAATAAAAATATGAGCCTATGTACAGGTTTTATCCTGAGTATTTGGGTCCTGCATCACACATTATATTAAATTTCTCTACATCTATGCCAACCATTGACAATACTGAAACACCACTGCCAAAACCGGGAGTTAATAAATGTCCTTCTAAATATGCTGTAAAACCTATGTCAGACAATAAATATGTGTTTCAAAAATTAACAAACCTGTATATAATAATGTTAACTGTCACTGTTTCTGTTTTGTTAAATTTATCAAGTATTGAGTGGCCAACAGATATTTGCCCTCAGCATTTAATCTAGTTATACAATGGTTTTATTAATAATATGTGGATTAGTTTTAGAAAAAAAAATTTGATTAGAGCCTCTACTTCTTCCACCAAAGATGGGCAAAGGTCTTAAAAAAAGAGAAGTGTATGGAGAGACATTACTGGTACACTAGGCTCAGCTACAGGATGTGAAACACTATGGCTCTCAAAACAGTACAAGAGCATCAGATTAACTTTAAAAATATGCTCAAATGGGGACTGTCTAATAAAAGTACACATTAAGCAGAGACTTAACATAGCATTATAAAACTATTATTAACATAAAAAAAATTGCAAGAGTTTCTGATCCTGCAAAATTGGACACAGTTAGTAATGTGGAGGCTCATGATATGCACAAAGAAAAAAAACAATAAGGTTTGTGTTGTCTGTGGTGCATCTGTCCTTAATAGATTGCAAGATACTTTAAAGATATTGAGAGAGGTAGACTTCCTGCTTTTATAAATACCACCATGTTACAGAAGTTTTTACACAATGCTAATTACACTAATGATAGTAAGTGTCTGCTCAAAAAACTAACTAAAGTGTACTTTACTGGACATGGATGTGTGTTTAACCATACTTCACCTGTGGTTCCTACTGTATTGCAAATACCAATTATACCATGTAAAACATCTGTTTTAAGTTTGACAAAGGTGGTTAATCTAAGTACAGTACAAAGTCAATATAATTTACAGCTTGTGCCTGCTCCCGCCTTTCTTACACAGGTATGTGAGGAGTGGGTTGAGCCAAACCTGTCTTGTTGTACTAAATTACAGAATATTTACCTTTGCAGGTATGACATTGGACTTGGAGCAAGAGCCCCTTATGGCATTTTTTCTAATCAAGCTAAAAACTGTCACTTGCTTACTAAACTCTAAACAAATAATATACAAATTTGTGTTGCTTATGCTAAAAATAGACATTACTGTGTCACTGCAATTACAAATCGTATGACATATGGACTCAAAAATGACTGCACTGTTTGGTCTTCCAGCTTCTGTTTTCAGCCTCATTTCATTGCTATTGTTAATGGCTATGTCATTCGGCCTGTGCCTGTGTTTCCAAATCTGATGATTATTCAGGCTGAATTGGACTACCTGGAAGATATTCGCAGTGCCGTACCACCAAAGATGATCAAAATTCCTACACTAACACCAAAAATAGAAACTTTGTTAGGCCAAAAGGCTAAAAAATTGCTTCCTTTACAAATAGACAACAATGACATCACTAAAAACATTTAATGCTTTACCCACTTTGGACTGGTGGCCTTTTATACAGACTTATGGTTCAGCATCCTACTATGCTAGTTATTTTATGTCTATTTCTGTGTTTACAAGTCATTTTAACTGTTCATAGTTGCTGTATGTAACAAAGGCTTAAGTCTACCTTGACCCAAATCAATATACAAGCTCAAATGTACCGTACAACGCCCTTGCATAGTGTGAGACACCTACAGGAAAACAGCAGCTGTCTCAAAGTGGCCAGTGTTCGGCTGGATGTCATCACTAGTGTGTGTGTGTGTGTATCATCAATCAGAGTAATAAAGCACAACTGATGTTGTGATAGTTAGCTGTTTAGACTCCAAAAGTGGTCCCAAGGATGAGCCAGGGAATTACAGATCAGTCAGTCTAACCTCTATTGTGGGCAAGCTCATGGAGACCATTTAAAGGGAAAGGTTGGTGAAATATCTAGAGGAGCATGGTCTCCAGGATGTGAGGCATCAGACCTAGATGCAACACTCCTGGGTCGAATCCACACCTTCATCTCCCCTCAGTGGCCAGATGACTGCAGGGAAGAAATGACAAAGGCTGATAGTGTACCCAGCAACAGGGTGTAAGCTGGGGGAGCCAGCACAGGGATGTTATTGCAGGTGGGTGTGGGGACCAGGAGTTGCTGCGGTAGGGTATCGGTAGAAAGGATAACTCACTTAGGAGAAAGCAAGGAGATTGTAGCCCATGGCCATTGGAGCATAAAGAATATCTGAAAAAACAATAAATAAAAACCAAAAAACAGAGGAGAAACATGTTGCTGGTTGGGGGGGGGTCATCAAAAATCACTTATTGCCCTAGATGGCCTAGTGGCCAGTAATTAAATAGTAACCCAGGTGAGCTAGTGGGGACTCTTTTGGTCTAGCTGCCGAGCAAAAGTAAAATAATTCAGCTGGTGGTCCAGGGTACTAAAGTTGTTCCATGTAAGGCCAGTAATAATATCCCTGGTTGGCTGATATCCCTGGTGACCACTGTATTAAAATAATAATTTCCCTTTGATCGGTGGGGGGGGGGCAGTCCTGGGCCCCCAATATTGCTTTGGCAGGCAGGGAGTTGGAGTGTGCACGGAGAAAGAGGAACAATAGTCCAAGTGACCACACAAAGGTGAAAGTTCTAGGCTACTCTTTCTGCTCCCAGACCATATGGAGCTCAAGCTGCATCCTACTCTGTGTGGGCAAGGAAGGAAGGGACAGAAACAACATGTAAACACAACAGAGACTCAACGTTCAAAAACCATGCCGCCCTGCAGTGCAATCCTAACTGAAAAATAAAACTAACTCTCAACATTTGCCCTGACTACACTAATTACCATAAGTGTGGTGCCATCTTGGTTCTCGGGTTTAGTGCTACCACGCTAATGTCAGTGCTGGTTGCACTTTCAACTCTCAGCCCACATGGAGTTCAGGCTGTGGCCTGCTCTGTGTGGATGGGAGAAAAGATGGAGATTTTCAGCAGGGAGAGAAGGCTAGGGCAACCATGCCTCCCTCCACCTATCAGCCGCACAGCAGCTTTGTGAATGGCTCCTGAGGGGCTTAAGAGGGTCCAAAGGGTGGGCAGATAGCAGGAGACAGCAGACTTCAACATGCCAGATACAGATTGTTCAATACCAGCAAGAACATCTGCCAGAGTTAGAAACATAGTGGATTCTGTGCAGGAGGAGTGCCTCAAACAACTAGTACAACAACCCACAAGAGACAGGGCTATCCTAGATCTAGTACTGACTAACGTGGAAAGGATCACAGATCTCCAGGTAGAAGGTCACCTGGAGGCCAGTGATCATCACATGATATGGTTAAATTTGGCTACTAGAACTAAATCATCCCTTTCCAAAGCAAAACTATGGGACTTCAGAGGAGCTGACTTTGGTAAGATGGCCAACAGAGTTAAGCTAGCCCTGGCAAGAAGAAATACAGGTGAGGGGGTACAGGCAAAGTGGGAAAGCATAAAGGATGCAATACTTAAAGCAACATCCCATTGTGTTAGGGAGAAAAGCAAGAGCAAAAGAAGGAGGAAACCACTCTGATTCTCAAAAACAGTAGCAGAAAAGGTCAGAGCCAAAAGGCTGGCCTTCAGGAAGTATAAGAGAATGCAGTGGGACAAAGATAGGGAGACATACCAAACTTCCCTAAGGGAATCAGGGAAGGCAGTAAGGCAGGCAAAGGCCCAAACCGAGGAAACACTAGCACGAACAGTAAAAGAAGGGGACAAGACTTTCTATAGATATATTACCCTTAGGTGGCATTACCCCGAGGGATACTACCCCTGACCAGGTGCAGGCTGAGGGGCCTGGGTACTGAAAACGGGTGCTTCCAACCAGAGGACAGGGTTAGTGGTAGCTTAGCTGACCTGGGTACTGCCCTCCAGGACACTGTTACCCCTCACTTTCCCCCTAGTGGCCTAAATGGTTCACATAATACACAATTGCAATTTACACCTGACAACAGTTTTAACCCCACACTTGTTGTAGTTACCACCAGGGCTGGTTCAGCTGGTTTGGACCTGGAGACCCCTGTAAAATAAGACTTAGAACAACAACCAACAGTATTTCAATGCTGTTTGTACAGAGGTACACCACAGCCAGTTTCAATGCAAAAACATTTAGATCTGATTTATTTAAGGGGGCAGTAACAAGGAAGGGGCAGAATCTGGTGATTGAGTCAAGATCTGAAAGATTCAGGTTATAAGACATGCACTTTAAGGTCCCTGTATTACAATCACGCACACTCTGGGTACCCAGTTGGGAGTACGGCTAGCCTAAAGTGTTGCCCAGGGTAGACCGGCGTTGCAGCTGGTTGGGGCCCTGTGATGAAAAGAAAACATGCATGCACTTTAACCCACAATTTGTAATCTGGAGCCAGATGGCTCAGTCCCAAAATGATTAGCAACAACAATTAAATCAGTTGACACATCTTTGATTTGAGCTTTGTTGCAGGGAGCTACCCTGGTGTTTACTCTCTCTTCCCAGTACAGGATACAGGAGGGACAAAATGGAGACCTCAGAATGAAGTGCTGGATTGCCAGGAGAAGCAGGGCCCACACAAAGCACCATGTTGCCGATCTTGTTCATTGGTGTTGAGCAGGGTGCTGAATCACCAGGCGGGTCTCTTCGGTTGTTTCTCTGTGGTGTCAGCAGCTGTCTGGGCCAAGGTGGCAAGGCCCAGAATGGGTGAACAGTTTGGAGACAGTCTGGTAAGTGCTGGATGCAGCTTACAGCAAGCGTGACATCAAGCAGCAGGGAACCAAATCATGACCCACTATCAGCATTCAGCACACTTATAGTGAAAGCAAAGTAAATACCATAGTTCGGATGACAGTCCGGTTGCAATTCACAGTGTCTCTGCGCAAACCGTACACTCTGTGGCAATCTCAAGTCCTGACAGGCTGATCACACCGAGGCAAATCTTCGGTCCATTTCAGTAGAATTCAATTTGTCACAAATCAGGATCCGATCGCAAAAGCTGCAAATTCAGAAGAAGTCTGTTATCAGGCTCAAAGTATCTTCATTTATGAAGATGGTAGCAGGCAGGCCAAACACAGCCTTCCCACCGATTTCCCCTGCACACCACACAGGATCAGCTGCTCAAATACTCAAGCTGTTCACTCTCTGAACTCTAACTGCAGACTGACTCACTGCTGCAGGCAGCTTGGGACTTTCCCAAAAATCCAAAAGGTTTGATTTGTTGATTCATCTGTCTGTCACACCTAGAGTTCCCCCTCCAGGTACATTTAGGTGCCAAAGCATTAAAACTACAATTCCTACAGAAATTCACTACCACAAGACCCCTGGGGACAGGCTCCATTTTAAGGTCCCCAAAGATACTGATTGGTCCAAACTAGCAGTCCAGAACCAAGATGGTGGTGATTAACACGAATGTCCATGCTGCAAAGGAAGGCAGGTTAGACAAACTACAATATCTTTACTATTAAAGCAGATAATCAGCTAACAGTCACAGATCCCTGTAGGGCTCCCTCTGTGCAATAGCGATGGCTGAATGGAGCGATAACACTGCAGCCCAGGCGGGACTCAAGCCTGAAACTACTCAGCCACTACCCAGATCAATTATACACAACAAAATAGGCAGCTCTTAAAGAGACAGACATGAAGGCTAACAGGGCACTCACATGCAAATACTTTTAACTTGCCAGGACATGTAATGCCAGCCAGGCAGTGGACATTTAGGCAAGCCCAAGGAAGGTTTTCAGGAACCCCCATTTGTAGGGGGGGTTACAGATACATTAGTGAAAGGAAAGTCCAGAGGGGGTATTGCTAAGATCAAAGGAGATAAGAGGGAGTGTGTGGAGGAGGACCAAGGAAAAGCATCTATCCTAAACAGACATGCTCAGTATTTACTGAGAAGACGATAGGGCATGGCCCACAGCTCAGCATCATGGACACAGGGGAGAGGGAGGTGTGCACAAGTCCCTTCACAAAAGAAAGGGTCCTACAAGAGCTCACTAAGCTAAGGGTGGACAAGGCAATAGGACCTGAAGGCATACATCCCAGGGTACTAAAGGAGCTAAGGTTGGAACTAGTAGAGCCATTATCAGAACTGTTTAGTGAGTCTCTGAGCACAGGAGAAGTCCCAGAAGACTGGAGAAGGGCTCATGTGATCCTGCTCCACAAGAGTGGTAGCAGGGAGGAGACAGGGAACTACAGACCAGTCAGTCTTACCTCAGTAGTGGGCAAGATTATGGAGGCACTCCTTAAGGAAAAGATAGTGCAAAACCTGGAACCTATAGGAGTACAGGATCCAAGATGGCATGGGTTTACAACAGGAAGGTCCTGTCAAACTAATCTCAGATTTCCTTCACTGGGTAACCAGAGTGGTGGACCAAGGGGGTACAATTGATTTTGCCTACCTTGACTTCAGCAAAGCTTTCTATACTGTTCCACATAGAAGACTGATTAATAGGCTGGGTAGGCTCGGGGTGGGTCAGAAGTTGGTCAACTGGGTGGCAAACTGGTTGGCGGGCAGAAAACAGAGAGTGGTGGCAAATGACACACAGTCAGAAGAGATGCAGCACGTCTGCCCCCCATATCAGGGACTCCTTCGCTGTCCTAGATATGACCCAACTAGTTACCTCACCCACTAGATTTAACCAGTCAGGTGGCTGCAGCACCCTCCTAGATGTAATTCTGTCGAATCGCCCCCATACAATCAGGAATATTAATGTACTACAAGACTCTCTTAGTGACCACTCTCCTGTCCTCTGCCGCTGGTCATCCCCCACACCAAAACCAGTGTCCCAGGTCACGGCGCACCGGTACTTTCGCCCCGGGGGTCTCAGAAAGCTAAAAACACACCTAGCCCAGCTTGACTGGCCCCCAATACTACTCGCAACAGATATTGACTCTGCCCTAGCCTATTTCTCCAGTGCCTTCAGCAAGGCCTGCGACCTTTGTGCCCCCCCAACCAGAATCCGTACCAAGAAACACAACACCCTATGGATCTCCCTATCCCTCATCCAAACACTGAAACAAAGAGATAATCTCTGGCATATTTCTGTCGAGACAGGCAAACTGGCTGACAGACAAGCCTATAATACAGTGTGTAACAAGTTCACCTGGGCTATAAGGCAGGCTAAGACCAGATAGTATCAAGCCACCCTTGAATCCACTTGGGGCTCATCCTGTGCCTTCTGAGACAATATGAAAGAGCTCAATGGAAAGACCTGCTCCACCCCCACCATCACTACTCTCCATAGACAGTACCATCACTACTGATGCTCCCCGCATAGCTGAGTGCCTCAATATGGCTTTCTCAGAGCTAAGCTCTGTCCTCCCCGACTACTTTTTCCACCCTATCCCTGCCTTCACCCCCCCCCACCTTGGGTCGACCCCCTTTATACCTGCATGCCATATCACCCCTTGAAGCCAGGCCTCATCTGGAAAAAGCCTTAGCTAGCAACAAGCCCAGCTGTGATACCCTGGACTGCAGGATTCTCTGATTAGTTCTAGATACTGTACTAGCCCCTCTCACCAACCTTTTAAACCGGTCACTATGTCTTGGTCAATTTCCCAGTGCCTGGAAAATTGCAGAAATCACCCCATCCATAAGAGTGGAGACAGAACCTCCCCTAACAATTTCAGGCCCATCTCCATTCTCCCCCCTCTCCAAAGCACTAGAAAAAATAGTGGCCATTCAGCTCTCCAGGTATCTGGCCAATTATAACCTGCTGTGTCCAGAACAACATGGATTCTGCCCCAGACACAGCAGCACTACAGCCCTCCTGTAGTTCTCCAGCATTTTCACTCTGCTCTCGACTCTGGTCATGTTGCGGGTGCAGTGTTCATTGACCTCTCCAAAGCCTCTGACACTGTCTGTCACCCCCTCCTACTTGACTCCCTCCACCAACTTGGCTTCTCCCCTGGCCCACTGGCTTGGTTCACCAGTTACCTCTCTGCCAGATCACAGCACGTGAAGGTAAATGGCACCCTGTAAAATACCCTGCCCGTTCACTCGGGGGTCCCCCAGGGTTCCATCCTAGGCCCCATTCTGTTCAGCCTATTTCTCAATACCCTCCCTAGCTCCTGCTCAGGCAATATGGTACTCTATGCCGATGATGCGGTTCTCCTTGCCTCGCACCCTAACCCCGCATGTCTACAGGAATCCCTGCAGCACACAATCAACCAAGCCCAAAAGTGGTTCCTTGACCACCGGCTGGTCATTAACCTCAAAAAAAACAAATCTATGCTTTTTTTGCATCACCAGAATAAGACCAAAAATGCCCCCCTCTGCATTCTCCCCAGTAATGCTCACCTTCTCGAGCAGGTGTCATCCTACAAGTACCTGGGCATCACCTTTAACTCGGCTCTGACATTTCACACCCACATCAAAACCTTGTCCTCAGCCACAAACTCTCGGATTGGCCTTCTCTATCGCCACAGAGATTGCCTCCCCCAAACCGCTCTCCGACTGGCCATCAACTCCTCTGTCCTGTCGCTAGTGGACTATGGCCTACCTATCTATGCTGTGGCTGACAATACCACCCTCACCAGAATCCAGACCTCGATAAACAAGGCCTGCAGGCTCCTGCTGTATTCCACCGCCAACCTGCTCACCTTGGAGGAGCACCTGCGCTACCAAACCTGCTTACTTGCCAAAAAATCCCTGCTAGGACTCTCCCCCAGGGGTCACCGCTCCCCTGCAGCTTGCATCCCCATCCGCTGCCACCTGTAGCTCAGTTAAGGCCACCTTTCTGGTGCCCCGTACCAAGACCTCCCTAGCCCAAAGGTCCTTCCACTACCGCGCCCCCACATGGTTCAACTCCCTCCCGTTCTCTGTCACTAAGTCTACCAAAATTGGTCCCTTTAATATCACTCTCCATAACCACCTCTTCAGCACCCAAAGCTGTAGTTTCCCGTAATCAACCTAATGTTGGGGTCCCTCCCCATTTCTTGCCCATAGCCTTGACAATGTCCGTTGGACTGCTCCCCCCCTTTCTTTTTTTTTTTTAATACGATTGATATTTACTGCATATAACTTTATCCTGTAAACCACTGTTATATTGTGTTCCTTTTGTTATCTGTATTGCACCTGCATGTTACCACTGTTGTATCTCACACTGTAACTATGTCTACCCTCCCTGCGACGAGGTGCCTTTGTAAATGAGTCCCTGACTCAAAGGTTGTAAATCCAACTTTCAAAATAAATAAATAAATAAATAAGTTACAAGTGGGGTACCTCAGGGATCAGTCCTGGGGCCAGGCCTCTTCGATATCTTCATCAGTGACATTACAGATGGACTGGAGGGTAAAGTTTGTCTGTTTGCAGATGACACCAAGATCTGTAACAGAGTAGATGATCCAGATGGGGTGGGCAGAATGAGAAGAGAGCTGGATAAACTGGCAAAATGGTTGGACGAGTGGCAACTGGGGTTTAACTCAAAGAAGTGCAAGATCATGCACATAGGGAAGAGAAACCCTGAAGCCACCTATAGGTTGGGAGAGGAGTTGCTGGAAAATGCAAGAGAAGAAAGGGACTTGGGCATCATCATCATCACAGATGACCTGAAATCATCCAAGCAGACCACTAAAGCAGCAGGTAAGACTAGAGGGATGTTGGGGTGTATTAATAGGGGTATCACAAGTCATAAGAGGAAGGTAATAATCCCTCTTTACAAGACACTGGTTAGGCCCCATCTGGAGTACTGTGTGCAGTACTGGAGGCCACACTTGCACAAGGACATTAACAAAATGGAGGCAGTCCAGAGAAGGGCAACCAAAATGGTGCAAGGACTGCATCAGAAAATGTATGAGGACAGATTAACGGAGCTCAATATGTATACCCTAGAGCAAAGGAGGGAGAGAGGTGATATGATCGAAACATTCAAACATCTTAAGGGCATTAACAAGGTGAAAGAGTCTAACATTTCAATATAAGAAAAATAGAAGGACAAGAGGACACAGCATGAGATTAGAGGGAGGCCGATTAAGGGGTAATGTGAGGAAGTTCTTTTTCTCAGAAAGGGTGGTGGATGCATGGAACAGCCTACCTCAGGAAGAGGTGGGTAGGAATACAGTGCAGGGCTTCAAACAGGCATTGGATAGGCATAAGAGAGCAATACAGATGAGTATGAATAGATAGGCCATTGACAGAGTACAGGCCTATGGCACATTCATAAGATAGAAAAAATGGGCAGACTAGATGGGCCTTGCGGTCCTTACCTGCCGTCAACGTCTATGTTTCTATGTTTCTATCTTTCAGAAAAAGAGATGTGCAAGAACAAGGGGGCACAATTTGTAGATACAGGGGGGATGGCTCAGAGGTAATGTGAGGAAGTATTTTTTCACGGACAGGGTTGTGAACACATGGAACAGTCTTTCTGAGGAGGTCATGGAGTCAAAAACAGTGGGGGATTTCAAGAATGCATGGGACAGACATACGGCAATTCTAGTGGGGGGTAGGAGGAAGTAGACTGTTGGTAAACTAGGATCTGCAGTTTATCCGTTAGGTAGCGAAATGGGCAGACTAGGTGGGCCAAGTGGTCCTTATCTGCTGTCATATTCTTTGTTTCTATGGTGCCAGCTAAGCCTCATGACGGCCGAGTGTATTAGCCTGTGAGAGACTGGGAGCAGCCATGCAGGATGGGGATCAGAAAAGAAAAGTTGCACAGCGGCTAAAGTCAGGCCATGCCGGAAATTAGCATAAAAGTAGCTGTGGGAGGCAGACTCGGGGAATCAGTGGGCTCCCCAAGGAGAGCATGGAAGCAAGCAGAGCGCCTGATTCCTGGGCTGGTTTCAGAACACCAATGGCTAAGTAAAGTGCTAGGGCAGTAAAAAAGTAGCGTAAGGGCCTGGAGAGCCCATAATTCAAAACGCACTGCAGCAAATAGAAGAAGCCCTGATGGGCTATAAATAAATATATCTACCTATGGGGAGAACAACAATCCCTGGAGCAACAGGAGGCAGACCACGTTGTAGCATGCTACAACGGATGTTGACATAGGAACGTCCTGACGTCAGCAGGCTAACCAGCAGTAAAAACAAGGGATGAGGGTGAGTGTTAACCCTTAAGCTTCCTTCAGAATTAGAACATATAGGATTTCTGGACTGATAAATCAGTCCGTGGCACAGCTGATAAAGGGATGGAAATTGCAATAGGGTTGGATTTTATATCCTTTAGCAGAATTTTCTATAGGATTTTTATTTTATTTTTTTATTTTATTTATTTTAAGTTGTTGCATATAGCATAGTGGTTAAAGGCACAAGAGCTGCAAACCTGGAGACCTGGGTTTGAATCCCAAAGCCGCCACTTGCATACTGTGTGACCCTGAACTTCATTGTCCTCCCACGTCACACCTGGAAACAAGCTTCAACTTAGCGTGCCTTTCCTGGTTAAACAATTTCCCCTTCCCTATAAATGCACACTAGCTTGGGGGAGACCTAGGTTCTAATCCTACCAGAGTCATTTCTCACTGATCCTTAGCAAGTCCCTCTCAATGTTTCAGGCATCCCAAGAGTATAAGGTAATTAGACCTCACTGTGGCTGGCCCATCTGCACAAAGGTTGGATTTCTATCTGTGATGCTGACGCACTGGATTCCAGAATGTACTTGGGACGTCAGAGGGCATGCCGTGGGGAGGTGGACTGAGCATCCTCTGGACTACACTCTTCTGGGGGGGGGTGGCACTTACACATGATTGACTCCTGGTGGTGGCTGAGGGCAATACTGATGCCGAGCTGTCAGGGAGGCATGCTGGAAGTTGCACATAAGACCTATACAGTTGCAAACCACATGTCCTGGGGAGCCCATTACAACAAAAACTGCTGCTAGCTGACCTCTGACATGCTCGGCTGGTGACTTTGTGAGAGTCTCTGTCAGTGCAACCCGATCACATAGCCCCACCCTGGGGGTAAGCCAGGGAGGCCTCCTGATGGTTCTTCCTGCTGGGACCCTTGTTCAGTCTTCTGTGGGAGGGGGGCATGCCTGCCTGATGGCCCCACCCAGAGGGGGAACACCTGGGTGTGTCACTGCTTTGAGTCAGTCCCAAGGGTGGGCAGAGGTCGGGAGATTTGGGAGTTGAGCTCTCTGAGGACTGGCAACAAAAGCAGATTAAATAAAAATAGACATCACAGTAAACAAGCTATTGCATCTCTGCTGCTCTATCCTGAGTATACTGCTATGCCTGCTCTTGCTGCTGTCATGCCACACCCCACCACAGTGGGCCACACTGTTCTTCCTTTTAGATAAACCTCTCCCACTATGTTACTATTTCTCCCACTATTCTTGTTTTGTCATTAAATTGTTGCCATCTGCCTTCCCTTCCTCTCTCCTTCATTCTATACTAATTATATGTTCTTCGCCTTCTTTATCTACCGAGTAAAACTTAGGGGTGTTCAACATTTCTTTTTGAGAATACTATTCATCTTCAGCACCCCAGGTACTTGGCTCTTCATTACTCAGTATTCAGCCTTTCAGCCTAAGGACATATATTAAAGGGAAACATCCATGCCAGTAAGCCCCACACCTCAGTGTGGGGGCACTCCCTGATGAGCGTTTTTGTCCACTGTATAAAAAAAGTGGGTACTTTCTCCTGACATAAATTTCTTCTCCTGTAAGATTGATTGCACAGTCCAGCAATGGGGCCTCCTTTTCCCATGGGAAAACTGAACAAAACTGAAAGACTGTGGTTCAATGGGCTGTAGCAACCAGCCACACCCCCTGCCTAAGCTATAACACCGTCTTTCATGCTTCATTCAGAAGCATTTTTTTTTGTCCCACAATCCTCCCCTCCTCCTCCTCCTCCTCCTCCAGTGGCCTCACCACTCTCCTTGGGCCTTCCAAAGGCACCTTTAGACTAAGGGAATCTTTCCCATGGCACCTCTAAGGGTGGAACCCTCCTCCAGGGTTCCTTGCCTTCGGCATCCCTACAGGGCGGTATTCCCTGAGGAACAGACAGCTGAACAGCCACAAAGGTTTGTTCAATAAGTTGCATAAGGACAGATGTTCATGTAATAAGCTACATAAACACAACACTATACTAAGTTTTGTAAGCACATTTAAACTTTCTTTCTTTCTTTCTTTCTTTCTTTCTGTTTAACCAAGAGTAGCACACTAAACTGAAAGCTTGTTTACAGGTGCAACCTGGGAGCACAGGGAAGTTAAGTGACTTGCTCAGAGTCACACAGTATGCAAGTGGGGGCTGTGGGATTCAAATCCAGGTCTCCAGATTTGCAGCTCAGAGCCTTAAACCACTGCACTATACTACTTCCAAATTGGTTCTGCACACTGGCCTAATTTTATCCCCTCCCTCCCTCTCCCTGCCTCAGCCTTATCTCTTAAGTTTTATGCTTCCCCATATATCATGGAAGAATGCCTTGTCCCCTTGCTTCAGCCCCTCAGCTATTCTCAGTCCTGCACTGGATTTGGTTTTTTCACCAAACTATTGGTTTCGATATTTTTAACAGTAAATGAGAAAACAGTAGTAATAGAAAAACTGAAGCCCCCCACCAAAAAAAAAGTAAAATGAAAGGCTCAGAATAATTACTGCTCCAAGACGGATAATTTGAAGGGATATTCAGAGCAGTTTTGACAATGAAAGATACAAAATTAAAAAATTAATGGTTCAGAATAATAAACAAGCATTTGTCAATGCCGAATGTTGATTGCGTTGGTCCGTTCAGCTCGCTCACTGCTCCCCTGTCACTCTCTCATTCTGTTTCTCCCAGTGCTGCAGGCTGCACTTTTATACTGGGCTCCTGCCTGCGTTGGCACGTTTTTCTGCCCACAAAGAAATCTGCAGCTGTCCCGACCAAGCTCCATTGAGGTGGCTCACTCCCCCTTTCTCACTCACTCATTCTGTTTCTCCTGGTGCTGCAGGCTGCCCTTTTGTACTGGGCTCCTGCATCTGTTGGCGGCTTTTTCTGCCCACAAAGAAATTTGCAACAGTAATGACACAGGTCCATTGAGCTTGCTCACATCCCTTCTCTCACTTGCTTGTTCCATTTCTGCCGGTGCTGCAGGCTGGCCTTTTGTACTGGGCTCCTGCCTGCGTTGCCACCTTTTTGTGTCCACAAAGAAATCCGCAGCAGTCACGATAGAGCTCTGTTGAGCTCGCTCACTACCCCACTCTCACGCATTCATTGTGTTTCTCCCGGTGCTGCAGGCTGCCCTTTTGTACTAGGCTTCTGCCTGCATTGGCACCTTTTTCTGCCCACAAAGAAATCCGCAGCTGTCCTGACAGAGCTCTGTTGAGGTTGCTCACTCTACCTGTCTCACTCACTCATTCTGTTTCTCCTGGCGCTACAGGCTGCTGTTTTGCATTGGGCTCCTGCCTCTTTTGGCGCCTTTTTCTGCCCACAAAGAAACCCACAGCAGTCACAACAGACCTCTATTGAGCTCGCTCACTCCCCCTTTTTCACTCACTCATTCTGTTTCTCCCGGTGCTGCAGGCTGCCCTTTTGTACTGGGCTCCTGCCTGCGTTGGCACCTTTTTCTGCACACAAAGAAATCCTCAGCTGTCCCAACAGAGCTCCGTTGAGGTTGCTCACTCCCCCTGTCTCACTCGCTCATTCTGTTTCTCCTGGCAGTGCAGGCTGCCCTTTTGTTATGGGCTCCTGCCTCTGTTGGTGCCTTTTTCTGCCCACAAAGAAATCTGCAGCAGTCCTGACAGAGCTCTGTTGAGCTCGCTTACTCCCCCATCTCACTTGCTCGTTCCATTTCTGCTAGGGCTGCAGGCTGCCCTTTTGTACTGGGCTCCTGCCTGTATTGTCACCTTCTTCTGCCCACAAAGAAATCTGCTGCAGTCACGATAGAGCTCCATTGAGCTCGCTCACTCACTTCCCACTCTCACTCATTCATTCTGTTTCTCCCACCGCTACTGGCTGCCCTTTTGTACTGGGCCCCTGCGTGCATTGCTGCCTTTTTCTGCCCACAAAGAAATCCGCAGCAGTCCCAACAGAGCTCCGTTGAGCTCACTCACTCCCTCCCTCTCTCTCACTCTCTCGTTCTGTGTCTCCCGCTGCTGCAGGCTGCTCTTTTGTACTGGGCTCCTGCCTGTTTTGGTGGCTTTTTCTGCCCATAAAGAAATCTTCAGCAGTCCCGACACAGCTCCGTTGAGATTGCTCACTCCCCCTTACTCACTCGCTCATTCCATTTCTGCCGGCGCTGCAGGCTGACCTTTTGTACTGGGCTCCTGCCTGCATTGCCGCCTTTTCCTGCCCACAAACAAATATGCAGCAGTCACGATAGATCTCCTTTGAGCTTGCTCACTCCCCCTCTCTCACTCGCTCGTTCTGTTTCTCCCGGCGCTGCAGGCTGCCCTTTTGTGCTGGGCTCATGCGTGTGTTGGAACCTTTTTCTGCTCACAAAGAAATCTGCAGCAGTCCTGACAGAGCTCTGTTGACCTCACTCACTGCCCCTCTCTCACTCGCTCGTTCCATTTCTGCCAGCTCTGCAGACTACCCTTTTGTGCTGGGCTTCTGCCTGCGTTGCCGCCCTTTTCTGCCCACAAAAAAATCCGCAACAGTCACGATAGAGCTCTGTTGAGCTCACTCACTCCCCCTCTCTCACTGTCTCATTCTGTTTGTCCCACCGCTGCAGGCTGCCCTTTTGTACTAGACCCCTGCATGCATTGCTACCTTTTTCTGACCACAAGGAAATCCGCAGCAGTCCCAACAGAGCTCCATTGAGCTCACTCATTCCCTCTCCCTCACTCGCTCGTTCTGTGTCTCCCAGCGCTGCAGGCTCCCCATTTGTACTGGGCTCCTGCCTGTGTTGGTGCCTTTTCCTCCATGCTATTGAGGGTCTGCAAGATGGCGGCCACACTGGGCTAGCCACTGCACACTGCATTTTGTTCATCTTTCTGGCGTGTTTAAGCTCCGTGAATGGTTTTGATTACCTCCTAGCACTTTTGATTCATTATTTATTGTTCACTTATCGTTTATCTTTAGTTAAGTATTCTACGTTCTGGAGACCAAATTGAATTGAAATTTTGGAACAGTTTGCTGCTAACCCTAAGTGGGGTGAGTATCATGGGCTACGGTTGTGGACTGTGGACAAGTTTTTATCAGCTGGATTGAGCCTTAAATTGGACTGCAACTTTCAGTTTTTGGTGAAGTGAACCTCTTTGGACTTTTGTCAAGATGAACGGGGGATTGTAAATCGAGAATAAACCAGATTATAAGGTGGACTGATCGTGTAAGTAATTGTTGGAGCTTTGAGGGAGTATATGAACTCGCTGACTTGGTGTGGAGTGGTGAGATCTGGAAAGTCTGGAATTTATTTCTGCTTGTTTTCGTTGTGGGAATTGTTTGTCCTGATTTTGATATTGGATGCTCTGAGGCAGCGGGTTTTTGGGGAGTTCCCTGGGGTGGTTGTTATTGGCTGGGTTCAGGGCGGGTGACGCCGGCCTTGGGCCAGCTGAAGGGCAAACATGAGTTGTCGGTATTCCCCAGACTCACTGGAGAGGTCTACCGGTGGGTGGACACTATTCCGGGGCTCGTTGCTCTGGATCCGGCCTGATTAGTGGCCACTTTCAGGGTTCTTCCCCTTTTTTTGTTGGATTGCTGAGCCTTCAGTTCCACTGACTTTGGATTTGCTCCTCTGCTCCTCTGACTTTCTGCCCATGGATTATGGTTAAGACTCTAATCCATCAAGTCACACTCCTTCAGTTTAAGGCAGTTTGATTGCCTGTTTTTTCTTTGATCCCCCGGGTTGTGAGAGGGTCTGGGGGTCTGAAGATTTAAAGACATTGGCTGCCATAAAGGCTTATTATTATTTTATTCCATATTTTGTTATTGAATACGTCCTCTTTCTCCAGGTGGTGAGAGTGTCTGGGGACTGAGAGACTTTGGTTGCAGTTCACTTACTCTCGCTTTTGTGAGAGTTAGTGCTTGGAAATTACTTTATTTATTGTTTTTTTTTACAGCTTCAAAGACTTGTTATCCACTTTCCTATGACTTATGTCTTACAGACTTATTTGATTTGGACTCTGGTGTTACGCTTATGATTTATATTTTTAGTGATTTCTAGTTTTATTTTGCATTTGTTGGGGTGGGTTAGAGGAAGTTAATATTTATTAATTTGTGTGTTTACTATTTTTTCTATAGTCTTGTTATTATTATTATTTACTCATTATTTCAGGGTTATTTATTTTGGGGTTGGGTTGAAAGTGAGTTAGCTTGTTTTGTTGGGTTTTATTGATTGTTTTAAGATGTGTTGGGAAGGCTTTACGATGGTCAGGCGCTATTCTCCCACTCTGCTCCGGGGCCTCCGCCCCTTTCATTGTCCCCACTTACCTGCTGATGTCTTTACTAAGTGTCAAGCACTGGGGATAGTGAGAAGGCACTTGAGGGGTGGAGGGACTGGTCTGAGTGGGAGAATGGAAAGGAGTGAGCAGATAGGGATAGTTGGGACTAGGAGACGCCCTGGGGCAAAATGGGATTGGGAGAGGGGTCCTCCCTGCCTGATTCCCATACCCAAGGGCTCCGCAGACTGTGGGTAGGTACTGCGCTCCTCCCTGAAAATCCATCCAACTCGGGCGGTGCTATGTAATGCCAGGTCTTTTAGGAACAAGACTGCTATTATTGCAGATCTTGTTGCAACATCTGACCTGGCATGTGTCACCGAGACCTGGCTTGATGAGAATGCAGGTCCAGTACTAGCCTCTGCTGCTCCAGCTGGGTTCTCGGTGATACACCGCCCGATATTGGATCGTAGAGGCGGGGGAGTAGCTATCTTTTTTAAAATGGAGTTGAGTCTTGTGGATGTGCCAGTGGATAGTACTCGATCCTTTGGGTGTATCCTGGGAGCAGGTGCGGGGTTCAGGATTCTCCTCATCTATCATCCACCCGGTGATAGTGGAGAATTCCTGAAGGAGTTTGTGGACTTCATTATCGACATGGCAATGGAGTCGCCCAGATGGTTAATACTGGGTGACTTCAATGCCTGGGTAGACGATGAACTCTCGCATTTTGGAAAGAACCTCCTCCAACTTATGACTATGTTGGGCCTCTCACAGGTAGTTACCTCTGCTACCCATATAGGGGGTCACTCATTGGATCTAGTGTTTCTACTGGATTTGCACGCATTTGGGGGTGGAACCGAATGCATGGACAGACCATCATACCATAAGATTCGGCTTCAGGGCATCCCCAAATAGACCTGCCTCTACAGAGATAGTCCAGTATCGCCCTTTAAGGGGAGTTTCCCCAGAGGGTCTACTGGTGGTACTTTATCTATAGGGTATTTCAGGTGAGTGCATGGGTCCAGGGGACCTTGTTCTTGCCTATAATAAGGCAGTGAGTGAGGCCCTGGACCTAGTTGCTCCTGTCCGTGTTCACCCACTCACTCAACGCCCAAAGACTCTATGGTTTGAAGAGTCTTTAAAGGAACTGAGGAGAGTGGGGTGAAGGTTAGAGAGGGCTTGGCGGAAATCCGGCCTTGATGTGGACAAACTGAGGTTGATGGACCATTATGGTTCCTATCAATCAGCACTCACCCGTAAGAAGGCAGAATTCCTGTCCAGGGAGATTGCTGCTGCGCGGAACTGCCCGGCTCAACTCTTTCAGACCGTTGACAGACTGTGCAATCCACTCTGTCTGCAGTCTGGAAGAGATTTTTCACAAAAAAAATGTGATGAGATGGCTCAGTTCTTCACAGATAAGATTGCCAACATCAGGTCGGGTATCGGCAAAATTCCCTCTTTAAGGGTTTACGGTGATCGGCGCGAGGAAGCAAACACCTCTGTTACCTGGTCTGACATTGGTAGGCCGGAGCTCCTGGATATTGTGAGGATTGTCCAGATTGTAAGACCAACCAGCTGTAGTTTGGATCCGGGCCATACGTCACTATTATTAGGTTGCGTAGATACTATTTGTCTGATCCTTGCTGAAATTGTCTGGAAATCTTTGGGGCAGGGGGTCTTTCCTGACCCCCTAAAGGAGGCGGTCATTCAACCACTCCTAAAAAAGCCTTCATTGAATCCAGACTGCTTAGCTAACTACAGACCTATCTCTAACCCGCCCTTTGTGGGTAAGGTTATTGAAAAGGGGGTTGCACTACAACTGGATGACCATCTTATAAATCACAATGTCTATGATACTCTTCAATTGGGATTTAGGAAAAGACATAGCACTGAGACCGCCCTTGTCCGGGTTTTAAATGATCTCCTGATTGCGAGAGATCGAAAGGCTCATACTATTCTAGTCCTTCTTGCTCTCTCTACAGCATTTGATACTGTGGACCATGGTGTGCTTTTGGAGCACCTGCGGCTTTATTGTGGACTGACTGGTACAGTTCTGCATTGGTTTCGATCCTTCCTCACTGGTCGGAGGCAGAAGGTTGTCACTGGAATTAATTCCTCTGATGCCATCTCCCTATCCTGTGGGGTGCTGCAGGGCTCCATTTTGGCACCCATGTCGTTCGCTGTATATATGCTGCCATTGGGAGACATTATTAGGTGATATGATCTGGGTTTTCATTGCTATGCAGATGACACCCAGTTGTATCTGTCCTTCAATCCCGGACAGGAAGATGCGATCTCTATGCTTAACAACTGTCTATCCGAAATCAAAGACTGGATGAGTACCAGCTGGCGGAAGTTAAACCCGGATAAGACTGAGGTGCTGGCTGTGGACCCTGGTCACCTTGAGGTGGGTTGTAGGGCTGGGATTCCAGCGACCATATGGCTCGATGGTGTCCAACTCCCAACCTCAGACCAGGTATGTAATCTTGGCGTTATTATAGACGACGGACTGACCCTAAAATCTCAGGTGTCGGCCGTTGTCAAATCCTCATTTTACTATTTTAGGAATATCGCTTGGGTGAAACACCTGGTTCCTCTGGCTGACCTTCCTACCTTGGTCAACGCCTTTGTAACCTCTCACCTTGATTACTGCAATGCCCTGTACCTAGGGCTACTAGGGGTTGATATCTGCCGTTTGCAGCTGGTGCAGAATGCAGCAGCCAGGCTTTTGACTGGGACATCTAGAAATAGTCATATTACCCCTGTGCTGTGCAGACTGCACTGGCTGCCGGTTCAGTGGCGGATCACCTTTAAGGTCGGGCTACTGACCTATAAAGCCCTACATGAACAGGGACCGTGGTATCTGCAAGATCTCCTTACTCCCTACTGTCCCTCTCGCTCACTCCGATCTGCCGATGAGGGATTGCTAGAGATTCCCAGGGTTCGTTTAAAGACATCTGGGGCACGTGCATTCTGTTACGCTGCCCCCACCCTGTGGAATTCTCTACCTTGCCGGATACGAGGTTTCCTGACTGTCGAGAGTTTTAAATCTGAGCTAAAAACCTTTTTGTTTTTTAAAAGCATTTAAAGATTGATTTTATTATTAATATTTTGTTTATTATTTAATGTTAGTATTTTACAAAAAAACTAAATCCATGATGTTTGTACACTCCCAAAACAAGAACCTAGGACAACCCTTGCTCATTCTGAACTCACTGAAAGACCCCCTTGAGCAGGTTACCACTTTCAAATACCTTGGCATCACCCTAGACACTGTTCTCACTTTCCACAACCATATCCGGATGCTTAGCACCGCCGCCAATACACATATTGGTCTTCTTCACTGCTATAAGCACTGCCTCCCCCCTGAATCTCTCCATCTAGCCATCTCTGCATCTATTCTATCTCTAACTGATTATGAAATCATCATCTATGGTGCACCCAACACCACCCACCTACACAAGATTAGACTGGCCCTCAATAAGGCTTGTAGACTTGTTACAGGCTGTCCTAGATTTACACACACCTGCACCCTCTACACCTCAGCAAACTGGCTCAACTTCGATGGGAGGCTAAAGTATCAGGCCTGCCTCTTCGCTAAGAAAATCACCTCAGGATTACTCCCACCATCCCTCTCCCCACTACTTCAGTCCCCACAGTCTACCCGCCTCACACGGCAATCAGCGACTACCCACTTTAGGGTACCTCACTGCAAGACCACCTCAGGCCAAACAATGTTTCGATATCTGGCCTCATCCTGGCTCAACTCACTCCCAAATTCCCTCCTCACTGCCCAAACTTGGTCGGTTCAAGTCCCAACTAAGGGACCTTATCACCCAGGGATCAGTATGTGACTGTCCCTAAACCTGACCTTCCATTTCTACCACCCCACCTCCCCCCTCCCCCCCCCCTCCTCCCTTGACCATAGACCTAACACTGGTCCGCCACCTCGGCATGCCTATACCGTGACAATGGACCTCAATGTCCTGCCTTGGCCAATGAATGAACTCCTGGGCATGGCTAGCGCCATCGCCCTGAAATGTTATGTTTGTACCTGTAACCTTTTGCACTTTGTACCTTGTTAGCAGCTCTCTGTTACCTTTATTCCCTGCTGCTATTTTGCATTTTCTGTATTCATTTGCAACCATTCTGTAACCATTGTCTTTATTACTATGTTAGTTGTTACTTTGTTCACGGTTGTCTCTGTCTTATGTACGACGTGGTAAGCTTTGTAAAGGAGTCTTTGACTCAAAGGTGTTATCCGATATTTATCAATAAACAATAAACATTAGGAGGTGTGAAAAAATGGCAGTGTTGAAAATCTGGCGTGAAAATATTACTGATTTGCGAACTTACAAGGGTGCGTGGAAACTGCACAACGCATGCTCATAACACAGTCATTTAATGGAGTTTCATCACACAATTTTCAGCATAGGCATTTTAGGACCTCTGCTCATGAACAGTGTCAGTGTGATTTTCTCAATGTGTCCCGAACACTGATTTACCACAGTGACCATGCTATTGTGCGCCGGAAGAGTGAAAACACATTTCAGCCAGGATGTGAAAAATGACAGCTGCACTGATCATAAGGAAGTGTGGGAAAATGGCAATGTTGAAAATCTGGAGTGAAAATATTACAAAGTTGCGAAGGTATGAGCATGTGGGGAAATTGCACAATGCACGTTCGTAACACACTGATTTCATGGACCTTCGTCACCACATTTTCAACATAGGCATTTTAGGACCTCTGCTAATGAACAGTGTCACTGTCATTTCCGTAATGTGTCCCGAACACAGATTTCCCACAGTGACCGCTCTATTATACGCCAGAACTGCAAAAACACATTTTGGCCAGGATGTAAAAAATGACAGCTATACTGTTCATTAGGAGGTGCAGAAGAATGGCAATGTTGAAAATCTGGAGTGAAAATATTATTAATTTGAGAAGTTACGAGCATGCGTGCAAACTGCGCTATGCACGTTCGTAACACAGTAATTTTATGGAGTATCATCACCAAATTTTCAACATAGGCATTTTAAGACTTCTGCTCATGAACAGTGTCAATGTAATTTTCTTAATCTGTCCGGAACACTGATTTTCCACAGCAACCCCCGCTATTCTGCACCGGATGTGCGAAAACTCACTTTGGCCAGGATGCGAAATATGACAGCTATACTGCTCACAAGGAGGTGTGAAAAAATGCCAATGTTGAAAATCTGGCATGAAAATATTGCAAATTCGCAAAGTTACGAGTGTGCGTAGCAACTGCACAATGCACGCTTGTAAAACAGTCATTTTTTGGAATTTTCATACCAAATTTGCAACATAGGCTTTCTGAGAGCTCACCTCATGAACACTGGCACTGTCATTTTCGTTTTGTTAATCAGTCCCAAAAGGGTATTCTGCGCAGTGACCGCAAAATCACCTTTCGGGGCCGAATACCACCATGATGGTGACAGAATTCATGAGGAGGGGTCACAAAAACCCTATGTTGAAAATTTGGTGTCAAAATTCCAAAAAATGCCTGAGATATGCATCAAAGTTGAAAAAGCCCTATTCATTCCATTATACAGCGTACAGGCACTTCCTCAGTTCACGGTCGGCTTTGAAGAGTGCAGGCGTGTTCCCGTCCACGAAGATCATTGCACGGACTCGGAGGTAAGTATGGGGTGGGGGGTGTGGGAGGCAGGGTGCACAGTGGGTGGGTGCAGGTTGTTGGGGGGCAGGGAGACCGATAAGGGACCTTTTTTTACAGGTTTAAAAAAAAATCGGCGGAAGGGCTTTTTCTTTACAGGGGCATTGGGCACGCTGGGGTGGGCTCCCAGCATGCCACCTGAATGTTTTGGAGGTGTGTGCAGCCGACGGGGGATTGAGAACCCCCATTGGCACAAAAGCGGGAGGGGCACAGGAGCCGAGATGGATTGGGCACCCCCTTGGCACAACTCTCCCGCTACTCTTTCAGGAGGGCATCTGATGCCGATGGGGAGTGGGCTCCCCCGTTGGCACATCAAACAGGGAAGGGGGACATAATGCTGGCGGGGAGTGGGCTCCCCCATTGGCAAGTCAACTAGCACCAGGGATGGAAGCTGGCGAGTTGGGGCCCCATCGGCAAAACACGCTGCTGTGGAGAACATGCTGCTGAGGGGATTGACACCCCTCAGCACTGGGGCCAGATGTTGTTTGTGAACATGGTGGCAAGCGCGCCATGTTCCACAAACAATATTATAGTAGTAATGTTCCGCCCAGCAATGACGGGTCGCTCTCTCATTGCAGTGAATCGCTGATGCTGCAATGACAAGGCGGCCCCTGATTGCAGTGGCTGAAACGTTTCAAGGTTGTGTCACGCTGGCTGAACTAGTGTTAGCAGCAGCATGCCACGGCATTGGGGAAAGTGGGCCAAGCCTTTACAGGCTGTGGGGGCATTGGCCACAACAGTGCCGCACCTCCACAACCTGCTTCTGGAAAGCTGCAGCAATATGTTTCTTGCGCATGCACGTAAGCAACATAAAAATGGAAAATGAATGGTTTAGAATAAACTACTTAAAAATATGAGTAATTTGAAGGGTATTTGAAGGGATATTTGGAGCAAAAAATGAAGGGTAAAGATAAAAAATTGAAAATGAATGGTTGAATGGTATAAATGCTGAGAAATGAATTGACTTTGAGAATAAAACAACTGGAAATTTACCTTTCTTTTTCTGTATGGGCAATTCAACTCCCTCCTCCCCAATCAACACAGGTGTCCCCCAAGGGTCAGTACTCAGTCCCATCTTATTTTCTATCTTCCTGAATGATCTTCCTGATGCCTGCTTATCTGCCAGCATACACATGTATACTGATGACACACGATATGGGTGAAAGCCCGAAAGGCAAGGGGACAGGGAGGGCGACCAAATGTCGTGGGGTTGGCGACCCTAGTGACAGGATGTCGCTACCTCTACACCTTGCTTGAGGATGGGGAGTAAACGCAGCGGCGTGGCCTGAGAGGGGCAGAGGGATGTGAGGGGTGGTGCTGCGGTTGGCTGCCGAGCAGCGCGTGGCATCGGGGTTGGCCTCCGCTGCGGTGCTGGGGTTCTGGGTTCAGGTCTGGGTCCGGGCACTACTGTGCTTTTCTTGTGCCTGGCCCAATCCTTTTTTTTTGTTTGCTTTCACGTCACCCCCCGACATGCACCCCCTGGAGTTGAGAATCCTTAAGCAGGGGGGTGAGGGGGGCGAAGCCCCTGAGCGTGGGTGTGTGTGTGGGGTGGGGGCACAGCCCCTCTCACAGAAAGCAAGTATTTTCTGTCCCCAGCACTGTTTTTCCATGTGCTGAGGTTGTCACGGTGGCAAAATTATTTTCCCTGCCCTGACGTCACGATAATGCGAGTCGCCGTTTGGTGCTCACCATTATCACATAGAACCCTTTAACAATATCCAGTGCTGGTTTAGTGCTAACCAACTTTCTCTGAATGTCAAAAAAACAGTCTCTATGATCTTTGGCACTAGACAAAAGCTGTTCAAACAGGAAGCCACCTCTAGCTATCATACCCTGACCGGTTCCAAACTGGACAACGTCTCTTCTTTTAAGTACCTTGGGCTATGGCTAGATAAAAATCTAGACTTTGGTGGACACACTGATGCCATTCACAAAAAAATTCCTCCCTAAGCTTGGTGCCCTGTACAGGCACTGCAGCTGCCTGCCTATGCTAGCCAGGCATGAAACTGTCCAAAAGATGATTATCCCAGTCTTTGACTTTGGGGACTTTGTCTACAATTCTGCCCCTAGGACTACCCTAGCGAGGCTGGACACCCTCTTCAATTCCTTCTGCCGCTTTGTCCTCATCTGCCCTCCTCTCACTCACCACTGCAATCTCTATACCTCCCTTTCCTTCCCCTCCATCTCTGCCAGGCGCCAATCCCACACAGCTTATCTAGTAGGTAAGTACTGGCTAGGCTCCCTACCATCCTATCTGTCCTCCCTTTTGTCAATCCTCCCCACCTCCTATTGCCCACTTTGATCCTCAACATACAGAACACTCACCCTCCCACCGCAGTGTACATCAACTGATTGTAATGAATTCTCCTATTTATCCCCTTTCACTTGGAACTCCCTCCCCTTTGAAATTCACTGTGCCCAATCTTGCCATTTCCTTGCACTCCCCCATCGAACGCACATAGTACACTGCTGCAACTGTATCTAATCTCTTCTCTACTTCTACAACCATCTAGAGCTTAGTCACTATAACCTTCCACCATCCTTACCTATACATTGCTCCTCCTCTACCACTTACCTCCTTCTGAACGGGTAAAGGCCCTGAGTACACTTTCGCCCCTCCTCCTCTCTACCATTGTCCTTTTCCCCCCTGGCAGGGTTCTCAGCATCCTGAAGGGTTGAAGGCCCTGGCTACAGCTTCCCCTCCTCCTCCCCCTCCTCTTCTCTTCTTTCTGTCCTTCTTAGCTTCCTCCCACCACCTGTTCCACATAGGGATAATGCCTGGTGCCTAGTAGTTTCCCCCCCCATCCAGCTCACTTCCATCCCTTGCCTGCCATCACCCTACAATCTACCCCTTCGGCCAGTAGTACTGCTCTCAGCTGCCAGTCCTCTTTATCATCTAAAACTGGCCTTGTCACAAGGTTAAGTCCATTGGTGTGTCCAATATATTGCTGTTTTGGTACAATAGAATCAGTGACAATGCTGTATTACCTGTATAGTTTTGCATAATATATCAGTGTACTTCTAATTATGTAATTGCTTTTTGATTATTTGTTGTTAAAGAAATGTATATGATTCTGTACACTGTTTCCTGATTGTTGGCCTCCATCTCCCCCTTTATGTAGGCCCTGGCTATAGCTTCCCCCCATCCCCTTTTTGCAACTAAGCCTTCTAGCAGCTTTATCTCATTCTGTCTTGCTGAGGCATGCCATTTTGGTACTTTAGGTTTGCTTATTGCTCACTAGCATATCCTGTCTTGCTAAGGCAGTTGATTTAGGTCAGGTGATCTCTCTAGTACTTAGTCTGCTCCAGAGTACTAGCTAAGAAATTTGCTTCAAAGCCTCTCTGCCCCTAGTACTACTCTATAGTCAGGTGAACTCTTTTCTTATTAGCCTGACTAGGAGCTGTACTTAAGGATTACTGCTTCAGGCTCCACTGCCTATAGTAGTATTCTGCAGGGATTAAGAAATTCTCCTCCATTGAGAATCCCTTCTCTTGCCACTTGTAGTGCCCATTGGGTGATAGTCTCATAATGAGGGCATATTACCTGCTTCTATGCTTGTCTCTGCTCATCTTACATGTATTGGACCCGGACATGAATCAAAAAATAACTCCTAGAGTGGAGAATGGCTTTCTTTTTACATTGTCCGACCGGGACTTTTCCTATCAAGTAGAAGAACTTGTATGTGCTCTAACATCCCCTAGCCTGCTGCTGGTCCTTCACCTGCACCAGCATACAGGAACTCTTGTACAGCCTGCCCACAGGGCTACACCACCTTCTGCATACTTCCCCCTACTCCCACTGACTCTCTCAGTCAGGGTATTATTGTGTGCAGCATCAGGAAAACTGGGAACTAGCCTCAGAACTCACTATACTGCCGCAGACAAATCACGTAACTAAAAGAAGACCCAGGCACCACACTTCTCCTAGGACTCTGCAGGAAACTCTTGTTCCTGCTTTTACTATGCTCAGGAAATGTTGAACTTAATCCAGGCCCTCTGGCACCCATGGAATCCCCAGCAGAGCTACAAAGCCTCAAGGGGCTTACATTCTTGCATGTTAATGTATGTAGCCTATTAAAAAAAAATCACTTCTGTTCAGGCCTGGGTATGTCATACTGCTCCAGATGTTCTGGTGATTACGGAGTCCTGGCTCTGACTGGCGACCAGTAACAACAAAGTTAATATCCCCTCCTACTCTTTGTTCAGAGCCGACAGGCAAAACAGAGGTGGTGGGGTAGCTATTTACATCAAGGATAAAATCTCTGCCTCCATAATTGACTCAACCTCTGTCCCAAAAGAATTCGAAAGCTTGTCATTAAAGATTGAAATTGCCACCGGTGTCTCATTATGTATAATAGGATGCTACAGACCCCCATCAGCTGGACTACAGTTGTTAAAACATCTTGAAAACATCCTGGGTTCAGCATCTTCAGAGTGTATCATACTAGGGGACTTCAACTTAGACTGGCTCTCCAGTGTATCCACCCAACTTAAAATGTTCTGTGATTCCCTTGGGTTGTCACAGCTAATAATGGAATCTACTCATCCTAACAAGCTCAACCCTAATAACAGTACTTTCTTGGATATCATTTTAGTTAACAAACCCCATTTATTCTCCCATGCTGGCGTCTTTTTCTCTGATATTAGTAACCATTGCTTCATCGCGTGTGTAAGATCCACTCTTAAATCCACAACTGTGCAAAATTCTCCTTTAAAGGTGCATACGCAACTTTGATCTCCATGGGTATATATCAGGAACCTAAGAGACTCCATGCCATGGCAGAACTTCTATCTAGCCAAGCCCCTGACTACAGCTTGTGATATTTTCTCAGAAATTGTGCTAGGGGCTCTCAACAAGTATGCTCACATAGTAAAAGTTTGTGCCAGAAACAAATCCTGTCGGTGGTTTACAGAAGACCTGAAAGATGCTTTGTGGAGTAGAGATGTACTCTGGAGAACTGCTAGGAAAACTAATTTAATGAATGACTGGAATTCTTTCCGGAGGGTAAAGAACCTCTGCACCAAAATGGTCAGAGAAGCCAAAGCTAATTTCTACTGCTGTCAGCTGGAGAGTTCCTCAAGAAATGCCTCAAAATTCTGGAGTACTATCAAAGACATTGAAGGTCACATCACTGTAAATTCCCTACCTACTAAATTATTGATCGACAATACTGTCATCTCCAACAGACCGTCTATCCTCGATGCTCTCAATAATCATTTTGCCACTGCAGGGCTAGCCTTTGACTCCTCTCCCGCTGAATATCCTCCGCCAACAACTAGATTGGATACACAAGAAAAACCCATCCCCAGTCCATCCTTCTCTCTGCAGCCTAGCTCCCTGAAAGAAGTCAAAGATCTTTTCCTTCAGCTGGACACTAGGAAAAGTGCTGGGGCCGACCTCATTGACCTGTACTTCTTAAAGGTCGGCTACCATGTCCTCGCAGTCCCAATTACTCATCTCTTCAACTTATCCTTGTCCCAGGGTGACCTACTGCCCATTTGGAAAAATGCACTTGTGGTCCCTTTGTTTAAGTCAGGAGATCCTACTGACCTCAATAACTACAGGCCAATCTCCCTACTTCCAATCCTGTCAAAGATGCTGGAGAAAATAGTGAACTCCCAGCTTCGGAAGTACCTGGGATCAGAAAAATTGCTCAACCTGTTACAATCCAGTTTTAGAGCACAGCACAGAACAATCTCTGCTCTAGCCAAGGTGACAAATGACTGGCAGCTTGAATTAGACAAAAAAAAACTTTGTCTGTGCATTTTTTTGGACCTAAGCAAGTCATTCGATACCGTTGATCACAGACTGCATCTGTCGTCCCTCTAGAACATTGGTTTGGATTCCCTATCCCTTAAATGGTTCTCCAACTACCTCTCAGGACGACTTCAACAAGTAAAGGCAGAAGGGGAAGTTTCTCCACCAAAACCGCTATTGAGGGGTGTACCTCAAGGTTCCATTCTTGGTCCCTTGCTCTTCACCATTTATATTAATAACGTAGATGCCCCCATCAAAGAAGCACAAATACATCTATTCACGGATAATACGGTACTCTATGCTAGTAGCCCCACACCTGAAGTGGCCTGTAAAGCCCTTCAAAATGAATTTAATCTGCTGCAACATCAGCTTATAAACCAGAAACTGCTCTTAAATGCAGAAAAAAACAAAGCAATGTTCCTCTCATCCCTTCAAAATGCAATAAATCCTGCAATTGCTGGGACACTCCCGCAGATCACTACCATTCTAGGTGAGCAGTTGGACTACGTACCAAAGTTCAAGTACCTGGGGGTCTGGTTAGACCATAGACTTACTTTCACAGATCACTTAGAAGAACTGGCAAAGAAACTTAGACAAAGACTTGGTCTGTTCTTTAGGATTAATAATCTCCTCACAAGAGATGCTAAACTGAAACTGGTTCAAACTACCTTTCTTTCCCTATTGGATTACGCAGACTTTCTATATAGTCAGGGACCTGCAGGTACCCTAGCCAAACTTGATAGGCTTTATCACAGAGCCGTAAGATTTATCACAGGTCTTCCATACTCAACCCACCACTGCACATTGTACACAGCAGTGGGATGGTCATCCCTTGCTTAGAGATGGCAAAAAAATGCTGCGGTTTGGACATACAAAGCTTTCTCAAATAAACTGCCCCAGTATATCTCTGTCTGTTTACCTTTGTGCACTCCGGGGAAGTATGCCCTGAGAAGCACCTCATATATCTACCTTTATGTTTACAAAGCAAAATCTCCCATTGGCAGAGCAGCCATCAGCTTTGTGCTCCCTCAATTTAGGAACAAGCTGCAAAAAACTTTGAAATTAACTCATCCCATCAGTCTAGCAGCTTTTAAATCTCTATATCTACATCATAATAAGGAGTCCTGTGCCTGTCTACCCTAAATAGTGACTCCTATAAGTCAAAGCACACTCTAATTACTACTGTTAAAAGAATTATCACATCTATAATTGACTCTTCCCTCTCCCCTTTTTCTACCCCCGTATCTGTCCCTTCCACATTCCTTTGACCCTGGTTCCAGCTCTAAATTCTCCATACTGTATCACTATATATCTTTTTATATTAGGTTTTATTTGTGTTCAGTGCACCTGATATGTATATTTCTTTACTTTTATGAAAAATTGTGTCCTACCCAAAACTAGCTGTATCTTCTGTTCCAAACATATACTACTGTCAGTGCTACCTGCTGATACTTTCTATATACTGTATTATTGTATCTTACTTTATTTGTATTATTACTATTTTCTTGTGTGTTGCATCCCATGTATATTGTCCCTTGTTCCTTGTTAACAAACCCAGGTCCACCTCGAAAGTGAGCTTGCTCAACGGTGATCGCCTGGTTAAATAAAGACTTTGATTGATTGATTGATTGATTATGTTAATTCCCCTTCCCCCAGGATGCTTCTGGAAACGAGCTGTTCACAATTCATGTTGCTTTCCTGGTTAATCTCTTCAAAATAAAATAAAAAAATAATCTTATTGCACTTGTGCAGAGCCAGGGTTACAGCTGTATTTTGTGAGCCAGGGTTAAGAGCTCTATATTTCAGGCTTCGGGTGAGTCTGCCTAATTCAAATTCTATTCAGCTATGGTTCCTGCTCTTATTATTTCATCCCATTTGTGGACTCTCTTCCACTCTTGTGCATGCGCAGTAGTGACTGACCTGAATCATATTATTTCTCCAGTCTTCCCACCCTATGCTAATCCCTGTTCTTCTCTCTTCCCATTATGCTCCAACAGACCTCCCCTCCTAACTCACTCCTCTCCCAGAACAGAGCTTGGTCTGAACTGAGGAGCAGGATAGCTACGGTGCCTGAAATCCTCCCACAGTACATGAGACTGCTGCTGTTTGGGGGAAGGGCTGTTTTTAAAGATTTAGCCCAGTATTCTCTATCATTTTGCCAACTAGTCAGTTTGTGCATTTGCCTTAAGTGTTTTATTCTATTGGCAGAGTTAAACTGATTGTTTCCGAGGCTCTTTAACAGTTTAACTGCTGCACATACCGTGTTATCCTGAATGTACTTTAAGTTCATTAATGTGCTGCTCACTGCACTTGTTCAGATCCAGGGTTAGAGCTGTATTTTGTGAGCCAGTGCTAAAAACTGTATATTTCAGGCTTCGGTGTAGTCTGCCTAATTTGAATTTTTTTTTTCAATTTAATAAACTTTATTAAGGTTCACAACATACATAAGTTCACATCTATGCACAAAGAAATACAAAGGGAAAAACTATAATATGACAATAAAAACAGAAAAAACATCAAAAACAAACTACTCCTCATTCAACTCTACCCCCATGTAGACTCCAACCCTACTCCCAGGCAAAGAAAGGAGTAAACCCAACATTATAAACACATGGTCTTTAAAGTTAATAATTATTTAATACAGTTAATACAAGAGACAGAAATAATACATTTTAGGTTGATATTAAGACAACAAATCATACAAAGGAGCCAGTGGCTACAGAATTGCAGCCTAGCCTGGTTAACCGAAGCAATGGCTGCCTCAGCATTTAGAGCCTTGAGGACCTCCTGAATCCATTCCGACTTAGAAGGGAGTTGCAGTTCCTTCCAATGTCTCAGGAGGATTAACTTAGAAACCACAGCAATACATGACATAAAATATTTATGAGCTTTATAACTAATATCTGAATAATTACCCAATAAACATATTTCTGACTTGAAATAGTTGGCTTGCCCAAAAAGGCAGGATGTTGAAACCTTCACCATATGCCAGAACTGAACCAGTATGGACAGGTCTATATCATATGGACTAAGGTGCCGCCCATCTCCAAGCATGGATGATATGCTGGGTTAGGAATCTTCTTCATTCTATATAATTTTGATGGTGTCAAATGCAAATTATGGAGTAAATCAAACTGTATCAGTCAAAGTCAGTCTTGTTTCATATTCATATATCTATATATATATATATATATATGTATATCTATATATATAGATATATATATGTGTGTGTATATATATATATATATATATATATATAATATACATCTATATATAGTTATTCCTCCAGATATGGGACCAAGTAGTCTCAGTATAATCCAGGCAAAGCTCTCTTTGCCAAAAAAAAGCTGCTGAAGAGGAGGTATTCCATAAGGACTTACCTAATTCCTTATACAAAGCTGAAATTGCTGTTGGTCTGACTGAGAGCTGGATCCCAATATCAAATTTAAGTCCTGCTTGCTGCTCCAAGGTGGACCTCCCAGATATGACAGTACACATTGGCGCAGCTGTGTATATCTAAAAAAGTCCAATGCTGGCAATTTAAAATGGTCTCTAAAGGAGTCAAAGGTATAGAAGGAAGAACCTTGGAATAGATCTCTTAATTTCTCCAGCTCCAGACCCTTTCAGTGATGCAAGTTTAAAGTTTTGTAGCCTATTCGCAAATTAGGGTTAAGATATAATGGTTGTGATAGGTCTCGACCTCGTACCAAACTGCAAAGTTGACAAAAGTGAGCATGAGCCTTGATGGACCAACCTACAGGACAATGTTTAAGACTGGCAGGTAATTTACTAAATGGAATGTATAAAAGGGAAGGTAACGAAATCCCCCACAAGGCAGCTAATGATGGTTCCAGTCATAACCAATCTGGAAGATAGGTATGACCTTCTATAGGATAAACCCATTGGAAAGTTTTGGCTTCATGTGCCACTAAATAATATCCAAACATAAGGGATACCAACTCCCCCTAGTTCCCTCTGTCAGCAAAGTTTAAATAGAAAACAACGGGGTGTTTTCCCCAACCAAAGAAACCTCGAGCAAATTGAGTTAATTCTATTAAACCATGCTTTAGAAAGGAATATATTTAACATCATTAGTGGGTACAAAAATGTGGAAATATAGCCATCTTCAATACATTTATTCTACCTCAAAGGGAGATAGGGAGGTTGGACCAACGCTGGAGATCATGATCCATTGATTTAATAATTGGATCCCAATTCCACTTTTTTAGTAGATCAAGGTCCAGAGTCAATTTAATACCTAAATAAATTAAGGCTTTAACTTCCCAATTCAAACCTAATGAAAGGATTTCAGCTTTAGAACAATTAACAGTTAATGGGAATACTTTAGTTTTAGATAAATTTAGTTTATATCCAGACAGATGGCCAAACAATGAAAGAGTCTGTAGTGCAGCTGGTAAGGAGGAGAGCCATCTGGAAAAGTGCAAAAGGACATCATCCACAAACATCAAAACTCTGAAAGCCTTGGTGCCCACTGAAATTCCCCAAATCTCTGAATCAGTAATGATTTTCCTTGCTAGAGGTTCAATGTATAAATTAAACAACAATGGGGATAAGGGGCAACCTTGGCATGTACCCTGGTATATGTCAAATGGGGGAGATAATATATTATTGCACAAAACTTTAGCTGTTAGAGTAGTATACAAGACTTTAACCCAATTAATGAAATCATTAGGAATATCATATTTAGGGAGGAAAGAAAAGAGATACTTCCATGATATCCTGTTAAAAGCCTTCTCTGCACCCAGGGAGACCTAGACAGTTTCTGAATTGTCCTCCCTGGATGCAAAGAGTATATGAAATAATTTGCGGAAGTGATCAGTAGCATGGCACCCCAAAATAAAACCCACCTGTTCTGGCCCTATTAACACTTGCCATACTTTCTTTAATCTGTTGGCTAAAATATGGGCAAGTAATTTAATGTTAACATTCAATAAACAGATTGGCCTGTAATTTTCTGGAATTGTAGGATCTCTTCCAGGTTTAGGCAGCAGTAAAATTTTGGCTTACAAAAAGGATCTGTATGTGATCTTATGTTTATATATGTACAGTAAATAAAAAACTGGGTCACAGGAGGGGTAAGTTCTCTGCCGAATGTCTTATAGAATAAGGGGATAAACCCATCCGGCCCCTGGGCCTTCCCAGCCTTCAAAGAACTAATAGCCTGTGAGACTTCGGCCTCTTTAATAGAGACAGACAAGGAATGTTTTTGTTCAGTTGTACTGTAAGTTGTGGAAGAGTAATGGTGGAAAAAATAATCAAACTCAGTTTGCCAATTAATAGAGGATGGCCAGACCGTGTATTAGCTCTGACAGAACTCTTTAAAGATCCCAACCAATCTTTTGAGGTCAGTAGTGTTCTCTTGGGTATCTGGATCTTGTAAGGCATTTACCCATCTATCAGCCTGCCTCTGTTAAAGTTTTAATGCTAGTAATCTACCAGCTTTATTGCCTTGACCTATATAGGATGCTTGAACTGAGACTGCAGTTTTAGAAACCTTTTCCAACAAAAACTTTGAATATGTGGCTCTGAGGTGGTGAAGCTCTGCCCATAGTTTCTCATCTGAAGATGAACCCAGTGATTTTTCTAGATCCTTTATATTTTTTAGACATTCATCAATGGCATGCTGCATTTTCTTCTTCTGAATACTAGCCAGTCTAATTGGTTCCCCATGCCAAATGGTCTTTATCACCCCCCCACCACACATCCAGGGTAGAAACAGAATTCAGATTTTCATGAATGGAATGGGTAATGAATCATTTAAGGTTATTCCTCACCTTTGGGTCTGATAATAGTAAAGAATATAGGGTCCAGGTTTTGCTATATTGTAAAGACTTGGAGGGGCATCATTGAAGAGTAATTGGTGAATGGTCCGACAAAACTCTAGCTTCAATGTTGGGTGATAAAATAGAGGTCATTAAGGTCTGACTAACAAGAAAGTAATCAATCCTTGAGTTAACCTTATGGACAGGAGAATAGAAAGTATAAGACCTATCGCCAGAATTTGAAGTCCTCCAAGGATCAACTAGGCCCAAGTTTGCATAAATTCCCAAAATGCTGTTTGGGCCGGGGAGAGATCCACCTTCCTGTTAAATGACCTGTCTGAATCTGAACAGTATACTAGGTTCCAGTCACCAGCAAGAATAATCTGCAAGTGTAAAAAGGGTGTCAAAATACCTGCTATGGTCAGAAAATATCCCGGGGAATCACTATTTGGCCCAAAGACTGAAATAAGTACTACCTCCAAATTTGCCAATGTACCCTGGAGGAAAGTATATCATCCTTCTAAGTCCCGCACTTACATTATGAGTTTAAAAGGAACATTTTTTTGTATAAGAATAGTGACCCCTCTTTGCCTTGTACCCCTCCTCCAATCCGAACACTTGTCCCACCTATAATTTCCGTAAGTGGGCTAAATTATCGTTAGGAAGGTGGATCTCTTGGATAAAGGCTATCTGGTTTGCAAATATCTTAAATGTCTCAGAATCCAATTCTTTTTTTTTAATATCCCTTACCCCACTTACATTCCATGAAGATAGTTTCCATACTAATGCCGTATAAAAAAACATAGGATGCCCCTTTCATAATATACCCTACTTTTAGAGTCTGCATGAACCCCCCCACCCAAAGGAAACTGCCCACATTCCCAACACAGAAAATAAACAGAAATACATACATTATCTCCCCTCCCAAAAAAGGAAATAAAGTTAATAATAACTTTACTTTGTCCTAGGCCTTGTGCCCTCTCCACTTCCTGTGGTCTGTGAGGTCTGCATGGATCCTGTCCTCTCCGAATCAACTAGAAAGAAAAGGAAAGGTATGAACTATTCTTCCTCATAACAACATACCCAATAATAATGCAGTATTAGCAAAAGTCATGTGACTTAGGAGACCCCTCTTAAACCTGATGGTAAGTAACTTGAATTATTTTACCCTTGTTTTTGTCTCCAAAAATAAATGGTAAGGGAAACAAAAGGGGTCAGAAATCTGATTTTAACATATGAGGGTACACTCACCTTCCATTTGTCCCCTGGAGTGAGTCATTTACAGGCATGAACATAGAACAAAGATTTACTTTAGGTAGTTCTCTTAACCAGAAATAGGGTAAAGTCATTGCTTAGGTCAGAATCAAAAAGTATAAAAAGAAAAACCTTTTACATAATATGAGCTAGGTTCCTCTCACCCTGATAGTTCTCCATAGAAAAAACCTTCGACACGATAGTTTAGAAGCTCCAGGGGTTAGTAATAAAGTAAATAGCATCATATTACTATTTAAACAGATTAAGTAAATACACATTGTAAATAAGTTTGGTTGCAAGAACTTGACCATATATAGTATAATTGAAGACCAAAAACAGTAACTTCCAGTTAGGTAAACTGCTAAATAAGAAAAGTAAACAGGTTCCTTCTGTTTTTTAGAAACATCAAGAAGCGGAAGAGAAAAAAAAAAACTCTCTGGTGCAGATTATTCAATGCATATTGGAGAAGTCATTTCTGATTGAGCCGATTAGCTGATCCTTCACCAGAATGTACAAAGTTCATATGGCTTACCCTGGACTTAAAAAGAAACATGAACTGTCTCCCCAGTTAGGAATCTAACACTTTAGCTAACCATCACAACTGTCAGTATCTTTCGAGCACAAAATATGAAATCCTACACTTTCTAGGGATGGCGTAGCATATCCTGGAACCACAATTCCCAAATCAATCATTTTTGGGAAATATTTGTGCCAGTTCTTGCTGCACTTGAGAGGCTGAATCAAATTTAACTGTCCCTTTATCAGTTAAAACCTCAAGCCTGGCTGGATATAAAATTCTATGTTTAACACTGGCCACCCAGAACCTTGCTTTAATATTTCTATAGGCTGCATGATCCACACGTACCTTGTAAGTGAGGTTTGAGACCAGTCTCAGGGGTTTTCCCTCCCATTGCAGTTTCTCTAAATTTTTTGCTGCCTTGAGTAAATGATCCTGATCTAGGTAGTTCAGTACTCTGAAAATGGCAGGCCAAGGTGGATCCCCCTGGGGTGACTTTGGGTGTAAGGAACAATGGGCCTGCTCAACTATATAGCTGATGTAATTGGGGGAGGGACCGGCGACTTTCCCTCACAGCTTTTGTATAAATAGGACTGGTGAAGGGCCTTCCTCCCCCTCTGGCAATCCCAACAGTTTCAAATTGTTTCACCATGATCTCCCCTCTAGATCTTTGACTTTTTGTTCCAACTTGGAGATTTGGTGTTTGAGTTCCTGTGTGTCAGGTTCCAGCTTTAATAGGCGATCCTCCATGGATGAAACTCAGGTCTCCACATCTGATACTCATACCATAAGTTCATTTACAGCTGGTTTTACATCCTTAACTCATCTATCAGAGAAAATAATGCAGCTTTATAAAAATAGATGTTTGGTAGTGATCTCTGATGGTAGAGTGGCTGGAGGTGTAGGTGGGGAATTGCTGTGTCGAGGCCACTTGGCCTCCAAAGTGATTGCATCATCGGTTTCTCCAGGCAGGTTTTATTGAAATTCCATGTCTGGTTCTGCGACTGGTTTGCATGTTTCCAAGGGTTACCAAGAACATTGTAGGAAGCATAGAAAGGTTAAGGAAGGAATAGTGAAGATTAGTAAGGGAGAGGGGAGGTGGGCAGAGGGAGACAGTGAAAAGGCAGAGATACTGAATGAATACGTTTGCTCAGTATTCACAAAAGAAGATGAGGAGGAGTTACCTAAACCAGACAATACAAGCACTCTGGGTAGGGGGGTTGACACTAGTCCATTTACAGAAGAAAGAGTCCTGAAAGAACTCCTAAAACTCAAGGTGGACAAAGCAATGGGGCCTGATGGGATTCACTCCAGAATCCTAAAAGAACTAAAGGAGGACCTAGTGACACCACTGACCACACCTTTTAACAAATCATGGGAGGATGGGGTGGTACCTGAGGACTGGAGGAGGGCATATGTGATTCCCCTTCACAAAAGTGGGGCAAGGCAGAAGCAGGAAACTACAGACCTGTAAGTTTGACCTCAGTGGTAGGGAAATGATGGAATCACTTCTGAAAGAAAGAATTGTTGAGTACCTAGAGGCCAGCGGGGCACAGGACCCAAAGCAGCATGGATTTACAGTAGGAAGATCATGTTAGACGAATCTAATAGATTTCTTTGACTGGGTGACCAAAGTAATAGACCAGGGAGGGGCTGTGGATATGGCCTACCTAGACTTTAGCAAGGCATTTGACACAGTCCTGCACAAAAGATTAATAATCAAGTTAGCTAGCCTGGGAGGGGACCCCAGGGTGGTAGCCTGGGTTGCAAACTGGCTGCACAACAGGACACAGAAGGTAATAGTGAGTGGAACACATTCCGAAGAAAGGGGAGTCACTAGTGGAGTATCTCAGGGCTCAGTACTGGGTCCAGTCCTTTTTGACATCTTTATAGGTGACATTGCAGAAGGTCTGGAGGGAAAGATATACCTCTTTGCAGATGATACAAAGATCTGTAACAGAGCTGATACACAAGGGGGGGGTAGAAAGGATGAGAAGGGACTTGGCAAGGTTGGAGGAATGGTCAGACATATGGCAACTTAGATTCAATGCAAAGAAGTGCAAAGTAATGCACCTGGGAAACAAAAACCCAGGAGAAGAGTACACAATAGCAGGGGAGGTACTAACAACAACAAAAATGGAACGGGACTTGGAGGTAGTCATATCAGATGATCTAAAGGTTGGTAAGCAATGTGAGAAGTCAGTAAGGAGAGCCAGGGGGGATACTGGGATGCATAGGAAGGGGCATCACAAGTAGAAAAAGGGAAGTGGTTATCCCTCTGTACAGACAGTTGGTGAGACCCCATCTGGAGTACTGTGTGCAGTTTTGGAGACCTCACCTATGCAAGGACATAGACAGGCACTGTCCATTTCTTGCTCCTCATGTCTGACCACACCCCATTCTGGGAGAGGAGCAAATGAGTGGCGGGGAGGGGTCTGTAGGAGCCTAAGGGAAAGAGAGAAGAAAAGGGATTAGAATAGGGGGGATGACTGGAGAAACAATAGGATTCAAGGCAGTCACTCATCATAGAGGAATGGTGTCCATGAATGGGATCAAACTATGAGAGCAGAAACAGTGACTGACGTGACCAAAATTTAAAATAGGCAGACTACACCCAAAGTGTGAAATATACAGCGCTTAACACTGGCTCACAAAATATAGCTCTAACCCTGGCTCTGCATAAGTGCAGTGAGTAGCACATTAATGATCTTAGAGTACATTCAGGATAAAATGGTATGTGCAAAGTTAACAAAAGAGCCTCAAAATCAGTTTAACTCTGCCAACAGAGTAAAACACTTAAGGCAAATGCACAAATTGACTAGTCGGCAGAGTGATAGACAATACGCGACTAAATCATTAACCCCTCCCCCCCACACACACACAAACAGAAACCATCTTATATACTGTTGAAGGATTTCAGTCACAGTTCCTTTCTTGCTCCTCAGGTCTGACCATGCTCCGATCCAGGAGAGGAGTGAGTTGGAGGGGGGTTGCCTGTAGAAGCCTAAGGGTAAGAGAGAAGAAATAGGATTAGCATAGGGCGGAAAGACTGGAGAAACAATAGAAATCTGGGTAGTCACTATCACGCATGCACCGGAGTGGAATGGCATCCTTGATGCCCTACAGGGGGCATGCCTCAGACAGCTAGTATTGGAACCCACTCAGGAGGGAGCAATCTTAGACCGGGTACTCTCAAATGGGGACGGAGAAAGAATCTCAGATTTAGAAGTGGGTAGCCATCTGGGAACAAGCGACCACCAAACAGTGTGGTTCACGATAAACACAGCCATACAATCAAGCCATACAAAAGCAAGAGTATTGGACTTTAGGAGGGCTGACTTGGGGAAAATGAGAGAGTGCCTCAGAAAAGCACTAGCAAACAGGCAAGAAGGAGGGGTGGAGGAACAATGGGGAGTAATCAAAACAGCCATCACAGAGGCAACAAGCCTTTGTGTAAAGCAAATCAATAAAACACAATGAAGGAAAAAAACGCTATGGTTCTTAAAAGAGGTGGCAGGGAAGGTTAAGGAGAAAAGGATAGCATTCAGGAAATATAAGGAAACACAGAAGGAGCAGGACAGAGAACGTTATCAGTTAAAGCAGAAAGAGGCTGGGAAGGCAGTCAGAATAGCAAAGGCCCAAACTGAGGAAAGGATAGCCAGTTCTGTTAAGAAGGGGGATAAGACCTTTTATAGGTACATTAGGAAGTGAAGAAAGACCAAAGGAGGGGTACTGAGGCTTAATAAAGGGGAGGGAATGTGGGTAGAGGGTGACAGTGAAAAAGCAGCGATACTGAACAAATATTTCTGCTCAGTATTCACAAAGGAAGAGGAGGGTGGTACCTAAACCAAACAAGAAAAACACTCTGAAGACGGGGGTCGATACCAGTCCATTTACAGAAGAAAGAGTTCTGAAAGAACTAATAAAATTGAAGGTGGACAAAGCAATGGGGCCTGATGGGATTCACCCAAGAATTCTAAAAGAACTAAGGGTAGAACTAGTGACACCGCTGACTACTCTCTTTAACAAATCATGGGAGGTTGGGGTGGTACCTGAGGACTGGAGGGGGGCAGATGTGATTCCTCTTCACAAAAGTGGGAGCAGGACAGAGACAGGAAATTACAGACCAGTTAGTTTGACCTCAGTGGTAGGGAAAATGATAGAATCACTTCTGAAGGAAAGAATTGTTGAGTACCTAGAGGCCAGTGGGGCACAGGATCCAAGGCAGCATGGATTCACGATGGGAAGGTCATGTCAGACGAATCTAATAGATTTCTTTGACTGGGTGACCAAAGTAGTAGACCAGGGAGGGGCTGTGGACATGGCCTACCAAGATTTTAGCAAGGCATTGAATAAATTAATTAATTAATTAAAACAAGCTTTTGTCAATGCTAAATGTGTGTCGTGTGCACTGATTTCCTGGGAGGGAGGAGGGGATGTTTGAAAATTGCTTCAGTGAAGTTATTTGTGAGGTGGAGTCCCAGAAAACATATGTTGAAAATTTTGGGTAAAAATATTTAAAAATGGTCAAGTTATGCCACTAAGTTGAAAACCAATTGAAATACATTGATTCCAAAAGTGCTTACCTCAGTTCGCTGTTGGGCTTTGAAGAGCAAAGACATGCCTGCAGTCCAAGGAAGACTACTGCGACTGACCACTGGTGGGTAAGAATGGGGTGGGTGTGTGGGGTGGTGGGTCCTGAGTGGTAGGGTGGGAGGTTGGGTAATGGTGCAGTGGACAACAATGGATGGTTTTCTTTTTTTACAGGGGCAAAAAAATGTTGACGAGGGACAGTTTTCTTTTTTTTAAGGAGCTTGCAGAACATATGAGGACACTGGGGGATTGAGCACCCCCAGTGCCTGTATACTGTTTTGGGGAGGTTTACATAGCTGACAACAATGGATGGACAGATGAGGACACTAGGGGATTGGGCACCCCTAGTGTCTGTATACTGTTTGTGGGGTGGGCAACACAGCTGACAACAATGGACAGACAGATGAGGACACTGGGGGATTGGGCACTCCCAGTGTCTGTATACTGTTTGGGGAAGGGGAAGGGTTTACACAGTGGACAATGATGGACATTTTCCTTTTTTCAGGATAAAAAGCAAGCATTTGTCATTACTGAATGTTTGATGCATTGGAAGATGTCTGCCTCTGCACCTTGTTTATGCCCTTGAGGTACTTGAACATGTCTATCATCTTCCCCCACTCCCTCCTTTCCTCCAATATGTACATATTGAGGTCCTTTCAATCTCTCCTGATATGTTCTGTGTTGCAAGCCATGTACCTTCTTGGTTGCCTGTCTGTGGACTGCCTCCACCCTGTCAATGTTCTTGCACATTTGCGGCCTCCAGAATTCCACACAGTATTGTAGCTGAGGCCTCACTTGTGCACTATACAATGGCATCACCACCTCACACCTTCTGCTAGTGATACGTCTGCCTATGCACCCCATAATGCCACTGGCCATCCTTGCAACATTTGTGTCCTGCTTTGACACCTTTAGGTCATCAGAACTGATAACTCCTAGGTCCTTTTCTTCCTTGATGATCATCAGCACCTCCCACTCCACCCACCCATCCAGTAGCTCTCCCCAGGTTTCCCTCTTCTCAGGTACATTACTTGCACTTCTTTGCATTGAACCTCAGTTGCCACTCCTCAGATCATTTTTCAAGCCTCTCCATGATTCTGCTCATTTTCATCATCTCTTCTGGAGTATTCACTCTGTTACAGATGTTGGTGTCATCTGCAAACAGACCCGACAAACCTTTCCTTCTAACCCTTCTGCAAAGTCTACAATGAAGACATTGAACAGGACTGATCCCTGAGGTACCCTGCTAGTCATCCCCCTCTCCCTGGATTGGATCCCATTACCACCACTCTCTGCCTCCTGTCCATCAGCCAGTTTCTAATCCAATTTATCAGCTTGTGTTCCATTGCCAAATACCCATCTTGTTAATCAACCTTCTATGTTGGACATTGTTGAAGGCTTTGCTGAAATTAAGGTAGTTGACGTCAACCCCCCCCCCCAAATTTACTTCTTTATTGAGGCATTAAGGTTTCCAACCCTACTGCCCACCCCACCCTACCCTGCAGAGACTGACAGGCATTGGATGTGTCCTTTGGGTCACTGGCTGTAATACTCATGCCATTCTACCTCCATTCTGCAGACACTGACAGGCATTGTAGTGTGCCTTGATGACCTTTGCCCTAACACTCATTCCATTCTATAATGAAATGAGCTGAGATGGGTGCAGTACAGGAGAATGGGGTGAGCGTTCAGGCCAAAGATTCCAAGGCACACTCTGATGTCACTGGCTGTAGGGTGGGGGTGGAATGGTGTGAGCATTACGGTCGACAACCCCAAGACACACGCCTGATGCCTGTGAGTCTCTACAGGTTGGGGGGGGGGTTACGGTGGGAAACCTTAACATTCCAGGTGTTTGTTGGTATTTTCACTCAAGATTTTCAACATGGGCATTTGGGGACACTGCCTTATGAACAGTGGCACTATCATTTTGTTACTTAATCCCAAAAGACAAGTTAGCACAGTGACTGCGTCATTCGGTGCCACAGGTGCGAAAACACATTTTGGGCAGGATGTTAAAAATGACAGCTGTACCATTTATGAGGAGGTGTGAAAAAATGGTAACACTGAAAATCTGGAGGGAAAATGTGAAACATTGGTGAAGTTACCATTGTGCATAGAAACTGCACAACACGCCAGTAAGCACTGTAATTTTTTTAATCCATCCCAACAGTTGATTTTGCACAGTGACAGCGCCATTCTGCAACCCAGGTATGAAAACACATTTTGGGCAGGATGTGAAAAATGACATCTGTACTGCTCATAAGGAGGTGTGAAAAAATGTTAAAAATCTGGAGTGAAAATATTAAAAATTGGCAAGGTTATGAGCGTGCGTAGAAACTGCACAATGCACACTCTTAACAAGGTAATTTTTTGGAATTGTTTCACCAGATTTGTAACATGGGCTTTATGGGACCCACCTCATGAACAGTAGCACTGTCATTTCGTTATTCAGTCCTGAAAGGTAATTCCACCCAATGACCATAAAATCACCTTTTGGGACTGAGAAATAAAATGGCAGTGCCAGTGTTCATGAGGTGGGGTCCTAAGAACGCCATGTTGAAATTGTGGTGCCAAAATTCCTAAAACTTGCCAAGATATCAACCTAAATTGAAAGCCCTCCATTGACTCCGATTATACTGCTTCCCTTTGGTACCTGTCAATTGAGCACTACCAGAAAAGCGACGCACTATACAGAACTAGTCTGGTAAGTGCTCACATAGACAGAGAGGGAGATTTACAGCACTTGCTGTAAGCACTCCCCTGGTCACTGTCCATGGTCCTGTAATCAGGACAAGAGCTGCAGGGAACAGGAGACTGACTGAGTTGCTTCTGTAGTGTGGAGGGCTGGGGCATGGAGCAGCTTAACCAGTAACAATGACGACTAGGGTTCTAATCCTGGTCTATGGCATTTATTACTACTCTGGGACTTAGTTCTGTTTACATGGGGCTGTGGATACAGTATTTCATGTCCCCACAAAAATTAACTTTCCCTAAGATCTGCTCCCCCCTCAGAGTGAGAATCCTTAAGACAAGGGGTGCTGGGGCAAAGCCCAACACAAAAAAAAAAGCACCATTATTTTTTTTTTTCGCTGCACACCACATGCCAATGCTAGTATTGTTGGCACTGTTTGGACCAGTGCCCTTACCTTTGATTCTTTAGTTTGCCAGTTGGCCTTGAAGGGTTCAGACATGTATCCCAGTCTGGAGAAGGTGACGGCACTGACCTCCAGAGGTAAGTATGAGGTAAGGGGGGAGTGCGGGGAGGTAGGTGCACAGAGGGAGGTTCGGGATGGGGGAGGGGAGACTGAGAGACCAAGAAGGACTGTTTTCTTTTTTACAGGTCTAAAAAAAAAAAAAACACGGTGGTGGACGGTTTTCTTTATTTAAGGGGTAAAAATATTTAAAATTCAGTTATGCACACTGGGTTGGGCTTCCAGTATTCCACAATAGTGGTGGTGGTGTTGGGACATGCTGACAAAGGGATTGGGTGCCCTAATGTCGGCAAAAGAAATAGAAATGTTTGGACAAAGGAGGGGGTACATCCAACACCGGGAGTGGGCATCCAGTGTAAGAAACATTAAAAAAACATTATTTTGCACACTGGGGAGGGCTCCCAGCGTGCCATAATAATGGTGGTGGGAGGACATGCTGACACGTGGATTGGGCACCCCAATGTTGGGGCACAGGAACAGGTACCGGAGGGTGTGGGGTGGACAGCACACAGGGGGAAGGAGGAGATGGTTTTATTTGTTGCCAAGGCTGGGATGGGAGTGGGGGGGACAGCATGCAGTGGGCAGGAGTAGGAGGGTTGTCAGCTTGCCCGACTGATCAGTCTGCCTGTACTTCAATGGACAGAGCCATGGTGCTACTGGATTGGCTGTCCTTTGAAAAACTTGCTAAGACTAGCCCTCCTCACAAAACCAGTGTCATTAGGACATTGCCTGCCTCATACCAGCCCCTACTGCACCGCTCTCCATTGGGCTGGCACCCCTCACACCTCTATCTAGCAACTCTCATATCAACATGTTCACCTGCGCTTGCATGTGCAACGAACATAAAAAAGGCACTGAGGGACATTTCTCTGCTGTTGAAGTTACCTTGACTTCATCCTCAGTATGATCATTTGATTCAGACTGAATTCCATCTTTTAGATGTAGCTGTCTTCTGTTACACAAGGTTTGGTGCACCATCAATGCTCGCAATGCAAGAAGGGTGTCGGTGCCAGAGTTGTGCAACTAAACTGAATGTTAAGAATGTCTTAGATATTGGATCTAGATAACAGGATTTGCATTTTCTACTGCAATAATTCTTGAATTTGTCTTCCACCTACTCTTATGACCTTAAGAAAACAAAGACTTTGGATTGTACATAATTGCACAAGATGCACAAGCAATAGAGAGGTTTCCTATTTAAGGGTTCTGGAGGTTAGAATTGACTTTATCCTCTAACAGGTAGCATTACAAGCAGGAACACCATCTTCAGCTGAACTCAGGTAAGGCCCTGATATTTTAGATTAACCTCCAGTATTTACTGCATGAAGGTAGAGATTTGGGACTTGAAGCTGGACCATCCAGTTTCAGACATAAATGTTCTACTGTTACAGTATCTTATGTCTTGTATTGTACGTACTGCACAGTATAAAATGCTATATGAGTGGTAGGTCTTCGGTATTAAGTTAGGGACTGAGTGGAATTTTCCAAATTTTTCTTTTGCTTAAGTTCACTCAATGCAGAAAATGTTCACAAAATTTCACATTTAGTGTTACTTGATACAATAACATTTTTCTTTGCCTTGACTGCTTCTCTTTGATTTGTGATCATCTGCAGTTTGATGCCTTTGTGACTGACAGCAACTATTACACATTTTTCGACACAAGTGAAAAACATAAAAACAGAATTTGTTGGCAGAAAAAGGACACTGGACCCATTCACTCTTCCCAGATGTTCCTTTCCTAGTCTGTCTCCATAGACCCTAACTAGTCTCCAGTAACCCTCCCTGCTCCCTACCTATTTATTAATTTATTCCCCCGATGTCTATCCCATGCATGGTTGAAACCTCCCATTGTTTCACCTCAGATGGGTTGTATTCATGAAATGGATTGTTTCTGATGTTTAGGAACTTTGTGTAAGGGGAAATTCAAAAAAGTTCAGAAAATATTCAGGAAATTCAAATGTGAATAAAAATGGTCACAGCCCTGATTATATTTCCCTTTGCTTGCAGCACTGATTATGTTTCCCCTTGCTGCTACAGTATTTGCAAAGTAACTTTTCAATAAATTATATTTGTCTTAGCTTATTAACTATTCATGTTCAAGTATCAAATATTAATTGTAAGGAGGTAAAAAGGGGACAAGACTTTCTTCAGGTTTGTGGGGGAAGAGGAAAATGGTGGGGGGATAGCAATAATCAAGACGGAAGGGGGGACTGCTCAGAGGAAGAGAAAGAGAAAGTGTACATACTAAATGGTTACTTCTGCTCAGTTTTAGCAATAGAGGGTGGAGGGAAGGGCCAGCTTGCTGCAATAAAAACCAGGGAGAAGGACGAGTTGGTGCAGGACCATTCTTAGTTGGGAGGGTCCAAAAGGGGATTGGAAGACTTAAAAGGGAATATGGCAATGGGGCCAGATAGGAGTCATCCAAGGGTCCTAAGAAATGAGCTTGGTGTTGACAACCTCTCTGGCAGAACGTTTTAGCACTACTTTAGAGATAGGGGAAGTTCCAGAGGACTGGAGGAGGTTGGGTGGTGTTCCCCCTGCACAAAAGTGGCATTAGGGAGGATGCTAGCAAATACAGGCCAGTCAGTGAGGTTGTGGGATCTAAAATTGTGGGAGAATTCAAGAATGCATGGGACAGACATAATGCAATTCTTGTGGGGGGTAGGAAAAAATAGGCTGTTTGTTAACTAGGATCTGCAGCTTATCCAGTAGGTAGGAAAATGGGCAGACTAGGTGGGACAAGCGATCCTTATCTGCCGTCAGAGTCTATGTTTCTATGTTTCCATGTTTCAGTTTCACATCAGTGGTAAGAAAGATAATGGAGACACTATTGAAGGAGAGGTTCATGGAACACCTGGAGGCAAAAGGGCTGCAGGACTACCAGCAGCACAGATTCATGGGGGGGGGTGGATCTTGTCAAATTAATCTCACAGATTTATTTGACTGGGTTACCAGGGAGGTGGATCAAGGGACAGCAGTGGATGTGACTTATCTGGGGTTCAGAGAGATTTTCAACACTGTGCTGCACAGAAGTCTAGTTAATAAACTAAGCAACCTGGGTATGGGGGAGAAAGTGACAAGCTAGGTATCAAACTGATTAAGGGGTAGGAGGCAAAGGAAAGGGCAAGGCAAGGCAATTTAATTTATATGGGGCCCAATCTCAGGGTTCTGGGCACCTTACAATGTGTAAAAACAGATAAGATTTAAAACAATAATATTAAAACTTTAAAACAGCAGATTTGAAGCCAGGGCAAAGTGTAAAGTAAAATAAGCATTTGTCAATGCCAAGTGTTGCTTACTGTCATTAGCAGTGGAAGTGCAGAAATTAGACAGATGCAGTATAGGAATAGCAGTGCAGTATAGAACTGACGCCAACTCCACCCCCACTCTGCAGAGATGGACAAGCATTGGGGTGTGCCTTTGGGTTGTCACCTATAACGGTCACAATGTTTCACCTCACTCTACCCCACAGACACTTACAAGTGTCGAGGTGTGCTTTGAAGTGTTCGGGCTTTACACTCACCTCATTCCATAAGGAAATACACTGAAATGGGTGTAGTATAGGAGAATGGGGTGAACTCTGTGGCCAAAGGGTCCAAGGCACACCTTGATGCCTGCCACTGGCTGCAGGGTGGGGGTGGAATGGCATAAGCATTACTGTCAACAATCCCAAGTCACACCCCTGACGCCTGTCAGGCCCTGCAGGGTAGGGTGTTCTGGTCGAAAACCCTAACACCCTGGGCGTTTCTTGGTATTTTTACTCCAAGTTTTCAACATGGGTTTTTTGTGATCCCACCGCATGAACAGTGACACTGTCAGTTCTTTAGTGAAAAGGTGATTTTGCATAACAACTGCACCATTTGGCGCCCCAGGTGAGAAAACACATTTTAAACAGGATGTGAAAAATGACAGCTCTACTGTTCATGAGGAGGTTAAAAAATGGCAATGATGAAAATCTGGAGTGAAAATATGAAAAAAACTGGTGAAGTCAAGAGTGTGTGTAGAAACTGCACAATGCCCCCTCTTAATGTAATTAGGTTTGGGATTTTTTACAGCAGATTTTCAACAAAGGCATTTTGGGTCCTCCACTCATGAACAGTGTCACTGTAATTTTCTTACTCTATCCCGAACACTGATTTCCCACATCGACCGTGTTATTCAACGCCAGATGTGCAAAAACACATTTTGGCCAGGGTGTGAAATATGACAGATGTACTGTTCATAAGAAGGGGTGGAAAAATGCCAGTGTTGAAAATCTGGACTGAAAAGATAACAAACTGGTGAACTTACAAGGGTGTGTGGAAATTGCACAATGCGCGCTCAGAACACAGTCACTTTATGGACTGTTGTCACCAAATTTTCAACATTGCCAGTTTAAGACCTCTGCTCATGAACAGTGACACTGTGATTTTCTTAATCTGTCCCAAACATTGATTTCGTACAACGACCACGCCACTGAGCGCTACATGCGGGAAAACACATTTTGGGTTAGATGTGAAAAATGACAGTTGTACTGTTCATAAGGAGGTGTGGTAAAATGACAATGCTGAAAATCTGGAGTGAAAATATTAAAAATGCTCGAAGTTACAAACATGCAAAGGAACTGTAATACTGCGCTAAATAAAAACAGTCATTTGGGAATTTTTTCACAAATTTCCACACATTGAGTTTTGGGGCCTACCTCATGCAGACACTGACACTTGTTCTATTAATCAGTCCCAAAGGTGGTTCCATGCAGTGACTGCAAATCACCTTTTGGGACTGAATAACAAAATGACAGTGACTGAGTTCATGGTGAACTAAAACAATGTTGAAGACTAGTGAAAAATCCTAGCATATTCAATTCAACGTCTGTCTTCAATTCTAAACCTAATCAGGAGAGAGAGACGGGCTAATCATATCAGATGACATTATTCCAAATGAGTGCGCACTGGGAGGTAGTGCTCCAAAACCAACCAGAATTCTTGAATCACAAAAAGGTTTCGGGCACATACACAACTCATAAGAGAAACGCGTAAAATGTAAAATGTTTATTTAAAAAAATCACATAACAAGAAAAAGTTCCTGACATGTTTCGGACTGATCCCACAGTCCTTTATCAATCTCATATCAGATGACATAAAGGTTGCCAGGCAGTGCAACAAGGCAGCTGTGAGGGCTAGTGGGTTACTAGGGTGTATAGGGATGGGTATCACTAGCAGAAAGAGAGAGCTGATATTTCAATTGCTAGTAAGACTGCAGCTGGAGTAATATGTCCAATTGTGGAGACCATGGGCCTAATTCAGGAATGGGCTTAGAGAGACGCAAAGGGCTTGCGTTGGAGGGTCATTGGCAAGGGCTGAATTTCAGTGATCAGTGTGTCAAATGAAATTAACAAAGAGTGCCAGCCGCAACCTTCGACACAAGTCCCTTGCACGAGCCACACCATGGTTGACCAGCTCCCACTGGACTAACTGTGTGCTAGTGGGGGAGCTGGTTTATGGGGCTTACACCAAAGCTTTGGTGCAAGCTGTTATAAATTGAAGAAATTGCAGCAACTGTGCCACATGCTGAAGAATTGGATGCAGTTGCGGAGGATGCATTTGGCACAGTTGCACCAAAGATAAGGGGTAGATGCAGGCTTTGATGCAATCCCTGTTCATTTTTCTTGAATTGGGACTCACATCTCCAGAAGGTCATAAACAGAGTGGAGATAGTCCAGAGGAGGGCAACTAAAATAGTGTAGGGTCTGCATCAGAAGCACTACAAGGGAGAGACTTAAGAACCTAACTACATACACCCTGGAAGAGAGAAGGAAGATGAAGGATATGATAGAAACCTTTAAATATCTCACAAGGTAAATAAGGCACAGGAGGGAAGTATTTCTTCTAGCTGAGATGGTGCAGGCAGAAACATTGGCGTAGTTCAAGAATGCATGGAATAGGCATAAGGGAATCTTATGGAAAGGGACCAAAGGTGGCTGGGTGGAGGAATGGGACAGAGATCAAGTAGGATCTGCAGGGCTGCTATAGGCAGTGGAAAATAAGCAGAGTGGGTGAGCCAAGCATGCCTCATCTGCGGGCAAATTCTATATTTGTAGGTTTCTATGAACTAAACATGTACTCTCTAAAAGTGAAGAGAATGAGAGGAGGCATGATTGGGACCTACAGGTACCTCACATGAGTGAGAAAGGTGCAGGTAGAGGGTCTACTTCAGACAAAGGAAGGCACTAGAACAAGGGGGCATGTAATGACTCAAAAGGCAGGACACTGAGGATGGGGGTAGTTAATAGACCACCAGCTCAACTGGAGAACCTGGACAGGGTGTTATCTAAGCAAATCCAAAGGGTCTACAGAAAGGGGGACACTGTGGTGATGGGGGATTCAACCTACCTGGGGTGGACTGGAGTACCCCAACCACCACAAGTGCAAGGGAGCAAGTCCTGTTAGGGACATTTCAGGACAGCTTCCTGATGCAGCTGGTCCATGGGCCAACTCGGATAGGAAATGCTCTGGACCTTGTTCTGCCCAATGGGGAGATGGTAAGGGATCTGGAGGCGGAGGACCCACTGGTAGGGAGCAATCATTACTCGGTGTGGTTCACACTCAACATGGGGAGGGAAGCTGGGGGTACAGGTACCAAGGTGATTTACTTTAGAAGGGCGGACTTTAAAAAGATGGGGGAAATTATGGCCGAGCACCTGGAGGAGATTCAAGCAGGCTGGGACACAAGTTAGAAGTGGGTTGTCATAAAAAAAGGGCTAGCGGAAGCTACAGGGGCATGTACTAAAACACAGAGCCATAGAGGGAGAGAGAAAAGAAGCCCAGTTGGATGACTCAGGAGGTCAGGAAGGGAGTGAGGGTCAAGAGAGAGGCATCCTGAAGGTTCAAAAAGTAAGGAAGGGGAGAAGACAAGGGGATGTACATGAAAAAATCCAGAGAGGCCACCAAACTAGTCAGAGCAGCCAAGACTTATAGGGAGCTGAGGCTGGTGAAGGGTATTAAAAATTGAGGGAAGTATTTCTTCAGATATATAAGGGAAAGAAGGAAAAACAAGAACCAAATAGTGAGGATAAAAAAGGATGGTGGTGGGTGGAGAGAGGGGAGGATCAGGCAGAGGCATTAAATGAATACTTCTGTTCTATACGCATGCAAGAGAAGGGGGGGGCAGGTACCACAGGAGAGGGGTGGGGTAGGCGGGGGGTGACAGATGTAAGAATTTCTGAGGACAGGGTTCTGGAAGGACTGAGGACACTGAGGGTGGACAAGGCACCTGGGCCAGAATGCATTCTCCCTAGGGTACTCGAGGAGCTGACTGAGGTCCCGGCAGGGTCACTGGCTGACCTGTTCAATACATCTCTGGACACGGGATGGGTACCACAGGACTGGAGAATGACCCATGTGGTGCCTGTCCACAAAGGTGGCCCAAAGGATGAACCAGGAAACTACAGGCCAGTGAGCCTCACATCAATCGTGGGGAAGCTCATGGAGACAATCCTGAAAGAGGGGCTGTTGACCTATTTGGAGGACAATGGACTCCTGGATGGGCATCAGAATGGGTTTGACTCAGGCAGATCCTGCCAGATTAACCTTATTGAGTTCTATGATTGGGTGGCAAGGGAAGTAGACAAGGGCCATGCAGTGGATGTCCTGTACTTGGATTTCAGCAAGACCTTTGACTCTGTGTCCCATTGGAGGCTAGGGGAAAGCTGGAATCTGTGGGGGCAAAGATGGTGAAATGGATGAAGAATTGGTTAAGGGCTAGGCAACAGAGGGTGGTAGTAGGAGGGGAACTCTTAGCACCAATGACAGTGATGAGTGGGGTGCCACAAGAATTGGTGCTGGGCCCGGTGTTGTTCGGGTTATTCATAACTGATATGGGGGGTGTGGGCTGGCAGTATAGCCTAGAGGTTAGAGGAACAAGGTGTGAATGAGCTTGGTACATCCAGCAAACCAGACCTGAGTTTGATTCTCACAACCTCCACTTGCATATTGTGTGACTCTAAGCAAGTCACTTAACAGCCCAGTGCTCCCAGGTCGCCCCTGAAAACAGGCACTTGTGTCTAATGGGCCTTATCCGGTTACCAGAGACTAAAATAAAAAAAATAAAAATTATCTCACATGGGATTGAAAGTAAGATCAGTCTGTTTGCAGATGGCACCTAAATGGGGGCAGTGGTTGAATACATTGAGGGATGGAAAGGGCTGCAGGACGACCTGACTAAACTGCAGGAATGGTCAGAAACTTGACAGCTGGGGTTCAATGCCAGGAAGTGCAGAGCAATGCACTTTGGAGCAAAGAACCAGGGGAGGGACTATCAGCTGGGAGGAGTACAGTTGGGAAGCACCGTGGAGGAAAAGGACCTAGGGCAACTCTGCTCAGTGTAAGAAGACAGTAGCAAAGGCCAGCAAGATGCTGGGGTGTATAGCGAGAGGAATCTCCTCCAGAAGTAGGGAGGTAATCCTCTCCCTGTACAGGTCACTGATCAGGCCACACCTGGAGTACTGCATGCAGTTCTGGCATCTGTACCTGAAGAAGGACATTAAATTGTTGGAGGGAGTGCAGCATAGAGCAGCAAAGGTGATCCAGGGATTGGAGGGCAAGCCTTACAAGGAAAGGCTGAGCAAGATAGGTATGTACTCCTTGGAGGAGAGGAGGGATGGGGGGACATGACTGAAACCCTTAAGTACTTGAAAGGGATAAACATGACTCAAACAGAGGGGATCTTCCAATTAAGAAGAGGAAGGGACACAAGAGGGCACAGTCTCACACTGGAGGGGGGATTCAGGAGGGAGGTAAGGAGACAGTTCTTCATGGAAAGGGAAGTGGGCAAGTGAAACACTCTACCACAGGAGGTGGTGGCCTGCAAGATAGTGGGCAGTTTCAAGAGGGGATGGGACAGGGTGAGTGGGAGGGTAAATCTAAGGAGGTGAGGAGTGGGGGGGGGCAGTTGCGAGATGATAGGTTAGCTGCACAATTGAGCAGACTCAACAAACCCTGAGGACTATTTCTGCTGGCATTTTCATATGTTTGTATGAAGCTAAAGAGGTGAGGGTTAATACAGATGTGCAGAAATACTTCTTCATGGAAATGGTGGAGATGAGTGGAACAGCCTGCTAGAGGAGGTAGACAGCATAAAAACTGTGGGGAGCATTAATCATCTGTGAGATAGGTACTGGGGCATATTAGGTGGAGGAATAGGGGAAGTGACACTTATGACCTACTAGGGTTAGTGGAGATGGAATAGGCAGGGACAGGGGGAAGACTGTATGGACGTAAGGTCCTTTACTGCCAACAAAATCTATGTTTCTATGACAAATACTCATTGTTTCATTTGTTTACAAAAAGTTGTTGACCAGGAACAAGCATATTAAAACAAAATTCACATTTTTAACTTTGCTCTAAAAGTTAATAGGGTACATGCATCAGATACACACAAAAATTAAGAACATGTCTGGGTAGGGGTTTATAATGAGAATTTTGCATGAAATCCAAGGTGTGGCATGCCACATAAACCCCGAGACCAAAGCTTGAGAGGTTTATTATGGCATCCCACACCAACAGGTGTGTTTAAAATTCAAGTTTTACACACCTACCCAGCCTTTATTTTATATAATTGCTGGGGAACATTTTTGTGCCACAGCAATTATACAAAATAAAGAGAGAGAGAGAGAGAGAGACCCTGCCAACAGATGTTAGCATGGTCTGCGGTTCCCCTGTTCCACAGCAACTGGCTGAAATAAAACATTTCCTTTTGTTTTATTTTTTATGTTTAAAGATTTGTGGGTAGTAGACCAGTTTTTTACTTTTAAAAGTAACTTACCACTGACTGAGTAGGGAGGCAAAGTCTGTGGCAAAAAGGAATGGTCTCCGGGAATGGCACAGAGTAGAGGAAGAGCAGCAACAGGCGCATGCATGGCCCGAGGGAAATCTGGCGCATGTTTGACGTTATAACCAGCTGGTTATAATGGTAAATTATAACCAGGTTTCTCTTAGGAAAAATGCTAACCAGTAATTATTAAAGAATTCTAAGTGCAGCCGAGCACAGCACTTTAGCTTAGAAATGTATCTTCAGCTAATTCTCCACTGTAGTTTTGATACTGCTCAGTTTGGGATAAGACATGACAGGGTCTGCATTTACTAAGGGAATAATGAATGCCTTGGGTAGTTGTTAAGCACAAGGCATAGGGAAGTGTCACAATCACCCGAGAAGTGCATTATTCCCTTATGACCGCATACCCTGGAAAGTAATTTCTTACCTTTAAAATGGATTTTTATTTACTGAAAAATATGCAGTTCAGGAAAGGTACGCAGTTGTCAGAAAATATTCAAGTCATGTGAGGTGTCTTATTAAATAAGGTTACAGGATTTTCATGGCCCATTTCATAATGCATATTAAGAAGCAGTTATGCATGTTACTTAATAGTGGTAAAAAGTTTAACCTATAATTTTTGTTCCAATAAAACAAAAATGGGTAGACTAGGTGGGTCAAGATTAACCTCATCTCTTGTCTTGTGTGATACTGTACACCTCTTTCCAACTTTTTGATTCTGCTTTAGCACATTTATTAGACTAGAAATAATAACAGTGCTTGCTTAAATATGGCTCGGATCAGACTTTTATCAGTATTCTCATCTTTTTTGTATACCTATTGTCCCATGAGGTCATTTAGCACTGTCGGTGTATGGTGGTTCATTTTAGTCACACAAAAAGTGATATTAAAAAATGGTTGTTCAAACACTCAGAACACTAATGAAAATCTTGACTGAGCCATATTAACATGGGTGTTCCTTTCTATTTTTTTATTATTTCAAAAGTAAAAATAACAAGCATTTGTCAATGCTGAATGTTGGCTTGCTGCCATTGGCAGTGCAGGAGTTAGAGAGATGCAGCATAGGAGTCGCAGTCAAGTATTGAACTGATGCCAACCCACCCCACCCTGCAGAGAGTGAGAGGCATTAGGGTGTCCCTGTGGGTGTTTGTTAGTGCAGTGCGGGAAAACATGCTGGGTAGGATGTGAAAATGACAGCTGCACAGTTCATAGGAGGTATAATTAAATGCCAGTGCTGAAAATGTGGCATACAAATATCACGAATTTGTGGAGTTGCCAAGGGTGCATGGGAAATATGCAAGGCACGCTTGCAGCACTGCCAGTTGTGGGCGTTAGGCCCAAATTTTCAACATAGGGCATTTTAGCACTCTTCTCATGTACAGTGTCACTGTCATTTCCTGAAAGTGTCCCAAGAAGTGGTTTCGCACAGCGACCACGCTATTCTGCACCGGAAGTGCGGAAACACATTTTGGGCAGGATATGTGAAGTGACAGCTGTACTGTTCATCAAGAGGTGTGTAAAAATGGCAATGGTGAAAATCCAGAGTGTAAATATCACAAATGCACGGCAGTGCGAGCATGCGTGCAATCTGCCACCCGCTGCGGCTCGTAACACAGTCATTTAATGGATATCAACTTCAAATTTTCAACATAGGCATTCTAGGAGCTCTGCTCATGAACTGTGTCACTGTCATTTTCATAATCTGGCCCAAACACTGATTTCCCACAGCGACTGCGCAACTGTGCGCCGGAAGTGCGGAAACACATTTCGGGCAGGATGTGGAAAATGACAGCTGTACTGTTCACAAGGAGTTGCACAAAAATGCCAATGCTGAAAATACGGCGTTACTATATTGCGAATACGCGAAGTTACGAGCCTGTGTAGCAACTGCGCAATGCACACTCGTAAAACAGGCATTTGTTGGATTTTTCCCACCAAATTTGGAACATAGGCTTTTTGAGAGGCCACCTCATGAACACTGGCACTGTCATTTCATTAATGGGTCCGGAAAGGTGATTTCGCACAGTGACTGCGAAATCACCTTCCGAGGCCGATTAGATGCATGACAGTGACAGAATTCATGAGGAGGGGCCTCAAAACACCATGTTGAAAATTTGGTGCCAAAATTCAAGAAATGCCTGAGATATCAGCAAAGTTGAAAAACCCTATTCATTGCATTATACAGCTTACTGCATTTCCTCAGTTCGTGATCGGCTCTGAAGAGTGCAGACCTGTTCCCGGTCCACTGAAGATCGTCAGCGCGGAGTCCGGAGGTATGAGGGTGAGAGGGGTGAAGGAGGCAGGATGCCGGTGGGTGGGTGCGGGTGGGGGAGGAGATCTAGACTACGAGGGGACGGTTTCGTTTCTAGATGTAAAAAAGAAAACCGTTGGGGACAGTTTTCCCATTGCAGGGCATTTGGCACGCTGGGGTGGGCTGCCAGCGTGCCACCTATGTGGGTTTTGTGGTGGGGAGTGTTAGTAGTCGACGGGGATTAGGTACCCTTGTCGGTCCACAACGGGGGTAATGCCACCAGGATTGGGCACCCCTGCCGCAAACAAAGAAAGGGGGAGGCGACTAAGGGGGATTGGGCCCCCTCGAAGCCAAGATTTGGGGGTGATGCTGATGGGGAGTGGCCTCCATCGGCATGCAAAGAAAGCAGGGCAGGCGTGAGCCGAGGATTAGGCACCCCTCGGCATTCCACATTTGGGGGAGGATGCAGGCGAGAGGGCTCCCTCGTCGGCACACAAACAAGGGAGGGTTGCCCGACAGAGGATTGGGCACCCCGATGTCACACAAGGTGAAGCCGCCTGCTCACCGACCCTGGCCATAATGGCGGCGAACACGTCAAGCAAAGGACCTCTGCGTATGATGATTGCAGCGGACCTTTGCTTTGATGTGCTCACCCCATTATGTATGCATGGTGTGGCAGTGGCATGCAGGCTGATTGGGGAATGAGGGACGTACCTACTGATGCATGCCCTGCATTCACCCAACAGCAGCCGCGCCCCCAAGACCCGCACTGTCCCACGATGTTGCTTGTGCATGCGCACAAGCTAACATAAAAATAAATCAAGCAGACTCAAATGGGGAAAATTTATCCTATAAGACAGGAGATAAGGAGCATATAAAATAGAATAAAGTATAGGTCACAGTTTTTATTGCTAAAAAATCCTATTGTTATATGAGGAGTGCTATCGAGAGCAGTCCAGCATGTGAATAATGTTTTAATTTAATTCTCAGTTCCTCTTCAGGAAATGAAGAAGGACGTAGACATAGTGGAGCTGGTCCAGAGTAGGCTACCAAAATGGTGGAGGGTCTGCATCAAAACCTATAAGAGGAGAGGCTAAAAAATTTCAAAATGTGCACCCTGGAGTAGAGGAGAGTGAAAAGGGGGATATGACAGAGACCTTTAAATACCTCATGAGGGTTAATAAGGTACAGAACAGGAGTGTTTGTTCAGAAAAACATGCTCTACAGCAAGGGGACATTCTATGAAGCTGGATGGGGTTGATTTAGGAGAGATGTGAGGAAATAATTCTTCAAAGAAAGAGTGTTGGATTCCTGGAATAGCCTTCCAGCAGAGGTGGTGGTGGTGAAAACAGTGGGGGAGGTTCAAAAATGCCTGAGACAGGCACAAGAGCATCATACGGGTAAGAAGGGGGAGAGACAGTGCCATAGACAATCTGGGTCCGAAGCAAAAAAGAAAACAAAAATGGGAGACTAGGTGGGTCAAATGGTCTGGTTCAATGTCATAATGGCAAATGTACATTGCTGAAAATGAGAATGGTGATGTACATTAGCAGGAACAAAACGTAAGTGTTTATGTGGGGGACTTCACCCACCCCATCTCCCACACAGAGGGCTGCACCCCCAGCACCACCCCTTATTAAAATAACAGTCTCCGGGGGGGTGTATGTCGGGGATGGGGGAGAACCAGGACAAAAAACAAACACACACACACGTGCAGAAAAGCATAAAATATTGCACTCTGCCCCAGCCCAGAACCCTGCACCCTCTCCACCAGGGCCAGCCACCCTAACCATTGTGCACTAGGCCAGCTTGCTAGCTTCTCTTCTCGCCACCATTCTCATACCTTAGGGATACCTTTTGGTATCCTGTCACTGTTCCTCTCGCCTTGCGCTTTCTGGTCACTAGCCTTTCCGGGTAGCCCACAACACAGACATTGAGATTGAGTTGCTCATATTTGAGCCACTCAGTCTCAGTTGCCCTTTTGATGGGATACCAAGTGGCCCTTATCTGCCACCAGATTCTATGTTTCCTGGGGAAAAGTAATTGCCTTTTGTCAACTGACCTATGGATAACCACTCTGCTTAAAAGTAACAATTATTTTGAACACAACTGGGCAGTAGCAAGGCTACAGTAATGTTTCATATGTTCATTTAAGTTGTAGTTATTTGCTGAATGAAAGAATTTGTCTGCAGTGTTTGGTCAGGTATGGTTCGTTAAGCTGGTGGCATTTAGTCTCTAGGGTTGTCTTGGGGGTAAGGAAAAAGGAGACTTAACAGAGAAAGCAACAGGTGGCATTATACAATGCACCATGGTCCCAATGTTCGAAGCTGGTCATTAGCACCACAAAACATTTACAGTGAGCACAAAGAGCACATGCCCATCCCAGTGCTATATTCATACAGGCAGCGCACCAAGTCCAACGCTTCTAATGGACACTTAACTACCTGTCACACAGAATACTGAGAGTCAAAGTAAGATCGGCTGTCTGAGGTTCTAAAGAAGTTACACTAGGCATCCCCCATGGGTAAGCTCTTGGCCTGCTACTTTTCAGCTTGTTCTTGAACAATCTTCCTGGGATTTGTAGTTGTCTGGTGCCAGCAGGGAGTGTGGTATGGCCATACATGTCTTCATACAGGCAGCATATGCCAGACAGGGCATACTGGCTGTTTGAATATAGCACCCTGACAGCCAAGTCCTTTTAAATTTATGGTACTATTTTTTGTGAGATGCTAAGGCCACCTTTGAATATTGGACCAGAGTCTTTAAATGCAAATGCTTTATTTTATATTTCAGTTTCTTAATGTGCTAAAAGATATCTAACGTGTGCCATTTGGGGAACCCATTTCATGGGGCTTGTGCCAAATATTTGGTGCAAGCTGCCATAAAGTGTGGAAATTATCACAACTGTGCCAAATATACTAAACTTTGGTGCAGTTACATCAAACAACAGAGTTAATGCAAGGCTTGACAGAAACCCTGTATCAACCTTTCACATTTTTTTACCACTTTTTTACCATTTTTTTTCTATAGCCATATTGCAGGAATGGCTTTAGGTTGTTGTGTTGTTTTATGTAATTGTTGGGAGATGTTTTTTTCTCCAACCAGAGTTAATAAAACAAATTGCATTTTATTTGTAAAATCTTGTCTGTTTATTTTTGGGGGGGGATTAGAATTGTTTACTCAACAGAAAAAATAATTCACTGTTATCGTGGGGGTAAAATGTTGTGAAAACTAGTTTTGAAACTTTGCTGGCAAGTGTTTTTAGTTCATACTTTGAAGTTGTTGTTTAGCTCCGAATGGTCATTGTCATGGCAATATGCAAATGAGGTGCAGAGTTTCATGTTCAGAGTTGCACTCCTATTGCTCATTTGTATAGCTCTGTGACAACTAGGAACGGGACTTGAAAAAACATCTTGAAAAATTAGCAGTAAATAGACTTGGGAGCTTTGTTTTTTGTTTCTATTTTTTTTGTCTTAATGGTTTATCTTCTCCAAGTCCAGGACATGCCAGGGACTGAGTACTAATTTTGTGAGCATGATTCACTGAGTGCGAGCGTGGCAGAGGAGAAGTTGGGTCTGTGTAAGATCCCAAACTGCCTAATTCTGGTAAACGTTAGAGATTTTTGTTTTTTGTTTTGCTTTTATTTCTGTGAAAAATATTTGGTCACTGTGGCATTTCAGGGGACTGTTTCTGCAACTGCCATTGTGACAGCAGTTCTGAAAGTGCAGTCATTGAGTCAGTGCGAGCGGGGCTAAGGAGAAGCTGGCACATGTTTACCGTTATACCTCACAGGTTATAATGGCAAATTATAACCTGCTTCTCCTACGAGAAAAAAACATCCCCCAGATATTACATATAGAATAATGCATGGGGTGGTGTGTTTAATGAGATTTTATACACCCCTCAGTGTTAAATGCTTAAATAAAGCCCTCAAGCTTCACTCTCGGAGTTTATGTGGCATTCAACATCTCGAAGGGGGATGTAAAATCTCATTTTAAACATACCACACCACGTTTCATTTTATATTATTGCTGGGGAGTGTTTTCTCACCCCAGCAGTTATATAAAATATAACAGCCATGGTCCAGTTGGGACTCAGGATGAAGCCCTATCGGCTGCCGAGCACTATAGCTGCTGAAATGGTTTTGTTTATTTATTTATTTTTTTAATGTAAGCGAGGATTACTTGTTACTAACTAGGAGGAAAAGTGAAATGATGTGAGGTAAGGTTTCATTTTTTTAATCCACATACCACTGAGGCAAAGTGCGCAGCCAATCGGAACATGGGCGGTTCCAGGAAACCCGTTCCGATTAACCAGGACTTTTCCCCCTGCTTTTGCCGCCTGGAGCTTTTTTACAAATAGATATAGCTGCAACTAAGCAAAATTCAGGTGTCCCATAGAAAGATTTAAACTGTATTAGCTGGATTGTAATTTCTACTTCTGTTTTAAAGTGCTTACAGCGCTTCTGTTGTTTCCTTGCTCCTGCACCCCCCACCCCCCCATCCAAGCACTCTGCCTTGGCACCGAAAAGTCTCACTCTCCTTTGTCTTGCTAAATTGCTCAGTCTAAACCTGACCTGCCTCTACGCTATTTAACCCGTGCTATTTTTTTCTCTCCAGCTGCTTGCCCTTGAACAGGGCTGCTTCAGCTCCCCCACGGTCGGACGGCACCCAGCCGACCAAGACCAGGACACCCACCTGCAGCTCCTTGGAAGGTACGGCGACAACGCAGCCAATCAGAACACGGGTGCTTCCAGCAAAGCCGCTCTGATTGGCCAGGACTTTTTCCCCTGCTTTTGCCGCCTGGCACTTTACAAATAGATGCTGCAACTAAGCAAAATTCAAGTGTCTCATAGAAGGATTTTCAGCCCTGCCACCCACCCCACCCTCCACTGATTAAATACACCTATTGCCCACCCACATTCCCTCTCACTCCATCATTGGTTAGTAAGCCTATCAGCTCTTGCTCCCTCATTGGCTAATAAGCCTAGCAATACTGCTCGCTCCCTCATTGGCTACCTAAAACCCTCATTCCCTCTGCTCCCCCATTGGTTCCTAGTCCTTACAGGTCCCTATCATTTCCCTGTCCCGACATCCCAGCCCTCCATCTTCTCCACTAAGTAAGTACAGCACCTACCTTCCCCACTAAGTAACCACAGCAGTAGGGTCCTACTAGCACCTAATCTGCACCAAGATCCTTCTACCAGGCCACCTAACCCTGATCATCCCCATTCTCTTCTCCCTCCCTCCCTTCCTTTCCAACATGCCACCTACCTCTCCCATGCCTCCCTCCCAAATCCTGCCAAACCTCGTTGAGCTCTCCCACCCCTCCAGCACGGCATCCACCTCCCCTTTCACCCAAGCATGGACACACTCTGCCACACGTCCCAGCCCATTTCTTTTCAACCCATCACTCCCCTGGGTCATTTTTCAACTTATTCCCCTACCTCAGATCATACACACCATCAATCTAACAGATGAACGCTCATAGTCAGTCATATACAGCTATTCACTCACTACCTAACTCTCACTCTCCTGCTCCTTGCAGCAGGTGACATCCACCCTTACCCCAGCCCCAATACTACCTCCCCTCATGCACCTCTCCAACATCAGCTTCTTCTTCACCTCACTCTGGGGACCTTCTTCCACATGGCCTGTGCCTCCTGCACCTAAATATAAGAAGCCTTGTCCACAAGCTTGACTCCCTTCAAGTTCTTGCCATTCACTCTGCTCCAAATACCCTCACCCTGTCTGAAACCTGGCTCAACAAAAACATCAACGACTCCTCTGTCGCTATCCCAGACTACACTATGGCCCACCAGGATAGAGCCTCTAAAGGCAGCGGAATAGCCATCTATGTAAACTTGGACTTGCACTATTCAATGGTCCTGACCAAGTCTGAACCAAAAGTCCTCGAAGTAATACTAATTCAGCTTGTCCTTCCCTTCTTGCTACCAATCTACATTGCTGGGATATACTGCCGACCTGGTACATCAGCTTCTGCTGTCACCGACCTCCTCAAGCAAATCTCCTGCCTAACCACGACAGGGGAACTCTACATTATGGGTGATCTTAACCACAATTGGCTAGCTCCTGCCCTCAGCAAAACCAGGACTGAAATTTCCACCCTAAACCTCTCACAAATCATTACTGAGCCCACCTAGCTTAACCTAAAATCTGGTAACCACTTGCTCATCGACTGGGTCCTTACCACACCCCCCCACCGGGTCAAACAAGCCGGTATTCTTTCTGACTCCCTCAGCAACCACCACGTAACCTTCTTAGTGCATAAAATCCACCACCCAAAATCCCCCATTAAATTTGTAGTCCAACGCTCCTATAAATCCCTCAGTCTAGCTCCTGTATTAGATGACCTTGCGCTAGCAAACTGGGCCCCTGCCCCTCCTACGATCTCGATTGATGATGCCTTCCTACACTTTAAAAACACATTCCTCAGCATCTGGAACACACACGCCCCACTGCGTCGTACAAGAGTAAGAGGAAACCACCTACTTTGGATCACCCAAGAACTGATTGCATGTCAAATCACACGGGACAAAGCCTGGAAAAAGCATAAATCCTCTCGCCTCCCACAACACCTCTCCACATACCGCATGCCCCTCTAACTGCCGCCCTATCTCCCTCCACTCAGCCCTAGCAAAACTACAAGAGCACCTTGTGCTCACCCAACTTACCTCCTTCCTCACTAACTCCAAATTCTTCACACCATTTCAGTCTGACTTCAGGAAGGGACACTCCACCACCTCCTCCCTGATAAGGCTTACAGACACTATCCTGACAGGCATGGACAGTGAACTGATCACCTCAGCCATTTTTGTTGACCTTGCAAAAGCCTTTGACACCATCTCCCACCTCATATTGCTCTCGAGTCTAGCTGAATTAGGCCTCTGTGTCGCAGCCACAAACTGGTTCAGATCATACCTCTCTGACAGAACTCAGTCCATTAGAATCTCAAATGTGATTTCCAACCCCCTTCCCTTAACTACCAGTGTCCCACAGGGGTCAGTTCTTGGTCCCATTCTGTTCTCTATATTCCTAAATGACCTGCCACTCATCTGCTCTACTTCCTTAATCCACATGTATGCAGATGATACTGCACTCTACTACCCGGGCTCCGCCCCTGATGTGGCAAAATCAAACCTCCAAGCTGACTTCAACAAGGTACAGCAATGGTTTAGCTTGCACCAGCTCTCCCTAAATGCAAAAAAAAAAAATTTCACTATGGCCCTCAGCACACAACAATGCCTGGCCAGACTCCCTTCCCTTCCCTACTTCGCCACCCTGGATGGCCAAAAACTTGAAGATGTCTCCTCGTTCCATTACTTGGAGGTCTGGCTCGACAGCCATCTCTCCTTCTCTGACCACATCGATGCTATCTCAAAACAATTATGCCCCATGCTCAGTGCACTATATAGGAACTGCAGCAGCCTCCGTCCCCGAGTCCGACGTGAACTGGTCCTGAAGATTATACTGCCCTCCATTGACTACTGCGACACTGTAGACAGTGCAGCCCCTAAGTCCACCCTATCTAAACTGGACACACTTTATAATGCCTTCTGCCACTTTGCTCTCGATGCCTCTCCCCTCACCCACCACTGCGACCTCTACCAAGCCTTGGCACTACCGTCCCTCGAAAACCGCTGCATCTCTCATTGTGCTAAGTTTGTCTCCAACCTATGGCTTGGGTCCATCCCCTCCTACCTTGCCACTGTGTTCACAGATGCCCCACCCCACTCCCATCATCTTAGATCCAGTGGCTCCCGTCAACTTTCAGTCCCTAGGTGGAAGACCTCTGCTGGTCAAGCACCTTCTCACAACGGCTACCCAAGTTCTGGAATGCCCTCCCACTGCAAATACGGCACTCCTCCTCTTCCTACTCTCTGTCTACTGCCCTAGCAAACTTCCTTACTACAAATTGCTCCTATCCCTGAACCTGCCATGCCCCACTATCCCTTCCCCAGTGCCTGACCAGCGGCCTTAGCCTTGCTACAGAAGCTGGCATATAACCCCAACCTTGAACTTATGTCCTGGGCCTATTTTGCCCTATGTACTGTGTATAACTGTATAACTGTGATTTACGTCCTTTGTTGTTACAGCTGTTACTACTGTGCTAATGTACCTTGTCTGCTGCTTCTTGTCATAAAAATTATTTGATACTATAATATCCTAAGCATTCAATGTGCGCTGCTTGTATATTCATGCAATCATGTATCCTTATGCTGCTTTTTATTTGCTTCTGTTAACTGTTCACTTGATAACCTGTGTGTTATCATATCCATGTGTACTCCCTTCCCCCCCCCAGGTCGCACCGGGAGCCGAGCATCTTGTTGCTCAGTGTGCCTTTCCTGGAGAAACAATTGCAATAAATAAATGACTAAATAAACATTGAAGAATTAATATTTTAATTTCAAGGGAAACAATAACAGTATGATTTCTCATATGTGTCTTTACAATGAAATTATGCTTACAGACTATATCATTCTTGTTTCAGGTTGTTAACAGTAAACCTTGGGACCATGAAGGCCATCCTCCTCTCTCTCACTGTTCTTCTCATGTCCTTTTACTGTATCACCAGAGTCAATTCTGACTGCACATATAAAGATGCTCTGGCGCAGATTTGCTGTAAGTACCATTCTATAAACATCCTCAGCTTAAAGTCTGCATACAACAGCAAGATTACCATGATTGCAGGTGAAACCAATACAGCCTGTCTGGTGTGGGTAACAAAACAAGGGAAAGGGCGGGCTGCATAGGGGATTAGATAAACAGGCAAAATAGGCAGACATGGGTCAGATACAAAACAAACAATAAGAACACATGCATATACACTGAATGGAAAAGAGAGTAGAGCAGATCAGAGCAGGAAAGGGATTAAGAGTTCAGTATAGCCAAGGCACTAAAGCAGTCTACACGGTGTGTTGTGGCAGCTGATAGAAAGCCATCAGGATGGTGGTGATGCATTGAGCAGAAGAAATCAGAGCAAAGCAATTGATATGATTCTGCTGCTGTACAAAGCAGTAATTTTGCCAGTTTTGTATGCAGCCTTGGGCACCATAGCATAGGAAGGGCAATGAAGAATTGGAAAAGGTTTAGCAACAAGCAACTGGGCTGGTCAGAGGTCAAATAAGAATGCAATTTGGGCAGTGATAGAAGCTGTGGGGACTGGGGATCTCCGAACTAAAAAGACAATGGCTGTGATGAGTACAAAAATACTCCAATTGAAGAGAGAAGGTACAGTAGATGTGATCAAGGCAATGTTTGTTAAGACTCAAGAACAAGGAGCTGGTCCATCAGTGCAGCAGTAGTACTAACACTCAGTTGTCAGTGGCTTGCATTCAAAACAGAGCCAGGATCACTGAGGGTGAGCTGAAGGAAGGAGGACAGAGTGTCCCAGCAGATGCAATCCTCCTCCTTTGGAGGGGGGGGGTGTCACTGCATCCACTTATCATGACCACATGGGTGACCATGGGTGGCAGTGCGGCAAAAGCACAGCAGGGGATGCTCTGCCAGGCACCACACAGCAAATCCTTAGCATGTGTGTGCTTGGTGCTCTGGGTGTGCTGATAGCCCAGAGGAAAGGGCAAGAAACAGGAACAAGCATTGGTGCATGCAGGATGATCCTGATGTCCTCTAGCATTGCCTCCATGCTTCAGTCACTCCTTCTACAGAGGCTTCCCCTAATTGGTACTTGGGGGGGGGGTAAAACATGAGGGATAGAAGAAGGTATGAACTTGGGATGGGTGTGGGGCTGGGCCTGTCAGTGAGATGGGGCAGCATCAGCATATGGGTGGAATAAAAAATAAATTAATAAAATTAAAAAGCATAAGTTCTAAGGGGTAGGAGGATATCTAACTGAAAGGAGGAAGGGAACAGTTGGATGTAAGCCAGTAATTCACATAAAGTGTGAAGGGATTGTGAGAATTATTATCCAACGAGGCAATAAAACTATAAATATTAGTAGCATTAACACTAAAATTGTATTTTTTTTTGTCAACTGTATTTATCCTCCTGTGGTGGGTTAACTTCTGCATCCGCCGAGCCTACCAAACTTGGGGTCCTTCGGGGGCTTCTAGCACCATGCGCATCCCAGTGGATCCCCAGAGTTGGTCTGGGGGCATCATCCACATCGGCCCCCATGATTTCCTCCATTTTCTCCCTGTAGCTCCTACTGGGCTCCCCGGAAGCAGTGGCACATGCACATGGAGGTGCACATGCGCACCGCAGCTCCGGACCGGGTCCTTTCCATCCTCCCCATCGACCTAACATCAGAGCTCCTCTTGAGTGGCACCTTCCCACCAGCCTCCACCAGGGGACGGCCAAGCTCTGAGACAGCTGGGGTTCTCCTACCAAGGTGGAGCACCGCCAGCCAACAGCATTTCACATCCTTTCCCCTGCTGGCTTCCCATGACCCTGCCTCATCCCCAAACCTGGGTCGCTGGCATGGCGCAAGGTGTGGCGTCCAGAGCCTCAACCTTCAGCACCACCGGGCTGACTGAAATTGTATTTATAAAGGTATACAAATGAATAAACCCAGATTGGATACACCCACAAGTGCTGAAAGAGGTGGGACAGGTTCTAGCTGCACCACCAGCAGAGCTCTTGAATATCTCACTGGAGATGGAGGAAGTGTCAAAGGACTTGAAGATAGCAGATGTACTGCCTCAGCACAAAAGCAGAAGTAAGGACAAACCAGGGAAGTACAGACCTGTCACCCTGATGTCTGCAGTAAGTTACTAGAAACCTCAATAATTAAGAGGCTAGGTAGTTCCTAGAGGCAAATGAGCTTCAAGCTATTTTACAGCATGGGTATATGGGAGGATGATCATGTCAGACAAATCTGATCAACTTCTTTGATTGGGTGACAACAGTAATCGGCAAGGGTCAGACAGGGAACATACTGTATCTTGACATCAGCAAAGCCTTTGACTCTGTGCCATATAGACTGTTGGTCAAAAGGTTGAGAGACCTAGTGGTGGGGGATAACACTGCACAATTGGTAGGGAATTACTATAGCTAAGTGGAAAAATAAAGGGGTTGTCTTTAATGGACAACATTCAAAGATGAGGTGGTTACCAATGGAGTGTCACAGGGGGTTCATCTTGTGACCAGTCCTTTTCCACATCTTTATCTATTGCATAAAGGTAGGGATCCAGGAAAATATATTCCTCTTTGCAGATGATATTATGAACTGTGGAAAATGAACAGTAAAGATGGGGTAAGGACTATGAGGGAGGACATGGAAGGACTTGAGAAGTGGCCAGCAGTATGGCAGTTGAAATGCAATGCAAAGTAGTGCAAAGTAATTCTCATAGGGGTGAAAAACCTGAACATAATACAGAATGGAAGGTAGCAGTGGAAAGTGGACCAAGAAAAGGGACCTGGGGGTAATAATACTGGACAATTTGAAAATATCAGTGCAGGGCATTAGGGCAGTGGGGGAGGCAACAACGGAAGAAGGCCAGGGACAGGGTGGAGACAGTGAAGGGGAAGGGTTCCACTATGCCATGGAGACATGAAATTTGTCGAACATCAGCACAGCGACAGCACAACACTGCCAACTGGTGTGCCATCATGGGGGGAACTGGTGTTTTCTGTGGGGGGGATTTGCCCCCACACACCCCCATGCCAGAGGCTATGCCCCCACACTTAAGATTTCCTGCTCCAAATTGGAGTTGGTTTGGGGAGGGGGCAAACACCCCAGAAGCAACAGTGTTGGGAACCCAACAGACCATCACAGCGAACTTCAAAAAATGTCACTGTGATGATCTTCATTGTATTCCTATTGCTGTTGTCATGTGATACCAAAGGTAAGGTAACCAATATGATTCATAGGCAACAGAAAATGACTTAATGTACATGGACAGGTTAAAAGATTTCAACATGTACACACTGGAGGCAAGAAGGAAAAGGGGGCAATATGATCAAGATGCACTAATGGGGATGAGTTTGAGATGAACTAGTAGCTCCACAATAGTATCTAAACAAAGTAGGTAGTAAGGAGTTGTTCACCCTTGGTGGAAACACAAGCACCTGGGCAACTTAATGAAGCTGGGTGGTGGGAATTTTGAGAGGGATGTCAGAAAGCATTTCTTTATGGAAAGGGCAGTGGAGTGGTGAAACAGACTACTAAGGGAAGTGTCTGTGTGAAAGGAGGTTTGATCATGGGTGGGACAGACACATCAGTCTGGTAAGGAGATTAGAATGTGGGAAGGGGAGGAAGGAGGAATAACAGGTCACTAGGGCCCTCACAATCAACAAAACAGTAGGTTGAGTTGGGCAAGCTTGATGATCCACATGTTCTTTTTCTGCCAAAAACATGTATTTAAATGTTTCTGTTGAAAGAAGTGCAATGTTATGCACATTCGTAGCAGGAGTCCAAAGAAGTGCTGGATCAATGGCATGAAAGTGGAGCCATTCAGTGGAAGAAAGGGACTTCAATATAATTATTTGTAACAATATGAAGACCATTTCTTCTTACAACAAGGCATATGGTAATGCCAATATGATGCAAGTATTTATAGGGCAAGGCTTGCAGCTACAGTCAGCAGCAGATCTTGCCACTTTGAAGGTCTCTGATCAGATCTCACCTTGGAATACAGCATCCAGTTCTGGAGAGTGCACCTAAAGAAGGACACGGATCAACTGAAGACATACAGGGGAGGGCTGCTAAAATGATCCATGGACTGCAGGAAAAATCAAATGAGGAAAGACTGGAAAGCCTTAATATGTTCTCTCTGGAGGCAAGAAGGAAGATATCAGACTTTGTTCCCATAAAAGTAAATAATTCCCCTGGTAGTTTAGTGGTCTTTCCCCCTTCCCCTGTTCTCTAATTCCAATCCCCGTATGTTAAAATGAATTTCCCTGGAAGTCTAGTAGTCCCCCCTCTTCCCCTGTTCTCTGATCCTTGTTCTTGTATATGTAGAGTATTGTCCCTGATAGTCTAGATAAAGACAAATAAAGCCACGGGAACTGATGGCTTAGCTGTGCAAATACTGTATATCAAGCTGACACAAAATGGTAGGCAGACAGGACCAGCTTTAGGTTTCTGTGGGACTTGGGCAATGAACCTCCAGTGGGCCCCACTCACCTCAACACCCCACTCCAACCAAAAGCATGTTTATTTTTTAAATTGTCATAATACAAGACACATACAGGTTGTTTTCCTTATTTGAGCGTGAGTTGTGGATGCCTTGCTCATCACTGGCTGCTGGCTAGTAAGAAAAAATAAAATAAAATGACCAAGTGATGTGGCAGTAAAACCCCAAGACAAGTTTATAGTGGTCTCTCGAGGCAGATTTGCCCTTCTCTACCTATTTCCCTTTCTAAACAAAATCTGCTGCAGCAGTCTCTCTCCATCTCTACTCTTCATTTCCCCACTATAATGGGGTGGCCTCCTATTATAGTGTCTTTCTTTGCTTTCCCTTCTTTTGTTTATTTTCTCTGCCTTCCTTGAGACTCCTTGAAGGTGGGGTATGCAACTTTAATATGGATATATATATGGGGGATTGCTAGATGTCCCTGGGATACATGGTAAACGGTAGCAGTACACGAATAGATTAGTTGTGCAAATGTGCGAGCCCCGTTTAGTCCCATTTAAACTAATCGGGTGGAAAAAGAAAATTCTGTGAGTTTAAAAGTGTTGAGAAAAGAAAATGAATTAGCGCTGGTACAAGTACGGCTCCTTGAAATGAAAGCCGCAGTCTAATAAAGACGCCCGGCAGGTGTGGCGCAACCCAGGAGTCCTCTCCTTTCAGAAGACTCGGACGTTCTGTTCTTATGGTTGGGAATATTCGAAGAGGAAGGGGTGAGCACTCGGGTAAGAGGGAAGGTGGACAAATCTGTCATTTTTTTCAAATAGGGAAACTAACATGTTGAACTCGCATGCTCCATGCATTCGGGGCTACGTTGGGTATCAGCAAACAATCATTAAAATGAACAGAGAAAGATGCTTGGGTACAGAAAACCAAAAATGGTTTCAGTACCTGCCATGTCACCCTTAAGCTTCATATGTACAGGCTGGGAAAATTACATTTATGCATAGCAACAGTTAGGTCTTGCATTATAGGTGGAAATTAAGTGAATATAGAAAATAAAAGCACCAGCCTTATTCTAGGACATATCACAATATGAAAAATAACTGTTTGCTGTTTACCTGAAAGCCGTTGCTAAGTGAAAGAAAGCTCTCCTAAAGGGACTGACGGCCCAGAAGGAGGCACATATATAGTGAACAATGTCTGAGTGACATCATGAACTAGGCAGAGCTTTTGGTCATTACAGACAATTAAGTATGCAAACCTTTTATTTTTCATTTTAGTCTTTCCATGAAGTCTTTTTTGTAAGTAAAAAGTATTGTTTAGAGTAAAACTAAGTGAAGAGGGTGGTGTGGTCCCCCACATGTATGTATTAGTATAGATTGAAGCTTGAGTCTTAGAATAGGGGTGCACCACACTGACCACATGATTAATTATGTCCTATGTATAACTATAAAAGAAGGAGTTTTGAGTTAGTAGGGGTGAGCAGTGGGAGAGAGTAGTGCTGACTCTGTTCCAGAAAAACATAGATGACAGTGAGAAGCTGACTTAAAATCACTTCCACTCTATGTTAGTACCAAACTAAAGATACAGTTACAAGCTCTTGGTGAGCTAGGTGTTTATTTGTAACTCATTTTCAAGTGTTTTTATTTTCCTCTTTGTTTATATTGTCTGAGGTTTTCATTTGGTTATTTCTTTTCTAAAAAAATAAATGACACCCAAGAAGTTCTTGTGTGCCACAACCTAAAGTACTATCTGGTCTCTACCTTTGTTTGAGTTATCTACACCCACACCCTACGACAAGTGATTGCTTAAGGTGGCTTTGGGAGGGGTGGTGACAGCGCTGGGTGCCAAATTAACTTTAAGCCCTCAGAAACTCCAGTCCCTCCATTTGATAAAGAGCTGTTGTCCAGGCTGTTAAAAATTAAAACTAACTACTATTTTAACTTAGCATGATGTCAGTGCTTACTAATTATTGCCGTGCCAGTGTTCAGCTGATCTACTGGTATATAATACATATACTCAGACACAGGCTGATTTAATTCCTTTGCTATCATGATGATTGTGGCTGGGGCTGGCTGCTGGTTATTTAGTAAAATAAAGAAATAAAACAATGATTTTGGGTGCTGCTTAAGGGGAGGGGGACGCAATGCATTATCCACCAACTGGGGGATACGCCAACCCAGGAAGGTGGACGATGGGTACAGTCGGTGGGAAATTGAAAAGGGTCCAAGTCTGACTGACCATCCAATAATTATTGTTTTAGTGTCAGAGAAAGATCCCTTTTTCTTTACAACTTACAGGCAGTGAGACACAGTGTCAGATGGATCGAGCGATGTTGTTGTGGCAACTGCCAATGCAGCTCAGTGGTTGAGCTGTCACTCCTGAGTGACTCGAGCGTCACAAGAAAAAATTATAAAGCAATAAACTATGAATTGCTAGCTTCTTTTCTTGTTTGCTTTATTGCTTTAAGTTTATTTCTTGACAGGACTGAGACTGAGAAACATTGGGCAACATCTAGTTACTCACTGTCTCTCAGTCTCACTCAGTCCTGTCAAGAAATCAACTTAAAGCAATAAAGCAAACAAGAAAAGAAGCTAGCAATTCGTAGTTTATTGCTTTATAATTTTTTCTTCTCACACTGGAGTCACTCAGGAGTGACAGCTCAACTGCTGAGCCACATTAGCAGTTGCCACAATAACATTGGTCGACATCCCATGATCCTGAATCTGATCCCGTCGTGTTGACACAACAAATAATTTTTACAGTACTTTAAAAAAAAAATGAATCCATCCTGTAGCAGCAGCATTTGAGCAGAGCATATATCAATGATAGCTGAGCCAGCACAGAAACAGAGGGCAATCCAGAGACTGAGTGCTGGACAGATTTTTTTAATCCCTCTTTGAAAAGGTAGTGGTACAGATGTAGGCACCTAGTTAGTTTGATGCTCATTCACATTTTTCAGTGCATTCATTCTTGTGCCACTGTGCCAGCACAGCAGCACAGTGTGAGTATTCTGGGCACTGCAGGTGGCAGAGCAGCCACAGGTACAAATTAATGCCACTTCTGCCAGACAGATGAGTGGGCATCCCAGTCCAGAGCGCTGCTGCTGTAGAGGGGTACAGTCATGCTGCCTGACTAGCCATGCCATGAATTGCATTTGCATCAGTGCATCTAACTTATTTCCAATTCAGAACTGTAGTGTTGACAGTCAGAGTTGGGGACTTGGGGTTGGGGGTGGGGGCAGGGGGATGATGGGATCCACCGAGAAGTGATCGATCATGGATGAGATGAGATGAGAGATGAGATGAGATGAGATGAGAGAAGACACAGTGTGGATTGTCTGGAATGGGTCCACTGTTGGTATAACACAGACACATTAATTCGGTGAATCAAGTCAAGTCAGTGACCGATTATTTTCACTCAGTCGGAGTCCCCTAAATAAATTGTTGCAGCTGCAGCAACACAGGCAACGCAAGGCAAGTGCAGAGCACAGAGCGGCACCAGAATGAAATGGAATTTTCAAACACAGATACACAGCATTCCCACCAGCTGAACCCTAATCAGCCCTCCCTGGCTTTCCCTGACCCTCCAGCCTTTCCATTTCTCCAGACCCATGCTCTGCTCATTTAGGTTTTTTTTTTTGTTTCAGGCACCCCTTGGTGGGCCCCCCAGGGCAGTTTTCCAGGTGGTCCAGGTGCTGACTCTGGCCCTGTAGGTAGAGTTACAGTATTGACTCCTCTGTTTATGTACATTGTGAAATACAAAGTTATCCCAGAAATGTGGAAACTATGCCTTAAAGTAGTAGCCAAAGACATGGTCAGATATTTCCTGAAACTTCTGTGAAATTTCTAGAGAAATCTCCTGCTTTCTGCAGTTCCACAGTGGAGGCAGCAAAGAAACACTCTTTAGAAATTTTGTGACATATCTGGAAATATTTGACCACATCTTTGGCTGCTACTGTATTTCCCTTTCATAAAATGAACTGAAAAATACCCCACAAAACTATAGACTTATTATATTTTTGCCTGTGGTTCTAAAAGATTTCTCCAGGCTTGTTTTAGAGAAATTACAATGGTGGTCAGATGAATCAGATATTATCTCCACTGATCAAGGTGAGTTTAGAAAAGACTGTAGCACGTCAGATCCAATTTTTATCTTAAAATGTATCTTGGAAAGGTATGTAAAGGTCAAAAAAAGGAAGATTTGTGCAGCCTTTATTGAGAGCAAATCAGCATTCGTTATAGTTAAAAGAAATATTTTGTGAGACATTTTAAAAGATAAAAACATAAACAAAACATTACTGGATATATTACAGTTATTACAGCAAGATACAGAAGTCTGTGTTAGTGTAATAAATGAGGAATGCACATCTGTATCTTATAATTTAGACTTAGGGGTGAAGCAAGGATGTCCATTGGTGCCATCATTGTTCAGTGTTTACATAGACAAAAATGATATATTTCCTCTGTTAGTTAATAATGACCTGATGAAAATATTATTATGTGCAGATGATACGGTGGTTCTGTTAGAAACACCTCTTGGCATTAAATGTGCACTAAGTATAGTGATGGAAACCCTCAACATACTGGAACCTAAACTCATTCTGGAAAACAAATAGTTATGCCATTTGGTAACTCATTAATAACAAGACAACATTGTAGTATTAACAAATGTTAAATTCAAGAAGTCACTGTTTTCTCTTTTTTAGATATATAGTTTAATAGAAACTAAATGGTGAAAGCCAAATAAATAAAACAAAAAGTAATACCCTAAAATCTTCTTTAGCACATAATAGAGTCACAAATATTTTTGCAAGTAATTCTTCTACAGCAAAAAAGCATTGCTTTAAAGCTAAAATTAATTCCCACATTTTATATTAGAGCAAGATCTGTGGTATTAGTTATAATAAAAACACCACTGAATTTGGTGTAATACAAAAACATTTTTTAAGTGTAATTATTGAATGCCTTACACTATCCTGAAACATAATATTAAGGGCAGAAACATGCACTTTAGCAAAGAAACCTAGAATACTTATTAGAGCTGTGAACTATTAAACAATAATTGAGAAAATGTCTCTATTTAGACTTCCATATTTATGTTGCAAGGATGTGGTTAAATCTTATAACTCTAAAAACTGGTTTGGAAAACTAGATTTTTGGTTACAGAAAATCCATCTAGAACCATTGCCAATATCAAATGTAGGAGAAAAAGAAATAATAATCTCCCATAGTGATATATTAAAGCAAAGAACTGTAGACCATGCTATGCAAGTGAACCTTGGCAAAACTCATGATAGGTAGAGACCTGCATTCTACAGAGCTCTAATACAATAGTATTTGGCACAGAAATATATCTGATAGCCTGTAAAAGTATACATCACAGGAAAGCCATCACCAAATTCCATCTATTGTTTCTGGGCAATGTCCAGAAAAAATATATTGAATAGGGTCTACAAAGAGCATGCAATTGTAATCCTGACACATTACTTGCTGTTATAAAATGGGCTAAGAAATCCCAACTCACTGATTGGCTACAACATCATCTGAGCCGTGTCCTTATCAGATGATATTGTAGCCAACCGGCACTACCACCCAGCAACATGCCGCATGATGAGAAAAAATCAGTGAGCTCTGCCAACTGAAAACAATAACGCTGACTGGCAGAGCTCACTGATGCCACAGTGGGAAACGTATTCCCTCACACCGGCGCACTGAATTGCAGTATCGTACTTCACACTAATGTAGCACAGCATAAAAAAACAAAAGAAAGCTACAGAAACAACCAAAACAAGCCACAATCATAAAAAAAAGGAAGAAAACAAAACCTGTCACTGACGGCAAACGACGCTATTGAAACATAAACCGGAAGTGTCATCCTGCTTAAAAGTGAACCACAGAAATCCTTCACAGCATCTCTCGCATCACAGCTTCCACCAATCCACCTATTTTCCACACCAACTAAAAAAAATACTTAGCAGTTTAAACAAAAATCACAGTCCCGAACTCACAGCGCCATAGACGAAGCATCCACCTCGACGACTGGCACAGCTGCAGATTCACACCGCAGCACAAACTCCTACGATCTGTCTCCTGTAAGTTCACGACTACTGTTAGTCATATAATTGAAAACAAAGAATTATTCAATCAAAATCCATGTCAAAATACCTGGACAGCTATAACCCATGATGCGACGGACCTCTGAAGCATTTCTTTTGTTCCGTTTCAAACAGGATGACACTGCATTTCTTTCGTTCGCTTTTAAAGAACCTGACACTACCAATCTATCTCTAAATACCGTCCTTTGCCATCAGTGACAGGTTTTCTTTTCAAACTATTTTTTAATGATTTGCAAGTATTTTCAGGACCTCTGCACCATTTCTTTCGTTAAACAACATGACACTTCATTTCTTTCGTTCGTTTTTAAACAGGCTGACACTTGCATTGTATGTTTAAATACCTTCCTTTGCCGTCAGTGACAGGTTTTCTTTTAATGGTATTTTTTAATGATTTTAAAATATTTTCTTTCTTTCTGTACCTCTACAATTCAATAACAAATAATATATTTAAAAATCTTCAACTACTCATTTAAAACAAGTAAGCATATTACTATCCTAATGGCAATAATACCATGGAAAAAAAGGGACTATTTTTTTCCCTACAATCTCTTCTTCTATTATTTATTAAAATACCAATAAAAAACTTTCAAAACTACAAATGTTGATTCACTTTACAGTTACCCATTTATAAAGCGCAATAACACACTCCGGTGTGAGTTACGTGCTGATAAACACACCTAGAGCATAAGGCACTCGCAAGCGCCTCGTGCCTTAGCACACCCCTAGGCGTGCTCTTATCAGCACGTAACCCACACCTCATCATGTGTTATTGCTTACTTATTCATATCCTATTAGAGTGCCCTATTTTAACCAAAGAAAGAGAATGCTAGATTTTGCCTTTTGCTCAGAAAATTAATGGGGAAAACAAAAGGGAAATTGCATCCCTACCCCAAATGTTATTTTCTGAGCTAAATCCTCAGATATTTGCACTACGGAATTTTGAATCATTTGAACTTCAAACATTAAAACTGTAATGGAGCTGTACTACTGATTGCTTCTTAAACATAAAATATTAATGTAATAATAACTGGCTTTGCCTTTTTCTCTTAGAGAAACCATGGCATAATTTGTCATTATAAAATGGGTAGAAAATGTCCTGCATTTTGATTGGCTGAGAGGCACCAGTTGCCATGTCCTTATCAGGACATATACTGGCCACTGGTACTACTTATGCCAACCAAAACGCAGCACAGTCACAGATCATTACGTGCCATAGCCTCCCTGCCTGAAACAGATCTCCCACTGCAGCTCCTCACCAAGCCTGTTATGGAACTTCAATGTCTGCAACGAGAACCTACAGCCACCAACAGCCATCTGTGTTTGTGTCCAAGCTCAGCCCCCTGCCCCGAACAGCAACTAAACTTAATTTACTAATTTTATTTTCACTGTTGCCCTTTTCTCCACTGTCCATCCCATAGCTTTGGCACACGCTGTTCAAACAGGACCCACCTAATACTGACCTTTTACATTATAGCGGTCTCCATTCCTCCGGTGTCTAGTCCTCACCCTTCCTGCTATCCAAAGAAACAGGCAATCTGGCATTTTCAAATCACAGGCTATATCAAAATACTTTAAATGATGATGAAGGAAGCACAGAGGATTGATTGTATCTGCTCTCTACTGTAGCTGCTGAGGGACATGCTCACTTCCAGTCAAGGCATTGTAATTTCCCTAAATAATTCCACCTTATTACATTTTAAAACATAAGACATAAAACCCCCCATGAAACAGCACTGACTTCAGAAAGTGCTATTAACAACATTGCTAACTACAGCACCAGACATGGGACATGCTCGCTCTCATTAAAACGGAGTAGGCATTTGGTCCCTATTAAGAAAACACAGCAAAAGTAAGAAATATGATAATAAACCCCCTCAAAAAAGCATATAGAGGAGGTGTGTGTGTGTGTGTGTGTGTGTGTGTCTCTGTGTGCCTGTGACATTACAAATATAATACAAAGAGAAGGACTACTTTTTGTGTTTTTATATTGATATCATATTTTTTACTCTTTTTATTTACATTTTCTATGTATACTTTTAATTACCTTTTTTTTACGGGGGGACCCATTTTATAAATGGAATAAGACACTCCAAGATGTGGTTTATGGCCTGATAAGAGCACTTCCCAGGTGCTAAAGGCACTTAATGCAAGGGCCTTGTGCCTCACTATGCACCTGGGGCATGCTCTTATCAGGCCATAAACCACACCTCATCATGTCTTATTCCTTACTTATAAAGGAGTGCTTATAATGGCAAACATGTGCACAGTTTCCCTTGTTCTATGCATGTGCCCACCACAGGTGTTCCCTTTACATTGCTGGCCACTTTATCTTTTCCCTGGAGACAGAACAACCAATCAGATTTGACAGTAAGTGAATTTTAAACACAATATCTACTACTGTACCAGGAGAAAAAAAACTTCTTTCGACAGCCAACAGAAAGAAAGAAATAACAAAAAATTTAAATAACTAAAAAACAGAGACCGCACACTGAAACCGAATCGGGCCACAGCACCAAAGCAACCTCCATTCATTTTATATAATTGCTGTGGCAAAAAGACAAACCCAACAATAATATAAAATAAAATATGAGGTTGTGTTTATAAACTCAAAGTTTACACACACCCTTGGGGTTACATGCTTGCAGAAACACCTCAAGCTTCGCTCTTGGGGTTTATGTAGCATCTAACACCTCGCGTGTGTGTAAACTTCTTGTTATACACAACACCCCATGCTTTATTCTGTATTTAATTGATGCTGCTGGAGATGGTTCCATGTGAAAATCATGAATATATAATCACGAATGCAATAATAGAACAATAAAAATGGTAAGCGCAAATACCACATTGTCACATAATCACCACACACATATAAGCAGCACTGTAATAATCACAATTTGCGAGTGCGCAGCTTGTGTAAATAAAATGATGAGATACCTTTTGTTTCTATTTACAGATGTTTTACAGTTTTACAGACGCTTAACAGTAAATGTTAGTAATAAACATAAAGCGGAGCGTCTCACTGCTGAGCCGCAGCTGCCCACGTAAATATGATTGCTACCAGTGTGCATTTGCAATTTTCTTACAGTGCCATCTACAGTATATGTATGGCACCACTGTTTCAGCTGCCACATTGGATTCACAAGGCCTCACACCAGCCTGAGAGTTCTGTCACCTCAAGCAACAGTTCTGCACCAAAACCTTTCCCACCGCTGATCAATGAGCAGGAGATGGCAGTGTAGCAGAGCGAGGTCTCAGAGTGTGTGGGTGTGTGTGAGACGCAGTGGATGAGAGTGCATGAGTGTGTGTGGCACTGTTGTTTGAGTGTTCATGTGCTCATGTGATGGTATGAAATAGAGAGACAGAGTATGTGGACAAGCGTGCCAGAAGACAGGATTCTTGGAGAGTTACTGCAACCGGTAACACCCCACGCATGACGTTTGCTGTTCACGGTGACAGAGAACTCCACACAGTTATTGCCGAGGAAGTGTAGGCATATGTTCTCTGAAAACAACAATGTAATTTCTGGTGGTAATATTATTGTTCATTAGCAATGGGGGTGGAGTGAGGGAAAAAGCATGTCTTTTGCTATAACTCATTTCTCTTGCTTTTGTTCTCCTGGAAGTGCTAGTATGAGCACACACTGTTATTTGCCAATCGCGATTGTAGTTTTCGCTAAAATTTATGTGCAATTATGTATTCATGATTGTTGACTCACAATCTTCACGGGATACCCTGGAGACAATAATACACTTTTGTGCACCCTGTATTTCTCAAAATGAGATATTTGAAGTTGAAGGTATTTTTACGTCTTGGACATGATACTGTCTTTCTTAACCAATATTGTATGTCTATGTGATGACGTCACTTTTGTATGTATGCAACAAAACCTTTTAATGTGTGTACTTAATATAGTTTACCCTGACCTTGACTTGACTGGAGATAGTAGAAGGAGGGGATAGAGGTGAAAAAGGAGTTTTGAGAATTAAGACAAAAAGAAGAGTGGAAAATGAACTTCACTTTGGCTAAGACAACTCTGTACGTAGTGCTGTAGATTGCCTCCATGTAGTCAAAAACTGGCATGAACATCATGATAATTTTAAAATTGCCCTTTTCCACCTATCTTACAAGATGGCTTTTTTCCACATTTGAATTATCTTTTAGTACATATTGTATCTTCAAAATAATAAAAAGCGGGTTCCTTTCAATATGGCTACCTCCAGATTTTCCTCAATATTCTCTGTAGTTTTTAAACACTTGCTAAACACCTCTTGTTTAAGGTACTAGGTCAACATGCCACTACAAGAATAGCATGGCAAGAACCATGCCATATAAAGTGTGAAACCATTTAGAGCAAAAGAGGTGTAACAGCGGTAGTGAATTACAGCTACCCCTGTCGTTGTCTGTGGAGTGGAGGAAGGGCTAAAGAAGCCTCAGGTGCTATGCCTGGTTGAGTCCCTTCTATGGTGGAGTGGCTAACACACATGCATACCTAGAGCAGTGGAGACTTGGAGACCAGGGTATGGTTCCATGTCTCCTGATATATGTATTTTTAATTTTTTTTTTTTTTTACAGCTCACAAGCAAAGTTTCTCCCCTCCCAAGTTTCTCCTTATCCCAGAGGTCCACACCCCCTTAGAGTTGATTATAATAATTCTGGGAGTTGTGAGCCCCATGCAAAACCAAAAAGTATATATTTTTTCCCCCATTAAGTCCTATGGTGTGCATGCATTTTGTATCGGTCGATGTTTTTCCGACTTTATTTGCACAGATGGCATTTTGCTTGCGGCATTGTTTGCCACACTCTTTTTGTTAGCTGGTTTTGACCCCATGCCATTGTGTAACATCACTTTTTATGTGACTACAGGGTTCAGCATATACAGCAGACACTGCCCTCCATCGTGTGAGACAATGAGTTCTCAAGAACAGCTGAGAATACTAGTGCTATGTTGAAAGGTGTGCTCTTTTTCTTTCTAATGTCAAATATCAACACAATGCTAATAGAGACGCAAATGGGGAAAATGGGCATTTTGCCAGATAGCTGGAAAAGGACCATCTAAAATAAAATAGAATAAAAGGGTTTGGTACAATATTTTCACTACAACATGCAATGGATGCTGCTTTGAGATTATATCCCTGTAAACTATAGACCCAACCACTGGAATGTAAAATATTCTTCACCAATATTTTTTCACAAGGACCAAGGAACCTTTCGAGCATCCTCTTCGTATACCTTTATGATGAATAATGTCTGTGATATGTAGCATATACATAAACACTTTTTCTCCATGTTAGCTTCACTAATAATTTATTTTACATTTCAGCTTATGATGTCCCGTCAAATGCTAAACTGGAGTGTACAGCTGTTTCAGCAGTTGGTGCCTATGTGACATGTCCTACAGGTGAGAAATGTAGCATTTGTCTTTGAAGTTCAAGTTTTTTCATATATATATATATATATAGATATAAAACTCAGAAGGAACTTATTACTAAATAGTACCAGTGTTGCACAGGAAACCAATGCACTCTGCTCCATCTAAAAAGTTTACTAATAACATGTAATGGATAAAAGGAATATAGACATATAGTATAATGTGATGACTTCTGCCTTTGTCAATACCAGACAAGTATGGACTCAATTCCTGTTGAATGAAGGCAACAGTAATGTAGTAAATAACATTTGCTATACCAGATGCACCTCTGCAATAAAAAACAATAATTTGTCAATGTCGAATGCTTGCTTGCTGATATTAGCATTTGACATGCAGGAGTTCGATAGATGCAGAATAGGAATGGCAGTGAAGTACTGAACTTATGCCAGCCCCACCTCCACACTGCAGAGATGGACAGGCATTGGGGTGTGCCTTTGGGTGGTAGCCCATAACGCTCAAGGCATTTCACCTCACCCTATCCTGCAGACACCAAGTGTTGAGGTGTGCCTTGGGGTGTTCAGCTTCACAGTCACCCCATTTCATAAGGACATACGCTGAAATGGGTGCAGCATAGGAGAATGGGGTGAAGACTGGGGACAAAGAGTCTAAGGCACACCTCAATGTCTGTCACTGGCTTCAGGGTGGGGGGGTGGCGGTGGAATGGTGCGAGCATTATAGCTGGTAATTCAAAGGCACACTCCTGATGCCTGCCAGCCTGTACAGGGTGGGACATTATGGTTAGAAACCCTAACACCCTGGACGTTTGTTGTTATTTGTAATAAAAATTTTCAACATGGCCTTTTTGTGACCCCCACCTCATGAAAGCATTTGGGACCTCGACTCATGAACAGTGGCACTGTGATTTTGCTAATATGTCCCGAACTTTGATTTCCCACAGTGACTGTGACATTCTGTACCACGTGCAAAAACACAGATCGGGCAGGATACAAAGAATGACAGCTGTACCATTCATAGGGAGGTGTGAAGTGATGGCAATGTTGAAAATCTGGAGTGAAAATATTAAAAATGCTCAAACTTCCGAGCGTACGTGGAAAGGGCACACACAATGCATGCTTATAACACAGTCATTTAGAGGAATTATTTCATCAAATTTTCAGCATAGGCATTTTGTGACCTCTACTCATGAACACTGTCAGTATGATTTTCTTAATCTGCCCCAAACATTGATTTCCCACAGTGAGCACAGCCTTGTGTGCCAGATGTGCAAAAACACATTTTGGGCAGGATGTGAAAAATGACAGCTGTACTGTTTATAAAGAGGTGTGCAAAATGGACAATGTTGAAAATTTTGAGTGGAACCATTACACATTGTTAAAGCTATGAGGGTGCGTGAAAACTGTCCAATGTGCACTCATGAAAGTCTGGACTTTCATGGACTTTTGTCACCAAATTGTTAACATAGTCATTTTAGGACCTCTGCACATGAACAGTGTCACTGTAATTTTTTTAATCTGTCCCAAACACTGATTTTCCACAGCAACCACGCTATTCTGCGTTGGAAGTGCGAAAACACATTTCGGCCAGGATGTGAAAAATGACAGCTGTACTGTTCATATGGAGGTGGGAAAAAGTGCCATTGTTGAAAATCTGGAGTGCAAATATTACAAATTTGCGAAGTTAAGAGGGTTTGTGGAAACTACTCAATGCACGCTTGTAACACTGTCATTTTATGGACTTTTATCACCAAATTTTCAACATAGGCATTTCCGGACCTCTGCTCATGAACAGTTTCACTGTGATTTTCTTAATCTGTTCTGAACACCGATTTCCCACAGTGACCACGCTATTCTGCGCTGGAAGTGTGAAAACACATTTCAGCAAGGATGTGAAAAATGACAGCTGTACTGTTCATAAGGAGGTGTGAAAAAATGGCAATGTTGAAAATCTGGAGTGAAAATATTACAAATTTGCAAATTTACAAGTGTGTGTGGAAACTACACAATGCGCGCTCATAACACAGTCATTTTTTTGAATTTTTTCACCAAATTTGCAATATAGGCTTTTTGAGAGCCCATCTCATGAACACTGTCATTTCATTATTCAGTCCTGAAAGGTGATTCTGTGCAGTGATGGCGAAATCACCTTTTGGGACCGAATAACCAGATGACAGTCACTGAATTCATAAGATGGGGTCACAAGAATCCCATGTTGAAAATGTGGTGCAAAAATTCAGAAAAATGGCTGAGATATCCCTATAAGTTGAAAAAAAAATTATTCATGCCATTATACAGCTTACCAGCATTTCTTCAGTTCGCGATCGGCTTTGAAGAGTGTAGATGTGTTCCCGGTCCACTGAAGATCATCGTGTGGGACTCTGGAGGTAAGTATGGGGTGAGGGGAGGTGTTGGGAGGTGGGATGCACAGAAAGTGGGTACGGATTGGTTGAGGGCACCGGACTCAAGAGGGACTGTTTTTCTTTTACAAGAAAAAAACAAAAAAACACAAAAACAATGCGGAAAGATTTTCTAGCTTTGCTGGTACTGTGGCACACTGGGCTGGGCTCCCAGCATGCCACCTGAGTGTTTCTTGGGTGTCTGTAGCCAACAGGGATTGGGGACCCCATTGGCAGAATGCTGGGGGGTGGTAGCATAAGCCAAAGGGGATTGGGCACCCCCTTGGCACACAACAGATGGGGGGTATCACACTGATGAGGATTAGGCTACCCCACTGGCAAATGAACTGGGAAGGGGCATGCCAACAGGGGGAATTGGCACCCCCATTGGCTGTAATGTGGACTGTGGGAGGCAGTGGCTGTCCATTGGCTCCCATGGGGACTGTGAAAGGCTGACGGAGAAGCCACTGCCATATTTGTTTGAAAATGGACACCAGACAATGCAGCTCTAATTTGCTGCTGCACTCAGGGACTGCCCCACAAACACAGCTGATTGTTTAATGACAGGCCACTCCCTGATTGCAGCGGCGAGTTTCTTTCAACTTGGTGGCAAGCTACATTAGTGCTGTCATGGACAGCACAATCCTTTATTGGTGCCACACAGACCAGCCCTAAAATGGGTTGGCAACAACACTGCTGCATCTCCACAACTCGCTTCTGGAGCAAGCTGCTTCAATACGTTTCTTGCGCATGCATACAAGCAAACATAAAAAGACTTGAAAATTAGGCACACAGGAAATATAAACTGGACAAAAAACAATGTACCTAAATGTTATATATAATGTGATTTATCAATTAACAAATACTAGCAGTGGAAATAAATGCAGAAACAGTAGTCACTGGGTTCCTTTTAAAGCTTGTTCTGAATAACTAGTAATGTGCCTTTGGAGGTTCCTGGGAGCTTATATTAGCAACTGCAAGCTAGTTAGTACATACAGTAAATGTACAGTACCCATTAAAGCAAAGACTATACATAATTCTTTTGTGAAAAGTGCTTGAGAACAAATGCATAGTCTGATTTATTTTACTTCTTTGACAACAGGACATTTCTATATTATTTCTACAGAAATTATATAGAAACAACATAGAAATATATCATTGCCAAGAAGTCAAATAATTCAGAATATGCATTGTTATCATGCAATTAAGTAACATAACCAGAGGGTGGTGGTAAATGGAGTACACACAGAAGAAGGGAGGGTGACCAGCGGAGTGCCTCAGGGATCAGTGCTGGGATCAGTCCTCTAATGTCTTTAAAAGTGACATTGCAGAGGAAGTGGAAGAGAAGATGTGTCACTTTGCACATGACATCAAAATCTGCAGTAGGGTTGACTCTCGGAGGTGTGTGTGTGTAAATGATACACAGAGACCTGAGAACACTCAAGGAGTGGTCAGTGGTATAGCAGGTGGGTTTCAACGTGAAAAGTGCAAAGTAATGCACTTGGGGCACAGAAACACAGGGGCAGAGTACAAAATGGGAGGAGTGAGACTGATGACCAGCAAGCAGGAATGAGACCTGGAGGTGATCATATCGGATGACCTAAAGGTGGCCAGGCAGTGCGACAAGACACTAGCAGAAAGAGGGATGTGGTATTGCTTTTGTATAGATTGCTAGTGTCCAGTTCTGAAGACCACATCTCTGGAAGGACATAGAGAGAGTGGAGGCAGTCCAGAAGAGGGCAACTAAAATGGTGCAGGGTCTGCATCGGAAGCCCTATGAAGAGAGACTTAAGGACCTAAATTTGTGCACCCTGGAAGAGAGGGGAAAGAGAGAGAGAGAGAGAGAGAAGGAATATGAAAGAGAGCTTTAAATACACCACAGGGGTAATTAAGGTACAGGAGGGAAGTATTGTTCAGAAAATAAAGGTGCTCAATGACAAGGGGCATAATAAGAAGCTGGAGGAGGGTAGATTCAGGAGAGAGATGTGAGAAAGTATTTCTTCACAGAAAGAGTAGTGGATTCCTGGAACAGTCTTCCAACAGATCTGGTGGAGGTAAAAAGAGTGGTGAGGTTCAAGAATGCATGGGATATGCATAAGGGAATGTTAGGGAAAGGGAGGGGGTGGGTGAATGGGCTGGAGATCAAGTAGGATCTGTGGTGATAGAATAGGCAGGGGAAAATGGGCAGACGAGGTGGGCCAAGCGGTCCTTAACTGTAGGCAAATTCTGTGTTTCTATAACTAAGTTGATCCTTCTGACCAGCTGTTTGAGACCCGGCAACACAACCTGCTATTCAGAGTTTTCAGTGCTGATTCATCTGGTGATAATATTCCTCTCAAAAAGAGTCTAGTTACATCCACTTTGAATAATGTTGTTCTATGCCTTGCACTAACATGATGATTGTATACAATGTTATTCAGGCATCTACTGTGTCATCATGAAACCTTTTGTAAAGGACAGCCATAAACAAAATCATGCAGTGTGATTATGAATGCTATGGGTTGATAATAACTGGTCAGCAATTTCTCTCAATGTACTGACCAGGTTGATATTTTCCATAACAACCGGCTTGTTGTTATGACATTCATGAGCCATGCCAGTCAAACTATGCTGCTGCCTCATTGGCCAACATTCTGTATGTGGGCAGAGACAAACAGTCTCACAAACTGCTGGAGAAAAATTGCTGGCCTGTTATTATAAAAATTAAAAGATGGAGAGGGTGCTTCATATGCAAATTTAATGCACACCCTCATTGTGGGATGCTTTGATAAACCCCTCGGGCTTCACCCTCGGGGTTTATGTAGCTTCCCACAACTTGGGAGTGCATTAAATTCTCATATCAACCCCTTCCCCGCCCATTATTCTCTATTTAATGGAGTAGCAAAAAAAACTTCCTTTAGAATAGAATGCATCCTCTGTTGCAAAGCATTAACAGTAGGGCATACAGGTGATCTGAATAAATCCTGTTGTGCAGTAACTATTCAATTTTGAGATCAATGTCATTTTACATTATGTCATATAATGTATGCTCTTCAGTTTGATAGCAGAATAGAGGCACTGGATGACGTTGTACTTAATAAACACTAATCAAGACAAAGACTAATGAACAAATGTGCCCAGTTTGACTTCATTAGAAATGTTTTTGGTCATGTCTTGAAAATCGTTCATGACAGGCCAGTCCGCCACCATAGTCCCAAGATCCCTGGGATTTGACAGGTCCTCATCCCTCTCCTTAACCTCACTCTCTGGTAAAGCCATTAACGTAGTCCCCTCCCTTAAATACTTAGGCCTCACGTTGGATCAGAATTTCACATACAAGGAACATGTGAACCAGGTCACCAGGACCCTACATCGGAAACTTGGCACCCTGTACCGACTCAGGGACCAACTCATCCCTGAAGCCAGGCTCTCCATAGCTACCAGCATCCTTCTACCCAACCTGACCTTTGCGTCCCCTATTATACAGGGCATGGCTAAACAAGAGATTACCAGGATGCAAACCCTATATAATAAAATAGCTCTTTTCGCAACCTTAGACCACCCGAGACGTCACCACTGTGACACTTTGGCCAATCTTCATTGGCCCATATTGGTCGCCCGCCTCCAACACCCCTTGCTTGTCCAGGCCTACAAGCTCCTCAAACCCCATGCTCCGCCAAGCATTGCCGGGACCATAACCCTCAAACACAACCCAAGCAACCTAAGGACCTCAGATAGATCGCTATTAGAAGTCCCTAGGGTAAAAAATGCTGGCGGAAGATCCTTTTCCTCCCAAGCAGCCTGCCAATGGAACAAGCTCCCTCCCCAGGTCCAGACCTTCTCCTCACTCATGAAATTCCACACCAGGCTTAAGTCCTATCTGCTGACCTCAAGTGCATTCCACTGTCATGGCACTTAAAGCTCCTAAGGTACTTCCCTCCTCTCCAACTCCTGTCTCCTAGCTTAACCTTCCTACTACCTGCCTTATACAGACTGCTCACCAGAGGCCACGTGTAACCCCTGAATAAACTATATGCAAAGTATTACCAATTGCTTACATGTCATGATGATAACCATGCCTGTACCCATGCCTGCATCCACTGATTTTCTTTTACTGTGCCTGTAAGCCATGCCTGTTTCCACTGCTTTTTTTTTACCATGCCTGTATCCACTATTTTTCTTTACTGTAACCACCTCATGATGTAACTCACAATGCCTCAAATGTTCCTTATGTCCTTGTTCATTCTTATAACTTGTATTGTTATCCTGGGTCGCCCCTGAAAAAGGGACCTTCGGGGCTCAGTGGGCCTACCCGGTCACCAAAATTTAACAAATTTACTAAATAAATAGTGGTAGTGCTACAACTCACAAAACTAGCAACCTAGGTTCAGAAGTGACCCTGAATCCTTGGAGGCCAGCAAAGGGAAGAAGGACTGAACACCCCAGAGAATGCAGTCTCCCTCTGGGGAATGAGGTCTGTGTGCTCCACTACAGCTCTGCCATTTGGGTGACCACAGGTGGCAGTGAAAGTCGAGCCTCATGGGTGGTTGAAGCACCTCCTGACTAGGATGTCACACCCCCAATTTTAAAGTGCCCCAGAGAATATTCCAGTTGTTCATGGAAAGAAAATTAATATCTAAGAAGGAAGAAATACATTTATGAAGGTGCTCAACAAACTCATTGAATTTTAACAACTTATTATTTAGCCTCCAAAATTTGGCTAGTATCAAGGATGAGGAGAAACTTAAGTGGATAACAACAGAATGGTTATCCAAGATCAATTTAGCACCATATTGGCATAAGGAAATTGCAGACAGCTGTTCAACTTCCAACAAAACAAATTCTGGAGAATGTGCTATGGGGAATGGAATGATATGAGTAGTCTCTTTGACTGGGATAGGAACCCTCTGGGGGTTGACCAGTCCCAGTGAGTCCATGAGTTCTCTGAGAGCTAGTTGACCCAGAGTGAGGCTCTGATAATGTCTGCTAGAATGGTCTAGGTTGTTACAAAAAACTATATTCCAGTCCCTTGTGAGCAACATGGGCAGGGATGCCCATGGTACTAATATATGTAATAATGTAGAGAAAAAATTGGGATCATTTACCATAGGACCATATGTAAATCCCATGACGACCTCTAGGTATCCCAACAAAGCCCACAGGGGGTCCAATAGTTCTTGTAATAAATGAAAGAGGACTTTTCTGGCAACCAAAATACCAACTCATTGTTTACAGGAGTCTGACCTACCCCCAAACACTTGACCATCCCATGAGCGTCGAAACCAAGTAATTTGATCAGAAGGGAGGTGGGTTTCTTGAAGCAGGCCAGTATCGACCCATAACCTGTATAAATGTAGTTGAATCTTGGCTCTTTCTGTTGGGGATTGAGTACCTCTAATATTACAAGAACAAAAATAATAACCACTTGACATAGCCATTACTGGGTTTAAATCGGTGTCTAGTTAATATTCTCAGTTTATAAATCAGATTGTAAATCCTGAAGACCATAACATTTCTCCTCTGGGACCCACCCCTATCCCACACCATATACTCACCCAAACCGGGTGACTAACAAACAAACTTAGAATGGGAGGGACAGTAAACCATAAATGTGAACAACATCAGACGGTGCATATTAAGGGTAGAATTAAACTTGCTGTCAACACTAATCTCTGCATTGTATTCTGACATGTAATTTTTTTAGTGAACCTTAAAAGAACAGCACAGCAAATTTCTATCATAAATGGAAAACTTGAAAGCAAATAATCTTATCTAATGGGGCAGAACATACTGTCCAAGTGAGCTCTACAGGAATGTATAATTTGAGCCACTGCCATGGATGTCACTGACAATGGAGAAATATCCTCTTTAATTTGGAGACAACAAAAAGTCATCCTGGAGCAATAAAGAAATCAGCAACAGAGCAGAAATGTCCTTATCTCTGATGCATCACCAGGACAGGTTAAGTGAACCAGATATAATTAGGCCAGGTCAATTATCAACAAAAACTACTGGCCACACTGTAGGCAAGTAACAGAAAAACCTGGTTCAAAGGGTACTCCCTGATTGGCAGAGAAGTCCAGTTCAACCTGCAATCCATTGTTGAAGATAGATTGTGCGTCATTAAAGGAGCATGGTTTATTGTTCTATTTCTCTCAGGACCGTTGTGAAACAAACACTAGGATTTACTTCCAAGACCCCATTGTAATAAGCCAGCCGAGCCATTCTCTAAATGTAAATAATACTTTTTTTTTTTGCTGTTTCTTTTTCTCCCCAGGCCCACTGGCCATCTCTAATGTTCCCCTCCCTCGCTGACCATGAGGATCAGGACCCCCTCCCTTGTTGCCCCATGACTTACCCTTCATGGCATGAGGTGAGGAGTGACTCAACCCACCAACTCGGATCCAGCTGTGAGGTGTCCTCTTGGGGTTGTTCTTGGGGGGGAGATCATCGTAATCCTGCATGGTGGTACCACATTTTCTGATTTTCCTTCTTGCAGCAGGGAGCATGCAATGCCACCAGTGTTGCACCGCAGATGTATCTGCACACTGTGCATCAGGCTACTACTTCACCTCAGCCCCCACATTATGGGACCAGGCTTGTTGACCCCCAGCCACTGCTAGGGGCTAAGCAAGTACTGGCCTGAGTCCCCACCCTCCCCTGGGAGAGGACAGCTGTCCTTCAGATGCTTGATCCTCTCCCACCCCAGCCGACCACTGGCGGCCTGCTCACACTGTGAACACGGGCCGCTGGCATGGCAGTAGGAAAGGCATCACTGCCTCAGCCCTCCATGCCACTGGGCCAGCTGAATAATACTTTAATGGATGGCACATTCCCAGATAATCAGGCACAGTCTCAGGTCTGCATCAAAATAGAATGCATTATCTGACCCATCACTCTGCTCAGGTAAGTGCAGACCTCTTTGAATTAAAAAAATATAATTGTAAGGGAAAGGACCCGGTGAGCTGGAGAAGTCAACCTCAGCATAGCATGAGCTCCCCGATTTTAAATGATATATGTTGTTTATCTAAATAGTTCAGGAGCCTTAAGATGCAAGGTCTGGAAGGGGAACCTGTGGGTGGTTTGGGCAGAGTGAGCGGTGGGCCCTCTCAACTATATAGGTGGAGTTGTTAGGTGAGGGACCTGCCACCCTTTTGAGAAATTTTTGAGTAAAAAGTATTGAAGTGCCTTCAGTGTCCTCAGGAAGTCTGAAGATAACAATGTTCTTTCTTCAGGACCTCCCTTCTAGGTCCTCTAGCTTATCCGTCTCAGCCAGATATCAGGCTCCAGGCACTCCTTCCACTGCTCAAGGGAAGGTGTGTGGGCTTCAGTGTCGCCTTGCCTTGCTAGGGAAACCACTAAAGTCAATGGCTAACTATTATAGTGAAACACTAGAGCCAAAGGAGATCGTGTTAACCACCCTTCACCGCTAGTCTTAAATTCTACACCAGGAGCTGCTGTCACATAGCAGGCAGCTAAAGCCAAGCCCAGGGTGAGGACATTCCTAGCTATGGACCAGGTGAGAAGGATCCCGCCCCAAGTTGGACAAGCTCATGATGTGGACTAAATGCAGAGTGAAACCATTGGCTGCAGGAACCCTGCACAGATAGAATGGCTGGCATGCCCCAGAATTGATTGATGAGCTGAAAAGCCTGTGAGCTGAATGAGCATGGCATGTTAAGATAGTAATGATCATTGAGTGCTGAGACCTTGCAAGGTTGAATGCAGATTGAGTGCAGCAGAATCCCAGAGGCTGAAGCCGAGGGGATGGCAGTAGGCATGAAGTAATGGTTTGCATAAGCAAGGAGCAACGGTTCCATAAGCAGGTGTGGACCTGCACGTAGGTCAGTAAACAGAGTAGTAATAAGTGGACCTGCACATAGGTGTGCATAACGTAGGGTAAACAGCACTTAACAGTGGGGCAAGCCAGCCAGGCATTTCAAAGTTAAATCAAGGTGACAAACTCTGAGGATTTTTGGCGACAAAGACAGGATTTAGAACAGAAATAATTAGCCACATTGGCCATGACCCTCCAAACACCTCCCAGTCCCTGTCGTAGGACAAACAAAGAAGCAATGGAAGGGCCAAGAATCACATGCAGATATAAAAGCTAATTTAATAGCCTCAGCAGGAGCTTTAGCTAATCTCAGAGTAGAACAAGGTTCACTAGCAATGGGAGTAAACAAAGCAGTAGGAGGAAGCAATTAGACCTGTGCAGCAGTAGTGAAAACAATTGAGTACACTGAGTTATAACTGCAATAAACAAAATAAAAGGAGGTACAATGCTCTGAAAGCACTGTCACCAAGCAGTGCAATGAGACTACTGCAATGAGGTAATTAGAACAAGCATGAGTGAGCTGTATAGCTAGGTTCAAGTAAATCTGAGTCAGGTGAAAGTAATCAATTATGCAATATGGAGCAGCTATACTTGAGCTGAAACACACATATCAGGTTTGCAGGTGCAGTGCAAGTAATTTGAGAGTTGTGAGTAACTGAAAGCAAGCAGTATGAGCTCTGGAGTAGCAGTATTCCAGGAGCTTTGAAACAAAGCCCCCCCCCCCAAAAGGAAGGAAGCATACACAGCCGAAGGCAAAATACAAACCAGAAGCAGGAAAATAAACACAGAAGCCCAGCAGAGACAAGCAGGGGCAGCAAGGGGGGGGCACAGGCCCCAGCCAGCCAGGGAGGCCCAACCAGCTCAGAGGACAAACCCACAGAGCCTTTAGCTGCAAAGAAAAAAATGCTTCACAATGAGGTTGAGAGGAACTGCTTATGTAGCTCAGGAAGTGGGAGTGACTGGCTGCTTGGCCACCAAACTCTAGGCAAAGTCTTTCCAATTGCGAATCTTGGAGGTGGCACTGGAAAGCCAGTTTAAACTGAAATCCCCCAGGATATATAGCTGCCTCCTGTAGAACAGGATTTCAAGGAGCCCAGAAGGGCCATGATAGCTGAAGAAGGGGAGTCAGGGGTGCAGTATAAACCAGCTATGAAAATGGGGGTGGTGTGTGTGTGGGGGGCAATTTGATCAGCAAGGCGTTGATGGACTGTGAGGGTGAAGGTATGGTGATTGGGGTGAACTGGATGGAGGTGGTGATGTATACAGCAATGCCACCACCCCTTTTGTTACCAATGCTGTCATGACAGATAACAGTGTGGCCTGGGATGCTTATTTCAGAGTCTGTGTTATGGGGATTTAGCCAGGTTTCAAAAATATTTAGGATGTCAGGCTTTAGGGATGTTACAGTTGGCTGCAGCAGTTAATTTATGTAGTAGGCTGCAGATGTTCAGGTGCATCAGTTCTAGTCCTCGTGGTAGTAAAAGAGGGGAGGTGGTTGGCCCTGGATTAGGCTTGACATCCCCCGAGAGCAGGAGCAGAAGTTTTTACTGGTACTAGAAATTTGGTAAACAGCATGCACTGCTTAGGCTTGTGGGTTGAGGGCAGATACTGAGAGCCTTTTTCAGGGATTTGCTGGGCGGTAAACTTTAGAGCTATGAGACAAGCATGAAATAATGGTGGAAGGATTGATGGTCCGATCAGCCCTTAGAGTAGCTGTGAAGTCAGAGGTGGCATAGTGGAGTGGGTATGAGAGCTTTGTGTCCAGCCTGGCATGATGCAAAGTGCCAACCTACCTTCCTGCTGAGAGGGATGGGATGATGGAGGGAATGTCACTAGAGGTAGCAGGGAGGCAAGTAGAACCATGTAGATAGGTAGCATGGTGTTACTGACAGCGATGGCCTGCTAGATTTGAACAATCGTGAGCAGCAGCCTCTAGTGGAGGAAATAGATAAGCTGCTAATAAGAAAGTCAACTGTTTGGTTTTAATCAACATGTGACCTCCTCTGTATAATGACTCACTCAGCAAGAGTAGTGGTGGGGTAGCCAATGTGGAGCATTAGCAGGACAATCCAGTTGTGAGACAAAAACATCTGTCTATGTCTCCAGCATGCTGGATTTACCTTGTTTTTTTTTTGCTTCGGGGAAGGGAAGCTTCCTGGGGGGCCCTAACAACCACCAGATGGGCCAGGGAACTGTGAAAGAAAGAAAGTTGAAGGTGAGCAAGATAAGCAAGGTCAGTGGTGCTGGAACAGTTTGAAATGTGGTAGGGCCAAGGATGTAAGGGGTAAATTCTACTCTATTAAATATATTACCATGATAGCAAAAAGTGATAGGGCCACTTATGAAAGTGGTAGGGCCATGGCCCTAGTGGCCCCCCCTGTTCCAGCACCTATGAGCGAGGTAAGGGAGGGAAGGGCTAAAGCAGGGGGAGGTAAACTGTGATGTAGCACATTGGATTGAACTGAATTGGGAGATAACTGAGAGTGCAGCTAAAGAAAGATTGACTAAATGATTTTCATTCCTGCGTGCCAATACCAAGAACTGAAATTGATAAAACCCCTTGAGGCTACAGATATCCTGATAATTACACTTATAATTAAACTTAAAGGTTTCTTTCCCCAGCAAGTAACAGTGCCTAAGGTTACTATGCAATCCAGCTTAGAGACTCTTAAAGCAACATATAAGAACCCTCTACCAGAAGTAAAACCAAAGAAAGCAGCACAGGAAAAAACTATCTGTACATCTCTGCCAATTTTTAAAGTACTGTGGCAGATCTACTTTTAAGATGCAGACAGTTCTTGATTTTTAAAGTACTGTGCTACATCTATTCTTTAAATACAGTACTGTGCTATATCTATTTTTTAAATACAGGCAGTCTAGGATTCAAATTTAAAAAAAGGCGCCAAATCCAGTTGTGAGACAAAAATGTCTGTCCATGGCTCCAGTGTGCTGGATTTATCTTGTTTTTTGCTTTAGGGGAGGGCAGCTTCACAGGAACCTCATGACTACCAGATGGGCCAGGGAACTTGTTTTTCTGCTTTGGGGGAAAGCAGCTTCACAGGGGGCCCTCATGACCACCAAATGGGCCATTTCAGAGGACTTCCAGCTTGCTGAATGAACTTGTAGTTGGTGAAATCTGTGTGCTTTAAATGAGGGAAATGTTTAAATTATATGTCAGCTCTGTGTGCTCTAAATGAAGAAACAGACATAAAACTGACTAGAAAGCATATTCTATTTCTAAACATTGTACCCACACCCCTGATCCCTGATGTCACTCAACTGACAGCAGCTCCAACTCGTAAAGTGCTGCTCCAAACTACAAGCTAAAATACTAAAGACTTCCTGGACTGTAATTCTAAAACTTGTTCCATCAGCATAACCAGTGCTGTTTAAATTGTCTGCCAGCTTGTTACCCTGATCCCCAATGCCATTTTAATTCCACTCAGCTGGCAATTTTTGCTGACCTCACATTTTAGATCTGTAAACACAGCAAACAATTTGATGCCATGTTTTAGCACCTGAAGGCTTTTGGGGTCTTGCACTTGTTCTTCCTGCCATCTCACATCCAATTATTTACAGAGGTCTGACTTTTCAGTTTTCTTATCCATAGGCAACCAACAGATGGCTGGGGAAAATCGAGGGCAAGTTCCAAAGCAGAAGGACACAGCAGGCTGTTGAATGCCCCCCCATATCCAATACCCAAGTGTCTGTTAGTCCATCAGAAAGCAGCCCATTTCAAATGCTGTTATGCTGTCAGATGTCAAATCAGAGCTCCATGAGTATATAAAATGTCACTACTGGCCAAAAGTGAAAATTAGTTTAAGCAAATATGTCAGCACCGCAGACTCTGCAAAATATTTTAAACCTGGAAATTATTCATTCTACAGTATTAATAAAGTTACAGTGCTCCCTGGTATTTTCAGAAATACTTCCCATCCTTAGGCTCTCATTGTGATGCAACAGGAGATCATTAAAATCAGCACTAGGCTAGATAATGGGACATGCATTAATATCATACACCTTGATCGCACACTGGCACCTATTTTATGTGAAGAATTACTTTTTTCTAAAGATGGTCTTCATCTGACCTCACGGGGGAAACATACTAGGGGAAAGATGACAAAAATCCCAGAGGGGAATTTAAACTAAATAATGGGATAAACGGGAATAAAAATTACTGGAATTGTAGCGTCATCAGCCCTAAGTGTTCTATCAATGAATATTATAAGTCTGACAAATAAATCTGACAGCAAAGTACTAATTGCTAATAAGAATCTGGGTATGATAGCTATCACAGAAACATGGTGGGATGAAATAGTTGTATGGAATAAAACAACTGAGGCATACAGTATGTATTATGCAAAAAAGTAGGAAGAAAAGAACAGGTAGTGGTGTGATGATATATCAGAGAACAATTTAAATATATTGAACTGTAGGGTAAGGATTCACCAACAATTGAAACAGTCTGGGTTTCAGTTAATAATACTAAATTTAGAAAACCAGTAATCGGAGCAGTTTACATTCTGTCCTGGCTCAAATATAGTTATTCATGGAATACTTGAAAAAAGAACTCACTTCAGGCAGCCTTGGAGATGTACTTATATTAAAGAACTTCAACTTGCCAGAAATCGATTGGCATTGCTTAGTCTAATAGTTCACTAGGGACTGCATTCTTTGATGATATCAGGGAATGTAGTTTGGCTCAAATTATAAAACATAAAACAAGATGAGAAAATATCCTAAACCTAGCTGTTACCAGCAACTTTGAAATTATTTCCTATAAAATAATAGGCCCCTTAGAGTCAAGTGACCACTCGGTAGTTATGATTAAAATCAACAGAGGAATACATTGTAACAAAGGGAAGTCTATGTTCTATAACTACAAGAAAGCTACCTTCAGTGCAATGAGAGGATAGATAATTAAATGGGATTGGAACAAGGAATTTAACAATAAAGATGCAAACATCTGCTGGGAAACTTTTAGAAACAAGTTATCTGACCTATAAGATAATTTCCTCCCACAAACCAGTATGTAAGAAGAGACATAACATCTCACTGTGGTACACCAAACAATTGGTATATCTCTCAAGTCACAAAAGAAAAGTTTATAAGATGATGACATGTTACCCATGCAATGGCAAAAGTATAAAATATTGGTCAAAACACTAAAAAAAGACATCAGAAAAAGTAAATTGGTTTATGAGGCTAGGGTAGGCTGGCTACAGATAAACAAAACAAGGCTTTTCATGACAACTGTACCTAAAACCCAGGAAGATGTAAATTTCAGGTGACTCCACTAAAATTAAAAGGACACTGCCAGCTGTACCACTGCCAGCTGTACCATTTAGTTTCTGATCGTCTATGAATAGTTTGCACCTTCTTGGCAAACTAAGTTTGCAGAACGCCGCTGTATATATGTGTATGTATATAAATAGAATAATAGATAGGTTACTATGTATTAGAAGGCAATTAGACCATCAGTTGAGACTTTGGACACAGGAGGCAGAAGCTGAGAGAGGGTTCCCAAAATCCAGACCTCAGATAATCTGACTTCTGCTGTAATGCATAGTCATTTATCTTTTATGTTTTGTAATATATGTATGCAATTGTAAAAAACATGACTTTTTTATGTGGATTCCATGAAACAGGCTGGCCGCCCGTCACACTAAAGACACATTGTCTTTCAGCCACACGTAGCACCGAAGACTCTGGCTCACTCGTTTTGAAAACATTTGTTTCAATTTATTAGGCAGTCCTACCTTTAGTTTTTTCCATCATTCTGCAAATGTAGAATCAGCCAGATAGTCCGTTAAACTGTTTGAAAAGAAATGAAGTTCACGAATTTCTCTCGCTAAGCGAGAGGAAACCACTGCCATGTTTTTCAGTTTGTTCTGCCCACCCTCAGAAAAAAACTGCCAATGGGGATGCACGCTGTCACTATGTCTATGCAGGAAAGGACGTGGCTCCATGGCAACTGAGTTTCTTGGCAGGCAGAGTTGCACATGTGCTATGGCATTTTGCTTATAATACTATCGTTCACAAGTGGAACGATGATATTATCACCTCTGAACGATAGTATTATCACTTGAGATAGTGCTGTATTACTGGAATTCTTTTGTAGGGGACAAGATGGTATTATTTCACTGTCTCCATATATTACATGTATATATATATATATATATATATATATATATACACATATGGGGTTATCAAACTCTTATTTCCAGGACAGCTATATATAGAAAACATGCTGTGTGTTTCATCATTTCTTAACAATTGAAATACAGGCATCTGCTTAAATCTTGTTCTTGATGTTTGTAACAAACGAATGCTTACAGTGGCCCATCTCCCATGGTTGGCCAACATGTCTGTGTATCCACAAGGCACTCTGATGGCAGCACAACTCATACAGTTGCTGAACCATGATGATGGATGTGTCTTGTCCTGCTTGCTGATGCATTATATATATATACATATATATATGTATATATATATATATATATATATATATATATATATATATATAATATATATATCATGGCAACAACTCTGTTAATGCATCAGTTAGGGTTATTTCCACAGTGACAAAAGTGTGGAAATGCGATATTAGGATTAACATCCCACCTCCATTGTCAAACTCCTAACTCTGCATTCCCCCCAACCCCACCCACACCACGCACACACATGCAAGCAGGACAAGACACATCCATCATCATGGTTCAGCAACTGTATGAGTTGTGCTGCCATCAGAGTGCCTTGTGGATACACAGACATGTTGGCCAACCATGGGAGATGGGCCACTGTAAGCATTTGTTTGTTACAAACATCAAGAACAAGATTTAAGCAGATGCCTGTATTTCAATTGTTAAGAAATGATGAAACACACAGCATGTTATCTATATATAGCTGTCCTGGAAATAAGAGTTTGATAACCCAAACAACAGTCAGTGGATGTTTGCATTTCTTTTTCTGATACGGTGAGTCAGTCCTAATAACAAATGGTTGTAATAATAAAAGTAATTTTTTGTAGTATGGTTTACAAGCAACATGTGACAGACAGTGCAATACTGTGTCATCATACTGTGCTGGCAGTATAGAGTCGATCATACTGTATTTGTTCTCCATTACATAGTGGAATGTGTAAGGACTACAGTGTTGTGATTATTGTGCTTACAGATTGGATTGAGTGGTATAGTGTCTCACAGTCTTGCATGTGTGTGGCATATGTGTGTGGGGGGGTCGGAGGGAATGCAGAGTTAGGGGTTTGAGGATAGGAGCGGGGTGGTGGGATGGTAACCCTAACATCGCATTTCCACACTTTTGTCACTGTGCAAACAACCTTAACTGATGCATTAACAGAGTTTTTGCCATGAATTTCCCTTCTTTTTAAGAAAGTGTAATATAAATAGGAAATGGTATGTGTTGGTGCTGCATAATGATAAGAGTTTGTGGGAGCGAGGGCTCTCTGGGCCCTGCACTCCCACTTGCACTTCAGCATAGAGCCATACAGCAGCCCTGTAGGCTAAAGAAGCCTTGTAACAGTAATGTGCCCATATCTGGGGAACTGTAGCAGCTAGTAAAAATATTGAAGTGTGGTTGTAACCATGAGATTGAGTAGTTCTCACAACACAAAGTCGACTGAAACTGTATTTTGCATTGTGTCTGAGATAGGGGCAGCACAAAGCACTGTGAATGCTAACTCTGTGGGTGTAATAGTGGTCCTTGGACATGAAAATGAGCTATTAGAATAGTAAATTGCAAATATCTCAGGAACCATACAAGGAAGAAAAAAAATTAAAATGTCATGTTATTTATAGCTTTCCAGTCTTGTTCTGGCAATGAAAAGTCTGTATCTTAAACCATTTTCGAGATACAGGCTCCAAAAGGTATCATGAACACTGCAGTGTTATCTTATGGGAAAATTGCTGAACTTTGGAATGCTGTAACTTTGGGCCCCTGTTATATTTTGGCACCAAACCACCAAAAGGCACATCTGTGGGATCAGGGCTTGCTACCCTTCAAATTTAAGGCCAAAAGTCCAAACCATTTTGTTGCAGGAGGCTGGCAAAGATTTGCAGTTATTTTGAGCATACTTTCACAAAATACTTTCACAAATCCTGAAAATTTTGCAAAATAAATCACGAAACTTTTGCATTTGCGAAAGTATTTTGCGAAAGTATTTTTTAGAACAAGTTAAAAAACATATTTCTGGGGGGGTTTAACCCACCAAAAAAGATATGACTGGCATCCTCAGGACCCGACTAGGTAAACACAACAATTGGTGTTTACCTAGAGGGTCCCAATTTTAAATGCCAGGCATTTTTCTGTGTTACTAATTGTAAACTAGATGGCCTACTAATGAAATAAAAGGGCCATTTGTGACAGTAAAAGGAGCCTTTCATGAAAGTTTTGTGATTTTTTTTAACTTTCTAAATTGACTATAATGGGAAATTTGCTTTTTGAATAACCTTTAAATGGTTTAATAATTTTTCACCAAATCTCCGAAAGGCACATTGGTGACCAAGGCTGCATCTTCCCTTGATGTTTTTGGACTGAACAGATAAACCATGCAGGCTATGGACACAAGCAAAGAAACATGCAAAAAGTACATTTTTTTGCTTTTCTTGATGTTCTGTAGCTCCACAACTGTACATCTGACTATGACACAGCTTGTCAGATCCAGAGATATATAGTGCCAGACTGCACGTGCAAACTTTCAGGCAAATCCGTTGTTCTTGGCAAAGTTATTAAGGCGCAAAATTTGAGCATCTTGAATCCATAGGGGCACAGGATCCAAGACAGCATGGATTTACAAAAGAAAGGTCCTGTCAAACTAATCTCATAGATTTTTTTGACTGGGTGACCAGAGTGGTGGACCAAGGGGGAGCAGTTGATGTCGCCTACCTTGACTTCAGCAAAGCTTTTGACACTGTTCTACATAGAAGATTGATAAATAATCTGGGTAGGCTTGGGGTGGGTCAGAAGTTGGTCAACTGGGTGGCAAACTGGTTGACAGGCAGAAAACAGAGAGTGGTGATAAATGGTATACAGTCAGAAGAGATGCAAGTCACAAGTGGGGTACCTCATGGATCAGTCCTGGGGCCAGTCCTCTTCAACATCTTCATTAGTGACCTTGTAGATGGACTAGAGGGTAAGGCTTGTCTGTTTGCAGATGACACCAAGATCTGCAACAGAGTAGATGATCCAGATTGGGGTGGGCAGAATGAGAAGAGATCTGGATAAACTAGCAAAATGGTCAGAAGAGTGGCAACTGGGATTTAATGCAAAGAAGTGCAAAATCATGCACATAGGGAAGAGAAACCCTGAAGCCACCTATAGGCTGGGAGGAGTTGCTAGCAGTCACAAAGGAAGAAAGAGACTTGGGCATCATCATCACTGATGACCTGAAATCATCAAACAGACCTCCTAAAGCAGTAGCTAAGGCTAGGGGGTGTTAGGGTGTATTAGTAGGGGTATCACAAGTCATAAGAGGAGGTAATAATCCCTCTTTACAAGACACTAGTTAGGCCCCATCTGGGTACTGCGTGCAGTATTGGAGAGCCACACCTTCACAAGAACATTAACCAAATTGAGGCAGTCAGAGAAGGGCACCAAAATGGTGCAGGGACTGCATCAGAAGACATATGAGGACAGATTAACAGAGCTCAATATGTATACCCTTGAGCAAAGGAGGGAGAGGTGATATGATTGAGGCATTCAAACACCTTAAGGGCATTAACAAGGTGAAAGAGTCTAACATGTTTAGATATAAGAAAATAGCAGGACAAGAGGACACAGCATGAGATTAGGGGAGCGATTAAGGGGAATGTGAGAATTCTTTTCTACAGAAAGGGTGGTGGATGCATGGAATGGCCTACCTCAAGAAGTGGTGGCTATGAATACAGTGCAGGGCTTCAAACAGGCATTTGATAGGCATAAGGGAGCAATACAAATGAGTATGAATAGATAGGCCACTGACAGAGCAAAGGCCAATGGCACATTTATAAGGTAGAAAAAGAAATGGGCAGACTGGATGGGCCTAGCGGTCCTTATCTGCCGTCAACTTCAACGTTTCTATGTTTCTATGTTTCTATTAATATGGCTACTCAACACTAACTAAAGTGGCGCTACCTCACCACTATAATATATATATATATATATATATATATATATACACACACACACATATATATATATATATAAATTAGAGGCAAAAAACTCTGTTTAATGCATCAGTTAAGGTTGTTCCACAATGAAAAATGTGAGGAAATTCGGTGTTAGGGTTGAAAACCCCCTTTGGACCCCCCAGTCCACCACCCAACCAGCATCAGGGTGTGCATTGGGGTCATCGCCTTACTCACACCCCATCACATGTGTAAAAAGCAGAGGTATAGGAGAATGGGGTGAGAGTTAGGACCAGCGACCCCAATGTGCACTATGCTGGTTGGGAGGTGGGCTGGGTGGTCAGAGGGGGTTTAACCCTAACACCAAATTTCCTCACATTTGTCGCTGTGGAACAACCCTAACTGATGCATTAAACAGAGTTTTTTGCCTCTAATTTCCCTTCTCTTTGAGAATGATGATGACAAATAGTGAAAGTAATGCAGTGGCGGGAGCACGGGGCCCGCCACGTGATGTCTTGTGACATAGTAACAGGAACAGCAACACAAACAGAAGTGCCAGCAGTAGTGCACATGGTAATGGAAACATAAATGGTAAAGGAAACATTAATAGAAACACAAGTGCAAAGTGACGCCAAAGCAAACAGTGACACAAACTGACATTGAAGCGCATACGAAAACACAACTGGTAACACGAACAGTGATGGCAGTGGTATTTTAAATGGAAATGTTAAGTGTCACAGCAAAAAGAATGCAAAAGGGAACAAGCGGAAACAGAATGCGGCGCACTCGTAAGCGCAAACCATAACGGCGCCGCGACACATAATGGTAAATGCAAATGGTAAAGTTAACATGAAAAATAATGCCAAGGAAACAGAAATGGAAACGAATGGAGGCGACACGGAAACACAAACCGTAACGCATGGCCACGAACCGCAATTGTTAACGTAAATGGTAACGGTAACAGCAACAATAATGCCAAAGGAAAGAGAAATGCAATTGCAAGCGAGTACAGAAACAAAAACCGTTACGCACACAGTCATGGTACCGCAATTGTAAATGCAAATGGTAACAGTAACAGCAAAAATAAAGCCAAAGGAAACAGAAACGAAACAGAAATGCAAGCGCGTATGAAAATGCAAACCGTAACGCATGTGGATGGTACCACAATTGCAAATGAAACTGGTAATGGTAACAGCAACAATAACGCCAAACGACACAGAAATGCAAACGCATGAATTCATTCACATATCCGGACTGACTTGTACGGTATGGGCTGCATGCCCATTGGCTTATGCTCTGAACCAATGGGTGTGCAGCCCTACTGAACTGTCAGTCGGTGGGCGGGCGGCAGGGTGGGTGGTGCTGCCACCTGCTGGCTGATGGGGAGCAGGGTGGTGGGGCTCCGGGGGCAGGTGGGGTGGGGCCACTAGATCATCAGGGATATCATACTTGGGGGTAAGAAATGCTGCCCGCAGTCAGACTACTCGCGGTCCACTGGACTACGAGGATATTGGACTTGGGGGTTCTGATGCCCATGATTGGGCTAATGGGGGCGGATTAGGTTATGCCCGTATTGGGCTACTCGGGGAGGGGAAACACTCGCCCAAGATTGGGCTACTGGGGGTGGGGGGAACACTTCACCCATGATTGGGCTACTTGGGGAATACAGTTATGCCCGCGATCAGGCTAATGGGGGAGGTACAATTATGCCACGATCGGGCTAATCCCAGTCCACTGGACCACCAAGGATATTGGACTTGTGGGGGATACTGATGCCCATGATCGGGGCATGGGGGGGCGCCACCAGGTGCGGCAGAGACATGTCGAGGGCCACCCACAGGTGGCAGCTGCTGTGTTGTGCTCTGCAATGCAGCAGTTCACCTGTGGGTGGCCCTCGACTAATTCCTTTTTTTTTCAGCGTAACTTTGTGCAGGCGCAGGTAGGGGTTGCACCTGCATAACTCTGCACAGCCTGGGCTGAATATCAGGCTGTGCAGTTTATGCATGGTTCCTCCCCCTTCGGTTGCGCATGCCTTCATTATCATTGCGCTGTTGCTCAGCATGATTTGGGGCGGGCGCAACTGCCTCCTGCTGAATATCGCAGAATGGCACATTTTGGACTTGCGCAGGCGCATCCCTATTGTGCATGGCTCTACTCTTTTGAATATCTAGCCCAGTGTGTACAAAGAATGCATGCATTGTAATGGTAATGGAAGCTTAAAATGAGCATTGGAAGTACTTAATTACAAATATCTCAGCAACCGTACGACATAGAAAAAAATTTTAATTTCACAGAAATCATTATTTTCCTGGCTACCATTTTGTATTACATATTACTCGTGACAAAAAATCTGTATCTCTCACCGTTTTTGAGATACGAGCCCCCAAAGGCGCGGCATACTCCACCAAGTTAGTCTATGGGAAAAAGCATCAACTCCGGAGTACCATAACTTTGGAGCTGTACAATATTTTTTCACCAAACCTCCAAAAGGCACATCTGTGACATGTTGGCTGCCTTCCTTCCAAATTTCAGGCCAAAAGACCTAACCGTTCTTTTGCAGCAAGGTGGCAAAGAACTCCTGTCATTTTGGCCATAGTGTTGCAAAGTACTTTCATGATTTGCGAAAGCTGTCACACAGATTTGCAAAAGTGTCGTGTGTGCGAAAGTACTTTGCAAAAGTGCTTTTTCCAGAAAGTTGAAAAACGTATTTCTGGGGTGTTTAACCCCAAAATAAAGACATGGCTAGCATCCCAGGCTCCGACTAGGTGAACACAAAAAAAATTGTGTCCCTAGATGGTTCCAATTTTAAATGCCAAGCATTTTTCTGACAGCTAACTGAAAACAAAATGGCTGATTTGTGAAAGTAGTAGGGGCATTTGCAAGAGTAAAAAGTGCATTTGCGAAAGTGTTGAACTTTTTGTTAACTTTTCCCATTGACTTATAATGGAAACTTGTTTTTTGAATAACTTTTGAACCATTTAATATTTTTTTATGACATCTTTGAAAGGCACAATGGGCACCCCGGCCTCACATTCCCTGAAGATTTTGGACCACTGGCAGAAAACGTGCGACCTGTAGGCAATGGCAAATAATTCACCAAATAGCATAAATGCACAGGCAGATCATGCTTAATAACTCCACAGCCATACATGCAACCAGTAAAAAACTTGGCAGATCCCAAGGTGTATGGTTCTTAATTATGCATTCCAAATTTCAGGCAAATCTGTTAAATGGTGCCAAAGTTATTAAGGTGCAAAGTTTGACCCTTTAACCTTAAAAGGGCTCCTCAATCCTAACTACGGTAGCACTACATGCTACTATCTATCTATATATATATATATATATATATATATATATATATATATATATATATATTTATAATGTGTACATTTATATTGTCAGTGCAGTGTGCTGGAAAGGATATGACAATGGTATTCACCTTGCCCTTTTGAGGAAATGATGTCAGAACACCTGGTATAAAGGAAATGGTACCAGGGGTGGGTGGAGTGAGGGAAGGGGATTTGGCCCACACTGTGCCCTTTTGAAACAATTAGCTAAAAGTTCTGACCCACCACTATGATGAGGGTTGACCTTCCTGTCAGCAAGACAACCTACACAACAATTTAACAGAGAAATTACCCTGCTAAACAAACAGAGGAAAATCAAAAAGCTGAGTCAAACACAGGTAAACCTCCCCTGCCCCAATACAGCCTGGTGATTTGTGCTCTGAAAGCAATCAGCCCCTTAACAAGTCAGCCATGTACCAGGAAAGAAACAGTAAACAGTTATTTCAATCCCTCTGGGTTTAAACTCCCAATCTCCAAAGCAGTACTGAAAACTTCACCCATAAACACTTGACTGACTAGTGTTACACCTGTGATATAAACAGACCTTTTTGTGAAGATAGTCTGCTCTTTCTGGGTTGAATACACAATCCCTCCACTGAATCCAGGAATAATAATTAAATCTAATCTCAGCCAAGTACAATTCTAAAAAGTGCAAAAATATCCTTACAATACTAGGTCTCCACTCCAGTGATCAATCACAGTGAAAAGCAAATTCAGTAGTAGTTCACTCCCTCTGCTTATAAAATTAACACTCCTGAAACTGAATCCTGCAAGCCTCTTCTTAATTCAAATAAGCAAAAATTAAAGTATCAGTAAAATTGTGTTTCAAACCTACCTCACAGGTCCCAATCAATATTATGCCTTTCCGGGCTCCCAGTTCTGAAAAATGATTATGACTGTGTTCTCTGCAGTATAGCAAAGTGTTCCAGCCTCCATCAAGAAGTCAAGGCTTGCCCCTATATTTACAGTTGAGTAGGCACTTTGTTGTTAAATCTAAAATGTTACACTTTAATAACTTTGCAACCATTCAACAGATATGTACAACATTTGGAATGTGATTTCCCATGGGGTAGATTTCTTGAAGTATCAAGTTTTGTGTTGATTGGAATGATGGATTTTATGCTGTGCATTGTGAAAATACACTACAATTTGCCCTTTTTGGTTGTTTTTTCCTCATGCTGTGGCCAAACTGTTTAGAATTTTGGTCTGAGGTTTTCAGAATAGAAAGAGCTTGCCCCAAACAAAAAGCTAGCATTAGTTTGGTGAAGAAATATTAATCCATTCCAAAGTTATTACATTTTAAAATTTGGGGTTTTGAGAATGTTCAGTTCTGTCTTTTGGATAGCTGCATGGAACAAAAAAGAATTTTTGTCTGACACAAAGGGATTTTGATATCTCATGAAAAAGATTCCTTAGAATCCTTTCCCATGAGAAAAAATTCCTTTTTCATCAGCTGCCACCTTGTATTTTTTCTCAAACAAATTGTCATAACTCTACCCAGGGATGTCTTCTGCAGACATACAAGTATGCATCTTGTTCATCAGGACATCCTTTATTGTTGCATGCCTTTAATTGTATGTGGTCTCAGAATGCTTATTTTTATGTTTTAATATCCTTTTTCGTGACTCACTCCCATTCCTTTTTCATGAGGTGTCAAAATCCTTTTTGGCACCACGAAAAAGGATTAGGACATCTAACGAAAAAGGATGACTTTCTTAAATCCTTTTTAGTGGAATGACCAAATCCTTTTTCACTAGCAAATTCCTTTTCATGAGGGGACATAATCCTTTTTCTTGATACGAAAAAAGATTAGGACTTCTCTGACCAGATGGTCTTGCCAGTAATCCTTATTTGTAAGATTTCATAATCCTTTTTTGTGATACAAAAAGGAATTTTGACATCTTATGAAAAAGGAATTTGTCCGGTGAAAAAGGAATACCAGTAGGGCCATCTGGTTGGAGAAATTCTAATCCTTTTTTGCATCATGGAAAAGGATTAGGACATCTCACAAAACGGAATTTGCTGGTGAAAAGGGATTAGGACATCTCACATAAAAGGATTTCTTTCTTAAATCCTTTCTTGTGAGCTGACCAAATCCTTTTTCACCAGTAAATTCCTTTTTTGTGAAATGACATAATCCTTTTTTGTGATGTGAAAAACTATTAGGACTTCTCCAACCAGATGGTCCTGCCAGTAATTCTTTTTCATGAGATGTCATAATCCTTTTTCGTGATGCGAAAAAGGATTGGACACCTCATGAAACAGGAATTTGTCTGGTGAAAAAGGATAACTTTGGTCCATAACTTTGATGTCTTGTGAGATTTTGACCACACATTTTCAACATGGCCTTTTGGGGACCCCACCTTATGAACAAAACAACTATCATTACACAACTCTTAACTGAAAGGTGATTTTGTGGTTGGTTGGTGAATTCACCTTTTGGGCAGGATTTGCATAATGGCAGTCATACTGTTTATGAGGTGTGGTCCCAAAAAGGCCATGTTAAAAATGTGGGGTCAAAATGTCAAAAAATGGAAGTTCTGATGGTCCATTGGAATTTTTTTTTCCAATTGTTTAACCAGGTGAGACAAACTAAGCTGAAAGCTTGTTTACATGTGCAACCTGGGAGCACAGGGAAGTTAAGTGACTTACTCAGGGTCACACAGTATGCAAGTGGAGGCTGTGGGATTCAAACCCAGGTCTCCAGATTTGCAGCTCAGCGCCTAAAACCACTGCACTATACTGCCTCCCATACTGCCAATGCATTCTCGTAACTTTTCCAATTTAAAATATTTTGACCCCAGATTTGGAACAAAGAATTCTTATTACCCCACCAAATTTATGCCACAACTGTCATTTTTCAAATCTTGGCTAAAATGAGTTTTCACACCTGCAGCACAGAAGTGGTGTTGCAGTTGCACAGAATTAAGTTTCAGTGGGGATTTAAATTTTTTTTCCCCCACTGGATACATCAGGTGGGGTAATAACATGGATGTGATGACATCTGAAGCACTCCTGGCCTATAAATGGAAGCACAGGTAAGTACATATACACATCTTTGGATGAATAGGAGCACAGAGCCCAGAGGGCCCTGCCCTCCCATAGCTATGCACATATATGCTTTAATGGAGGAATAGGAGTGCAGGGCCCTCTGACAAGCATATTATGATATAATTGCACTATCTCAAAAAGTAAGGAGATAAATTGCAAAAAACTTAATTAATGCAACAGTTAAGGTTAAAGTGATTAAAGTAGCAAAATGTGGCATTAGGGTTTCCAACCCTAACACCCTAACCCCCACCCTTCACAGATGAAGAGGCATTGGGGTGATCAACCCTAATGCTCATCCCATTCTCCTATGTTGCACTCACCCAGCTTATTTACTAATTATATGGGGCGAGCATTAGGATTGATGACCCCAATGCTACCTCAATGCCTCTTTGTTGGTGAAGGGTGGGGGTGGGGTGTTAGGGTTGGAAACTCTTATGCCACATTTCCCCAATTTTGTCACTTTAACCCTAAGTGGTACATTAATGAAGTTTTTTTGCACTTTATAGATACTGTATATATATTTTGCAAATAGATTTATTTGCATATATATATATATATATATATATATATATATATATATATATATATATTTTATGCAATGGGTGCACATATATTCAGTGTGATAAATCCGTTTATCTGAGTCACTGTATGTATAAATAAATTTATACATACAGTGACCATTCTCTACAGAGTTACTATGTCACACATCTCTTTAGAATTCATTTAGAATGTTCGGCCTCAGAAGCAGTACTAACCATATTCAAATGGGAATAACTTTAAAATGAAAAAAGATAGTGTGGTACTGTGAGCATGAAAATTGTTCAGCACAAAATTAACTACAAAATGAGTGGTGTTTCATATATAGATACTTTATAGATCTTTTACAATTAGCAAAAAAACCAGAAGAAAATTTAATTTTTTGTTCACTTTTTTGACAAACAAATGTGAATAACTTTAAAACAAAAAATGATAGCATGGTACTCTGAGCACGAAAAATGTTCAGCACAAAAATATCTACAAAATGAGTGGTGTTTCATTTATAGATACCTTTTAGTTTTTTTTATAATTAGCAAAAAACAGCACAAAATTCAATTTTCTTTTCCCTTTTTTGACAAACAAATGTGAATAACTTTAAAATGAAAAAGGTAGAATAGTACTATGAGCATGACATTTGTTCAGCAAGAAGTTTTCTACAAAATGATAGGTGTTTCATTTAATAGCAACCACCATGCTAGGCAGACATACTCTAGGAAAGTTAATCAAAACTCTCATAAATTATCATTTAAAATAAAGATAAACAGTCAAAACCAAATGTTCCTGCACTGATAGAAAGCATCCCTATTGCATAAATGAAATATACAATGGTGAGCTGTCAGATAAATGATTTATCTACACTTGTGCTGTTTAACCTTGGACACCACACTCGTGGCTTATGCCACTCGTGAGGTTACCCAAGGTCAAACAGCACATGTGTAGATAAATCATTTATCTGACAGCTCACCATTGTATATCCCTTATATATATATATATATAGATATAGATATGTGTCTATATTTATATATATATATATATATATATATATATATATATATATATATATAGATATAGATATATATTATTATTAAAAATCTAGGAACTGTAATACCTTTGAGCCAGAAACTTTTTTTACAAAGGCTAAGCATCAGCAATAACAACAGGACATAGGAGACATAACAGATTATACAACTGATGACACATTTTGTAAAGGTATACCAAAGTCAGTTAGAATACAGTGATTATAGCAATATACAAGGACCACGATATGTGGATCCATGACTGGTCGTCAACAAAATATTTGTTGAATGACCAGACAGCAAAATCGGCTAGTTGACCACTTTTCACAATCAGCTGCCAGTTTCACACAGATTAATGTGATTTCTTTGGGGGGGGCTTCACCCCAAACCCCCCACATCGGGGGCTGTCGCCCCCAACCCACCAACTAAATATAATCAACTCTGAGTTGGAGCCTATTGGGGGGGTACAAGACCCCCGACAGACAGTGCTGAGTTCCAGCGCAGGCACTACAGTGACGTGCTGCTGTAGTCACTGTAGTGTCGTTCGCTGTGCTGGTGTTGCTGTCGGGTGGGTATATGACAATATGTAATACAATATGCAACAGAACTGAACAATTTACAATAAATACAGGATAATACAAAGCAAGGTAACCTAAAATATTTATTTTTATATTTATTGAATAGTTTCACCAGGAAAGGCACACTGAACAATAAATTGCTCCGCTCACTGTGTGTCTTGTGGGGAGGGGGATGGGGAGCATACAACAGATGTGCAGTGAAGTAAAAACAATACATAGTGATTTAAGTACAATACAACAGTTTTTGTCATAGACATAAGTACATAACAATTAGGAATTATGAACAGACAATAGAGACTAGAGGGAGCATCAGTATATTATACATATTTAGCATAAGTGCAAGGAAATAATAAAAATAAGTAGTTAAGTGCTAGGCCTATATTATGAGAGAGAAAAAGCGGGGAAGGAAAATAAAGAAAGGAGCATTATGATGGAAGGGAATGGAGGGCAGCTATGAGTGAGAAGATGGTGAGAGGGCCTAAGAATAAATTAGAAGCAGGAACAGTTAGGAGAAAGGAAATTTTGCAGAGACAGAGAGAAGGAATGGGTTGAGGAGGAGTATCTAATTTTGGGTGTACATTGGTTCCAGAGTATAGGTAGATGGCATAAGAAAGCAGCCTGGCCTGCTGCAGTTTTACGGCTGGGGACAGCCAGGGTGCATGAGTCATGAGATCTAAAGGAGTGACAGGGAGTGGAGGGGGGTGTTAATGGAGGAGAGGTAGGGTGGGAAAGAGCCAAGCCAGAATTTAGAGCTATATTTAGCACAGTGGGTGAGACACTGTTTGTCAAGGGAGGGGAAGGCAAGAGAATGATACAGGATACAGTGATGAGTGATGGGGAGAGAGTCCAGAGCAAAATGACAGAAGGAGTTGAAGAGGGTGTCCAATTCATTAAGTAGGTCTTGGAAGCAGCAATATAGACTACATCACAGTAGTCGAAGATAGGGATGATCATTTTCTGCACAAGTTCACGCCTTACTGGTAGAAATATACAGCTACGGTTCCTGAGGAGGGCACCTAGCTTGGGGTACAAATTTTTTCAGGATGGCATCGACATAGACAGAAAAGCTTAGGTGTAGGTCAAGCCAAACCCCTAAATAGCTAAACAAGGATAAGTCCTTGAGTAAAATCCCATCAAATATGTGGAAGGAGGGCAAGGAAGATAGCCTACAGAGTCTCTGCCTAGTGCCAAACATCATGGAGACAGTCTTCTTTGCATTAAGGGATAATTGATGTGGGCTAAGCCAGAGCTGAACTTTGTCAAAGTCAGCTTGGAGTCTGGTAGCAACATCAGAGGTGGTATGCCCAGAAGTAAACATGACGGTATCGTCCACATACATGTGTATACAGGAAGTGGAGCAAGCTGTTGGAAGGTCATTTAGGAATATGGAGAAGAGTATGGGGCCTAACATGGAGCCCTGTGGCACACCAGTATTAATTGGGAGTGGGGGAGATGTCAAGTCTGCAATTGTAACTAATTGAGACCATCCAACTAGGTATGACCTGAACAATCTAAAGCAGAGTCTGACAGACCTGCAGAGGTAAGGCTGGATAGGAGGAGGGGATGGGAGACAGTATCAAAGACCTTAGCAAGGTCAATAAAGATGGCTAAGGTGATTAGGCCACTGTCCATCCCTGAGAGGATGGAGTCAGTGAGCCTGATCAGAGATGTGGTGGTGGAGTAATCCTTCCAAAACCCAGATTGAAAATGTATGAAGGAGGATTCAGAAAGGAAGGCAATGAGTTGAGCGAGGACCAAGTGTTCTTGAAGCTTTGCAAGGATAGGGAGTAGGAAGATAGGGTGTTAGTTGCCTGGTGAAGAAGGGTCACCAGCTTTGGGTAGTGGGAGGATAATTGCAAATTTCCAAGCCATCAGGACAGTAGTGGACATGAAAGAGAGGTTTAACAGATCAGCTAGAGGTGAGGAGATTTCCAGGGCAGATAGGAATAAGAGTTTTGGGTCAAACCCATTGAGCAAACTACCTTTGGAGGGATTAATTGTGAGGAAGGTGTCTAAGGTTTTGAGTGGTGAAACATTTGAGAAATAAATAGAGTCTTGTGTAGAGTTAGTATTGGTGAGGTGTGGGGAGGGGGTAGTGGGAGGTGATAAGGAGGATAGGATGGCTGAAGAGCATGAGTCGAAGCAATTGTTAACTTCAGTGGCTACCGCAGAGGGATCTGAGATTAAGGAGCCATTTAGTTTAAGGAGAGGTGTAGGTGATGCTGATGGAGGGGACAATAAGGCATGGACAACTTTCTGAAACTAAGATGGTTTGTTAATGTTTGATTGGAACATGGAGCGGAAGTATTCGGCCTTTGCAAACCTTATGACCTTAGTACAGGAGTTACAAAGTCTAAGACATAATTGTAGTGTGTTCAGCAAACTTGAAGTTTTATATGCTTTCCAAGCTTGATCACAAGCATGATGGCAAGCCAGTAGTTCTGTAGTGACCCAGGGATGGCGGTTGTCACATACCCTGGTGCATCTGACAGGGCCTTGAATGTTCCAGATGTGCAGAAAGTTATTAATGAAGTGTTCTATTGCCTCGTCCACAGAGTTGGATGAGGAGATAGGTGACCAATCAGTGTGCACAAGGCCATGGATGATGGGGGAGAGATGAAGGCATTTGAAGGCTCTAGTGAGCAGATTTTTTGGTGGGGCCTTCGGTGTATGGATTTTGAAGACCAGATAAATAAAGTGATGGTCACTCAAGGAGTCAGGAAGGAGGCCAGATTGGGTGACCCTGTGAGAGTGAGAGGTGAGAGCCCAATTGATAAGGTAGTGATTTTGAGTTTTGTGATTAAGTCAAGTTGACTCCTGTGTCAGTTGTGTCAGGTTGAGGGCTGCAAAGTCATTATGTATTTTACTGAGGGAGGTGGACAGCCAGTTCAGGTTAAAGTCACTCATGATACAGAGTTCACCAGAAAAGGTGCGGGAGACTATAGATTTTAGGAGATCAATGTCTGTGGTGGTCGTTAAGCCAGGGCGACAGTAAACTCTGGCCCTAAAAACAGGTGCAGAGAAAGGGAGAGAGAGAGTCAGTTTATGAGTACCTCATAGGTAGAAGGCAGTGAGGAGGAGAGACCAGTACTGTATTGAGTGAAGGAGGAAGAGGAGGAGGAGGAGGAGGAGAAGAATAATCAGCATTAATATTGTGCTTTTCATACACAGTGTATCCCAAAGCACTTTACAAGCAATGCAAGACTGGTAGTGAAGAGGAGAAAATGTACATTGCTACACCGCACACCCCCCCCCCGACCAATTCAGTCCTGCCAAGAGAGAGAGTGTAGCCAGGTATACTGTAGCTAGGGTAGAATCAGGTATTTTTCAGCTGAGCCAGGACACAGTAAATATGAGAACATCTGGTGTGAGAGATATGGTAAATGGTAGCAGCGGGCTGAGTTTAGGAAGTAGGCTCCTAATATTGAGGTGGCATAGTTTAAGCTCACATGGGAGGATAGAGGAGGTAACAGGGGTAGGACCAAAATTAGGGTTAGTATCATCAGAAGCTAGAAATAGAGTCATGATTATAAGGTAGTTAAACTTATAGTACTTCTACCATGGCCGAGCATAAGCTGGCCATTTAATAGGGTGGTAAGAAAGGGAGTTAGAGAAATTGTTTTTGAGCAGGTGAAAAATTGCACCAGTGGATGGCACCAAGAGGAGTGTTGCAGAGGGTAAGAAAGGCCAATGGGACAAGGAATGGTGGTAAGGTGCAGATGGTTCAGAGTAAGGGAGCAGGGAAGCTAGGAGGATGTGAACATGGTACAGTGGTGGTGAGGTATGTATGTAACTAGCAGGGTAATTTAGAGGAGAAAACTGACACGGGGTAAATATAAAAGGAAGATACATGTTACAATGAACATATTAGAATGATAGGATGAAATTATAGACAAGTCCTATAGGAGGAGAGAGTGGAAGGGTTATATTTTGTGGTACAAATTTGTGTCAGAGGGATGGGAAAACTAGCAAGAAAATGCATCCAAAGATTAGCAAGGATGTGGAAGTAGTTTATAGGGTGAAGTATCAATTTAAGGGGTAGAAGCACCAGCTTTATACCTACTGGGGGATAGAGAGTAAGGGGAGGACAATCTGGGTTGAGAGACCATTTAAAGAATGTTGGGGGCATGGGTGGGTGGACGGGAAAAAATTCTTCCAGGAGAGCACAGCCAGTCCCAGAAGTGAAATTAGTCCCAGAAGTGAAATTCAGTCCCCAAAAGTTAGCCGCAGCTCAGCCGAGAACCAGAGCAAAACTGGCCAATCAGCGTCCAGCACCAGAGAGCTGGACTTTCAAAGTAGAGTGGGGCATACTTTCGGGGGGGGTAGCAGAGGGTCCAGGGACAGGCAGGTGGCAGCAGGAATAATCAATCTGCACACCAGAGGATATAAAAGAAAAAAAAAGAGATGTATAAGTGGCAGAAAGTGTCATGTGGAAATGGCTTGGTAGAGACAAACTGGGCACAGCAGGGGGCAGGAGATAGTGCAGTAGGACTGAGGGGTTTGAAAGAGTGGGGGGGCAGGCAGAGGTGAACTAGGAGGGGGGTCTAGCCAAATGAGGACTAACAGGGTAGAGAGGGAATAAGTAGGCTGGAGGCAATGCTGTAGAAAGAAAAAAGGAATGAAATATAACACAAAAGACGAACTGAGCAACAGAATAATGTACAGTATAATTAATCAGAACGTATGCCAAACAAATTTAGAAGCAGCTGACTATTTCAAATTAGCAGATTACGTTATCAAAAAATGAAATTGTGGCAGGATTAAATACAGTACTAAAATAAATAACAGTAATTAAGACAGTATCAATCAAGGACCAGGATGTTATGGTCCCAGTGGTAAAATTCTTCCAGGAGACCACAACTAGAAGTGAACTTAGCCCCAGAAGTGAAATTCAGTTTCAAAAAAGTTGGCCAAGAACCAGAGCAAAACTGGCCAGTCAGCACCTACCTCCAAAGAGCGGGACCTTCAGAGTAGTGCGGGCATACCTTCAGAGCTTACAGAGTGGGAAGGATGGTGTGGGAATTAGCTGGAGCCATTGTTGAAGAGTGGGGGGGAGTGGATTGCAGGTTTAGAGGAGAGATGGACACCAAGCGAATCAGCCGTAGTAGGTTTAATCAATGGAAGGGGGAAGGCTCAATGGAGAGATGGTAAGGTGGCAGTGTAAGATAATGGGAAGTTTAGGCAGTGGCAAGGGAGGGTGACCAAGGTCAGGTGACCAAGGTTGAGAGAGATTAGGTAGGAGAAGGGGTAGAAGCAATTAGGGCAGGATAGTGCTAGCATAATTTCAGTGGCTAGTGCAAAAATTGTTCAAGTGCTAGAGAGGAGTTCCAGAGTGCCATGGTGCACCTATCAAGGTCCAGCTAAGAAAAGCAATCGCAACTATTTTGTGCTATAAGTAACTGGCAGAGCTTACGTTTAAATGGACCCAGTTTGGGTTCAGCAAGAATGTCACTGTGTAAGGAGTTAAGCCAAGACGGCGCTCCGTAGGTGAATGACCTTTGGCCTTGCACAGTGTGGCGTAAGAGGACTAGGAAGGGCTGGCAATCCAACCCTCTCATATGGTGAGGGTTACTAGAAAGGCTTAGGTACTTCTGCACCCCCTGTGGGAAAAGCCCAAAGCTCAGTTTGTTAGCCAGTAGGCAGGTTTGATATTTGATCCTATCTTTCAAGTGAAACCACCCTGTCTGCTTATACAGATCACACGTATCTGTGAGTCTGTGTGCACTACTGATGATCCTGCAAGCTTTGTTTAGTGCTGTTGAGACACGCTTTAGAGATGTATAAGTAGCAGCATCATACGCTACCAGCCCAAAATCTGTAATGGAGATGATCGGGCTATGTACAGCTGTTCTTAGGGCCTCGACAGTCAAACAATGTTTGTGTCACTAACGAAGTCCAATATGCGTGTTGACTATTTTAGCAACATTTTCAACGCGGTGCATGCATGACAGGGTGCTATCAATGGTGACCCTGAAATACTTGAAATGATGTACCTGTTCAAAGGGAATGTTTGTGCTATTCCAATTTGTTAGCTGGTGGGCTTTATGCTTGTCACGGGAACTATTAAATAGCATGACCTGTGTTGTTTTTTTTTTTGTAGTTTAACAGTAGTTTGTGCCTACTAAACCTAGTTTCTACACATGAGAAGTTTAGCTGAAGCTAGTTCTCAAGCAGTAAGGAATCAGAATGACTGGTGAAAATTATCATGTCATCCACATATAGGAGGATCTCGTCAGGGCAAGTGAGGGGAAGGCTGTTTCAAAAGAGACTGAACAGGAGGGGACCAAGTATAGACCCTTGTGGGGCTCCTGAGCGGACTGGTTGTCTATCGGAGAGGACATCATATATCTTCACCTGTTACACTCTGTTCTCAAGGTAGCTTTTGAACCAACCTGTTGCTTCATTTGAGAGCCTTGTACAGGAAAGCTGCACAAGTAGGAGTGATTGACCATATCGACGGCCTTGGTTAGATCTATAAAGGTCGCCCTACCAATTGGCCTTGGTCAAGTGAGCTGTGGATTAATCCGGTGAATTCAACCAATGCAGAGGTGGTACTGTGTCCTTTTCTAAACCTATGCTGCTGGGGGCACTGGATCTGGTATTTCTCCAGGTATTCAGTAAGCTGGTTGGACACTAACAGCTCAAGAGCTTCGGAAAGGGGCAGAGGGAGAATGGAGATAGGCCTGTAGTTTGAATGCAGAGCCCTGTCACTACATTTACGAACAGGAGTAACCATGGCAGATTTCTACTTCTGGGGGAATTGAGCAAACCTTAGTACAAGGTTAAATATTTTAGTAAGCAGTGCCAAGATTTTATCCAGTGTTAGAGCGATATGCCTACTAAACTTGAGATCAAGCATATCACCACTATACCTGGATTTTCCTAGAACCCTCAATATGTATTTCCTGGCCTCAGGTTCAGAGATAGCTTTGAAATAAAAAGGGTGGGTTGACTTTGTGGCTGGTCATCCCACCCTAAAGAGTCCTTACCAGTAAAATTCTCAAAGAAATCTGTGAGAAGGACACCACTAAGGTCAGTAAAAGTGTTATTAAAAGTGTTGGCAATAACTTTAGGGTCAAGTGTGTAGTTTCATCAGCATTGAGCATGGCTGGAGCCATCTTGGGGTCATACCCTGTGATATCCTTAATATTGCTCCAAAACTTCCTTCCATCACCCCAGGAGTTGGTAAGCATCTCTTTGTAGTAGTGACTCTTTTCAAGGTGGATGGCCCTGATGCAGGAGTTCCTTGCTCTTTTCTAGTTTTGTATGTCTGCCTGCTTAGCAGTTGGTGTAGCCTGTTGAAACAGTTGGTCCCTGGATTTCATAATGTTGATAAGAGCTGACGTGCTCCACAGGCTACTGGCGCCCTTAACCTTGCATTTTGTTGGGGGAGAATGAATGTCACAGACCTCAATAAAGCAGATGATGAAGTCTAGTGCTGTGTCAACATCCATTGCTGCATCAAATAGAGATCAGTTATGTTTTCTTAGGGGTGACTTTAGAGGTTCAAGGTGCTCTCGAATAAGGACTCTACTTAGAATAGTTTTAGGTGGGGATCTGGTGGATTTGTTCAACCAGCTGCATACGATGGGAGAGTGGCCGCTAACAGAGTCCAGGAGGACGGTCGTGTTGGAGATGCACTCTGGGTGATTAGACAGCATCAAGTCCAGGATCGTGCTAGTTCCAGTTTTATAATTCAGTCTGGTAGGGTGTTCCACTAGCTGGGTCAAATGAATGGCTGAGACAGTATCCTTATAGAGGTCAGCATCAGGAGAGAGCCAATTAACATTGAATCCCCTGACATGATTGTCTCAGAGTTGTGTTGCATGTTGTTGCAGTAGTCCATGATGGCATGGAAGCCAGTGGCCTGCTCTTTAGGTGGAACATAAACTGATACCACCGTGAGGCTTTATTGTGTGTTTCTAGCAGCACTTTAATGGCTAGTACCTGTACCGAGTTTCCTGATGGGAGCCTAGGTAGTGCATGCACCATGAGAGTGTCTTTGATGTATAAAGCATAGCCTCCACCCCTTTTAAGAAGCATATCTTGCCTAAAGATAGTGTAACCTGTAACAGCAATAGTAGTGTCCAGAGACTGGTCTCCACCACAGAGAGCACATCAGGGTTATGCTGGGTGACCCAAACTTGAAGGGTGTCATACTTAGAAAGCAGGCTACAGATGCTGATTGAGGCCAAAGTGATTAAGCTTGACTTCTTTGTGCCACTCCAGTTTTGTTGAGGGGGGTTGGGTTTTGGATGGATATTGCCAGATAAAAGTAGTAATAGCAGAATGATCCTCAAATATGTGGATCTTTTGTTGTTTGTTAAATGATGCAAGTTTACTTCTCATTAGTACTCTCAGTTTGTGCTTATGTGTAGTGAGAATTAAGCTGGGGGGGGTGATGTGCTTTAGTATGGGTGAATGTACAATCATGGGATGATGTGGGAGGCCTCTCAGGTGCACCTGGGACCCTGTGGGCTGCATTATTTGGTGAGCCAAGAGTGCCATGTGCATGATGGACCTAGCTAAGACAAGGTCATTACTGACTGCTTATCACATGTCCCCTCCATCTCCCATGGTCTTTCCCACTCCCTTAAATTTGACAAGATCTCCTGGACTGTGCCCTCGCCTACCCCCATATATACTATCCCCTCTCCTGCTGCCACCTTTGATATCTTGTAATTGCTTCCTTAGTACCTTCCACTGCACCTTGTACCTGTGGTACTGTTATTTGTACTTCTGTGTATCTTGTACCTTACCATTTTGTGCCTCTTTCTGTATCATTCACTCCCTTGTTTTATAACTCATTTAAACTTGTGTATTTGTGTATCTCTGTATGTTGTTGTGAATCTTACATGGAGCCTTTGTAAATGAGTCACTGACTTAAAGGTTCTAATTTTGAAAGTTCAATAAATAAATAAATATATGGATATCATCAACAATGCAATATTGATTGATAGGGCATTGCTGTGTATTATCTAATTGAACTGGGTAAACACCATTAGCAGGATACTTAGCCAGGGTAGCCAATATGTGGCCTTCATTATGATTGTGGGCAGCTAAATAGGTTGTTGAATAGAGTTACCTAATTCATATATATATATATATATATATATACATACTGTATATATATATACACACACATATACATAGACATTTAGACATTACTAGTTATTAGTCACTTTTGTTACCATTTTCAGACCAAGTGGTCTGTGTTAAGTCAGTCACTGCCCAGAAGCATATTCCAACTGCAAACGTGCGTCTAGCCCACAACTCATTCATCAAGCTTAAATTGTTTTCATGTGTATTTAAAGAAGCACACAATCCAGCAGAGTGCTTGATGCTTAATCAGAGTTTGTGCATCCCCAAATAAAATGAGCTATAATGGTACTACAATACTAAATAAATTTTAAAAACGTAACTAAGATCCTATGCATGCATATCAGTATGCTAACTAATGCACATGCACATGATCTTGGCTGCACTTTCGAACCTATTTATTAGCACAATCATTGATCATTTTACTTGGACATATACAAACTCTGATTAAGTACCAAATACTGGATTGTATATTTTGCTTTATTAAATGCTCATGGGAAAAAATTAAGCTTCATGGATGAGTTGTATGCCAGTCATGCATGGTGGGGATATGCATCCAGGTGGCAGCTGAAGTAGCGTGGACAGGGCAGTACAAAAAATGATACAGTACAAAAGTGTCTAAAAAGGTAATAAAGATTATTTTCTTTACATTGTGGCATTCTAGAGATTTAGTTTGCCAAGTGTGTGCCTAGAGTCAAACTAGTCAACAATGACCAGAGATTGACCAGCAAAATGTCCCTTTAAATGGTAAATTGACTGGAGAACAGGAGGACATAACTGAATCCCTAAACAAATATGTCTGTTCTGTATTTGAAAGCAAATCAATAACATGAAAAAAGAGTCCTTAAAAGGGGATAGGGAATTAATTAGGGAGTTGGCTGTTCATTCAGCCCTGAATAGGTTAACTACTACAAAAGCAGTTTGACCAGATGGTATATCATCCCATACCCTAAAAGAACTGTCATTATATGTAACTGCAGCTTTAACACACATTTTTAACTAATCACTTAACAGAGAAGAGGTTCCACTGGACTGGAGAAAAGCTTAATTCTGATTTTTAAAATGGGGGATATGTAAATATTGCAAAACTACAGGCCAAGAAGTATCACCTCTATGGTTGGAATAATAATGGACACCATGATAAAGGAAGTCATAGATATCAAATGTATTAACTCAGACTATGTAGATAAATTACAACATGAATTCAAAAAAGAGAGGTCATGTGTAACAAATCTACGTCGCTTTTATGAACGTGTAAGTAAGGCTCTGGAGAAAGGAAATATGGTGAATCTGCTCTTTTTAGATCTAAGCAAAGAATGTGACATGGTCTGACATTATAAACTTAAAGACAAACTTAGAAATACATTTTCAGAAATTAACCTACCATTAATAATCTGGATTAATAATTGGTTGATAGATAGGACCCAACATGTGCTGTTAAATGGATTCATCTCCAGTGAAGGTAGTGCCAACAGTGGGATGTCCCATTGACTCTGTCTTAGTCTTTGTACTGTTCAGCTTGTTTATTGCAAACCTAGGTGATGATGTCAGGCACTGGTGTAATACGTTCACTGATGACATGAAATTAGGTGAAGCAATTAACAACTTGGAGGAACAGAACAACTTGCAGGAGAACTTAAACCATATGGCAAGATGGGAGGACAGTTGGGAAATGAGGTATAATGAGGGGAAGTGTATGGTTATGCACTTGGGTAAAAAATTACCCTTCAAAAACTACTATCTGAATGGAACAAAACTAAACTCTGCCTCCACCAAAAAGGATTTAGGAATTAAAATAGCATCAGACTGTAAGCCAAGGCAACACATAAAGCCATATTTAATAAGTCTAAAGAAGACACCACTTAAGTCATAAATCAAAAAAAGTTCTGTTACCAATCTACAAATCCTACAGTATATGTGCTTGTTGACTGATTATTATTCCAGTTTGAGGGATGACTAGACCAGGAGAAGAAATACAAACTGGGAAGGATCCAATAGAAAGCAACCAAAATGATGGGGGGGGGGGGCTTGAATTGAAGCACTTTGAGGAGAGATTAAGCTCTCTGGCACTGCATAGCCTTCACAGGAGAAGAATGAGAAGGGATATAATTATTTTCTTTACCTACAGAATGACAGGGAAATATTGGGGGGAATTTAGGTGTTTCTTTTCACTCTAATACCCACAATGCTCATAGTCATACTAGGCAAATCCTAAATACATCTTTTAGAACCAATAATAGCAAACTGTACTACACATAAAAGGATAACACAGATATGGAATCCTCTGCCAGGTTACATGGTAAATCGGAGTACTTGTTTGACCTTTAAAGAATAGGTTGGATGCATATATGAAGGGGATCACAAAAAAGATTATTTTACTTAATTACAAGAATGTCTCAAATAGATGTGATTGTCTTCTACTATCTTAATAACTCAAGGAAAAACTCCAAGTACATACAGTAGCTAAATATTTATAGTAACTTTGAAACAGATTTGGTTGTTGTTATTTAGAAGGCCCTTAAAAATCATTGTTTTATCTGGACTGATGATTGGTATGTAGGCATTGAACTGTGTTATGGGAAGAGGTTAGAGAAAAGAGGATGTAATAGTGGGGGTGTGAGAGGGGCCAGGACTTGAAGTTAGTGACAGGAGCAGGGTGGTTGGAAATATTTACATATAGCTCTGTAAATCGCAAAATATTTCTTGAGACGTTCAATAGATAGTGATGCATTCCAGCTATTTGGGGTTGCAATTGAGAAAGCTTGTTCTCCAGTGTTTGTACTAATCCTGGTGCATGATGTACATCTTCACTTGAGACCCCAGCTGGTAGGATAGGGAACTTTTAGTCAGTAGGTCACATTGAAAGTTAGGACACAGACCATGCACATATTTGTATTCCAATTTGTGTTCTCTCTTTGAATCCTGTGCGAGTTATCCTAGCTGCTTATTTAATGTGCAGTGTTGGATGTTTCTGCTGCACTCATGTGAATATCTACAGAAGCTGTTGAAGCAGACAGTACCCAGCTGTGTCTGTCATTTGCACATGGGTTGCAGTCGAGATGCTCAACCTGCGTCTGGCTAGATTCAGAACTGGATCATACCTAGGTGGCCGAGACATAACCCAGACAAGGCAGAGGTACTGGTGATCAAGCCAGGTTGAAAAGTGGGTGCATCTGTGGCCAAAGAGGTGACATAGCTGGTGTCCCAGTCCTCTAGGCTCCTATCTCCACTACAGTGTAAAATCTTGGGCTCATTGTGTGATGAGAGAGGCTCAGCTATTGGTAATAGTCCAGAGTGACTCTTACCATTTTAGGAACATCACCCAGACTATGTCCCTTGTCCCCCCCTAGAAGCTTGCTGTCACTAGTACATGCATTTGTGATATCCCGGCATGATTACTGTAATGCCCTATACCTCGGGGTAAATGGAGATATCTTGCAGCACCTGCAGCTAATGCAGAATGCAGTGTTAAGGTTGCTAGCAGGCCTTCCTAGGTCTTGCCATGTAACCCTGGTCCTGTGTGAACTGCACTGGCTGGCAGTGAAGGGAAGTGTTACCTTCAAGGCTGGATTACTGCTCTATAAGGCCCTACACAGATTGAAACTGAGCTACCTGGAAGAGCTTTTGACTCCTCATTGATCCTCCCACTCCCTCTGCTCACCGGATGTAGTCATCCTTATTGTTCTCAGGATAATTCTTAAATCTTCAGGGTGGTGTTCAGTCAAAGTGGTTAGTCTGGTCCTGTGGAACTGTCTACTAAGAGCTCTGAGGAAGGCCCCCTCAGTGAAGCTTTTCAGAAGGGACTTAAGACTATCTGTTGACAGAGACATTTGATTCTTTCTAAGGTCCTTTATAAGTTTGTGAAACATCTGATTACATTTATTTATTTTATTTCAGGTTCAGATTAATACCTTTGAGCCAAGAGGCTCTTTTACAAAGATTCCTAGTCAGAAATGGACACATAGTGCAGGAGAAATTAGGTTCGAATCACAAAATACAAGACAGAAAAATGTGGTACACAGCTGTACAGAAAACAGGCAGTTTGTGAAGTGCAAAAGGTAACCTACAGCATATATATTTAAGATTCTACCAAAGACTTCTTGACGTTTACAGTCTTTTCACTCATCTAACACTTGGGTTACTATGTGCAGTTCAGTAGGTAGATGGTAGCCAAGACAGACTTTGTCAGGATGGGTAAAAGGGGGGGTAGCAGCCAGAGTAGGCTTTGTACGAGATGGGGGAGGTGAGGTAATTAGAAGAGTGGGAGGGGGAGGAGTTGGTCAAAATACACTTTTAGGAATGGCACTCACATTTTGCAGATTAGGCTAGAAGGTGGTGAAGGCCATGTTTGAAAGGGCCAATTTTATCACAATCAATAAGGGACACCTGGAGGGCATTTACCCATAGCAGCTCATGGTATAAGAAGACACACTGAGCAAATGCGGTGTGTTTAAAAGGGACATGGAGGGAGCCCTTGGTTGATCTACAAGTGGTTTTGAAGGTTTGTAAGCACTGGAAAATGCAAGCCATGGAATCTGGTGTCTGACCAAGTAAGGATTTGTTTCCCTAGCAGGCAGGCCTGATATCTGATCCTGTGATGCAATGGGAGCCACCCTGTCTCAGATTAAAGGCTACGTGTGTGTCATTCAGTCAGCTCCTAGTACAAATCTGCAGGCCTTGTTTAGTAGTTGCTTAATCCTTTTCAAAGCTGTATCTGTGGCAGTGCTATAAATAACAAGCCCGTCGTCTATTGTGGAGAGTTTAGAGCTCCTTCTTACTATGCTCAAGGCCTCAGGGCTCATCAACTGCCTGTGGCAGTGGAGTATTCCAAGTTTAATGTTAGCTGTTTTAATCATGTGGTCGACGTGGAAATTGAAGGTCAGCGTGTCATCGAGATGGATGCCCAGATATTTGAAATTAGTGACCTGTTCTAGGGCCTCTCCTTTGTGGTTAAGGATTCTCAGGGGGCCAGTTTTTTTCTTGTTGTTAGGCAATGAAAATTGCATCACTTTTGTTTTTTTTGGAAATTTAGGAAAAGTTTATTGAGAGTGAACCATGTTTCCAGTTTACTGAAGCTATCCTGAAGAGTCACTGTTATTTCAGCCACTTGATAGCCTGTTGCAGATATTATAGCATCATCCATGTACATGCTAGCTGGGCATGCAGAGGTTAGCCAGTTGATGAACTGATTGAAGAGCAGCGGTTCAAGAATAGATCTCTGAAGGATCTGCAGAGTAACATTCCTAGGGTTGGATGTCACACCTCTAATTTTCACCCATAGTGACCAGTTGGAGAAGTAGTTACTGAACCAAGCTACTGTGTCATGGGACAGACTGAGGGTGAGGAGGTTATGGAGTAGGATCCAATGGTTCACAGTGTTGAATGCTTTGGTTAGGTCTATAAATATAGACCCCACCAATTTGCCACTGTCCAGAGCGTCATACAGATGTGAAGTATAGTTGACAAGTGTAGTGATAGTACTGTGGTTCTCCCAAAACCTATACTACTGTACACATAGAATGTTGTACTTGTGTACTTGTCTAGATGCTCTATGTGCTGATCTGAAATGATTTTTTTTCGAGGGCCTTTGAGAGAGGAGGTAATATTGATATGGACCTATATTTATCCAGGCTAGTTCCATCACCACTTTTAAACACTGGGGTGACATGTGTGATCTTCCACTTATCAGGAAAAAGTTCCATTCTAAGAGAGATATTGAATAACTTAGTCAGGGGTGGGGCTATTTTGTCCAGTGTAGGAGCAACGAGTTTAATGTCTAGTAGGTCATGTCCAGTTCTTGTTTTACCTAGGACCCTTCTGATGTATTTAATTGTTTGTGATCTGGAGGTCTGTTTGAAATAAAATAATGTTTTTTGCAGTGTTTCCGGTTGAGGGCAGGTTGTCCAATGTTGGCTTGCTTGGAGGTTGGGCTGTTAGGTACTCCATGGGTAGAATCCGCAGATTACCATAATTTTGAGCCTACCCCCCCACTACCTTAATTAAATAGACATTTGCCCTGCCCCTGTTACTAGTGTCACTCCCTGCTCGTGCCCTATTGGTCTCCTCTTGTTCCTGCCACCCACCTACCCTCCCCCCCTCCTCCCCTCTCCCTCCTTTCTTCTGCTTTCTCTCCTAGTTGCTCCTTGAGCACCAGCCTAACCTCTCTCCCTCCCAGTCACCATCTCATGCTGTGCTCACCCCTCCTTGAATAACCCATTTCTTCCCTATCTCCTCTTCTGAGTAAAATGGTTCTATCCCTCCTACCTCTCCAACTGATTATCTTGCTCTCCTTGCTACTTCTATTCTACCTACCTAGGGTGAGTAACACTTCTCTTCCCCCAAGCTACCAGACTGAACCTGTCTATCCCACACACTGGCACACTACCTACTGCTCCTGGCTCCCCATACTCACCCGCTACTGGGAACAGTTTGCAATACCCTTTGGGTCTTAAAAGGATGCTATGCACACATTTGTTCCCTCTTCCACCTCTGGCATTCATGACTACTCTCTGGGATCACTGACAACATTATCACCCCTGCTCGAGCAGTAAACGGAATGGGAAAATCTCCAACAGACAATGTAGATGGTATGTCCTGAAGCTCTTGCTCCTCCTGCTGCTGATTTTGGGTAATATTCACCCCAACCCATGACCAGGACCCACTACCTCTAGCCTAGGCTACAAACTGAGTCACTCCAGAATACTCACCCTTGCCACAGTAAACATTTGCAGCCTCCTGCCTAAACTTGATGCCCTGCAAATATTTGTTAACCAGCACAAGGCAGACATCCTTGCGGTTGTCAAAACCTGGATCTCACTTAAAATCTCAGACATGGCTATTACCCTGCCAGGTTACAACATTTTCCAGCTTGACAGAATCGCTAAAAGAGGTGGTGGCTGTGCCTTATATCTCAAAGGCTCTCTCCAAGGCCACCCTGTAAAAACTCCTGTCTCTGACTCATCCTCCCAGATTCTCACTGTCAGAGTTCTACTAAGGGTCCGCAATAAAGCCCTGTCAATTGCCACAGTGTACATCCCCCCAAAGAACAAGGAAAAGACCTAAATTCAGTCCTTGACCTCATCCACTCACAACCACCTGGCTCTGAGACAATCCTTATGGGCGACTTCAATATCAGCTGGCTTGCTCCAGAATCAGGGGGCTTCAAAGACGCCATCTCATCAGCAAACCTAGCTCAACTGGTTGACTCCCCTACTAGGTGAAATTGCAAAACAGGCACAAGCATACTTCTGGACTGGATTCTGACCAGTCACCCATCTCACATCTCAAATGTCTCTGTCCTTCCTGACATTCTAAGTGACCATTTCCCTGTAATCTGCAACTGGACAAACAAACTTACCATGACCCCTCCCAAATTAATCACTAGCAGAGTCCTTCCTCTAAGGCAGTTGAAACACCTAAAATCCCACTTCAGGCTGCAAGACTGGTCTCCAATCTTCCACGCTCCGGATGTCAACACTGCCCTTGACTTCTTCATCAAAACCTTTAATGCTGTCTGTGACACTCATGCCCCTTTCAAAAAGTGGAAAGTCAAAGCCCTTTGCAACCCCTGGTTCTTCTCTGAACTACTAGCACTACTAAAATCCAGGAATCATCTCTGGGTATGGGCTCAGGAAACAGGGAAGCATATAGACATAAAGAATTATAAACAAACTCATAATAACTGCACAAAATTAATCTGCCAGCAGTAAAGTACCTATTCTAAAGATGCTCTGACAAATGCTTGGGGGAAGGGGAATTCATTCATAGGTATCATAGGTAGTTACAGAGCAAAGAAGACTTTCGCCCATTGTGCTCGCTGATTTTTTAATTTAGATACCCTCCTATTTTATTTGTTATACAATACTTATCTAGTTTCCTCTTAAACTCCACTGTCGTCTTACTAGTGACTACCTCCTCTGGTAGGTTATTCCATACTGGAATAACTCTAACACTAAACCAGTGCCCCCCTTTCGTGGTCTTAAAATTTTGGCCTTTCAGTTGCCATGAATGTGACCTAGTGTCATATCGCTGTTCCTTCAATGTAATTCCTAACTTAACCATTAGATTTGAATTTTTGAGTGCATTATACACCATGCACATATCCCCTCTCTTGCGCCTATACTCCAATGTAAACATCCCCAAGTACTTCAATCTATCCTCATAGTCCTGGTCTCTTACATCCACTACTAACCTAGTAGCCCTCCTCTGAACCCTCTCCAATCTACCTACATCCAACCTATAACCGGGCGACCAGAACTGCGCACAGTACTCCAGCTGCGGCCTCACCAGTGCCCTGAAGAGAGGCACAATCACCTCCCTCCTTCTACTCCTTATGTGTTTCTTGATGTTTATAAGAGTTCCATTTGCTGATTTTATAACCTGACTGCAGTGCTGGTGGAATTTAAAGTCGCTTGTTACTTTCACTCCCAGATCTCGCTCCTCCCCTACTTTACACAATTTATGTCCGTTTAACCAGTAGTCAGCTTGGTTGTTATTTTTCCCAAAATGCATTACCACACATTTATCTGAGTTAAAGGACAACTTCTTTTCCTTAGCCCAGCTTTCCATTTTGAGCAAGGCATTTTGTAAGTTTGCCACGTCCTCATCATTTCTGATACTAATGCCAAGTCTAGTATAGTTTGCGAATTTAGTTTCCCAGACCTCCCTTCCTCCAGATAGTGAGTGTATGTAGATATTAAACAAGCAGGACCCCAGGACAGATCCCTGGGGGACTCCACTCTCAACTCCCAACCAATCTGAGTAAACTTCTGGAACAATATTAAAGAAGTTACAGGAAAACAGACAAAAACCTGTCCCTCTGTGCTGGTCGTAGATGGAATCACAACGCTGGACCCAACTACCTTAGCAAATTCATTCAACTCAGCCTTCACTGACCTCAGCTCTGTTCTTCCACCTGACTATTTCAATGAAGACGACCCTATAACTCTCCTCCCAAGCCCCACCCTCTCTCCAAATTGACCCCCATTCTACTTCAAATCAGTCAAACCGTGCGAAGTTCGCAACCACATCAGTAAAGCTATTGCTAAATCCAGATCAAGTGGTGACTCCCTTGACATCAAGCTACTGGCCCTCACCCTCAACGAGGTGCTCATACCATTAACAAATACCTACAACCTCTCCCTCTCTCTTGGCCAGTTCCCTGACAGATGAAAATCCACCACTGTCACACTGGTCCACAAGAGCAGTGACAGGGTGCTCCTGGTGAACTATCAGCCCATCTCCATACTAACCCCACTCTCCAAGGCCTTAGAGTGTATAGTATTGGACCAGCTCACGGAATACCTTGATAAGTACAATATCCTGTGCACTCAACAGCACGGTTTTAGAAGAGGTCACAGTACCACCTCAGCCCTCCTTGAATTAACTGGTGCAATCCATAGTTCCCTGGATAATAGCCTTCTTACAGGATCGGTCTTCATTGACCTGACAAAGGCATTCAGTACTGTCCATTATCATTTACTACTCTCTCAGCTACTAAATACTGGACTGTCCCCTGAATCTACATAATGGTTTAAGAGCTACCTGGAAAAACGCTCACAAAGAGTGAAAATAGCTGATGTCCCTTCTGATGCCATAGCAGTGCACTCTGGAGTGCCACAAGGGTTCATCCTTGGGCCTCTTCTCTTCAGCGTCTTCCTAAATAGTCTTCCACAATCCTGTCCTGAGCAACTCTTCCTATACGCTGATGATGCTGTCATCCACTCCACCCACAAGGACCCCCACCTTCTGCAAAGCAAACCACAGCATGAATTCTCAGCTGAAAACTGGTTCAGTAAACACAAACTGGTCCTCAACTATAAAAAAACAAAGTCTATGCTCTCCTGTAGCTCTCAAAATAAGCACCGGGACCACCCCCCTCACTATTGCAAACTGCCTAGGGGCAATCCTAGAACAAGTGCAATCCTTCGAATACCTTGGAATCACACTTGAAAGTAATCTGTCATATGGGACTCACATCAACAATGTTGCCAAAGCAGCTAACACATGCATTGGCCTGCTTTACAGGCATAGGCAATGCCTAACTCCAAAAGCCTTAAGGATCCAGAGCTCGATGGTCTCAACTATTGACTATGGCCTCATCATCTATGACTCCGCTTCCACCATCCCCCTCAGGTGCATATCTATGGCCCTTAACAAAGCTTGCCATCTCATCACCCGATCCCATCGTCTCACCCACACGTGTGACCTATAAGCCCAAACAGGGTGGCTTCAACTCACAAGCTGCATCAAATACCAAACATGCATAATGGCTAAAAAATCATTGATGGGCTTTGCCCCCCCCCCCCAGAGTTCAAGCTCTGCTACAATCTGCACAGAATCCCCACCTCACCAGGGCTCTGAATCTCTAATACTGTATATCCTTAGATGCCAGATCTCACAGGGACAAAGATCCTTTGCCTACAGAGCTCCCAGCTGGCTAAACGGTCTCCCCAGGGACATCTCCTCCCTAGCTAAGCTAGGCCCATTCAAATCTAACTTTCGCCTATTCCTATCTGCCTCTAGCACATTCTACTGTCCACTGTAGTCTGCTGTCCCCTTCTGGAACTTGTCCTCTCTTATCCACTCATCTACTATCCCTCCTCTACCCACCCCTTGTCCTCCTCCTCTTACTTTCACTTTTCTCTTGCCCTTCATGTGTGTTCTGACGATTGCTTCTGGCAGCATCTTCTTCCTGTGTCTCCCCAAGTTCTCGTTATCAATGTTATTCCTGTTTTGTGAACGCTCCTAGTACCTCCTAACTGTATGTACTCATGTTATGATAAAGAACTGTAACCTGCTATCCTGTAATAATTAATGTCATGATACAGAACTGTAACTGGTTATCCTGTAAGAATTAACATCCTGCTTGTTTGTTCTCATCCTGATGTGGAACCTTTGTAATAGAGCCTTGGCTCAAAGGTAACTGTAATGCTAGACTTGAATAAATAAAAATTAAAAAAAAGAACTGTGCATAGGTCCGTGAATGCAATGTTGAATGCATTTGCCAGGTCATTAATTGTAAAGTGCTATTTGTGTAACAATTTGATCTGGGGGAGTTTTGGAGTCCCTGCCAGTCAGAGTTTTCGTATTGCTCCAGAACTCTTTCCTATTGCCCCAGGACTTACACAGTAAATCCTTAGAATAATTATCTTTTGCTTTCCTGGCCTGTCTTGTGCACCTGTTCCTTGTTGCTTTATAAGCAGCAAAGTCGGCCACCTTGCTGGTTACCCTAGCCTTGTGCCATAGATTCTCACAATGATTCAATTGTTGGATAAGGGAGACTGAGATCCACAGATTGGTTTTCCCTTTAACTTTGGAGGATTTGAATGGGGTGTATATATTGGAGGCATTGTTGAATATTGTTATGAATAAGTCGAGGGCCTGGTTAGCGTCATCCATACTATCTAAAGGAGTCCAGTTAGCCATTCTTAAATGTTGTTTGAGGAGCTGGCCTGGTGGCACAGAGGGTTGAGGCACTGGGCACCTTACCTCATGCTATGCTGGCGACCTAGGTTCGGGAATGACCTCCGGTCATCAGGGTACCAGCATGGGGGGGTAGAGCAGGACTGAGCATGCTGGCGAGCAGCTCTCCTCTCCTGAGGGTGGTGAGCATGTGTTGGTGCCCCCCCCCCCCGTAGTTCCACTCCCACCAGGTGGAGGTCCATGGGTAGCATAGGTGGAGAGGGGGCAGCAAAGTATCAGGAGTTGGAAGGGGCTGAGCTGGTGCCACAGGGCTTGAAGCATGTCTCCACATACTCACAGAGCTGTATGCTGGGACCTTGGGGGGGGGATCAGGGGAGAAAATCTGTAAAAATGCATATGTGTCCCCATCACCAGTTGGTGGGAGGAGGCAACGGGGACCAAAAAGCTATATAAAAAAAATGTTGTTTGAGTGCTTCTACGTCTGCACTATTGTTGTAATGTTTCTGTGCTGCAATGTATACTCATATACTCTATGTAAGCCTTGCTGTACTGTACTTATTAAAGCCTCAGTTTTTCCTTCCCTCTAGGTACATGTAACTAATCCCGAGTCACCCCTGAAAAAGGGACTGTCAAGGTTCCAGTGGGCCTACCTGGTTACCAAAATTTAAATAAATAAATAAATAAATGCCCCTTTATTGGCAATTGTTTTTTTTGTGTACTGAGGTAGACTTTTCAGGTTCTTGTTTGATCACATACAGACCACTGGTGAGTGATCACTTAGGTAGTCGGGAAGTACTGATGTAACCCCCGCTACAAATGTGGGTTCCCAAAAAGTCTTCCTTGAGCTTGCCTAAATGCTCACTGCCAGGCTGGTGTCCTGCATTTTAGCAGTTTAAATGTGATTGTCAGAGACTGTATAGCCTCTGTGTACTGTCTCTTTAAGAGCTGCTTGATTGCAGCATAAGTAATCTGAGATGGAGCTCTGTTGAAAGATGTAACTATTTGCTGAAAACCATTTAGAATGATAATGATAATGTAGTTTGTCTAGCCTGCTTTCTTTGTAGCAAGGACTGTTTTGTTTGTCTCCACTATCTTGGTCCTGGACTGCAAATTGGACCAATAATTTCTTGTGGGACCTAAAATGTAGCCAGACTACAGGAGCTGTCTGAATTCAAAATCTATAGGAACTATGATTTGAGTTTTTTTGCGCCTTTTTTGCAACTGAAGGGGGAGCTCTTGCTTTGACTGACAGCCAAATCAGCCAACCAAATCTTTTGGATATTGGGGAAGTCCCGGGCTGCTTTCAGTTTTCAGTTAGTCCTGAGCTGGGAAGTGAAATGAGAGGAGCTGAAGTGATTTGGGGCAGCAATTCTGAGTGGATTCGCATGGGAAAACTGTGAAAGGGCTAAGTTTTGGGCTTGCAAGTCTGCCTGCTGCTCCTGAGAGGGAGAGAAGATAATTATTTTGGACTAAATCCAAGTTTGTGTGACTAAAGTAAGCTACTGAAGTGGGCTAGGCTCAACCTGAAGAAGACTGAAGATTTTGCTGAATGTGATCAGCCTGTCAGGAGTTCCAGCTACCCCTAAGCTCCCGGTGTGTGCAGAGAGTTTGCGATTGTGACCGGGGAGCGCTTTGCCTGGTACAGTAGAATTCCCGTACATGTAAATGTGCTATGAGCTGCTAGTGGGTTGTGAGCTGGTTCCCCACTGTGTGAACTATGTTCTGCTTGCTGGAAGCTGTATCCAGCCCCAAATGGACTGCATCCGAATCTGTCTCCATGCGGTCTGGGCCTTGCCAAACTGACCTAGCCAGACTACCCACTGCACAGAGAAGCCATCGACGAGAGATCTGCCTGGGGATCAGCCCCCCTGCTCCACGCTTGAACAGGAATGACGCCTCTGCGACTCGTGTGGGCACTGCTTCTCCTGGCATTCCAGATCAACCACCTGCAGTCTCGATTTTTGTCCAGCCTGTGTCCAGTCTTGGGTATCGTGAGTAAATACCGGGTTAGCTCCCTGCAATAACAGCTTAATCTGAGTGTGCCATCTGAGTGTCTTGTTGTTTCGTTTCCTTTATGAACTGAGCCCTCTGGCTCTGGATTACAAATATTGTGTACTGTGCATGTTGTGTTTTCCATCACAGGGCCCTAACCAGCTGCAACCCTGGGCAACAGTCCTGGCTAGCCCATCTCTTCTCCACCTGGGTACCCAGAGGTGGACTGTGTGGGGGAACTCAAAGTGCATGCATAACTGCTTGATTGATATAACCTTTAAGCTAATTAACCTGATTTTTCCCTTCCCTTGTTCATGTCCCCTGAATAAATCAGATCTAACTTTTTCTGCATGTAATCTGACTGTGGTTCCAGTTTGTGCTCAAAGTACTGTACTGTTGCTATTTGCTGTGTATAACTTTGTTTTACAGGGGGTTCCCAGGGTCGAGCCAGAAGAACCAGCCCTGGTGGTAAGTGCAAACAGTGTGGGTACTTGTGTGGTGTACCAGGAGTATTGTGAAAGTGATTATTGTACAGTGTTCAGGCCACTAGAGGGGAAAGAGGGGGGTTACAGTGTCCCAGAGGGCTGTGCCCAGGTTAGCTTGACCACTACCAACCCTGACCTCTGGATGGAGGCACCCGTTTCAGAACTCAGGCCCCTTAACCTGCTACTAGCCAAGCAGGCAGGGGTAGTAGCCCTTGGGATAGCGCTGTCACAGATTCACTCAGCAGCTCAGGCCCTCTACTTCCAAAGTGCCAACCTGGCAAGATGGCGGCTGTGCTGAGCCTGCTGCTGCCGCCGCTGTGTTTCTAGCGTTACAAGTGTTTCAGCATTTTATTTTCTGTCTAAAACTTCACTCTCCTTGAAGGTAATTTTTAGTTAGATAGGGTTGAAGAGTGGGAGGTTAGAGCTCTGCGATTCTGTTGTCTGAGCTTATCTGGTCTACAATGCGTTCCCTGGGTGAAGTTTTTGTCTCCAGTTTTGTTTTCATTTTACCTGTTTATTTGTTTTATTGGAATTCACTCAAAGTTACTGAGTCTGTTCGGAGCTAATTTTGATAGTTTTGTGGCCATATGGAAATCTCTGGTCTGTGGATCTGGAAATGTGTGGAGTCGTGGAGTCGTGTGGTTAATCCATTAAAGTAACTGTCTGCATTAAGAGGACCTATAAGGAGGACTTGCAAAGGAGGAAACATTCAACTATGTATGGCTTGTTGCTGAAGCATCTGCCTGCCGTGCTCTAAGAGAACTTGTAAGGAGGACGACTTGTAAGGAAGTTTTCCAACAGAGTATTTGTTATTCCAGCTGCTATACAAGATTTTGGTTGCCCTGTTATTGATTTTAAGGATTCTGGTGAACTCTAGTGGATTTATATTTGAAGTTGCTGGTTGAGAAGCATTAGCTGCCTCTCGGTTTCCGACTGGGCAGGAGTTGCCCAGTTTTGTTCCCTGGGAACTGGGGGACTTAGGGCTTCTCCTAGACCGCCCCGGGATTTGGCTGTTTGGGCTGACTCATGGGACGTTTGTAGCTGCGGGTCGCTTGCCGGGTAAGGTTGCTGTAGAAGCAGTGGCTGCCTCTCGGTTTCCGACCGGGCAGGAGTTGCCCATTTACCCCTAGGAAGCTGGGGAGACCAGGGCTTCTTCTAGACCTTCCCAGGATTCGACTGTTTGGGCTGACTCATGGGATTGTTATAGCCGTGGGTCGTTGACCGGGTAAGGCTGCTACTATTGCTGTCTTAGGTAACACATTTATCTACCTGTTTCCTGGTAAATGACTGTTTGAAGTATGGTCCTTGAAGTACAAGTTGCTGCTGGATTTCTGGACTCCTTCAGATCCCTTTGTTGAGTTGAGTTTGGATTCGGATCCTTACTACTGGATTTTTTGTGTGCAATATTATTTATCTGGACTTATTTGATTTCTATTTGTTCTGAACACTCTGAAAATGTCCCCTGCTATGTGAGAGGTAGTTTTGGGAGATATTATAATATCTAATGACCTATTACACGTGAGAGGTGCTTCAGTGTTCAAAAATACAAAATTATTTTAAGTTCTGTATTTAATGGTATTTTATTGTTTAGGGTTAGTTTTGAGTTGGGATTTATTTTAGTTTTGTTGATAGGTGTGTTTGAGTTATTTATTAGATAATTGTTGTTAAAGATGTGTTTGGGGTCCTAACGGTCGGCTACTCTCCTACCCTGATCCGGGTCCTCCGTCCCTTTATTGTCCTCGGCTGTCAAATAGACGTTCTTAATAACTGCCGCTAGCAGGTATAGAGAAGGCGCTTAAGGGATGGGTGGGCGGACAGAGTGGGAGATTGGAGGGGGGTGGACAGATAGGGATAGTTGGGTCAAGGAGATGCCCTGGGGTGAAATGGGATCAGAAAAGGGGTCCTCCTTGCCTGATTCCCATACCCAAGGGCTCCACAGATTGTGGGCAGGTGCTGCATTCCTCTCCAAAAACCCATCCAACTCGGACGGTGCTATGTAATGCCAGGTCTATTAGGAACAAGACTGCTATTATTGCAGACCTTGTTGCAACATCTGACCTGGCATGTATCACCAAGACCTGGCTGGATGAGAATGCAGGTCCTATTTTAGACTCTGCTGCTCCGGCTGGGTTCTCGGTAATGCACCGTCCGAGATTGGATCGTAGGGGCGGGGGAGTGGCCATCTTTTTTAGATCAGATCTGAGTCTTGTGGAGGTGCCAGTTGGTAACGCCAGGTCTTTTGAGTGTATCCTGGCAGCAGGTGCAGAGTTTAGGATTCTCCTCATCTACCATCCACCCAGCAATGGTGGAGAATTCCTGAAGGAATTTGCAGACTTCATCGTGGACATGGCATTGGAATCGCCCAGATGGTTAATACTGGGTGACTTCAATGCCTGGGTCGATGATGAACTCTCGCACTTTGGAAAGAATTTCCTCCAACTCATGTCTATGTTGGGCCTGTCACAGGTAGTTACCTCTGCTACCCATATAGGGGACACTCTTTAGACCTGGTGTTCACACTGGATTTGGATGTTACCCATCTGGGGGTGGAACCAAATGTGTGGACAGACCATCACACCATAAGATTCAGTTTTGGGCACCCCTAATAGGCCTGCCTCTCGGAGATGGTCCAGTATAAGCCCTTTAAGGGGAGTAACCCAGAGGGCCTATTAGCGGTATTGGACCTATGGGTGTTTTGGGTGTGAGCATGAGTCCAGGAGACCTTGTTCTTGCCTATAATAAGGCAGTGAGCAGGGCCTTGGACCAACTCCCACTGTGGTTCGCCCACTACTAGCCACCTAAAGACTCCATGGTTTGATGGGTCTTTGAAGGAACTGAGAAGAGTAGGGCGAAGGCTAGAGAGGGCCTGGCGGAAATCTTGCTTGGATGCTGACAAACTTAGATTGATGGATCATTATGTTATCTATCAATCGGCAATAACCCGTAAGAAGGCAGAATTCCTGTCCAGGGAGATTGCTGCTGCATGCAACCGACCAGCTCAACTCTTTCAGACTGCTAACAGACTGTGCAATCCACTCTGTCTACAGTCTGGAAGAGATTTTTCACAAATAAAGTGTGATGAGCTTGCTCGGTTTTTCGCTGATAAGGTTGCCAGCATTAGGTTGGATATCTGGATATCGACCAGGCTCATTCTTCAAGGGTTTGCAGTGATTGGCAGGGGGAAACAAACAACTGTGTTGCCTGGTTTGACTTTGGTAGGCCGGAGTTTATGGATATTGTGAGGATTGTCCAGACTGTACATCCAACCAGCTGTAGTTTGGATCCAGGCCCTACGCCTCTATTATTAGGTTGCGTAGATACTATCTGTCTGACCATTGCTGAAATTGTTTGGAAATCTCTGGAGCAGGGGATCTTTCCTAATCCCCTAAAGGAGGCGGTCGTTCGACCACTCCTAAAAAAACCTTCATTGAACCCGAACTGTCCAGCTAACTACAGACCTGTCTCTAACCTGCCCTTTCTGGGTAAGGTTATTGAAAAGGTGGTTGCACTGCAACTGGACGACCATATCATAAATCACAATGTCTATGATACTCTCCAATCGGGATTTAGGAAAAGACATAGTACTGAGACTGCCCTTGTCCGGGTTCTAAATGATCTCCTGATAGCGAGAGATTGAAAGGCATGTACTATTCTAGTCCTTCTTGATCTCTCTGCAGCATTCGACACTGTGGACCGTGATGTGCTTTTGGAACGCCTGCAGTTCTACTGAGGACTGTCTGGTACAGTTCTGCAGTGGTTTCAATCTTTTCTCCCGGGGCGGAGACAGAGGGTTATCACCGGAATTTATTCCTCTGCCTTCTCTCTGCCCTGTGGGGTTCTTCAGGGCTCCATTTTAGCACCCATGTTGTTCGCTGTCTATATGCTGCCATTGGGAGACATTATTAGGCAATACAGCTTGGGTTTTCACTGCTATGCAGATGATACCCAGCTGTATTTGTCTTTAGTCCCGGACAGGAAGATGCAGTATCTATTAACAGCTGTCTATCCGAGATCAAGGATTGGATGAGTGCCAGCTGGCTAAGGTTAAACCCGGATAAGACTGAGGTGTTGGTGGTGGACCCAGGTTGCCTTGAGGCGGATTGTAGGGCCGGGCTTCCTTCGGGCATATGGATCGACGGTGCCCAGCTCCCAAACTCAGACCGGGTGCGTAACTTGGGCGTTATTATTGATGATGGTTTGACCCTGAAGTTTCAGGTGTCATCCGTTGTCAAATCTTCCTTTTATCATCTTAGGAATATCGCTCGGGTGAAACACCTGGTTTCTCCGGCTGACCTTCCGGTATTGGTCCATGCCTTTGTTACCTCTCGCCTTGATTACTGCAATGCCCTGTACCTAGGGCTACCAGGGGTTGATATCCACCACTTGCAGCTGGTGCAGAACGCAGCAGCCAGGCTTTTGACTGGGACATCTATGAGAAGTCATATTACGCCTGTGCTTCGCGAACTGCACTGGCTGCCAGTTCAGTGGTGGATCACCTTTAAGGTGGGTTACTGACCTATAAAGCCTCTACCTGAACAGGGACCACGGTATCTTCAAGATCTCCTTGTTCCCTACTGTCCTCTTGCTCACTCCGCTCCGCCCGGCGGGGATTGCTAGAGAGGTTCCCAAGTCGTTTAAAAACCTCTGGAGCTCGGGCATTTTCTTATGCTGCCCCTTCCTGTGGAATTCTCTACCTCGTCGGATCACGAGGCTGCCTGACCATTGAGAGTTTTAAGTTAGAATTAAAAACTTATTTATTTAAACAGGCATATGGAGAGTGATTTTATTGTAATTATATTGTTATTTGTTGTTGTATGTTATATGTATGTATTTTAACTATTTTATCTGTACAGCGCTTTGGTTTTGAAAAGCACTTTAAAAATAAATTTTACTTACTTACTACTTACCTCTGAGTGCAGTCTTGTGAACAGTGTAACAGACAAGGTAACCCTCCTGTCTGTTTTTGTGAGTTCGGATCAACCTTTGGTCTCCAGTTCTGGAGGGATTTAAACTGTTAACCTCTTGTTAGCATACCCAATGCACAGGGTCAGATATATCTGTCTTCGGGGGGCCAGATATCTTTGCCTACGGGCACCTAACCAGGTAGTCAGAGATGAACCCTTAAAAATTTAATAAAGACCTCAGATTTAAAACGCTTCTCTTTCCAGTTTGGTACCACCATACAAGCTTATGTCTGCTGTCTGCTATAACCATAAATATTTCTTAGCAAAAAAAAGCAACTCAAAGACAGACCAGGTATGCTCTAAAATTAGAGTTTTTACTAAAATATATAAAAATATGTCAAACATACAATACAGAGCTCTTATATCACAAGACATACATATCTTTAAACAAAACAAGGTTTAAAACAGTGCAATTCCTACAACAATATTTAGATTTTGTCTAGCTTTCTAAATACCTGTTTTCAGTGCTCAGATGTTTTCTTGGTCAGTGTCCGAAGAACGTATCTCTGTAGTGAAACAGAATAATCTTTAAAAGCTGGTTTTGCCCACCTCCTTTGCATGAGGTCATCTAGCTCCTCCCTGTCAAAATATCTAAAAAAATATATATTTCTATAAAACCACAGGATGTAATTTCAAAGTATTAATTCTGCAACCTTAGCATAACTCAATTTCAATGACACCTCTTTTGATTCATGTTGCATCCTCTTCACACAGACTTCATATGAGCATTTACAACCTCTCACCTCTGTGTAATAACCTGTGTTTTCTCTTCAATGTCATAAACCTTTTTTATGATTTCCCTCTTAACAAAGTTAACTTAAACAACTCTGTAATTAACTCAGAGAAACAGGATCCTTGCTTAAAGTCTCCCATGTAACACACTGTCTCTAAAAACTGAGTGTGTGTGATACATGCTGTCAGCATTTCTCTTGGCCTGCAGCTATCAGATGAAATCTGGGGTGGGGGGGGGGGAATGAGTGAGGTCATTCCTAGAGCATTTGATTTTTCAGCAGAGACAGTCATTAATACATTTTATATAAAAAAATATTATACAGCACTCAGAACTGACAGTCATTAATACATTTTATATAAAAAAATATTATACAGCACTCAGAACTGGCTGTCTATGTCACAAGTGCCAGCTAGGAGTTACACTGATACATTAGTTATGTGTTCAGGGCAGGTCGCAAATAGCCAATCGATAAGGGTGCAGGTGCCAGTGCAATAGTTTCTTCCTGGTAGGTTCGGGGACCATTTGCATTAGATACAGACTGGTGATTTGGTCTCTAGTGGACATGATATCCTGGGCTTGACAATTTGTGTTGGAATCCCCAATGGTAATATGTTCCCAGTTTTGCTTGACCTGTCTAAAATGGTCAACAAACTGTGCAATACCTGTACCTTGCTACCCTGGTGGAATGTAAACTGTTGTAAGCATGAGGGTTTTGCATTGGCAACCATCTGTGAGCTTTATGGATAGAATTTGACCCTCCTTTGTAGTTATACTGTTGGGCATCATTTGTCCTTTGAGTTTATTATTCAGATACACTAGGCAGCTTCCCCCTCTTTTGTGCAGTCTGTCCTGCCGAAAGATGGTATAGCCATTGTTTTAATCTAGTTTTAATTTAATTTAGTTAAGTGTTTTATTTACTCATGTATTATTTAGTGCTGTGTTATTGGTTTGTATGATAATTTTATTTACCTGCTTTACTATTGTAATGTTGTTATTGTTGTGTATGTCACCCTGAGCCTCAGGGAAAGGGCATGGTACAAATAAACCTACTATTACTACTACAAGTAGTAGCTGTGAATTTATGAACAGCAGTGGGGTTAGCTGCTCTGTAGATTTCACTCACAGATTTAAGGCTGGCAAGAGGGTTTGCTTTAGAAATAACTGGCTTGAGTAACACTAAGGCAACTTCTGGTTTGATAAAGTAGCCCACATCTTTGATGGGGGTTCCTAACTGTTCTGGTGATGTGTTCATTATGGCAGAGCTGTGGATCAAACCAGAAGTCCAAGTACTGTACATGAATGCAAGGCATTTTCTAAAAGTGAACCAACCAAGGTTAAGATGTGCAGTATATTTCCAGCTTAATCCGGTTCAAGGTCAGTTGGCATTCATCTGTATTCCCTTCCCCTGGGTTGTGCCAGAAAATAGGCAGAATTTATCTAGTGCACTTACTTGGTCAACAAAAACTGAAATAAAAAAGAAATAAATAAATTTGAGGGATGGGGTTTGCATGAGAAGCACAAGTCCTTAGTTTTGAAGATATTTAGGAAAAGTCACGTTCTAGTCATCTATTTCTATGCATTGTTGAACATACAATGGCGTCCCCCAGGATGAAACACACTTTTAATACACTCTGCAGTATGCTGCAGCAGATCTACTGAATATAGCAATGTAATTTCAATGGCTATTAGTCCCCTTTGTCATGCAGGAAACTGTGGCATTCACTTCATCCTGGCAGTGTCACATTTTCCTGAATGACAAAGGGGACTAATTACCATTCAAATTACATTGTTATAATTATTGGTGACCATAAATATCAACTGGATTACTCTTTTGTTAAAAATGCATATCAACCCGGATTTCAGGTTATTATGCTCCAAAGGCAATAATAACCTGGAATCTGGTTGATAATGACACTTCATAATTACCTCAAATCCGGTTGATATGACATTCCCCAAAGAAAAGACTTTAAAACTGTTGCATTCCATTGTTTCACAAAAAGTACTTCAACTGCAGTATTTATTTATTTATTTTATTTATTGAAATGTTTCTCCAGGAAGACACATTGAGCAACAAGTTGCTCGTCTCCTGATGCGACCTGGGGGTGGGGGGAGGAGTACAACTGGAATGAGACATTAAATATTCAAGTTGCAAGATCAACATTAACATACAGTTGTAAGGCAGGTGTTACAAACAGTGTTACAACAGTGTTGAGCATAACATGTAGAAAGAGTGAACAATAGTAAGTGCTGGGCTAATAAGTAAACAAGTGCTTACATGAAAGAAAAGGGGAAAGGGGATGGAGGGGCAAGGTGGGGAAGGGGGAAGAGTCGTGGCCCTGGAGAACCCTTTAGGATGTGGGGTACCCTGCAATGGGACTGGGGGGACCAGAGAGGTTAAGGCAGTGTCCCAGAGAGACCCCTAGAAGATGGTGGAGGAAGGGAGTAGATGACAGATACAAGCCCCTTGGGGGTTAAGGAGAGGGACCCATGGAGAGCATCCAGGGTTATATGAGAGATCAAGGGAAGCCAGTAAGGAGGGGCAATTAGGGGAAAGAGAAGAAGTGCTAGGTAATTGGGGGGGTGGATGTGCACAGGGAAAAATGAAGATGAGGGTAGGGTGGTGGGGGTTGTCCAGGGCTTAGAGGAGAGAATTAGGGATGGACATGGCAGAAGCAGCTAGGTGCAAGGTAATTATTGAGGGCAGAACTGATGGAGCAGGCTGCAGATGAGTGCCAGATTTTGAGGGGGGATTCCAAATTTTTAGGAGGGAGTGAGAGTAGCTAGATTGGCCAATTTGGGTGTGTCTGCGGGGGACAACCAGGGTATGGGAGTCGGTTGATCCAAGAGAATGGGAGGATGGGAGGGATGTTATAAAGGAGGAGGTGAAGTTTGATGATATGGATTTTTTCACACACCCTCGGTGTGTGATGACCACATAAACCTCCCGAGCTTCGCTCTTGAGGTTTATGAATTGTCACACACCTCAAGTGTGGAAAAAAAATCCATAACACACTTACCTATCCATTATTCTCCATTTATTCAGAAGGCCCTCTGCAGCATTCTGCAGAGTGCTGCAAAATGCTGCAGAATTGCATTTCATCCTAGGGGGCGCCACTATAGGGTGAAGGGTGAGACTGAAGGGTGCTGTTGAAGTCACTGATGGTCTCAGTTATGGTGTAGATAACTGTATCATCAGCCTTGAGGTGTATGCAGGAGTTTCTGTTAGAGCAGATTAGAGGAAGGACATTCACAAACAAGCTAAAACGTATGAGGCCCAGGACTGAGGATTGAATTACACCTAAACTGAGGAGACAAGACATAGATCTGACACTATTTACTTTTACCACTAGGGACCTGTCAGTATGATAGTCCTTAAGCCAAATCAGTACTCCTCAGATAGACCTAACAGCTATAACATATGCTGCAAGATGCAGTGGTCCACAGGGTCAAAGACCTTTGACAACTCAAAGAATATGGCTCCTAGCAAGTGGCTAGTGTTGAATGCCAATGCAGTATTATTTGTGGCTTTTGGCAGAGCAGTACTAAAAGAATGTTGCAGCCTGAAGCTGGATTGATTACTCACAAGTAAGTTGTTATTGAATATATGGGTTATCAATTGACTGTGCACTGATTCTTCTAGTAGCTAGTTCAAGATTCATTGTATCGATATGGGGCAATAATAATATGGGTCAGATGGAAGGCCAAATTTAATTAGGGGATATCATCACTCATTTCATGAGTCATAGAATCTGACTAGATCAAAGGAACAGGTTGAAAATTAAGCAATAAGACATGACGGGGTATTGGTTGTACTAGGTTTACCCCACGGCATGAGGCAAAGCTGAGTTCCTTCAGCCCCTGACAGTAGGGTAAACCTAGTACAACCAACGTCCCTGCAGTTCCTTATTGCTTATATAAAATGGGCCCAGAGGCTACTTTTTTTTTTTTTAGCTTACTGCTTCTGGAGCCAACTTGTCATCCACAGGGAGCTCCCAGCCCCATCCCCTGGTGTCCACCATCAGGCGCTGACCTGTACTCGCAGGGCTTGCCCCCCAAGTGGGGCCGGCTGGGTTCTCTATCCCCCACCAGAGACCGTATTCAGTGGGTCAATGCTGTGGCTGGCTGGGGGCGGAGCCTGCAAGGTGACCTCCACCATTGTGCTGCAGCATCATTTTCCTGGTTGAGGAATGCATCGACACTTGCGGAAAGGAGCATACATGAGTCTGCATGTGCTCCCTCCAAATGTCTGCACCAACTCCTCACCCTTCTGCAGCATGGTGCCCAGCCTCTGCTAGGGAGCAGGCAAGAGCCGACGTACTGAGAAACCCCCCCCTCCCCAAAGAAGGAAGGCAGTCCATCAGACGCTCGTTCCTTCTCCTCCCCTGCTGACCCACAGCAGCCCGTGCTCGTTCCCGAATATAGGTGACCGGCGTAGCACGAGGTAAGGTGTTCAGTGCCTCAGCCCTCAGTGCCACCTGGCTGGCTCAGAGGGAACTTTTAAAAAACAAACTCTAAAAGCTTTCAAGCCCACAAAAATTATAATAAAAGGATGCTAAATAATGTAAAATAGTCCCTCCACAGATTATTTTCACCTGTCAGTCATCTGTCTTTCTTCATATTTAGTACACTGTACGATTGTTTATCATGGAAAAGAAGAATTCAAAGCTCTGTATTATTCTAGTAGTAGAATTCTCCCCCCACCCCACCCCACGCACATACACAGAATGGTAACATGGAATACACAAATTCAAAATTCTTCAAAATTCCACTGGCATATACACACAGACATGCACCCAGGCCTCAAGTGGAGCCAGCACCTTAGTTTTATCTGTTGCCTGGTAAGGAGCAGGGATTTCTCTGGCAAACAGGTGGGGATAGGAGGGGAATTGTTCGTGGTCATGAAAGAAACACCAGCAATGGAAACTCTGAATAGTACTTGATTTAATAAATTGTTTATGTTTCTAAAGAGGGGATCTTGCATGAAAATAACATTCAATTATCTACTTAATTTAATGGAATTTCATTTTTAGGGCCCAGTTGAAAGTTTGTATATATAAGTAAAGTTTGCAGCCATGTTTGTGATGGAGATTAGGAAGCAATTGGCTTATGAATTCTGTGAGTTGCCCCAGTTGGCAGGGACTTGTTTTGAGCCATTGGTAGTGCTCTCTTAGGGCAATGGCTAGAACCAAGTCTCAGCCAATCAGGACACAGGGATTGGCTTGCCCATTTTATATGGAATGCTACTGTTTGTTCTAGTTAGTCAAATGCAAGTTTTAACAGCTTAGGATCTATTCTGTCAGAGCCAATGCTTTTCTTGATATCCAGGCTGTGAAACATCTGCAGTACCTCAACATGGGAAATGTATTAAAAGGACAATGAGGGAGGCATTGCTGCTGTTTCCATGCTAAGTAGGGGATGTTTTTGTGAGCTGGAAGGGAATGTCCAGTTCAGGTTCATGAAAGGCTGCTTCATAGTATCTGCAATATCATGATTACTGATGTCAATGAAATTTATATGCAGTAGGATTCTTTGTATGTGTGTTCCACCAAGCACCTTTGACCCAGGGTTCCTCCTGGCTGAAGGCAGTATGGTACTGTTAAACTTCTCTGACATCATCTTCTGTTTTTTTTTTTTTTTTTTTTTAAATGAGTATGTTAACCAATGGGGATTTTTTTCCTGTTTTTCTCTGCATTATATAGCTGTTATAAGTATTGTATTTTCTAAACAACTGCCATGAGCTTCTGAAGAAGGACTGGTTGGTCCGAAAGCTAGAGCACTTTGTTCTTGTTGTTACATCTATGTTGGTCCGTTAAAAGGTATCAAATCATTTGCTTCTGGATCTATTCTTGCAAGGACCAATACGGCAACTACTAAATCTAGATGACGAACAAGCTGTCATTGTGTATCACGTGGGAGATGCTGGGAGCCTGGTTCTCACTGACACATGCCCAGAGGTTATCTGAGGAGTTGCTGTGTGTTTCTTTGTAACTGACATAGAAATCTGCATTTGCTTTCTTTGTAAGAGACAGCCATGATCCTAAGTATCTGAATAATACCATGTTTGTCAAACAAATACTGGACTAAGGATCTAGAAGAATGGAAATACATGAGGGACACTGAGAATGTGAACAACAACCAATGAATGACAGAATACTAATAAATTATTTGTATCACACACCATTTAAACAGCCAGATATTGCAGGTAATGGAACAATGAAACAGGCACAATATGTTCTTGATAAATGTATCTACCCAATATACACTGAAGCATGATGGAACAGTTTGTCATTTGTTTTTATTTTGTTTTCATTATAATCACTGCATAGATACTTTGGAATGATATGCAAAACACTTTAAAATTAACTTCCATGCCAGGACCTGCTATCTTCAAAACTCTGATTACTGGTTACCTGAGGGAACCTTGCATATGTCACAGGTGATCATATGCTGATTGGTCCTTACTCTTGGCCCAAGCATCTCCAACTCTATTCATGTCACTGTAGTAACCTTCTACAACTACAAAACTCTTTCTCTATCCCTGTCTCTACCTCCTTCTTCCTATGACAGTCTCATATAGCCTTTAACACTTTCTTTTTTCTTGTACCTAGTTGACTTTGTATGCAAGGAGTTGTCTTATCCCCTGGTACGGGGTGGCATGGGGCACTTGCTCACTTGTCAATACAGGTTATACTCCAGAGATCGTTTGGACCCTTGGGAAATATTGCCTTGACTGTATTGCACTTGGCCTGCCTCTTGGTTAATTTACAGCCTGTAGAAAAATTGTTGCCAACTGCCATGTAACATGGAACTATCCATCTACTGTTGTGTATTACCATTTCAACTGTACACTTGTCTACTAGAACTGACAGTCTGTTAGGCATCTGTTGTTTCCAGCTGTATTGTGTATTCCTGTTGTTATTGTACACTTGCTCTCTCCAGGACCACCTTGAAAATGAGCTTGCTCAATGGTGACTTGCCTTGTTAAATAAAGTTTTGAATGATTGATCGGTACTGTAGCCCAAATAATAAATTGCTGGTGTTTAAAAACAGAAACATAGAAACTGATGGCAGATAAGGAACGCTATGCCCGTCTAGTCTGCCTGTGCTCCCTACTTTTATTAGCTGCCACTGGCCCTACTTGGCCATCGACTTAAGCCTCTTTCTCCCTTTTCTAGGGTTCTCTTAAGCCTGTCCCATGCATGTTTATATCACGCCACTGTGCTTACTTCCACCACCTGCTGGGGCAGGCTATTCCGTGCATCCACCACCCTTTCTGTGAAATAACACTACCTCACATTACCCCTTATCCTGTCCCCTTCCAATCTCATATCATGCCTCCTTCTTCTAGTACTACTCCTACTGTAAGCTAGAAGATGTCACCCGCTTGCACCTTGTTTATGCCTTTAAGATACTTGAAGGTTTCAATCACGTCTCCCCGTTCTCTTCTGTCTTACAATGTATACATATTGAGGTCCTTTAATTTATCCTCATATGTCTTCTGGTACAAGCCCTGCACCATCTTAGTCACCCTTCTGTGGACTGCCTGTACCCTGTCTATGTCCTTACAAAGGTGTGGCCTCCAGCACTTTGCACAGGATTCCAGATGAGGTCTCACCAGTTTTTTGTAAAGTGGTATCACCACCTCCCTCCTTCTGCTAGTGATACCCTTCCTATGCACCCCAAAATGCCACTGGCCCTTCCAACCACCTTTGTACTCTGCTTGGCCACCTTTAGGTCATCCTAGACGATAACCCCTAGATCTCTTTCTTTGCTGGTGACTGTTTGCAACTCCCCCTCTTCCATCCTGTAGCTCTCTCCAGGTTTCCTACCCCCAGGAGCATGATTTTTGTACTTCTTCACATTGAACCTCAGTTGCCACACTTTGGACCATTTTTGCAGCTTTCTTAGGTCCCTCCTCATTTACTTTACGCCATCTGGAGTGTACACCTTGTTGCAGATCTTCGTGTCATCTGCAAACAGGCACACCTTCCCTCTAGCCCTTCCGCTATTTCACTGATGAAGACATTAAAAAGGACTGGCCCTAGGTCTGATCCTTGAGGTACTCCACTGATCACCCCCTTTCCTCGGATTGGATCCCATTTACAACCACCCTCTACCTCCTGCCCCCTAACCAGTTTCTAACCCAGTTAACCACCTTGTGTCCTATGCCCATGCTACCCAACTTGTTAACCAGTCTTTTATGTAGGATGGTATTAAAGGCCTTGCTGAAATTAAAGTAGGCGATATCCTCTGCTCCTCCATGATCCACCTCCCTCATTACCCAGTCAAAACAATCAATTCGATTCATTTGACATGACCTCCTCACTGTGAATTGATGCTGCCTCAGTCCTGGGCTCTGTTGGATTGCAAGTGTTCCATAATCCTTTCCTTCAGCAGTGCCTCCACGACCTTACACACTACTGAGGTGAATCTGGCTGGCCTATAGTTACCCACCTCCTCCCTGCAACCAGTTTTGTGAAGAGAGACTATATGTGCTCTCCTCCAGTCCTCTGGAACTACTCCTGCATTGAGTGACTCACTGAACATGAGTGCCAGTGATGCAGCTAGCTCCCTCCATAGTTCCTTTAAAATCTTAGGATGTATGCCGTCTGGTCCCATTGCTTTGTCCACTTTCCATTTTGTTAGCTCCACCAGGACTCTTTTTCTGTAAATGGACTGGTGTCCACCTTACTCCCCCCATTGTAACTGATGCCCAGCTGTAGTCCCTGTCCCTCCCCTTATTCAGTAAATACTGAACTGAAGTATTTATTTAATATTTTTGCTTTTACTGGTATCCCTCCACACACTCACTCCCCTCCATCCCCTTTGAGCCTTACAATTCTCTGCTGGGACTTCCTTCTTTCACTGAAATACCTATAGAATGTTTTGTTCCCTTTCTTTACCATCTGGGCTAATCTTTCCTCTGTTTGTACCTTAGTGCTCTTAATAGCTTTCCCAGCTTCCTTTAGGCAATCCACATACACCTCCCTATCCTCTTCTTTTTGTGTCTCCTTATACTTTCTGAAACTCAACCTTTTGCCCCTTACTTTCCCTACAACCTCCTTGGAGAACCACAGTGGATTCCTCCTTCTCTTGCTTTTCTGTCTCAGCCTAATGCACTGGTTTGTCACCTGCACTATGACTCCTTTTAGGTGTGCCCACTGCTCCTTAACCCCCTCCACCTCATCCTCGACAGGGCTTCTTTAACACATAGCCCCATTCTAGCGAAGTCTGCCCTCCTGAAATCCAAGACCCTCATCTTTGTGTAGCTTGACTGAATCTCCGTAACTATGTCGAACCACACTGTTAGGTAGTCACTGGACAACAAGTTACCCTCCACATGGACTTCTGTGATTCTGTCTCCATTTGTCAATACCAGGTCCAGAATCACTCTGTCCCTTGTGGGCTCTAGCTGTAGCTGTCTGAGGCTTGCTCCTTGCAGGGAGTCCAAGATGCCTCATCTTCTGGCTGAGAGAGCTGCTGGGATGGTTCTATCCATGCCTGGCATATTAACACCCCCCAGCAGGAGTACCTCCCCTCTTGTAGCCATTTTGTGTATTTCATCCACTAGATCCCTATCCACCTCCTAGCCCTGAGCTGGAGGCCTGCGGATCACCCCCGTGTGAACTGCAGTGCCGTTGCCTGGCTCAAGGGTGACCCACAGTGCCTCTCCTTCCCCCTGTTTCCCTTGTACTGCAGTTGCCTTTATATATTCTCTGATGTACAGGGCCAACCCCTCCCTTTTTACTCTCCCTATTCCTCCTGAATAGAGCATAGCCTGGTACACTTACCTCCCAGTTGTGATTTGCAGTGTACCTGCTGTACAGGTTGAAAGATTCAGGTGTGTCATGTTAGAACATAAAAAAAAAAAATGTAAAAAACAAAATTAAAAAAATGTTTGTTAGGTAGATATGATACCCTTTTAAGGCTTAATGCAGTAATAGTTTAAGATACAAGCTTTTGAGGCTGCAGTGTTTCTTAATACCTGGTGAAGAAGAACTATTGCAGGCCTTGAAAGCTTATATCTCAAACTTTAGTTATCTGCCAAACAAAAAAAAAATATTTTTTTTAGCCTTTCACACAGCTATATAGGATGTAAACATTTGTACTGACCCAGAACTCATCTGATTTCTTTGTGTCATGTCCTACAGACTATATCCCAACAGCGTGCTCCTGTGGCATGGGCTGCGGCTCCTGGGACATTCAGAATGGCAAGACGTGTCACTGCCAGTGTGGGGGCATCGACTGGACCTCTGCTCGCTGCTGCAAGATAGCTTTAAAATAAGAATGTTTTGTAAACCAATGTAACATGAAGCCTTTTTCTAATAATAGTTGCATTCTGTTACCAGAAGTATGAAGTTTAGTCCTGACAAAACACAAATGAGCCTATCCTTTCACATAGGAATTCACAACATTCCATCTTTGACATAGAAATATTGTCCATAGTATCTGTACAGTACAATATCACAGAGATAGTTAATATGCTGACCATTCTACATGAGAAATAAGATTTTCTGTTGACTCCTGGGTATCAGGCCTGCCCTCTAGATATACTGTAGTATCTGCGATGTATATGTAGAGCATTCTTGGGTTGCTGGGGCTATTCACTAGAGAAATGTGATGCTTACTTGACCATGTATGGGTTAACAGGGGTTGCCAATAGACTACAGGGATGTCTACTTGACCCATGCCTGGGTTATCAGGGCTATTTACTTGAGTACTGTGATGTTTACCTGGTCTATCTATGGGTGAACAGGGCTGATCAGTAGATAGCTACTGAGTGATGTTTACATGGCCTATGTATGTATTGGTTAACTGGGCTTGTCACTAGATAGCTATGGGCTCAGTTGGTCCCTGTATGGGTGAACAGGGCTGATCACCACCTACAGTATGATGTTTACTTGAGCTATTCATTGGTTATTGGGGGCTGGTCACTAGATTACTGTGATACTTACTCAGATCATGCATGGGTTAACTGGATATTCCACTAGTCCACTGTGATGTTTACTTAACCCATGCATGGGATATTGGAATATTCACTAGATTACTCTATTGTTTGCATGGTTCATTCATTGGCTATCAGGAATGGTCACTAGATAGATGAGATGCAAGAAGTCTCTCCGAAATTTAGATTATGGGTTTAACCAAGACATCAATAAAGATTATGAGTTTGTGTTAAAACTGTGTTTAAACTTCATGAAAAGTGCTGTTATACCTAATTAAGTACTGAATAAATCAATAAAATGCAATTATTTTTGTTCTTCTTTTATCATCTTACAAACTGTAAAGGTACACACCTAGTAACACTTAGCCAGGGTTTTCATAGGATTTCCACCAAGGCTAATTTCACCCTAACAATAGAACAAAGTGCACTCCACAAGATGCTAGTATTATGCCATAGTGGCACCAGTTAATTACCCATTCTAACCCAAAGCAGCTCCTGAATGAGCGAAGCACCAGGGTTTTTTATTAGGACGTCACCAATGGTTTAGCCAAATAGTTTAGTGTACTTTTCAGATACTGTATACAGTACTCTGACCGTTCTTTTTCTTCCCTAACCAAGATGTGATTTTTAGGCTCTGTCCACACTGTATACGGTGGAATGGTAACAGTTTTAAAAATGGTTTAGAACTTACCATTACCGTTTGTTTGCATTGTTGTGGAAGTGTTTCTTAAAATGTTTGCCTCACATCTACAATGCAGTACAATTCCCCTCCTCGATGTGAGTGCTGCTAAACGCATCAGAGGCCAAACTCGGGGAGTATCCCATAATGTCTTGCGGGACATCATGACGTTGTGATGCCTCCCATCATGCTTCAGGCTGTATCCTGTAAACAATACACCAAGCATGATGGAGGTGGTGGATTTAAACACTTGTTTAGTCTTGTTGCTCATGTTTCATTTTATCATTAGGCAGCAGGCTATGATGAGGGCACAAAGAATTCGGCAGCACAGCAAGCTGATTACAGCGAAATTAGTGCTGGCAACTAGGAGGCAGTCATTGCAGAGGATTACTACACTGCTGAACTTCATAGGCACAAGATATGCTGCTGAAGGTGTGCCTTGTTCTGTTTGGAGCCACCCCAGGTCGACCTGCTGGTAGGATAGCATTGTGCTATGCTCATGGACAGAAGATCAGTGTCTTGCTAATTTCTGGATCTCCAGAATTACCTTCCGTGCACTGTGTACTAAGTTGCAGCCTTACATTTTCTGCACAGACACCCAACTCCCGAAAACAGTACCAGTCCACAAAAGAGTGGCAATCGGGCAGGCCCGCTGGCGCACCAGTTTTGATTTCCGGTTGCAACACCAGTGACCCGGGTTCAGGAATGGACCCGGGTCATTGGAGGGCTGGCCGGGGGGAGAAGGATTGAGCATCCTTTAGACTGCTCTCCCGGGGGGGAGGGTGGTGCGAGTTTGGTGCAGAAGTGACACCTGGCAGAGGCTGGGTTCATCGCATTGCACCAACACCAGTTTCTCTCTGGGGTGGGGCAGATGCTGGCCATTATTGCACATCACTGCCTCAGCTTAAGGGGAGAAAACCCTGCTCTAGCTGTCTCCTTGAAGCCCTGCCCCGGGCTTCAATTAGCCTCCTAGCTGGGCTCTCCTGACCAGTCACAGTTTCGTGGCACTGGTAAGCCCGATGGTTCTGTGATCCCACCCTCTGGAGGGCAAGCCAAGGTGACTAGGAGAGCTCCGGCGATCTAGAAGGTGGATGTGTGAAGGGGTGCCATGATCAGGTGGATGACATGATGGTCCGGAGCAGCCAAAAAGCATAGCAAATAAAATAACAAAAAAAGTGCCAATCATGTTGTGGTGCCTGGCTACAAATATAGAGTATTGAACATTGGGGCCCCTATTTGGTGTGGGCCGATCTACAGTTGGGGAAATAGTTGTGGAGGTGTGTAAAGTTATTGTATGTGTGCTGCTCCCCAAAGTAATCAGAATCCATAATGTGGCAGTTGTCATACAGGGCTTCGAACGAGAGTGCGGTTTCCCAAACTGTGGTGGAGCAGTGAATGGTACCCACTTCCCCATTATATCACCACCTGGGAATGCCACTGAATATTTTAACCACAAGTCATACTACTTTGTGGGAATTGTGCATTCTTGATGTCTGTGACCACTGATGCAAGTACTGGTGGGCCATAAATTTCATTTTATGGATGTAAATATTGGTTGGCTGGGGAAGGTACATGATGCCCGGGTGTTCAGGAACAGCAAGCTTTTCCAAATGGGGCAGACCGGCAAGCTATTCCCAGGCATGAATCATGAAATTGGTGGAGTGAGTATATCAGTGCTTAGTCTTGGTGACCTTGCATACCCCCTCCTCCCTTGGCTGACGAAGTCATATAGTGACTATACTGTGCCTGCCAAGTGTACTTTCAACTATAGATTAAGCCGTGCATGCATGGTGGTTGAGTGCACATTTGATTGCCTGAAAGGCAGGTGGAAGTGACTCCTGAAGTGCAACGACTTCGGCATTTTTAATGTGCCATACATCATCGGTGCCTACTGTGCAATAAAAACCTATGTGAAGAAAAGTCTGAAGTATTCCTTGATTCAGTGGTCATAGACATCAAGAATGCACAATTCCCACAACCATCTGACCCTGACTCTGTGCCCGCTGATGAAATGTCTGTTGCAGCTATGAGCCAGCAGGCTGCAGCCATATGTGACACACTGTTACTACCTAAATAACCAACGAAAATGTCATAGTCATAGTCACCATGGCAGTGTGTTTGGCATTTCCACAAGGCTGGGGCTAAACTGGTTACAGTTGTATGTTAACCATTCTTTTACCACTCATTGTACCTAGCTATAGATTTGCATCTATAATGGCAAGGTTTTACACATTAACTGGAAACTTGTTTTTTGACAACCCCCCACACCCCAAACCACCACCCCCGAGATCAGCAGTACTGCCTCAAATAGCAGAAATACAACTCTGCATAGCAAAATGTTTTTTATTTATAGTGTTAAAGTAGGAAAACAACATTGGCATGTCTCTCAAGTGAAGAAGTTCACAAACATGTTAAGCATTGTTAGTATAACATTTTTAAGATTCAACGCTTGCAGTCATTGCATGGTACTGCATATATTGCAGGCCATATAAACAGAATTGTACTGTCATTTAAAATATGTTTAAAATGTGTTACAGAACTTCATTATGTACTCGAGGCCTAGGCCATCAAATATCTAAAAGTTCACTTTTTGCTGTGTTTAAATGTCTTGTATTTCATAACATTAGATTGTATATAACACTTACTAACCCAACGCAGTTATCAACCTGTTTAGTGTAATGTATTGACAACGGTACAGTACTAAAAACTGATTGTCCACAAAAAATGGCAGACATTTAATAAATGATTAACATGTGAGTAACATTCTGTAGGAATTTATGGAAATGTTTAAAACAATGTTAGTAAAAACTGTTTAGAATGCAACAGCATTTGTTTTTTCAGGTCTTTTACATTTTGTAAACCACTGACATCTTTGTTCTTATGGACTGGGGTATGGCATGGGTATCACTTATGAATAAATTCTGTTCATTCCCTTGATGTTTGCATTACCATGTTATTTAAAACTGTGGTGCATCCATCTACACAAACACCAGTCAATAGCTTTATCTTTCATGTGTGAGAGAAGGCCTGGCCTATCAGTAGTGTCAGTACTGTGCTGTTAATGTCATATGTGCATGTCAGTCTGTGGTGCCACCATACCAACGCTTTATGACAAGTCATCTTTGGACATAGAAGTAGTTAAATCTGACTTGGGTACAATTAGGAGAGCTCACACGAAAGAATCAAACACTCAAATTGATCTAGAAATAAAGTCAGAATCTCTATATAGAAAACTAATAATGCACATAAGTTAGATAGATTTAAATTACATCTTACTGATTTTCAGTATCACGAAAATCTTAAAGGAAATACTCAGGTGAACAATATCTCACTGTGACTATCCAATAATCAGTCTATTTCAGTAAACACCAAAGAATCCATAGCACATAATGATTTAACATCAGCAAATCTAGATAACTTCATGTCTTGGAATATAGCTGGAATTGGGTCAAAATTGGTTGATCCCGATTGGATAAAATTGATTTCACAATATAAAATACTGCTCTTTCAAGAGACATGGGCAACTACAGAACTGTATCTAAATGGATATGAAACATTTAGTTTGCAAGCAACCAGGGTGAAACAATACAGTAGACTATGTGGTGGAGTAGTAACTTTTATCAAAATCAGAAAAGGTTTACAAGTACTTGATGTTATCGAGTTCAAAAATGTATCAATAATAAACATTGTCAAGTGGGATTCTCTCACTTATATGATTGTGAATGTGTATGTTCCCCCTTACACCCCAACTATAAACTACGCTGCTCTGTATTCGGAGCTCTCCTTGACTATGGACTCTTTTCACATTAAATATCATATCGATACAGTATTGATTGGGGGAGGCTTCAGTGCTCGTTTGGCAACTTTTGATAATCTTTCTACTTTGCAAGTCCTCATTTACATGGGTGATTTAGATCTGAGAAAATCTAAAGATTCCATTTTTAATACAGCTGGTACCAAATTAATAGAATTTATAACTCAGAATAACTTACTGATTCTGAACGGCAGAGGAGCCGGGGACTCTGAGGGAACATACACATACTTTTCCCCTATTGGGAATAGTGTAATAGATTATGTATTAATATCTGCCGAATCATTTGAATTTGCACAGAATTTTTCAATAGATACTAGACCAGAAAGTGATCATGGTGCTCTTACTTGCACCATGATTACAATTAAAGACAATAATGTGACACCTTCTAATGACCTTTACTCTGTCCCAATAGTCCCCATGGGAAAATTCTAATTGTCACTGAATAATAGAAAAATGAAATCCCTAGAACAGGTTATTTTACCAATAGCAAACCAAACACTTAATAGTGATCATGAAATTAAAAAGTCGGTCCAAAATACCATTGGTAATTTTGAGAAGTTAATGTCCAGAATTAGTAGGGAGATATATGAATATAAGGATCAACTGTCCTTCCCCTTAACATGATTCAATGCTCAATGTCTCCACCAAAAGAAAAAATTGGGAAAGCTAATTAGAGAAACTCTTAAAAACTCATCGAACTATAATAAGGTTAAACTAAACCAAGCCCAGAAAGCTTATAAAAAAATGTTAAGGTTTAAAAAATTTGGATTCACTCAGAAACAGTGGGAAACTGTTCAACAAACGATAGAAAAAAATGATAAAAAGGCGTTTTGGAACATGGTTGGAAGAGGTGTTAAAACGTGTCAACCTACACTCACTTTTCTTATTCCCAAAGAAACCTGGGTATCTTATTTTACAGATTTACTAAATAATAATAATAATACTGTAAATGGAAGAAAAAACATACCTTTCTGGGCATTTTCATCCCCATATATCCCCCTGATTTTTACTATAGGCGATGTTCAATGACAAATCCTTTTAATACTTGCTTAAAAGAAAGATGTATTCCAACATCATGGCAGAAAAATATTATAATTCCCATACACAAAAAAGGCCCTTATCATAATCCTAGTAATTATTGCCCAATAAGTTTATTATATATTGCAGGAAACATTTTCTCCAGTATACTGCTAAATAAACTTCAATCCTGGTTAGATATAAACAACCCTCTCTCTAAACTACAAGCTGGTTTTCATTATGGATTCTCAACAACAGATAACGTTTTTGCTTTATATAATCCGTTAGAGAAATATGTACTTTACAGGAAAATAAGCCTTTTTGCATTATTTGTTAACTTTGCAGCTGCTTTCGACTCAATAGACAGACAGATCTTATGGGAAACTGTCAAAACTCGAGATCTCCCTTTATCTATAATTTGGCCCATACTTTTACTTTATACCAACACTTACACAGCGGTGAGATATGACCAAAAAGGTAATATTACAGAATACTTCCTGACAAATAAAGGTGTCAAACAGGGATGCTTATTCGCGCCCCTATTATTTAATATTTACATAGATACTTTACTAGAATATGATTCAAAGGGGCAATGGTATTATCCTAAAATAATGAACCAGCAGATGCATAACTTAGCTTTTGCTGATGATCTGATCATTCTTTCACTATCCCCCAAAGGATTACAACTAAAATTTTAATCTCTCATGGAAAAATGTAAAAAAATAGAGCTAGGGATTAATTTGGAAAAGACAAAAGTAATGGTCTCTGGAAGTAAATTATTAAAACCCAGGATTTGTTACAATGACATAGACATCGAAATGGTGACATCTTACAAATACTTAGGTATAATGTTGCATGCTAAAAATTTCTGGAACTTATACATCAAGGAACAAATCAATAAGGCAAAACATGCAGCCAAAGCCCTATAAAAATGTAATATTAAATATGGAGGATTGTCAGTAATCCCTGCGCTTAAAACGGGAGAGTCACAATTACACCACTCCTTTTATATGGAGCAGAAATTTGGGGTTATAATCACTACCCACAACTGGAAACCCCTCTTTTATATCACTATAAATCTACTCTACAGATTCCTTTCTCAATGACTGGATCAATAGTAAGAGCTGAGATAGGTAAAATTCCAGCCTCAGCTCTTACTAAACTAAGAACTGTCACATATTGGATAAGATCAATAAATACTGCAAATAATGACTTGTCCTTAAAAGGTATAAAGGAAAAAGAAAACTGGCATACTGAAGGCTTTCTTTCACCATGGTTAAAATCTTTTTTTCAAACATTACATTATATTCACTCCCTGCACTTATGGCAGGACTGGTTAGTTAACATAAAAATACATGAATCCTATAAAATAAATCTTAAAAAAAAATGTTCTCCTTAATTATAAAAACCCAGATGAAACAAGTATAGAGTCAAAGACAAGCCTATTTGTTTGCTCAAAACAAAATAGACTCATACTTAGAAGACTACTTGCAACTTCCTTTATTACCACACATTCAAAAAGCAATAACATGGGCAAGATTTGAATTGATAACATCAAAATATACGTTCTATAATAAACTAAAACCACACTCATTTCCTCAAGATCAATGTCTATGCAACAAAGGATATACAGAGAATCAATATTACATGTTATAACCCAACATCCTTTTTACAGTTTTATGTGTTCAAAATATTTGGGAAAAATTCTAGCCAAATATGCCAACCTATCATATGATGTGATTTTTATATTTTTACACCCAAGGACAATTGATGATGCAATTTTGATTAGTAAATTTTTACTGTTTGTAATCAGCCATAAGAAAAAAGCATTTCGAAAGAGGCTTAATGCTAAGCAAGCACCCTTATGTACTGATGAGAACCTTTAACCTATTTCTGATAATAATCAATATATTCTATTATGGACCTACCCAAGATGACCAAATGATCCTTTAATCTTCTTCCTCCTTCTGTACTTTGTGATTTTTAAACATTATTGTAAAGTCCAAAATTTGTTAAATTCTTGGATGAACAATGAATAAACTTGAAACTTGACAAGTCATAGCAATAATGGCCCTTCCATATACAAAGAGGTCCAAATATAGTCCTCATTCAATATATCCTGCACATGGGATGGTGAAAATATCTGTGGTTCACTGCTAGATGGCTACATCATGCTGTCCACAGTTTGAGAATTAGAGATCATAGGTGTTCAGGGTGTGAGTTACCAGTACTGTAAGCAGTCATCATGCAGGTCTGAGCAGTGGTACTGATGCTGGGTACTCCACCATAGACATCGACTTAAAACTGGCCTACAGTCCCATGTGTTATGCTACCCTGTGACGTGCTGGCACTGCTTGCACCACCAAGGGGAAGTGAGTGCTGCTGGTGGCATGCAGGGGCATGAGTCATGTTTCCCTGTGATGAACTGGCAATGGTTGTACCACTAATGGGAACTGAGTGTTGCTGGTGGCATGCATGGACATGTGTCATGTTCCCCTGTGATGTAATAGCAATGCCAGTAACAGCAACGTGTACAGCCTGCTGTTGGTGACCTGTAGAACCCTGTGTCAGGCCGGTCTGGGATGTACCAGTTTTGTTGGTCCTGATACTATCACATTCACAGGTGGTACAGTGCCAGTATTAAGAGTATTTGGCGTCACTAATTGAAGGCCTGCAGTAGACTGTGGAAATTGTAATGACATAATGTGTAGCATATTATTAAAAAAACAGCATTTTGATCAGCCTCATATTTTCTAAGCTTTTCCTCCATTTCCCTCTCCTCTCACACCTTTTCCCTCTCTAGCTCAAAAAGTTCCTTGTGTTGTTTCTTCATCATTTTCCTTGTCAGCTCAAACACTGCTGCCATCAGTTCCTGTAGCCTGTTGCTCTTCTTCTTCTTGCGCAGGTTGTGCAGAGTTTCAGCTGGACACTTCAGTGCTGTTTCACAGGTGAGGTGCTTGATGCTCCACTGATGGAAGACACATCAGATGCTGCAACCCCACAATCATCACAGATTCCAGATGAGCAGTCCACTGTGGTGGTGTCAGTCCAGTGATGTATCCTCTGATGGCTCTACATCTACATAACAAATAATCAAACACTGCTGTAAGCACAATAGAGAGATGTACAGCAACAGGAAAATAAAAACTACAAAAACAGGATGGGAACACAACCTGATTTAACTGTGTCATGCACAGGGTAGTCATCAGCCTCTTCATCACCTTCTGGTCTGTCATCATCCTCCCCTATTGTGCTGCTTTCCAGAACAAACTGTGGCTCCGACGTCGGCTTGGTGCCAAGTATTTGATCAAGCTGGTTATAAAATGGACAGAATACCCGACTGCCCTCAGACCTGTTGTTCCTATCCCTTGTTTTGTGGTACCTTACTTTCAGTTGTTTTATTTTGCCTCTGCGTTGTTTTGCTGATCACTCAAACCCATGATCACTTAAATAATCAGACACTTTTTGGTACACAAGTGTTTTTTCTGTATGCAGCAAGCTCCTCCTGCACACATTTTTATGACCAGTACTCTATCAGATATTTGGTCGCCTCATCCAACCAGGATGCACAGCAGTCTCTCATTTTGAAAAACTTCAGGGATACTACCCTGAATGAATTTTGCACGATAATGAACAGCCGGAGACAATAGAAAATATTATGTGGTACACGCAGCACTTCTGCCTGACAGAACCTGTTTAAATCCCTGGCTCTGTTTACTTCCATGTTGTGCTGTGCACTGTGCATCATGAGAAGCTCACCTAGAGCATTTTGGAATGCTGCCACACAGCATTGTGGAGCCTTGGAGGTCCTACAACAATGAAAGCGTTACTGTCTCGCATCCGCACTGGTAAGCCAACTGTTTCAAATTCGGTAATGTTTCTGCTACCGACCTAAAGACCACATCCTTTCAGGTCTTAAAATCAGTTTTCAGATTGCTTGGCAAACCATTAACAGTGCGGATGTGAACCATTTTTGGAGTTAACAGTAACGGTTTACCTGACTGGTAACAGTTTGCAGGGCTCAGTATGGACAGGGCCTTAGTGACCTGTAATGTTTACGTTTACTTGCATTCCAGACCAGAACCAGAATGCACAGTTGTACTGTAACTATAAATGCACAAAACATTTATATATTTACTGATCTGGGTAAAATGTGGGTAATTCACCAATGCCACTATGGCTTACTATTAGTATCTTCTGCAGTGCACTTTTCTGTGCTGCTCATGAGTATTTTGGGGGTGCTACCTACCCATTAAGTACACCTGACTCCATTCGATGTATGAAGACAAAAAAAAAAAAAAGCTGAGGCAACCACCACAATTAGTAAAAGGTGTGGTTCTTGTAGTTTTTGCTGTGCAGTTAGACTCCCTTTATTTAGGTGTACAAACAGTTAGTGGAAGCACAAGACCCCTAAAGTATTGCTCCTCATGGAGATTTTACAAGGGAAGAGTGTCCCCTACCAACATGTCATTTTTATAGTGAAAAAATGCATCACATGATCCATGACATGATTCACAAATAGTTTAAAGAACTAGAGGAATCAAAATATAGCAGACAGGAAAATATTAATTTTAAGACACAGTAAGTTTTTAATTTTTTATTTATTTGTTTATCTATTTATTTACAATTTGATAACTGGGAAAGACACACAGAGCCAAGGCTCATTTCTAGTTGTGACCCAGGGCAGGGAAAAGTGGAAGTGTGTACAATAAAGAGCAGTTATAAGCATCCAAAGTGCAGCATAAAAAAATATAAATTTTGCAGGCAGTAAAAACAAACATTGATTGAAAAGACAGTGCTGTGAGTGGTAACATTCATGGGTGCAGAGAACAATGTGTGCTAGAGAGCAACAAAATGGTGCACCAACATATTGAAGAGTAGGCAGGGAGCCAAGAGCACAGCAGGTCCAGGTAGGAGAGTAATAGGAGGTAAACAGGGGAGCATCGGAAGGTGTGAGGAGAGAGTGGAAAAGGATTCAGGAGAGGGGGGTGACAGGTACAGGGGAGCAGGAGTAGACCTTTGTGAGCATCTAAAGACATGGAGGGAAGAGGAGAGAAGGGTAATGGTTCCAGAGGAAGGGGAGACAATAGGAGAATGCAGCTTGCCTAGCACATGAGTGAGGATGAGGCATTGTGAAAGTTCAGGAGTCTCTGGTGTGTAGAGAGTAAAAGGAGGAGATGATGGAGGACAGGAATGTGGAAAGGTACTAGGGAAGGGAGCCAAACCTGTATTTGGCCAAAAATGAGGCACAGTGGAACAGGCAACATTGAGGTACAGGGAGGATGTAAAGGGATGAATACAGACAGCAATGATGAGTAGGGGGTGGGGAGTTGGTGGCAAAATGACAGAAGGCATTGCACAGGGTGTCCAGTCTGGCTAGGGAACAGCAGGAGTAATGCCATAGACCACATCTGTATAGTCAAACACTAGGAGGATCATTTTAGTAGCCAACTCCTGGCAGACCTGGGGGGAGAGGCAGTCCTTGTTATGGTATAAGGCACCGAGCTGGGGGTGAAGTTTGGTGTGGATGACATCAATATGGGCAGAGAAATTGAGCTTGCTGTCAAACCAGACCCCAAGATATTTGAAAGTAGGGACATTGTCAATGTGGGTGCCATCAAATGTGGAGAAGACAGGAGAAGGGGAAAGCCTTGCCAATTTCTGGCTGATGCCAAAGATTATGGATAGTCTTTGTGTTTACCTTGAGCTGGTTAGCCTGGAAAACAATGCAGCATATCGTGAATTCATCCTGGAGTGTGACCTCTACAAACTGAGGCTGAGGGGCCAGAAGTGTAGGTGACTGTATCATCTGAGTATATGTGGATGTACAAAGTGACATATGCAGAGGGGAGGTCATTCAGAAAAATAGAAAAAAAGATCCTAGGGTGGAGTCTTGTGACACCCCTGCTAGGACTGAGAGGGAGGAGACAGGACGCCACCCACCTGAATAGACTGAGGGTCCATAAGGTACAAAGAGAACCAGGCCACAGTGGATACAGACAGGCCTGTTGAGTTTAGTTTGTTCAGTAGGAATGGGTGGGATACAAAGTCAAAAGCCTTGGTTAAGTCAATGAAGATGGCTACAGTGATGTGTCCCTGATCCATCCCAGTAAGGACAGCATCAGTTACATGCACCAGGGATGACACAGTGGAATGGTTCTACCTAAAACCAGACTGGAACAGAGAGAGGAGGTTTCAGGAGGTTAGGAAGTCAGCAAGCCTATAGTAGATGATAGGTTCTTGGAGTTTAGCAGGAGAAGGGAGGCGTGCTATAAGGCTGTAGTTACCAGGGGTGAAGGGAGACCCTCAGCAATTTTCTAGGCCTGAGAAACAGTACTGAGTGAAAAGGATAAGTTCAGAGTGTGAGAGAGAGAGAAGGCAATGTCTGGAGCAGAGATTAATAGGTGTTTGGGGTCCAGACCATCAGGACTGGACACTGAGGGGTTGATTGACATATGGGCTAGGTAGACATCCTTGGGGGAGACAGGAGGGAAGTGGAAGCCTTTGTATGATTGGGGTAGGGGTGAGACAGTTGTATCTGGAGGATGGTGATTTGAAGATAGAGGAGGGACGGCTCAGAGGTAGTGTTAGAAAGTATTTTTTCACAGAGAGGGTTGTGGGTGCATGGAACAGCCTTCCTGTGGAGGTTGTGGAGTCAAAAACAGTGGGAGAATTCAAGAATGCATTGGACAGACATAAGGCAATTCCAGTGGGGGGTAGGAGGAAGTAAGCTGTTGATTAACTAGAATCTGCAGCTTATCCATCAGGTAGGGAAATGGGCAGACTAGATGGGTCAAGTGGTCCTTATCTGCTGTCAAATTCTATGTTTCTATGTGATAGGATAGAGTACAGGTGGTGAAGAATTTGTTAAAAAGAGCAGCTTTGGTGGGTGGGTTGGAGACCAGTGAGTCATCCACCAGAAGGGTGGAAGGGGTGGTCTGAGCATCGAGATTGAATAGGGAGTGGATAACATTCCAACACTGTGAGGGGAAGGAGACATTTGATTGATTGGAGGTTAGCCTTGAAATAGTGGGCCTTAGTGGTGCAAACAACCTTTGTACAGGTATTTCTGTGTGCTCTGTGAGACAGGAGGTCAGCCAGGGATTCAGAGGATTTAAAGCATGTCCACACAAGGTCCCAAGACTTGCACAAGTCAATAAAGTCAGCTGTGACCCATGGGTGGTGGAGCATTTAACCCTCAGTCTTTCTGAGCGGGGGTTGATGTTTCAGGTATTGTTTTGTTGTTAAAGATTTGTATTGTTTCCAAGAAATAATAAACATACAAGTCATATGCAAAGCAACACAGCACAACACCATATAAACATACAACACATACAACTCGGGAAAAAGAACTACATGCATATACAACCTCTACTGCTTAAGGCTTCCAACATGTGTCTTGTACATGAAGACTCCAGGTATATAAGGCTTGTCTGACTGTTGCATAAATATTATAACACGACCTACCTGGTATGGTCTGGAGTATCATCTCTTAAGAGGTGGTTCTCAGAGTGAAGCAAGGATTACCATTTGAGAACATTACACCCTTACGAGCGTACCTGCATTGAAACAGAGAAAACATAACACACACAAAGCATCTGGAGGAGTCCTTGACATAAGGTAGTTGCTAGTCCAGGAACAACAGAGTAATAATGGTGCAGTATTACAATTTGTTCTAGGTGACTGCCCTCTACCCCACACAATGAAATTGGGAGGGACCTGCTAGAACCTAGCGGAGCCAATCCGCTCTCTAGATTTGAGGAATGTAATGAATGGGAGCCAGAAAGTGTTGCACAGGGGTACAGTGTTGGCCACCACATGTGTGATCTGAACCAGGTTAGCAACCTGTGTTAAATTGTTTAGCACTTCATTGGCAGAGGGGATTTCCTGTGTTATCTACCTGCAGATGATAAGTCTTTTAACCTGCATACTCAGAATGGCCATCCAGTTCTGATCTTGTGGTGTAAAATGAGGGGTGTTTACATGAAGGCCTAAAAGCAGCACCTCCGGTAGGGGAGGGATCGGTTTCTGATGTACGTTGAACCCTAATGTGCAAATGTATTGCCAGAGTAGTTTAATTGCCAGGCAGTCCCTGCTGAACCTGATCCACTAGGCCAAATTGCTCTCAACCCCTGCCACGGTGGTGGTGGTGATTGATTTGGAAAAGGCTTTTGATTCCCTGGAATGGGACTTTGTCCAGCAGATCCTGCAGACAATGGGTTTCGAAGGTGGATTCCAGGCTTGAGTCCAGGCAATATATCACTCCCTTACTGCCAAGTTACTGACTAATGCCATGATGCCCCCCCGTCCCACAAGGCAGGGGGGATGTGCCAGGGTTGTCCTCTCTTGCCACTGCTTTTCATGTTGGTCATGGGACCTCTGGCTGCAGCCATAAGGCAACACCCCCTCATCAAAGGGTTGGCAGTGGAAGATGTAGGCCGGGCAGTTCTCACTGTTCAAGTGTTATGTCACACCCTGACTTACTGTAACTGCCCGTTATAATGGAAATGTATTAATAAAGCTTAAATTGACCCACATTAAAGGGTTAAGGGATAGCTTTATGCCCAGATATTTGATTACTCTAGGAGTCCAACCTAAACCTAGGGGGCAAATATCATCCTTAAATACCTTGTGGTTTAATGGGAAAAATAAGGATTTACTAGCATTCAACTTGTAGTTGGATAGCACGCTGAACCTGGCTATTTCATTCAGTAAGGGTGGTATTGAAGAGACCAGATGGGAGAGATATATCAGCAAATCATCTGCGTACGCAGTGAGTTTAATCTCATGACGCCCAACTCTGATACCTTGTATAGAAATATTTTAGAGAACGTTTTGGATGAGGGGTTCCAGATGTAAGTTAAACAAGAGAGGCGATGGGGGCAACCCTGCCTAGTGTCTGAATGAAGTGAGAAGTAGTTTGAGAAGGCCCCATTAGCTGAGATTCTTGCTGTAGGGGATTTATATAATGCAGCAACCCAGGAAATGAATACCGGAGGAAATTTAAAGGCATTCAATACCTTGAAGAGAAAACTCCAATTCACCCGGTCAAACGCCTTCTCGGCATCCAAAGAGACCAAGCCTGCAGGGAAGTCAGCATCTCTGGAAGCCGAGAAGACATGGGATAACGTACGCAAATGATCCGCTGAAGAGCAACCCATCATGAAACCTTCTTGATTCATACCTATTAACTCGGGGAGTACCACGGATAACCTGTTAGCTAAAATCTTTGAGAGGATCTTGATATCCTGGTTTAGGAGGGATATAGGCCTGTAGCTCTGGATGAGCTCAGGGTCTTTATCTGGCTTGGGGAGGAGCACTATCAAGGCTTCAAAGAGATGGCAATCAACCTCAAACTGGATAATATGTGCTGAAATAAACTAATAAGTATTGGCAATAGAAGTTCCCAAAATGTTTTATAGAAAAGGGAGGAAAATCCATCAGGTCCAGGAGTTTTATCCGAGGGTAAACCACTGATAACCTCGGAGATTTCCTCTTGAGTTATGGGAGAGACCAGAGAGTCTATGTAATGTACTGGGAGAGAGGGTAGATGTGAGTCCATCAGATACTTCTCCACGCTTACTGGGCTGGGGGGATGATCCATGTCCCACTAAAAGCGATTTGTAGTATGCTGTGAACTCTTGAACTATCTCAGTGGGAGATGTTTTCAAAGACCCATCTACAGAAGCCTTGATTGAAGGGATAAATCTCGCTGATTCTTGTTGTTTAATGCGAAGTGCCAAAAGGCGTCCTGCCTTCTCACCTTGGTCAGTATAACTAGCTTTGGTGTGTATGATAGCTAACTCTGCCTTTTCCCGGAGTAGTTCTAAATATTTGTCTCTCAACCCTAGGAGCCTCACCTTGTCCTCCTCCGAGGAGTTAACCGAGACATTGGATTCAAGAACCCGAATTTGGAATAACAAGGACAGTAATTCTCTCTCCCTAACTCTTTTTCTAGCCACCGAGAGGCCAATAAGAACTCCTCTCATGTAAGCCTCGAAGGCCTCCCATATAATATCTGGTTTTGTACTATTTAAAGGGTTGGACAGAAAAAAGGCCTCAATGTGCTCCCTTTTGGTATTGCAATAATTAGAATCTTTTTTAAGCAGTTGATCATTAAGCTTCCATCGTGTTTCTCTCTTTGACACATCCTAAATTGAGAGATCACACAGCACCAGAGAGTGATCGGAGACTGGGCCAGGTTGTATCGACAAGGACCTAACCCCAGGCAGGAAAGTCTGAGAAATGAATATGTAGTCAATACGGGACTGTGAGCCGTGTGCCCAAGACCTGAATGTGAACTCCTTGGAATCAGGATTTAGGACACGCCAGACATCACAAAGCCCGCATTGATCCAATAATTCTCTAAAAGCCCTCTGACCTGGGGAGATCCCCCCCAATGCACCTCTCGACCTGTCAAGGTTTGAATCTGCAACTTGGTTGAAGTTGCTCCCCAGGATAATCCTTATGGGAAGGAAAGGCAGAATTAAATTTATGAGTCTCATGAAGTAAGCGAGGTCATCAGCACTGGGACCATATATGCTGCCCAATAGCAGAGGTATTGACCAGAGAGTACCTATAACTAAAACAAACCTACCCTCGGGATCCCTGATAGTATGAGTTGGGATGAAGGGAATGCCCCTGTTAATAATGATCATAACCCCACAGCTGTTTGAGAAGCCTTGCGCCTCATACACCGTCCCCACTTGTTGCGTCCTCACTTATGAGGCTTCTGTTTGTAATAGGTGCGATTCCTGTAGAAAAGTAACCTGAGTATGTAAAATACTTAAGTGTTTGAGTACCTGATATTGTTTAGATTTTTTCCTGATCCCCTTGACGTTCCGATGTTGCAAAAGTCACCCCCTTGGCCTTCTATTAAAGACTTCTAAGGGTGCTAGATTCAGCCTTGCACTCTGGGTGTGTAACACAAATAATCTAACCCCCCCCATTGCTGCTGCTGTAAGGCCCTCCCACCACCCCAGCCCCCGCAAGAAGCCCTAGTTTAAACCCTCCAATACACCCCACCCCCAACAAGAACATGTAACCCTCCCCTCCCAGCCCCCACACTGTCGTAAGCAACGCTTAGCACAGCACTAGATCTTATCCTCCCCATCCCCCCCCGAATGTTTCCCCTGCTAATGATCGCCCTCATAGCTCAAAATACAAGGCAATCAATAAACTGCATTAATGAGGGCTTAATGTCTAACGAGCGGTCTCGGGCTTCCAGGGCCTGCAAACATCTGTTAGTGAATCCATTAATGTACGAGACAGAAAAATAGAACTGGATGCCATAAATGTGAATGTGACAAAACATCATGCGAGTCTTGAGAGGGAGTTGAAAAATGTTTGTTCCCCATAGGGAACTACCTTGTGAACCAGAGCCAGAACGAAAATTAACATGGAGGGGTGAGCCCATCATTGAGATGAGAACGTGAAAAAACAGATCCGGATGAAAAGTGAAACAAGATCCAGAGATGGGAAAACCATGGGAGTAACTACCTAGGGGTTGCAGACCCCTAGCTCTGAGAAGCCCCCCCCTACAAAACCAGGACGACATAATAAATGAAAGCAGTCCCTCTCAAGGCTGGATGACCAGACCTGCATTAAATGGGCGAGCCGCACCCTCTTGTGGTCATAACCTGATCCAGCCCGCCAGTCAAAGGCACCCTGAAAGCCTGGAATCACTCGAAAATCTAAATTCCCATCCTATAAAGTCTAAACAGGAGGCATAACCCAAGACATAGCCCTGTGTGCTCCCCCTGGAAACTAAGCAAGCAATATTATATCAGATGCAGTCCAAAACAAACCTTACTGGACCCCCCCCAGGACTCTCCCTGCAACACTATTCCCACCAACAGGCCAGGGCCTGTTAAAAATTAAGTTGAGCCTCTACTAGTAGCCCAATTCTATCAGAGAGCATAAACTCGAGCAAATCCATCTTTAGAAAGAGCACTGTCCACACAAAGATCCAAACAACAGTTCGTTCTGAAGTTCCCAGTGAATCCCGAAGAACAGGAGGCCCTCTCAGGTCGTCCGAAACAAGTCTGGCAACGCCGACTTAAGACTTAGTGATGCAGCTTCAGGATCCTCGAAACTGAGCCATGAGCCATTTACAGAGACTTGTAATTTCGCTGGGTACCCCATCCTGAACTTTTATCCCGCCGCTATAATCTTGGATACAATCGGGTGGAAGGCTTTCCGTTTCAATCGAACCGAACCAGGAATATCCTGAGCAATTCTCAGCTTCACCTTCTCCCATCTGACTTCTTGCAGGGCCTTGACTTTCTGTAGGAAATGCTGCCTTTCCACATAGTTCAGAAAGCAGCAAATCATGGGGCGAGGAGGTGCATCAGGTGGGGGTTTTGGTCTCAAAGATCGGTGGGCCCGTTCTATTATATAAGTTGGGCCAATGGGAGAGGGACCAGCGACTTTGTATTCTGGCCTTCTTCCCCTTTGGGGAGCCCGAGAATTACCACATTATTTCTCCGACTATGGCCTTCCAGGTCTTCGAGTTTTGCTTCTAGTCGAGACAGCCTTTGTTTTGTTAATAGGAACTCAGGATCCAGACTTTCCAATTTTCTCTCGATCGAAAATATTCGGGCAGTGTTGTCCGATACTGTCGTGGTGACTTCCTCTAACTTTCTGGAGAGGGATTTCAGGTTGATTGCCATATCTTTCATCTCTTCCTGGAATGGTTTAAATTCCTCCAAGAATCTATTAAGTGTTAGGGGTTCTTGGTCCCTAGCTTGACACGCAGGTTCCGGTTTGTCTGGGCCACTCGAGGCTCGGGATTTCTTCGAGGTCTTCTCAGGGGTGGCGGGGTGGTATGTTTCATGCGGGGCTTTCTTCATGTAAGCCTCAATTTACCACACAGGAACCCAAAACAGGAGCACACGCTGTTCAGAGACAAGGAAAGCTCTTAGGCAGAGGAGTTAGATGAAATTTAACGATATTAAATGACGATTTTATATTCGGGAGGCAGCAGCTTAGCGGAGGAGCATCTACTCAGCACTCTGCATCACATGATCTCCCAGGTTCAGCAGCGATCTAATATGGTCTGTACTGTACTGGCCCTTCAAAAAGCCCACCTGGGAGGGATGTATGAGATTGGGCAGGAGGAGGTTGAATCTAGTCGCAATTATCTTGGCCACAGCCTTGCTGTCAGCTTTCAACAGTGTGATGGGTCTATAGCCGGAGGCTTTTTGAGGGTCCTTCTCCTTTTTTGGGAGAATGGTAATTACTGCCTCTTGGAAGGAGTGGTGGGGGAAGGGCACCTCCTGCCAGAGCCTCGGTGTAGACCTGCTGGAGTATCAGGGAGACTGGTGTAGAAGTTGCCACACTTTAATTGGGAAGCCATCCCCTCCTGGTGCCTTACCTGCCTTTAGGGTCCTCAGGGTGGAATCCATTTCTTCGGTTGTGAGGGGGGTGTCAAGTACTTGAGCTTGCTGACTGGTGAGTGTAGGGAAATTCAGGGCCTGTAGGAAGGGGGGTTGACTGTTTTCGAGTTCAGGGTTCTGGAGGAGGTATAGGGTTTGGAGTAGAATTCTGCCATTATGCTGTTAATATTTTCAGTCTTTGTTTGAACCTTTTCCTACTCGTCTGCCAGCCCTGCAATGTGCCTTTCAATTTGTTGTTTCCTAAGATGGTAGGCTAAAACCTTCCATAGATTCCTCCCCACTTCCCAGTATTTGTGCTTAAGGTGAAGAATAGAGACCTCTGCCATTCTTGAGAGCAGCTCATTAATCTTCATCCTGAGGGAGGCCACAGCATGGCCTGTCTGGGACTGGATAGATGGGAAGTACAAAGCTTTGAATTGGGCTTTCGAACTCTCTCAGCTGCTTCTCTAAATCTGTGTGGTGCTGCTTCCTCTTCCTTGATCTTCTGCTGGTGAACCCCATGATGGTCTCCCTCAGGGTGGCTTTAAAAGTCTCCCATGTGCTGCCTGAGATGGGGTTCTCCTGGAAGAACATTGTAGCCTCCTGCTGCAGGCAGAGGGCAAAGTCTGGGTCCCTCAGTAGGAGGAGGTCCAGCCTCCAGGAGGGAGAGAAGAAGGAGGGAGGGCCCCAGGTAAAACTTTATTGAACCGGGGCATGGTCTGAGATTACTATCGGGTGAATGGCAGCCTCCTGGGCTACCTTGGTAATGTCCAAGGAGGAGATCCAAAAATCAATTCAGCTATGAGAGTTGTGGACTGGGGAATGGAACAAGTAATCTCATTCCCTGGGTTGAAAACTCTCCAGATGTCAGTAAGGGTCATGTCCTGTTGGAGTTGTGCAAGCACTTTGTCTCCTCTGACATGTGGCTTTATATTGGACGGGCATCTGTCTATGAGGGATCCAACATGAGATTGAAATCCTACATTCTGAGCACTGGAACATCTTCCTTAGTGAGTCCCCCTATCTCTTGGACCACTGTGTGGAAGAAGGCTGGGGTGTCTTCATTGGGTCTGTATATATTCCAAAATACCAGAGGCCCCTCTGGGGTGGACATCAGGGCCAGTATCCATCTCCCATCACGGTCACTCACCTTTTTGGAGATCGACCAGTGGAGCTTTTTACTAATAAGTATTGCCATCCCTTTTTTCCTGGTAGGGGCAGAGGCATGGATTACCATTCCCACCAAAGCCCTGCGTAGCCTGTCGTGGTCCCCTGAATTCAACTTGGTCTCCTGCAGGAAGGCCAGAGTGGTGCACAGTCTCTTCAGGTGTGATAACACCCATTTCCTTTTTGTGGGGGTATTCATCCCCCTTACATTCCAAGTGTATCCGGTGATGTCACCCATTAAAAATAGTAATAGGAAACAAGTGTATGTGGGGTGTGGTATATCGGGCAGAGACAGTGAGCTGGCTGCTGGCCCCCAACCAGATCTCCAGGGAAGAGAGAGCAGACTGGCATGGAGTGGGGGCAGTTAGTGGCACCCTGTGACCTAGAATACTAGTAAGACCAACTATATATAGATGCAGTTATGTGTGTGTAAAACAACCAATAAACAACAATACAACAAACTATTTACATGAGTAGGTGAGAATGTAAATATGAGCTGCAGAGGCATTCTGCTGGCCACAGAAAATTGCTGAAGGCCCACCCCTGCTCCCTGAGTGCATGTGGGAGGTATAATCTTGAGATCACCTGGGGGGACCCTTCGGTGGGGTCATCCCAGGCTTCATGTCCTGACTAGGGGTGTTAGGTATAGGTAGGTGGTGTCATCTGCTTAGCCCTCAAGGGAGGATTGAGGGTCTGCAGCTGTGCGGCTTGGTGACTCAGGCGCACCAGAGATCATGTACATGGGGATCCAGAAAGGAGTATGCAGCTCGGGTGGGGGGTACCAGTATAGCAGGCCCTTACCTGCCTTGCAGCAGCAGCATAGTCCCCAGGCAGGCACTTGCCCAGCAGGCCAGAATGGGTGGGGGTGGGGGAGCTGGTGTGTAGCCAAGCCTCAATTACTCGAGGGGAGCTGGGTGGAGGGGACACACTGGTTACTCATTTGTGTTTGCCACATTACAGCCTTGTGGTGCCTGTATCTCGGGCCAGTAACCATGACAACAACATTTTCTCTCAGATATACACAAACCACATTGAGGTCCTGTTTCAGGGGACTGTGCTGAGGGATGGCTCAGGCCCAGACCCAGTCCTATGTGATGGCCCCTTGCCTGACCTTCCTTCACTGGCCCTTCTATGGGGAGCAGCAGCAGGACTGGATCATTGCCAGCAGAGTAACATCACTGGTCATAGTTCATCTCCCCATTGGTTATGAAGTCTTGCACAGGGTGGGGGGTTCTCACCTGAAGCAGAGTGAAAACAGACTTGAGGCATTCTCTCTCAGCAACGATAACTTAGCCAGTGCTGCAGCACCTCAGAGAATCTCTCCCGGAATAGGAGAAGGGTGAATATCTGAGACTATAAGCAGCCTCCAGGCCAGACATGTGTCTGCTGGAGGGAGCCATGGGGGGCATTGAGAGCCCCCCTGCTTGTTTGAAGATGCTCTCGTGCCCCCTTGGAGATCAAACGGGGGTTGAGCACACAGCAAAAGACAGAAAGAAATGTGCATTTATCCCCCCTCCCCGTGCAGTCCCTGGCATTAAAATACAGGTCTGTCTCATGGCCCAGCATATCCCTCCCAGTATAGGAGTAGGGCTTTGGTGTATTTATGATAGCAATCTCTTGCCCGGCTGGTGGTGAGCATGGGGGGGGGAGAGAGAGAAGGAATGCAATCTGAGAAGGCCCAGGAACAAGCTATAGGCCTCAAACTATGAGCAGGGGCCAAGTTGGTGAACCTCCCTCGACTCTCCAAACCCCCGAATGCCTGCCTAGCCATGTTCTGAATTCAGGGAAGATAAAGAAAAAGGGATTCCTTCACTTATCTGATGATTCTAGCAGTGGATCCAGCTGAGGAGGTGTATGAGAGTATTTTGGGGAGGCCGATTTGGGGATGCAGCTAGCTCCTCGGTGAATGGAAGGCGATGTCTGCAGTGTTATGAAGATCGGGCCTTCTGGCATGGAAGAAGCCTTGATGGGAGTCATGACTTGAGTTGTCCAAGAGCTTGAAGGAGAGGGCGATCAGAGTTGCTGCAGCTGAGGAGAGTTCAGTGGCTCACTAGAGATTTTTGGGTGCTGCTCCGATGAGATGGGCTGCAATTCTTCATAGCAGTTTTCTATCTGAAATTCACTTAGCCCCTCGCATGCAGACGTTTCCATTTGGTGATTTTTTGGATTGGCCTTATGGGACCTTTCAGTAGGATGGTCCCTTTTGCCATGGTGGCATGATGAATGGAGCTTCCTGTTGTTGCAGCGGGAGTTCCAGTGGATTATTGGGTTCAGCCTGCCATGTAGTTTCTCTAGGTGCATGCATGGGGGGAACACCTGTCTAGCCCCTCCGAGTCCCCCCGCAGAGTATTGGGTTGCGGTATCTGTACTCCAGCCTCACCAGGCCAGTTCCACCGCAGGAAATCCATCAAGGCCTCTGGAGTGGAAAACAGAAGAGAGACTCTATTGTGTACTACCCGCATGATGGCCGGGTAGCGGAGCGAGAAGGTCAGTCCAATTCGATGCATAACATGGCAGTCCTCAATGTAGGCCTGCCGCCTGTCAGAGAGCTCTTTGGAGTAGTCTGGATAGATGTTAATGCGGTGAGTGTGCCACCACAGTTGCTGTAGCTCATGGGATTTAGCCATAACAAGTTCTTTATCTCTGAAGTCCAGGAAGCGGGCAATGATCAGCCGTGGTTTTTCATGGCCCTTAGGCATGGTAGCAAGGGAGCGGTGGGCCCACTCCATCTGTAAACTGTGTGCTGGGACCAAGTCCATCTCAACCAGGGCATTTTGCAGAAAGGCTTCAGTGTTCCGACCCTCAGTCTGCTCCAGAAAGCCTAGGAACGGAGGTTATTCCTATGGCCCCAGTTCTCTAGGTTGTCAATTTAGTCCTGCATTTTTTGAATGATTTGCTGGTGCTCCCAGAGGATGGCTGAGTTATCCTGTACCCTGCTGTTGGTGGCTGCCATACGACACTCATTTTGAAACATATGAGCTTCCAGGGATTGCAGGACCTGGGCAGTGTGGTCTGTGGCCAGGGTGTCTTGGGATATTTGTGCCAGCAGTTGCACAAACATCACTTCGGCTGACACATGGTCCCATACTGCAGGCTGTGGAGGAGGCTGTGCCATGCTGTGAGTTGTGAGTTGTGGACCTCACTAACCTCAGCAGATTTTCACTAACATATTATGTCCTATGCAGGGGAAGATGTGTAGTAATATTGGTATCCTTATAATCCTTGTAGTAGGCTGCACAGCTGTGAGACTATAAAATTGCAGTAAAAGTAAGGATAAAGCAGGATAATGTTGGATTAAACCCTCTAGTCAGGAGAGCCTGTAGTTCACACTGCCATCTTGGTTAGCGCCCATAGTGGCAGTCCTGTTCCAGGTATTGTTGAAAACAGCAAGACGAAAAGCAGGGCAGAATCAATGTCAGTGGATGAGTACAGAGGAAACCAATCAGAATGCAAGGTCATGAAGTAGGGCATCAGTGTCTTTTGACCTTTGAGGCTTAAACCAGAAGTACCTGGGTGCTGAATGAGAGAGGCACACTTTTCTGTTACAGTAGGCTAGGTAGTGGTCACTGAAGATGTTTGAAGAATGCCTGCAGCTATACCACGATGGGGGAGGCAGGAGAGCACCTGGTCTAGTAGGGAGTGATTAGGGGAGTTCAAAATGAGTTGGTGGGTTCAGTGATTAGTTTGGTGAGTTTCAAGGACTCAGTCTTGTGAACAGTAGGTTTGGAAGCAGGGGAGAGCAAATTTAAGTTGAAATCCCCAAGAAGGATGAGATCAACGAATGCGGCATGATAGACGAGAGGTGAGACGGAGCTTACCAGGAAAGGGGGAGAGAGCTTGGGGGAGGCATTGATAACACCAACAAAGATGGGGAGGGAGGAGGGGAGGGATAGCTTTGCTAGCAGGATTTCATGTGAGGAGGGCAGTGACTCACAGAAAGAGATGGATCTGGAAAGGTTATGATGGACATAGAAGGCAAAGCCATCTCCACACTTATCTTGGTCCTATCGAAAGAGATGGAAGTCAAGGAGAGCTAAGCTGGAGTCAGGTAACTTTGGGAACAGCCAGGTTTCAGTGATGTACAAGATGTCGAGGGTGTGCTGGAGACCTGGGGCCTGATTTTCTATGGACCAAGAATGCTGCAAGCCCTGGTGCACTAAGCATATGGCGCACAGGATTTGCAGTATTCTCCCGGTGGGCAATTGTGATTTTCTGTCCCATGCACCAACTGCCATGAATTAGACCAACTTTTTCTGGTCTAACTAGCAGCAAGCTCAGGTACCCATTTTACGGGGCTTGAACCAAATATTTAGTGCAAGCTGCCATAAATTAGGTAAAGTGTCGCAATGTACCAGAACTGGGCACAGTTGCGGCAAAGGTGATTGGTGTAGCTGCACCAAAAAAGGGTTTAATGTAGGGCTTTTTGCAAGCCATGTGTCACCCTTCAAAAACTGGGCCCCCAGACTTTAAGGGAGTTGAGCTTTGGAAGGAAACGTCTTGCACTGAGGTGGAAGAAAGTGAGGCCTTTGGATAGAGCAGGGGGAGAGGAGAAAGAAGAGGGTCCAGGGTTGGTTACAGCATTGCCAGCAAGATGTAGGAGAAGGAAAGTAGAGTGAGACTTCTGCCCTTTTGAACGGGGGAAGGGGAAAGCGGAGAGAAGAGAGAAGAGACAGTTTCGATGGAGGGATTCGATGTTCAGGGAAGAAGAATGTAGTAGTCCGTGGTGAATGGGGGGGGTACAGCAGAGGGTACGTGAGAAGAGTAGAGTAAGGAGTGATGAGGAGGATGAGGTACAGAAGGGGGAGAAGAAGGGAGTGAGGTAGGGAGGATTGGGGATGAAAAGTAAAAGTGAGCGAGTAGGCCAGAAGGGAGAAAGGGGTTAGGGATAGTATGGAGAGAAAGGCAAGGCAGAGGAAGAAGGTAAATAGCATGGTGTGAGGGGTTGCAACTAGAACAATCAAACGTAGAAACAAATTAGAGGGGGTAGACGAGACAACTGAGCAGTTAGCTCTCTAAGGGTTAGGCTGTATAGGAAGATACCATACTCTAGCTGCTGCAGACAAGTTAAATAATTAGTGCTGGTACTATAGGCTGGAAACAGTGGCTACTGAACTAATAGGCACAATATGGTACAAAAGCAGATTATAAGGCTTAGGATATGTAAACACTAAAGACTAAACCATGTACATGTGGCTGAGACAACAGTTAAAGAGCATGAAGCACAATGAGCTAACAGGAGGTTGTACTGTAGTCAGACAACTAAGGCTAGGGAGCTTAATCACCGTGGACTATAAGGAGATAGTCTGAACTAAAATTAATCTGACACAGTGACTTGTACTAAAGGCTATAACAAAAGTCAGTGAGCTTAAACCCAGTGATCTAGGTAGTAATAAGCCATGAAATATTGCAGGGCAAATGGTATATAAGCTAGGTTTCAAACAGCTGGCAAACAACAAGTTAGGAAAATAGCTGATCAGCACCTTGAACTAGCAAAGGAACATGATGCAAAAAAACAACTAGGAGGCACAGGGGGTACACAACAGAAATGCAAAGGCAGAAGGAATGCAAGAATGAACCTGTGGAGTAGGTTGTGAACTAGTGCTTGAGCTAATACATTGTTCCTTAGCGACCCAGAAATGGGAGAAAGCTAATCAGCCTGGTTCAGGGCAGCCCAATAAAACTGAAGTCAGGTGCTAGCAAGCAGAGCTGGATGCAGATTTTTAGAGGATGCCGATGTTGCAGGTAGATGCACAGGAACAGAAAAAATCTTGCGGGAGTGATAAGTGGTGACAATTACTTGTAAGACAGGCTACTGGAGGGGCTCCAGAGCACAGTGGCTGGCAGATAGCAGACTCTGGACTAACTCTGGGCAAACTCCAGTGGAAAGTCCTTAGTGCGTGTCCTTTGCTCGGTGGCCATTTGGTCCAGAGGCCCTGAAAAGTGGGTGGGGAGAAGTCCTGCACAGTGTGCTCCATGATTAGCTGATCAGAGGCAACTGGCAGGCAAGGTTATGCAGGGCTCCAAGGGTCGGCTCCAATCTCCAGTGGCAACTGAGGAGTAGGGGGTAGCTTGGGATGGATGGGGCTGACTTCCCTCTCCCAATAGAAGGTCCAAGTCTGAGGGAAAGAAGCCATGAACTGAGTGGCAGCTACAGAATAAAATGACAAGTTCAGGATCTTTGAGGGATTTGTCTAGCCCTGCTCGTTGTGATCAGAAGCAATTGGCAGTCAAGACTGTGAAGGACTCTGAGGGATGACTCTGGTTTCCAGTGGTGATTGGGGAGCAGCCTGAGATGGCTGGAGCTGACCTCCCTGTCCCAAAAAAGGTCCAAGTCTGAGAGGAAGAAGCCATGAACTGAGCAGCAGCCAGGGAAAAAGGACACAAGTTTAGGATCTTTGGGGGTTTTGTCTAGACCTGACCGGTGTGCTCAGCGAACTCCCTGATTGTCTGATCAGAGGCCATTGGCAGGCAAGGCTGTGAAGGGCTCTGAGGTGTGACTCTGGTCTCCTGCAGCAATTAAGGAGCAGAAGGAAGCCTGGGATGGCTGGTGATGACCTCTCTGTCCCAACAGGAGGTCTGAGTCCAAGGGGAAGAAGCCATGAACTGAGTGGCAGTCAGAGAACAAAGAGGCAAGTTCAGTTTTATTTTTGAAGTATTTTCCTTTTTCCTTTTGTCTTTTAGAAACTTTTATATAGCTGGCTTCATGGTACTGGGCATTGGGGCATCACTCTGGCACACTAGCAATCTGGGTTTGTGCCCCAAACAGGATATCAGAGCAGAGGCCAGGACAGAGGGAGTTCAGAGTGTCCCTCAGACACTTCCCTCCCAGAGGATGGGTTGCTGTACACTGCTGCACCTGCAGCTCCTGGTGATGACTTAGCAGAGGCATTCTTGGCAGTGTGGGTGACCACATACTGCCAAATGCCACTGCCCCCAGGACGCCACTGCAGACACATGGAAGAGGGAAATGGGAGGTGGGACGAGCCCCAGAAAAAGTGGAAAATGGCTGCCTGCAGCATCAATTGATGGCCTTAGGTAGGCTTTCTCATGCAGTCTGACCACACAGTATATCATTCCTGTCCCTCCCCTGACAGAAGAACCTGAGTCATAGATAGTTTGGGGGAGGCGCATAATGGGTCAGTGGCTCGGCAAGTCCCTGATAGGTGATATACAGCAGTGGGTTGCCCAGCAGGTACAGGGTGTTGGCATGAGATCTCAAAGGAGTGGGGCTGTGGAAAATCGGACCTGGATCAGAATATATTATAAGGGCATGGTAGCACCCATCTATAGTTAGGGTTGAGGAGACTGTTTCAAGTTAAACCCCAGTTTTTGCACCTTAATTACTTTAGAGCTGTTTGATGAAATAGCCCAAAACCTGGTGCATGTGATCAGGTTGTCAGAGTCTCAAGACATGAAAAGTTATGTGATGTCATCTTGTTGGGTTTTTGAGATACAGACCACCAAAAAATGGAAAAAAAAGACGTTTGGTTTCCTATACATCAACATTGCATATTTTGTGCTGTCACCTACAGCCTAGAAGGTGTTGAAGGTGCCTATGCCGAGGTGGTGCCTTTCAAAGGTTTTGTGAAAAAAAAACAAATATATTTCCAAAGTTATAAGGATTTTTGAAATAATCGAAAAATGCAAATGGCAAAAAAAACAACAACAACAACAAAAAAAAAAAACATTCTGTTTATTTTCATGACTTACTTATCGTGTGGGGAAAAATACTGATCGTGATGGCCACCATTATTTTATAAACTCACAAACGTTGAAAATACATAAAAATGATAGGTGTTCAAAAAACAAACACCTGAACCTAGCTAAATGGGACCCGTTTACCTGCATTCTTGTGTTTGTTTCTTTGTTTTTAAAAGCTTGCCAGAAATACATTTTCTGGGCACCCCAAAATCCAGAGTCCCCAACTTACCGAGAGAAGCCGTTCACCTTAATTCTCTGTATAAGGACAGAATAACTTTCTTGAATAGGGAAAAGCAGCTGGAGTTGTGCTGCTGGCTTCAGTTCAAGCTTGAGCTGCCAATCCACTGTTCTGTCTGCCTGTCTCTCTCTCTGTCTGTCTGTCTCTGTCTGTCTATTTATTTCTTAAGCAGACTGGGGTGCCTACCCCACTACCATTTCTCCCCAACCCCCCCAGTTTGCCCACCTGCCCTTTCCAATGTTTTGTTACATATTCTCATAACTGCCCCTACCCTCCAGGCTACCCGACCTGTTCTCATTATGTACATGGCAGCACCAGGGTGCCCACCCCTGGTGCTGCTGAATGGCAACAAAAACTGGGTGCTTAATCCCCAGTGTCAGCTACGTCCCCTGAAATAAAGAAAACTTTCCTTCATTGATCTTTGTTTTTTGTTTTGTTACCTGTAGGAAAAATGCCCCTTGTAGATCTGACTGCCCCCACCCAACCTCCCACTCAGCACTCACCATCCACATGCAACACACCCCACACACACCCTCACTTACCTGAACATGTCCTACAGCGTAGATCCACTCTTCAACTGAAGATACATCTTGCTGCTGGAACTGGTGACTGCAACATGAACAAAATCAGGTAACTGCAGTTTAATGCATTTCAATGGGGTTTCAAAATATTTTTCATAACTTCACCATTTTTACATATTTTGACCCCAAAGTTTCAACATGGCCTTTCTGGGACCCAACGGCATTACCAATGGCAGTGGAATTATGCAACTCTGGCTTGAAAGATGATTTTGTGGTCCCTTTGTGAAACACCTTTTGGGCAGGATTTCAAAATTTTCACTGTCCTTGTTTATGAGGTGGAGTTGTAAGAAGAGAATGTTGAAGATGTGGTGTCAAAATATGTAATAAGCATTTGTCAATGCCAAATATTTGCTTGCTGGTATTAGCATTGGACGTGCATGAGCTAGACAGATGCAGACTAGGAATGGCAATGAAATACTGAAGTGACGCCAACCCCACCCCCTCCCTGCAGAGATGGACAGGCATTGGGGTGTGCCTTTGGGTCATCACCCATAACACTCATGCCATTTCACCTCACCCTATCCTGCACACACTGACAAGTCTTGAGGTGTGCTTTGGGGTGTTCAGTTTTGAAGTCATCCCACTCCATTAGGAAATACACTGAAATGGGTACAGTATAGAAAAAAATGGGGTGAATTTTGGGGCCGAAGAGTTCAAGGCACAGCTTGATGCCTGTCACTGGCTGCAGGGTGGGGGTGGGGTGGAATGATGTGAGAATTACAGCTGTTACTCCAAAGGCACACCCCTGATGCCTGTCAGTCAGTACAGGGTGTGACGTCATGATTAGAAACCCTAACACCCCTGGCATTTGTTGGTATTTGCACTACACATTTTCAACATGGCCTTTTTTGTGATCCCGCCTCATGAAAGCATTTGGGACCTCTGCTCATGAACAGTGACACTGTGATTTTGTTACTCTGTCCTGAACGTTGATTTCCCACAACAACCACACCATTCTGCATCAGATGTGCGAAAACACAATTGGGGTAGGATGTCAAAAATGACAGCTGTACCATTCAGAGGGAGGTGTGAAGAGATGGTAATGTTGAAAATCTGAAGTGACAAATATTAAAGATTCTTGAACTTACGAGCGTGTGTGGAAACTGCGCAATGCATGCTCGTAACACAGTCATTTAGTGGAATTCTTTCACCAAATTTTCAACATAGGCATTTTGGGACCACTGCTCATGCACAGTGTCTCTATGATTTTCTTAATCTGCCCTGAATGTTGATTTCCCACAGCAACCGTGCCATTGTGCACCAGATGTGCAAAACCACATTTCAGGCAGGAAGAGAAAAATAACAGCTGTACTGTTCATAAGGAGGTGTGCAAAAATGGCAATGTTGAAAATCTGGAACGAAAATATTACAAATTCTAGAATAATAATAATAATAGTAAGAATAATTATAGCTTTATTTACTTAGTGCCTTTCAGATTGTCAAGGCGCTTTACATAAAATAAAAAAGCAGAATAAAATAATACAACAATATAAAAAACAAATGATCAGTAAAATCTATTATTTAGGGTACTCAAACAGAGTAGGCCTGATGCCACAGGTAGGTCTTTAATGCCTGTTTAAAGCCCCCCAAGCTCATGCACTCACAAATCTGACAGGGTAGAGAATTTCAAAGTGCTGGAGCCGCATACATAAATGCACGGGCCCCAGAAGATTTTAAAGATACCCCTGGAATCTCTAGCAACCCCTTGTCAGCCAAGTGGAGCGATCTCACAGGGCAGTAGGAGGACAGAAGCTCTTTCAGGTAGTCTGGGCCGAGTCCATGTAGGGCTTTATAAGTCAGTAATCCAACTTTAAAGGTGATCCACCACTGGATCGGCAGCCAGTGCAGTTTGCACAACACCAGTGTGATATGACACATCCAGGAGGTCCCCGTCAACAACCAGGCTGCTGCGTTATGCACCAGCTGTAGGCGATGGATATCAACCCCTTGTAGCCCAAAGTAAAGGGAGTTGCAATAATCAAGGCACAAAGTCACAAAGGTGTGGATCAGCGTGGGAAGGTCACCAAATGGAACTAGGTGCTTGATCCTAGCGATGTTCCTTAGATGGCAAAAGGACGACTTGACAATAGCCAACACCTGAGATCGCAGTGTCAGCCCATTGTCAAATAACACCCCCAGGTCCTGCACCTGTGCAGAGGCAAGAAGTTGGGAGCCCCCCAGGAAAAGCCTCGTAGGCTGACCAGCTCCTGACCCCCTATCCAGCGACCTGGATCCACAACCATCACCTCAGTCTTTCTCAAGTTCAACTTCAGCCAGCTGAAATTCATCCAATCCTGTATCTCAGCGAGGCAGTTTTAAAGACCAAGAGTGCACTATCCTGGTCAGGTGCAAAAGACAGGTAGAGTTGCGTATCATCAGCATAGCAGTGAAACCTCAGCCCATATAATGTCTCGGAGGGGCAGCATGTACACCGCAAACAACATGGGGGACAGCACCGAGCCCTGAGGGACCCCTCATGACAGAGAGAGAGGGTTGGGGGAATAAACCCTGACACCACCCTCTGAGTTCTGCCAGTGAGGAAGGACTTAACTCATTGTCTCCTGGCAGACACCTGTAGTCATCAGTAAAATACACTGGTGTGTCCTGAGGACACCTACAGAAGTCAGTTACTGACTCCCTGTGTGCCCGTGTAACATCTGGAGACATCACTTACATATTTTAATATATAATATGGCAGAATATAACATATATTTGACTGCATAGCACCGCTGGGATGGTAATTTTGTGCTGAAAAGTGTTGCAACTGATCTTTTGTGTATATCATGTATACTTTAGGAGTTTTGCATTTGTTTATGGTATGGTGTGTATAGCTTATGTTGCCTATTTTAGTGAAAATTTTTTTTTTTGCTGTTTCAACCAGCATAGAAAAAAAAAACGAAATTACATATTATTATTTGCATACCACCATTGGAAAGGTAATTTTGTGCTGAATAACTTTGCCACTCGTACTTTCTGTCTAGCACTTACAGTTCTTGAGCTATTAGGATTTGTTTGTGGCATGCTGATTATAGCTTGATTTTGCATAGAAAGGCCCAGGATTTACTGTTAACAGTATACAGGAGACAAGTGGTGCAACTTCAGAGAGCTCCTGTGGAGGCAATGAGTTAAACCACCTGAGGACTGTACCAGTCAGGCCAGAGATGAAGCTCAGGTGCTCAAGCAGCACCCCATGGTCCACAGTGTTAAATGCTGAAGAGAAATCGAGGAGCACCAAGATGGAATGGCTTTTCTGATCTCTCGCCATCAGGAGATCATTGAGCACCCAAACCAGCACAGTCTCGGTACTGTGCCTCTTTCAAAAAACAGATTGGAGAGGTTCATAGATGTTATGTATGGTCAAATGGTTCTCCAGCTGTACAGCCACTACCTTCTCAATCACCTTCTCCATGAAGGTAAGGTTATAGATGGGTCTGTAGTTAGCAAGGCAGCCTTGGTCCAGAGAAGCTTTCTTCAGGAGGGGTGTCACCACTGCCTCCTACAGGGAGCTAGGAAACTCACCCGACTCAAGGAAGCACCAGACTATCCTTGCCAGGACTGGGCCAATGATGTCACAACACCCCATAATCATGGAGGTCGGGCCCAGGTCCAAACTACAGCACATAGGGCACATACCCTGGGCAATCTGCATAACATCCATGAACTCCGGCCGGTCAAAGGTACTCCAGGAAAAATGGAGGACAGTGACCATGCACTGATCAACAACATCCCTCATAGACTGTGCTAGTCGGATCTCTGCCCTGATGTCGGCCACCTTATCCACAAAGAACTGAGCGAGCTCATCACACTCAGATTGTGAAAAGGATCTTTGAGACTGCAGACAGTCTGGGTTGCACAGCCTATCCATGGTTCAAAAGAGCTGAGCCAGTTGGTTCTGAGTGACAGCAATCTCCTCGGACAGGAACTCTACCTTTTTACGGGAGATTGTTGATTAATAGACTTGATAATGTTCTAACAATTGAAGGTGGTCAGCCTCCAGGCCGGATTTCCACCAGCAATGCTCTAACCTTCGTCCCAGTCACCGCATCTCCCTCAAGATCCCATCAAGCCAAGGGACTGAGGGCAAAGGGAGAGAGGACGAACATGGACGGGAGCGATAGAGTCCAGAGCCATGGCCACGACTTTATTATAGGCCAAAACCAAAGCCTTTAGACTCCCACTTGCCACAGGAAACTCTAATAGGTCTAGTACCGCCACAAGGCTTTCAGGGCTAACATCCCATAACAGGCGGTATCTGACCATCTCCATAGGGGCAGGCCTACAAAGGGGGGGTGCAAAAATTGAACCCCTCAGTGTAGTGATCAGACCATCTGACAGGTTCCACCCCGAAATCAGAGGCTTCTATCCCCAGGAGGAAACCCATGTCAAGAGAATGACTGTGTTTGTGAGTAGCAGAGGTAACAATCTGTGAAAGGCCCAGTGATGTCATCAACTGGAGGAAGTGTCCAAATTTCGAAAGTTCGTCATCTATCCAGGCTTTGAAGTTGCCCAGGACCATCAGCATGGGCGACTCAAATGCCATATCGATCACGAAGTCCGCTACTTCCTGAAGGAATCACTTCTCATCCCTGGGTGGACGGTAGATGAGGGCTATTCTACAGCCTACACCTGCTACTACAGTGCACTCAAATGACCTGATCTCCTCAACAGGTACAGTAGTGAGGCCCAATTTGGTCTTGAAACAGACTGCAACCCCCCCCCCCCGCTGTTCAATCTTGAGCAATGTATCACCGAGTACCCAGTTGGAATTGCAGCCTCCAACGTGGGGCCAGCATCCTCATCCAGTCAGGTCTTGGTGATGCAAGTCAGATCACCTGTCCCAAAAAGATCTGCAATAATTGCAGGCTTGTTGTTAATAGATCTGGCATTGCATAACACTGCTCAGGTTGGACTGGTCACCGACACTGCCCGACTGCCTGCCCACCAAAAGTGGTGGTGACTTTGGGAATGGAGACCAGATATGGTGGACCATGCTCCAGAATCCATTTCGCCCCAGGGCGTCTTCTGGACCTAACTACCTCAATGTGACAGTCCCACTCATTCACCAGCTGACGTTCACACCCTCTGCCCCACCAATGTGCAATGCCCAGTGCTCTGCAGTGCTGATATATTTAAAACTCTAAAAGGGGGGAAGGGCGGAGGGCATGGCGGGCAGAGGATGAATAGTGCATGACCTGGGGAGTAGGCTTCCAACACAAATTATGGGCCTAAACTAAGTGAAACACCAAATCAAACAGAAAACCCCTTCTTGAAATAAAACCCAACCCAAACTTTATAATAAAATCCACTACCCTCACAACTCAAAATAAGTAATAAAATCCACTACCCCTCAACTCTCACTTGAGGGAGTATTTAAACACAATGAAACAAAACACAAACAACCAACGAAACACTAACAATTTAAATTAAACCCCTTTTTTGAAACTCCCCTCTCTCTCTCATTGAGAGGAGGGATTCAAACTAAAGTTAAATCAAACTATCGACCCCACCATACAATAAACTATAATACAATAAAACTAAATAAGTTACGAGTGTGCGTAGAAACTGCACAACGTACACTCTTACCATAGCCACTTTGTGAAATTTTGACACCAAATTTTCAACATAGACATTTTGGGACCTCTGCTCATGAACAGTGTCACTGTAATTTTCTTAATCTGTCCCGAACATTGATTTCCCACAACGACCGCGCCTAATGTGTGAAAACACATTTTGGGCAGAATGTGAAAAATTACAGCTGCACTCTTCATGAGGAGGTGTGAAAAAATGGCAATGTTGAAAATCTGGAAAATATTACAACTTCTCGAAGTTAAGAGTGTGCGTGGAAACTGTACAATGCACGCTCATAACACAGTCATTTTTTGGAATTTATTTTACCAAATTTGCAACATAGGCTTTTTGGGAACCTACCTCAGTGACACTGTCATTTTGGTAATTGGTCCCAAAAGGTGATTTTACACAGTGACCACAAAATCAAAATCACCTTTCAGGACCAAATAATGACATGTCAGTGACTAAATTCATGAGGTGGGGTCCCAAGAACCCCATGTTGAAAATTTGATACCAAAAGTTGCAAAAATGGCTGAGATATCACCTAAATTGAGAAAAAACCAAAAAAACATTTATACCGCTATACAGCTTATCGGCATTTCTTCAGTTCGCAGTCGTCTTTGAAGAGTGAAGACGTGTTCCACTCCATCAAAGATCATCTCACCGGGCTCCAGAGGTAAGTATGGAGTGAGGAGGGTGTGGGGAGGTGGATTCACAGAGGGTGGGTGCGGTTGGGGAGGGGCATTGGAGACAACGTGGGATGGTTTTCTGTTTTCACAGGAAAAAAAAAAACAAGAAGACATCGTGGAACGGTTTTTAGTGTTACAGGGACAATTGGCACACTGGGGTGAGCTCCCAGCATGCCACCTGGGTGTTTGTTGGGGGGGGGGACTGGAGCCAATGGTGATTGCGCACTCCATCAGCACAGAAAATGTGTCAGTGTTTGGGGGTGCATGAGCCAAGGGGGATTGGGCACCCCCTTGGCACACTACTGTTACACGGGGGAACATTATGCCGATGGCGATTGGACTCCCTCATTGACAAATGAACTAAGGAGGGGACATGCCAACAGGGGATTGGGCACCACCCGACTTCAGCTTTCATGGAGATTGTGAAAGCCAGACAGCGATAGCTGCCATGTTTATTGAAATGCTACACCACGCAAGGCACCGCCCTGTAATGACGGGTCACTCCCTCATTGCTGAGGCCAAATCATTCCAGGTTGGTGGCACGCTTGCAAAGCCAGTGTCACCAGTAGCATGCACTCATAGTGGTGACATATGGCCAAGCCCACAAAAGCAGTAGTGGCATTGTCCACAACAGTGCCGCACCTCCACAACCCGCTTCTCTCCTAAGCCGCCACAACGTTTCTTGCGCATGCACGCAAGCAAACATAAAAATGACAAAGTTATGAGTATACATTCAAATTTTTCTACGCTCACTCATAACTTTGGTAATGCTAAATATTTTGACCCCAAATTTTCAGCATAACCATTTTTTTAAACCACCTCATGAACATGACAATTGTCATTTTTCAAATCCTGGCCAACATGTGTTTTTGCACCTGTGGCACTTAATGACATTTCAGTGAGGATCTGAAAATGTTCACCTATGGGGTTGATTAGTTGGGGTAATAAGAAGGATATGCTGAAAATCTGGTGTACAAATATGGTAAAATGTCCAGGCTATGAGTGATCATTGCAATATTTCAACATTCACTCATAACTTCGCTAATTTTCAATATTTTAACTCCAAACTTCAACATAGTCATTTCTCCACACCACCTAATAAACGTGGCAGGTGTAATTTTTTAACTCCTAGACAAGATGTGTTTTTGCACTTCTGGTGCAAAAGGACATTTCGCCCAATATATTATAAATTATACAGATCATGTTTATAAAGGGAGTCATAAAATAACTGTTCTGTAAGGGCATGGAAGCTGTTACAAAACATTCAAGAGAGAACCACCTTCCCCTCGACCACCTGAAAGAGGATTTGGCAGCAAGAAGAAATTCCACCTATTACATGATTGAAAGTAGGTTAGAACAACAGAAGGCTACCCACCAGTATGCTGTTGAGCATGGTGTAGGCAAGGGAAATGTAAACATAAGCCCAAACCAGTGGTGCCTGATGGAGGCCCTCTGCACTGTGCTGAAGCCCTCTGAGGTTGCCACAAGGGTGGTAAGTGTTGATACAGCTGGTCTAAGCCAGGTGCTCCCTCTCATTGCTCTCATGAACCTGTGTCTTTTTCATATGAAAACTCTATATGAGGAAACAGATGATACCACTGTTCTCAATCTAGTGGAAAGGATAAGATCACATTTCTGGAAAGACACATACATTTCAAATGTGTACAGATGACCACTACATGCTGGCCACTCTCATGGACCCTCAGTTCAAAGACACATCTGAGACACTCTTTGATGCGTGAGAATGCAGAAAAGACCAGGAGTCCTAAAAGTTCTCACTTATCCATCTGGTCTCTTTACGTAAACAACAAAATAAGAACAGGAACACAACTAGAGCAGGAGAATAATACTCATCATCCTCCCTTGTAGTAATCACACTGATAAGCTAGGTGGAGGAGAGGGAAGAAGAAGGATCCCAGTGTGTTTCCACTATTACTACTGAGCATCACAGGAGTCATTTTGTCTTGTAGTCAACCTGCTACTACTACTACTGCTGCTGCTGCTGCTGCATCCCCCCCCACCGAAGACAGCCATTGATGACATACCACTATGGGAACAATCATCTGACTATGGCTTGATGAAAAACATGGTAATAACTTTCTGACACAGTTGTGTCTGAGATGGCAGTAAACAAAGTGGTGCAGGATTATCTGGATAAGAAAGTGCCACTAGCAGTAGGAGATGAGCCTCTATTTTATTGGTACCCAAAAAAAAACATTTGTCCCTCTTTGACACAGGTAGGTGTTAAACACTTAAGCATCCCACCTGCAAGTACATACTCAGAGAAGACTTTTAATGCTGCAGGCCATATTGTTTGCAATAGGAGAACATGCTATTTGACCCAAAATACAGAGATGCTCACTTTTTTTTTAAATTAATCTGCCCCTTTTACCAAAGCCCTTTTTATGACCCTTTATGGATGATGAAACTCCTACACTTTCAGCTGGGTTCAAGACAGAGGATGATGATGAGGTGGATAGAGAGGGATTCTCTGTCGATTATTTTTGTTTGTTTGTTTGGAACCAGTAGCCTACACACACTGCCGGACGCTGCACTGTTGTCATCACTCGGTCTTACAATTAATGTTAGGTGAATTTTTGGCAGGCCTACACAGGCTGAATTAATCATTTTTGAGGCAACGTTGCCATGAAACCAGTGTGCTCAACACCTATTCATGGCATAACTGGAGACCTTGTCCATGTTACCTCAGGGATCAGTCCTGGGGCCAGTCCTCTTCAATATCTTCATCAGTGACATTGCAGAAGAACTGAAGGGTAAGGTTTGTCTGTTTGCAGAGGACGCCAAGATCTGCAACAGAGTAGATGATCCAGATGGGGTAGGCAGAATGAGAAGAGATCTGGATAAACTAGCAAAATGGTAGGAAGAGTGGCAACTGGGGTTTAACGCAAAGAAGTGCAAGATCATGCACATAGGGAAGTGAAACACTGAAGCCACCTATAGGCTCGGAAAGGAGTTGCTGGCAGTCACAAGGGAAGAAAGAGAGTTTGGTGTCATCATCACAGATGACTTAAAATCATCCAAGCAGACCACTAAAGCAGTAGGTAAGGTTAGAGGGATGATGGGGTGTATTAGTAGGGGTATCACAAGTAGGAAGAAGGAAGTAATAATCCCTCTTTACAAGACACTGGTTAGGCCCCATCTGGAGTACTCTATGCAGTACTGGAGGCCACACCTTCACAAAGACATTAACCAAATTGAGGCAGTCCAGAGAAGGGCAACCAAAATGGTGCAGGGACTGCATCAGAAAACATATGAGGACAGATTAATGGAGCTCAATATGTATACCCTAGAGTAAAGGAGGGAGAGAGGTGATATGATCAAAACATTCAAACACCTTAAGGGCATTAACAAAGAGTCTAACATGTTTCAATATAAGAAAAATAGCAGGACAAGAGGACACAGCATGAGATTAGAGGGAGGCCGATTAAGGGGTAATGTGAGGAAGTTATTTTTCACAGAAAGGGTGGTGGATGCATGGAACAGCCTACCTCAGGAAGTTGTGGATATGAATACAGTGCAGGGCTTCAAACAAACATGGGATAGGCATAAGGGAGCAATACAGATGAGTATGAATAGATAGGCCATTGACAGAGCAAAGGCCGATGGCACATTCATAAGGCAGAAAAAGAAATGGGCAGACTGAATGAGCCTTGTGGTCCTTATCTGCCATCAACTTCTGTGTTTCTATGTTTCTGTGTTTTTCTGTTTCTATGTTTCTATGTGTTCAACCAAGCAGCAGCCCACACTGCTGGATGCTGCACTGTTCTCTTCACTCAGTCTTCTTCAGATTAATGTTTGGTGAATTTTTGCCATGTCTACACCAGCCAAATTAATAACTATTAAGGCAACATTGCCTATAAAAACATTTTTTACAACAATTATCTATGGCATAATCAGGAGCCTTGTCCATATGTAACACTATCCCAATAGGCATACATTGGCCCCTGTGTACATGGGGTGGGAAGTACATGCCAGAGGTGTGTATACCATCCATGGAGTTCCACATTTGCAAACAGGTGCACACCAGCAGCATGCATGAGTGCTGGCCACCTGTCTGTGGCCCCAACCCCCCGGCTGGGTTGAGCAGGGTAGCTACTCGGCAGGGGGGAGGACTGCAGGTACAGGAAGAAGGGAAAGCAGACTAGTGGGATGCAGTGGATGTGGAGCTGCTATGGTAATGAATACACTGTGGAGATGAGGCCACTGTCCTATATGTGCCAGGTTAATGAGATTGGAGGCAAAGTTGTGTAGGCTGAGGTTTGAGCTAGAGAGATGGATGAAGGCCACGGGAGTAGGGGTTGGAGGGTGCATTTATAATGACAACTGGAGGGCGGCTGAAGCGGAGGGTCAGCTGGAACCATGGAAGGTAAGGCCAGCCCGGGGGGGGGGGGACAGGACATAGGGCCAGAGGGACTGGATGGGGTGGAAGGTGGAAGATGGAAGACGGTGGGGGCTGTTGAAAAAAGAGGAAGGGGGCTCTAAGGACCATAACAAGGGGGCTAACATCACAGGAAGGAGAAGCTGGTAAGCACATTACTGGGGGTATCCCAGTCTCAAATAGGTACCTACTGCTGGCAGTGACCATGGAGGGAAGGAACCATGGCGGAACTCAGAGACAATAAGGTAACAGGGGGCAGAGGCTTGGTGGTGGAGGTGGATGAAAGCAAGGGAGGGAAATGGGGGGCAGCAGGACTAATGGAGGGTCCAGAGAAAGTACAGGAAAGGAAGCTGGGGGTCAGGAGTGCCAGGGAAGGGATAAGGATGGGATGGTGAGGAAGGAGGAAAGTTCTCAGGCAAAAAAGGACCAGCAGGTAGTAGAAAGTGGAGAAGGATATTAACCTGGATGAGGGGGTGGTAAAACTGGGGACGTCTGAAGGACAGGTGGAGAAACAGCATGAGAAGGAGTTGGTAGAGGATGCCTGGAAAGTGGGGTACTTCTGATTGTGAATTCTGTCTTAAAGGGGATTAAGTGGGGGGGCAGAGGAAGTGTGGTGTGGTTGGAGTGCATATCGGGGATGACGGCGCTGGAGGTAATCCACCACATCCCATTATGTGTCAGGGACCAAGATAAAAATCTACATCTGGGCTGGGATATTCAAAGGGGATGCACCAGTGCAACCCTACAGTGTGCCCTGGTGGGATATTGAGAAGGCTGCCTGGTGCAGTACAACTCCTGATGTGCCAGGGCGCAATGTAAGTGTATGCGGCGCAGATGCAGGGGGTGGTCCATGCATATGTGGCACATCCCAATATTCAGCCCAAGATATGTGGCACGTGTGCTAGTGCTCCCCTGCATTGCGCCACATAGGAGGGCTCAAAGTTGAGCCCGTGAAACTGTGGAGCAACTACCAGCCACCTACAGGTGGGCTGCTGTATTGCAGGGTGCAACACAGCAGCCGTCAGCCATGGGTGGCCACCTGCCCACCCAGGACACCGTCCACTAGCACACACATATCCCTGGTAGTCCAATGGATCCCCCTCCCAAGTCCATGATGCCTCATAAATGTACTGATAGACTCTCACTGGTAGTAGAGTGGTCCCCCTCCCCCCGAGTCCCCGATTACTGTAATGGTAGCTTTGCCTTGGTAGTCTAGTGGCCTCCCTCATTCCTGTGTCCCCGAATGCTGGAATACATCCTTCATGTAATGCCCTGGTAGTCTAGTGGTACCCCCCCCACCCGTTGCCACGATCATTCACATATTTGGGACTGTCTAGTACAGTATGCCCTGCCCTGCAAGACCATTGGTCCACACTGTGGACCAATGCTGTTACAGCCCATACTGTACCAGTCATTCGGCGGCCACATTCGCAGCTACGGGTGGGGGTTGCCCGGGATCCCACCGCACAAAGTCTTGGTGAGCAGGGCACCATGCAAGCTGCCAGGTTGCAGTATAAGGCATGCAAATTGGGCCATAATGACTTGCAAATGGCCCCATTTGCGCCTTGCATATAGTATGGCCTCATTTGCATGCCCGCCACAGACTATCACGGGTGATGTGCCTTTCGCAAGTACAGTTGCACTAGTGCATCCTCTTGCAGTGCCACTGCACCATGCGGAGTCTGTGCCATATTCAGCGGTGCTGTGCCATGGCACATCACCTTTGAATATCACCTGGCCCTGGCCCTGGCCCTGGCCCTGGCCCCGGTGCATCCCAGTTGCGCTGTGCCCAGGCTTGCGCCCCTGCCGGGTGCAGTCTGAATATCTGGGCCACAGTGTTCCAGATGGGAACAGATGACTTGGTCGGCAACAGTCTCATGGATGTACAGGTGAGATTCAAGGCTCTGGCTAGATTCTGCGGGTAGGGGGCTAGTCTTTTTTATTTTTTATTTAATGTACTTAATTAAATTTTCCAGTATACAAATGTAGAAAAATACAAAACATACAGAACATCCAACATGAAACAAAAACAACAAGTGCAACACATAAGCCTAACCCGACCCCCTCCCCCACCCCCCTACAGAGGTGGAAAGTGATGAAAGCTATGAAATAAGGCAGCAGTCCTGTCAAATACCATGCTGGAAACATATAATAAAAGCCTCAGGCTCCAGTGCCCTACTAAGGGGAAAGAGGTAGGAAAAAATAATGTATGCAATTTGTCCTAATTCTTGTTATAATTCTGAATACTGTTAGATATCATTTTTCAAGTCTTAAATTGTGTAACAATTCACTAAGCCATTCAAAATAGGGAATCTCCAACTGATCTTTCCAATTATGCAGTACCACTCTTTTCACTGAGAGGGAAATCATGGCCAAGTGGTGACTCTTTTCCTTGACTGGCACCCCTGAATAGTCTCCTATTAGGCAGATCTCAGGAGTAAAATGCTCATCCAATCCCAGAAGGGGATCTGCTCTTTGTTTAATCGTAGCCCAGAAAGAGGCGGCCCGGGAGCACACCTACATCGCATGCAACAGGGATCAATCCACCTGGCCACACCTAGTACCTAGGGGAAAGGGCAGTTTCCCCATCTTAGCCAGATGTACAGGGGTAAAGTATATAGTGAGCAAAATGTAGAACTGAGTTAGTCTTAGTTTATCATTAGCCAGGCAACTATATAAATCCAGCCAGATGCAGTCCCAGTTTAACTTAGAATTAGGAAATAGAGAAGACCAGTACCCAGAGTGGGCTGAAATCTCTGGGAAGGTCTTGGAGAATAACACGGATACTGTTTGGGAGACTGAATGGGGTTGCCATGCCAGAGTTTGGAGTAATTGTAGAAATTTATCCGATTGTCGGTCCAAGATGCCTTACCAAACTGGCTGATAAGCAAATGCCGAAGCTGAAAAGCCTTATATATGAATTGGTGCAGCAAGCTGAGGCGTACCAACAGTTCCCAACTGGGAAGTATATGACCTACTGAGAGAAGATCCAGGACCCTTTTCCCTTCCAGTGCAGGTATTCCCCCGAAAGACAACATGTGTCCTCCAATCTGAAGATTAGGGTTAAGGTACAACGGTTGGGAAATATCCATAGTATTATCATAGTGTAAACATCTACACAGTTGGGCATGGACTTTTAATGAGATAAAGATAATCGATTTTTTAAGCTGTACTTGAGAGTTGCTTAGGCGAAATAAAGTATAGACTCCCAGGAGACAGACCAGCTTCTGCAATCTGCAATCATTCCACTTGAAGCCACAAGGGGAAATATGGGGGATTACCTTGTGAAGCTTCTGAGGCAGGCAATTTAGCATATTTGGTGATGTGACTTGCTACATAATCGGTAAAAAAGTTGGGCAATTTAAGACCTTTCAGATGTTTCAGGGCTTCTAATCGAGTGTAGGTCCTGTGCGATGGTTTACCTTTCCACAAAAACTTGGAGATAAGACTATAGACTTTCCTGAACCATTATTACCGTCTTGTCAATATTAAGCTTATAATTAGAAAACCTGCTGAAATCCTGAATAATGTGCAGAGCCACCGGAAGGAAAATTACCGGATCTGAGAGATGCAATAAAATATCGTCTGCATATGTGGAGAGCCTGAGATCCAACAGACCAATGGGGATCCCAGTAATAAGGGGAAAACTTTAAAAAGAGACAGTAAGGGCTCCAAATAGAGATTGAATAAAAAAGGAGACAAGGGGCAACCTTGTCGTGTACCCAAGTGTAATACAAACCCATCTGACATTATACCATTACAGTATATTTTCACCCAGAGTTGGCAGTACAACACATGAACCCATCTTATAAAGAACAAGGGGAAACCAAATTTTTCCATGACTGCAAATAGAAAGGCCCCATCGACCCTATCAAATGCCTTTTCTGCATCCAGGGAGGCCAAAACCACAGGTTGGTTGGAGTCCCTAGAAGTTGAAAAGATATGGGACAACTTCCATAAGTGATCCACAGAGGAGTGACCTTTCATAAAGCCCACCTGTTCTGGTCCATTCAACCCCTCCCATTCTTGCATAACCCTACTGGCTGGTATTTTAGCAAAATTGTTGATGTCATAGCTCATAAGAGAGCTGGGATGACAGTTGGTTACCCTATCTTACCAGGTTTAGATAATACAACTATCAACGCCTCTAATTGGGCAGAATTCAAGATACCCACCTAACAAGAAAAGGAGAATAATTGCTGAAGGATTGCAGCTTGCTCTTTGGCAAATGTCTTATAGACGTCTGAAGGAAAACCATCTGGGGGACTTGCCCAAGTGGAAGGCTCGAATGACAGATAAAATTTCTTGAAAAGATATGGGGCTTGCTAGAAAGGACTGCTGATCCGGTATAAGTCAAGGGAGTTTAATGGGAGAAAGGTAACCTTCAATTTCTGAGGGAGAAGGAGAATTATGGGGTGGGGGGAGCTATACCATTTTCAGTAGTACTGATCGAACTTCTGAGTTATCTCTTTAGGGGAAGTTTTAAAGGAATTGTCTGTTAGGGAAGTTATCGAGAGGACCAGATGAGAAGCTTCCTGCTTTCATAATTGGAGGACAAGAAGGTGCCCCGCTTTATCACCCTGGTTAGTATAGGTGGTGTGCATTTTCAGAAGAGAGTATTCAGCTCGTTCTCTCGGGCTCTCCTCATAGCGGTCCCTCAGAGATGCTAATAATTCTTGCTCCCCATCAGAATTTGTAAAAGAGGGACTACTCTCCAATGTTCGGATCCTTTCTAAGAGGTGACGAAGAACAGTCTCTTGCTTCCTCTTCCTGATGGAGGCCAATCTAATAAATTCCCCATATCGAACACATTTTAGTGCACACCAAAGTTTGTCTTCCTCAGAGATTAAGCTCTGATTACATTTCATGAAATGGGATATCAGGTCCTTTATCATAGATAGCACATCATCCTTTTTAAGGAGTTGTTCGGAATACCACTGTAATACCTATCCTTTACTATTGTACAACCACTATGATTACCAGTGTACTATCAGTGTGGGTTTCATAAATGGTATCACAGTGGATTTGTTCCAATTCCATTGTGATACCATTATGACCATTGTGATACCATGCAGACAGTGGTAGTTCACTGGTAACACCAGCTCTGCTGGTACCACAGTGGTAACAATGTGCATCCATTGTGATACCACTGGTTGTTGGTATCACAGTGGTTTTGTTCCAGTTCCAGTGTGATACCACTGTGATACCATTGACATACAGTGGTAGCAACATTGGCAAACACTTGTGCAATGGTAGCACAGTGGCAAACACCAGTGTGATACCACTGCCATTGGTATCACAATGGATTTGTTTCAATTCCATTGCACTACCATTATGACCACTGTGGTACCATGTGTCAGTGGTAGCACAATGGGTGCACCTGCAGTGGTAATAAAATGGTCTCATTCCATGCATTATGCTGGTGGTAGCACAATGGTCATGCAGCATGGTATCACAATGGCCTGCATGGGTCACTGGTAGCACAATAACTACATTGTAGGGGAAAACCTGGTAGCGGAGAGATCTCTAAAAAAGTAAGGCACATCTGAAAAGATCAGACTTCCACACATCTTGATGTCTATTTATTCATAATTTTGGTAAACGGTAGGCCCACTGAGTCCCGAAGGTCCCTTTTTCAGGGGCGACCCAGAGTTAGTTACATGTAGTAAAAACATTTTTCATATGCTGCACAAAGACAAATTGCATGTAAGGTTAAAATCAAGACATTGCACATCAAGGGATCAGACAGTCACAAGCAGACAGTTTGTTATGTAATCACAGTAGGACTAGACTTATAACCTGTGGGGGGGGGGGAGAGAATACAGAACAACAATGGACAGTATATTTTCATCACTATGGCTGGAGAGCTTCCAGCAGGGCTGTTAGGGGTTAGGGGTAGGCCAGATTCTGTTTTGGACCAATAAGTCTCATGTAATGTAGGTGCCATCCCAACATCAGCTAATTACCAGCTGTGCTTTGGAAATACCACCAAAGTTATCTGTACACCAATCATGCCCCTGTCTTCCTAAGCTCACAACATGATACTGCATGGCATGGCTCCAGGGCAGGAACCCTCCTTAGTAACATGGAAAGCACAAAGTGACCTTGTGGGATACTCCTTGTCCCTACAAAAATGAAAACAAAGTAAATCGCCCCAAACCAAAATGTTCCTAGAAGTAGTGCAGACAGTTTCAGCCCATCCCGGCATTACTTGCTGCCATGGGTTGCTCCAATGATGTCTCCCTGCAAAAGACACAGCAGCTCAGCTGAGAAGTGACATTGTTTCACATGGTATCCTCGGCTTTGCTGCAGGTGGGGCAAGAATTGTTAGACATCAATAAGCTGAAAGCCAAAACAAAATCTTAGGGATTATTTATGGCTCATGTTTAGCTGCATATGCAGTGAAATATGTAAATGAGCAGCTCTGGCTTACATATGGATTTCTTTTTATGAAGAGTCTCTTTAACCTGTAAATGCACTTACTCCCAATAAATCCAGATATGTCTGGCTTCATATTTCTCGTGTCATTTTTTCACAGAATTCTTCTGTAACTTTTCTTATTAAGAAAACATGATGCCAGGATGCTCTTCTCCCACGTTGGAACTGCTGTTTCTCCTCGCCACTCCATATAGTTTGATGTGCTCTGCATGGGCATAATGGTGAGGGTCTTTCTTTGACAAACTCTTGTGCGATCTCTGATGTCCCATACTGGAAAACAGGATAAATAAGACAAGGGCTAACAAAAAACAAACTGTAAAACTAGTACTGTATGGTTAAGTTGAGGTTGCATAAATTTAATTCACAGGTTACAACTACAGCACATAGCACCCTAACTGTTGTTTATTTATTTAGCTTTTGATAAACAGGTAGGATACTCTAGGCATGCATGTGCCTATTTTCAGGTACGACCTTGGAGAAATACATTGCATAACAAGTAGTAACCATGTAGATTACAGAGTCATGGAGACAGGCTTCAATCACATCAGGTTGCAACAATCACACCGGGTTACAATTAATTATATAGAATATACAATGCAGTGGAGACCACGTGGCCACACTATGAGGATACAGATTCAAGTAATTACTGCATCAAACAAGAGGAACATACACTTAGTATGTATGATAAGTTCCCTAAGCGATAAAGTCAAGTAGGCAGGATAATAGGCAGAGGTACACATGATAGGAGGGAAAAGAGAGGAGGATGAGTGTGAAGGATGAACACAAGTAGTCAAGAGGGACTGAAAGGGAGGGGTTATAGGGCAGGGGGCCTGAGTTGAGGTATGGAAGTGCTGGGTCTTGGACAGATTTAGGAGCAAGTGCAGACAGAGTGGCTCAACAAGGTAAAATGGAATAACCTTCTAAAGGTGTAGGGCACGGGGCAGGATTGAAGTGTGGAGAGGATGCCGTTCTATTGTCTAGGCATAGCTGAGGTGAATGCCAGGTCCTTTATTTGTTATGTGACCTGGAGATGAATAGCTGTGCATCATCAGAAGATCTGAGGGTGTAGTATTGTAAGCAGGCCATTAGGAGGGAAGCCAGGGATGGAGTTGTCTGAGTGGGAAGAACTTTATGGTCTATTTTGCCAAGAGACGAGTCAAGTAGAGCAGTTGGAGAGGGCCAACCTAGTTTGCTGTAAAGCTGGCAATGAGGGGTGAGGCAATTACAGGACAGGGCAAATCTATATATGTTATTGTAACAAACAGACCACTTGTGACATATTGTAGATAGAGTATTGGGCAAACAAAGGCAGGCCATGAGACAGCTTTGGGAGCAAGAGGCAGTGGGCAGCAACTATGCACACAGAAAGGGAGAGGTTGTATTTAGCTTGGTAGACTATACCGAGACTGTCATTGACAGATTTGCACACAGTATGAAAGTGAGAGGCCAAAATCAAGTGAGGGGTCCAGTAGAATACCTAGGTATTTGAATGAGGGGACAGTGTCAAGAGTGGAGTGGGGAGAGCACCTTATTTCTGGGTTTATGAAAGGGTGAAGTAAGGGGTGGGGTGGGAAGGGGCTTGTGCAGGAAGGAAGTGAGAAGTGGAGGGGGGTATGGTCAGACTGGAGGGTCTGGATAGGAGGTGAGAAGTGGAGGTGGGTACAGTCAGATTGGAGAGGCTGGGGAGGAGAGAAAGGAGGGATAGAAAAGATAAAAGGGTGAGCAGAGACAGGGTGGAACTAGGCCTAACATGATGGAAGGAGGAAGGGGGCAAAAGAAGATGAGGGGAGAGGGTCTTAACTGGGGAAGAAGAAGAAAATATAATGACACTTGGTAATGGAATAACAGGAATAATGGTTCAATGTGATAATAGCGACTGCACAAAGGCGATCGCTATTATCCCAACCTGCAATATCACCAAAAACAATTTCAGTGATATGCACATTAAGACTCTACGGGAATTGTGCACTCAGGGGAGCTGTGCTCTCACCTCCTGAGAGGCTTGCTCACTGCATCTCCTGGAATAGATATTATCAACTCCAGGGGTGATGTTGGGGATGGGGTACATCCGGTTCAAAAAAATCTAAGTCCTGCAGCTGTGGGAATCGCAAAATTTATACACCCGCCTCTAGTCCTGAACCCGGAACCTGCTCCGTCGGAGCTATGCACTCTACCCACGACTCCACAAGGCTAGTTTGGCAGAAGCAGGTTCCCCATGGGTCACATTCCTGTCCCCTATCCCTCCACATCCTGTCGCCCACCCTCCCTTCCCATCACATACCCTACCGTGGCCATGTAGGCAGTTGTCATCCCCCCCACCATTGCCCACAAGGAAAGCGCCACTATATGGGTCGCCATTATGATGGTCGCCCATATTCGGTCACCTTCCTCACGTGCTACTGGAATAACTATTTTGTAAACAAAATAGAATATATTTTCATATATACATATAGATTTAGACAAAACCCATTTTATAAGTGCAATATAATACTCCAGGATGTGGGATATTATGGTCTGAAACACAGTTCTATGGACCTGTGACCTTGTGCCTCACTAGGCCTATACACATACATTAATCAGTGTATTTCCCACACCCTGGAGTGTGTTATTGCTTTCTTATAAGGAATAATACAGGTTGCATGCTGTTTTATCTCTTTCACAACAGAAGTGATGTTAGGGTATTCAAAACAGGTTGAGAACATTAATGATAACCTTTTTTTTTTAAAATAATTTTCACTTATGCAGATATGACATCCTCATACAGAGCATACATAGTATATCCATCATATTCAATATACATTCTACTGAACAAGTGGTGCCAGTCCAACATGACGTCATATTGCCTGTTTGGTGTTGCAAGTGGTCAGGTACAATGTGACCACACACACACACACACACACACACAGTTAGGCATACTGATATCATGGACAACTGGCAACATTCACACATCCTCCCCCATTTTAACATACTGACATCCTGGTACAGTAGCCATTCAAGCACACCAAAAATCAGGTATCCTTGATATCCCGGTGGATGGACACTACTTTTATGCCCCCCAACCCCAATCAGGCATGTTAACATCATGGTTCAAATACACCACTAACCCACCCCACAAATCAATCATCCAGACATCACAGTCAACTGGCACTACTCATGCCTCCTCCAATGAAGACATCACGGTACATTGTCAACGGGTACATGACAATTCGCTCTCATCAATACGCTCCCTACATATTTGCTCCCGACAACTGGTTTCTGTCAAAATCGCCCCCTCTCTAACTCGCTCCTACTCAAACTTGCTCCCACTCCCACTTTGACCTTGTCTTGCAGACGGATGCAGAAATGGTTTAACTACCTCAGAATTTCAGTACTGTATTAAGCGGTGAATGAAATTATTTTGCAGCACAAGCAAAATCTGCATAATTTAAGCAATGAAAGAAATAATTTTTTATCACAAGCAAAATCAGTAGCACTGTAAATATGTGTGACAAGTACTCTGGAGCATCAGACAGCTAGGACCAAAAGCAACACAAACGAAATCAGCAGCATTTAATCATTTAAGCAGTGAATGAAACTCACCCCCTCTCGAACTCACTCGCGCTCATGCTTTGACCTTGCCTTGCAGACTGAAGCAGAAATGGTTTAACTGCTGCAGAATTTGTTCATTACTGTATTAAGCATTTAAGCAGTGAATGAAATAATTGTGCAGCACAAACGAAATCAGCAGCATTTAAGCAGCATTTAAATGCAAACGAACTCAGCAGCTTCGGTAGCACTGTAATTCTGTGTGACAAGTAGTCTGCTGAAATTAATTTCTTTTCAACAAAGTTGTGCTGCAGAAAATCCTCTGACCTTGCCTTGCAGACCAAAGCATTCTAATTGATTAATCGAGTAAGCTACAGTGCAATCAATTAGCTAATCACTGTATAAGCTGTACTTTTGTGAATTACTTTGGAGTATACAGATTTTAATATTGGACTGAATAAAGATTCCCAATCCACAAGTCACCACTTCATTATTATTAAATGCTGCTTATTCCATTTGCCTCATTTTATTTATTCACTGCTTAAAAGCTGATGATTTTGTTCACTGTTGAAAAGTAAAAATGAAATGCCACCTATTGGTACTAGCTCTGTGAGTTCGTTTGCTTCTTAAATGCTCTGTGAGTTCGTTTGCTTCTTAAATGTGGAAATGTAGTGCTTAAATGCTTCGTTTGTGTTTGTCTGATGGCCAAAGTCCAGTTTAGGAATTACAGTGCTCTGTGAGTTTGTTTGCTTCTTAAATGTGGAAATGTAGTGCTTAAATGTTTCTTTCACTGCTTAAATGCTTCATTTTGGTGGTCAAAGTCCAGTTTAGAAATTACAGTGCTGTAAGGGAGCATATTGTCAGGAGTGGGTAATTCAAGGAGCGAAATGATGTGGGGATGTATTGTCGGGAGAGAGATATCAGGGAGCGTATTGTCAGGAGCATATAGTCGTGCTCCCATTGTCAACATGCACAATCAGGCACCCTGATCAAGTTTAAACATGATGTCAAGGATGTTCGACTGGTGTGCTTCTATGGAGCCTGCATACAGGGGTATCAGCATGCCAAATGGGGGCATGAGTGGTACCAGTTGATCATTATGTCAGGATGCCCATTTGGTGGTGTGTATGACAGCTGTCAGTGCATCCTGCCATCCTGGAACACAATGTCACCATCATCACACTCACCACCAATCAGGCATCATGGTCATCTGGTACCACCCATGCCCCCCTTCCCCAACAAGCATCCAAACATCCAGCTCACAACTCACGCACAGCACCAATTAGGCATCCTGGCAACACGGTTGATCGGAAACCCTCCTGCCCTTCTCCAGTGGTGCATGCTATCCTTCACACTGGCAGGACGCAATGTGTAGTCTTCCACACCCACCATGTTGTGTGTGTGGGGCAGTGTACGAAATGAGACAGGTGCACCCCAGTTTGTCAGGAACTGGAGGCCATAGGAGCAGGGCATCGAGTGATCCCAATCCCTTGTGGAGTTGTCCACTTGGCACACAGAAGTCCTTCTCCCATGGCAGCATCAAAGAGTGGGAAGGGGGGCAGATCTGCAGCTTAAGCTGTAGATACTGCAGCACAAGCAGACTAGATAACCAAATGGCCTTCCTCAGCTAGCTTTTTGTAATTTATGTTCCTATCTGATGACCAAAATGTAAAGGCTAAAATCTCATCCTACAGCAAACAATGCCTGGCTTCTCTCCTCCTGTCTTGTAGCTGCTTACAGACTCTACATCTCTCCTCACCACTCCAAATGGTTTGATGTGTTCTTCTGGTGAGCATAATGGTGAGGGTCTGTCTTGATAGACTGTGGGATGTCAGATTCATATGGCTACCCCATCCCCAAACAACCTTTCACCACCATCTTCTCCCTGGTACTCTCTGGCCATTTAATTAGGTCTCTCCCTCTGCCTGTTCTTTCAATGTCATCTTGACATCACTATCTCCCTGCCAACTAGACCCTGCCTAGACACAGTACTGGGCCAAGGGTTTGAAGGTAATGGCTAGTATGGTACATGTAGTTGGACCAATACAGTCTTATGTTCTAGCTTAGATAATAATAAAGAGCACTTTTCTGGGTCCTTGGGACTCCTGTATAGGGGTTAGGTGACTCAAAGAGAACATTCTCTTGTACCTGTAAAATAAAAATAGTAACAAGGTCACAAAGGCTCTGCAGCTCTTTTAACTGACCAAACAAGGTAATGATAAAACACTACTGATCTGATGCATGTGGTCAATGTCCTCCCACAATGTGGTCATTGGGACCTGTAGACAAAGCGTAAAATGTGTTAATATTAGTAATAAAAATTGTGATTAGCTGGGTCAGATGGTTGGTTTAAAAATTATAAAAGTATTTTTTTCTTTTACTTTTTGATTTGTTTAAATGGGTTGTTTTGGGGGTAGATACCAGAACCAGGGCAGCAATCCGAGTTCATGAAAAGACTCCAGCCACTCATGGAGGCTAGCATGAGGAGGCAGACACTCATGGAGGCTAGCATGAGGAGGCAGATTCTCATGGAGGCCAGCATGAGGAGGCAGATTCTCATGGAGGCCAGCATGAGGAGGCAGATTCTCATGGAGGCCAGCATGAGGAGGCAGATTCTCATGGAGGCTAGCATGAGGAGGCAGATTCTGATGGAGGCCAGCATGAGGAGGCAGATTCTCATGGAGGCCAGCATGAGGAGGCAGACACTCATGAAGGCCAGCATGAGGAGGCAGACACTCATGGAGGCTAGCATGAGGAGCAGATTCTCATGGAGGCCAGCATGAGGAAGAAGATTCTCATGGAGGCCAGCATGAGGAGGCTGACAAGATTTGGCATTACATACACATAATTAGCAGGCTCAGCTGTCCCCTCCCACATCACCCAGCTCCTCTCCACCCATACAAAGCCCTTCCACTCATACTCATGCTCGGTTCCTCTGCACACACACAGCTCCCCCCAAATATACTGTACACAGGCACATCCAGCCATACAAACTGCTCCATACAAAAACAAAAACAGCCCCCCATGCACAACCTGCTCCCTACATGGATACACGCTAAGCTATACATGTGCACGTGCACGCATACACACACACACACCTCCACAGACATGCCACACAGACTAGATGAACTTTAGTCACTTCCTCTTCTGCCATTGTCTGTTTCTATACAAACTCAGCCATCTCCCACACATGCCAAGCTCCAACACACACACACACACACACACACACTCACACCCTGACGCTCAGCCCCCCAAAGCATACATACATACAGCCAACTCCCCACCCACCCACATATGCATGCATGTATGCCCAGGCCCACACACTGAATTGTCCACTTTATATCACATTTTGGAAAAATGAAACAATACATAAGCCAATGTTTTTTTTAAATGGATTAAGTATTAGTCATGGTGTGTTGACATCCACGAATAGTCTGTCAACACAAATAATCTGTCAGCTCCAATTACCAACAAGGGCACCCTCAGTCCTAGGCCTATGGCGCTGGATCCAAGCAGAAACCAGGAAACTGGCAGATAGACAGTGTGTGTGTGTATGGGGGGGGGGGCAGGATGCAACCAAAAACAGAAAACTACCTATAGGACTGGAACAATTGCAGTGCCTGTGGACACTGGGGTGCGCGAAGGGGGAGACAGCACTCACCTTCAATATGCTGCTCTGGGCTTTCTATCTGCAGTTTTGCTCTTTGCCACTCCATTCATGCAACATCACTCCCATAACTCCTTCAGTCATCTCACAACAAATCAGCCCAAAGGGTCACCGATAAAGAGAAAGATTAGATGCCATGGCCACATGTCAGCATGAAGTACGAATAGCGCATCATCAACCTATTGTGGATGTCAAGACCCGGACGTGGCCCTTTAACACCCATGTAGTTCAGGTGGCATCCCAAGTCTCTGCAGCATTTTCAGTTTTAAAAAAATATATTAATATACAGTAGAAGCCACCAGGGCCGGATTTACATTGCCATGGGCCCTAACATAGCAGTAACCAGGGGCTCCCTTCCACACAGGGACAGGTTGCATGGCCAAACCTTCTAACACAAGCGTTCCATACTTAAATACTGCACTTGCCAAATACAACAAATGAGCATTACTTCCATACAACAAAACAATGAACATATACCCATTTAATGTGCCACTTTCTTCACACCAGGCTATAGTGTGATTCAGCTCTGAAAGGGTTCAAAATTAAAAAGAAAACTTAAACAAAAAAAGCATCTTACAGTAGTTGTGCAGAGTTTATGTTTAACAGAGTGCCCTAGAGTGGGGCTGAAGACAAAAATAAAGTTCAGGGACTGCTGGGGGCTTAGTGGGAGAGCCCAGTAGGTGCTTGGGGACCCCTTAGGGGACATATTAGCATGAAATGGGCATGCTGAAGCCTACACACTGAACAGCATGTCTGCACCCCTGCAGCATGGCCATACAAAGAAAATGGCAACCAGTCACACCCGCAGTGACTCTCCACCACCCATCAGTTTCCCCAGTTAATGGATGCTGCAACTAAAACAGTCAGCAACCTCCACAATCCATAGCAGAGCTTCTTGTTTAAGCTTGCCTTCTGCTTTTATACCCAGACCTCCCCCCCCCCTTCAAGCAGGCAGTGCTAGAAAGAGCAGCCATGCACTGGAGCTCACCGAGGCAAGGCAGCCAGTTAAGTCAAACCTCCTTATTTAATGCATTAAACTTAGCCTTAGCTACCGGCCCATTGGTGCAGCAGTTGGATTTCCGTTCATAAGGCCGGAGACCCAAGTTTGGGAACAAACCCAGGACACTGGAGGGTTGGCCAGGGAGAGAAGGCTCAAGTATCCGACAACTGCTCACCTTCTTTCAGGGGGAGGGGCCGATCCGGCACTTGCTGACTCCTGGTGGAAGCCGGGGGTACAATAATGCACTAGGTCCTGCTAACCAAGTGGGGCATGGTGAATGTCAAAATATGCCTGACATTAATGGTACACCACACCCCTGAGGAAAAACAGGAAATAGAGCTCTGTGGTCAACCAGGTGACAGTCCCCGGCTCCTGCTGCTACAGGACCTGAGCGGCCTAAAGACCACCTCAGCAGTACTCTGGCCAAAAAGAGTGTGTTGGCTTCCCCCACCAGCACCTTCCCCCTCGGAGGAGGAGGGGGACCCATCCACCGAAGGGTTATGCTGGGTTACCTGGGGGCTCAGATGTGGGGTGACGATGGCTGTACCAGGGCTGGGTGGCAAGTGAGGAGCATAGGTGGCTCCAAAGGAGAGACTGGCCAGGAGCCGGGAGGGAGCAAAAAAAGACAAAACTTAGTAATTTTTTCAATTAAAATCGGTCTGAAACTACAGAAAGACTGTCTGCTCATTATTTAACCTGACAACATCATAGGGTGGAGGCAAGGATAAGGAACTACTCTGGCAAGTTTGGCAACAGCTTCACATACAGTCTTGGCTGTGAGTGGTAGAAATTAGCTCTACTGTCAGTGGAAGCATTGGCACTCCTGATATTTGGTGAAAATTGTAGTAGCTAGTATCCTACACGTTGACTACAGCCAGGCAGTGTAGTGTATACACAGTGAAAATGCAGCCTCTAATAGAATAAATCCCAGTATAATGTTAAAAGAAGAATGGACACAGACCCACACACATGCACACCTAATTCCCATCGACCACTTAACCATCCTCAAGTAAACATTAGACTGCCCAGTAATTATAGCAGGCAGGAAGGGGGGGCGGGGGGAGGGGATATGGCATTAAAAAAAAAAATCACCTTTTTCTGCAGCACTCCCCCACCTACTGTGATGACCTGTGTTTGCTTACCAGTGTGGCTGCTGTTCTGTCTGCTCCAGTCTTTCAGCTTGCCCACACCACCACCACCAAACTAACTCACTGGCTGGGATGGCAAATTGGGTTACCTGGCCACGTTAGTACTCTGTGGGTGTGTGACTGTTGGCTCAGCTCACTCAGTAATGTGGTCACTGACTCATCGCTCAGGCCTCCAGTCAAGCGGATTCTGCTATACACCCTCCCTACTCCACCCTGACCTTCCTCCCACCTCAGTCTGCCTGGCTGTGGCTTGGCACCCACTGGCCTCTAACTGTTCTGCCCTCATGGTGATCTTAAAATAACTTTTTTTTAAATGTTCTTTTGGCTAACCTCATCCCTCCTCCTCCTCCTCCTCCTTGGTCCTTGTCTCCTTGACCTGGCTTCTGTTGCATCCATAGAAACATAGAAATTCGACAGATAAGGATCACTTGGCCTATCTAGTTTGCCCATTTTGCCTACCTATTTTGAACCGCTGATCTAGTTGATCTAAAGCTTGACCCTTTTTTCCTGTCCCTAGGGTACCCTTATGCCTATCCCATGTATTCTTGCATTCCCTAACTGTTTTTGCCCCAACAACCTCATTTGGGAGGTCATTCCAAGAATCTACCATTCTTTCAGTGAAAAAGTACTTCCTCATGTTACCCCTGAACCTCCCTCCAGATTCATTCTATGACCCCTTGTTCTTGCACATTTTTTTGAAAGATGCTGCCCTCTTGTACCTTGTTTATACCTGAGGTACTTGAATGTTTCTATCCTATCCCCCTCTTTCTCCTGTCTTCCAGGGAATGCATTTCAAGTTCCCCAGCCTCTCCTCATAAGGTTTTTCATGCAGGCTCTACATCATTAGTTGTAGCCCTCCTCTGAACATCCTCCAGTCTGTCTATGACCTTCTGGAGATGTGGTCTCCAAAATTGGACACAGTACTCCAGCTGAGGTCTGACCAGTGATCTGTACAGGGGCATAACCACTTCCCTCTTTCTGCTGGCAATACCCCTCCCAATGCACCACCAGCATCCTACTGGCTTTCCCTACAGCCATTTCACATTGTTTGGTCACCTTTAGGTCATCTGATATAAGTTTAATATGGTTGCATAAGAACTTACTCTAACAGTAGATCTTCAAGAGTATGTCTTGCAGCAGGTCATAACTTGTGGGATTCAGCCACAGATGTAATTTCCTCCTGATGACTTTTCTCAGCAGTCAACCCTGGGACCTCCCCCTAGCACTCCCACATAGTGTTCACCTAGCAGGTATAACAAGATTAGGTTCCAGCTACTCCTCAGTTCTTTTCCATCCTGGCAATCAAATTTGTAAACATATCTCAGGCCTCTGATGGGAACCAAGGAGGGAAATCAAGGCAGCAGCTTCTGGAGTCTTAAAAGACAGAAGCAAAAACTCCTTCTGAAGAAACAGCAAGGGGGAAGGAGGGTGGGGCTGCATGACCTGCTGCAATGTAGATGCTGTGCCATCTTCATGCGCGACTCCTTATTAGGCCGTGCTCTACTAATCCCAAAGCTCGACCATGGTACCCAGGCCCTCTCTCTTAAGATTACCCTGGACCCCTCCAGGGCCCTTCTGATTATCTCTGTAGCCTATGTTCTTCCTCGTAAACAAGCCCAAGCAATTGCATCCCTCACTGACTACCTCTCCTGCCCCCACAAGGTCGAGCAAATACTTGTGACCTCAACACCAACTGGCTGGCCAGCTCATCAACCCACATCAATGATGCTTTTGCGGCCCTGGACCTAACTCAGCTGGTAACTCAACTAACTCGCTGGAACCCCTCCAACGGCTCCCACACGTTACTAGATGTCATCCTTACCAACTGTCCACACAGGGTAGTGGATATCACTGTTCACCCCAATTCCCTGAGCGACCATTCACCCATAACATTCTCCTGGTCCTGTCATCTACCAAAACCAGTGCCCAACGTGGTCTTCCGCTGACTAATCCGCCCTGGGAGCCTCGACAAACTTAAGCAGCACCTCACCCTATGAGACTGGTCACCTATCCACCGGGCCCCCAGTATAGACGAAGCACTTGAATACTTCATGCACTCCTTCATTAAGGCATGTGACATCTTCACTCCACTAACCAACACCAGCATAAAAAAACAAGGTGCCCCATGGATCACACCTTCGCTGCTCCTACTGCTCTGGCACCAGAGACAATCTCTGGTACAGAGCCATCTCCTCCAGCAAGCCTGGTGATAGGCAGCCCTACAATGCTGAGTGCAACAAATGTACATGGGCAATTAGTAAGGCAAAAGCAGAATACTACAGATCCTCACTTGCCTCCTCCTGGGGGTCTGCCCAGAATTTCTAGGACAACATTAAGGATTTAAATGGAAAGTCCCACTCCTCTCCCTGTCCCTACTCAACCTCGATGGGGCCACTATCACACACCCAGCCAACATTGCTGACTGCCTTAACACCGCATTCTCAGACCTCACTGCAGTTCTCCCTGATAACTTATTCGACCCTACCACCCCACCTCCACCACAACACCTTCCCCGCCCTCCTTTCCACCTGAGGATCATCTCGCAAATAAAGCCAGGCAGTACCTAACAAAAGCCTGCAAGGGCAGCAGCCCCTCCTCAGACCCTCTGGACCCCAGGATCCTTCAACAGGTCCTTGATGTAGTGCTAAACCCCCGACTGATTTATTAAACTGCTCCCTTTGTCTGGGCCAGTTCCCCCTTACCTGGAAAAAGGCTGTAATCACCCCTATCCTCAAAGGTGGTGACACCTCCTCCCCTGGCAACTATTGACCAATCTCTATTCTTCCCTCTCTTTCTAAAGCCCTGGAAAAAATAGTGGCAGACCAATTATCAGAATATCTTACCTCCCACAACCTACTATGCAAAGAGCAACACAGTTTCCGGCCAGGTCATAGTACGACCACTGCTCTGGTGGAGTTCTTAAACTTCCTCCACAAAACACTCGACAAAGGCCACCTTTCGGGGACTGTCTATATTGACCTCTCCAAGGCCTTTGATACAGTCTGTCACCCACTCCTACTTGACACCCTTCAACAGCTAGGTCTCTCTCCCAATGCCCACTGGACTGGTTCACCAGCTATCTCTCTACAAGGTCTCAGTGCATCAAAAAAAAACACACCCTCTCCAACACCTGCCCAATCCGCTCCAGGTTCCACGGGGCCCCATCCTGGGCCCTCTTCTCTTTAGTCTCTACATTATTACGCTACCAATCTCCTGCCCCAGCAAAGTCCTTCTTTATGCAGATGAGGCTGTTCTCATCTCCTCACACCCTGACCCCTCCTTTCTTCAGACCACCCTGTAGCACTTGTTTAGCCAAATTTAAAATTGGTTTAGCGACTGCAGACTAGTCATCAACATTAAAAAAACTAAAGCAATGTTATTTACTCACCATAAAATAAGGCTAAAAATGCACCTCTCCATATATGATCCAGCTCACTTCTCCCCCTTGAGCAAGTTAACAGCTACAAATACCTGGGCATCACTTTTGACTCCATCTCACTTTTCACTCCCATATCAATCTCTTCACCTCAGCAACTAGCATGCATACAGGCCTCCTATACAGCCATAAGGACTGTTTTCCCCCTGAGGCCCACAGATTGGCTGTTACTTCCTCTGTTCTATCGCTGAGAGATTACGGCCTCCCAGTTTATGCTGCAGCTGATATCACTGCCCTCAGCAGAATCCAAGTGGCCCTAAACAAAGCCTGCAGGCTCCTCACTGGTGCAGTCAGACGGACCCACATGTGCAACCTATACTCCCTATCCAACATACTCAATCTTGATGAAAGGACTCACTACCAGACCTGCCTCCTGGCAAAAAAAATACTTCTAGGCCTCTTTCCACCAGGAGTCTCCTCCTCCCTTCACCTGGTATCTCCTGCTGCCTCTACTTGCAGTGCTCACAGGACTACTCTCAAAATCCCGATGGCATGGACCTCACTTGTCCAGAGATCCTTTCACTAGAGGGCACCTCACTGGCACAATGTCCTCCTCTCCTCAATTACCCAACTCGCAAAAATAAATCCATTTAAGGCAGCTTTAAAGAGCCACCTCCTATCCACCCACAGCTGCATGTGCATGCAACGGGTACTGCCCTAACACTCCGGGCCTTTCTCCCTCTTCAGGTCCTTATCTTCACCCCAGATGACAATAGCCTCTTCCAGGCTGCACTGCCTTAATTTTGAACTTGTCTTTGAACCGAATTTAGCTACTATCCTGCATAGGACCTCCTCACTATTATTGTAACTGCTGTATGACTAAGGTCTGTAATATGCCCGTGTTTTTTCTATATTGTTTTGTACTGCCACCTGCTAAGACTGTATCCTTATACCATTACCCATCTGTTTCTTGCCTATACCCATGTACTATGTCTAATATGTTTTACTGCACCCTGTATTTTTAAGCCTGTGAATCTGTATGTAATCTGATGTAAAGTCTTTGGAAATGAGTCCCTGACTCAAAGGTCTGTAATTCCGAATAAATAAATAAACAAATAAACAACAGATACTCTAGAAGATCTACTGTTATGGTAAGTTCTTATGCAACCGTACTATCTTCTTGGAGGCAATCTCTTGTAGCAGGTCATAACGTGTGGAAATATTTCCAAGCAGTTATTATACCCAGCAGGAGGAGGAAGTGAATCATGAAGGCTTATGACAATAGTCATTGTAGGACAGCCCATCTAAAAATTGTCTGCCTCTTAGAAGCAATGTCTAGACTGTAATGCTTGCTGATGGTATGTACAGTAAACCATGTGGCGGCTTCACAGATATCCAAGGCAGAAACACCCTGGAAACACATCATAGAGGCAGCCATGCCTCTAGGAGAATGTGGTTTCAGAACTCCTGTGAGATTTTTCGTATTTTGAATAAATAAATGTAATGCAGTTGGCCAACCATGTGGACAAGCACTGCTTTGAAACATGAACGCCCTGGTTTCCAGGGGTGAAAGAAACAAAAAGTTGCTCAGTTTTTCACAACTGTAAGCGTGGAGAAGGTAAATGCTCAATGTTCTGTGCACATCGAGAGTATGAAGCAGGACTTCCCCTGGATGCTGAGTTTTCCCAAAGTATACTGGCAATTAGATGATCTGAATTGAAGTAAATTCAGAAACAACTTTTGTCAAGAATGCCTGGTTAGTGCATAAAGACATCCGGTTATTATGAAATTGTATGTATGGCAGTTTACACATTAGTGTGTGCAACTCTGAGTCATGTCTGCCAGATGAAATGGCAACTAAAAATATAGTTTTCCATGAAAGATAAAGGAGGTTGCTTTTTTCCGCGGGCTCAAACAGACTCGTAGTCAATTTGTCAAGCACAAAATTCAAATCCCAGAGAGAGACTGGCTCTCTGATAGGAGGATATAGGTGCAGAATACCTTTTAAAAATGTTTGAATCAAAGGTAAATTGGACAGAGGTATGCTGTCCACAGATAAATGAAATGTGGCAATGGCTGAAAGAAGAGCTTTCACAGAGGAATATTTCAGTCCACCCTCCAGTAAGGAGAGCAAATAATCTAAGATGCATCGAGGGGAACATCCATGAGGGTCGAAGTCCAGGGAAGACCATCATTCCACTTCAAGGAATAGGAAGACTGAATAGACAGCTTCTGAGTAGCCCAGAGAACTTTCACAACCTTTGGGGACACTCTGAAGTGTGACAGAACTACGTCCTCAGGAGCCAGGTGTGTAGGTGGAGGGTGTGAAAGTCTGGATGTAACAGGGAGCCTTGTGCCTGGGACAGTAAAGCCCAGCAGATTTGCAGAGGTATTGGCTCTGGTTCCAATAGCTGTAGAAGTAGAGGGAACCAAATTTGTCTTGGCCAGAATGGTGCTATGAGAATCATAGATGCCCTGTCCTGGACCACTTTCAGTAGCACTTTCTGAAAGAGTGAAAAGGGTGGGCATGTGTAAAGAAATTTTCTTGTCCAGGAAAAAGTTAGTGTGTCCCATCACACAGTTCCAGGACCTCACACTAGAGAGCAGTAAAGTGTCAGTTTTTTGTTTTGCAGAGAAGCAAATAGGTCTAACTCCAGTCAGCCCCACAAGTGGAAGACGTCATTTATAACGTCAGACAAGATTTCCCACTCATGGGCTTGGCAGTGGACCTGCTTGTGGCATCTGCCAGGGTGTTTGACACCCCTGGGATCTGTACTGCCAAAAGATAAATATTTATCTGGATTGCCCAATACCACACCCTCACTGATTCTCTACAGAGACGGTAGGAATGGGTACCTTCATGTTTGTTCAGGTAGTGAACTACCGTAGAATTGTCTGACTGCCCTTGTAGGCAACCTGGGGGTAGGTGAGTCTTGAATGCCTGTAAAGAATACAGAACTGCCCTCAGCTCCAAGACATTGATGTGGAGGCGGACCTCCACCAACATCCAAGATCCTTGTGATCTGACATGTAGGAGATGAGCACCCCATACTGTCAAGGAAGCATCTGTAGTCAGAATGAGACTCGGGACAGAAGATTGGAATGGCATGCCTGGCATTAGACTGTCTCTGGACTTTCACCATTGTAGAGCTCAAAGAGCCAGGGAAGACATCAAGACTGGGGCATCTAAATCTTCCAGTTTTTTGTCCCATCACACTCTGAAGAATTATAATAAAAAACTTTATTTTTATGGTGCCATTCCAGAAGCAAGGCACCGAACACAGTTAAAATCATAAACATAATTGCACACAATTTCAGCAGCATAGTTACTAAACAAACAACTAAACAGATTTAAAAATTACAATAAATACACAAATCAATCAATCAGTCACCGAAAGCTTGGTGCCACAGATGAGTTTTTAAGTCTTGTTTAAAGGCCTCCACAGTCGTGCACTCATGAAACTGGTGGGATAGAGAATTCCAGAGGGAAGGGGTTGCATGCATAAATGCCCGGGCCCCAGAAGATGTTAAACATACTCTTGGAATCTCTAGCAACCCCATGCCAGCTGAGCGGAGTGATCACCCGGGGCGGTAAGGTACCAGAAGCTCTTTCAGGTAGTCTGGGCCCAGTCCGTGTAGGGCTTTATAAGTCAATAGACCAACTTTAAAGGTGCTCCGCCATTAAACTGGCAGTCAGTGCAGGTTGCGCTGTACTGGTGAAATATGACATAACCAAGAGGATCCTGTCAAAAGCTGAGCTGCAGTATTCTGCACTAACTGCACTAGAACCACTGAAGGACCCTCATATTTAATCTGCCATTGGGGACTGTCGGTATTGTGGCTGCCAAATGTTCTTGAAGACTGAGGTAGTCTCATATGGGCAGCAATCTGCTGGGCTCCAAATTTCATGCCAAAACAACCAGTTGTCTGCCTGAGCTATGGGCAGATACACCTTCCCCACGGAGGTATCTAGCATGGCTCTGATATACTGGAGGCATTGTGCAGGGTCTATCTTGGATTTCAGATAGTTTACCACCATTCCCACTTGGGCAAACAACTGTAGGGTTTGAGAAAGTGTAAAAGATAGCTGTTGGCTGGAGGATGCTTTCAGAAGCCAGTCGTCCAGGTAGAGAAAGACATAGAGGTCTTCCCTGCAACCACCACTAGGCATATTGTAAATACCCTCAGGGCCAAGGAAAGTTCAAAAGGGAGGGCCCTGAATTGGTAATAATCACTCTGAAACATGAAACTGAAAAAACATCTGTGAGCTGGGTGCATCATGATATGGAGATATGCATCCTTCATACCCAGAGAGAAGAGCCAATCTCTTGTGTTCGGCAAAGGGAGAAGTGTTGGAAGAGACGCCATGCAGAACTTTTGATAAACGATGCAGAGGTTGAGACACCTCAGATCCAAAAAGGGGCGTAAATCCCTATCCATTTGGGAACTAGGAAAAAGTGGGAGTACAATCCCGCACTCTTCTGAAGAAGGGGAACTGGTTCGATGGCCTTTTAAAAAAAAAAAGGCATCGATCTTGGTCTGAAGCAAAAATGCCTGGTCTAGGGCAAAGTGAGAGACCCTGGCAGGGAATGAAAGTGGTATCCCATGAATTCCAGTGTGTGTCCTGTCTGAATCAGTTGCAGGAGCCACTGGTCAGAGGAGTTAGCTTGCCACCCATGCAGGTGCAGGGAAAACCTGCTCCAAAGACCATGGGTAGGGTCTCTAGGCCCATGACTGGAGGAAGACCTTCAGGGAGAAGGCTAGCCCTGCTGGGGAGCAGCAGGGACACAACATGGTTTCTGAGCATTTCTAGGACCCAGCAACTATAACTGAGGTTTGCTGTTGTTGGCAGGTTGCCTTTGAACAGAGAGACGGCCCTTGTAGGGGCGGCCCCTTGAGCAGCCCCTGAAGGATGTGTTTTTTTTTTTTTTGAAATTCAAGTTTATTGGTTTTTCACATAACAGAGCAAAAGAAAATACAAACAGTGACTGTAATAACATATCGGAGTACATATTAGTTTCTTTGCTCACCCTCCCTTCCCCTCCCTATACCCTAAAATCCTTCCCCTTCCCCCCCTTATCCCCCCAGCCTTGCCAGCAAACTATAAGACACCTCTGGTGCTAGGATCAGAATCGTATACCAGTGGGGTGCTAGTTCCCTGAATATGTAAGGTCATAGTCTCATTAAGATATAGTTGCTCCTGTCTGAAGCAGATATAATGTATGGAGATATAATGTATGGATTGTCTCCCAGATTCTTTTATATCAAGGGAGGCAATTCCTCAGACTAGCCCCTATTTTTTCTACATTCAAATTAAATAAAATTCCTTTAACCATTCTGAGTACCTAAGGGGGAGATCATCCAACCAATGTCTCAATACTACTTTTTTAAGTGATGAGGAGATCAGTGCCATATAGTATTTTTTGACTCTCACATCCACTTTTGCGTAATCTCCAATTAAGCAGACTTCTTCTGTAAAACAATTGTTTAGTCCCTATAACAGGTCAGCTCTGGCCTTGATAGTATTCCACAGTCTTCTAACCGGGGGCATTCACAGAAGATATGATAGAGGGATCCCTCTTCCTGATGACATCTAGTACAAAGAGGGTTATCAACTCTACCAATTTTGTATAATTTGACCGGGGTCCAGAACATATTATACAGCAACTGGAACTGCATCACCTTGAGCCTGTCCTAGGTAATATGACGGTAGGTATCCCTCCAGAGGGCCCCCAGTTTCTGACATGTTTAGGCTACCGGCCTTCCCAGTTTTTAGGTACCCCATCAAGAGCTACATATGCTTGATCGAAAAGTGAGGAATAAATCCGTGCTACTACATGTGGCTCCCACACACTTTGAGAGAGTAGTTCAAAATACTTGTCTGGGAGTCTACTTTCTCTAAATCCTTCCTGAAGCTGTACTATCATATGCCTAATCTGATAGATTTTAAAGACCTGGTTAGGCCCGACCACATATTTATCAATTATAGAACCTACAGGTAGGCATTGTCCCTCGGATAACAAGTCTTTCACCCTTAATCTCCCCAGTGCAGGGATTCACTCTTCGGAGATCATTAAATTGGGATACTTACATAGTGGTTGCTGGGGTTCATACTTTGCAGCATACTTTAAAAATGAACAAAGCTGGGCATGAATTTTCAAGGAAGTGATAATAGGTACTGATGTTAGTTTCTTAGGAAGGAATTTGGGGGTTGTGTATAACAAGGCACTCCAGTTTAGGCCTGCTTTCTTAATCAACTCTATTTTGAGTAGCACCCAGAAAAGAATATAAGGAAGGAAGGCCTCCTCCAGAGGGGCTAACAGTCATTTTAAATATTTACTGGCACTACTAGCCTAGTAATATAATCCTAAATGAGGCAATCGTAATCCCCCCTTAATTTTGGGAGCAGCTAGTTTGTGGCAAGCCCTACGGTACCTTCCCTTGCCATATGAATTCTGATATAACTGAGTGTGCTCTTTTAAACCATCCAGATATTTAATATGTTAATGGGGAAGAACAATCTTGGCAAGACATTCATTTTAATGAGATTTATCTGGACCCACAGAGATAGCGGGAGTTTATTCCATTTAGCTAAATCTAATTGGACTATATGCAGAATGGAATCCGAATTGAGCTGAGCCATTTTGGACTCACTTCTAGCCAAATATATCCCCAAATATTTTAAGGTGGTTGGATTACATTGCAATCCTAAATCAGTAATCACTTCTTTTTGTAACTTTAGGTTAAGAGAAAGTACCGTGGTTTTTTCTACATTGATTTTATAATTAGATATTTTACTATATTCTTCTATTATGTTGAGTACTAGAAACATAGAAACATAGAAGTTGACGGCAGATAAGGACCGTAAGGCCCATCCAGTCTGCCCATTTCTTTTTCTGCCTTATGAATGTGCCATAGGCCTTTGCTCTATCAATGGCCTATCTATTCATACTCCTCTGTATTGCTTCCTTATGCCTATCCCATGCCTGTTTGAAGCCCTGCACTGTATTCATATCCACCACTTCCTGAGGTAGGCCATTCCATGCATCCACCACCCTTTCTGTGAAAAAAGAACTTCCTCACATTACCCCTTAATCGGCCTCCCTCTAATCTCATGCTGTGTCCTCGTGTCCTGTTATTTTTCTTATATTGAAACATGTTAGATTCTTTCACCTTGTTAATGCCCTCAAGGTGTTTGAATGTTTCAATCATATCATCTCTCTCTCCCTCCTTTGCTCTAGGGTATACATATTGCATTCAGTTGATCTTTCCTCATAAGTTTTCTGATACAGTCCCTGCACCATTTTGGTTGCCCTTCTCTGGACGGCCTCAATTTGGTTAATGCCCTTGTGAAGGTGTGGCCTCCAGTACTGCACGCAATACTCCAGATGGGGCCTAACCAGTGTCATGTAAAGAGGGATTATTACCTCCCTCTTCCTACTTGTGATACCCCTACTAATACACCCCAACATCCCTCTAGCCTTACCTACCGCTTTAGAGGTCTGCTTGGATGATTTCAGGTCATCAGTGATGATGACGCCCAAGTCTCTTTCTTCCCTTGTGACTGCCAGCAACTCCCCTCCCAGCCAATAGGTGGCTTCAGGGTTTCTCTTCCCTATGTGCATGATCTTGCACTTCTTTGCGTTAAACCCCAGTTGCCACTCTTCCGACCATTTTGCTAGTTTATCCAGATCTCTTCTCATTCTGCCCACCCCATCTGGATCATCTACTCTGTTGCAGATCTTGGTGTCATCAAACTGCAAACAGAAAAACCTTACCTTCCAGTCCATCTGCAATGTCACTGATGAGGACTGGCCCCAGGACTGATCCCTGAGGTACCCCACTTGTGACTTGCATCTCTTCTGACTGTATACTGCACTGATAATATAAGCATACACATTATATAAATACATATATTTCTATATAACACACCAATCACACACACACACACAAAAAAAAAAAAACTAAACAAGGTAGACAGTTATGTGGGGAGTAGTACAATGTAATGGCTGTGGGGCAGCAGTCTTCCGGGAGTCTTTCTGGAGGCTGATTCTGCCCTATTTGCAGACAACTATCTGTCCTGAGGGAGGAAGTTGCCCATCTTCAGGCTGCACTGGACAGTAGCAAGGGAAACTCCCCCATCCAGGGAGCACCAAAGCCACCACCACTACCTCAGAGGTTGCAAAGAGCACAGCTGGACCACAGTGGGCTCAGGAGGGTAAGGTGGTGAAACAGAGGCACACCAGTCAGTTGTTCCACTCCACAATCCATACACCATTCTGGGGAGCATAGTTCCCTATGGATGCACCCGCAGAGGAGACTAAGGAGGTGCAGACAACTGTTACAGGGAGGCCCTCAGGAAGGAGACAGAGGGCACCATAGGAAAGGAAGCAGCTCCTAGTGGGGGACTCAATTGTTGGGGATAAAACTGGGGGCAGGAAAACTGAAGTAAGGTGCCTGCCTGGTGCCATGGCTTGGAGGGACAGGAAGTGCATCCTTAGGATCATGAGAACAGCTGCACGGGAGTCTGAGTTGGACATCATTGTCCACCTAGGGACAAATGACTTGGCTCATCACGAGATTAGAGCAGTGCAGAAGGACTTTGTAGAGTTGGGGAGGGGCCTAAGACAAGTAGCACACACAGTATCCTTCTCAGAGGTGCTGCCTATCAGTGGCATGGGTGAGGCGAGGGTACTTTGCACCAAGCAGTTTAACGAATGGTTGAAAAAATGGTGTGGAGCACAGGGGTTTGGCTTCATTGGGGACTGGGGTTCCACCTGGAGGGACACCAGCCTATACTGGCAGGATGGTCTGCATTTGTCCAGGAAGGGAACAAGTCTTTTGGGCAATTGGTTTAAATGCTTCATTGGCAAGCTTTTAAACTAGTCAAGGGGGAATGCACTGATAAGCAGCAGGAAAATCCCAGACTCCCCCTACAAAACAGGGTACTAAATGAGAAAAAGACCAAGGTAGAAAGGTCAGTGGGGGATGCTGCTACAGAAGGTAAAGCCATCAAAAAATGGAGAACAATGAGTACCAATGCCCGTAGTCTGGGTAACAAGCTTTCTGAATTAGTGGCCTTGATGGAGGAGGAACATCTGGATATCATGGCAGTCACAGAAACATGATACACACAAAACCATTACTGGGATGTAAATATACCAGGATACACTATCTACAGGAGGGACAGGGAGAGTAAAAGAGGAGGAGGAGTAGTTCTCTACATAAGAGAAGGAATCAAAGCAACAGAATAAAAGGGTAAACAGGGAGGAGGAGGAGAAGAGGCACTGTGGGTCAGTTTGGAGGCAGGCAATGTCACCACAATCCGCTCAGGGGTTGTATACAGACCCCCCTCTCAGGGGGAGGAAATGGACAAGGAAATGATAGAAAGTATACTTAGAATGGCAGATAAAGGGGAGATATTGCTGCTGGGTGATCAGAATATGCCAGATGTTAACTGGAGTGCAGTTACAGCAGCCACTTCTAAGACTGGGGTTATTCTAGATGCCCTACAGGAGGCATGCCTTAGACAACTAGTACTGGAACCCACTAGAGAGGGAGAAATCTTAGACCTGGTCCTCTCAAATGGAGAAGGAGAGAGGATCACAGATGTAGAAGCAGGTAGCCATCTGGGAACTTGCGACTACCGAACAGTATGGTTCACAATAAACACAGCAATAGAGTCAAGCCATACAAAGGCAAAAGTACTGGACTTCAAGAGGGCTGACTTTGCCAAAATGGGTGAGTGCCTAAGGAATGCACTAGCAAATGGGCAGGAAGGAAGGGTGGAAGAACAATGGGGAATATTAAAAACTGCCATCACATAGGTAACAAGCCTTTGTGTGAAGCAAATAAACAAAACAAAACTATGTAAGAAACCACTATGGTTCTCAAAGGAGGTGGCAGTGAAGGTTCAAGAGAAAAAGAAAGCATTTAGAAAGTACAAGGAATCACAGAAGGAGCAGGACATAGAATTGTATCAGTTAAAGCAAAAGGAAGCTGGGAAGGCAGTCAGAATAGCAAAGGCCCGAACTGAGAAAAAGATAGCCAACTCAGTTAAGAAGGGGGATAAAACCTTTGTTAGGTACATCAGGGAGCGAAGGAAGACTAAGGGAGGGATAGTGAGGCTTAATAAAGGGGAGTGGGGTGGGCAAAGGGTGACTGTGAAAAGGCAGAGATACTAAACAAATATTTGTGCTCAGTAATTACAAACGAAGAGGGGGAGGTACCTAAAACAAACAACAGAAACACTCTGGATACAGTAGTTGATACCAGCCCATTTACAGAAGAAAGGATTCTGAAAGAACTCTTAAAACTGAAGATGGACAAAGCAATGGGGCCTGATGGGATTCATCCCAGAATTCTAAAAGAACTAAGGGTAGAACTAGTGACACCACTGACTACCCTCTTTAACAAATCATGGGAGGATGGGGTGGTACCTGAGGACTGGAGGAGGGCCGATGTGATTCCCCTTCACAAAAGTGGGAGCAGGGCAGAAGCGGGAAACTACAGACCAGTTAGTTTAACCTCAGTGATAGGAAAATGATGGAATCACTTCTGAAGGAAATAATTGTCAGTACCTAGAGGCCAGAGGGCCAGGCCCCAAGGCAGCATGGATTCACAGCAGGAAGGTCATGCCAGACGAATCTAATAGATTTCTTTGACTAGGTGACCAAAGTAGTAGATGAGGGAGGGACTGTGGACATGGCCTACCTAGACTTTAGCAAGGCATTTGACTCAGTCCCACACAAAAGATTAATATACAAGTTAGCCAGCCAGGGAGTGGGTTCCAAGATGATAGCCTGGGTAAAGAATTGGCTGGAGAATAGGACACAGAGGGTAATAATAAATGGAGTCCACTCTGAAGAAAGGGGAGTTACTAGTGGGGTGCCGCAGGTTCAGTATTAGGACCGGTCCTCTTCAATGTCTTTGTAAGCAACATTGCAGAGGGACTGGAAGGAAAAGTATGTCTCTTTGCAGATGACACAAAGATCTGCAACAGAGTTGATGCACAAGGTGGGGTGGAAAGGATGAGAAGGGACTTAGCAAGGTTAGAGGAATGGTCAAATGTATGGCAGCTTAGATTTAATGCTACAAAGTGCAAGGTAATGCACCTGGGAAACAAAACTCCAGCGGAAGAATACACAATGGGGGTGAGATACTAACAACAAAAATGGAAAGGGACCTGAGGGTAGTCATATCAGATGACTTAAAGGTGGGCAAGCAATGTGAGAGGGCAGTAAGGAGGGCTGGGGGGATACTGGGATGCATAGGGAGAGGCATCACCAGTAGAAAACAGGAAGTTGTTATCCCTCTGTACAGACAGCTGGTGAGACCCCATCTGGAGTACTGTGTGCAGTTCTGGAGACCCAGTCTCCTCAAGGACATAGACAAGATGGAAGCTGTCAGGGAGGGCAACTAAAATGGTGCAGGGTCTGCACTGGAAGAAATATGAAGAGAGACTAAAGGAGCTTAATATATGTAGCCTCGAGGAAAGGAGGGAGGGGGACATGACAGAAATGTTCAAGTACCTCAAGGGAATCAACAAAGTCCAAGAGGGTAGCATCTTTCAAAAAAGAGGTGTGCAAGAACAAGGGGCACAATTTGAAGATGGGGGTGGCTCAGAGGTAATGTAGGAAGTATCTTTTCACAGAGGGGTTGTGGATGCATGGAACGGCCTTCTGGAGAAGGTTGCGGAGTCAAAAACAGTGATTGAATTCAAGCATGCATGGGACAGCCATAAGGCAATTCTAGAGGGTGGGGGTAGAAGGAAGTAGGCTGCTGGTTAACTAGGATCTGCAGCTTATCCATTAGGTAGGGAAATGGGCAGACTGGGTGGGCCAAGCGGTCCTTATCTGCCGTCAAATTCTATGTTTCTATACCATTTACCACCACTCTTTGTTTTCTGCCCGTCAGCCAGTTTGCCACCCAGTTGACCAACGTCTGACCCGCCCCGAGCCTATCCAGCTTATTAATCAATCTTCAATGTGGAACAGTATTGAAAGCTTTGCTGAAGTCAAGGTAGGCAACAGCAACTTCTCCCCCTTGGTACACTACTCTGGTTACCCAGTCAAAGAAATATATGAGATTAGTGTGACAGGACCTTCCTTTTGTAAACCCATGCTGTCCTGGATCCTGTGTTCCTATGGATTCCAGGTATTGCACTATCCTTTCCTTAAGGAGTGTCTCCATAATCTTGCCCACTACTGAGGTAAGACTGACTGGTCTGTAGTTCCCTGCCTCCTCCCTGCTACCACTCTTGTGGAGCGGGATCACATGAGCCCTTCTCTAGTCTTCTGGGACCTCTCCTGTGCTCAGAGACTCACTAAACAGTTCTGATAATGGCTTTGCTAGTTCCACCCTTAGCTCCTTTAGTACCCTGGGATGTATGCCATCAGGTCGCATTGCCTTATCCACCCTAAGCTTATCGAGCTCTTGTAGGAACCTTTCTTTTGTGAAGGGACTAGTGCACACCCCTCTCCCCCCTGTGTCCATGGCGCAGAGCTGTGGGCCCTGCCCGACCTTCTCTTCAGTAAATACTGAGCAGAAGTATCTATTTAGAATAAATGCTTTTACATGGTCCTCCTCCTCACACGCCCTCTTATCCCCTTTGATCTTAGCAATACCCCCTCTGGACTTTCTTCTTTCACTAATGTATCTATAGAAAGTCTTGTCACCTTCTTTTACTGTTTATGCTAGTGTTTCCTCGGTTTGGGCCTTTGCCTGCCTTACTGCCTTCCCTGTTTCCCTTAGGGAAGTGTGGTATGCCTCCCTATCTTCATCCTACTGCGTTCCCTTATATTTCCTGAAGGCCAGCCTTTTGGCTCTGACCTTTTCTGCTACTGTGTTTGAGAACCAAAGTGGTTTCATTCTTCTTTTGCACTTCCTTTTCTCACAACACAATGGGATGTTGCTTCAAGTATTGCTTGCCCAATTTGCCTGTACCCCCTCACCTGTATTTTTTTTTGTCAGGGCTAGTTTAACTCTGTTAGCCATCTTATCGAAGTCAGCTCCTCTTAAGTCCCATATTTTTGCCTTGGAATGGGATGATTTTTTCTAGTGGCCAAATTGAACCATACCCAGGTGACCTTATACCTGGAGATCTGTGATCCTTTCCCTGTTAGTCAGTACTAGATCTAGGATAGCTCTGTCTCTTGTGGGTTGTTATAACAGTTGTTTGAGGTCCTCCCCCTGAAGGGAATCCACCATGTGTCTAGTTCTGGCAGATGTCCCTGCTGGTATTGACCAATCTGTATCTGGCATGTTGAAGTCTCCCATTATCAGAACCTCCCCTTTAGCTGTCATGTTTTGTATATCTTCTAACAGTAACGTGTCTATGTCCCCCCTGGTCTGGAGGCCTGTACACAACCCCAGTTCGTATGGCTGTCACATTTCCTGTTTCCGGGGTGACCCACAGTTCTTCTGGCTCCTTATGAGTATTCTGAATTTCTGTAGCTTTGATATTTTCATTGCCATAAAGGGCCACTCCACCCCCCCCCCTCCTTTTTGCACCTTGGTCACTTCTGAACAGTACATAGCCAGGTACTGAATTCTCCTAAGTGTGGTTACTGGGAAACCATGTCTCGTTAATGGCTACTATGTCCAGTTTAGCCTCTGTCATTATTGCCTGCAGGACTGGGATCTTGTTTCCCAGACTGCAAGCATTTGTGTACATGATTTTCCATTGGTCAGATTTCAGTACTTTAGTTGTTGGGCGAGGTCCAGCATTTCCCCTGTGCATCGTATGGGGAGCTGGACCTTTTTATTTACCCGGCGATGCAAATGAACTATAAACATGCTGAACTCCTGTTTGACCACTACCTGGGGGGGAGGGGTGTTCTTCCCATTTGACATATCGGGTGCTGCACCCCTTTCACCATCTGCTAGTTTAAATATTCTGCAAAGACATCGAACTTCTGCCCCAATGCACTGACTCCCTCCTTAGTCAGATGCAGTCCATCAAATTTAAAGAACTTTCGCTCCCAAAACAGTTGCCAGTTCCCTACAAGTTTGTGTTCTTTTTCCTGGCAGCAGCCCTTGAGCCACATGTTTAGCTCCCCTATCTCCCCTTCTCTGACCTTCCGTCCATCTGTCCCCTTCTCCCAGACTGGCAGGATCTCAGAGAAGAAGATGCCGGACGAAATGGATAGTTTGTCACCCAGCCTGCTCAGGTGTTCCATGGTCTCCACAACTGACCGGCAGGCAAGATCTTTAGTCCCTATGTGTACCAGGACATCAATGTTTTCTCCTGCTTCCTGAACAATTTTAACAATGCAGTCAGTGTCTCTCCATGTTGATGTACCTGGGAGACATCTGACCATGACGCCTGGCTGGAGATATGTATCAACTCCCCGAATCATGAAGTCTCCTATGATCAGAAGACCAGCACAGGAAAGGTTACACTAGCATGTGATAGATGCAGGAGCATGTCATCTGCATAGGCGGAAACTTTAAATTCATGGGAGCCCACCATCACTCCTTGAATCCTTGGATCCAACTGCAGATTGCAAAGAAGAGGTTCTAAATATATATTGAAGAGGAAGGGGGATAAGGGGCATCCCTGCCTGGTTCCTGAAAACAGTGATAAAGTGGTTGAAAAGATCCCATTACAATATAGCTTTGCACTGGGATATTTATACAGGGAAGATATCCACTTAACAAAAGTGTTGGGGGGGGGGATCCAAACTTCTCCATGGCCAAAATCAATCAATCAATCAATCAATCAATATCTTTATTTACCCAGGCGATCACCATTGAGCAAGTTCATTTACAAGGTGGACCTGCAGTTTGCAAGGACGAGGGTACAGAATAGAGTACAAGTAAAATATACATAAAACAAGAGCAGCAAGACGTACACAATAAAATATATACAGTGTAGAAATAAAGGTGAATAATATATACAGAGACGCCTTTATAATCCTATCCATCAATAACATGTTCATAGCCTGTAAAGGAGTCCCTGGGATACGGAAAAGTGCACGTGTAGGAGGCAGGGATGCTGGCAGAAAGATTCTGGGATACTAAGCAGGTGGTATCAGGGCATAAGAGTAGGCGATAGGGGGGGTGTTGCAGTGAGTACATAGTACTGGTGGGACTGGAATGGACTGAGGGAGGGGAGAGTAATCTTGGTAAGGGAACACTTAGTTAGAACAGGAAGTACTTAGATTGAGCAGAAACATCAGCAAAAATTGCCAGTCTACTCTATCAAATGCCTTCTCTGCGTCCAGAGACATCAGGCCACACGGGGTCTTTAAGTCTCGTGACATGGAGAAGACATGACATAGTTTCCGTAAATGACCAGTAGAAGATCTACCTAACATAAAACCTACCTGGTCTTGGTGAATTATGCAAGGCATAACCAATGTCATTCTATAATCATAGTTCATTAAGGAAATGGGACGGTAACTAATAACCTTCTCTGGGGCCTTCCCAGGTTTGGGAATTACTATGATAAGAGCTTAAAAGAGGTGCTTATCAACAATTTCAGATTGCAATATACTAGTAAACAACCTCTGCAAGCTCAGAGCTAAGTTTTCAGCAAAACATTTACAAAAATTTGGAGAGAACCCGAGTCTGGGGCTTTATCCAGGGATAGAGACTAAATTGTGGACCACATTTCTGCCTCTGATATAAAGGAGGTCAGGCCACTCTTAAGATTCTCTTGGATCTTTGGCAACTGAATTGAGGATAAATATTCTTTCATTATCCTTTCACTGTGTTGATGATTCACAGGACTATATAGTCCTTTATAATAATCTTCAAATTCTTTTACTATATCCTGGGGGAGAAACTTAATAGAGCCATCTTCCTGAGATTTAATACTTTGAATAATTTTAGAAGATTCCTCCACTCTTAGCCTCATAGCCAACAAGTAGCTGTCCTTTTCCCCTTGATTTAGATAAGTTGTTTTGGTCCTTAGAGTAGCATATTCTGCTTTCTCCATCAAAAGATCATTGTACAGAATTCTAAATCCTATTAACTTTTCCCTTATTTCTTCTGAGGAGGTGGGGGATAATTTTTTTTCGACTTCTCTGATCTGTTCCAATAAATGTTGTGCTTTACCTTCTCTACTTTTTATTCCACTCTGCTGCTATTTTAATTAATTCTCCCCTCAATACACATTTCAAAGCTCCCCATTCTATGTCTTCTTTTCCTGTTGAGTTGAAGTTATCAGTTTGGTATATTGTTCTATTGTTTGTAGAATACGCTCCTTGATTTGGTCAGATTTAAGTAATTGATTATTTAATTTCCAAATAGTTTGTCTGGGAATATTAGAATTAAGACTAAGGGAGCATCTTACCATGGAATGATCTGATGGCACTCCAGGTTCTATTGTACATTCTAAAAGCCTTCAAAGTATTGAGTGACTCAATAGGAAGAAATCAATTCTCAGCCTGGATTTGTGTACTTCTAAGGTGAAAGTAAATTCTTTGAGTCCGGGGTGTAAGACCCGCCAAGGGTCACACACTCCAGCATAGTCAGTAAGGTCTTGTATAGCTCTTTGAGCTGGGGCTAATCCTGTCTGTCATTTCCCATCTTTATCCAAGTCAGGACTAAATGGGAGGTTCCAATCTCCCCCTAGAAGTATGGGGAGATTAACAAATGGGGGTAACACATTTAACAAATCCATAAAGAAATTTGGTGAGTCTGCATTCGGCCCATACACACTCCCTATTAATACTTTTGTTTTATTCAGTAGACGCTGGATAAATATATAGAGTCCCTCCGGGTCTTTAATGCATTGCTCACAAACAAAGGGTGTTGACCTTGAGATTAAAATGGCTATCCCTCTGCTAGCCCTGTTACCTTTGGCCATGAACACCTGACCTACAAATTGCCTCCTGAACAGACTGACCTCTGAGTCGAGCATATGCGTTTCTTGCATACATATAATGTCTCCTTTATATAACTTTATAGGTTTAAGTATTTTACACCTCTTTATATTGTTCCTCACCCCCTTTACATTCCATGTAAGCCACACGTAATTAGTCCCCATAGTGGTTGTTCCAAATATGATTTCCAATCCTGGGCTTGACTATTGAGCTACTGATAGTTCTGCTATCCTTGGAGGTGTTTCCTGATGCATATGTAGTAATTTTAGACCTCATACAAATTTCCACTTCCCATTAATATCAGAATAAATATAACACAAATAGACTGGATTAATATCACCCCCAACAAAAATCACACTTTGGTCCATGACTGCAAAGAACCCACTGTCCCACTCCAGCTACCTGCCATCCAAATCCCTTTTACCTCTGTCTGAAGGCACAAATAGAACTATATATAAGAGGTCATCCCTGACTTCTTACTGGGTTAAATTTCTTCCTCCTATCCTCCATAGGCATCTCACAGTAATTCCTTCGCCTTTCTCCCTTTAAAGTTATTCTTGAAAGAACGGTCTAGGTTGTCTAAAACATTTTATAACAATTTGATATTTATAATGTAGAGTTGGAGCTTATATTCCATCCAGTTACCATCACTGTGACAAGATATCTACCTCCTATATAAAGTTTCCCGTTACATGTCCTTTTCAAATTGAAGCATTCCATGTTATATTACTACATAAAGAAAGGACCCCTTCCATAGCAGTTAGTTATAATAAGTGCTTTTCCTTGCTACTCTACTCCGGTATAACTTATACCATTTTAAATAGGCTTTTAACGTCAGTCTTATTATATAAAGAGCAGAGAAGAGAAGGAGAAAGAAAAAAAAAGGGGGGGGGACCCCTCATACCAACACCAGTAATTAAATGATCTACCATATCTAATGGATGCTTCTTGAAATACAATAAACAGCAATGTTCTATACTTGTTTACTAGCCTTAAACATCCCTTCAAATGAAAAGTGTTCAGAAACCCTAGTAACTTACAACTTCCCCCAAAATAAATTCTGCTACAACTTTTATTCCCCTACTATATAAGGGTTCATTAATAAGTCCATATGTTGGCGAAGTCCTGGACATCTGTGTCCTGCCAAATAGATACTACATTTTATGATACTTTCTCAAAAAACAATTAGGTCAGAGCACAAATTCCCCTACAAACAGAAAGTACTTAAGGCTAGACTCATAACTATAGGGAATAACTAACAACTAAGTTGACCTTTGTTTCAGTTTGATGTCCAAAAGAGACCCAGAATAATACAAGTAAAAGAAACGGACAACAATGTCACCAAGTCTCCCTCTAGTGGCGATTCAGGAGTTAGGTCCATAGATAATGTGGTAAACTGTTCCTTCTACAGTGCACAATTTCAGGTCCACAAAGCACTTACTTTCCTCCATCTAGAATGTTTCCCTAATAGTAGAGAACTTGAGGGATCTCTGCTTTGAGATTGTTTAGTTCACTTGCAGCCGCCCTCCGAGACAGAGAGATTTAACTTTTGTGGGCCTATGCACTCGACCGCAACTCCAACTAGGTTAAAATTGTGATTTACAGCTCTCTGTGGATTACCTCCTTCATCTTCACCCCTGCTTGAAGAGATCTGATAAGGTTTCTTTCAAGCCTACAATAGCATTAGTCGCGTCTTCATAGCAGAGCCAAATGCCACCCTTAAGCACCTGGAGTCTGGCAGGATAACCCATGCAAAAACATATTCCAGCTGCAATCAATTTGACCACCAACGGGTAATGTTCACCTCTTTTTTGGCGAACTGATATGGGGAGATCCTGTGCCACTCCGAATGTGGCACCTTCCCATTTAATTTCTTGGATTGCCTTTATCTTTAGGAAAAAATGCTGTTTTTCCTGATAGTTCAGAAACCGGAACATAAATGGTCGAGGGGGAGCTCCAGGTGGGGACATAGCTCTCAGTGATCTATGTGCTCTCTCTATGACATAGTGATCCACAAAAGTTGAAGGGCCTGCAAGCTTCACTAATAACTTTTGAGTGAATAGAATCGTGTTGGTCCCTTCTTCTGTCTCTGGAAGTCCAGTAACTACAGTATTATTTCTCCTGCTACGTTCCGCTAAATCTTAAATTTTCCCTTCCATTTTTGTGAGTTTCTGTCTTAGTGGCACAAATTCAGGGTCCTGCCGTACAGTCTTTTTTTCAAGCGATGTTAATCTCACTTCACAGTCCCCAGTTGTTTTGGATAAGTCTTCTAGTGAATGTGTTACCGATTTAAGTTCTTTGGTAATGGAATGTATCTCTGCATGAAAAGGTTGAAATTCAGCCAGGAACCATGCCAAGGTTAACGGTTCATCTTCCGGGATTGATTGCTCTTGGTCTGCACCACTGGCAGATGATGAGGCCCTGGATATCTTCGGGGCCTTTGCCGGCGATGGGGGCAGAGTGTGTTTGGACAAATTTCTCATCATCCCAACATCCATCTGTTGTGGGGATGCCTCAAACTTTAAGTGGAGCACTTCTGCCAAATAAAATTGTGATGTAAATCATAACAAATGGAGCCTTTTGATCAGAAAGTAAACTTGAACAGGACGGAGGGCCAGAGCTGTAGAGTTAGGCTGTTAGTCGATCCTCTGCATCACATGACTCCTCTGAGCCCCCGAAGGCTGTTTTGGCTTTTGGACAGAAAAGGGTTTGCACCGACTGAAGGATACGACCAGAGTTCTGTAGGTCTTTCAAGATGTCTTGAGTCTGTGGACCAAACAGCTGAACTCCTTTAAAGGGAGCATTCAGGTTAGATTGCTGTACATCCTGTAAAAATCCTGACACCCTGAGCCAGGCGTGTCATCTGAGGCAGACTCCAGCTGAGAATGTACAAGCCATAGTATCAATAGCATCATAAGTGGTCCTCAACAGGTGGTGGCATACAGCTGTTGCAGAAGATGTATGTCAGGTCCTCATGGATAGAACCCAAGAGGAGGGACTGGACTGTCACCTGGGAGGCTTTAAGGATTTCCTCCTGATATTCCAGGAGGTGGCCCTTGCAATTAAGTATACATAGGGACAAGGTGGTCAAGGAAAAATACAGTTTTCCTATGATATCCAATTTTTTTGGATTCCGTATCCGGGGGCTATGCACTCTTGTTGAGGCCTAGAGGACCTATCATGCATGGCATTGATCACTACTGAGTCCACCTGAGGCAGAGACATGAAATAGGATTTATCAGGCTCCAGCAGATCACCCCGAACAGCTTTCCACTGACTGGAGGGAACCTTAAAAGGCTACTTCCAAGTAGCCATAATAGCTTCCTCAAAAGGCAATCACACGCGGGGGGACCAGAGTTAGGCACTCCGGCACACCCAGGTACTGAGTCAATTTTTTCCTAGAAACATCTTGATCAGTGCCTTGGAAACCAAATATTTTCTGGAGGTGGATTATAATGTCCAAAAACGTCGGGTCATCTGGAGGAGAACAAGGGAGTTCAGGAGTAGTTTCCCCCTGAATAAAGGAGACAGCAGAGGAGGACCAAGGAGAATCCTCTTGGTCCATGTCATCCTCGTCCTCTCTGTCTGCCAGATCACGGTCCTGCAGAAAAGGTTCTTCCATGTCCACGTCCTGGGTGTACAGACCCGGGGAGATAGAAAAAGAGCTAGTTGTCTGCTGGGCCAAAGAAGGCCTAGAAAGAACAGAGACCGCAGTTAACCCCTCCCTAGGGGGTGCAGTGTCTGAGATAGTTCCATAATAGTATTAACCATAGTCTGGACATCTATGATTGCCAGCTGTCCAATGGTAGTAGCTGTGTCAGACTGGACAGAATGTATGGGGACCACTGATAGAAGGGAAGCAGGCAGTGGTACCAGACATGCAGCCATTGATGAGGGGTATACATAGGGCCCCAGGATTGTTGACAATGGTGGCAGTGTTAAGCTTCATGGGGTTAGGCCGGTCATCGACAATGGGATTGTCAATGGGCCTGAAGACCCTGCCATCAACGAAAGGGTCTGAGTGTCCTCATTCACCATCAGTGATAAGATCATTGACATAATAGCATGCAGCGTCAATAACAAGATCACGATGAGCCATGAGGGAAGGCCGATGAGAGGGTCATCAACAAGCCTGCAGCCATCATTGACAGATGATTGCTGGGAAGCATGGAAGGGGAGGCAGCTTAGAAAGCTGCAGAACAATCCCTGAACCCACCATCACTGGAGGAGCCATTTATTTATTTATTTAAGCATTTAACCAGGCAGGCATACTGAGCGGAGAACCACTTGTTTCCAGATGTGACCTGGGGGGAAATAGGGGTACAGGGTAACATAGGATGATTTTTCATACAGTACAGGTTTTACATTTTGTACAGAGAAACAACAAGAGAGCAGAAAACATAAATAACATTGAATACCGTAGGTTTTTACATACTGTACAAGTAGACAACAAGGAGATCAGAACATCAATAACATCAATAACTTTGAAGACCCCACAGTGCAGCAACTGATTATAGCATGGCTATTAGGTGGCGTGAACAGAGGAACATGAGGGCTTTGTGCTTATGGTTGCTGGAAGCAGGTGCATGTGGCAGTGAAGTGTGCATGGAGGAGTGGGTTGAGATGTCTAGGGTTCGTGGAGTGCCTGATGTGTGTAGGCAAGTCATTCCATAGTTTCGGCCTGCGATATTTGAAAGCCGATTAGCCCTTGGAGGTGTGCGTGAATGGGACTTGGAGAAGCCTGGAGTCTGTGCTTCTGAGTGAGTAGGCAGGGGAAGGCTGAGACGATATGGTGGAACCTAGATAAGGGAGAAGGGACTGGGACCAGAATTTGGCAATAACTCTGGTGCAGTGGATCTGTCTGCAGGTCGTGAGTGAGGGCAGGGCTGGGGAGCTGTATAGGAAACAGTGATGTGTCATTGGTGGGCAATCCAGGATGAAGCGACAGAAGGAGTGAGAAAGTGTGTCCAGGATGGCCAGGTTGGATGAGGGTGTGGCGCCACAGACCACGTCGCCATAGTCAAGTAGTGGGAGATTCATCTTTTGAACAATTTCCCTCCGGACCGGAGTGGGCATGCACCCTTTGTTGCGATATAGAGCACCAAGTTTGGGGTGTAGCTTCTTGTGTAATGATTCGATGTGTGTGGAGAAATCTAGGTATTGATCAAGCCAGACTCCCAGGTATCCGAATGAGGTGCAGGACTCCAGGGGGGACCCGTCTATGGTTAGGAAAGAGGGGCGAGCTGCTAGGCGGTAAAGTCGTGGTTGCATGCCGAAGGTTAGTGAGACCTTTTTTCTTTACATTTAGGAATAGTTGGTTGGACCAGCACCATTGCTGTACTGCATTGAAGTCCTGCTGTAGCACATTGGACACTACTCCAGTGGAAGGGCCTGAAGTGTACAGTATGGTGTTGTCCGCATACATTTGGATAGATGAGTGTGTGCAGGCCAGTGGGAGGTCATTTAGGAATATTGAAAAAAGTAGCAGGCCTGGGACTGAGCCTTGGGGGACCCCCATAGTGACTGGGAGGGAGGTAGATATGTGGGGGTCAATTTTCACCAATTGGTGTCTGCCTATCAGGTAAGCCTGAAATCAACTAGTGGCAAGGCCGAAGAGGCTAGCATCATTTAGCCTGGCTAATAGCATAGGGTGAGAGATGGTATTGAAGGCCTCGGCCAGGTCTATGAAAATGGCTGAGGTGATATGCTTTTTGTCCATTCCTGTGAGCATGTCATCGGCGAGTCTTAATAGGGAGGTGATGGTGGAGTGAGACTTTCGGAAGCCAGACTGAAAGGGGTGAAGAAAGAGGATGAGTCTAGGTATTGGGAGAACTGGGCAAGGGCAAGGTGTTCCTGAAGTTTGGCCAGAATTGGGAGTAGGGAGATGGGGCGGTAATTTCCTGGCTTGGAGGGGTCACCGCCCTTAGGGAGGGGGGGATAACAATCGCCTGCTTCCATGCGGCTGGGATTTTGGCCAGAGAGAAGGAGAGGTTGAGGAGGTCGGCTAATGGAGCGGCTATAGTGGGGGTGAATAAGTAAAGTTATTTGGCGCCCAGGCCAGAGGGGCATTTGCCTTTGTTGGGGTCTAGAGCACTCAGAGCTTGGACCACTTCGGCCGGGGTTACTGGACAGAAAGAGAAACTGGTGATAGGGAAGGAGTTCTGAGATTTCAGTGAGGTGCTTAGTGTGCGTGTGGTGGGTGGGAGACTGGGTAGGAGAGATGCTGCGCTGCTGGTGAAGAAGGTATTGAAGGCAGAGGCAACTTCGCCAGGGTCCGTGACGGTCATGCCTTGGATGGATAGGGTCAGAGTTGGTGGTTGGACAGGCGGGGAGAGGAGGGATTTGATAGGTTTACAAAAGTTTGTAGGGTGTAAGGTTAGAGTTCAGAGCTGACATGAAGTAGTTCTTTTTGACCTGACATATAGATTTGGTGCAGGAGTTGTGGAGGGTTCGGTAACTTTGTAGGGATTCTTGGGAGCATGTTAACTTATGTTTTTTCCATGCCAGATCCCTGGTGCGGCATCTGCTAATGATATCGGCGGGGGAAGAGAGGAGTCTACAGTCATTGATGGTGTGGAAGACAAGGTGTGTGAGGGGCTACCTTCTCAATACTCACTTTTGGTGAAGCTGACACAATGGTGGTAGAGACATGCTTAGTTTTTGAGGCATGTTTCTTACCATGGCCCTTTGCCAACATGGAGGAGCCCCCCTAGAGCGGTGAAACCCCGAAGATGATCCAGATGGTGCTCTGTGAAAGAGCTTTGCTGCTGCTACAGGAGGGCTACTTTCTGCTCCATGAGGAACTCACAGAGCTGCTGCAGCCGTCGGCGTTCTGTGTCTCTGTTGAACTTGTTGTAGAAGGCACACTCCACTGAGTTGTGTTCAGGACCATGGCAACAAATACAGACTGTGTGGAGGGCTTCTTTTGTGATTCTGTGGCCACAGGAACAACTTCAGAATAAAGGTTCTGAAGACGTTAGTATCACTTATAAAAAAAGAATTAAAGTTTGGTCAATAAAACTGCTCTTTGATGACTGGAAAGCAGGAACTCTGAAGGAGGACTTGTGGCATGCAGGTCACAGCTGAAAAGAACTGAGGAGTAGCTTGGACCTCCCCCTTTTATACCTGCCAGATATACCACCATGTGGTGGTGCTAGGGGGAGGTCCCTGGGTTGACTGCTGAGAAAAGTCATCTGGAGGAAATAACGCCTGAGGCTGAATCCCAAATGTTATGACCTGCTGCAAGAGACTACCTCGAAGAAGATCCCCAGGTTCCTTTTCTGCCTGGTGGCTGGCAGTAACTCCCTCCCCATTTAGTATACCTCTCCCATATTTTTTTTTTTTTTTTATTTAACCAGGTATAGCACACTAAGCTGAAAGCTTTTTTACAAGAGCGACCTGGGAGCACAAGGAGGTTAAGTGACTTGCTCAGGGTCACACAGTATGCAAGTAGAAGCTGTGGGATTCAAACCCAGGTCTGGTCTGCTGGATGTCACCATATTTGCAGCTCAGAGCCTTAGACCACTGCACTATACTGCCTCCTATTTCTGCTCCCCAAGTGCATAACCTTGCACTTTTTGGCACTGAATTGAAGCTGCCACACTTCTGACCACTCCTCCACCTTCTTAGGTCCTTTCTCATTTTTTTCTGTCCCCTCTGGAGTGTCAACACTGTTGCAGATTTTGGTGTCATCTGCAAAAAGACATACTTTGCCCTCCAGCCTCTCTGTAATGTCACTTATAAAGACATTGAAGAGGAGTGGTCCCTGAACATATCCCTGTGACACCTGCTGGTCACCTCCCTCTCCTTAGAGTGAACACCATTTACCAGCACCCTCTATGTCCTATCTTTCAACCAATTTCTGACCCAGTTTACCACCTTAAGGTCCATCCCCCTGCTCCCTAGCTTGTCAGACAACCTTCTATGTGGGACAATATCAAAGGCCTTGCTAAAGTCTAGAAAGGCCACATCCACTGCCCTGATGTATCTCCCTGGTCACCCAGTTAAAGAATTCTAATAGATTTGTTTGGCATGATCTTCCCACTGTGCATCCATGCTGCCTTGGATACTGTGCTCTACTAGCTTCAAGGACTGACGCAGTTCTCTCCTTTAACAATGCCTCCATGAGCTTCCCCACCACAGAGGTCAGGCTGACTGGTCTATAGTTACCTGCCTCTTCCTGGCTCCCACTTTTGTGGAGAGGGATCACATTTGCCTTCCTCCAATCTTCTGGGACTTCCCCTGTCTCCAGTGATCTGTTGAAGAGTGTGGTCTACCAGCACCTCCCCTAAGCTCTTTTTAGTATTCTGGGGTGAATCCCATCTGGCCCCATTGCCTTATCTGTTTTCAGGTTCCTGAGTTCTTCCAGGACTCCATCTACTGTTACTGGAGAGGTGTCCACCTCCTCCTGGTTTGCTTTTTTGGCTGATTTGTGAGCCTTTGCCTTTCCCTGCCTCCATGAAAACTGAAAAAAAATTGTTCAGTATTTCTACCCTCTTTGTGTCCTCCTCTGCACAGCCTTCTCTATGTCCTCCTCTGCACAGCCTCCTCCCTTCTCCTCTATCCTGGCAATCCCACTCCTTGTATTCTTTCTCTCACTGATATATCTGAAAAAGTTCTTATCCCCCTTCTTTACAGCCTGGGCTATGTTTTGTTCTGTTTGCACTTAGCATTTCTGACCACCTTCCCTGCCTCCCTATGCCTCTGTAGAAACTGTTCTCTGACCTCTTCCAACTGTGTTTCTTTGTATCTCCTAAAAGCTTTTTTTTCTCTCTCTCTCTCTCACTTTCCTGCCCACCTCTTTTGAGGAACAAAGCAGTTGTTTCCTTCGCTTACTCTGGCTTTGTTGCTTAACACAGAGGTTATTTTTTTCTGTTATGCCCCCCCTCAGTATAAACCACTGCTTTTCCACTCCCCCCTCAAGTCCTCAGTTGCCAGGGCTCCCATGAGGCATTTTGCCATTTTGCCAAAGTTGGACTTCTTGAAATCCAGGACCTTGACTTAAATGTGGTTAGCCTCCTTCACTGTGGTTACATGAAACCACACTGTCCTGTGGTCACTGGTTCCTATATGGCTGCCCACCTTCACATCCCTAACTTGGTCCCCATTGGTGAGCACCAGGTCCAGTACAGCCCTCTCATGGGTGTGTTCAGCTACCAGCTGTATCACGCATGCCCCCTGCAGTGTGGTCATTATGTTCCTGCTTTTGGCTGTGCTTGTTGTCAGGGTGCTCCAGTCTACATCTGGTACACTGAAGTCCCCTAGTAGCAGTATTTCACCATTGGTTGCCATTTTGCGGATGGCTTCCATAGTGTTTCATCCAACTCTTCCCCCTGTGTTGGGGACCTATAGATCACCCCTGTTCTGATGCTGGTTCCATTTCTTGCCTGCAGGGTAACCCACAGTGCATCTGCTCCATCCTGCACCCCTACACCTCAGTTGCTTTGATTCCTCCTTCACTTACATGACCACCCCTCCTCCCTTCTTCCTTCCCTGTCTTTTCTGAATAGTGTGTATCCTGGTATGGCTATATCCCATTCATGGTTTTCTGTGTACCATGTTTCTGTTACAGCCACTATGTCCAGGTTTGTTTCTACCATTAATGCCTCCAGGTCTGGGATTTTGTTTCCCAGGCTGTGGGCATTTGTGCATAATACTTTCCATGTTTGGTCCCCTCCCCCTTACTCCCCTCTGTCCCCTTTTTGTGTTTGCTTGTGCACATGCGCAAGGAATGTTTTGGGACAGTATGACTTTTTGGAGGTGTGGGATCCTCCTGTCCAATGTAGTGCTCGGTGTAGCAGGCATGACCCTACTGCACCAATAGATACACGAGCTGTCTATGACAGCAGTTTGGCTGCAGGGGTCTTCAGTTAAAAGAATAGCACCACTGCAATCAGCAATGGTAACGTGTGTGTATTTAGCATATTGACATCAACCTTTTCCCTCCGGCTGCTAAAGAAATCCCGCCCGCTTCCTCCCTCTGCTGCTGTCCTCCCTGCTCCCTCGTTATGGCCCCCCCAAAACGCATTGTATGTGCCGATGGGCTGCCCAATCCCTGTCGGCTCCAGGCCCCCAAGAAACACCCAGGTAGCACTCTGGAAGCCCACCCCAGCATTCCCATTGTCCCTGTAAGTAGGAAAACCATCCCGCGATGTCATTCATTTTTTTTAAAACCTGTGAAAACAGAAAACCATCCCTCACTGTGTCCGGTGCCCCTTCCCCTAACCCCAACCCACCCTCTGTGCACCCCTTCTCCCCACACCCCCCCCTCACCCCATACTTACCTCCGGAGCCCAACGCGATGATTTTTGTGGAGCGGGAACACGTCTGCACTCTTGAAAGCAGACCGTGAACTGAAGAAATGCTGATAAGCTGTATCATGGCTAAGGCTGTAATTAATTCACAGTATGCACGAAATTCACGGATACCGTGAAAATCGGCAGGTTCCATGAATTTTGTCAAAACTGGTATAACTGTCTTCTTTTCATCTGCTGATTACCTCAACATTTAGTTAGTCATCTCCTAAACACTTAATATGACAGCATTGGAATCATTCAGTCATTTCCCAATTACTTAATCTATGCAGAATATCATGAAATCACGGATTGCTTAAGCACTGAACAGCTTAATTGTTTAATTGTGTGACTGGTTTCTTGATCTCAAGCTGTTTTAAATTGTTAGGTAGTAGCCCAGTTTTCCAGTATGCCACACAATGTCTCTGCCGCAAAAGCCTACCTTTGCTTCTAAACTCAGTAAAGTGTATGCCAAACATAGGTACGCCCAGTATGATAGAGGCACCTTTCAGGTTTCGGGTGATATCTTATTTTGCTCAACCTGCAATATACCTGTAGACTATTAACGAAAAGCCTCTTGCGACCGTCACCTCGAAGCCTCTTCTCATGTTGCCAAGAAAAGGAAACTTGATGTAAGCAAATACGCTGTAGCTGAGAAGCAGGTAACGGTATGAGAGCTGTTTCATACCAACGCTGAACATCCAGAAAGCAGAAAAATTGCACTATTCAATCTAGTTGAAGCATTTATTTATTTATTTATTTATTTATTTTTAATTTTATTTAAACAGCAGTTTGGAAAACCTTTGAGCCATAGGCTCATTTACAAAGGTACCTTGTCACAAGATTGTTCAAAAGATTTACTTCTGCTAATATTCCTTTGAATGCTGTAGATAACCACAGCCTACACTGTTACCTTGAAACCAATTGAAAATCAGTTGGACTGATTCCTACATCGCAGTGGCTGCGTTCAGAATATTTGCCAAAAGAGTATTCATTTCATGTGGCTGAGGTAAAAAAAAAAAGTGTTAGAGGCAGAAACAATTTCAACTATATGCGATGTGACAACTGATGCACAGGATCGATACATACTGAACATTGTAGCTTTACCTTCAATTAGTGCACTCTGCTTGCAAACAAGTAATCCCTCTGTGACCAAATTAGAACCTATACTACTAGACTGTACCGTTCTGGAAGCTACAAATTTCAAAACGGTTTCTCAAGCTGTCCTGAATTGTTTGCAAAAAGATGAAGTCCCATACACCAAAGTTGCAGCATACATCACAGACACCGCTACGTACATGAATAAGGGTTGGCTACAGAGTCTAAAGCACGTACTTTTAAATGGGGTCCACGTTACATGTTCTGTCCATCTATTACAGTAAATCTTCTGGGAGACATTTGGCGTAAAACTTTTACTGATGTCAACACTTTTGTTGTGGCTGTAAAAAAAGCATTCCCAGCATGCCCAGCTCGAAAGGCTCATTTTAAATAGTACCAAGCCAGCAAAGACTTGTCAGTCACCTTACCACCGACTCCTATCATCACAAGGTGGAACACCTGGTTCAAGGCAGTTTTCTATCATGCTGAACACTTCCCTAAGTATAGTGAATTTTTTAGAGATGAAAGCGGAGCTTGTGAGGATGTAGTGGCAATGTCAGCTGATCGAACTGTCACCACAGGTATCAAAGAAATTGGCGAGAACGCACCTCCTTTAGTTCATATGATGGAAAAGTACAAGGGTGAAGACGTGAGAGCACACTTGGTATACGACGAACTGCCTGATTTTGCTACCTTCCTTCAGGTTAAATCAGAAACTGCCATTAACTCACAAATTAAAAAATGTTTATCTGGCTGTTCAAATAAAATCACGGACTACATGACTGAACGTGGTAGATTTCATCAGTAGGCTGCCAAATTTTTTGCTGCAGTTAGAATTTTTAATTCATCGAGGGCATAAAGCCTTGCAATGATAGAAGAGGCAATTTGTGACAGCATTCCTCTATTTGATGAAAATATAAAGACAAGATCAGAGCTAAGATCCTACATTCAAGAGGTACAAGGCAGCACTTTCATATATTGTTTATTTATTATTATTTATTTAGCTTTTGTTAACCAGGTAAGTACACTAGACAAGCAATTTGCCTATTTTCAGGTACGACCCTGGAGAGTACAGGAAATTACATACTTACACACTTGGGACAACATGGTATATAATTAGGAACAGGTTACACATCATGAGACTACAAGGTAAGATTACACATCACATGACTAGGAACAGGTTACACGTCATGAGACTACAGGTAAGATTACACATCTTGAGATAAGCGTTGTATCAATTTTGGAGCAGTACAGAAATACTACATCTTAAGGGCCGGCAGTTTTGTATGGGTGCAAGGTGCTGACATATGTCACAGGTTTTTGACACCCATGAGCGATCACAATTTAAGATGGCTCCATAGGGAAGGCGCAGGCTGCCCTGCGGGGGCAGCACAGACCTGGGTTGGGAAGGTGTTCCAAAGTTTAAGGCACATGCTGCAAAGTCCCTTTCACCCATTTTGGCCCTAGTCACAGGTACCTTAAGTGTGGCAGACCCCTGAGACCCTAAGGTGATATATGACGAGGGGCAGTTTAGACCCAGCAAGCTTCCACCCTGAAGGGTACCGTGTTGAGGACCTTACCAGTGAAGCAGCCAAGGACAAAGTCAAAAGTGCTTTGTGGCGACAGCCAGTTTAGCTTGTTGTAGAGATCACAGTGATGAGTGAGCCGGAGGCCGATGGGTGAAGCAGATATTATTATAAGCCATGAGCCACCTGGAGATGGGCCTTAGTGGTGTAGCAAAACAGCAGGAGCCCATAACACAAAGAGGAGAGAAGCATCCCTCTTGCAAGGGGCAACACGCCGCTGGTGTGAGGTTGTTTTGCCCTGTAGGCCAGACCCAGTTTACAGTTGACTGTTTTACATATCCTCTGAATATGAAGACCGAGGTCAAGCTGTGGGTCCAGCATTATTCCCAGGTATTTGAAGTTGTCTGTGATAGGGATCGAGACATCTCCCTTACCGGATAAACAGAACAGCACACGGGCAGCCTTAATCTTAGCACAACAATACTCACCCAAATCAGGAACCAAAACTAAACAAGCACAAAGGAAATCCAAAAAACTTCTGATCATAGGAGACTCCATGATTCGGGGAGTTGATACCCATCTCCAGCCAGGGGTGATGGTCAGATGTCTCCCAGGTACATCAGCATGGAGAGACACTGACGCATTGCTAAAATTGTTCACAAAGCAAGGAGAAAACATTGATGTCCCTAGTACACATAGGGACTAATGATCTCGCCAGCCGGTCAGTTGTGGAGACCAAGGAACACCTGACTAAGCTGGGTGACAAACTATCATCTATTTCGTCCGGCATCTCCTTCTCTGAGATCCTGCCAGTCTGGGAGAAGGGAACAGATGGACGGAAGGTCAGAAAGGAGAGATAGGGGAGCTAAACACGTGGCTCAAGGACTGGTGCCAGGAAAAAGGACACAGATTTGTGAGGAGACTGGCAGCAGTTCTGGGAGGCGAAAGTTCTTTAAATTTGATGGACTGCATCTGACTAAAGAGGAGTCAGTGCATTGGGGCAGAAGTTTGGCGTCTTTGCAGAATATTTAAACTAGCAAATGGGAGAGGGTGCAGCACCCCATCTACGCGAATGGGAAGAACACCCCTCCCCCCTCAGCTAGTGGTCAAACAGGAATTCAGCGTGTTTGCCATTCATTTGCATCACCAGGTAAGAAAAAAGGTTTGTCTCCCCATACGATGCACAGGGGTAATGCCAAACTTCACCCAACAACTAACACACCAAAATCTGGCCAATGGAAAATCATGTACACAAATGCTCACAGCCTGGGAAATAAGATCCCAGACCTGCAGGCAATAATGTCAGAGGCTAAACTGGACATAGTAGCAATTAGTGAGACGTGGTTTACCAGTAACCACACTTGGGAGACTTCAGTACCTGGCTATGTATTGTTCAGAAGAGACCGAGGTGCAAAAGGGGGAGGTGGCCCTGTATGTTAATGAAAATATCAAAGCTACAGAAATTCAGAATACACATAAGGAGCCAGAAGAACTGTGGGTCACCCTGGAAACAGGAAATGGGACAGCCATAAGAACTGGGTTGTCTACAGGCCCCCAGACCAGAGGAGGACATAGACACATTACTGTTAGAAGATATACAAAACATGACAGCTAAAGGGAGGTTCTGATAATGGGAGACTTCAACATGCCAGATATAGATTGGTCAATACCAGCAGGAACATCTGCCAGAACTAGACTCATAGTGGATTCCCTGCAGGGGGAGGGCCTCAAACAACTGGTACAGCAACCCACAAGAGACAGGGCTATCCTAGATCTAGCACTGACTAACAAAGAAGGGATCACAGATCTCCAGGTAGAAGGTCACCTGGGGTCCAGTGACCATCACATGGTATGGTTCAATTTGGCTACTACATCTAAATCATCCCATTCCAAGGCAAAAATATGGGACTTCAGAGGAGCTGACTTTGATAAGATGGCCAACAGAGTTAAGCTAGCCCTGAAAAAAGAAACACAGGTGAGGAGGTACAGGGCAAAGTGGGCAAGCATTAAGGATACAATACTTGAAGCAACATCCCATTGTGTAGACAGAAAAGGAAGTGCAAAGAAGAAGGAAACCACTTTGGTTCTCAAATACAGTAGCAGAAAAGGTCAGAGCCAAAAGGCTGGCCTTCAGAAAATATAGAGGAACACAGCGGGATGAAGATAGGGAGCATACCAAACTGCCCTAAGAAGCAGGGCAGTAAGGCAGGCAAAGTCCCAAACTGAGGAAACACTAGCACGAACAGTAAAAGAAGGTGACAAGACTTTCTATAGATACATTAGTGAAAAGAGAAAGTCCAGAGGGGTATTGCTAAGCTTAATGGAGAAAAGGAGCATGTGAGGAGGAGGACCCTGTAAAGGCATCTATCCTAAATAGATACTTTTGCTCAGTATTTACTGAAGAGAAGGTAGGGCAGGGCCCACAGCTCAGCATCATGGACACAGGGGGAGGGAGGTGAGCACTACTCCCTTCACAAAAGAAAGGGTCCTACAAGAGCTTGCTAAGCTCAGGGTGGATAAGGCAATGGGACCTGATGGCATACATCCCAGGGTACTTAAGGAGCTAAAGGAGGAACTAGCAGAGCCATTAGCAGAATTGTTTAGTGAGTCTCTGAGCACAGGAGAGGTCCCAGAAGACTGGAGAAGGGCTCATGTGATCCCGCCCACAAGAGTGGTAGCAGGGAGGAGGCGGGAACTACAGACCAGTCAGTCTTACCTCAGTAGTGGGCAAGATTATGGAGGCACTCCTTAAGGAAAGGATAGTGCAACACCTGGAATCCATAGGGGCACAGGATCCAAGACAGCATGGGTTTACAAAGGAAGGTCCTGTCAAACTAATCTCATAGATTTCTTTGACTGGGTAACCAGAGTGGTGGACCAAGGGGAGCAGTTGATGTCGCCTACCTTGACTTCAGCAAAGCTTTTGACACTGTTCCACATAGAAGATTGATAAATAAGCTAGGTAGGCTCGGGTGGGTCAGAAGTTGGTCAACTGGGTGGCAAACTGGTTGACTGGCAGAAAACAGAGTGGTGGTAAATGGTATACAGTCAGAAGAGATGCAAGTCACAAGTGGGTACCTCAGGGATCAGTCCTGGGGCCAGTCCTATTCAACATCTTCATTAGTGACCTCGTAGATGGACTAGAGGGTAAGGCTTGTCTGTTTGCAGATGACACCAAGATCTGCAACAGAGTAGATGATCCAGATGGGGTGGGCAGAATGAGAGAGATCTGGATAAACTAGCAAAATGGTCAGAAGAGTGGCAACTGGGGTTTAATGCAAGAAGTGCAAAATCATGCACATAGGGAAGAGAAACCCTGAAGCCACTTATAGGCTGAGGGGAGTTGCTAGCAGTCACAAAGGAAGAAAGAGACTTGGGCATCATCATCACTGATGACCTAAAATCATCCAAGCAGACCTCTAAAGCAGTAGGTAAGGCTAGGGGGTGTTAGGGTGTATTAGTAGGGGTATCACAAGTCGTAAGAGGGAGGTAATAACCCTTTGTACAAGACATTGGTTAGGCCCCATCTGAGTACTCATGGCAGTATTGGAGGCCACACCTTCACAAGGACATTAACAAATTGAGGCAGTCCAGAGAAGGGCAACCAAAATGGTGCAGGGACTGCATCAGAAGACATATGAGGACAGATTAACGGAGCTCAATATGTATACCCTTGAGCAAAGGAGGGAGAGAGGTGATATGATCGAGACATTTAAACACCTTAAGGGCATAAACAAGGTGAAAGAGTCTAACATGTTTAAATATAAGAAAAATTGCAGGACAAGAGGACACAGCATGAGATTAGAGGAGGCCGATTAAGGGGAATGTGAGGAAATTCTTTTTCACAGAAAGGGTGGTAGATGCATGGAATAGCTTACCACAAGAAGTGGTGGCTATGAATACAGTGCAGGGCTTCAAACAGGCATGGGATAGGCATAAGGGAGCAATACAAATGACTATGAATAGATAGGTCACTGACAGAGCAAAGGCCGATGGCACATTTATAAGGTAGAAAAAGAAATGGGCAGACTGGATGGGCCTTGCGGTCCTTATCTGCCATCAACTTCTATGTTTCTATGTTTCTATGTTTAGCCCAGGACCCAAACAGCATAGCCTGGGTTTTTTTTTAGGTTAAGGACAAGCTTGTGGTTCAGGATCCATGCCTGAATGTTTGTAAGGTCTTCACTTAGGTGTTGATTGATGAACCCCACCTCATGGGAGTGAGACAGGATAACCAGATCATCTGCGTAGAGAATTGGTTTACAGTGGGAACAGGGATCGGGACATCTCCCTTACCGGATACACAGAATGGCACACGGGCGGCCTTAATCTTAGCCCGGGACCCAAAGAGCATGGCCTGGGTTTTTTCTAGGTTAAGAACAAGCTTGTGGTTCAGGATCCATGCCTGAATGTTTATAAGGTCTTCACTCAGGTGCTGATTGATGACCCCCACCTCATGGGAGTGAGACAGCATAACCAGATCATCTGCGTAGAGAATTGGTTTACAGTGGGCATTGTTGGGTTCTGGCAGGACTGTAAAGAAAGATTCCCAAACTTGTCAAGCATTGCTCTTAGCTGTTTGAGTGTACCTGTTCATAATGCCAGTGTTGAGAGATCATTTTCTCATTACGGTTCTATGTTGACTGATATTTGACATAGTATAAAGTCTGAATATCTAAAGATGTATTCAATGCTGCAGCAAAATAATTAATGTATGTTTAGTGTCACAAATGCACTTTTTTACCTGATTTTAAATGATTGTAATCAATTTTAACTGCTGTTTTTTTAGTTGTGCAACTTATTTTATATTTATTGAAGTAAAAACGAAATTTGAAATTAGTGATGTATCTGTGAAATTATTTAGATTTGCCGTGCAAACGCCATGAAATCATACCTTTTTTTCCGTGAATAAAATATAGCCTTAATCATGGCATATATAGTTTTTTTTCAAGTTAGGTGGATATCTCGGCCATTTTTGTGAATTTTGGTACCAAATTTTCAACATGGGGTTCTTGGGACCCTACTTCATGAATTCAGTCACTGTCATGTGGTTATTCGGTCCCGAAAGGTGATTTTACGATCACTACATGGAATCGCCTTTCAGCACAAAGTATCGAAATGACAGTGTCACTGTTCATGAGGTGGGCTCCTAAAATTTTATGCGTTGCAAATTTGGTGAAAGAATTCCAAAAAATGACTGTTATGAATGTCCGTTGTGCAGTTTCCATGCACACTCGTAACTTCGAGAATTTGTAATATTTCCACTCCAGATTTTCAACATTGCCATTTTTGCACACCTCCTTATAAACAGTACAGCTGTCATTTTTCACATACTTCCCTAAAGGTGTTTTCGCACATCTGGTGCACAATGGCACTGTTGCTGTGGGAAATCAACATTTGGGACAGATTAAGAAAATCATAGTGACACTGTTCATGAGCAGAGGTCACAAAATGCCTAAGTTGAAAATTTGGTGAAAGAAGTCCATGAAAAGACTCTGTTACGAGTGTGCATTGCACAGTTTCCATGTACACTTGTAAGTTCAAAAATTTTCAATATTTTCACTCCAGATTTTCAACATTGCCATCTCTTCACACCACCTTATGAATGGTAAGCTGTCATTTTTCAGATCCTGCCAGAACTGTGTTTTCGCAGATGTGGTGCACAATGATGCGGTCACTGTGGGAAATCAATGTTCAGGACAGATTAAAAAAATCACAGTTCCACTGTTCATAAGCAGAAGTCCCAAATGCTTTTATGCAGTGGGGGTCACAAAAAGGCCAAGTTAAAAATTTGTAGTGCAAATACCAGCAAACGCCCAGGGCATTCGGGTAAAGTATTATAAGTGCCAAACACCACCTGCAAATGAACATTCGGCATTGACAAATGCTTGTTGCATTTTGTCCTGTTATCTGTTTTCTCTCCCATGTTACCTATGCAGGCTTTCTGTTTACTTGGTGGTCTTTTGCTCCTAGTATTCTCTTTTATGACTGCTCCTTTCTATGGGGGGGGGGGCTATATGGTTTTCCCTGCCTGCTTTTGCCTCCCCCTGGCTAGTTTAAATAGTTGCAGATGAAACATCCAGATCTTTATGGCGCACCCTGAGCTGAGCCACAATTATGCCTGATTCTCTTTCTTCTGCTCAGCTGTTTTGAACTTACCAACATGACGTGCCCCTTGCTTGCAAAATAAATAAATGCGATGGCACGAACGACAGGACTTATGGCTGCAGATTCTTATGAAATGGTGATTGGTACCAAAACCGCTGCAGCCTTGTTAGAGAAGGAGACAGTCTGGATGAAGTGATAGTCTGCTGGGAAGGTAGTCAGAAGTATGGGGGGCGGTGGTTGTGGAGACACAGGACTGGAGTGGATTCAGATCTGTATTGCTTGCCTGCTTGTCATTAGAAGGGAGAAAAAAAAAAAGTGAAACTCAGCACTTAAATCCCAGCATGTAACACATTAAATGGAGGAGCCTGTATATGGAGAATGCAGCTCAGACAGAAGGCCCCCAGAACATTATGGACCATAACACACTAGCGTAGTTTGCTTAATGGTAAATTCCAGCCTTATCATGGTCAGATTTACATTGTCATGGACCCTATGCACAGCAGTATCCATGGGCCCTTCTCCAGCATCACCTGACCCACTCCCCCAAAAGTGGTGCAGCGGCACCCTCCAACTGGATCAAAGGACAGCACACTTTGGCAGTATAGCACCTCCCCTGTACTGCATGGGCATGACTGTGTTAAGGGTTACTGAGACCATCTTTGTGTTGGACTAAAACCCATGACCCTCTGACCCAGAGGTAGATGCTGCCAATTAAGCCTCTAAATATCATGGCATGGTTGCCAGCACTGAGAGACATATGTTAAACCCAGTCTTGTTTAATCTACAAAAGGTTAAATCAGACTAGGTAGTAAAATCATCAGAATGATCCATTTCAAGCCAACTGAGCAGCCATGAGGGGGGTATGTGCACATTAAGAAGGTTTTCCTTCCCAGACTGTTCCTGAAATCATTTAAAATTGTATCAAAACTCACTGTAATTAAAAAAAAAAATCAAAACTGGATATTTAAATGCTATTCAGGTCATTTCTCACACTGACATGGTGCCCATAGACATTTTCTAAATTATACTATGTGGGCCCGGCTGGCAATTTGAGCAGTCTGTGCACCCTGCAATCAACTGATTGGAGGAATATATTCTCTGAACATATAAGGTGGATGTAAAGGGCTGGCTGGGGTTCCACGAGCAGGAGCCATAGAGAGATGGCCACCTAAAAGAACTGAGCCTCGGGTAGCAAACAATCCAATGCCATCCATGATCCAAACAACACACTTTTTGAAAAATAACTTCACATCCTAATAGAACAGACCCTATGCTAGAAATTGAGTCATGCATTGTGAGGTTTAGACGACAACAGGAAAGGTAAAAATAAAATGCTAGAACTTGCTGCAACTTTAAACAGTGCTGAATGAACTGTAATAAATGCTGCAGCCCTTCCTCCCTGCTGAACTGAGAGAAATGTTTTTCTCTGAGAACCTAAGAAATTGAAAGCATAAAATTAACAATGGCTAACTTTTCTTCTAGGTTGCTTGAAAGGACAGAGCAAGGAAAAGGATTAAGGCTTATTTTGGTTAGGCAGATTTACTGTGTGTTGTTATTCTTATGTTGTACTTACAGGGATTTTCACTGTTTGCTGCTAATATTTTATTGCTTTATTTTTCTCTGATTCAGGTTGTTGCTGGGTATACCTTCTGCTGCATTATTTCAGGGTGTACCTACAGGTGTGTGCTTACAGATTACTGCTGTAATCTTCTGATTCAAATGGTCCTTTGCAAAGTATATCTTCTGTTACTGCTTTATTTTTCTCTGCAGCAAAGTGTTTCTTACATTGTACATCTTCTGTGAAATTATTATAGGTGGTGCTTTACATGTTTTACATTTTTATCTATCATTAGATAAGCTTTCAGGGCTACTGCATTTGTTGCTGGCTGATTGTTTCTGCTCTTACTTCCTTGTTTCTTTCGTCCGTGGTTCTACTTTTTCCATCAGGGGAAGGGCCTAGCCACCCACCCCAAACTACACTCCTTTGATAGGGTAGCACAGTCGTGACATTTCCTGTAGCAAAGCAGGAAGGGGCGGATCAGAGGGGTATGCACACAGTGACCTCATTTCCAGAGGCACTAGTAATGTAACTTGTTATGATAAGTTATACAAAAACAAACAAACAAAGAACAAAATCAAACTTTTGCTTTCATTTTCTTCCTTCTAATTACTCTGACAAGGTTATAAACCCAGCAACTTATCTGGAATGGATATCATTAACTGCAGATACTGCAGAACACTTTTCAGAAGGGCAGTTTTACAGGATTTAGGACATTGTCCTACATGCTAGGCCATTGGAGATCTAAGGGCTCAGCTCCAGGCAGCATGGGCAGAGATTGCACGCCTCAAACTGCATATTCAAGAGGAAATATATTATAAGAACTGCCCGCTATTTTCCCAACATCCAACAGAAGCACCTCGACCGCAGAAGGTAGTTGGTCCGCGAGGCTGGCAGGCGGTTAGGAGGGGCAAATCGGGTGCCCCATCACTCAGTGCACGCCAACACATCACCTCCATAAACCATATGAAAACTACAAACAGGTGTCTATCTCCAAAATCAAACACAGGGGCAGAGTACACTGCAGAGCAAGACACTGCAGCACAGGAGCTAGCCCAACAAAACTCACCCAAAACAGGAACCAAAACAAAAAAAGCAAAAAGGAAATCCAAAAAACTTCTGATCATAGGAGACTCCATGATTCGGGGAGTTGATATGTATCTCCAGCGAGGGGTAATGGTCAGATGTCTCCCAGGTACATCAGCATGGAAAGACACTGACCACATTACTAAAATTGTTCAGGAAGCAGGAGAAAACATTGACGTCCTGGTACACATAGGGACTAACAATCCCGCCAGCCGGTCAGTTGTGGAGACCAAGGAACACCTGACCAGGCTGGGTAACAAACTATCATCCATTTCATCCAGCATCTCCTTCTCTAAGATCCTGCCAGTCTGAGAGAGGGGGACAGATGGATGGAAGATCAGAGGAGGGTAGATAGGGAAGCTAAACATGTGGCTCAAGGGCTGGTGCCAGGAAAAAGGACACAAATTTGTAGGGAACTGGCAACAGTTTTGGGAGCGAAAGTTCTTTAAATTTGATGGACTGCATCTGATTAAGGAGGGAGTCAGTGTATTGAGGCAGAAGTTTGACGTCTTTGCAGAATATTTAAACTAGCAAATGGGGAGAGGGGTGCAGCACCCCATATGTCGAATGGGAAGAACACCCCTCTCCCCTCAGCTAGTGGTCAAACAGCAGTTCAGCATGTTTGTAGTTCATTTGCATCACCAGGTAAGGAAAAAGGTCCAGCTAACCATATGATGCACAGGGGAAATGCCAGATCTCGCCCAACAACACACCAAAAAATGCCGTTATCCACCATGTAAACTCACTAGCTTCAACACGATCCTCCTGTAAAACCAAGTTGAAGGTACCTAGGGCAAGAACCTCTCATGGACAACGGGCTTTCCTCTACCATGCCCCTTCTTGGTACAATTCCCTCCCTGCCAGTATCTCAGACACCCCCAAAATCTCTTGCTTTAAAACTACCCTCCAGAACCACCTTATCACTACTTGCAGCTGTTGCTGTTTCTATGCTATCTTGCTCACTCTCTGACAAAGTCCCCTGTTGGCTGCTCAAATCCTTACCTTCTCTACCCTTGGTTCCTGTTACCTCCCTGTTGACTCCGCTAAAACACACTGTATTGATATCCTATGTTTTTCTGATGTTATTTCCCTGAACAATGTTAACTTCACCAATCCTGTATGTTGTAAATTGTTGATCTCATTTGTCCTCCTGTAGCCTCAAAAAAACTACACTGTTTCTCTGTACCAAGTTGTTATCACTGTATTGTCCTCTCTGTGCCGAGGTACCTTTGTAAACGAGCCTTTGGCTCAAAGGTTGTAAACTGATGCTTAATAAATAAATAAAATAAATGTACACAAATGCTCGCAGTCTGGGAAACAAGATCCCAGACCTGCAGGCAATAATGACAGAAGGCTAAACTGGACATAGTAGCCATTAGTGAGACATGGTTTACAAGTAACCACACTTGGGAGACTTCAGTACCTGGCTATGTACTGTTCAGAAGAGACCAAGGTGCAAAAAAAGGGGGGGGGGGTGGAGTGGCCCTATATGTCAATGAAAACATCAAAGCTACAGAAATTCAGAATGTACACGAACAGCCAGAAGAACTTTGGGTCACCCTGGAGCCAGGAAATGGGACAGCCATAAGAACTGGGGTTGTGTACAGGCCTCCAGACCAGGGGGAGGACATAGACACATTACTGTTAGAAGATATACAAAACATGACAGTTAAAGGGGAGGTTCTGATAATGGGAGACTTCAACATGCCTGATACAGATCGATCAATACCAGAAGGAACATCTGCCAGAACTAGACACATGGTTAATTCCCTGCAGGGGGAGGGACTCAAACAACTGGTACAACAACCCACAAGAGATAGGGCTATCCTAGATCTAGTACTGACTAACAGGGAAAGGATTACAGATCTCCAGGTATAAGGTCACCTGGGGCCAGTGACCATCACATGGTATGGTTCAATTTGGCCACTAGAATTAAATCATCCCATTCCAAGGTAAAAATATGGGACTTCAGAGGAGCTGACTTTGATAAGGTGTGCAACAGAGTTAAGCTAGCCCTGGCAAAAAGAAATACAGGTGAGGGGGTACAGGCAAAGTGGGCAAGCATTAAAGATGCAATACTTGAAGCAACATCCCATTGTGTTAGAGAGAAAAGAAAGGGCAGAAGAAGAAGGAAACCACTTTGATTCTCAAAAACAGTGGCAGAAAAGGTCAGAGTTAAAAGGTTGGCCTTCAGGAAATATAAGGGAATGCAGCAGGATGAAGATAGGGAGGCATACCAAACTGCCCTAAGGGAAGCAGGGAATGCAGCAAGGCAGGCAAAGGCCCAAACCGAGGAAACACTAGCACAAACAGTAAAAGAAAGTGACAAGACTTTCTATAGATACTTTTGTGAAAGGAAAAAGTCCAGAGGGGGTATTCTAAGATCAAAGGGGATAAGGGAGCATATGAGGAGAAGGACCATGTAAAAGCATCTATCCCAAATAGATACACTTCTGCTCAGTATTTACTGAAGAGAAGGTAGGGCAGGGCCCACAACTCAGCACCATGGACACAGGAAGGAGGGAGGTGTGCACTAGTCCTTTCACAAAAGAAAGGGTCCTACAAGAGCTCGAAAAGCTCAGGGTGGACAAGGCAATGCAACCTGATGGCATACATCCCAGGGTACTAAGAGAGCTAAGAGTGTAATTAGCAGAGCCATTATCATAGAAACATAGAAACATAGACTTTGACGGCAGATAAGGACCGCTTGGTCCATCTAGTCTGCCCATTTCCCTACCTACAGGATAGGCCGCAGATCCTAGTTAACCAACAGCCTATTTCTTCCTACCCCCCACAAGAATTGCCTTATGTCTGTCCCATGCATTCTTGAATTCTCCCACAGTTTTAGACCCCACAACCTCCTCAGGAAGGCTGTTCCATGCATCCACTACCATCTCTGTGAAATAATACTTCCTCACATTGCCCCAGAACTGCCCCCATCTTTAAATTGTGTCCCCTTGTTCTTGCATGTCTCTATTTCTGGAAGATGCTGTCCTCTTGGACTTTGTTGATTCCACTGAGGTACTTAAAAGTTTCTATCATGTCCCCCCTCTCCCTTCTTTCCTCAAGGGTATACATATTAAGCTCCTTTAGTCTCTCATCATACAGCTTCTCTTGCAGACCCTGCACCATTTTAGTTGCCCTTCTCTGGACTGCCTCTATCCTGTCTATGTTCTTGCGGAGATGGGGTCTCCAGAACTGGATGCAGTACTCCAGATGGGGTCTCACCAACTGTCTGTACAGAGGGATAACAACTTCCTGTTTTCTGCTGCTGATGCCTCTCCCTATGCATCCCATTATACCCCCAGCCCTCCCTACTGCCTTCTCACATTGCTTGCTAACCTTAAGGTCATCTGATATGATTATCCCCAGGTCCTTTTCCTTTTTACGTTCGCTTGTGCACATGCGCAAGGAATGTTTTGGGAGAGTAGCACACTTGGAGGTGTGCCTCTCCCATCCAACGCACTGCTCCTTTGAGCAGGGGTGGCAATCCACACCAATGGTTGCAGGAGCTCTGTATGACAGCGGTGTTCCTCTGCTTCAAAGGAAAGCACCGCTATACTGAGCGCCACACGCCCATCCCCTCAAGGCCACGCCGCTCCCCACGCGGCCATGCCACCCCCAAAGCTTTGTGCCACACTGGGAGCCCACCTCAGCATGGCAAACGTTGTTTTTCCGCGGGATGCCCAATCCCCATCGGCTCCACGGCCCCCTAGCCATCCTGCTGCCAGGCTGGGAGCCCACCCCAGCGTGGCAAGCGTTCAGTTTGTTTTGCCGGCGGGTGCCCAATCCCCGTCAGCCTCCTGCGCCCCCGCATAGTTTGCGGCGGGGTGCCCAAACCCCGTCAGCTCCTCGGGCCCCCAGCCATCTTCTGCCATGCTGAGAGCCCACCCCAGTGTGGCAAACGCCTCCGCCGTCGCGTTTTATTTTTTTAAACCTGTAAAATAAAACGGTCCCCGGCCGCCTCCCAGCCCCCTCCCACAACCCGCACCCACCCACTGCGCACTCCAGCTCCCACACCCCTCACCCCATACTTACCTCCGACCGCGCAACGATCTTGGTGGACCGGGAACACCTCTGCACTCTTCAAAGCGTGACCGCACTGAGGAAATGCCAGTAAGCTGTATAATGGGCTAGATAGGGGTTTCAGCTTTATGCATATCTCAGTAATTTTGGAATTTTGCACCAAATTTTCAACATAGGGGTTTTGGGACCCCTTCTCATGAATGATGTCACTGTCATGGTGTTAGTCGGGCCCGAAGGTGATTTCACAGGCGATGCAGTCACTGCGTGAAATCACCCTTGGCGCTCAAATATCGCCATGACAGTGACATCATTTGAAGGGTCCCTCATGCCCAAAGGCAGTGCCACCAAACTATTTCTGGCATCAGGGTGCACAGTTCCTCACTAGAGCTCATAAGTTCGTGAATTTTCAATATTTTCCTCCAGATTTTCAACATTGCCATTTTATCACACCTTCTCATGGGCTGTCATTTTTCACATCACCCAAAACATGTTTCCGCCATGTAGCTTGCAATGGCGCAGTCGGTGTCGAAATCAATGTATGGAACACATTAAGAAAATCACAGTGACACTGTTTATGAGCAGAGGTCTTAAAATGGCTATGTTGAAAATTTGGTAAAAATTCCTAAAAATGACTGTTTTATGAGCGTGCATTCAAGTTCCTACACACGCTCGTCGTTTGCAATTTTCAATATTTGCACTCCAGATTTTAAACATTGCCATTTTACCACACCTCCTCATGAGCAGTACAGCTGTCATTTTCACATCCTGCCCAAAATGTGTTTCTGCCCATGTAGTGCACAATGGCGCGTTCGGTGTGCGAATCAATGTATGGAACACAGTAAGAAAATCACAGTGACACTGTTCATGAGCAGAGGTCTTAAAATGGCTGTGTTGAAAATTTGGTGAAAAAATTCCTAGAAATGACTGTTTTACGAGTGTTCATTGTGCAGTTCCTATGCACGCTCGTAAGTTTGCGAATTTTCAATATTTTCACTCCACATTTTCAACATTGCCCTTTTTACCACACCTCATATGAGCACCGCAGCCGTCATTTTCCACATCTTGCACAAAACGTGTTTCGCCCATATAGCGCAATGGCACAGTCGCTGTGTGAACTCAGTGTATGGGACACATTAAGAAAATCACAGTGTCACTGTTCATGAGCAGAGATCTTAAAATGGCTATGTTGAAAATTTGGTGAACAAATTCCTAAAAATAACTGTTTTACGAGCGTGCATTGTGCAGTTCCAACGCCGTCGAAGTTTGCGATTTTCAATATTTTCACTCCAGATTTTCAACATTGCCATTTTACCAACCTCCTTATGAGCAGTACAGCTGTCATTTTCACATCCTGCCCAAAAGCGTGTTTCTGCCCATGTACTGCAATAGGCATGATAGGTGTGCAAAATCAATGTATGGCACACAGTAAGACAATCACAGTGACACTGTTCATTAGCAGAGGTTTTAAAATGCCAATGTTGACAATTTGGTGAAAAAATTCCTAACAATCACTGTTTTACCAGTGTGCATTGCACAGTTCCCACACACGCTCCTAGGTTTGCGAATTTTCAATATTTCCACTCCAGATTTTCAACATTGCCATTTTACCACACTTTCTTAAGAGCAGTACAGCTGTCATTTTTCACATCCTGCCCAAAACGTGTTTCTGCCTATGTAGCGCACAATGGGGGTAACAAAAAGGTCATGCTGACAATTTATTGTGCAAATACCAGCAATCGCACAGGGTATTAGGGTAAAGCACCATACATGCCAAACACCACTGCAAATACCTGCAAGCGAACGTTTGGCATTGACAAATGCTTGTTTGCTGTTGTTACTACCTCCCCCCATTGTGTATTCTTCCCTTGGGTTCTAGTTTCCCAGGTGCATTATTTTGCACTTCTTTGCATTGAATCCAAGCTGCCATACTTCTGACTATTCCTCCAACCTTGCCAAGTCCCTTCTCATCCTTTCCATGCCTCCTTGTGTATCAACCCTGTTGCAGATCTTTGTTTCATCTGCAAAGTGGCATACTTTTCCTTCCAGTCCCCCTGCAATGTCACTTATGAAGACATTAAAAAGGATTGGGCCCAATACTGAACCCTGCGGTACCCCACTAGTAACCCCTCTTTCTTCAGAGTGGACTCCATTTACAATTACCTTCTGTGTCTTGCTGTTCAGCCAATGTTTTACCCAGGCTACCACCCTGGGACCCACTCCCAGGCTGGTTAATTTGACTATTAATCTTTTGTGTGGGACTGTGTCAAATGCCTTGCTAAAGTCTAGGTAGGCCATGTCCACAGCCCCTCCCTGGTCTACTACTTTGGTCACCAGTCAAAGAAATCTATTAGATTCGGCTTGACATGACCTCTCCGCTGTAGAACCCATGCTGCCTTAAGGCCCCAGCCCCACTAGCCTCTAAGTACTCAACTATTCTTTCCTTCAGAAGTGACTCCATCACTTTCCCTACCACAGAGGTCAAACTGACAGGTCTGTAGTTTCCTGTCTCTGTCTTGGTCCCACTTTAGTGAAGGGGAATCACATCCGCCTTCCTCCAGTCCTTGGGTACCATACCATCCTCCCATAATTTATTAAAAAGTGTAGCCAGTGGTTTCACTAGTCCCCCCTTAATTCTTTTAGAATTCTAGGGTGAATTCCATCAGGCCCCATTGCTTTGTCCACCTTCAGTTTTAGGAGTTCTTGCAGAACCCTTTCTTCTGTGAAAGGACTGGGATCGACCCCCTTATCAAGAGTGCTTCTGTTAATTGGATTAGGCACTTCCTCCTCCTCTTTTGTGAATACTGAGCAGAAATATTCTTTCAGTATCACTGCTTTTTCACTGTCCCCCTCTGCCCACCCACCATATCAGAACTGTTTAGTGAGTCTTTAAATATAAGAAAAATAGCAGGACAAGAGGACACAACATGAGATTAGAGGGAGGCCGATTAAGGGGGAATGTGAGGAAATTCTTTTTCACAGAAAGGGTGGTGGATGCATGGAATGGCTTACCACAAGAAGTGGTGGCTATGAATACAGTGCAGGGCTTCAAACAGGCATGGGATAGGCATAAGGGAGCAATACAAATGACTATGAATAGATAGGCAACTGACAGAGCAAAGGCCGATGGCACATTTATAAGGTAGAAAAAGAAATGGGCAGACTGGATGGGCCTTGCGGTCCTTATCTGCCGTCAACTTCTATGTTTCTATGTTAGTCTCTGAGCACAGGAGAGGTCCCAGAAGACTGGAGAATGGCTCATGTGATCCCGCTCCACAAGAGTGGTAGCAGGGAGGAAGCAGAGAACTACAGACTAGTCAGTCTTACCTTAGTAGTGGGCAAGATTATGGAGGCACTCCTTAAGGAAAGGATAGTGCAACACCTGGAATCCATAGGAGCACAGAATCCAAGACAGCATGGGTTTACAAAAGGAAGGTCCTGTCAAACTAATCTCATAGATATCTTTGACTGCATAACCAGAGTGGTGGACCAAGGGGGAGCAGTTGACGTCACGTACCTTGACTTTAGCAAAGCTTTCGATACTGTTCCACTTAGAAGATTGATTAATAAGCTGGCTAGGCTCGGGGAGGGTCATACTTTGGTCAACTGGGTGGCAAACTGGTTGATGGGCAGAAAACAGAGAGTGGTGGTAAACGGTATACAGTCAGAAGAGATGCAAGTCACAAGTGGGGTACCTCAGGGATCAGTCCTGGGGCCAATCCTCTTCAATATATTCATCAGTGAGGTTGCAGACAGACTGGAGGGTAAAGTTTGTCTGTTTGCAGATGACACCAAGATCTGCAACAGAGAAGATGCTCCAGATGGGGTGGGCAGAATGAGAAGAAATCTGGATAAACTGGCAAAATGGTCAGAACAGTGGCAACTGGAGTTTAACGCAAAGAAGTGCAAGATCATGCACATAGGGAAGAGATACCCTGAAGCCACCTATAGGCTGGGAGGGGAGTTGCTGGCAGTCACAAGGGAAAAAAGAGACTTTGGCGTCATCATCACAGATGACCTGAAATCATCTAAGCAGACCACTAAAGCAGTAGTTAAGGCTAGAGGGATGTTAAGGTGTATTAGTAGAGGTATCACAAGTCAGAAGAGGGAGGTAATAATCCCTCTTTATAAGACACTAGTTAGGCCCCATCTGGAGTACTGTGTGCAGTACTGGAGGCCACACCTTCACAAGGATATTAACCAAATTGAGTCAGTCCAGAGAAGGGCAACCAAAATGGTGCTAGGACTGCATCAGAAAACATATGAGGACAGATTAACGGAGCTCAATATGTATACCCTAGAGCAAAGGAGGGAGAGAGGTGATATGATTGAAACATTCAAACACCTTAAGGGCATTAACAAGGTGAAAAAGTCTAACATGTTTCAAAATAAGAAAAATAGGACAAGAAGACACAGCATGAGATTAGAGGGAGGCCGATTAAGGGGTAATGTGAGGAAGATCTTTTTCACAGAAAGGGTGGTGGATGCATGGAACGGCCTACCTCAGGAAGTGGTGGATATGAACACAGTGCAGGGCTTCAAACAGGCATGGGATAGGCATAAGGGAGCAATACAGATGAGTATGAATAGATAGGCCATTGACAGAGCAAAGGCTGATGGCACATTCATAAGGCAGAAAAAGAAATGGGCAGACTGAATGGGTCTTGTGGTCCTTATCTGCCGTCAACTTCTGTGTTTCTATGTAACTTAGAAATAAATGCCCAACATGGAAATGACAACGTTTATGCAGTTGAAAGCAGAGTAAACTACACAGAAGTGGTTGTCTCTAAACTGGAACTACATGAACAGAAACCAGATTAGCTACTTATTAGAAAAAGTTGATTTAAAAAACTTATGTTGGAAGAATAACCTGAGATTATGGAATACCTGGGGATGAGAAAGGGGACAGAAGCTGTTTTTACAAAACTTTCTTCCCAAACTTTTAAACATTAATCCTGAACAGCAAACAATTTCATTGAAATAGCTCACAGTTCTCTTGTCCCAGCACTAAAACAACAGGAAAAGCTAAGACCTATATAATTGCCTATTTCCTAAACTTCTCACAAAAAGAGCTCATTCTAAAAGTAGCCAGACATAGCAGAAATCTTAAAAGGCAAGGGAACCGAAAAAAACAGGTTACTTACCTGTAACAGTAGTTCTAGGAGTGGTGTATGTTGTTCATCCACACTTCTTGGCATTGTCCCTTTCCCCTTTAAATCTGCCAGAAAGTCTTCAAGCTGGCTCCTCCCACCCACCCGAATGGTATAACCCTTGGCTCCATCCCATGATGCCAGATCTTAGCCTGCTGGAAGCCAGGTGTGTGTATCGGAGCCGGGGAGGTTGGGTGGGTCCATGTGGATGAACAACATATACCACTCCTAGAACTACTGCTTCAGGTGAGTAACCTGTTTTTCTAGGGATGTGGATATGTTGTTCATCCACACTTCTTGGCAGACTCCTAGCAGTTCTCTGGGAGGAGGGAGGCAAGGTGCACACACCCTCAATATTTACTTGGGAAACAGAGATTGGAGAACTGAGGCCCCAAAACCAGCATCCCGGTGTGACTTAAGGTCAATGTGGTAATGGGTGATTAAGGTGTTTGCTGACTTCCAGGTAGCAGCCTGACAGATTTCCTGTATGGGGATGTGCCTGGAAGCAGCCACCGATGCAGCGGTATGGCGGGTGGAATAAGATCTTATCCCTCTGGGAGGCTTCTTGCCCGCCAACTCACAGCTTAGATTTATGCAAGATGTATCCATCTTGCAGAACATCCGCTTCTTGACAGGTCTGCCAGAAGTGGCTTGGCATAGAGCGCAAACAGCTGGCAAATCTCCCTGAATTTCTGCCTTCCTCTCCCTATAATAGGAGAGAGTTTGTCTCAGGTCCAAAGTATGGAGCCTGTAAGCAGCCTCAGAAGTGTAACTGGGTAGTATGCCGGCAGACCCAACACCTGGTTAAGGTGAAACTCTGACACCACCTTCGGAAAGAATTTCGGGTGGGGGCGCAGAACAACCTTGTCCCTGTGGAAGACCAGATAAGGGGAGTACACTGAGAGCACCTGGAGCTCCCCTGTCCTTCTGGTGGATGTGATAGCCACCAGGAAGTACGTCTTCTACGTCAAGTGTGAAGACCAGCAGTAGGTCCCACGGAGGTAGATGTTCACGCACCAGAGGGGATATGTGATTCAGACCTTTGAAAATGCACCCAGCCACTGTCTCCTGTGCCAACGTCTGCTGACCAGTCCATGCCTGATAAGCAGAGATGGCTGCTAGGTGCACCCCACTAGAACTGCCCTGCACCCCAACTCTAGTACTCTGTTGGCCTGGATAATGACCAACCACCCGGAAAATATTATCTCCTCTGGCATACTAGCAGATGTCATCACAGATCACTCTCTCACCGTTTGTATATGGGGTAAAACTAGGCCTTCCCCTTCTAAGCCTCGTTTTATCACTTTCCATAACTACACAAATTTTAACCATTCAGTCCTTCCTACTGGACATTGCCACTATTGACTGGTCCCCCCTTTTTAACTCTGGTGACTCTCAGACTACTCTAAATATATTCCTGACTCGCTTCCTGGAGGTCCAGAACAAACATTGCCCTCTTGTTATCCAACAGGTAAAAAATACACATACTAGGTGGCTAAAGTCCGACTTTCTCTCCAAACTGTGACAGCGGAACAAATCCTGGCTCCACTACAAAAGCATGGGGCTCCCAGCTGACTTAAATTCCTACAGAGCACTCAGAAACTCCTGCAAGAAGGAAATCAAAAGGGCCAAAACTGCCTATTGTAAGGATCTATTAACTAAATCATATGGTGACCCCAAAAAATTCTGGTCCCATATAAAATGCTTCTTAGGATGAAATCCTGCCCCCACTCCAACTGATATGTCTCTCAATGGCATCCACTACTGCAAACTTTTTCAATGCCCATTTCTCTGACCTCACCAACTAAACCTCATCTTTCCCAGCCAGACCGTACTCGAATGACCAACCTGATGTTGCTGGGCCCAAATTTCTTTTCAAATCTGTCACTCACCTGGAAGTTCTAAGACTACTCAAAACTATCTCTGGTTTCACTGCTGCTGGGTCGGATAACCTTGAACCCAAACTCCTAAAGCTCGCAGCTCGTCACATAGCAGCACCTCTTGCAAAAAATGTTCCCTCTCCCTTTGTCATAGCTATGTCCCAGATATCTGGAAAACTGCCAGGATTACCCTGTTTTTAAAAAAGGGGACAGTAAAAATACTTCAGACTATAGGCCCATTGCCATATTGCCTGTTCTTAGCAAAATACTTGAGAAGCTCGTAGCCACTCAAACCAGTGACTTTCAGCAGAAACAAAACCTTCTCACGTTGGCGCAGCATGGTTTCCTCAAGGGTCATAGCACCACCACTGCCTTACTCAAATTTATGTCCAATACCCTAGCAGCCGTGGACTCAGGTCTCCTAACGGGGGCAATTTTTATAGACATGACTAAAGCATGCGACATTGTAGATCATCCCATCCTTCTCACTCTTCTAAGATCACTAGCCTTCTCTCCAGGTGTGACTGCATGGTTTGACAGCTACCTGACAGATCGCACTCAACTAGTTAAATTTAACTCCATCTTGTCAGATTATTGATCGATCGATAAAATTCATTTTTATACAGGAATACATTTGTTGGGACAAATAGTCCCGTTTTCAACAAAGTTCTGTCATACAAAATAAAAAAAAAATACAAAATACAAAACATTTACAATACACAATCATAATTACTTAAAACAGGTACATGTTGATTTCAAATATTCTCTTATTTTGTGCTTAAAAGTGGGTAAGTTTTCAATAATCTTCAATCTTTGAGGCATTTTTTTCCAAAAATGAGCAATGGTATTCTGAAGCATGATATCACCATAATTGTTGTACGATCTGAATATAGGAATCTCACAACCAAAAGATCTAGTATGAATAGTTAGTTCTCTATCACCTTTAATTTTAATATGATCAAATAAACAGTGCTTTGGTTCACCTTTCATTATTTGGTAACAATATGTATACCAAATATACACTACTATAAATATTGTTGTGCCACAAGGATCTTTTCTCGGTCCCCTGCTTTTCTCCATCTTTATAAATGATATTACCTCAAACATTCCCCAGACTGCTTCCCTTCTATACGCTGATGACATTGTCTTGTATACCAGTGCAAAGAACATCTCTGAAATCAACCTACGACTTTCCCCAAAACTTTCAGCCAACTGAAGAGTGGTTGGTAAGCAATAGGCTTGTAAACAACTAACAATTGGCTGCGTCTACCACCCACCAAAATCAGCCCTCAAATCCCTTGAAGCCATCACAAATGATACGGTTATCAAGGTAACAACGGAGCAACTAATTCTGGGTGACTTCAACATTAACTGGGCCCAGGACCCTGGTCATGCCTCGAAGTCACTTACCCATGAAGCAGGTCTGACGAGGTCATCTCTGAACCGACCAGACTTAATTACAAAACTGGGAAACACACCACCTTTGACTGGGCTCTGGCGTCTAAACCCACTAATATACAGAGTGCGGGCACAATGGCAGACTCCCTGAGTGACCATTTTCCAATCTTCTGAATATGGAAAAACAAACCACCCAAGGTCCAACCTAGAATTCTCTCCGCCCGTGACTTCTCCAAGTTCTCTGAACTACAATACAATCGCTACCTAGGTAGTCTGGACTGGAACCCCATAAATCTTCTCCCTACTCTTACTGAGGCTGTGCAATACTTCCAGGACAAACTAACCACAGTGGCCAATCTCTTTTCTCCAATGAAGAGAATGAGGGCTAATGACAGTCAGCTGCTACAAGTGGATCTCTCCCTCCCTCAAAGCCCTAATGGCTACTCGGGGAAAAAGCCTGGAAAAAGTTTAGGCTCTCCTCCCTCCCAGCAGATCTCGCTGAATACAAAGCCCTAAGAAACAAAGCCAGGAGAGCCATAAAACTCGCTAAGACAGATTACTTAACACACCTCCAGAAAACCAGCCTGGGCAACCCCAAGCAATTCTGGAATCATATCAATGACCTGATCAAGGGCAGCAAAAAGGCTGAGTCCTGTCCCATGGAGATTAACGGTCAGCTCACAACTGACCCTTCTCAAATATCAGCTGCCCTTAACAGGCACTCCTCAGACCTCGAGGCCTATAAGACCTGCCTGTCTCCCCAGACTCTCCCCCCTACCTCAGATGAACCCCCTCACATGGAAAGACACCCATTTCACCTGAGACTGGCTAAATGCACTGAAGTACCAAACCTCCTAAGGAACCTGAAACCGAAAGGGTTAGGGGGACCCGACGGTATCAACCCTCGGCTACTCAAGGCAGGAGCTACCTCCTTAGCCTGGCCTATAACCATGCTCCTCAATCACTGAGGGAAGGAGCAGTCCCTGACCTGTGGAAACATGCCAATGTTGTCCCTATTCACAAAGGGGGGCTCAGGGAAAAACTCAACAACTACAGGCCCATCTCCCTCCTCTGCTCACTTGCTAAGGTGCAAGAAAGAGTCATCTACAATCAACTCAGGGACTACCTGGAAGCTCATTAGCTCCTTGTCCCTCCCAACATGGATTTAGAACAAACCATGGTACTAACACTGCCCTCATTAACTTCACGGATGAAGTTCTCAGGGCAATGGACAAAGGGATACCCACTGGTGCAGTCTTTATAGACTTATCCAAGGCATTCGACCTCGTCAACCACAACTTGCTGCGACGGAAACTGCAAAATATAGGCCTAGACAATCATGCCCTGAGGTGGTTTGGGAGCTACTTATCAGGCAGGGCACAGAGGGTCTCATGGAAAGAGACCATGTCTGACCCACTACCCCTAAACCAGGGTGTACCTCAGGGCTCAATTCTAGGCCCCCTCTTGTTTTCCTTGTTTACCAATGACCTGCGTACCCACTGCGGGGAGAGCTCGGTTGTGCAGTATGCTGATGATACTGTCATCTTCCGACCCCTGCGTGACGTGGTTGCTCTAGGCCCTCTACTCCAAAAGGATCTCACTTCACTAGAGACTTGGCTATGTAAGAACAGAATGGTACTAAATGCCAACAAGACCAAGGCAATGCTATTCGGGCCAAGATTCCTGGGATTTGACAGGTCCTCATCCCTCTCCTTAACCTCACTCTCTAGTAAAGCCATTAACGTAGTCCCCTCCCTTAAATACTTAGGCCTCATGTTGGATCAGAATATCACATACAAGAAACACGTGGACCAGGTCAGCAGGACCCTACATTGGAAACTTGGCACCCTGTACCGACTCAGGGACCAACTCATCCCTGAAGCCAGGCTCTCCATAGCTACCAGCGCCCTTCTACCCAACCTGACCTTTGCTGCCCCTATTATACAGGGCATGGCTAAACAAGAGATTACCAGGATGCAAACCCTATATAATAAAATAGCTTGTTTGCAGCCTTAGACCACCGAGATGTCACCACTGCTGACACTTTAGCCAATCTTCGTTGGCCCACATTGGTCGCCCACCTCCAACACCCCTTGCTTGTCCAGGCCTACAAGCTTCTCAAACCCCATGCTCCGCCAAGCATTGCCAGAACCATAACCCTCAAACACAACGCAAGGAACCTAAGGACCTGAGATAGAACGCTATTGGAAGTCCCTAGGGTAAGGACAAACGCTGGAGGAAGATCCTTTTCCTCCCAAGCAGCCTGCCAATGGAACAAGCTCCCTCCCCAGGTCCAGGCCTCCTTCTCACTCATGAACTTCCGCACCAGGCTTAAGTCCCATCTGCTGACCTCAAGCGCATGCCACTGTCATGGCACTTAAAGCTCCTAAGGTAATCCCCTCCTCTCCAACTCCCGTCTCCTAGCTTAACCTTCCTACTACCTGCCTTATACAGACTGCTCGCCAGAGGCCACGTGTAACCCCCTGAATAAACTATATGTAAAGTACTACCAATTGCTTACATGTCATGATGATAACCATGCCTGTACCATGCCTGCATCCACTGCTTTTCTTTTACCATGCCTGTATCCACTGCTTTTCTTTTACCATGCCTGTATCCACTATTTTTCTTTACTGTAACCACCTCATGATGTATCTCACAATGCCTCAAATGTTCCATATGCCCTTGTTCATTCTTATAACTTGTATTGCTATCCCGGGACGCCCCTGAAAAAGGGACCTTCAGGGCTCAGTGGGCCTACCCAGTCACCAAAATTTAATAAATAAATAAATAAATGTTTCTAAGACTCAAGCCATGCTGTTTGGTTCCAATGCTAAATGTAAACTCGCCCAACCCACTTTTAATGTCTCTTCTATAAATGGCTCATCTGTCGTGGTTGTCCCCTCCTTTAAATATCTGGGTATCACACTTGATCCAGCTCTCACATTTTATCTCCATATCCAGCAGACTTTGCAAGCTGACTAACATGAAACTTGGTATGGCCTACCGCTCCAGCTACGTACTCACTCCATCAGCTAAGCTTGCCATAGCTCATGGCCTACTCCTTCCATCACTCACTTATCGGGTGGCAGCATATGTCTCATCAGGTAAGACTAGTTTTCAGAAGTGGGATGTCGCATACAACAATATCTGTAGATATGTGTCCTCCTCACATCGACTAAAACACCACTGCCTCCTCTACACTGAGCTAGGATGGCTTTCTTCGGCAGCCTCCCATAATTATGTGCTCTGCTGTATCATAGATAATATCATCCAAATTCAAATGCTAATGCCACTGGTGGAACTATTTCTAAACCAGACATCCTGCTATGAACTACACTCAGCTGCCAATGCCCATGTTGTCATCCCTAGACATCACTCCTCCAAACGTGCTAGCACCTTCTCCTGCCGTACCCCAAAAAAATGGAACTCCCTCCCACTAACTATTCGTCTAGCATCATCCCATATCTCTTTCAAATATTGCTGCATGACCATCTTGCTGTCTCATGCTCTTGCTCCTGCTTCAAACCCCCTTAGCTCTGTACATCTACATAATATCCTCTAACCTAACAGCCTTTCTGTACTCCTTTCCTCAACAAAATAGTTCTGCACTGACCTCCTGTCTCTTATCTTGTTATAATTTAATTTTTAATTACAGCTAATCATCATCCCTTGCCTCAACTCAGTTCTTCCCATCCTATGCTATCCCACCTCCATATACTTCCTCCCTACCCCAATTATTCCTCTTTCTTTTGTATTCCATCTTCCTCGACTATTAGTTTGCACTTTTTGCTTGTTTTAGCTCAATGGACTGATACCTAAATGTTGCCTAAAGATTTTTTACTGTTGCTCTCCCATATTTCTATGTTATACAGTTTTGCAGAATCAGTTGTATCTATTTGTTCCACTACTTGCACTATATTACTATTTTCTATGCACCTACTGTTTATATGATTGTACTGTCATTGTTCAAAATGTTTGTTTCTGTAAACTCCCGGGTCATGCTGAAAATAGTCATTGCTATGGCTAGTGCACCTTACCTGGTCAACAAAAAATAAATAAATAAATAAGGGTCGATGACCGAAGACTCCCTTTGGAGAGCGACCAAAGGTAGTCTAGAATGTTAACCACTGGGCAGGACAAAGGGTCCAGGCCCTTGCCCTGACACCAAATGGAAAACCTTTTCCATTTGAAGGCATAGCACTTCCTGGTCGACTCATTCCTGGGTGCTTCCTCTACCGTGAGTACATCCTCGAAGAGACCCAAAGACTGGAACTCTAGCCGCACAGGTACTAGCCTGTCAGGTGCAGGGATTGAAGGTCCAGGTGGAGAACCTTCCCCTGATTGACTGAGATCAGGTCCGGGCATGCTGAAAGCCGCCTTGGAGGCCTGTTGCCGAGGCTGAGGAGATCTGGATACCAGAACTGGTGTGGCCAGTCTGGGGCCAGCAGGATCGCCTGTGCCTTGTCCCTCCTCACCTTGAGGAGCATCCTGTGGATCAAGGGAAATGGAGGGAAGGTGTAGAAGAAGCCTGGGGTCCACGGAGTTGAGAAGGCATCCCTCTGCAGTGAGCCCTGCTGAGGGAGGTGGGCATGAAACAGCCTCAGCTTCGTGTTTTCCCTGGAGGCAAACAGGTCCACCAATGGTTTACCCCAGTGGGAGAACAGATTGCAAGCTACCTCTGGATGGAGAGACCATGTATTGGATGTCTTGTCTAGGTGGCTGAGAGCATCCGCCAGTTGATTCCAGGCTCCTGCCACATGGATGGCTAGGAGATCTGCCTCCAGTCGGTTCATGAGTGTCCAGATGCGGAGTGCTTCCCTGCACAGCAGTCAGGAGTGTGTGCCACCCTGCTTGTTGAGGTAGTACATGGTCGTGGTGTTGTCCATCTGGATTTGAACCACTTGACCCCGAAACTGAGGAGTGAAAGCTGACAGTGCCAGTCTGACCACTCTGAGCTCCAACAGGTTGATGTGGTAACAGGACTCCTCGGGGGTCTGAAACTCATTGGTTCTGTTGTCCCCCATGTGGGCTCCCCAGCCCATGAGAGAGGCATCGGTCAGGAGGACTACTGTCAGCTCGGGGTGGACAAACGGGATCCCTTCCTGCAAGCAGTCTAGGATGGTCCACCACTGGAGAACGTCCCACAACTTCTGGGTCACAGTGATCAGCTGGTCAAAATGACCTAGGCGCTGAGTCCACTGGGCAGCCAGCTCCCATTGAAGGCGGCACATACACCACCGGGCCCAAAAGACCATGGAGGTGCAGGCCACCATGTAACCCAGCAGGTGCAGACAGTCCCGAGCAGGGTGCAATTGCCCAACCAGAAATGATCAGGCAAAGGAGGAGAGAACCTCTGCCCTGTCCACTGGGAGCCGGGCTCTGGCTCGGTGAGAGTCGAGCTCTGCTCCAATGAAACACATCGCCTGAGAAGGCATGAGCTCCAACTTGGCCTCGTTGATCTGGAGGCCAAGTTGAGAGCAGGTCTGGAGGGCCAGGTCTCTGGACCTCTCCACCTCCTGCTAGGTGGAACCTGCTAAGAGCCAATCATTGAGGTAGGGGTATATTTTGACCCCCCTACACCAGAGGTGGGCTGCCACAACTGCAATGCATTTGAAGAAGATCTGTGGGGCCGATGACAGGCCGAATGGCATGGCTCAGAACTCGTATAGGGTTTCCTCTGCTCTGAAGCAGAGGAACTGCTGGTGGGACAGATGGATTGGGAGGTGAAAGAGCGCATCCTGGAGATCCAGTGAGCAGAACCACATGTTTTGCTCCCATGGTCGTATGATCTGGGACAGAGTTACCATCCTGCAGGTGCGTGGCCTGAGATACTGATTCAGATTGTGCAGATCTAGAATGGGGCACCAGCCCCCCATCTGCTTTGGAAACAGGAAGTACCTGGAAACAAACCCTGGGTCTGGTGGAGGATCTGCCACTCGAGCTACTGCCTCCTTGAGGAGGAGCTGAGCAATGTTGTCTCAGAGAGCTGACTGGGTGTGAGCAGATACTCTCTCCTCCCATTGGGCTTGACTTGGCTTGGAGGGTACTGCTTGAATTCCAGAGGCAGACCCTGGCTGACCACTTCTAAGACCCACCTGTCTGTGGTAACAGCAGACCAGGTGGAAAGGAAATGGTGGAGCCGGCCCCCCATGGGAGGACCCAGAGCTGGCATCACAGGAATAGGGGTGGCAACCCCTATCCCGTCACTGGGCAGACTTGGAGGAAGAGGGTCCAGGGCCTGAAACTTGACCTCCTTTACAAGCCGGGGTAGATCTGGGCATGTGGCAAAGGTGCCAAGCCTGAGCCTGCTGCTGCTGCTGACCTCCCTGAAAGGAGAGTGGCATGGCCGCAGGGGAAGAATGCTGAAAAGCCTTCTCTTCTGCTGCTTCCTGGGACCAGAAGAACTCTGAGAAAAAGTAGCGTGCAAGGTGGCATTGGACTTCTCGATGCACTGAAGGTGACCGGCCACACCTGGGCCAAAGAGATCAGTACCCAGGAAAAGCACATCAGCCAGTTTGTGCTGGGTATCCACCGGGAAGGTGGAGAGCCTCAGCCAAGCCCTGTGGCAGGAGGCAACTGTGGCTGCCAACAAACGGGCACATGAATCCCCAAGGTCCAGGGCCATCTGGAACTGCTGCTTAGCAATGGCACAGCCTTGGTCCCGGACCTGCTTGACCGCAGTCTGCAAGTCCGTGGGGAGAGGTGGAAGAACTTTGTCCAAGGACCAAAAAGAGCATAGTAGAAGTGTGCCATGATGACAGCCAAGCTTGCCTGAAGGAGGCCTAAAGAAGAGGCCACATAGACCTTCCGGGCAGAGTGATCCAATTTCTTGGACTCCTTCTCCAGAGGTCTGTCAGTATCAGCAGAACTGCCTGTATATCTGAACACAGAGGTCGTCATAAAGCTCTCGGCTGAAGGGTGCTCTCTGAACCCTGCGAGGGACCCCATGGGCACCGCAAACGTGTGGACCATCTGGGCAGACAGAGCTGGATAGGAGGCAGGGTGCTGCCAAAGTTCGAGGGCTGGGCCAATGATGGCTTCAGCCACAGGAAAGGCTTCCATTGGGGTATCCCCTCTCTTGAAGATATCTGTGAGAGGGTACTCCACCTTTTTCTGGATAGGTTCCAGGGGCATCCCTGTGGACTCAGAGATGAGGCGGAGAATGCCCTGAAAGGATGAAGGGCTTCCTCTGTCACTAAATCACTAGCCAACTCATCATCCCATGGATGAGAATGAAGGCCAGTGTCATCTGAATCCGAAGTGTCCGGATACAGTGGTCGACTGCCCAGGTCATCCTCGACCCTTCTAGGGCAGTCGGGGGTGACAGTGACTGAAAGACATTGAGGAAGCCCGATGTCTGGCTGAGCTTTCTTAGAAGGAAGCTCCTCCCTCAGGCTGCTTAGGTGGCAGTTCCACCAGAATCGATGGAGGGACCGGATTAGACCAAACTGGAAGGGATTTGGATGGCTCCATGGGTGGGGGAACTGACTTTATCAGTTCCTGAGAGTCGGCTTCGGCCTAGGAGGTGAAAGCCAAATAATGTCAGGAGCTCGGGTCAGCTTGTACCCTGACAAAATCAGCTGCTGCCACATGAGGTCCTCATAGTTTCGACGGAGTTTCCTCCGAAGCCTCTCCTCATCCGAGGAGGACAAGGACGACCGGTGGCGTCGCCTCTTTTTGGCACACTTGTGTGCCATCCTTGGCCTATCAGTCGAGGGGGTCCGAGACCTCAATCGAGATTGGGCACACCGACTCAGTCGCTCGGGAGACGTCTGTAAGACCGGAGACTTCCAAGGGTCAGGGACCACTTCCTCAGTGGGTTTCCCAGCAGGCTGGGTCTTCTCATCAGGAAAGGAAAGGACTGGAGTCCGATTGAGGGAGTCATCGACTGGAGTCAGTGAAAAGGGTTGATCAGGTCGAGATTAATCTCAACTTTGTCAATCGAAACTTTGGTCTACTGGCCCAACGGCAGAGCTGAGAAGCCAGCATCCAAAGAGGCAATCTCAACCGAGGTCAAAAATGGCCTGCCCCTGGGGCCGAGGTCTCTCCCAATCCCAAGAACATCCTCATTGGGACAAAGTAGGTCCTGAGTCCCTCTCCTGCTTACAGGACCAAGAGGCGTGTGTGCCTGCAGAACCCTCACCCTTAGTAGGGAGAGAGTGGCACAACCCTCGGAAGGAACCCGAGAAAGTGGAGCCCAGGTTGAGTGGAACGAAGATGGCCCGAGAGAAAGAGTCCGCAGAGTAAGCCACTTCCTCCTCGAAGCCCTGCATGCTCTCCAACTGCTCAGCAGATCCCACGGCCATGGAAACCGCCCACCAGGCCTCCTTGGACTTTACGGCAGGCCTGCCCAATTTAAGACGTTCGAGATGGTCAACGAGGATGTTAGGTTGAAAAGCAAGGCAGAACTTGCAGGTTGTGGTGTCATGGCCGACACCAAGACAGTAGATGCACGCAGTATGTGAATCTGTACGTGACATCTTCTGGCCACACGGACACCGGCGAAATCCGGGGGAAGACTTGTCTTCCATAATTGAGAAGCAACAGTTGCAATCACTAATGCGAATAAGAAGAATTTTTGGAATAACCTAAAGTTTAGAAGCCAGGGCCTACAGGATGCAAAAGCACGAAGGAGGCAACCTGAATCTTCCAGTGGAAAGGAAGATTTGGCATCATGGAGTGGAGCCGAGGGTTATACCACCCGGGTGGGTGGGAGGAGCCAGCTTGAAGACTTTCCAGCAGATTTAAAGGGAAAGGGACACTGCAAAGAAGTGTGGATAAACAACATATCCATGTCTCTATAAACTAATTTTCCAAGACTTTTCATCAGAACTGTCTTACAAAAGGAAACAGTTTACTCCAGTTAGTCAAACTTTACAGCAACAAGATTACATTTATTTTCCCTAAAAATGGCAGGACAAACACTTTTCTGATCCAAAAGAGGCAATGAACTTACTGAATTCTTGAGTAAAATACTGCATTCTGCAAGAAATCTTCACAGCTCCCAGCTTAATTTGAAAATGGCTGTTCCCTTGCATCACTGAAAGAGAGATGTGAACTCTCACCCAGGAGGAGGAGTTGCAATTAAAAGGGAAACAGCCTGAGCCTGAGAAATTAAAAGGGTATCCTCTAATTGAAGCCAAATAAGTTAGAAAAGGGGGGCAGCAGCCAAGAGGAAGAATTAAAGCTTCAGAAACCCCATCCCCTATAAATTCCAGGAAACAAATCAGCTAGTTAAGGACAAATCCATGATTCCTGGAAATAGAGCATCTCATTTCTCCTGTCTGAAAGAATCTTGCCCCACTACTAAAGATGAGGAGCACATGTTGGGGATGAACACAGCCTGCCCTTCCCCAAATAATAATTATCATTGGGACGTAGAATGCAATACCCCAAAGTTGGGGTCCCTAGAAAACTCCAGTATCCCCAGGAAGATGCCCAGGTGCCCCTGATAATTCAGGAGCAAGCAAGGAGTAAGCAAACTTGCTGGCAGGAGCCCCATAAAAATAAATGGCAGCTTGCAGTTTAAAAGTTTTTTTTATTTGCTCAGCTTGGTTATCAAGATGGCATGAACCTGTGCCAGCTTAAGGTCCAGCTCATGCTGGCCAGCCAGTAGCTGCACTGGTTACTAGGGACTTGGCATCCTGAACACAGGGAGGGTTCAGGAGTGTGTGGCCTGTAGCAGCCATTAGTTTTTGAAAACAGTGTAGACTGAGGAGAGAGCCAGTAGCAGCAGAAGAGGAGCCAGTGACCAACTGGCCAGTAACAGTAGTGGGGACTTACTTCAGGCTTGCGGGCATGGGGTCCTTGCTGTATCCTGGCCTCTCATGTGAAGACATCCAGTCCCTGTTCTGTTGGTATGATGACCCATAGTGTCTGTGATCAAGGCAGCGAGCAGAAGAACTAGAGGTCAGCTGGCCATGGCGCAGGCTCTTTTTAGCCCTATTTGTTATTTTATTTAGTTAAAAGGAAAAGGTTTCCAGTCCCTCGACAGTGGCAGGTTGGGCCATCGGAGTGTCAGAGTGGAGCAAGTAACCAGTAAAGGCCAGAAGGAAGACTGTCAGTCATCTGGCTGCAGCCAAATCTCACCTCCTCCACCAGCCCTGCTCTCTGTAACTTCTCCCCAGGCTGCGGCAGTGAGTCAACACCATCTGATGGATGATGTCTGCCAGAACTAATTACTTAAAAGAAAAAAGGAAAGTGTTTAATCGCACCAGACAGTGCAGCAAGAGATGGCCACAGCTGTTTGTGGGGCTAGGGCAAGGCCCCAGAGACCACCTGAAGGCAGTATTCACAGGGGTGGGTCTATGTAAAGTAGATAGCTCTGGGAGGCAGAGTCAAAGGCTAAGCAGGCCCTGTATTCAAAAGTAAAGGCTCCAGTGAAGGAGCATGGTAGAGAAAGACCCCATCTTCAGATAAGTCAGCCAAGGTGGGCTACTGAACTAGGGCTAGCTAGCCCAAATGTTTCTTTTATTTATAAATAAGTAACAGGTGGGCCAGTTGGTGAAAAGCAAGTCATAACTGGAAAAGAGATAGTGCCCCCAGGGTGGAAAGGGATGGTTAGTAGTCAGATGGCCACCAGTAGCCAAATACGTGGCTAGTGTTCTAAACTGCACATTTTGCTAATTTAAGTGCACTAGAGTAGTAGCTCCAGTCAAAAGAAAGGGGAAGGGAGTGTGACAGCCAGTCAGCCACACCAGCAGAGTAGCTGCCAATGCCCTAGCCAAGGGCTAGGAACCTGTTCAGTGTATAACTGACCCATAGCCCCCTTAAGACACCAAACTTAAGAGAATCAAAGTACTCAAACAATTGCTAATGCACAGACCTAAGCACACGTGCTTTCATGAATTCATAAAGAAAAGCTTACCTTCACTGCTTAATTTGATTCTTTATTGTGCAAACGAGGTGCATAACATTGCAGTTTGCAAAAAATTACATGTACATACATAAATCTTAGAGGTAGTTGACTACATCATTTAAAACCACACAGAAAAACAAACACATGCCTGCACTACCATAAGTGCTCCCGCAGTAGCTTATTCTCTACAGCAATGTGCACCCGCAGATGCCGTGTCATGGATCGGCTAATCCATGATTTAGCACCATTTCTTTATGAATTCATGAAAGCACGTGTGCTTAGGTCTGTGTAGTAGCAATTGTTTGAGTACTTTGATTCTCTTAGGTTTGACGTCTTGTGTAATTTAAGCTACAGGCACCAAACTGGATACACACACAGAAGTGAATTGAGCCCCAAAAACGTCTGATTGTTGACCATAGCCCCCTTAGCCAGGAAGGAACAGTTAGCGAGGCATCTCTAGCATATAGGCTAGCTAGATTGCCCTCAACCAATACCTGGAGGTGGCCCTTTAACATCCACTTTCTATAACAGCTGCTCTAGGAGAGGCAATAAATAAGGGGAAAACCTGTCTGAAGCTGGATTTACCTAGCTACACAGGGACCCTGAGGGGCGTCCTTCCTCCCACAGGCACTTGTTTGGGTTCACCCTCCCATTTTCCTTGGTCAGGCCATTGTTTACTATATGTCCCACTTTTTCTGCCTGTCTGTGCAGCACAGAAAATAACGTTGCCCCCAGTGGCTCTCAGCTCCTTCCCTGTTAAATGTGTCATCTGGTCTAGCTACAGTATTTAATTTTTTAATGGTGCCCTATTCCTTGTCTCACTCTGGATGTTGTTCTGTCAGCAAGTGCCATTTGTTCCCAGTTGTTGGAAGCAGCAACAGGCAGCAGCAGGCACAGTACAATGCAAGACAATCCTTGAGGTCACGAGATAAAGTTGCAGAGTAGGGACCAGTACGGACTAAAAGTAAAAGTTGCACTGCAGCCTACCCAGCTTTGGCAGAGCTGCAGCTTTAGTGCTGGCAATTTGGGAATCGTGGTGGGGAATGTGAATCTCCTCTCCCAGGAATAACCTCAAATTATTTTGCATCCCAGAAAGACAGAAGCCAGGAATGAGCTACAACCGGAGGTGGGCAGATGAGGTTGCTCTGCCGACCCTGTGATGTTGACTTCTTTCTGACTTTCTTGCTCCTGACTCTAATAGGCATTGCACTAAGTAGTGGAAACAGCAGCCAGGTCATGGTTAATACAGTACATTGTTGATGCAACATCTCCTCTTTGTGTACCCATTTGCATTTGTGTCCAGTGGTCACCCCTACCCCAGTCACCACACTAGTGTAGATTATTAATTTCCCTGATGTCCAGTGGTCCCCCACCCTTAATATCCCACTGGTAAAAGTTCTTAATTTACCTGTTGTCTAGTCCTACCCCATCCTACAATCACCTCACAGGTATAATAGGTTGTTACTATCCCTGATGTCCAGTGGTCCTCATTGTCTCCTGTAGATCCAAAGTCCCCTCATCATGACTCAATTAGTTCTTACTGATACCACTACCCCCTGGCCCCCAGGCTTACAATATATTTGCCAACCCATCACATTCAGTACAGACCCTCCTCTCAGCTCCTCGATCAGCCACGAAATGGTTGACAGTTTGTGATCATGCGCTAACTGTACACAGCTGTTTATATAGTAGGCATGTGAGTGCAGATTGGTACTCTGTCCTCAGTTGGTGATAGAAGTGAGCTGAGTGTCTCTGCCAATTGCATTGGGAGGAGAGTGCATAAACACAGGGTGGGGGCCATGGTTGGTGGTGGTGGTGGGAGTGTGGGGACTGAGCAGGCAGGTATTGGGAACTTCTGATGTACAGGCTGGGTAGGGGAACCACCGAACACCGGTGAAGTGCCATATAACTGATGCTGAGAGCTCAAAGGGGGCAGGGGTAGGAGACAGAAGTGGCAATACCTGTTTTTGGGAGGCAACATCTTTTAGAGCCATTCACCAACTGCTCAGAGACTCACTAACCATACCATCTAACATATTATTTTGCAATCCTGCCCTGTGTTGGGGCTACAAAGTGTTGTGTGAGAGTCACTGACCTATGTAGCGATCACAGATTCTCTTTGAATGTTCTGATTTATGTGAACAACAGCAGTCCATTACTAGTAAGATAAAGACAAGAAAAAAATAAAAATATGGAATTCAGAGCTGTCCTCCATGAGATTGAAAATGTAGTTTCTCTTCACAATGCATTTACAGCACCGAGTATAATGAGATTAATACTGGTACCACTGTGCTACCACATGAGTCCAGTGTTGCTGTGAGAGGTGCCAAATACTGAATTGCCAAAATAATGCAGTACCATGGTGCTACCATTGTGCCAATGTTTGGGAGAGCTGACAAAAAATTAAAAATTACATAATACAATTGTACTACCAGTGTGTGTGTGAGAGAGAGAAAATTGTAAAAATTAACATAGAGATACCATTGTGCCAGTGTACTACCAGTGCACCAAGGAAAATCCATATGTTGCCTACCAGAGTACCACTGGATAGTACCATTGTGTATTTTTCAGCATATCACAGTATTGCCATTGTTATACCACTGTACTGTCATTGTAACAAATTCGGTAAGGGTGTTCAGTTTCCAAATTTTATCTTGGTGAGAAGTGATGGATGGATTAAATTCTAACCAGACTGGAGAGTGATCAGACAAAACTCTATGAGTGACCCCCTCCATCTGTAATGTCTGGCAAAAGAGTCTGACTGACTAAAAATAGTCCAACCTGGAGTAGGTCCTAGGTGCTGAAGAATAAAAGGTATACTGTACACCCGATCTGAGGGATGTAAAATCTGCCATGGATCAAACAAGCCCCCCCATATCAATCATCTCATGAAGAGCATGTTAAGCTGGGGAAAGCCTTAAGGTCTTATGCCTAGTCCTGTCCGGATCCGAGGTCAGAGTTAAATTCCAATTTCCAGTCAGGATGATAGGAACATGAGCATAGGGAGCCAGGTGAGCCAGTAGTTCAGAAAAAAATTCAGGGGAATCAATATTAGGCCTATATATAGAACCTAAGAGGATTTCAAAGTTATCAAGCACCCCTTCTATCAGTATATAGAGACCATGAGGATCTACATTCTGTAAAACCTGAAACTTAGTTCCTTTAAAATTAGGATTGCGACACCCCGGCCGTGGAGTTTCTGGCTGCAGAAACCTATCCAGCCGACAGTCTATAGAAGAAGCCCTTCTGCAGAGAGAAGGTGGCTCTCCTGGAGAAAAGCAACTTGACAGTGTAACAGTTGAAGGTGTCTTAAAATCTGAAATCACTTCACCCTAGAGTGGGCACCTTTAATATTCCATGTGACATATTTCATTACTGACTACTGGAGCTTGGGTATAATAATAGCCAGAGAAAGACATAGTCAAGAAATGGACTGCATAAGATTAAAAATAAACCACACCTCTGAGGTTCCACCCCCTCCCAATAAACTGTCCCTAATGTAGCCTCAACCCCCAGAAGGAAAAAGTGTATAATACAGTGACAGTATCTTGAGCCATTACCAAATGAAGAATCAAAAGGGGAGACACTAGCCATCACCCTACAAGGGTTAACATAGGAAGTCGAGCCTGCATGAGTTCCCCCCCACAATACCAAATAACACCCAAATTGAAGAGATAAACCCTGGAGCCCAAAACACAGTAAAAAATGTAATCCCCCAATCCTAACTACTGATCCAACATGCCTCTCAGGACCAGAATGCTATTATATCACCCACACCATATGGTTCCCCCACCCAAATACAAAGTTTAGTACAAGAAAAACAGTAACATTCACTAACCTTAATGAAAAAAGCTAAGGTGTCCACAAAAGTCCAAAAGCACCTCCCCCCCGAACTCCAAATAGTAGTTGGGCAGTACTGAAGATATCATAATATGAAAACCAAACCAATATTACTTCTCCCTTCTTACTTGAGAGAGAGGAATTAAATATAGATAGTGATAAGCAGTTGTAATAGATTAACTTTCACATAATTCTTAAAGAGAGTTGACAGGGCTGCTAAATGAGCAATTAACACTTCTCCCCAGAGAAATAAAGTAACACAGCCCTATAATGCTGCCCCTCAAAAAAGGGAAAGAATATGAAAAAGGCAAGCTTAGAAGGTCCCACATATGTATAGCAAAAACCTGGTTAAATGGCAATACTAGAACACCTAAATAATGTCCAGGAGGCAAACACCTGAATAACATATAAAAATTAAAAAAAGTCCAGCTGGGTTTCATGCCAGTCCATAGAAGAAGGATTATCCATAGGGGAACTCAAAGCCAACTCCAGTTTTAAGAGGAGGTATCAAAACCAGTATTTTGGTAAGACCACGGTCTTGTCACTAGGTGGAGCCAACAGTTCATAAAGCAAGGAGAATTACTTGCTACAAAACAAAACAAAAAACAAAACCGTGAGTCTCTCCAAGGGAATGAAAGATGGTTTGGACGATACCAGGTGTAGTCCACAACTGCACTGAACTCACAGCATCTAACATGAACCCCTCCAGATCCCAAGGCAAGCAGATCTGCAGCTCTTGATCCCCAGGCTCTGTTCAGCTTTGATAGGGACCAAATCTGTGATGCTTAAATGTCGCAGCAAAGAAGGAATGTATACAATTAAAATCTGCATCCTCTTGAGTGTAACAAGGCCTCTTTTCAACTGAGAGAAACTTACAGTTCAGAGCATGAAGTAAGTACATTAACTAGGGGCCAATTTCAGGTGTAGATACAAAGAACTCTTGAAAAGTCTATCCTTTAAACAGTTCAGGGAGTAAGTTTCGAAAAGCAATGTTGCCTGATCAGCCGAATGAAAATTGTGCCATTTCTCACCTTGATAGACTTGGAGGAGAGCTGGATATTTAACTCTGTATTTGATCCTGGCCACAATAAGCTTGGAGACAATCAGATGCAATGTGGATCTCTTCTGCTGTACAGAAAATGGAAGATCTTGCACAGTCCAAATTCTCTTACCTTCCCATTGTACTTCTTTCATCTCTTTAAGTTCCCCCAATATATACTACTCACCCAGGAAATTTAAAAGCTGGAATATTAAGGGCCTAGGAGGGGAACCTGGGGGAGGCATTGGCGGAAGCGTTCTATGGGACCTTTCCACAATGTATGTAGGACTGTTTGGAGAGGAACTGGCAACTTTTTCACATAGCTTCTGGACAAAAGTAATGGCTTCCAAACCTTCCTCTCATTCTGGCAGTTCAACTATAATGAGGTTGTGCCAATGGGAGTGACCTTCTAAATCTTCCAACTTCTCTTCCATCTTTTTAAGTCAGTGTCACAGGTTCACCAGGTCCAGGTCAGTGCGGGCCCATCAGTCATCCAGGGATGAAATCTTGGCCTCATTATCTCCAGTTCGGATGGTAAGCTGCTCAACCGTAGCTTGTAGTGTCTTAAAATCATGTGCTAGGGGATTCAGCACCTCATTAAGTGGGGCTAACACTTCTAGACACTTTGCTTCTGTCAGTGCAACCTTGGGGGTCACTTGAGTGAGTGCGCCAGAAGGGTGAACCTTCACCCACTTTGCATTTTTATCCCACATCAGGGTCGATGGTGGAGTATGCCAGGGTAACAAGTCACGCATTTCGGCCTCCATTAGTTTGGGAATTCCACACCAAAAGTAGTTTCCTTGGATGACGGTTGTCCGGATTAGCTGAGGTGAGCAGAATTAAGTCAGGTTAGAGCAAATTTAGTAAATATTTAGGCAGGGATGCAGGCACTAGAGCCAGGCACATCTGCTCAGGCAGCTATTATGTGACCCAGGGAACTCCACCCAAGAGGGCTAGGCTTTAAATCTCTAGCTTCCTCGGAGATGTTGCCTGTATCAAGGGCCAGCATGGAGAGAAAGCACAGGATAAAAGGGTTTAACAGCTGGCTGGTGAGATGGAGTAGGCAGATGAGGTACGGAATGATAGGGGACCAGGGGACAACTTGAGAGGAAGAGAGAGCCTCTTTGCCTGGACAGGCTGCACCACAGCAAGGATAGGTCAGTTGTGCTGAGGTGCAGGCTGGGGGAATTCTTTCCGAAGGAATATAATTTAAACTGAGTAAAGGGGAGGCTGATGTGGAGCCATGCCATTCCATGCCGAGATGGGGGACCCTAGGCCCTCCTCAGGGAAAAATTGTAGTTATAGGCTCTAGTAAGCCCTTGGGGGGAGCTGAGGAAGGGGAAAATGATGGAAGGACCTGGTGGTGAACGCTAGGAGCCTGGCAAACAAGATGGAGGAGTTAATAGCCATCATTGCGCATGATAGGCTAGACATAATAGCAGTCACAGAGACGTGGTGGACAAAATTCCACACATGGGAGACAGCGATTCCTGGCTTCAGACCGATCAGGAAGGACAGGAAGGACAAGAAGGGGAAGGGGTGGCCTTATATATTTGGGAAGATGTGAAGATGAAGAGGGTCGAGAAGGTGACAGGGAAGCTGAATTACTATGGGCGACAATAAGTAGAAGGACAAGGGAAGCCTTGAGACTTGGAGTGGTGTATAGACCACCCACCCAAGGGGAAGATCAGGACAGGAAGATGACGCAGGACATAGCAAGGATGGCTTTAAAAGGGGAAACGGTACTGGTGAGTGACCTAAACCTCCCAGACATTGACTGGACCATCCATGATGCAGCTTCAATCAGAAGCAGAGAAATTCTGGAGGTACTGCAAGGTGTGTTCCTTCAGCAGTTAGAGAGCCAAATGGGGGAACAACCTGCTGGACATGGTCTTGACTAATGGGGAGAATGTAGAGGAGGGGGTGGTGGGAGAGGAGCAGGAAATAGCGAATATAGGTGTAACCCCCACTCCCATCATTTTGCAAATGACAGGTAGTATGCTGTTTAAATCTGACAGCAGTACCAGGTGGGGACTGGGTTTGGGGAGGAATAGGTCACTCAGCACAAAGCCTAGGTTTGGCTACTCTGCACAGGGGCATCCAAGTAACTCCGAACACAGGAAGCAATAACTGTAATGTCCAATACCAGGAATGGGATTCTAAAGTGTGGCTTTTATTCACATCCAAACAGAATAAACAAAGCATAGATGGACCCCCATGGGGCTACATTCCTGGTAATGCAGATTAAAAGAATCAAGAACACTTCTTCAACACTTCAGCCCTCAGGCTCTGAACCCACCGAGCACACAGACCGGACTTGCACACTGCTTTGGGTGCACAGCCCGAACTTGTACACTGATCTGGGTTTTCCCTGGCTCAGCTCCCTTGCCAGCCATTTGGACACCTTCCATATGTTGTGGAAACATTTGCTGGTGGCTCTCTAAACCACCTAAGAGCACCTCAGCTCTATCAGGGAAACTTTCTTTTAATCCCACGTCTGGGTACTTTCCTCAGGCACTGGCCAAGTATCTGAGAGAAAGTAAAGGTGCCACAGAGTAAATCTGCAGAGGTGAATTTGGTTACTACTGATGGGGGGTCTCCAACCTCTCCCTTCCACAATTCATACCCAGCCATTTCTCTGAACAATAAACACCTCCTACTGTAAAGCTTGGCAATGTAGATTAAGGCTAAATGTATGTCACATTTCCTCTACTTGTCTTGCTTTCCCTTTGTGCTGGACTTGAACATACTTTTACTTGGCATAGCCCATTGCTCTAGGCCCCCCACTGATTAAGCAGTCCAATCACCACTTTACTTCACTCTTAGGTACTGGACTTGAACCTACTTGAGTTAACTAGCAATGTCTATTACACTAGACCTCCTACAGATTAAGCAGTCCAATCCCCACATTCCAATAGTTCAGGTGAAAAACATTGGCCCTCTGTCAAAGCGAACTCACCCTTTGGTTGCAGGTGCCCCACAGGCGATTCCTCACAGGAATTTCTCTCCCACAGCTTCTGGTGCTGCAGCACAACTTGAAATAGGCAGCTTCTTCCCTTAGCCGGAACTAGGACGGTTGCCCCTGGAAGACAGGCAAAACTTTTCCCCTCATCCCCTCAGGAAGGGGGCACTTGGACCAGTGACAGTGGTCTCCACCACTTCAGCAACAAGTTTCTGTGTCCCTCTTACGGTGTAAACACACACCTTCTTAACAGTAGCTCTAAAACAGAGCTTAAAGCTCTGAGAGCCTGCGCACAGACTGCTGTGCTGCTTTCTCTTTCCAAGACTGCCCACAGACTCTGTTCAAAATCCCCAACATTCTATCCTAACTTCCAACTGCAGCACTCCAGTGTGGCTCATGCAGCTGCGAGAGTTCTATGGTGATGTCAACCCTCAGTCTCAGCTGAGACTGAGAACAGAGTGAGACAGTGTGAAATCCATTTAACTGGAGTTTCTCAAGCTGCCTTCCCTGCCTACCACTAGGATTCTAGTAACCCCGGGTAACAGGGGGGTTACATCCACCCTGGGCCAGGAAAATGATTGTCTGCAGTCATTATTTACCCGGCTTAGGCCATCTCACCCTATGTGCTATCTGCGGAGGGGGGTGATCAGGCCCCCTCCTACCCTGTGCTAGCACAGTCAGGCAACACTAAGGGCCTAGAGGCCGTTGGCTGACGTATCAGCCTCTACTCTACATGCTAACTATGGGTACCTAGTGGGTCTGGTAGAACTGTCCAGAGCATAGCCTTAATAGATCAGCACTGCAGTCCCTATGGCCATTCAGGACCACAGCCTGTCTATCCCCCCAGCCCTCTAGGGAAAATCTGTCTGCCTCTAACTCAAATCCCAAAATAAAACAAACAGGGGACCTTTCCGACCTTGGGCACCATGCAACCACATGCCAGGAGCTAATATCATACCATTACATTACTCCCACATTTCCCCACAACCATACCTGTGGAAGAAAAGGGTCACACACAGTAACAACAATAACAACAGTACTTTAAATACTACACACTAAAGTACTAGTGAGGAACTCTGATGAGTCCCTCCTCCTCTTCTTGTCTTCTCTTCTATCTTCTTCAGGAACACCTGCAAGAAAAAGAAAGACAACACACACTCCTAATTTGCATACACAGTGTATCTAAATCCCTACCATCAAAACACTAGAGAATCCCAAAAATACTTTTTTTTTTTTTTTTTATTTAGAAAAGGTAGAAAAACAGTAGAAACAGTAGAAAACAATGTCATTATTTACAATACACCATTTGGGGGATGGAGTGCCCTAAAAGTCCCATCTAGTGACCACAGTGCCCGAAGGCAAGTCCATTAAAGAGTCTCTCCTGGGCCGGAACCCAGTGAAGCACAGTCCTAGCAGGCCAAAGTCCTGAAGGGGAGAGTCTTTGAGGACAGTTCACACATCTGGAGTCTGCTAGTGTAGGGTGTGTACTGCAATGTCATAAGAATAGAAAAGTTTGGACTTTCCAGCCCCTTGTAGAACAAAAAATGGCACCGACCTGGTCCTCAGCCGAAGACTGTCCCTGGCAGCACTCTTCCGATACAGCTGGGTGGACAACTTCCGGGAACGACAGGAGGGCACATCTGGAAACTGCTGGGGTGATGTCATCTCTGGAGATGGAACCTTGGAACAGGAACAAAAAGGAAAACAGCTGGTCTGAAGTCATCTGATTACCAGGCAATGAATCAGGATACAGCTGGGCTGGTGTCCTCTCTGGATCTGAAGTCATCTGGTGGGCCAGTCGATGGATTCTGGAAAGTCAGTACACTGTAGAACTGATGAATGTGGGACACCTGAGTCCTGGACATCCATACTGGCGGAACAACAAAGGCACTGCAAAGGCTGGAGTGCCAGCACTGGCTACCACTGCTCTGCTTTCCAGTTGGTAGGCATGGGCACATTTGCAAGGAGGTCTTTGCATTGTGGCCAATAGCACAACGGGACAGGCGCTTGAATTATTACCCCATCTGGGCGCACATAATTCACGCTGTGAAAGGTTTCACGTCCCTCTCCATCCACTATTCAAACAGTGTCCATTAACAGTGTCCTGCTTCTTTTCCACTGGCTGTATTTTTCGTGAAACATTCTGTTCCTGACATGCTTGTTTGCACCAGTATGCACACATTTCATTGCTTCTGCCCAAATCCAGGACTTCCTGTTTTGTTCAATCTCCTCCCAGACTCTCAGAGGAAAGGTAGGAAAGGACATCCCATAGATTTCATTCACCTTCCTACGAACCAGTCTTTCCTCTTTACTAGCTTTGGTCAACCTGAGACCTCTAGCCTGGCTTGGGGGTGGCCAGTCCTGGTTCTGCCAGCTACGCATTCTCAAAGACACAAAGAATGGATCCCTGACTTCTTCCTGCACAGCCCGGGCAGTGAAATCACCACTCTCTTCCATGCATTCCTCTGAGGCAAGAGCTTGAGGCTGTGTACCCGTTCCTTTTTCACAAGGCCACATAGGTTTCCCCTCTTCTTCTTCCTCACTGAGAATCTGTGCCCAGGAGTGAGCCGTCATCCTCACTCCTGAGACTATCCATTCTTTGCTGGGCGCAAAGGTCGATACCTCCCATTCAAAGGCCTCCCTCTTCTCATCTTCTCCTGTGAGACTTGGGCTAGGCCCCCCTCTCCAAGGGTCTACTGATGCTCTGCCTGAATTGTCTCTCTGTGATCCAGCATCCAAAACATCAGCATATTGTTCTGTCTGCAAATCTGCACCCTCTAGCTTTGTGCCACACTCCCCCGAAGGGCCTTCTCCAACAGGCTCCGCCTGGTGCTGTGTGCTGCCAACTGCAGATTCTTGAACTTTTGTCCATGTGGGAGCCAAACGAATCTTGGGCACTTTAAATAAACTGTATTTCTCTAGGCACCCAGAACAGTGAGGTACCATGAAGACGTCCCTTCCAGCATTTAAGCATATTAATCACACTTGCACTGTGCATCCAGGAATCACACATGAGGAGGCAGTTGTCCTCTGTAGCAACACCTCTCAATGTCCCTTAACTTGTTTACTTCTGCTGCTACCACTGCCCGGGCATGATCCGGGTAGCGAGCTGGTCCTGAGGCCATGACTGCAGAGAAAAATAAACAAACGCTCATTGTTATTGAAAGTCCCACATCATTGAACACTTTCTTTCACTTTCAAAATGGCTCCTCTGCTGCTGTGTTTACATTACTACCCCACCCTGTAATGATGGCGGCAACACTCCTGTGCATCAACATTCTGAAACTGCGTCAAGCCACTGCGCATCCGATTTACACACTCTACTGATAACTTTGCTCAAACTACACAAACTTGCACTGTTCTTTTTCCTAGCACATTTATATAATTTTCCACTGACTTTTCACTTGCTGAAGACATTGATCTAGCTCACAGTCCCTTAAAGCCTCAGTATTTCAAGCACAGGGTTGCCTGTAACTCTTGCTGCATATCTTGCTACAACTCACAGTCTCTCTCATGGCTTTGAAACTTACACTGATGCTGAATCCCATAACTGTGCTCACAGTCGATGGCTTAAAGAGCTAGTGTACTGCTTGGGATTAATAGTAATTTTCAGATGCAGTCAGCTATCACTTCTTATATCTCAAGTATTTTTTCTTTTCTCTTTGTTAATTAGAAGCTTTTCCACTTGGCAGTAGTGGGGTGATGTGTGGAGCAGCATTCTGTCTGGAGGACAAAAAAAGTCAGTTTTGTTCCTCCCACAACATCGTCAGAAATGAGACCAAACATCTTGAGGCACTAAAATCCTTGCAGCCTGAGCAGTGACTCTCAGAAACTACCAATCAAAATCCAGGAAATTGTGACATCACTAGTAACCAGGGAGAGCCAGTCCCTGCTGCTTCATGTGAAAGTGAAACCTGGCAGTGAGAAATGGTTTTCATTGGTTACTAGTGATGTCATAGTCAGTGTGGTCTCAGTGTTGATGTAGTGGGAGGAACAGAACTGACATTCCCCCCAAGACAGAGTGCTGCTCCACACATCATCCCAGTACTGCCAGGTGAAAAATCATCTAATTAGCAAACAGAAAAAAAAAATACTTGAGATATAAGAAGTGATAGCTGACTACATCTGAAAGTTAAAATTAATTGCAGGCAGTTTCCTGGCAGTACACTAGCTCTTTAAAAGGCTTTCTTTTGCTGGTAAACTTACATAGAAACATAGAAACATAGACTTTGATGGCAGATAAGGACCGCTAGGCCCATCTAGTCTGCTCATATCCCTACCTACAGAATAGGCCGCAGATCCTAGTTAACCAACAGCCTTTATCTTCCTGCCCCCCACAAGAATTGCCTTATGTCTGTCTCATGCATTCTTGAATTCTCCCACAGTTTTAGACCCCACAACCTCCTCAGGAAGGTTGTTCCATGCATCCACTACCCTCTCTGTGAAATAATACTTCCTCACATTGCCCTGAACCCCTCCTTCTATCTTTAAATTGTGTCCCTTGTTCTTGCAAGTCTCTTTTTCTGAAAGATGCTACCTCTTGGACTTTGTTGATTCCTTGAGGTACTTGAAAGTTTCTATCATGTCCCCCTCTCCCTTCTTTCCTCAAGGGTATACATATTAAGCTCCTTTAGTCTCTCCTCATATGGCTTCTCTTGCAGACCCTGCACCATTTTAGTTGCCCTCCCTGGACTGCCTCTATCCTGTCTATGTCCTTGCGGAGATGGGGTCTCCAGAACTGGACACAGATTCCAGATGGGGTCTCACCAACTGTCTGTACAGAGGGATAACAACTTCCTGTTTTCTGCTGCTGATGCCTCTCCCTATACATCCCAGTATACCCCCGCCCTCCCTACTGCCTTCTCACATTGCTTGCTAACCTTAAGGTCATCTGATATGATTACCCCCAGGTCCCTTTCCTGTTTTGTTGTTGTTACTACCTCCCCACCCATTGTGTATTCTTCCCCTGGGTTCTTGTTTCCCAGGTGCATTATTTTGCACTTCTTTGCATTGAATCCTAGCTGCCATACGTCTGACCATTCCTCCAACCTTGCCAAGTCCCTTTTCATCCTTTCCACGCCTCCTTGTGTATCAACCCTGTGGCAGATCTTTGTGTCATCTGCAAAAAGGCATACTTTTCCTTCCAGTCCCTCTTCAATGTCACTGATGAAGACATTAAAAAGGACTGGACCCAATACTGAACTCTGCGGTACCCCACTAGTAACCGCCCTTTCTTCAGAGTGGACTCCATTTACAATTACCTTCTGTGTCCTGTTGTCCAGCCAATGTTTTACCCAGGCTACCACCCTGGGACCCACTCCCAGGCTGGTTAACAAGACTTAACACAGTCTTTGTTTGCAAAACGACTACACTGCTGCACGCAGATTCAGCTGGCTTTTGGCAAAAATCACTGGCTTGAGCAATAATTTCTGTTGGTACTCACTGTTATCAGTAGCTGTTTGCTGCGATGGAAAATGGCCTGCAGCCAATCTTGGAGGTCTCGGGACAGAAGCAGGTTGGCAGTCGTGCCGATCGTCCCTCTGAACACCACACTCACAGTCCAGTCAATCGAGATGTGGGTTGAACCCGATTTTAGATAGAAAAATCCGAGTTTTTAAACTTTTACAGCACTTTCAGTCACCGCGACGCTCCTCCGGTAAGCCAGTACATGCACTCCACTCACAATCCCTCTCGAATGCTGGGCAGTCGCTAGAAAGCTGGCTTGAGGGCGGGACTGATTGCAGTCTCACCAATCACACGATGCCACATAAATGAGCCTCTTTCCCTCGGGAGTGCTCTTCTCCTCACGACGATCGTCGAGCAGGCAAATTTAAACTGCAAAACCACTTTTTTTTTTTCGAACTGACTCCACAGCAGGAGCCCATTTCAACCATTTGTCATGGCCATTAACACAGCAAGTCTCTCCATTCACTAGAAAGCATTTCCAATGTCCAGGGCACAATTTTCCTTTTGCTACCCCTAGTCTTCCACACTTTTCTTTGTCACAACAGTTTTTTTTTTTTTTTAAAAGCTGGCAAAACGCTGTAATTTTTGATGCAGGGCAGGGGCATACTCTCTCAAGCCTTACTGCTCCTTGGTAAACAGTTGGCATTTAACAGCAGCACATGGACAACAGCACACAGCGACACACTAGTTAACCTTGCTTCAGCTTTTTGGGCTACCCACTGCCAGATAACCAAAACACTAGCCCTTTGCCCGAGCACCTTTCCTCCCTAAATTTCAAATCCAAAGTGGTGCCTCCATTTTGTAACCCCCACCCCTATCATTTTGCAAATGACAGGTAGTATGCTGTTTAAATGTGACAGCAGTACCAGGTGGGGACTGGGTTTAGGGAGGAATGGGTCACTCGGCACAAAGGCTACGTTTGGCTACTCTGCACAGGGGCCCCCAAGTAACTCCGAACACAGGAAGCAATAACTGTAATGTCCAATACCAGGAATGGGATTCTAAAGTGTGGCTTTTATTCACGTACAAACAGATTAAACAAAGCATAGATGGACCCCCACGGGGCTACATTCCTGGTAATGCAGATTAAAAGAATCAAGAACACTTCTTCAACACTTCAGCCCTCAGGCTCTGAACCCACTGGGCACACAGCCCGGACTTGCATGCTGCTTTGGGTACACAGCCCGAACTTGTACACTGATCTGGGTTTTCCCTGGCTCGGCTCCCTTGCCGGCCATTCGGACACCTTCCATATGTCGTGGAAACATTTGCTGGTGGCTCCCTAAACTACCTAAGAGCACTTCAGCTCTATCAGGGAAACTTCCTTTTAATCCCACGTCTGGGTACTTTCCTCAGGCACTGGCCAAGTACCTGAGAGAAAGTAAAGGTGCCACAGAGCAAATCCATAGAGGTGAATTTGGTTACTACTAATGGGGGGGTCTCCCACCTCTTGCTTCCACAATTCATACCCGGCCATTTCTCTGGACAATGAACGCCTCCTACTGTAAAGCTTGGCAATGTAGATTAAGGCTAAATGTATGTCACATTTCCTCTACTTGTCTTGCTTTCCCTTTCTGCTGGATTTGAACATACTTTTACTTGGCATAGCCCATTGCTCTAGGCCCTCCACTGATTAAGCAGTCCAATCCCCACTTTACTTTACTCTTAGGTGCTGGACTTGAACCTACTTGAGTTAACTAGCAATGTCTATTACACTAGACCTCCTACAGATTAAGTAGTCCAATCCCCACATTCCAACAGTTCAGGGGAAAAACATTGGCCCTCTGTCAGAGCGAACTCACCCTTTGGTTGCAGGTGCCCCACAGGCGATTCCTCACAGGAATTTCTCTCCCACAGCTTCTGGTGCTGCAGCACAACTTGAAATAGGCAGCTTCTTCCCTTAGCCAGAACCAGGAGGGTTGCCCCTGGAAGACAGGCAAAACTTTTCCCCTCATCCCTTCAGGAAGGGGGCACTTGGACCAGTGACAGTGGTCTCCACCACTTCAGCAATAATTTTCTGTGTCCCTCTTACGGTGGAAACTCACACCTTCTTAACAGTAGCTCTAAAACAGAGCTTAAAGCTCTGAGAACCTGCACACAGACTGCTGTGCTGCTGTCTCTTTCCAAGCCTGCCCACGGACTCTGTTCAAAATCCCCAACATTCTATCCTAACTTCCAACTGCAGCACTCCAGTGTGGCTCATGCAGCTGCGAGAGTTCTATTGTGATGTCAACCCTCAGTCTCAGCTGAGACTGAGAACAGAGTGAGACAGTGTGAAATCCATTTAACTGGAGTTTCACAGGCTGCCTTCCCTGCCTACCACTAGGTCTTACTGGGATTCTAGTAACCCTGGGTAACAGGGGAGTTACATAGAGCCATCAGGTTTAAGGTGAGAGCGGGGAGGGAAGTGTGCCGAACCAGCACAATGGTGCTGGACTTCAAGAGGGTAGACTTTAATAAGACACAAAGGTTAGTGGGGGAAGCGATGGAAGGTGTGGGGGGGAAATTAAGGAAGTGGAAGAACTATGGGGGTCTCTTAGAGACCGGGTCAGGGAGGCCACATACGCATGTATAAGGAGGGTAAGGAAGGGAGCAAGAAGCAGGAGGTTGCTGTGGTAGTAGGGGGCAGATGGAGGGCTTTTAGGAAATATAAGAAAACACAGAAGGAGGAGGACAGGGAAGCCTACAGGGAAAAGAGGAGGCTAGCAAGGAAGATGATTAGGAGGGCAAAGGCTGACATGGAGGAATGGATAGCGAAGCAGGCCAAGGAGGGTAAAAGGCATTTTTCAGATATGTGAGGGATAGGAGGAAGACTGGTCAAGGGATCACAAGGCTCTGGGGAGTTGGTGGGGAGCCACTGGAGGACAACTACATGAAAGCAGAAGAGCTAAACTTGTACTTCTGCTCGATTTTTATGAAGGAGGGGGAGGGTAGGAGACTGAAGCTGAGGAAGGGGGTAAGTGGTGGAAATAAGTCCCTTTAACATAGAGAGAGTCAGGGAGGAACTGGGCAAGGTGAGAGTGGACAAGGCCATTTGACTGGATGGACTGCATCGGAGTGTGTTCTGGGAGCTAAGGGAGGAGTTAGGTGCCCCACTGGCACGGCTATTCAACCTGTCCTTGGACACTGGAAGGGTGCTAGAGGACTGGAAGAGAGCTACAGTCATGCCAATACACAAGGGGGGAGCAGAGAGGCGAGGGGAGAATTGTCCAGACAGCCTTATCGCAGTGGTGGGGAGGGTCATGGAGGCACTCATCAGGGAAAGGGTAGCACAGTACCTAGTGTTGAATGGATTGCTGAACAACAACCAGCATGGGTTCACAAGGGGGAAATCATGCCAGTTCAATCTAATAGAATTCTTTGACTGGATGACACAGATAATAGATGGGGGTGGGGGGCGGTGGATGTGGCCTACCTGGACTTCAGCAAGGCCTTCGACACTGTACCCCACAGAAGGTTGGCCAACAAACAGGGAAGTATGAGGTTGGGGGGCAAAATAACTAGATGGGTGTGAAAACTGGCCAGCAGACAGGACCCAAAGGGTGGTAATGAATGAGAAGCACTCTAGGGTGGGGCGGGTGATGAGCGGGATATCCCAGGGGTCAGTGTTAGGACCGCTCCTATTCAGTATCTATATATACAACATAACGGATGGACTGAAGGGACATGTGGCACTTTTTGTGGATGACATGAAAATCTGCAATAGGGTTGACACTGAAGGAGGGGTGTAGGACTTGAGACAGGACCTAAGGGTGCTAGAGGAGTGGGCAGAGTCCTGTCAACAAAAATTCAGCATCAAGAAGTATGTAGTTATGCACCTGGGACACAGAAATCTGAGGACAGGGTACAAAATGAGAGGGGAGGGAATCAGGACTATGGAGCAGGAGAATGATCTAGGTATAGTAGTTTCCAGCGATCTTAAGGTGGGGAAACAGTGTACAAGGGTGATGGAAAAGGCTTATGGGATGCTGGCAAGTATAGGCAGGGGAATCACCAGCAGGAGGAGAGAAGTTCTAGTGCCCTTGTATCAAGCTATGGTGAGACTGCACCTACAGTACAGAGTCCAGTTCTGGAGGCCATACTTGTGCAAGGACATAGACCTGATTGAAAGGGTTCAGCAAAGACCGACCAAGATGGTGCATGGGATGAAGGGCAAACCATATGAACAGAAATGCAATGAGCTGGGGTTGTACACACTAGAGACCAGAAGAGAGAGAGGGCACATAATACAGACTTTCAAATATGTCAAGGGGATAAACAATGTGGGCCTGGGGTGCTCATTCCAAATAAAGAAGGACACCACTACAAGGGGGCATGGCCTGAGACTGCAAGGGGGACACTTCAGAAGTAACGTGAGAGGGCGATTCTTACAGAGAGGGTGGTGGATGCATGGAACGGGCTTCCGGAGGAGGTTGTGTGAGTGTAGGCAATGTCAGGATTCAAGAGGGCTTGGGACAGGCATAAAGGGTTATGGGTGGGGGGTGTTCTCAAGGAGGGAGGCAAATAGTTTAGCGGGGGATAAGGGCAGACTGGATGGACCATGGGATCCTTTTCTGCCGTCAAGTTCTATGATTCTATGATTAGTTTAGTTTATTCGTGTAATGGAGAGCTCTGTTTCATTGTGACTCTAGGCGCTTTATAGAGAGAAGAGGAGGGAGAATTCAATGAGGTTGACGCTAACAGGGGTCTCTGTTAGTTTAACCAAGCAGTGGGAGGCACTGGGGAAGGGAAGGCTGAGTGTCTGCTTCACAGTCAATCCAGATTCAGGGCAGGAAGCCTTCCTCACCCACCAGCATCACAGAAAACAAGGGCTGCTTACTAAAGCCAGGGCAGGGTGGTCTGGAGACAAGGACAAGATTCAGTCTTCAGTTATCTCACTGTAACCTGAGCTAATTATTATAATGCAGAGGCATAGCAGTAACTGCATTACCCTTCAGGAATTCACTCTGTTCTGTGTGTCTCCTATGCTAAGATCTTGATTTAGTAGTTGCCGTATTGGTCCTTGCAAGCAATAGATGATACATACGATATTAATATAACTATAAGTTGACAACCAGTCCTTCTTCAGAGCTTCTGAAGAAGGACTGGTTGGTCCGAAAGCTAGAGCACTTTGTTCTTGTTGTTACATCTGTGTTGGTCCATTAAAAGGTATCAAATCATTTGCTTCTGGATCTATCCTATGCTAAGAGGAAGGAGTGGGATGTAGCAGAGACACTACAGACAATTAGTATTAAAGGAGGATGGGCTTTCTCCTGGCTAGTGTACAACAGTGCTGGCTGAGAGGGTTAATTTAAAGGGCTAGCACACACTTGAGGTTCTTCATTACCAGACTGCTTTAGTGTCCACTGAGGGAACTACATGGTAGTATTCCTTTCCTAAGAACTAAACTGAGTGGCTAGTGCTTTGCCTCCTGCAAACTAAGCAGTGTTGCTATATTTGCCCCTGGAGACTGAACTATTCAGCCTCAGGGCCTGAACGGTTTGTCCTGCATTGAACTGTGTTTGCCTACACCAACTAATTTCTTGAATTGAACTGTTGTGCCTAAGAACTGAACTGGTAGCCTATACAAGTTTTGTCCCTGCGACCTGAACTGTATTCCCAAAGGTCTGAACTGTTGTTTATAAACCTCTGCCTAGCTTATACATCCCTATAGCCCCCTATAGCCCCCTGGGCCAATTCTAGGCAAAGTGTTCAGCATCTTCACCCTTTCTGTTTCTTCTGGAAGCACCTTGCCAGAGTGCACCTGATGGATACATCTTTCAGCTTCATCCTTGGCCTCTAATGGCCTTCCTCCTCCTCCTCCTGCTTTCCATGCAGCCAGCCAATGCTTTCAGACTTCTGCCATCCAGTACCTGAGTCACAAATTGCCCTGAAGGTGCAACAAAAGATGATGGAGTCTGACATTGCCTGAGTAGCGATAGCCAGTACCCACATGTATAGTCAACCTCAGAGCCAACCTAGCTTGGTGGTAGTGAGATTCACTCCAAAACATGGTAGATAGGGAGTTTCCATATTGTTATTTTGCTGTCTTTCAGGTGGCCATAGTCAACCCTTCATTGGCTGGGTGGCAACCCATAAGTGACCTTCTCCAGCACCACCTGCACTGGCAAAAGATCTTCTTCAGGGTTGTCCTTGAAAGCTTTCCTGCATCTTCAGCCTACAACCATGACCAGCCTTCTTCACCTTCTTTATCCCTACTGTTTCTTCTGCACCTGCATCATTGGAAGTTCCCCGGATATTCAGCTTCCTCTGCCAATCATCATTCTTCAATTTCTTCTGCTGGCCAACGAGACTGATCAGTTGACCGTGCCTTACTGCACCCTAGGCTTGAGCTCGAGTACACTTATCTCTTCTCTTATATTGAACAGACCATTCTCTTATCTTGAACTGTTACATTGCTAGTAGCCCCTGGCCAGGGTATTCAGTTATTGTATGAAAGTATTAGAAACTTGATATAGAGACATGGGCTGTACATGGCCTCATAGAGTATAAGCTTTCTTGTAACTGACTGTTGAAGGAACCAGTAGTTGTTTTCCAGCATCACACGAGTGGCTGTATTAACAATGTCTTTTATTGCATCTGGAATGGTCCTTCCTGGAATTTCTGGGAGGGTAATTTCCCAGTAACCAAGAGCCAATCCCTGATCACCACCTTCCTAGGTCAAAGGAGCAGAAAGGAAGTAACCAATGGCCTTTGCCCCAAGGGTGAAGGGTTAGGAGCGGCCTGGAGCAGGGAGGGGCAGAGGCCAGGCTAATAGGGTCTGGACAGTACAGGATCTTCCTCTTTTGTCCAGACGCCAGATGGAACACAAAAGAAGGCTCTTCCTACAGCTTAAGGTAAGGCTGGAAAGGGCCTGAGGCCTAGTGGGTCAGTGAGACCTCGGGGCTTGGTGAGGGGTTGGGAATGGTGGTGGAGAGGAGCTGGGGGCATTTTGGGACACAATAAAAAACCCTGAAATAAAAGAAAATGTTTATAGGGAAATTCTGGAAAAGTTGGGGCCATTGGCAGGCAGTTGGGCTGCACCTGAGTGTGCGATGGTTGGAGTTTCATGCCACAGTCTGGTAGAAAGGGAGGTCACAGTCGAGCTTGGCCCTGCGCTTGGTACTCTGCTGGGAGGCGTATAGGGTTTCCAGTGTTTGGGCTGTGGGACCCTTCCAGAACTGTAGCAAGGGGCGGACAGGTCCACTCCGTGGTCGGATGGCTATTTCTGATGGCCGTCCGGGACACCCACATTCCTCTGGCCCCTTTCAGCTTCAGATTTTCGGCTCCGTTATGGGAGCCAACCCCAGTAGGTGTGATCCAGTGTGCGGCATCACCTTAAAACTGAAAAAATTTTGCCAGAGGTTATTTCTCCTTGCCCTTCCATCTTTCAGCCTCTAATTTCTCCACCAGCCAATCCCTCTAGTGCATGTCAAACCCTCCTACCCCGTGGAACACATCTATGATCCAACTTATGAGGCATGGAGGGCTACGGGGAGAACACGATCAACAACCCCCGGTCCATGCCACAGGCCTTGTAAGTGAGTGGTTGCTGTTTACTTGACTGGTCCATCCCCGCAGCTGTCCTGAGCATTCACTGGTATGGCAAGGTTGCTGGATATGGCACAGCTTCTCTTTGGGAGGGCTTCATTGGAGTGGTGTTGTGGCCTGGGTCACTTGTCAAAGCGCATGGTTCCAGTTCTGCCTGTTCTGAGGTGGTGTTCGGCCTGCATCCCCGTGGTGGAATTTTGCTGCCACATCTTTTACAGCCCTGTGTGCTGACCCAGGCGGTAGCCTCAGCAAGGTGCGCTGCCCCTCTCGGGTTGAGCGTTACTCCATGGAGGCGGGGGGCTTGACGAAGTGCACACATCTGCCATGTAGGCACAGAAAGGCTTGACGGCAGCCCTTACATGACGGCCATATTGAGGATGACTGCAGACATCGCTTCAGCCACTGCCTCCCACAGCTTCCGACAGCCATCTTTAGGCCTCAGCACTCACCCAAACAAGGCAGAGCAGAAGGAAGCACACATACAAAGTTTAAAAAACAAGCATTTGTCAATGCTGAATGTTTGCTTGCTGGCATTGGCATTGGTAGTGTAGAAGTTACAGAGCTGCATAATAGAAATGGCAGTGAAGTATTGAACTGAAGCCAACCCCACCACCACCCTGCAGAGAGTGACAGGCATTGGGGTGTTCCTTTGGGTCGTCAGGCATAACGGCCATGCCATTTCACCACACCCTACTCTGCAGACACTGACAAGTGTCACGGTGTGCCTTGGGGCTCTTTGGCCCTTATGCGCACCCCATTCCATCAGGAAATACGGTGAGATGGGTGCGGTATAGGAGAATGGGGTGAACTTTGGGGCAAGAGTCCAAGGCATACCTCGATGCCTCTCACTGGCTGCAGGGTGTGGAATGGTATGAGCATTACAGGCAAGAATCCCAAGTCACACCCCTGATGCCTGTCATTCTCTACAGGGTGGGGCGTTATGGTTGGAAACCCTAACACCTCAGGCATTCGTTGGTATTTTCACTCCAAATTTTCAACATGTTTTTTTTGTGACCCTTACCTCAAGAACAGTGGCAATATCAGTTTGTTAGCCGAAAGCTGCTTATGCACAGCGACTATGGCATTTAGCACCACAGGTGCAAAAACAGATTCCAAACAGGATGTGAAAAATGACAGCTGTACTGTTCATGGGGAGGTGTAAAAAATGGCAATGTTGCAAATCTGCAGTAAAAATATTAAAAAAACTGGTGAAGTCACGAACGTGCATAGAAACTGTGCAATGCACACCCGTAATGTAATTAGGTTGGGGATTTTTTACAGCAGATTGTCAACAAAGGCATTTTGGGACCTCCGATCATGAACAGTGTCACTGTGATTTTCTTTATCTGTCCCGAACAATGATTTCCCACAGTGACCACGCATCTCTACGCTGAAAGTGTGAAAACACATTTCGGCCATGTTATGAAAAAATGACAGCTGTACTGTTCATAAGGAATTGTGTAAAAATGCCACTGGTTCAAATCTGGACTGAAAATATTACAAAGTCATGAACTTACGAGGGTGCGTGGAAACTGCACAATGCTCACTCGTAACACAGTCATTTTATGGACTTTTGTCACCAAATTTTCAACATAGCCATTTTAGACCACTGCTCATGAACAGTGTAACTGTGATTTTCTTAATCTGTCCCATACATTGCTTTCGCACACCGACTGCACCATTGTGCCCTACATGTGTGGAAACACGTTTGGGGCGACATGTGAAAAATGACAGCTGTACTGTTCATAAGGAAGTTGCCACCAGGCAACAGGGTTGGTGGCTTTTGCCAATCCCGTGGTTCCCCCCATATATCCCAGACCCACTTCCCAAGGGGGCAGGCCAGGTTACACTAGTCATGGGGGATTTGGGGCCTCCTCTCCCACAACAGCATTCTAGCTATGGCCATGGGGACCCTTGGGGGGGCAGCAAATTTTTGGGGGTGGTAACATAGGCAGCAATGTTGCAATGTCCAAAGCGCCCACCTCGGTGGCCGCCCACACAGAGGCACAGGGGCCGGCTGGGGAAAATCTCTCAGTGACGGTGAATGAGCCACCACAGCCCAGCATGATGACAGTGCAGGCCAGTGTGGATAACACCATCAGGCAAGTGTGGAGACTGGGGACTGTGGCAGCAGGGCCAACGTCGGGGGGGCACCGAACAACAGCAGGTGGGGGAGACCTCGTCAGCTCCCATAGCCACGCGGAAGCAGAAGCCTGCAGCAGCCACACCCTCAACTCCAGGGCCTGACCATTGGGACCTACCTGGGGGTGGATGACCCAATGGACACCCATCTGACCCCAGCTACTCGGGGAAAAAAATATGGAAAGGGGATTATATAGAAATCTTTGACTTATTGCACAGGGAATTGACAGATGCTAGAGACAAAGATAGACTGAAGCAGGAGAAGCTGCACTGGCCAAAGGTGCCACACACATTCAAAAACTGGGCGGCAGCCTTTGATATCTTTGTCTCCATCTACTGCACCAAGTTCTTGCAAAAGATAGGGCAACTGCTTAAGTACAGGGACATCATCAAGACAGCCCACACAGCGTTCAAGGGTAACGTGTGGTTGAGGTATGATGAGGTCTTCCGCATGAGAATACCACGATCTCCGGAGATGCTCTGGGATAAGATCGACCACGATTTGTGGTGCAGGCACATGACATGGGCCAGGCCACTAATGTAGCCTACATGGCAAGCAGGCACATGGTGAATAAGACAGCCTGATTGGGGCAAAAAGGGGTGAGCACCTGCAGGCAGTACAACATGGGAAAATGTTTTCGAGATTTCTGCAGATGAGTGCAGCAGCTGTGGAGGTAAGCACAAAGCTAGCACCTGCCAATGGGGAGGGGGCTACAAAAAGGGTGAGGGCCAACTGGCTAACTACAAACAGGGAGACAAGTATGCAAGGTGGCCTGGCGAGGTCACCAGTAAAAACTGAACGCATGGCAGTTTGGCTTGATTGCTACCCTTGCAGGAAAGATGCACAGTACTCGTTAGATGGTTTCTCTTCTGGTTTCCACATTCCATACCAGGGGCCACGAGTAGCTACCACAGCAAGCAATCTAAAGTCAGCATAGACACTCAGGCACATAGTGGTAGAGAAGGTACGCAGGGAGGTGGTTGCTGGTAGGGTGGCAGGACTATTTATGAATGGGAGTTGTTCCCAGAAAGACTCCGGGGGAATTTAGGCTAATCCACCACCTATCGTGTCCGAGAGGGGCCTCAGTGAATAATTTCAATAACACAGAAGACAGTGAGGCGTGCTATGCATCTTTTGATACAGTGGTAAAGCTCATTCAAAAAGCAGACAAGGGTGCTCAGCTGGCCAAGAGTGACATTAAGTCTGCTTTTTGGCTGCTGCCATTCCGTCTGCAGGATTTTGACCTACTGGGTTTTTCATTTGAGGGAAAGTTTTACTATGACATGTCTATGCCGATGGGTTGCTCTGTTTCATGTGCAGCTTTTGAGACAGTTAGCTGTTTTCTGGAATCGGTCACCAGGCAATACAGCAGCAATGACTTGATCACGCACTACTTAGATGATTTCTTGCTCATAGGGGTCATGAACATGGGAGCATGCAAAGCCACACTAGCTTCTTTTTCCCATCTCATGGATTGATTTTGTGTGCCACTATCACATAAGAAAACTGAAGGGCCAGTCAACTGGCTCACTTATCTAGGCATAGAGCTGGACATGGTCCACATGGTGTCCCGTTTGCCACAAGGCAAAGTTGACCATCTGGGGCAGTTAGTGCTGGAGGTTTGCGTAGCCAAAAAAGTGACCCTCAGGACGTTACAGTCACTGATTGGACTCCTGGACTTTACATGCAAACCGGTGTCACCTGGTAGGCCCTTCATGAGACGGTTGTCCTGGGCTACAAAGGGTACTTTACAACTGCACCATCACTTCAGGGTGTCAGACAACATGAGAGCAGATTTAGAAGTGTGGGACACCTTCCTCCAGCACTTTAATGGGGTATCCATTTGGCAGGCCGGCTCTGGGTTCCCCCAAGATTGCCAAATGTTTACGGATTCAGCCAGGAACATTGGTTACAGGGTATATTTTCAGGGCTCCTGGTTTGTGGGCCTATGGGATAGTAGCTAGGTAGAAGCAGGTCTCACTAAGAATGTCACCCTATTGGAGTTTTTCCCCATTCTGGTGGCAGTGTTCATTTGGGGGGACAGGCTCAGACACAAAAAAAGTTATTTTTCAATCAGACAGTATGGGAGTGGTGTCCATCTTGAACATGCAAACATCCAATTCTAAGGAAGTGATGAAGCTACTGAGGATCTTCATCCTGAGGTGCCTATAACTCAGTGTGTCCTTTAGGGCAAGGCACATTTCAGGGGTTTTAAAATTAATTGTTGATGCACTGTCTCAATTGTAGTTTGTCCACTTTTGGCAGATGGATCTGGCAGCAGAGAAGCACCCCATCCAAGTGCCAGCTTTTCTGCGACAAGCAGTGATCCAAGAAAGGCAGACCTGGTACAACATGATCTGGCCCCTGGGACATGGCATAAGTATAGGGTGTACTTAAAGTTCTTCTGGGGAATCTGTGGGGATAGGCACCAAAATTACTAGCTGTTGCAGTGGCTTCAGCTGTTGCAGCAGTTTGTGCACCATATGATTGATGAAGACAGGGCCCCATCTTACATCCGCAATCATTTGTTGGGCATCAACTTCATGGCAAAGATGAATGGTTTCCAGGACGTAACAGGATCTTTCACAATCCAAAAAATGATGGAAGGGTGCCAAAGAATTAGGGGAACCAGGTAGGACAGGAGGCATCCAAAATGTTAATGGAGATATTGGGCAAAATGCAGGGATATGCTCATCTGAGGTTGAAGCAAGACTCTTTAAAGGGCTATTCACCTGCACTTTCTTCGGCACTTTGAGGGTGTCAGAATTGGTGGAGGATCCTGCAATGGGGGGTTGTCAGGTTAACAAGGGATACACTATAGCTGTCTCTGCACCAGTCCAAGATGGCACAGTGCTGCCCCAACAAGATAATCACTTTCCTTCATGCTCAGGGGTGTGTTCTTTGCCTGTAGGCCATCATCATAGAATACATGGAGCACAGAGAGGTAGGGCAGGGCACCTTCTTCACCCAGGCTGACGGAAAACCAGTAACCAGGTACCAATTTGGGGCAGTCTTTAGGAAGGGTATTAGGTCAGCAGGTCGGGACCCTAGATAATTTAGCATGCACTCTTTCAGGATTAAGGCCTCCACTGAGGCAGCTAGGTTGGGTTGCCAGGAGGCAGATATAAACAAGATTGGACGCTGACAGTCAAAGGCCTAAAAAACTTACATCAGGCCCAGAGCAGGGGATTTGGAAAGGGGCACCCCACATTAAAAGTGTTAATCAGTAACTACTTGGTTTATCTTACAGGTGCACCTCCTGGAATCAAAATGTTTTATGTGGTTGGCCACTCAATTATTAGGAGAGTGCACACTTAGGCATCACAGCAGGACCAAGGAGATTAACTGGGCATCCCACCAGACAAAGCAAGCATATACTGGTGCAGAATCACTGGAATGAGATGGGGGAACCTCCTACCAGCATTTAAAAAGCTGGGGTTAATCAGGGAGCCTCCATAGAGTTTGATAATTCACTTGGGAGAAATGATCTGGGAAGCCTGTCCTCTATAGATGTGATGCGAGGGATAATGGTGGATCTGGGCTGGATAAGGAGGCAGATGCTAGACATGAAGTTAGCCTGGTCAAGGATCGTGCCCCGGCAAAAATGGAAAATGGGGCAGGTGGCTAGGCCTCTTTGGAAGGTCCACAGGGAGGTAAATAGGGTGTTGTTGTGCTTTTGCTTTCCAAGGGATATACAGGTCATCTGCCACCAGGACATAGCACCAGGGAAGGAGAGTTATTTCGATTCAGATGGGGTGCACCTGTCAGACATAGGGCAGGTGATTTTTAACCTGAGTATTCAGAATGTTTTGGAGACTTGGATATAGTATTCTCCTGTGGTATTGGTGGGAGATTCGTAAATGAATTTATGGACTCTGTGTCGGACAACTCAGGAGATTTTGGCTAAAGTAACACTGTATTTGAAATGTGAATGGGGATGGCCTGGTGAGAGCACATTCCAGAAGAGATGTTGCACAGCACTGGGTGGAACCTGTGACTGCAGGGGGTGATGGTTGGGCAGCTGAGGCCTGGTGGGGGCGCAACTGCACGGCTGTGACCTAGCGGTACTGGTCTGTTTTGAGCAGCCTTGTCAAGGAAGCTGGCTGACCCAGCAGGGGTTTGCCGGCCTTCTTTGGCTGAGGGTTGGCTTGGTTCCTGAATTGTTTATTCATAGCCGATGTCATCTGTTGCCCCGGGGAATACCATACGATACAGTTACATATGACAATGTTTGCGACAATGTTTATGATATTTCCTGTTTGTATTTTGTAACCAATTTGAATTTATGTACGTGAATGTTATTAGCGCTGACAATCAAGCTGAAATAAAGTTTTGGCCTTTTCTGCCAAAAATCAATGTAAGTGGTCACAAGTGTTTTTTCAGGGGTTTGGGTATGGTCTTATCTGGGCAAGGCGTATCTGCCTTTCCTAGTCTGGCCACCACACCATGTTACTGGTTCTGTGTGGCATTATCTTCTGCTTGACTGTGGCATTCCCTGTTCTCTCATGCTATTTCTCAGATTGTAGGACACTATTTCAGTCTGTGCAACACATTCCTTCTGAATATTGGGGCCTCCACTCACAATATCTATAAACATATTTAAAATCACTCAAGTTAACTATTGGGTTTTATAAGGTTAATGTTTTTTACTTTTTTATTTCCAAACAAATGAATATAACACTCCTCCCAACCCCACCCCTAAATCTGTATTGGAAATTCCACTTTAGTCTCACAGAAGTAGACAAATGTACAGAGTACAGGAAGCCTTGTAGTCTTGAGCACTCAATGGCTGGAATCACATTATTAAAATTATGATTAAATACCTGATAACCTTTTTACAAAGATAATTAAGAGGGAGGATTCTATGAATTACCACAGATGTATGCAATGTTCCAGCTCTAGCATGCACATAAATTAAATGTTTTTTAATAACAGGGCTTGAGCGTTGCTTCCAAAAGTCAGTCTGTTGGCTAAGAATGTGGTTTATATAATATAGTATCATACTGGATCCAAAAATATTTAAAGAGCTGGCTCTCTCGAGTCTTGTTTCTGCCTATGGCTTTTCTGCTGAAAAGGTTGAATAAATTTAAATCCCTTACTTAGTTACACCCTTTCCAGGGAAAACATTACACCCAGTGAATGGAATGCAGCTCGGAAGGTTTAAATCAAGCTAAGGAGGAAACCCCTAGCTGAGCTTTCTTTAGAACTAAATTACAGAAAAAAACAAGCATTTGTCAATGCCGAATGTTGTCTCGCTGGCATTGGCATTGGTAGTGCCCGAGTTAGAGATGCATAATAGGATTGGCAGTGAAGTATTGAAGTGATGCCAACCCCACCCTGTAGAGAGCGACAGGCATTGGGGTGTGCCTTTGGTTGTCAGCTGTAATGCTCATGCCATTGTACCTCACCCTGCCCTGTAGACACTGACAAGTGGCATGGTGTATTTGGAGTCTTTGGGCGTTATACTTATCCCAGTCCATAAAAAATACATTGAGGTGGGTGCAGTATTGGAGAATGGGGTGAACTTTGTGGCCGAACAGTGCAAGGCACACCACAATGCCTGTCACTGGCTGCAGGGTGGGGGTGGGGGTGGAATGGCATGAACATTACAGCCGATGATCCCAAGTCACACCCCTGACACCTGTCAGTCTCTACAGGGTGGGGTGCTACAGTTGGAAACCATAACACTGTAGGTGTCTGTTGGTATTTTTACTCCACATTTGCAGTATGGGCTTCTTGTGAGCCCACCTCATGAAAAGTGGCACTATCAGTTTGTTAACTGAAAGGTGGTTTTACAGAGCGGCTATGCCATTTGGCGACACAGGGATGAAAACACATTTTGGGGAGTATGTGGAACATGGCAACTGTATTGTTCATGAGGAAATGTAAAAAAATGGCAACGTTGAAAATCTGGAGTGAAAATATGAAAAATTGGTGAAGTTATGAGCATGCATAGAAACTGTGCAACACACATCCGTAACCCAATTATTTTTGGGATTTTTTTAACCACATGTTTAACATAGGCATTTTGGGACCTCACCTCATGAACTGTGATTTTGTTAATTTGTCTGAAACGTTGATTTTGCACAGTGACCACGCCATTGTGTGCCACAGGTGCGAAAACACATTTAGGGCAGGATGTGAAAAATTACTGCTGTACTGTTCATAAGGAGGTGTGAAAAAAAATGCCAGTGTTGAAAATGTGGCATGAAAATATTGCAAATTTGCGAAGTTACAAGGGTGTGTAGAAACTGCACAATGCACACTTGTAACATAGTCATTTTATGGAATTTCATCACCAAATTTTCAACATAGGTGTTTTAGGAGTTCTTCTCATGAACAGTGTCACTGTCATTTCCGAAAACTGTCCCGAAAACTGATTTTGCACATCGACCACGCTATTCTGTGCCAGACGTGTGAAAACACATTTGGGCCAGGATATGTAAAATGTCAGCTGTACTGTTCATAAGGAGGTGTGGAAAATTGCCAATATTGAAAATCTGGAGTGAAAATATTACAAATTCACGAAGTTACGAGCGTGCGTGGAAACTGTGCAATGCACGCTGGTAAAACAGCCATTTTTTTGATTTTTTCCACTAAATTTGCAACATAGGCTTTTTGAGAGCCCCCCTCATGATCAGTGGCACTGTCGTTTTGTTACTTGGTCCCAAAAGGTGATTCCGCACAGTGACCGTGAAATCACCTTTCGGGACCAAATAACACCATGACAGTGCCTGAATTCATGAGAAGGTGTCCCAATAACCCCATGCTGAAAAATTTGGTGCCAAAATTCCCAAAGATGGTTGAGATATGCACCAAAGTTGAAAAAACCCTATTAATGCCATTATACAGCTTACCGGCATTTCTTCAGTTCGCGGTCGGCTTTGAAGAGTGCAGACATGTTCCCGGTCCACGAAGATTGTACCACCAGACTCCAGAGGTAAGTATAGGGTGGGGGTGTGGGGAAGCAGGGTGCGCAGAGGGTGGAGCACGGGTTGTGGGAGGGGCAGGGAGACCGCGAGGGACCGTTTTATTTTTACAGGTTACAAAAAAAAAAAAAAATTGCGTGACAGTTTTTTTTTTTTCAGGGTATTTGGCATGCTGGGGTGTGCTCCCAGCATGCCACCTAAGTGTTTTATTATGGGGAATGCTGTAGCCGACGGGGGATTGGGCTCCCCTGTAGGCACATACTGAAGGGGAGGTACAGGAGCCGAGGGGGATTGGCCACCCCCCTTGGCACAGAACAAAAGCGGGGGGAGAGACATTACGCTGATGGGGAGTGGGCTCCCACCGTCAGCAAAATAAATGGGATGGGGACAAACGCCAACAGGGATTGGGTCCCCCATTGGTAAAGAAAAACTGTTTGGGGGGCGTAAGATGCCAAGGGGAATTGGGCACCCCCTCGGCATACATTTTAAATGGGAGGGGGCATCATTATGCAGACAGGGAGTGGGCTCCCCCATCAGCATTGTGACAGGAGGCGGCAGCAGTCACTGCCACCATGCTGTGTGCTCGTCGGGAAGTGTGCTGTGGTCACACTGCATGAGATCTTCACTATCATGGCAGTGAACCTTTTCTTAGATCTGGTGACCACATTATGGATTCATGATGTCAGCACCTGCTGCTGGCTGACTGGGGAATGAGGGACACACCTACTGATGCATGCCCTGCATTTGCCCAACAGTGACCGCGCCTTCAAGTCTGCTACTACCACAAGATGTTGGCTGGCGTGCAAGTGCGAGCCAACATAAAAATGCTCTGCTGAGCATGATGCACTTCATTTCACTTTTTCTGTTTTTTTTTGCATTTTAATAACAAATACATCCCTTGTTTTGAGTTACAGTTAAATATCACAGATCTGAGAACAGTTGCAGTTTGCTCCACCACATGTTTTGACTGGTATGCATTTCACATAGCTCTGTCTTTTTACACTCAAATTTGCCCTTGCTCCATGAAGATTTACTGATGTTCCTCAAGCTATATGGACATCCTGACTGTTGAAAATGTAAACTAAGTTGCCCACTATTTGTAAACTGGCCATTTCTGCTGAATTTTAAAGGATAGTGCTATAGATATTAATGCTGAGATTGAAAGGTACATACAGTGTACCACACAATGAAAAGTACCTCACTTTGGCACATTAATGTTCATATGTGCTGGTTTTTGCATTTGATGGTTTTGTAGTTGGGTTGTTGGCCAGTGTACATAAAGCATGGCCAGGTGCATGGTGAGGGGTGTGGGAGTGGTCCCCAGAGTTTGGTGAATTTTGAAATACAGAAAACATGGAAACTGAAGGCAGATAAGGCCCAATGGCCTACCCATCTGCCCACCCACTGTGAAGGCCCTATCAGGCATTCCTCCCTCTTTATTCTGCCCCCTACCCTCTCACGGTGGCAATATGTCTGTCCCACCCTACCTTGAACCCCCCACAGCACCTCCTCGAGCAGTCTATTCCACTTATTGCCCACCACTGAATTCCACCTTGTACCGGTGTTCTACTTCTTACTCAAGTAAAAAATCCACTCTATGTATCCTATGCGGGTAGAGTACTTATTAGTTTCTGTCATGTCCCTTCCCACTCGATCCTGGTTTTTAGTGTGTACTTGTCCAGGTTCTGTAACATCTCCTTGTATGCCTTAGCCCCATTCCCATTTTAGTCTTCACTCTACTGCCTCCACCCTCTCACAGTCCTTACACAGGTATGGATTTAAGAATCCCATGCAGTACTCCAGGTGCGGTCACACCAGTGATATGACTGGCAGATAACCTCCTGGCTGTTGTTACTGATTCTACTCCCACTGCACCGCAGCATTCTTTTTTCCTTGCCTAAAGCCTTTTTTCAATGTGCGGCAGATTTCAGATTATCTGAGATTATTACTTGAGGTCTTTCTCCTCAGCTGGGCATCTTTCCACTAACCCCCAATTGAGTACTGCATTCTGGTCCTTTTCCTATTATGCATTACTCTACATTTTGGTGCACTAAAGCAGAGATGCGCAGTACAAGAGCTGGTGCTGTCATGAAGAATCTGGAAACCTGGGTGCTAGGTTTCCCCGTAATAGCTTAATCTGTTTCAGTTTCATTTGGTTCACATCTGTATTCTTAGTCCTCCTTTGCTGGTCAACAAAAACTAAAATAAAAATAAAAAAATATGCAAAACCTGCACACATTACAACAGATGCTAGAGTGAGCAGTGTCAATCCAAAGAAGAGTAAAGCACAGAGTTTAGAAAGGATGTTTTGTGCTCAGGGTTAGCTGCCCCACAACATGAACTGTAAATGGTTTGCACAAATTGTTGTAGACATGGAGTACAGTATTTGGGGAGATTTTACTTGTCGTCTAAGCACCATGGCATATCATTCAGAGTCCAGCCTTTATGTAAGCATAAAGATGACCTGCAGACATATCACAGAAGATGGACAGTCAACTTATTTCATCTGCTGTCCATGAATACTTCAGGTACACAGTATACACAGCTTTTAAGACAGGAATCAAGATGCATGAGGTTACAGAAGAGTTAACTTTTTAGAGCAAACTAAGCCCATTCCGGAAAATCATTATACAAGTACAGTGGAATGTGCATGTCTGTTTTGCATTCCTGCTTAGGTTTAAAGCTCTGGAAACAGTTTCATCAGCAGATAGACTGCAAGTCAGAACAAGCTTCCCAAAACAGGGAACTTTAACTGAACCATTTTATGTTCAGCATTTAACATAGACTTTGACAGCAGATAAGGACCGCTCCGCCCACCCAGTCTACCCATTTCCATACCTACCGGATAAGCTTGCAGATCCTAGTTTTACAAACAGCCTACTTCCTCCTACCACCCACTAGAATTGCCTTATGTCTGTCCCATGCATTCTTAAATACCCCCACTTTTTTTGACCCCATGACCTCCTCAGGAAGGCTGTTCCATGCGTCCACCACCCTCTCCATGAAAAAATACTTCCTCGTGTTGTTCCTGAGTTGTCCCCCCTCTATCTTCAAATTGTGCCCCCTTGTTCTTGCACATCTCTTTTTCTGAAAGATGCTACCCTCTTGGACTTTGTTGATTCTCTTGAGGTACTTGAACATTTCTATGATGTCCCTCCCTCTCCCTCCTTTCCTTGAAGGTATACATATTAAGCTCTTTTAGTCTCTCTTCGTATGGCTTCTGGCTTCCTATAGAGTAGACAATATGTTAAATCAAAATTGCATGAGTGTCACTGCTACTAGGGTTTATATCAGTGTTTTTGAACAAATATTCAGATATTATGTTGATCGATCTGTAATTATTAGTTTGTCTGTGTATTTTTAGTTTATATTCCTGTACCATAACTTATTTTGCTGACTACAGGATTGTCTTGAAAACAGGGCTTTTTTGGCCCCATGGTGTATATTTGCTTGCCAAATATGTGCCTGTATAAATAAAGTTATTTTACTACTACTACTACTGCTACTACTAATGATACTGGTGCAGACCCTGCACCATTTTAGTTGCCCACCTCTGGACTGCCTCCATCCTGCCTATGTCCTTGTGGAGATGGGGTCTCCAGAACTGCATGTAGTTCTCCAGATGGGGTCTCACCAACCGTCTGTAGGGAGGAATAAAAACTTCCTGTTTTCTACTGGTGATGCCTCTCCCTCTGCATCCCAGTATCCCCCAGCCCTCTTTACTGCCTTCTCCCATTGCTTGACTACCTTTAGGTCATCTGATATGACTACCACCAGGTCCCTTTCCATTTCTGTTGTCGTTAACAGCCCCCATCATTGTGTACTCTTCCCTTGAGTTTTTGTCTCCCAGGTGTATAACTTTGCACTTCTTTGCATTGAATCTAAGCTGCCATAATTTTGACCATTCCTCCAACCTTGCCAAGTCCCTTCTCATCCTTTCCACCCCCCCTTGTTTATCAACTCTGTTGCAGATCTTTGTGTCATCTACAAAGATGCATACTTTTCCTTCCAGTCCCTCCACAATGTCATCTTATGAAGACATTAAAGAGGACCGGTCCCAGTACTGAACCTTGCGGTACCCCACCAGTAACCCCCCCCCCTTCTTTGGTGTGGACTCCATTTACTATTACCCTCTGTGTCCTGCTGTCCAGAAAATTTTGTAACCAGTTTACCACCCCGGGACCCACTCCCAGGCTGGCTAACTTGTTTATTAATCTTTTGTGTGGGACTGTAAGAAATGCCTTCCTAAAGTCTAGGTAGGCCACATCCACAGTCCCCCCCCCCATCTACTACTTTCGTCACCCAGTCAAAGACATTTATTAGAGTCATCTGGCATGACCCTCTCACTGTGAATCCATCCTGCCTTGGGTCCTGTGCCTCACTGGCCTCTAGGTACTCAACAATTCTTTCTTTCAGAAGTGATTCCATCATTTTCCCTATCACTGAGGTCAAACTAACAGGTCTGTAGTTTCTTGCCTCTGCCTTGCTCCCACTTTTGTGATGGGGAATCACATCTACCCTCCGCCGATCCTCAGGTACCACACCCTACTCACATGATTTTTTAAAAAGAGTAGTCAGTGGTGCCACTAGCTCTCCCCCTAGTTCTTTTAGGGGTTCTTTCAGGACCCATTCTTCTGTGAATGGACTGGTACTGACCCCCTTATCAAGCGTGCTTCTATTATTTGGTTTAGGTGCCTCCCCTTCCTCTTCTTTTGTGAATACTGAGCAGAAGTATTCATTCAGTATCCCTGCTTTGTCGCTGTCACCCTCTGCCCACCCCACTCTCCTTTATTAAGCTTCACTATCCCTCTCCTGGTCTTTCTTCACTCCCTAATGTACCAATAAGAGGTTTTATCCCCCTTCTTAACTGAGCTGGCCATCTTTTCCTCGGTTTGGGCCTTTGCTGTTCTGACTGCCTTCCCCTCTTCCTTCTGCTTTAACTGGTATAGTTCTCTGCCCTGCTCCTTCTGTGTTTCCTTATACTTCCTGAATGCTATCTTTTTCTCCCTAACCTTCGCCACCACCACTTTTGAGAACCATAGTTGTTTTCTTCCTTCATTGTGTTTTGTTTATTTGCTTCACACAAAGGCGTTGCCTCTGTGATGGCAGCTTTTACTTTTCCCCTTGTTCCTCCACCCCACCTTCTTGCCTGTTTGCTCGTCCTTTTCTGAGGCACTCCCCCATTTTGCCAAAGTCAGATCTCCTAAAGTCCAATACCCTCACCTTTGTGTGACTTGACTCTACAGCTGTGTTTATCGTGAACCACACTGTTTGGTAGTCACTTGTTCCCAGATGGCTACCCACTTCTAAAGCAGAGATCCTCTCTCTGTCCCCATTTGAGAGTACCAGATCTAAGATTGCTCCCTTCTGAGTGGGTTCCAACACTAGCTGTCTGAGGCATGCCCCCTGTAGGGCATCGAGAATTACCCTTTTCTTAGATGTGGCTGCAACAAAGGTGCTCCAGTTAACATCTGGCATATTCAGGTCCCTCATCAACAATATCTTCCTGTTTTCTGCCATTCTAAGGATGCCTTCTATCATTTCCTTGTCCATTTCCTCTCCCTGAAATGGGAGTCTGTATACAACCCCTGTATGGATTGTGGTGCCATTTTCTGTCTCCAGAGTGACCCACAGTGCCTCCTCCCCTCACTGTTTACCATTTAGTTATGTTGCTTTGATCCATTCCCTTACATAGAGAGCTACTCCTCCTGCTGTATTACCCTCCCTGTCCCTACTGTAGATTGTTTACCCTGGTATGTTGACATCCCAGTCATGGTTCTATGTCTACCATGCTTCTGTGACTGCCACGATATCTAGGAATCCCTCTTTCATCAAGGCCACCAGTTCAGGGAGCTTGTTAACCAGACTATGTGCATTGGTACTCATCACCCTCTATTTTTTGATAGCCTTACCCCTTTTGGCCCCATCCCTGTCCTTACAGTCATTGCCTTTTTCTCCATTGACCCCTGTCCTGCTCCCTAATGACTTCTCTACCTTAGTGTTTACTTTACTAAATACCCTGTTTTGTGTGTGTGTGTGTGGGGGGCTGGGATTTCCATGATTCTTTTCAGTGCCTCCCACTTGGCTAGTTTAAATGCTTGCCAATGAAGCATTTAAACCTATCACCTAGGATCCTGGTACCCCTCCTGTACAGATGCAGACCATCATGCCAGTATAGGTCTGCATCTCTCCAGGTGGACCCCCAGTCCCCAACGAAGTCAAAACCTTAAACTTTTCAACCATTCATTGAATCCCATGGTATGGAGTACCCTAGCCTTACCCATGCCATAGACAGGCAGCACCTCCAAGAAGGTTACCATGCATGCTACTTATCTAAGGCCCCTCCCCAACTCTACAAACTCTTCCTGCACTGGTCTGATCCCATTCCCAGCCAGATCATTTTTCCTTAGGTGGACAATGACTTCTAGCTCTGTTTCCCGTGCCACAGCTCACACGATCCTAAGGAATTGCATCCTGTCCCTCTCAGCTATGGTGCTGGGCAGGCACCTTACCTCCCTCTGATCCCCCCCAGTTCTACCCTCCCAATGATTGAGTCCCTCACCAGGAGATGTTTCGTTCCCCTGTGGGGTCTCATGCCACCTTCCTCTAGATCTCCTTTGTGGAGGTTCCCAGCATCCTCCTTGGTCTCCACTGCAGGTGCCTCCATAGAAGAACCATGCTCAACCAGAACAGTGTATGAATTGTGGAGAGGTACAACTGGAGGGATGCACCTCTGATCCACCACTCTCAACCTCCCTGAGCCCACTGTGGTCCAACTGCTCCTCTTTCTTCGCAGCCTCTTGTGTATGTTTACATTAATTTCATACAGTTCGTAATTATTTTTCCTTTACTTCTATAGACCTTTTTCTCCTCTGCCCCCACTGCCTTCCATGTAGGCCAGCCCTTTAGGCCTTGGGCGATCACTCAGCCAAACTGTAGGCCATCCCTTCAGGCCATGGGCAATCACCAAGCCCCAGTGAAGGCCACCTCTTCAGGCTTTGTGTAGTCACCTTGCCACAGAATATGCCTCCCCTCAGGCAATACCCCAGTCCCAGTGTAGGCAACCCCTTCAGGCCTAGAAGATCTCTGGCCCCAGTGCAGGCCACTCATTCAGGTCTTGGATGAACCACCAGCTCCAGTGTATATCACTCCTTCAGGCCTTGGACAATCACCTGGCTCCAGTGTAGGCCACATCATTAGGCCATGAGCAATCTCCAGGCCCTAGTGTAAGCCATCACTTCAGGACTTGGGTGATCACCAGGCCACAATGTTGGCCACCCCTTTAGGCTTTGGCAATTACATGGCCGCAGTGTAGGCCACTCCTTCAGGCCTCAGGCAATCTCCCAGCCCCAGTGTATGCCACTACTTTAGGCCTAGGGTGATCACCTGGCCTCAATATAAGCCACCTTTTTAGGCCTTGGGTAATCCCCTGGTCCCAGTGTACATGACCTCTTCTGGCCCTAGGAATCACCCAGCCCCACTGTAGTACACACCTTCAGGCCTTGTGTGATCTCCTGACCCCCATAAATTTCTAGCCCGCTGCCAGCTGAAGCATGGTAGGACCCATGGTGAGGGGCCCAAGTGGACCCAAACCACCATTTTGATAGCACCAGTGGGTTTTATCTAATTTTTGCAGCTCCTCCCACCACCCTTCACCCATACAATGACGCTGCAGCCTTGTGTTTGGCCTGAAACACCAAAGCTAACTCTATGAGGATCAAGCTCCCTGGCACTTAACGGTCACTGCTGTGCCGGTTGCCATGTCATCCTAGCATTGCTGACATCACAGTAGGGGACCACCTAGGAACCAGTGATCATTGGTCAGCGTGGTTTAATGTAAGAACAGGGACAGAATCAGACCACACAAGGACAAGGGTCCTGGGCTTCAGAAGGGTCAATTTTAAGAAAATGGGAGAATGCCTCAGGGGTGCCCTGGGAGGGATAGAGAAACTACAGGGAGTAGAAGAATTGTGGGCTACAATAAGGGAGGGAATTAAAAAAGCTGCTAAGCTCTGTATCAAGCAGGTCAGCAAGAGCAGGAGAAAAAGAGACCGCTATGGTTCTCTAGCGAGGCAGAGGAAAAAGTAAGAGAAAAAAAAGAAGCCTTCAGAAAATACTAAAGAACACAGAGGAAATATACACAAATCAGTAAACAAGCATTTGTCAATGCCGAATGTTGTCGCGCTGGCACTGGCAGTGGCGGAGGTGGAGAGGCATAGCGCTGTGAGTTTGTTAATGTGTCCCAAAAGGTGATTTTGCACAGCGAGTACGCCACTGTGAGGCAGACCTGCGGAAACGCGTTTTGGGCAGGCTATGGAAAATGGCAGCTGGACTGTTGATAATGAGGTGTGCACAAATGCCAGTGGTGAAAATGTGGCATGAAAATATTGCAGATTGACAAAGTTACAATGGTGTGTGGAAACTGCGCAATGCACGCTTACAACACAGTCATTGTCTGGACTTTCGCCACCAAATTTTCAACATAGGCATTTTAGGACCTCTGCTGATGAATAGTGTTACCGTCATTTCCTGAAAGTGTCCGGAAAAGTGATTTCACACAGTGACCGTGCAATTCTGTACTGGACGTGTGAAAACACATTTCAGCCAGCTGTACTAGTCACAAGGAGGCATGGAAAAATGGCAGTGATGAAAAGCTGGAGTGAAAGTATTGCAAATTCACAGTCAATGAAGGCATGCGGTAAACTACGCGAACGCTACCAGAAACACTCATTTTATTGAGTTTCATCCCTAAATTTTCAACATAGGCATTTTAGGACATCTGCTAATGAACAGTGTCACTGCCATTTTCATAATGTGTCTCGAACATGGGCTTTCCACAGCGACCGCGCTATTGTGCACCAGAACTGCGAAAACAGATTTTGGTGAGGATGTGAAAAATGACAGCTGAACTGTTCATTAGGAGGTGTAGAACAATGGCACTGTTGAAACTGTGGAGTGAAAATATAAGTTTGCAAACTTACAAGCGTACGTGCAAACTGCGCAACGCATGCTCGTAACACAGTCATTTTATGGAGTATTGTCACCAGATTTTCAACACAGACATTTTAGGACCTCTGCTCATGGACAGTGTCACTGTCATTTTCGTAATGTGTCCCAAACACTGATTTCTCACAGCGACCGCGCTATTCTGCACTGGAAGTGTGAAAACATATTTCGGGCAGGATGTGAAAAAATGACTGTTGTACAGTTCACAAGAAAGTGTGGTAAAATGCCAATGTTGAGAATCTGGCATGAAAATATTGTGAATGTACTAACTTACGGGTGTGCGTTGCGCAGTTGCTACGCATGCTCGTAAAAGAGTCATTTTATGGAGTATTGTCACCAAATTTTCAATACAGGCATTTTAGGACCTCTGCTCATGAACAGTGTCACTGTCATTTTCATAATGTGTCCCAAACAGTGATTTTGCACAGCAACCACGCTATTCTGCGCCGGAAGTGCGAAAACACATTTCGGCAAGGATGTGAAAAATGACAGCTATACGGTTCACAAGAAGGTGTGGTAAAATGCCAATATAGAGAATGTGGCATGAAAATATTGTAAATGTGCTAACTTACGAGCATGCATTGCGCAGTTGCTACGCATGCTCGTAACACAGTCATTTTATGAGTATTGTCACCAAATTTTCAACACAGGCATTTTAGAACCTCTGCTCATGAACAGTTCACTGTCATTTTTTGTAATGTGTCCCAAACACTGATTTCACACAGTGACCGTGCTATGATGCACTGGAACTGCGGAAACACATTTCGGGCAGGATGTGAAAAATGACAGCTATACAGTTCACAAGAAGGTGTGGTGAAATGCCAATGTTGAGAATCTGGCATGAAAATAGTGTGAATGCGCTAACTTATGAGTGTGCGTTGCGCAGTTGCTACACACACTCGTTAAACAGTCATTTTTGATTTTTCCGACCAAACTTGCAACATAGGCTTTTTGAGAGCCCCTCTCATGAACAATGGCACTGTCATTTCGTTACTCAGTCCCAAAAGGTGATTCCACACAGTGACTGCAAAATCACCTTTCAGGACAGAATAACGCCATGACAGTGCAATAATTCATGAGAAGGGTACCAAAAACCCCATGTTGAAAATCTGGGGCCAAAATTCACAAAAATGCCCGAGATATGCATTAAAGTTGAAAAGACCCTATTCATTCCATTATACAGCTTACCGGCATTTCTTCAGTTTGCGGTCGGCTTTGAAGAGTACAGATGTGTTCCCAGTCCACAGAAGATTGTCGCACCAGACTCCGCAGGTAAGTATGGGGTGAGGGGTGAGAGGAGGCAGAGTGCGCAGTGGGTGGGTGGGGTGGGGAGGGGCATTGTGAGACTATGAGGGACCATTTTCATTTTACAGGAAAAAAATGAAAAAAACATCAGCAGGACAGTTTTTTTTTGCAGAGTTGCTTGCGCTGGGGTGGGCTCCCAGCATGCCACCTAACTGTTTGGGGGTGTCTGTAGCTGACGGGATTGGGCACCTCGCCGGTACACAACATGGAGGGAGGATAAAGCAATGCCGACGGGGATTGGGCACCCCTGTCAGCACACAAAAGCGGGGAGGTGAGCCAAGGGGATTGGGCACCACCTCGGTATTCAGCAATTGAGGGGGTTTATGCCAATGGGGAGTGGGCTCCGCCGCCCGGCACAAAGCAGGGAGTTAACCGACAGGGGATTAGGCACCCCAAAGTTGGCAGTAGTTGGCGGTCACGATTTGCTGACTCATGCACATATGACGGAGAGCACGGCAAGAAAAGGACCTCTGCGTATGATGAACTTTGCTCGGATTGCAGTGGACCTTTTCTTAGATGTGCTCGCCACATTATGTATGCATGGTGTGGCGCCGGCATGCAGGCTGATTGAGGAATGCGGGACGCACCTACTGGTGCATGCCCTGCATTCACCCAACAGTGACCTCCACAGCTGCACTGTCCCACGATGTTGGCTGCGCAAGCGCGCCAACATAGAAAGGGGCATAAAACATTTTTTAGATACATTAGTAAAAGGGAAGGATAGTAAGACTGAATAGAGAATGGGGGTTTTGAAAAAGAGGACCACCAAAATGCAGATGTACTAAACAAATACTTTTAAGTATTTACGGAGGAGGGGGTAAGAAATGGACCTTTGTTAAAAGACAAGGGCATAAAGGGTTGGGAAGTGGACACTAGCACTTTCACAGTGGAAAGAGTCCTGAAGGAGTTGTCAAAGTTAAATGTAGACAAGGCAATGGGTCCAGACATGGTGCACCCCAGGTTTATTTATTTCTTTATTTATTGAATTTTGCTAACCAGGTAGGCCCTCTGAGACAAGACAGTCCCTCTTTCAGAGGCGACCCGGGAAGTGCAGTACATTGATAGTGCATTCATTGATACAAGAAACTAAACAACGAGTAGTCATACAGTAAGAGAGTACATCAATTGCATTCAGTTATACAAAATAAGCAATGTAAAGCACAATCAACAAAACCTTACGTACAGACATCATTTACAGTATTTTTTTTTCTTTATCAGAGATCAGGAGATAGTGTAGAAAGTTATGTTAGGAGAAACACGCAAGGAGTGAACAGGGGTTAGGAGTCAGTGGAAGCAGGATTAAGGATGGATGGTTAGGTGAGATAACAGTGAGATAACAGCGAACTTCGGAATTGAGAGAGGGAGGTGCAGGCCAGGTTGCTGAGGGAGCTTAGAGAGGAGCTGGCTGCACCTCTTACAGCTCCGTTCAACTGGTTACTAGAAACAGGGGAGGTACCGGGGGACTGGAAGAGGGCAGATATAGCCCCATGCCACAAATGTGGAAATAGGGAGAAGGCAGAAAATTACAGGCCAGTCAACCTGACTTCGGTAGTAGGCAAAGTAATGGAATCACTGCTGAAGGAAAGGATTAGAGAATATCTTTTTACCAGTGGTCTACAGGATCTGAGGCAACATGGATTCATGGGGGGAGGTCCTGCCAGACAAACCTGATTGAGTTCTTTGGGTTACAAAGGAAGTGGACCAGGGAGGGGCAGTTGACGTTGCCTATCTGTATTTCAGCAAGGCCTTCAACACCGCTCCACATAGAAGGCTGGTAAACAAACTGAGTAGCCTAGAAGTAGGTCCTAAAATTGTAAAATGGGTGCAGAGTTGGCTTAGTGGTAGGAGCCAAAAAGTGGTGGTAAATGAGGTACACTCTTGGGAAGGCAAGGTGACTAGCGGGGTGCCACCAGGGGTCAGTATTAGGTCCGGTCCTCTTCAATGTCTGTATTAGCGACATTGCAGAAGACTGGAGGGGAAGGTATGCCTAATTGCAGATCACACAGAAATATGTAAAAGAGTAGATAGACCAGGGTGGGGGTTGAAAGAATGAGGGAGGATCTAAAGAAGTTAGAAGAATGGTCAAGAGTTTGGCAGATAAGATTCAATGCAAAAAAATGTGAAAAATCATGCACCTAGGGCACAAAAAACCTGGGGCCAATGTACCAACTTAGGGGAAGTATTAACAGATACAAAACAGGAAAGAGACCTGGGAGTTATCATTTCTGATGACCTGAAGGTGGCTAAGCAGTGTGACAAGGCTGTGGGAAAGGCTAGAGGAATGCTTGGATGCATAGGGAGGAGTATCACCAGCAGAAAGAGGGAGGTATTAATACCCCTGTACAGACTGCTGGAGAGACCTCACCTCAAGTATTGTGTACAGTTCTGGAGGCCCCATCTCTGAAAGGTCATAGATAGGGTGGAGACGATACAAAGTAGGGCAACCAAAATGGTGCAGAGCCTGAATCAGAAGCCCTATGAAGAAAGGCTTAAGGATTTAAATATGTACTCCCTAGAAGACACGAGGGAACGGGGACATATGATAGAGACATTCAAATACCTCACAGGAATAAATAAGGTACAGGAAGGAAGCATTTTCCAAAGAAAAAGATGCTCAAGGATGAGGGGTTACAATATGAAGCTGGAGAGGGGGAGGTTCAGAGGAAACGTGAGGAAGTACATCTTCACGGAAAGGGTGGTGGATGCTTGGAACAGACTCCCAGAGGAAGTGGTGGGGGCTAAAATGGTCTCAGGATTTAGGAATGCATGGGATAGACACAAGGGAGTCTTAGAAGCAAGGGGGCCTGTAAGCCGGAGTCCAGGTAGGGTCTCCGGTGGCACTACAGTAGGTAATTTAGGGCAGACTAGGTGGGCCAAGTGGCCCTTACCTGCCGACAACTTCTATGTTTCTATGTTTCTGTGTTCTGTCCCTTCCCCTAGCTAGGAAACTCTACTCCGTTTCCCTGTCTGGCCATCCATGTCACCCACCCCAATTCCCTTCTATGCCGAAGTCACTGGCATGGAAGTGAAATGCACATGCACAGGGCCAAAGGGCAGCCACACTTTCGGCCAATTCTAAGCAGAGCATCATGCTATACACATGGTGAAAAGATTCCGAACCAAAACCCGTAGGAAGAAATTACCGGAAGGATGGGAGAAATGGATGCAGTGATATGGTTAAAGGGAGTGAGGCGGCACATCTGAAAATGCCCCCAGTCAGATTTGGGGTACAGCAGCCTTTTAGTTTTAAAAGATAGGGTATAGGGGCCCAGGCAAAATGGGGCTGGTGAAGCACTTCATGCATCTATGTGGGTAACCAGGTTCACTGCATGACCATGTCCCACACTAGGCTGGCACAGTCTGGAGGATGCTGTGGTGGCAGCATTTTTGGTCTCTGGTGGAAGGGAGAAAACCTGCTGGTATATAAGTTCCTACTGTGGAGATCTGGATAGTTATTGAGCATTATGTGTGTCCCCCTCCATGCCAGTGAAACATGGTTGAGGATAGGCTCATGAGTCCCAATAGGGACCCATGATGCACTGACTGGACTCGAGGCTGAGCAGAAGAGAGGGCTCACTATGTGTGTCTGGGACTGAGGAGTAGTCACAGATAGCAGGACTGTTCTGCGTGTTTTATTATTACAAGAGGTATGCGGCCTATATCAAGTACACAGTCTTACCAGATCAGCTTATTATGCGTCCAGTTTGGCTTGTGCTCATCCCTTTCTTTGTCTTTTTGCTGTTTGCAGGAGTTCCCGATCCCTCTCTGAAGAGTGGCAGCAGTGAGGGTAACAGCTATAAACACGCCGTTCGGACTGGCATTGAGAAGCAGGAGGAGCTCAGCCCAGAAAAGCTCTGAAAGAAAACTGATTTAGAACTGCAAGATTTGCGAGACTGGTTGTTCATAGGGCTGTTCGCTGACCATTAGCATGCAATGAAGATTTTAGCAGAAGTCTACGCTCCGTGCTCCATGCTCTGCAAGCTACAAGCTTCAAGCTGCAAGTGAAAAGGGCTGTTTTCGCACTTTAATGTATCTTATTGTGTCTGACTTTCATGTATAAGTGTTGAGTGTTGATTCATATCATCTATTTAGATTTATTGTACCTTCTGGTTCTTTGGGCTGTTGTTCTTTTTTTGGTCTGTTTTTTCACTCCTAGAGCGCATTTTATTTTGTTTGTGTTCGTGTTGTGTCTGTGGTATGTGTTGCTGGGACAGAATGGGATATTTGGGCGTGGAGCACTCATGTGGTATATGGCTTTTAATATTATTTGTTTTTTTTTTAGTAATTTTAAACAATTTTGAGAAGTTTTGTTATTCCCCATTTTAAAAGTCCCTGGGTTTTTTGGATCATAGGACAAGAGACATCCAATAGGAGGTGTTCTCACCATCCACTGGTATAAAGTGCATGCATGGCATCTCCTCCCCCAGATGTAGCAGCGATGAGGGAGAAAGAGAAAGACGACGTTCTGTTAACTGACAACCTCCGAAGTTATAGCACGGTATATTATGACCATTTTTGCCTGCTTTGCATCTGAGCCTGAGTGGAATTGCCTTACTTTTTATTTGTGCTGCTTGAGATACAGAGAAATAGAGAGACATCAGGCTTGGAAAGATGTTCTTGGCAATTTCATCTCACAGCTACAGACCGTTAAACGCACTGCACTTCAAGTATTTTTACAGGCTCTTTTAAAGTAAGTGGGATGGTATCTTCCTAGAAATTCCAAGAAAAAGATAAGAGAATTTTAAATTAATTTACAGAGTCACTGAGTAATTAGTTAGCGATTAGTTCTTGATTTGTCAATCATGTGTTAATGTGTGTGATTTCTATCTATTTTAATTGTGCCATACTGATTCACTGGTTTCCTTTTTTCTGGTAGTGGTTGGCTTTATGAACCTTGAACCAAATTGCCAGACGGGGAAAAGTGCAGAAAATCATAGAACTGATATTGTGAGAATTGTGTGAACTATGAGAACTGTGGGAGCTGTTCTAAGTGCATGACATAGAAAGAACTGTGTCACCCATGACTGGGGTGACTTGATTGGCTGAATTAACATTGAAAATCTCGAGAATCTGTGGAAGAGGTTCCTGTGACCATTGTGAAGCTTATTTAGCACCTTAATTATAGGATAAAATTTACAATTCATGAACTCACAATTTATATCAGAAACAAAGTCCATTTAGTCAACCTAAAAGGGACTAAGGTGCGATACTTTGGCCTGGACTGGGAATTGGGAATTAGGAGTTAAAGAAGTTTTTTACTACACCAAGGAAAATCTCCTTTTTGAAGTTGAAGTTGAAGCTGGAATCAAGATCCATTTTTAGAATTGGATGCTAATTCATAGGACTCATTTGATTTTTTAGACTGACAGGATTTTTTTACTAAATATGTAAATAGATTGGGTTAAAACAGTTTGTAAGTCCTCTTTCTTTTGCATTCAATCAAGGCTCCAGGTGACTGGTGATAGGTGGCCATTTTTCCATATTGAAATCTCTAATAAGTACTAAGTACTTGAGTTTAATAGGCTAAAATTTGGTGTGGAAACATTTATACAGTATTTTAGGATGGTTAACACAAGGAAGTAGAGATTAAATAGTAGTAAGCCCTCATCCCTTCAAGTATTACCAGCAAAAAGTTCCAAAATGGTCAGTAGGAAAAAACATAAATCACAGATCACATACTCATGAAAAATAACACTTCCACACCTTGTGAGAATAATCTGTGTAATGTTAAACAGGATAGGGTGAATGTGTCAGTGGTGATAGATCCTTTAGATAAAAAAAAAATAATATCTCAGGTTTTGAGGGACCTGAAACTAGTTGCAAAGAAATAGAAGAAGACTATACTAGGGACTATGGAAACTGTGATGTAAAAAGAATGAGTGAGGTAGTTAGTAATGCTGATAGTTTAGAGAAATCACCTGAGCTTTGGTTTAGGGAGGCATCTAAGTGCAGCCTTGAACACACTAATAAATAAAATTTACTTGAAACTACTCTGAATAAAAATAGTGAGTTCATGGAAGTATGTGAGGAGCTACAATATACAATAGATGGCCTCAGAGGTTTAGATAATAATATAAACTCCCAAAGGCATTGTGGTTATTGTGGTGCAATCAGAACTGGTAGTAATTTGGATGAACAGTCAGTTGATAAATTTTTACCTACTCAGTTAAGTGAGGAATTAATTACCTTGGTTAAGAACCCTAATAATGCAGCTAGGGTTATCACCTGTTAGATTTTTTACCTGGTGATCAGGTTTTCAGGGTCCCTATCGGGTAATCCAGTTTTGCACTGTGCTGGTTGGGTTTTTAGACCATTTTGAGTGCTCACATACTTTTTAAACAGATTTTATAATCTTTTTATTCATTGTTTCAGCTACATGACCAGGTTGCAAACAAGTTCTGTTGTCAATATAGTCTTTTGTTTGTGAAAGCTGTTATCCTGGGAGGTGTAAAGTATGGCCATTAACACCATTAGCACTTAACCTAATCTTTTCCACTGCATCTTAATGTGGCATAGCAGCAAAGCTGCCCCCACCTTTTGTAACAACACAGCCAGCTGTCTTCCACTTTCATACATTTTCATCTCTAACAGAATTTAGGCATTTTAAATGTTTTAAATTATTTTTTTCCTCAAGAAAAAAGTATGGTCACCATTTTGACTTTGAAATAGTACTGTGGACATGAAAAGGAAGCGGAGAGAGAAAAATATATAATGTACACACTTCATAGGAAACAATTTCTTTATTATGTATTATATACCATGTGTACTGTTGTATGCTATTTACAGTATTTCCCTTGTCTCCCTCTAGATCATATGTGCAAATTAGATTTATTTTATCTCTGTATGTTTATCTGGTAAACCAATTTCAATAAATAAATACACAAACAAATAAATAAATAACTAAGAAGAACCTGGGAAAGTAATTTTAACAGGTACAGTATCTTAACAGTTTTGTTGAAGTACTGCTTTGAGTGTTGTCTTTTATTGATATAACAAATGGCTTTCTAGGAGGAGCAATACATGATGAGTCATGAAAAGGGATGGGGCTGGGGGGAGCTTAGGATCTGGTTTTTGCCTCATCCAAAGGGGGCAACCCTAAATGCAGCTCTGATCCTTATGGAACAATTAGTTATTAACAAGGATATAATTGAAAATATGAGGACACAGATTGCCTTTAATGAAGCAAAGATTAATCAAATATTGGAGAGAATCGAACAAAGGCCCATTATAATACAGAAGGAAATGAGTGAAGAATTAAAATTAAATAATGTTGAGAACTGCCAGTTAAGGCCCGATTTTAGTGTTATCGAAATCCACAAAACTCATGTGAGGAAAGGAAGATCGAAGAAAAAAAAAGAAAGAGAAAAAAAATCAGAAAAAGGGAAATCATAAAAATAAAAAAGGGGAAAAGAGAGAAAAAAAAATCAGAAAGTGGCTAATGCCAGTAATTCCCCCAAAAGAAAGATATTAAGTGATCAACAGTATGAAATCTCACCAACTAGACCTGATGGTGAACTAAATAAGGTAAAATGTAATGACTTAGAAAACAACTTGCAATATTAGAAAAGGAAATTACTGAATTAAACCAGGAATTTGATGGTATAAATGTGAACCATCAGGAAAATATGGAGGTTATAAACCCTGAGGGAATACAGAATGGGGAAATTAAAGAAGGGAATAAGGGTAAAGAGACAATTTGCTCAACAGATCTTAATAACCTTCCAATAATTAGATTATATGGGCCGCAGAATTAGAATAATTTGGAATCTGCAAATATGGACTTTTTTGTTCTGGAATATTTGAATAAAGTACTTGATATTGAAGTTATTGAAAATGATGTTGTAGAGTTTAGAAAAGTGTTAATTAGGGAGGCAACTATCATAGATATTTTTTTGTTAGTCCGAGAAGTGTTAACTATGTACGGGTTAATAGAGAAGAATTGCACCACAATAATGAAGTGCTACTATTTTATCCAAATAGAGATAAATATAACAAGCTGGCAGTAGCTATGAAGTGTGGAGATGGTTGTAAAATGCTAACTTTCTTTGGAATTAGTCCAATGGTGCAAGAATCAGATTTGTATTTGACACAAGTAATAAGGGATCTGTTGACTGACTTTTTATTTGTTCCGGTTGAAAGCATGGGTAGTATTCATGCTAAAAGGGTGCATAAAGGAAGCCAAATTGATATTTTAGTTAAAAATGAGAGACTGGTAACCCCAATAGCAGCCCAAAAATGGAAATTGGATCAATTAAAATTACATCTTGTGGACCCCAAAGATTTATTTGAAAGAAGTAACAATGGAAATTTAGGTAGTCAAGAAGGGGCCAATCATGTGCTTCCTTTGGTGAATAGAGTCATGCTTCTAGCTGGGTATAATAAGGATTGACTACCTCCTTAACAAGGTAGTTCAAGTGTTAACTGTACTCAACATGGAATACTGTATATTACCTGGAACATAGCCGGTTGGCAACATGTATGGGCTGATAAAGATTGTGTTAGCTATCTGTTGGAGTTTGAGGTAATTTGTCTCCAGGAAACCTAGCACACAAAGGATTCTGTTATTTGTTTAAATGGATATGAATGCCTTCAGGTGGCAGGTTCCAAATCTACAGAATTGGTAGACATTCTGGAGGAATTATTACATAGTTAAAATTGGAGTCGGGTACAAAGTGTTGGCATGGAAAACCCTTAAAAACTACTTGGTCACCTCACTTAAGAATGAAAAACATGAGATAGTAGTAATTAACTGCTATGCACCACTAGAAAACTCCTGTTATTATGCTGAAGAGGCATGGCAAGAATTATCAGAGATTATAAAGGAAGTACAACAGACCTTTCATGCCACAGAATTTCTTGTTCTAGATGATTTTAATGCATCAATTGGACATTTTGATGGCCTTTCAGATTATTCATTTTTTACTTATAATTTTCCAAAAGTGCAGTTAAAGCCCCGGCAGTAAAAGGATAAAATAGTAAATAAAAATGGAAAAATAGTACTAGAAATACAAAAAGAAAATAGCCTATACCCTTTAAATGGGAGTTATGAAGGGGACAACAAAGGTGAATTTACTTGTGTGTCTGCACGAGGGACTTCGGTGGTTGATCTGGTGTTTTGGTCAGGCCAGCTGGATTTCTGGATTAAATGTATCATCCAGATAAGAGCAGAAAGTGACCACTACCCTGTTATACTAGAAACCCAAGAGACCTATGAGGATAACGAGAAGACCGATAATTTATTGTTTGCTGAGAGCAGAGTCTCCCACAGAATTATATGGAGACAGGACTCATAAACTAAGATTATACCATTAATACGGGGTTTCATAGTGGCACAACCAGTAGATGTTATTAGCCACTATGATATGGAGGTTATCCTAAACCAGATTAATAAAGTTAACTTACAGATTAAACAATGTTTAGAATGTCCTATTATTGAGAAAATAATGTGGGCAAAGATACATGGTTTGATAAGGATTGCAGGAAAGCAAAATCTGAATTTAGGAAATTATGTAGGGCCTATAATAAGTCCAAAGATAAACAAAACCTTATCCAACTAAATGCAGGAAAAAGGAAATATAGGGACTTAATAGTAGAAAAGAAAAAGGGTTACTATGAATCCAAATGGGAAAAAATGTGAAGAACGGTGCAGAATAATTATGCACAGTCATTTTGGACTTTGGTCATGAAGGGGACTAATAAATTTAAAGGGAATATTGATGCCTATATACCCGAAGAAAGGTGGCTTGCACATTTTACTGGGATTTATTTTGACCCCATTGAGAAGGCTGTGGTGAATAAGATTGACTTGATTAACAACTAATTTTCCCCAATTACAAAGAATGAAAGATATTTAGCCATATACTCATTGAAGAAGCAAAAAGCAGCAGGTCCGGATGGAATTCTGGCCGACGTATATGTCACAGAGTCTCCATTATGGTGTCAGTTTCTGACAGCCTTCTATAATAAATCTATTTCCACAAACATCTACCCTGAAACCTGGAAAGGTGCTAGCATAAAACATTGCACAAAAAGGGGCCTATGAATGATCCATTAATGAATAGACCTATAAGTCTATTGGACATAACTCTTAAAATATTCTCCAAAATGTTGTTAACATGTCTACAAATAGAAGTTGTCAAAACCAGGGGTATTTCTCCCGATCAAGCGGGATTTAGACATAACTTCTCCACACTGAATAATATTTTTGTAATACACCATTTTGCTGAAAAATATGTAAAAATACAGGCTCAGAAAGTATATATGACTTTCATAGATTATAGTAGTGCCTTTGATAGTATATCAAGAGGTATTTTATGGCAGACTCTTATGGACAGGGGCATTGACCCCAACCTGGTGGTAATAATCTCCCAACTGTATTCAAATACATGGGCAAAGATAAGATTGGGGTTGGGGGGTCAATTGTCCAGTAAATTTAATAGTAATAGAGGAGTAAGGCAGGGGTGCATTTCAGCCCCCCTGCTTTTCTCACTATATCTGGAAAAGATGCTGAAGGCTAGCATATATGTTGAGCAAGATTCACCAAAAATTAAGAACTTCCCATGTCCTCTATTGGCGTACACCGATAACATCATAGCAATGTCTCTCACAAAAAGTGGGATACAGAAAAGGTTACATTTCTTGGATGAGGAGTCTAGAGCCTCGAAACTAAATATTAATATAAGTAAACCAAAAGTAATGGTTTTGGGGAGTAGGAAATGTGAAGAAATTGGTACATTGGAAGTAATAAAATAGAAGTGGTACCAAGTTATGTATACTGTACCTTAGAGTTATGGTGCAACAGAACTGTAAATGGACTGGACGTGTGGAAATGCTTTTGGAAAATTAAAAAAATAAAACATTGGCTGGCCTAAGCAGATTTAACTGCAAATATGGAGGTATCACCATTAGGCCCTTAATTCAGGTAATTAAAGCAAAATTTGAGGCCCAGTTACTCTATGGCTGTGAGGTATGAGAATTGAGTAATATAAATAAGCTTGTGAGCCCTTTATATAAATTTCTAAGAAATGTAATGGGTCTGGGACATTCATGCCCAGCAACTTATATTCAGTCTGAACTGGGACTGACAAATATTAAGGCCATAATGGAGGCTAGGAGGATTAATATTTGGATTGGGGCACCAGAAAAAACTGATGGTACACTGGTGAAGCAGTGCCTAGTGGAAAAAAATATTGGCAAGGACTCGGGTATAATTCAGGTTATTGATTGTATTCCATTTTATTTAATCTGAAAAAGTATAAATTAATGCACCTAAAGAAAGCTGTGGATCAAGGAATATTGGTAGGTGTAAAATACAATAAATATACTGCTAATAAGATCAAGAATTATTGGAACAAGAGTGATTTAAATGAAATAAGCTGCTCTCATTATTCCCAGTGGTTTACCCTTAATAATTATAAACATGGATATAAAAAATATCTGGATATCCTGAGAAATTTTAAACTAAGGGCTAATTTTATAAAGTATAAATTTGAACAGTTAGCTAGCAAGGTGTTGGAATTTAGATATAAACAAATCTAGGATATTCTCGGAGGAATGTGATTGTGGGATTGGAGAAAGGGAGAACCTGTTACATGTGATGTGGGATTGTAGGTGGTATGAGAGGCAACGTAAACAGTGGCTGAGCCCTTTCATGGCAAATATTTATCAGATTAATAAAATAGAATTAACTGATATTTTGTTACACACAGAAGAATCATGGGCAATTGACAGAGTGACAAAATACTTTTTTGCCATCAAAAATATAAAGAGTAGAATAAGAATTATGTAAACTGTTTTACCTAGTATGCATAGATTAATATATATTGTTGCTGGACGTAAATGATGTAAGATGTTTATTTGTATTATAAACTTTTATATGCACTTTAAGATGGCACAAAAATGTGATTATGTGAAATATTTGTAACTGTGTCCTCCTTGTGATGTGTATTGTATTTTTATAAGTATAAGATATTGTGAAAGCTTTTAACTATACAATAACATTGAATTAATTGATTGATAGGCTCAAAAGCAGGGAGGAAGGTGGGCCATTCAGGTAAAAATACTGCTCCTTATTCATGGATATAGCCTGCCTGTCCTGGATGTTGCTTATACTGTCTCCTAGGGTAATTAGAGGTTCTTTACTTTCAATACCTGGAGAGAAGGCATACCCAAGGCCATGAATCTCCCAAGGTTTTCCCCACAGGGAAGTCCTCTCTTCTGTGCCAAGAGATATAATAATTCAGTAAGTTGAAGAGGGTTCTGCAGTTTCAGTCTCCTTACCTTTTTGATTCCCTACACACGAACTCCCATTTCCATTAGCAGTAGGTCTCTGCCAATGGCACCTCTTACTGATTGGAAATAATGGAGAATAAGCCAAGGCTACATAATATAATTATTACACCACACCAACAAATTAGAGATCAGATGCACAATGAATCGGAAAGTTGCTGGGGTTCAGTAGTCAACTGATTGACCACTCCTCCCCACACCCCAGCCACTATAAAAACTGGCCGGAGCTACACCTCAGAGTTCTAGTCGATTTCTTTTCTCCCACCACCCAACCCACCTCCAACTCTGGTACACAATTAGAGATATGGCGAAAATAAATTTTATGGGTGAATTTACTGTAAAATCAGCATTTTTGCTGCGTGAAACATTTCAGGAAATTCAGTCGTTCCATGAAATGTTTTGCGGGTGCAAAATTCCACCCTCGAAATGCAAAATTTCACCCAAAAATTGCAAAATTTTACCATTTTGTGGGCAAAATTTCACATTTCCACACCTGAATTTCGCTAAATGTTTTGCAGAATGAAATTTGCCAGTTTCACCAATCTCTACACACAGCCCTCCTCCAATTCTGGTATTCTCCTGAGTCTCGTGGGCTTTTTACCTGGAAATCCCATTTCCTTTAAGCGTAGGTCTCTGCCTATTGCATCTCTAACTTGGCAAAAATAATGGAGCATGAGTCAAACGTGAATTACATAAACACTACTCACCACACCACATCAGCACAACAGAGATCAGATATCCACTGAACTGTATCACCCCAGGGCATCCACGCAATGAGTGTAAACTCAAGGTCATTTCTTGGTTTAAAAAAAATCTAATCTGGAAATTGAAAGCTCATTCTGTATGTGCAAAGCTCTAGCAAGTGTGTCTGATTAATGGTGTAACAATTATGTTTATTACCATTTACCAGGTGCCACAAAAGGATGGGGTATACCCAGTGAGTCAGCTAGAGGGATGCTGTAATTTATAACAGTATGCAACTCTATTCCTTATAGCAGGAATCCTTCAGCATGGTGTCAGCATGGCTCAGTTGGTGGCACATCTATCTCTGGGTCAGAAGGTCATGGGTTCTAGTTTCACATTGGGACCTGGGCTCATACTCAAATGTCTATGCTCCATTGTAGAATTAGTGAGTACAGTACTGTAGGGTGTGCCTTTCTTCAAATGAGATGTTCTGCCCATCTCTGGTGCTGTCTTGTGGGTATCCTGGTTGATATAAAAGAACCCAAAGAACTTTTTGTGAGGGTAGGGGACCTGAATTGTAACTTGGCAGTCCTCCCTAACTGGGTGACTCAATATTATTGTTTTAGGTGATCTTTCTTATGGGGGAGAAACCCCTTCTGGTGGCTTGGTGGACCTTCCCAACCCTAAAAGTGTGGTAGTTGCCCCTCCTGTCTGGTTGCTCTAAACTGTTTGTGGATAACCTCACTACAAATCTGATTTGAGTCCCTCCCTATCTGGGCAGCCCTTAAGCCTGGCACTCCCCTTCACACCAGGAACAACCCCTCCCATCCTAATCACCCACCCTCTTGGCTGAACCCATCTCATGCCTTGGTGGTCCTGCCTGTAAAAACTGTTTTATTTTCTGACCTTCCAGGTGAGCCAGGACCCATGACTACCAGGACCAGTGAGATGGCCCTCTTCTGGGTAATAGTTTTCATTCAGGGTTCATACTTAACACAGGGTCCTGCTAATGCCTTACCCACCCCTTGAGTGAACCCTGTTGCCATTTATCTGCAGATATCCATAGGTCTGGCAAACTTTCAGTTCCCTGCAGCACATGGCAGGCTACCCTCCCCCCCCAAGTCTTTGTCTTCTATCGACCCATATTGACTGCCTTAGGTAATATATTTATGGACCTTTGCTCACACTCAGCAAAATGAGAGTTGTTATCAGCAGTGCTAGGCCTGGTGGAGAGCCCACAATAGGTGATAATGGGCCATGATGGGAAATTAAGTGGTCTCATGCTATGATGAGAAATGTTAACATCTACCTTTTCTTATTACTGGGTACCATCCACCCCAACCCCATGCCTACCCCCTCTAATGCCCCTCAGTCCTTGCAAAATATCTGTAGGGACTTTACTGATTGCTTGCACATAAACATGTGTAGCCTCCTCCCCAAGTTTGCTGAATTTGAAGCCTTAATACTCTCCAAAAAACCCAAAGTGGTGACAATAACTGAGTCCTGGCTGAAAAGTAAGATATTAGACAGTGAAACTGTACTCCCCTCTTGCACTCTTCTAAGGAGAGACCGCGCTGGTAACAGTGGCAGTGATGCCTTCTCTAAATCAAGGATCACCTGCAAGCCTTACTGCTTCCCACCCAGGCTAAAGTAATGAACCATCATGCGAATTCTTGGCAATCAATATTGGGCTCCACTAAGGAAACAAAAACCTAATTGTGGCAGCAGCATACATCCCCCTGTATGGTTGACCTTTGGTTCGACTCCTTTATTGGGCAACTTAACAACCTGATCCAAAGTCATGAGAAACTTGCCATCTGCAACTTTAACATAAATTGGCTGTCCCCTCACTCCAAATATTACAAAAAACAAGTTGGCAGACTTCTACTTCAGCCAGGTAGTCAGGACCCCAACCCAGATCAGCTATTAAAGATCAACAGAAAACTCTTATTGATTGGATCCTGGCATCTCACCCTGACAGGCTCTCCCAAGTGGAGGTGCTCCCTTATCTAATTAGTGACCATTCCCCAAGCTTCTGCTTCTGGTCTTCCAGGAGACAGAAGCCTTTACTGAAATTTCTTTACACCCACTGCATTAGGGAGGAGAGGCTCACTTGAATTTAAAAGCTACCTCAGTCAAATTGACTGGCAATTCCTGGACTGTATTCCTGATATGAACACTGCCTTTAACTACTTCTCATGGACCTTCCAAGATGCATGTGACAGTGTTGCCCCCCCAAAGAAAAGAAAAGAATCAGAGGAGTTACCAATCAATGGCTCACCCCCAAACTCAAAGCCATCTTCAAAGATAGGAAAGAACATTGGGCACTGTGAAAGTCTCCCTTACACCTGCACCTGCAGAAGTACAAGGAGTAGAGGAACTGCTGCAAATCAGCTATCAAGAACACTAAAAGTGATTAATGCAAAACAAGACTACAAGAATCCAGTAGGGATCCCAGGAGATTATAGGAAAACATCAAAGGAGTCCAAGGCAGGAAAAGCTGTGTGTTACCTTGAACACCCTAAAAGTCAATTATTCACTTACCACAGACCCAATAGTCATCACCAAGTCCTTCAACTCCTTCTTCACTAATGTAGGTAAAGACCTGACCTCAGGAATCCTTTCGGCTGCTTCTGACCTCTAAGTGCTCCCTGTCCACTTCAGTACCGAGACCAAAATTCTATTTTAAAAGAGTAAACGTGTGTAAAACATTTAGAAAATACCTGCTAAAATCCAACTCCAAATCAGAGTTGAACCTGATGTGGTGGACATGATGCTGCTTAATTGATGAGCTGGCTCAACCCATCCAAACTCTTTTAAACTTCTCCCTTGAATTTGTATTCCTCCCCGATGTCTGGAAGCAAGGCAGTGTGGTACCAGTGTTCAAATCTGGGGATAACACGGATGTCACTATCTACTGGACTATCTCAATCCTCTCCTCCCTGTCTAAAACATTAGAGAAAATAGTAAGGGATCAACTTGTAGATTACATCATGGCACATGACCTCCCAGATACTTAGCAAAATGGCCTTAGAACATTGTATAGCACAACCATCCCCCTAATTGAGTTTATGGAGGAATGCCTCATGGCCTTAGACAAAGAGGATTATGTCAGTGTTGCCTTCCTCAATCTCTCCAAGGCCTTTGACTTGGTAAGTCATGATCTCTTAATCAGAAAACTTGTGGTGCTGAGCCTGTCCACTGAGGCCTCCATATAGTTCTTGGACAACCAATCCAACAGAACCTAAAAGGCCAGGTGTGGAGATATGTTTTCTGGGCTTCAACCTCTGACCACAGGAGTCACCCAAGGCCGAGTCCTTGGGTCTGTCCTGTTCAGGCTCTCTGCAACACAGTCTTGGATGCCTGGGTCCACTGCAAATTGTTATTATACGCTGATGACATGGTAATCCTCATCTCCTACCATGCTGGAAACACTTGGGAAAAACAGGGTCTGTGAGTAGTTTGCAACAAACAAGTTTGTCAATGGCTCAAAAAAAAAATCTCTTCTGTTTGGGAGCACCCATGCTCTGAAAGGATACCCTGGGCTGCACATCACCACCACATCTGGATACTCTATTGAACAAGTCCAGGTCTTTAAATGCCTGTGTATCCATCTGGCCCTACCCTGTCCTTCTCCCTACACGTAGACTCCTTAATCAAGAACATCCACCAATGACTGGGACAGCTTTACAGAAACAGGCATGACCTTAGCACAGAGGTCAAATACCTTCTAGTCTCCCACCTCATAATCTCTGTTATTGATTACAGAGTGATACTCTAATCAACTGCCAACAACTCATTCCTTGAAAGAATTTGCATTGTTTTCAATCATGCCTGCAGGTTTGCACTCAGCCTAAACCTGGCACTGACTGCTGTGATCTCTATATCTCCTTCAATGGGCTCCTCTTCCACCTTTGTGCTACCCTCAGTGCAGCCCTTCTATGCAAAAGAACCCTTCTCAGCCAAATGCCCCAGGATCTACACAACCCCTTCTCATTTATTATGTTGTCTTGCATGTGCACACGCAAGCAACATTTTGTGGTAGTAGGAGATGGTAGTAGGAGAAATGCAGAGGTGTGTCAGTTTTGGCGAATGCAGGGCATACTTTAGAAGATGCATCCCTCATTCCCCAATGACAAGCATGCTAGTGGTGACACAAGTTTTATGCAAAGTGCCACCAACTTGAAATGAATTTGTCACTGCAATCAAAGACAAGCTCATCATGCAGCAGCACAGATGACACACCTCTCTATGTGCCTTTGCTGGTGAAGCATTTCAATAAACATGGTGGTGGGTCCTGCTGCTGCCACACAATCCAAAAAAGGCTGACATCGGGGGAGCAATCCCTGTGTTGACATGTCACACCCCCCACATTGTGTGGCACACTGGGAGCCCACCCCAGTGTGCTGCCGTGAAAGAAAGTCGACCCGGTCGGCAAGTTCCTCCCCCTAGCCCACCCCCATTACATGGCACACTGGGAGCCCACCCCAGTGTGGCCAACATCACGGCCCCCAAAAGTCATGGGGCACACTGGAGCCCACCCCAATGTGCCTAACATTTGTTTTAATTCACCTGTAAAGAAAGAAAATGGTCCCACGGGGTCTAGTCTTTTTTTTGTGTACCTGAAAAAAAGAAAACGATCCATTGTCTGCGGTTTTACCCCTTCCCCAACCAGCACCCACCTTCTGCTCATCCCACACCCCCTCACCCCATACTTACCTCCAGAGGTTGGTGCTGCGATCTTCAGTGGAGCGGAAACACGTCTGCACTCTTCAAAGCCAACTGCAAACTGAAGAAATGCCAGTAAGCTGTATAATGGCATAAATGGGGGGCTCAACTTAGGTGGATATCTCGCGCATTTTTTTGAATTTTGGCTCCAAATTTTCAACATGGAGTTCGTGGGACCCCACCGCATAAACACATACACTGTCATCTCATTATTAGGTCCCAAAATTTCATTTTGTGGTCACTGCGCAGAATCACCTTTTGGGACCTTTTAATGGAATGACAGTGCCACTGTTCATGAGGTGGGGTCCCAAAAAGCCTATGTTGAAAATGTAGTGAAAAAATTCCAAAAAAATGAGCATGTTACAAATGTACGTTGTGCAGCTACCACGTATGCTCTTAAGTTCGACAGTTTTTAATATTTTCCCTCCAGAGTTTCAACATTGCCATTTTTCCTACCTCCTTATGAACAGCACAGCTGTCATTTTTCACATCATGCCCGAAATGTGTTTTTGCACTTGTGGCGCACAATGGCATGGTCGCTGTGGAAAATCAATGTTCGGGACAGATTAACAAAATCACAGTGACACTGTTCATGAGTGGAGGTCCCAAAATGCCTATGTTGAAAATTTGGTTAAAAAAATCCCCAAAAGTTATTGCATTACCAGCATGCATTGCATCGTTTCTATGCACGTGCGTGACTTCACCGGTTTTTCATATTTTCACTCCAAATTTTGAACATTGCCATTTTTTTATACTGCCTTATGAACAGTACAGCTATCATTTTTCACATACTGCCCAAAATGTATTTTTGCACCCATGGTGCCAAATGGAACAGTCGCTGTGCAATATCACCTTCCGGCTAACGAACTGATAGTACCACTGTTCATGAGGTGGGGTCACAGAAAGCCCATATTGAAAATTTGGAGTGCAAATACCAGCAAATGACCAGGGCTTTAGGGTTTCTAACTTAACGCCCCATCCTGTAGAGACTGACAGGCGTCAAGGGTGTGACTTTGGATTGTCAGCTATAATGCTAATGCCATTCCACCCCAACCCCCACCCAACATATTTCCTTATGGAATGGGGTAAGCATAAGGCCCAATGACTCCAAGGCACAATGCAGCACTTGTTGGAGTCTGCAGGGTAAGGTGAGGTGAAATGGCATGAGCGCTATGGCCGATGACCCAAAGGCACACCTCAATGCCTGTCAGTCTCTGCCGGGTGGGGTGGGGTTGGCGTCAGTTCTATACTTCACTGCCATTCCTATTATGCATCTCTCTAACTCCTGCATCACCAATGCCAATGCCAGCAAGACAACACTCAGCATTGACAAATGCTTGTTAACAACTATGGTACTTGGTCCATGAGGGAGAACAAATTTCTGCTGCTTTTCAGGAAACCAACCTGACCAGTGCTCATTTTCTTCAGACCTGTACCTCCTACAGTCACTACTTCCCCATGTTCTCCACTTTCAAGGCTCAAGCCTCAGCCAACTTTCTCCTGAAACTTTATTGTAAGTGTGCTTAGAGAATTGTCAACGTCTTCTAGCTTATTTGCACTTGCTCTTGTAATATGAATTTCACTGTTTTCTTGCCTCTGTAGCCCAGACTCATGCAGCTGTTCTCTACAGATGTTGCTGTCTGTTGCATGTTTAATGTCCCTCACTTAGACTCTGTAACTTGTAAACTGTGATGCTTGTAGTTATTTGCAATTGATTGCTGTTTTTTGTAACTTGCCTGACTTGGACACCTTTGAAAAAGGGCTCTTGATCTCAAAGCTCTGCCATACACAATAAATAAAATAAATAAATTTACCCTGGTGTCCAACCAGGCCAGCATTCACCTTCTTACAAACCCTGTTCAGGTACTTTTCCATTGCTATGTGCAGAGTTGATGAGTGGAATGGCAGTCACTACACATTTATAGACACTTCACTACAGTACCTTTCAATCTCATTTCTTATAATACACATTGTGATACAATGTGAATTAAAATGGCTATTTCAATGCCAGTTTTAATACTTCACCTTCTTGGAAGAGCAATATCTTGTCTCATGAAAAAAATGAATGCCATAGACAGTGAATCAGTGATCGATTGTTTTGCTAGATCTGACAACTTTTAAACAACAACAACAACAAATAAAAAGTGAGTTGTGGGAACTACAGGTCATTGATCATTGCCCAGTGGCCTGTGGTAATAATGCATTACTGTATTGTGCTGCATTGCACTGCTCTGCAAGGATCCTGTTGGGGAGGGATGAGGGATTGGCTCCAAAAGCTACAAAGATATGTTCCAACTTCTGTGTCCCAGGCCAAGCTTCACCAGTTCCTTGTAACCTGTAGTCTTTTTGAACTAGGTCCCCTTTGCAAATAAGCATTGCTCAGTGGGTTTTAACCCTGAATGGCGATGAAATGAAATTAATTGAAATGAAATGAAATTAAATGGGGAGTTCATGTGTGCTTGCCTATACTTTGACCTTTAAGTTGTTTACTGTTTTACCAATGTCCTATCACAGGAAATGTGTCAGTTTCAAGGACATCATGTCCTAGGACCCCAAGCTGTTGCATCCAAACAGTCCTAAGAATATAAATAACAGTACATGCATCCTGGGAAAGAAGGGAGGAATGGAGAGAAAGTGTTGCTGAGCTTCCAGCTGTGACCAGCCAGAGAGGGGATGCCAGGCCTGGCAGGTACTGCATGGTCCTGCAGCCTCAGGAGTGGCACTCATCCCCTTTGTAACATGACAGCAATGAACAACCTACAATAATGGAAACCGATTGGCCGAAATGCAGCCGGTGACCAAAGTTGGAGCAGAGATTAATCACTGGTAATGCCCACTCCAACTAAGCAATAATCCCCGCCTCAACTAGCAGTACCTGACATTGCCAGCATAAAATGCACAATGTGCGACTCACAGAAACACAGACCACAGAGCACCAAAATGTCTTAAAATCCTGAGTGTTTGATTAGTGCAGTAACTGAAAGCAGCAGATGAAAATTGGTAGCCGAGACATAATAATAGTCTAATAGTAACTTTCAGACTTTTTGGACTGCTAAATGCTAACCTGCAAACCCGTCATGTGCGGTGGATGTCCCCCAACCCACCCAGTGGACAATGAGTATTGCACAAAATCGGGCCATTGAAAAACCATAGTTATCAGAAGAGTTGTGAACACCTGTAGGTTAGGCTTAGGAGTCTAAAAGGGAGAGTTTCATGATGATAGTGCTGCACTGTGCAAAGAGCAGTGTACCAGCAGCAGCTGATTTGTGATATGTGTCAGCACAGTTGGGGGATAGCGGGGGAAATATATGAGCAGCTCAAATTGTGCTGTATCATGAGACAAAATATAGCGAGCGATTAGAAAGACAGAGCTAGAGAGAGAAAAATAATGTATTTTACACGTATGAGTCACGGTCATTGTGTCTCTCTCTCGTTCTTTGTCATGGTGTCTGACGCTGCGCACATAAACAATATCTGGAAAATTGGAGAGTATCAGGGCAAAGCACAGCACACTGTCATGTTGGTGTTATGGACACAGTGAGCAGCAGAACAGAGTGATAGACAGTTATGGTCACAATATTGGCACTGCATTGGTTGCAGTACTTTAGATATGCAAAAATGTCACTTTATACATCCCAGCATACAACGCTGTATTACTAAACAGCATCTGGAAGTGTGTAGTTGGAGAGTATCAAGACTTGTATCAAATTATGTACCGCTTAAAAATGTCTAAAAAGCAGCACAATGTGTTATACCAGACTAACTATTATATATGCCTACATGTGTTTCCCAGCACAAGTATAATAATAAATATTGCTTCATTTCTGACGTTCTGTGCCTATTGAACAGTAGTAAGCAATAAGACCAATATTTTGTTTATATGTCTTGTATAAAAAAACAACTTTGTAATAATCATTTCTTAAGAGCACTTGTGATATTACAAGTGCATTAAGCCACTCTGAAGTTGGCTTCTACTGAGGAATTAATGCATACCTGGGTGGTTGTAGGCACTCAGCCTGTGGCCTTCTACCACAACCCCCCCCCCACCATGCATTAATTCTGCAGTAGAAGCCTCCTTTGTCGTGGCTTAATGCTTACTCAAGCCATGTCTGTTAAGGGCAGTTTCTAGTGTAAGCTGTGAGACCATTGCTGGGATGGTGTGGGCCTGCTGTGCTTCCCCCTCAAGGCATTCTGCTGATGGTGGCCACCACTAGAAATCCTGTGGGTGCCAACAGGAACAGAAAATGAGAAACAATTAAATAAAAGACAATTCCAACTACCAGGACTTTGTGGCCAATGCACTTGTTCCAAACAGGATAAATGAATTCCAAAGCAAAGAAGGAGACCCTGCAACAGTTCTCCTAGGGAGAGGCTAGCACCAGGATGTCATGTAGGTGAATATTTGTATACCTCATATATAAATATGGTGAAGGACAAAAGTATCAACAGTATGCGAGACAGAAATGGCAAAAATCACATGAACATAAATTGGATAACATTGAATCAGAAACTGCCCTTGAAACGGATCATGCCTGATGAAAAATGATCAGTATTAGTCACATGCACAGAACAGTCGCTTGTGAAAGGAGATTCACACAATGAAGACAGAGGCTGCTCAGCTGATTTATTGTAAATAACTTTTATAAACAGTCTAATAGTAAGCAAGTAATCATTCTAAATCCATCATAAGCATTTAGAGCCATATGTGCATAACTCTACGTTCTAGCACTGCTAAGAGAAGCCCTGTAAATGTGTTTGTAACATGGGTTAGGAAAAAAATAGAAATGCAATTGGTAAAACAGCATCAGGTGACCATGGGCTAAATGCCTGTATATGCAGAGTTGCTGTGATGCTCCCTGAAGCAATATCCTGGGGCAGTGTGGCACTCATTATGTACTGGGAGAATCAAAGTGAAAGACAGTCATTTAAAACAGTACCAAAGTAAGAGAGTGCCGCACCCATTATAGGGGATATTCGGCAGCAGTAAGTAACTGTGAACATGTAATCCACATTCACCTCATGGTGTGTCAGCAATTGGATTAATTTTTTTTCTAATCCATGTTATTTTTGAGAGCCAGTGCCAAGAGTGACTGACAACTAGAGCGTGAGATATCATGTACAATGTCAGTCTTGCAAGGCACCCCCTCCCCCAGAACCAGTATATGGTGGCTGAGTGAATAAGTGAGAGACAGTGACAGCGAGCTCGGGAATGCCTTGTCCTTGTGTCTGTCTGTATCAGCAGTTGTACTATGTATGGAGACAGCAATCCCAAGTAGATATCATCAGCTGGTAATATCTCCAAGTATCACCCCCTCACAAACAGACAGACAGAGCTGTCACTGTTTCTCTTCCTTCTCCCATGCTGTGACAAACCATTGTTTCTCTTCCCCCTCCCATCCCAGTGAGAAGTGCTCCTCTTCCCCAGTAATTTGAATGAACAACTGTTGTGCTGCTTGTTGTCAATAGGATGAGCCCCACAAGCAGCTCAGCCTGGTCCTGTTACTGCTGCATGTGTCAGTGTCAGTGGCTCAGTAGGTAGCACACTCGCCTCTGAGGCTGGGAGATCAGAGGGCTGTGGGTTCAGTTCCCACATCTAGCACTTGGGTTAATATCCCAGTACTGACACTGTCATGCAGCATGAGAGGGGTGCTGCATTTCTGAGGTGCCGTCTTTCGGATGAGACGTTAAACCGAGGTCCCATCTGCCTGGATTGGTGGTAGTTCAGGTGGATGTTAAAGATCCCATGGCACTTGTCGAAAAGAGTAGGGGAATTTCCCCGGTGTCCTGGCCAAATTTCCCTCATTCACTAAAAATACCACTAACAGCTTAATCTGGTTCAAGGTCAGTTGGCATTCATCTGTATCCCCCTCCCCTGGGTTGTGCCTGAAAATAGGCAGGATTTGTCTAGTGCACTTACCCGGTCAACAAAAGCTAAATAAATAAATGTGCTATGCAGCCCAAGTACTAAGGAGAGAGCTGCTGGCAACTGGCTACTGACACCTCTGACTGTCTGTTTATTGCTCATTCTGTCTGTGCCTCCATTGCAGGACTGTAGGTCTGTCTCTCTGTCTCTGTTGTTGCATGGTGTGTCCCTGTCTCCATTGCAGGAACGCAGTTCTCACTGTCTCCCCCTCTGTTAAGTAATAGCATTCCCCAGGGGCCACAACTAAATCTGTCTTCAGAGTGACAAAGACAGTGGGAGGCAGCAGCTCAGCGCATTTGCCAGCCCCCCCCCCCCCCAACAAGCAAGTCTGCAGTACACCTCTATGGAGAGAGGCTGAGATGCAAAGTGGACATTTAAGTGAGTCATGCGTCTGTCCATTATTTTATGAATCTACATTAAATGTCATTCAGAGATAGAGTGAGAAAGATACAGAGAGCAGTACTCACAGCAAGAAACATGAGCAACAGAGAGACACAGACAACATAGACAGGGAGTGAGAGAGAGAAACAGAAAGAAAAAGAGGGACACACACAGACAAAAGTTCACCAGTAGACATACACAACAGAATTCCTTCTCTCTCTCTGTCTCTGTTCGGCAGCCTGCATGTCTTTGTGATCAGCAGGTCACAGAGGCAAAAACACTTAGACAATGAGTGAGATGCAGACTTTGCAGTGCCACTTCCATATGCATGTGTGTGTGTGTGTGTGTGTGTGTGTGTGTGTTAGTGGGGGGAGTTGTAAAGCACAGGTGGTATGCACAGTAGAAGGCAGTGCTACACACATGAAATGTCACAAATCGGATCACTGGTGTATGTGTGACATTTCTGTGTGGATCACAGCCATGCACTGTCCTTTTCTTATGAGGGACTATTTTACAAGGTGGCTGGATACAGTACCTTTGTTGTCCTTTACTCAGGAGAACAATCCCCTTCTGTGCATTTTTCCATGTTTTCCACATTACCCATGTTATAAGCGCAATAACCCATGACAGAAAATGGGGGGGGGGTAGGCATTTAATCTTCACCTGGTGCACTGTGAGGACACACGATCTGCGGCATTGTACCTCATAATGCACCCCAGGCGTGGATTAAATGTCTATAACCCCATACCCTGTCATGGGTTATTTCTAATGTATTTGCTACAGTCTTGTATCAAATGTTGAACTCTTAGAGTTTCAAAAACTTTGAAAGGATGTTTGTTAAAGTATCCCTTCAATATTCAATGGCTCAAGTGTAGCAACATAGCAGTAACAAGCATTTGTCAATGCCGAATATTCACCACTGGTATTGCTGTTGTATCGGGTCTTGCTTATACACATTTTGACTACATATTTATCAGGATAGAGTAGATGAAATGCAGTGTCTCATTTTCACTGGTGTCCAGCTTTTACACATTGTTGTTAGATCGTAATTTCCCAGGACAGGACAGCTGAGAGGCAATATCTAATTTTCAGTGGGCTCCCACATTTTGACCCCAAATTTCCAACTGTAATTTTATGACATGACAAGGTGGATAAAACAAGGGTTGAGATGAACATTAGAGGCCAAAATCTGCAAAAATGAATGTAACACCCCTGCAAATGGGGGTTCCCAAAAGTCTTCCAGGAGCTTGCCTGAATGCTTCAAGTCTGGGCGGTGTTTAATGTCTGAGCTTAGTTTGTATGGGGGGTACTGTGTATTTAATGCTCGAATCCCGCCTGAGCTGCTGCCAATTAGCTCTGTTTCTGCCATCGCTACATGTGAAGAGGGAGCCTTGTTGAAAGATATAACTGTTTGCCAGAAATCATTTAGAGTGACTGAGAAAACGTAGTTTGTCTAACCTGTCTTTATTTTAGCACGAACTGTTTCAGAGTAGCTCTTTCATTTTTGTCCTGAACTGCTGTGCTGGGCCAATTGGGTTAAGGGAGCCCTAAAATGGAGCCTGTGGACTAATCAGAACTTGGACTCTTAATTTTGAGCCAGCCACCAGGGGATTGTATGGGCAGAGACTCTGGGAAATGTAGTTTTGACCTTGGCGCCTTTTTCCACCAACAGAGGGAGTCTTATTGTGAGTGACAGCCGAATCAGCCAACAGAATAGTGTGGAGCTAAAGGAAATGCCCTGCTGTGTGACTGGAAAGATTAGATCCATTGTGATAGTGAAGAGAGAAGGAGCTCTGTGCTTCTGCGATGTATAGTTTCACGCGGGAAGCGCATGTGAGGCCCTGAGGTTCGGCCTGCAGCCATTGCAAGTGCCAGTTCGGACTGAATCCAATTGTGAGGAGAAAGAAGGAAGTCTGAAGAGTGGAAACCAGGCTCACCCTGTAGAAGACTGGAGAAATTGCTGAATAGAGCTCGGTCTGTCAGGAACTGAAGCTGCTGTGTGTGCTCCCGGGTATTTTGCAGTAATTGCGATTGGGATCGAGGAGCAGCCTGCCTGGTATAGTACTTTCCTTTTACATATGAATGTGTGTAATGCTTGTGGGGAATCGTTATTTCCAATCCCACGCGCTGTGTGCTGAAGCTGGAAGCAAACCCCAGCTTAGTTTGGACTAAACACGTTTGCTATCAACTGCAATGGGGTCCAGTCACAAGGACCTTGTCTCCATGTCCTGTTGTTCTGGCAATCCAGGAGAACATCTACCATCTTGTCCTCAGCTTGGGTATTGTGAGTACAAATCAGGGTATTCCCCTGCAGTCTGTTTTCAATCACAAGTGTGTCATCTAATTCTTGTTGTTTCCCTGCTTCATGGACTGAGCCATCCAGCTCCAGATTACAATTGGATGTTGTGCATATACTTTCTTCTACAGGGCCCCATCCATCTGCACCTGCCGGCCAACCCTGGGCAATGGTCTTGGCTAGCCCCCCCCCAACCTGGGTACCCAGAGTGTGACTTTTCAGACCCTGTATGTGTGCACAGTACTGTGATTTAATGCCACCAATTAACCTGATTTCACCCTCCCATGTTACTGCCCCCTAAATAAATCAGATTTGTTGTTGTTATACTATATACTGTCTGTGGTGTTGGTACTTACGGAAACAGTATTGTGTTTTGCTGTGTATGTCGTTTAACCTTATTTTACAGGGGGTCCTCAGAGACATGCTGCAGAATCAGTCTTGAGGGTAAGTGGTATCTATATGAGTGAACAGTGTGTATATGCGTGGGGTATTGGGGCTGTAACTCCGGGGTACTGTGTGAGCCACTAGAGGGAATAAATGGGGGTCTCAGTGTCCCAGAGGGCTGTGACCAAGCTAGTCTAACCACTACAAACCCTGACCTCTGGGTGGAGGCACCAGCCATAGGACCTAGGGCCCCTCAACCTGTCCGTAGTCAAACAGGCAGGGGTAGTAGCCCTTGGGATAGTGCCACCTAGGGGTTACATAAAGATATCAGTAAATGTTGGAACAATTCAACATTTTCTTACAACTAATTTTTTTCACATTTTTACCCCAGATTTTCAACATAGTCATTTTATGACCACTCCCTCCGAACATGGCAGGTGTCATTTATAAAACAGTGTGAGAAATGTCGTTTTCTGCCACAAGTGTGTAAACACATTTTGGACAGGATCTGAGAAATAACAGCTGTCACATTCATGAGGTGGTGTGAAAAAATGACCATGTAAAAAATCTGAGGTCAAACTACTGAAAATTACCACAGTTATGAGTGTTTGTTAAAAAATTTCAATGTACACTCATAACTATTTTTTTATATATTTTCACCCCAAATTTTCAACTTAGCCTTCTTATGACCTCCACATAGCCTTCTTATCACCCTACCTTAATAACATGGATGGAGAACATTTTTAAATTGTGCCCAAAAGGGGATTTCATGCCACAAGTGCAAAAACTAATTTTGGACAGGATTATAAAAATGATCGCTGTCACATTTATGAGGTGGTGTACAAAAATGGCTAAGTTGAAAAGTTGGGGTCAAAATATTAAACATTTCTACACTTGAGCGTGTTTTAAAAAACTGCAACATAGGTTCACAAGTTTTTGGTTTTTCCATATTTTATTTTGTTTTTCCGTATTTTTATCCCACATTTTCAACATAGCCTTGTTATGACCCCACATAGCATTCTTATGGCTACACCTCATTAATGAGGGTGAAGAAAAGGTTTAAATCCTGCTCTAACGGTGATTTGGCACCACAAGTATGAAAACACATTTTGGGCAGGATTTGAAGAATGACAGTTATCACAATCATGAGGTGGTGCGGGCTGGCCTGCTAGTGCAGAGGTAGCACTTTTGCTTGTGACTCTGATGACCTGGGTTTGGGATTGGGCCTGGAAGTTGGAGGGTCAGCTAGGGGAGGAGGATTGAGCATCCTAGGGACTGCTCTCCTCCTCTGAGGGGAGAAGAGGGGGTTAACTGCCAGCGCTCGATGGACCTTCTAGTGGGAGTCGAGGAACTGATTACTGTTGGCATGTTGCCATTGATGTCAATGCACCCCATACCTCCCAAACAGAAAAACAGAAAAAGGGGTTATGCGGTATGTCGCTTGCCTCATCCCGCAGGTCTTGAATGTTGCCCCATGGTGCTCCCCAGACACCGAACCTCAGGTTCTGATGGGGGGATCCAGAGCCCCCTGAAGGCCCACCCTTGGGGTCAAGCCAAGAAGGAACTTCGGGGAAGGTAAATTCTGGGGAATGGGGCTGGGGGCAGAGGTTGGGCTGATATGGGCTGGCCCAGGGGACCATAAAGCATACCGAATAAAAAAATTATTGAGGTGGCATGAAAAAATGGCTATGTTGAAAACGTGGAGTCAAAATATTGAGCATTACCAAAATAACGAGTTTGCGTTTATAAATTTCAACATAGGCTCATAACTTTGTTGGTTTTTAGATATCCTTACCCCATATTTTCAACATAGCCTTCTTTTGAACCCATTTCATGAAAATATCCATGGAACTACATACTATTGTTACTTTATGAATAGAATTGTTATTCCACTTTAAACAATATTGGATGCTACAAAATATTTAATATTACAATGTACAATAATAATACCCGTAATAATAATATGTGCTTGAATAAATATTGAAATTAAAATGGACCTACATGCCACCTAAATGACATATGAAATAAATAAATAATTATAAATTATTTATTAAATTATGAAATGTGGACAATGTATGATCCTCCTTTTTCATTTATATGCTGTGTTGGCAACATGTATTACTTCTGCAATTTTATCACTATATTATAAATAACACGTATATATTATTTAATAAAAAAATGCAACTGTCACTTTAAGTGAGCACACCATTTAAATGGGTGTAAGGTACAATTATGTTACAATCCTCTGAGGATGCGTGCAAGTGTGAAACCAGTTGGGATGTTCAACCTGGTGTGAGTAACCCCTTTACTTTTTGTCTCTGTGCACTGCTTTATACTTATTAAAAGACTGTTTATGAAACTACAATTTGTTAGTGGTCAGTGACTTTCTTTTCTGTAGGACCACTTCATGAACAAGGGTGGAGAAAATTTCAAATCCTCCACGAAAGGTGATTTCACACAGCGACCATAAAATCACCTTTCTGGGGCAGATTTCATAATGTCACTGTTATTCTTTATGAGGTGTGGTCCCAAAAAAACCATGTTGAAAAGTTGGAGGAAAAATATTTAGAAATGACCATGCTATTGCAACAACTTCAAACCCCATTTAAATACATTGAATTGCATACTGTACCTGATTTCCTTAATTCATAGTCTGGTGTTGAAGAGTGAAGACATGTCTCCTGTTCAGAGAGGATTATGGTGTTGGACTCACGGTAGGTAAGCAAGGGCTTAGGGGGCTGTTGGGTGGTGGGTGCAGAGTGGGAGGGTCAGGGGGACACTAATGACGGCAGTGGCAAGATGCCTTATTGTGGCCAGCTCCAGTGGCAACAGACATTGAGGGATAGTTTTCTTTTTCACAGGATGTATTTAAAAAAACAAACCCCAAAAAATCTATGATGGACGTTTTTTTTAATGTCAGGTACCAACACTGGGGATTGGGCACCCCAGTATCAGTGTTATGTTTGGTGGCACCAGGTGTGGGCTCCCCGGTGTCAAGCAATGAAAACAGGTAGGGTGGAGGATAACAGATGGCACTAGGGATTGGCAACTACGGTGTCTGAAAATGAACTTGGAAGAGATGGGAGGGATTAAGGGAAGGTTTTCTTTAAGGAGCTCCATGAATAGTGAGAGGAAAAACTTCATAAGCCTTTGAACTTAAAGCTGCGCTCAGTGCTGACTTTGTCAGCTGCAAGTAAAACACTGACATGAGCCGGCCCAGTGGTGCTGAGGGCTGAGGCACTGGACACCTTACCTCGCACCACGCCAGTGACCCATGTACAGGAATGAGCATGGGCTGCCGGAGGTCAGCTGAGGAAGAGAAGGATCGAGTGTCCGATGGACTGCTCTCCTTCTTGGGGGAGGGGGGGTTGCCAGTGGTAGGCATGTGGCTGGCCCCTAGTGAAGACTGGGGGAACAGTGCTCCAACGCTGCAGAAAGAGGGAGGAGATGGGGCAGATGCTTGGAGGAGTACATGTGTACATGCTCCCTCCATGGGTGTCATTGCATGCCTCACATCCTACAAGGCAGAAAAAAATGGAGGAAAAGGCTGCCACAGAGAATGATGGAGGGCACCTCACAGGCTCCGCTCCCAGCTAGCCACGGCACTGGCCACACTGGATCCAGTCTCCAGTGGGGATTGGGCAGCCCAGCTGACCCCACCTGGGGGGCAAATCCTGAGGGTATTGGTCAGCGCCAGATGTGGATGCCAGGGAATGGGGCTGGGGGCTCCCTCCAGAGGTGGGGGCCGTGGCACAGCAGGAATATAAATCAATAACAACAAAAAAATACACTTACATGAATTGAACTCTGCATTTAAAACTAACTCCTGCACAAAAGCATATGTAGCTGAGTCCCAGAAGTTCAGGAGAATGGGGAGTGAAGAGGACAGAAGGCTTATGTGAGTTGGTACAAGGAGGTGACCAAGTGAGTGAGATTAGCCGAGGCCTCCAGGGAGCTAAGGTTAGTGCAGGGCGTCGAGGTAGAGGAGGACTTTTTTAGATGTGTCAGGGGAAAAGAGTAGGTGCAGAGACCATATAGTGAAGATAAAGTGCAGAGGGGAGTAGTTGGAAAAGGGAGAGGAACAAGCGGAAGTACTAATCGAATATTTTTGCTCCATCTTCACAAAGGAGAAGGATGGTCCACTACCACCATGGACTGGAAGGGTGGGGGTGGGAGGGGAAGAGATGACAGACAGAATGATTGAGGGGAGTAGAGTACTAGAGGGTCTGAGGACATTAAGGGTGGACAAGGCATCAGGTCTTGATGGCATCTACCCCAGAGTGCTGTGGGAGATGGTGGAGGTATTGGCTGAGCCACTGGTGGACCTGTTCAGCACCTCCCTGGACATGGGATGGGTGCCTCAGGACTGGAGGGTGGCCCATGTGGTGCCCATACACAAGAGTGACCCTAGGGACAAGCCAGAAAATGATTGACCTGTCAGTCTCACTTCCATAGTGGGTAAACTTATGGAGATGATACTGAAGGAGAGGCTGGTGGCGTTCCTCGAGGGTAATAACCTCCAGGATGGGCAGCAACATGGGTTTGTCTCAGGGAGGTCTTGTCAGACCAATCTCATAGAATATTATGACTGGGTAACAAGACAGCTGGATATGGGTCATGCTGTAGATGTCCTGTACTTGGACTTCAGTGAGACCTTCAATTCAGTTCCTCATATGAGGCTGGGGGGAGCTGACTGCTGTGGGGGTGGGGACGAAGCTGACAAACTGGATATGGAACTGGCTGCAGGGAGGCTGCAATGGTCGGTAGTAGGTGGGGAGCTCTCGACACTTAGACCAGTGACAAGCGGTGTGCCACAGGGCTCAGTGCTGGGCCTGGTGCTATTTGGGCTCTTTATTTCAGATATTGCACATGGAGTTGGGAGCAGAGTTGGTCTGTTTGCAGATGATACCAACATGGGGGCAGTGGTGGATGAAGAGGATTGATGGAAACAACTACTAGAGAACCTGACGAAACTGGAGGTATGGTGGGAGAAGTGGCAGCTGAGATTCAATGCAAAAAAGTGCAAGGTTATGCACCTCAGGACAAAGAACCCAAGGAGGGACTATTGGTCAGGAGGGGTGAGGCTGGGGATCACTGAGGAAGAGAAGGACCTAGGAGTGTTGGTAACAGGGAGCATGAACAACTCTGCCCAATGCAGGAAAGCAGCAGATAAGGTGAACAGGTTGCTGGGCTGTCTCGCAAGGGGTTTCTCATCCAGGCATAAGGAGGTGATCCTGCCCCTCTACAGATCTTTGGTCAGGCCGCACTTGGAGTACTGTGTGCAGTACTGGCACCATATCTGAAGAGGGATATTAATTTACTGGACGATGTGCAATGGAGAGCAACAAACATGTTACAGGGGATGGAGGGCAAGGCCTACGAGGACAGGCTGAATGAGCTGAATATGTACACGCTAGAGGAGAGTAGGGATAGGGAAGATATGATTGAAACATTCAAGTATTTGAGGGGGATAAACAAAGCTAGCACTGAATGGGTGTTTAAACTGAGAAAGGGTAGGGACACGAGCGGGCACGGACTATGATTGGAGGGTGGAAGATTTAGGAGGGAGATGAGGAGACACTACTTCATGGAGAGGGTGGTGTCTAAATGGAATGCTCTACCAGTGGGGATGGTATCATGTAAGACAGTAGGAGGTTTTAAGAGGGCATGGGACAGAGCACGAGGGAGGGTCTGGGTGGAGGGGGCAGAGGCCATCATGAGAATGACAGATGGGAGGGGGCTGAGGCAGTTGTAATCTAGGGGGCTAGTTGCACACTCAGGCAAACGTTGATAGACTGGGTGGTCTGTTTCTGCTGGCAGATTTGTATGCTCATATGTCTCTGAGTCTGTCTTATATGGGTGTGAAGTGGCAACGAGTATCGTAAAATTAATGCACAAAAAGCTCAGGATCAATTGTGTTCAGGCCGACAATGTGCTGCAACTGGTGATAATGTAAAGTCTGCGCTAATTGTTGCTTTCAGAGCAGCTGGGGGTAGGGACATAAACATGTTCAGTTCATCGCCCTAGCTTTTTAGAGTGCTTTTGGTGGTGCGGGGGGGGGGGCGTCTTCCCTCCTCATCCACACCCTCTGTGTCATTAGCCAACACTGGATGGGAGTTTCTCTCCTTTGGCTTTGCTCATTGGATACTCTTTGAAATTAATATATAAATATAAAAGGAGGTGTGAACATGTTCAGTGCATCTCCCTTTGCTTTTAAGTAAGAAGGAAGGGGTGGAAGTGATTAAGGGAGCTTTCTTCATTTCTTGTAACATTGTGGGGGCACATCAGGCCGATCATAACAGATCAGTAATGCTTGCTGAGTGGCATTATAAAACAAAAGATTGGTACACACTGGGTAGGTGGTGCTCATGAAAAAGACAACAACAGGTAAAGTACAAATTTGGGCACTCACCACCAAATTTGAAGGATACCAGGTAGTTAAAACATTGCTGCTTTTTAGATCAATTTATGGACATAAAAAAGCATCCAGGGTGTGTGCTAACACTCATAGCAGAGCCTGCCTGATGCATTTCGGATTTCACATCCTTTATCAAAGTCTTGATAAAGGATGTGAAAATAATCTAAAACACAGGGATAGCTACGGGACTGGGATCGGGGATGGGGAGAGGTTGGGACAAGGGGTTACTTTTACTTGTCAATTACCACTAGAACCCCAGGGATTTGGAAAGAATACAGTATGGGGGGGTTACTGTACAATTTCGACAGCAGCTGGCCGGTGGAGGGGAGGGACCACTAGCCGCCAGGGATACTTTTTTACATGTGGGGTGGGAGGAGGGAGTACTAGCCACCAGGGGCTTGAGGACGATTGCACCCAACGGCGGAAGTTCCATGGAAGTTCGAGAATCAATTTCCGAACTTCTGCGGAAGCGAAAGTCAGACTTTCGCTTGAATTCTGCCCGCAGAATTTAATTTTCACACACCTCTAGTCATCAGTATAGTCAGGTCAAAACATTAGACATATTCATAGTTCAAACACTGTTGTAGTTGTTTCCCAAATATAAACAGCAGCCTATAAATATAGATGCACACCCAGTGCTAGTACCAGTCAGAATAAACTTACTTCTCAAATATATTGGCCAAAAGGCTGGTGCCAGAGAAGTGACCAGCCAGGTATGACTAAGAGCTCAGGCAGAACACACAGCCATGACTTCTTCCTAAATGTGAATTTATCTCCCATTTTGCTCAAATGTATTGAGCCTAGTGCTTCTTTTAAAGTATAATTATGGCCTTGTTAAATATGATTATAGGCAAGTTCATGACTATTAAGAAAATATCATTTCAAATGACAGCACGGCTCTACGAGGTCAAAGTTCATAAATGCACAACAGCAATATATGAAATGCAGAATGCCAGTCCCAAACGTATCTGTAAATATGAATTGAGTGGGAACTGAGTAGCTTGCTAGTATGGTATACAGAGGATCAGGGGACATACAGTACCACCTGTCCTTCTCAAATATGTCAAGCTGAGTGCTGCTATTGCAGAATAATAGTAAATGTAAGCTTGTGGCACAATTGTGATGAACAAGTGATTAAGGGAATAAAAGTACTTGCAATTCACTTTTATATCACAACTCTTAAGTCAGACTGTATATTTCCAGATAGGTTGTTGCTAAGAACAATAAGATACATAAAGTGCTAAATGCAGTGCAAAGATGCAAACGAAGGTGCAAACACTGTTGTGCAAATCGCGCTCATATACTATATATGTAAAGTTCCATAAAGTGTAGTTTCATTTGTAAGAGTTTGTACTGTATGAAAAACCAGTAATGCTGTGGTCAAACCTGCTCAGATCAACTGTAAACCCAGCGTGGAACAAAGGTGGTACAGTCTGCTTAGCTCCATAGTCTGCTCCATAGATGACTGAGAAGTGCCAAATGGCTGTGAGATTTAAACCACAGGCATGCCTCACCTAGATAGCCATAATTCATGCTCCCCTGTTCTTGCTGGACCAGTGCCTGATATGAAAGCAATGTGGTGACATTTTGGCCTGAGGAAGGGTTCACTTCCGAAGTTGTACTGCCCTTGTTCCACACTGGGGTTACAGACGATCTGAGCAAGTTTGGCCACAGCCATTACTGGCTTTTCACATAAACTCTAACAAATATTACTGCACGTTATGGCACATTATATATGAGCAAGTTTTGCACAACAGCTTCTGTACTTTTCTTTGCGGCTTTATTTTTATTTTATTTATTAAAAACTTCAGAGATTGCCTTTGAGAACAAGTGCTCCTTTACATAGGTTCCATGTCAAAATACATAGTCACGAAAACCATTACAAAAACAATAAGTAGTTCTAGAGGAAATACAGTCACATCAGGCTCAAAGCACTTACAACAGAACAACTACATACAGTTTTGAAAAACGTCCATAGAGATTGCTGTATAAAAAGTCACAGGATATGTGTAGAAAGAAACCGAATAGAACTGTTTAATGGTTACAGTTGCATTGGACGATAAGGGCAGACCACAAAGATTTCGTAAACTGATTTATCTTGGGGAGGTTCAGCAGTGTGTCAAGCAATTCATTTAACCAGTTAACTGTACCTGGTGGCAAATGATCACATGCTAAGTAGAGTATGCCAGAAAGTAAGCTTAAGCGCATTCCTATCCATGTTCCTGGTGTTGCGCTGGTTGGAGACAGTGTGAAAGCAATTTGTTAAAGTAGGGGTGTTAGGCCCTTGAGTGCCATTTTGGCTAACGGACAGGTCTAGATCTTTATTCCACAGGATAAAGGTAGCCAGTTAGTGAGTGTGTAAAAGGTACAACTATGAGTGTGGTTATCTACAACAAGTATAAAGTGGCATGCCTTATTACTAATCAACTCTACTCTGTTTAGCACTGTGTCACAGGGTATACCAACGGCACAGTGACGGGAACACCACAAAGACCATCACAATGACATTTTTGGCAGTTCTCTGTGATGGTTTCCATGTATTCCGACACTGTTGCCGCTGGATGTTAGCCCCCCTCCTCAAACTAATTCTGACTGGAGTTAGTAATCCTTAGTGCGGGGTGTGGGGGCGGGGGCAAAGACCCCTGCATGGGCCCCCTCACAGAAAACACTTGTTCCCCCAGCTACGGCACACCACCAGTTGGTAGTGTTGTGCTGTCACTGTGCCAACGGTTGACAAATTTCTTGTTGCCATGGCATAGTGGAACCGTGTCACAGGTAGCTGCATAGACAGGGAGGCCATAATCTATAAGTGACAGAATGAAGCTGGCCACAATAAGGCGTCTAGCACCCCCCAGTGTGATTGATCCAATTACAGTATGGGGTGCCCGTTCTTCTGTTAACTATGGCCACATGATTGTCAACACAAGGGCAAAATATAAAGTGTTGTTGAGTTACTCAAAGGTATTTGAAGATCTCCACTTGTTCAAGGTTTTATCCCTGGCCATTTGGGGTAACAAAGGGTGGAACTTTCTTCTTCTGTGGGAGGCTGGAAAAGAGCATGGTCATTGTTTTATTGTAATTGAGAACCAATTTGCTTTTTGAGTGGTGGTAAGGCTGTCATGGTCAGGGTTTTGGAGTAGATGACAGCATCATTGGCATAGCAGAGCATGTTAGTTGTCTAATAGGCAGCATCAGGCAGCTGATTTATGAAGACGCCAAATAGGAGTGGGTTCAAGATGGAGTTCTGGGGGACACCAATAGATACTCCCTTGTGTCAGACAAAGATTTATCGATCTTCACCTGCTGGGAGTGATTGGTGAGATAGCTGTGGAACCAGTCAGGTATGTACTGTGACAAACCCAGGCCAAGGAGTTTGCGAAGTAGGAGCGTATGGTTGACCTGGTCTAAGGCCTAAAATATATATCTCTAATGAGGTCACCCTCATCAGGGGACCTCATGAACATAGTTGGTGTGTTCCAACAGTGCCATTTTGGCGCTGTCAAGCTTTTGGAAGCCATGCTGCTGTACACACTGGGCTATATTTTTCGAGGTATGTGAAACATTGGTCAGAGACTATTCTCTTGAGGGATTTGGACTAGGGATAGAATAGAAATTGGTCTGTAACTGGCAAGATGCTAATAACTGGCAAGGCTAGAGCAGTCTCCACTTTTGAAAACTGGTGTACCCATGTGGATTTCCACTTCTCAGGGAACTGCAAGAAGCACAGGAAAAAGTAACAAATACTAGAGATGTGGTGGGAAAGTTGCTCTACTGCCAGAGCAAGAAGTTTCATATCAATAAAATCACTCCCACACCTAGTTTTGCCAAGCACCTTACTCATGTATTTTGAGGTGTCTTTAACTGAAACAGTCTTTAAGTAGAACTTAGGTTACCCTGGTTCAGAGCCCACCATCTGGGAGGCATCAGGACTGGGTTCCCTGCACGGGGTCTGGGCAGGCTCAGTGGGGATGACAGAAAGGAGGTCAGTAAAGGCTGTGTTGAAGTAATTGGCAGTTTCAGTGGGATTAAGCACATGGCAACCCTCAATCATGAGTATCTGAGGAGTGTTTTTTGACCCCCTTGATAAGGAGCTCTGGGACATCGTCATAGAATCCTTTGCTATTGCTCCAGTTCCAGGTCTGCTGGTCATTACAGAAGTCGGATTTTGCCTTTCTAATCATAGTGGTGAATTTATTATGGGCTTCCTTGTACCTTTGCAGGTGGACAGAGGACTCTGTTACTCAGGCTAGTGCCCACAGATTGTCCCTGTCCCTCATGCAGGCAAGGATTTCAGGGATGATCCATCTGGATAGCATTCCTCTTGCCTTGCATTTTTTAAAGGGTACAAATTTATCACAGACATGTGTGAACTTGAAGACAGAATTCTAGGGCCGAGTCAATATCCAGAATGGTATCTAACAAGGTCCAATCAATTTGGGCCAAGTAAGATTTGAATTCAGGCACCTTCATTTTGTTTAGGACTCCACTGACTGTGATCCTGTGGGGTGGCCTTGTCTGTTTAACTGCCCATAGACATTGCACTGGGGAGTGATCACTTAAGGTATCTGGCAGAACTTTGACAACTATAAACCTATGTGTAACTAATACCCCGCTGAGTAGCATCATTGTGCCTGTTTTATAACGGGCGCTAGTGTGCTCTGTGAGCATTTGTGTGAGAAATATGCTGGACATCTTATCCCTATAGACTGTGCTGGACTTGGCATTCCAAATGATGATGTTAAAGTCACCAATAGCAACATATTCTCAGTTCTGACTGAGTTGCATGAAGTAGTGAGTAAGTGACTATAGGCCTGGATTCTGTTTTCCTGGTGGGATATATACAGACAGGATGCCAAGAGATTTATGCCTCTGCCCTATCAGAAGTTAATTGCTTGGCAGTAACAGTCCCTAGTTAGGTCTTTGACTCCAATTTTAGAGGCTTGCTGGTCTGATCTTAGGCAGATAAGGCAGCTACCACCTCACTTGCTTATTATTTCCTCCCTGAAGATACTGAAGCCTGGCAATGAGCTATCAGCATCAGGTATGTGTGGACTGAGCCAGGGTTCAGTCAGGCAAATAATGTCTGGCTGCACTTAATCGACCCAGGCTTTGAACTGAGAAAGTTTAGGTATAAAACTACTGATATTTAGGGAGACTATGTTCAGTAATCCTTGGCTATGGGTGCCAGACCCAGAGCTACCAGCAGGGCCTAGGTTGGGGTGGACATTGCTGGATAATGGGAGTAACATCATTGCAAGACCTCTGGTGGCTCTGAGGTACTGCTTCAGTCTCCAGGTTTTACTCCTAGGCAGGAGGGGCTGTTGTGTGGTCTTGGAAGAGACACGGCCATGTAGTGCAAACCCATAGCATTCCCCATGTGCCACCAGGGTTAGGTGTCCAATGTGAGGCCTGTAGCTGGGGGGCTCAGGTACTGTAGGGTTGTTCAGGGAGATCAGTAGGCCTTGGTATCAGCATGTGACCAAGGGAGATATCCTCCTTTTGTCTCTAAGGGCTCTATAGGTTCAGGTTGCAATGCTGTGAGTAAGCAGGTCAGCAGCATTAATATTGCAAGGAACATGTTTGCAGCAAGGAAAGGTGGCAGCAGTTTGCAAGTAAAACAGGTAATCACTGACCCTTAGTCCTGGGAGACAATCCACCATGAGGGGTGTTAGCAAAATTACAACAGCTGTGAGGGTGACAGCACCAGTAATAAACTATTTAAATATTATAGCCATTCAGAAGCAGGTACAAGTAGCAGCCAATTCAGGTAGGGTGTTAGCAATGGTACCATAGCTATACAGTAAGGGTAGCAGCAACCAGTGTTAGACGGAAGCAAAACACTATTAGCAGACAGAACTCTAGCCCATACTTATATTTTGTACCCAAATATTCAGATCACTCAGATGAGGTGTTTAGCAATACTATAGTAGAGGTAAGGGGAATATTTATGAGGGATAGGGAAATGCAAAGCAAAATTGTTTGGGGCAGAAACCTTGTAAACTCTTGCTGCAGGACTGAAATTAAGTGCCTGATTAGGCTCAGCCAGTAAACGTTTTAAAACAGAAGTAACAGTGCCCACCCCCACCAGTCAAGACAATGCAGCAGCAAATCAGAATGTTAACTTGTTAGTAAACTTGGAGGCAGGCAGTAGAGTACATGCGAACAGTTGTCCTAGTATGCAACCTATGGCTCTGAGCCTAACTGATGAAACACATGAGTTTAAGTTCTGGAGGCAGAATTGGAGTCCATGTGAGACACAGATTTAAGACTTAAAGGCAAGTAGATGAGTTGACACTGACCAAATGTCAAATAAGGAATCCACAGACCAGTCTCCTAGATTAAGGATGAGGGTCCCACTATCAGAATGAATAAACCCACCAAATTCTTCCCAACAGATGTAAAATCTCAGCTATAAACCTTTGCACCACACTGAGCACTTTATGAGTTTTATTGTTCTTGGCAACAACTTATCTGTCTCCAGTGTGCTTGGTATGCCCTGTTTCTAACTTCAAACAATAATAACGTTCTTTATCTGACAGAGTTTGCCAATTCTGCAACCTTGAACCCAATTCCAAAGAAATCACAAATGAGACTCCATCTCAGCACCAACTTTTGCTGTAATGCAATGCTTTGCCTATACAGGCTTATTCATGCTACTGTAGGTCCTTTATTTTATGCCATTTATTTTTGTCCTCTCTTTTGCATCGTTAACCCTTTCTTCTGTGTTGGTAATATTATATCCTATGGGCACATTTCTCTCATGGAGCCCTGCTCTTTGTTTGCAGTCTGCCCTTGCTCTGGGCTTTTGCATTATGTCATCTCATTAGATCAACATCCTATCTGGAACTATAAAATCTGACTTAAGAAGTTTAAATTTAATATTACTCTGAGATAGCAGTGCTCAGCTTCATATATTCAAGCAGGATGGGAGATTTATCCCCTGAGCCTCTGTATGTCTATACACATGCACTACTCAATTCGTATTTAAGTTTGGGACTAGCATTCTGCATTTGATATATTGCTGTTGTGCATTTATGAACTTTGACCACATAGAGTCGTGCTCTTATTTAAAATTATATTTTTTGTCCTCTGTCTTAATAGTCATGGGCTTGTTTACATTCAGATTTAACAGAGCTGTACTTATAACAGAAGTGCTGTGCTCAATAAATTTGAGCAGATGGGAGGTAAATCCCCATTTAGGAAAATCCATAGTTAGCACCTTCAGTCTGAGCTTTTAATCATATCTGGCAGGTCATTTCTCTGGCACCAGTCTTTTTGTCAATATTTTTGATAAACAAGTTTATTCTGACATGTACTAGCATTTGATATGATTGTGCATCTATATTATAGGCTGCCTGCTTTTTATATATGGGTAACAACTGCAACAGTGTTTGAACTATGAATATGTCGGACGTTTCAACCTGACTATATTCATTTAAAAATTGGTAACCAGGAAAGACACACTGTGCCAAGGCTCATTTAAAAGTGCAACCCATGGAAGAAGGTGGGGGAACAGTCAAGTGAATACAATAGCATTAATGTGTACCATACAATTAAAGTGCAAACAAATGCATTGCAACATGGCAAAAGTGCAGAATAACAAAAATGGGTGTCTGAAACTCAACAAGCTCCACATTCTGAAATATAATCTAAGAACTGGTTGAACTTATTAGTGTAATTAAATTTGGAGATGTAAAACTGACCCTTGAGAGTGGACATGAACTAGGGAGGGGAGAGGAACAAAGGGCAGGTCAAGTAGGGAGCTGACAGGTGCAAGAGGGAGAGGCGAGAAGTTTAAGCTAGTGCTTAAGGGACATTGATGAGGAAGATAGATGGATGGAAAAGGGAAGGACATTCCAGAGGGATGGGAGATGATAGGAGAATGCTGACTTCCAGCAGAAGAGCAAGGGCGGGGGAGCAAGATGGCGTGGGGATCCTTGGAACAAAGGAAGTAAGAGGCAGAGGGAATGGGAGAAATAAATCTGGAAAGGTAGGAGGGCAGTGCCTTAAACCAGTACAATATTTAGAGATGAAAGATGCACAGGGGTGCAGGTGATGAAGGGGAAGAGGAAGGATGAAGAGGGGGGAGTAGACTTTGCAACAATGGGTGTAAGGGGTGAGTTTATGGCAAAAACGACGTAAGGCATTACAGGGGATGTTCAATCTGACAAAGAAAGAGGAGGGAGTGGTACCTTACATCACATCCACGTAATCAAAGACTGTTAGCACCATTTTGGTAACCAGCTCCCAGCAGACATCGGGGGTCAGGCATACTGAAGGCCTATTTTGTGATTTACTGATTTTTATGTTTGCTTGCATGCATGCACAAGAAACATTATGTGGCAGCTTAGGAGAGAAGCAGCTTGTGGAGGTGCGGCACTGTGGCGACCAATGCCGCCACTGCATTTGCGGACTTGGCTCTCATTATCCAATGCGGTGGTATGCTGCTGCTGACACTAGTTCAGCAAGGGTGCCACCAAACCTTGAGAGTGAAACTTGAAATGTCTGATGTATTCTGAAGTCCAAAGTGATAGATCAGGCTGGTTGGGCATGTGGTTGCCCATCCAACATTTCTTAAACTGTATACTGCTTTTTTTATGTTTGCTTGCATGTATGTGCAAGAAACATTATGTGGCAGCTTAGCCGAGAAGAGGATTGTAGAGGTGCGGCTCTGTGGCGTCCAATACCGCCACTGCATTTGTGGGCTTTGTCCTCATTATCCAATGTGGTGGCACGCTGCTGCTGACACTAGTTCAGCAAGTGTGCCACCAACTTGAAAGGAATTGGCTACTGCAATGAAGTAGCACCCCGTCATTGCAGGGTGTGCCTTGTCTGTCAAAACATTTCTGTTCACCCCACTCCCTCTGTTCTCCATTGTGGCACCAGGAGTACAAGTAAACCCTCCCGCTCCCTCCCACTGTGTGCTGTCTGCCCCACTACCTCCATTCCCCATCCAGGCACCTGGAGTGTAAATAAACCCTCCCACTCCCTCCCTCCCTCTCCGTGCTGTCTGCCCCACTCCCTCCATTCCCCAACCCAGCACCAGGAGTGCAAGTAAACCCTCCCGCTCTCTCCCACTGCGTGCTGTCTGCCCCACTCCCTCCATTCCCCGTCCAGGCACCTGGAGTGTAAATAAACCTTCCCACTCCCTCTCTCTGCATGCTGTCTTCCCTGCTCCTTCCATTCCCCATCCCAGCACCAGGAGTTTAAGTAAACCTTCCTGCTCTCTCCCCCTGCATGCTGTCTGTCCCGCTCCCTCCATTCCCTGTCAAGGCACCCAGAGTGTAAATAAACTCTCCTGCTCCCTCCCACTTTTTCCGGGCACTGTGTGCTGTCCACCACACTCCCTCCATTCCCTGTCCCAGCACCCAGAGCCAGGGTTCAGCAGAGTCTGAAAAAAACCCCAGATATCCTGCCAGGCTTCAACTGATGTCAGTTCCTCATGAACTTACAGTACCAAAGGAGGGCTTGAATGGGAAAGTGCTCCCCAGGGACGGAATCACAGCTCCAGCTTCCAGAGATCGGCCGGTGATCTCATCCTGGGCCGAAGAGTTGGACATTACTCTGGTCCCTGAACTGCTGCAGAATGGAGGCTGAGAGCTGGGTCCTGTCATCAGGGAGGTCAAACACTTCTTTTAGAAGCCTCCCGGGACGATATGCAGGTAATGGGGACGAGGTGGGGTTATAATGTGACACGGCAAGGTTTTCTGTAGTTAAAAACATGTGCCCCCCGCCCCAAAATTTGCTTCTGGCCTGCAGCAATGGGTGCCGCCATGTTATTGCATGGTTAGGCTGCCCTTGTGAGATCTAAAAGATCTAAAGGGACACAGCATTTATAACCATTGTTGTTCTCTCCCATTTCACCGGTATTTTCACTTTGTCATCTCCCTACGTAAATATTGAGACGTGCCGCCCAACCCAGGGTTAATCCAGTGCACATTAGCACTACACATCAGTGACCCAAGAGGATCACCAATCGGAGATAGGCTAGTTTTAGCTGCACTTCCTGGGTGGCAAATCAATTAGCAAAAGAAAACAGTCCAAGGGAAAAAAGCTGCCAAAAGTTGATGTCCAGTAGGCTGATGAACAAGGTTAAAGAAGAGCTTTTTTCATTTTATTGAAGAAATCCTGAGCTGGCTGGAGTGTGCAGCTTGATGTTGGCTCTGGCTACTAGTGTGTACTGTGACTGACCAATGGGGTGTGGGGGGGGGGTGAGCTTGACTGCAGACAGCATTCTCTTTGGTTGGTTCTGTGATTCCAGTAGGTGCTCAACCCTCCCTCTCTATACCAGTCTCAACTGTTAGCCAGCACAAAGTGTTGTTTATGTTTATTTACAAATAATTTATTGGCGGAGCTAATGTCTAATGTGGTTGATTGAGTTTTTCATAGATGGCTATCTGTTTGTGCAATGGGGCTGTTGTGAGAGTATACGATGCTTCATGTTTAAATGTCGTTTAGGGTTTGAAAGCATGATGTGGGATATACTGCTTCATGTTTAAATGTCGTTTAGGGTTTGAAAGCATGATGTGGGATATACTGCTTCATGTTTAAGTGCTGTTTGGGGTAGGAGCTTGATGGGTATGCAGCAAGACAGTACTGGGTCAGTCATAGGCACTGTGGTGTTAAGAAACTTGCTGCCAGTATAACCCAGTTTAGATGTAATGGTACTAGGCATTTTTTACTGATGTTTGCAGCTGGGGGGGGGAGCTCCTGCTTTATGCTTAAATGTTGGGAGCTCAGTGTGGCAGCAGACAGCATCAGTCGGTCACAGGCACTGTGATGTTGAGAAACTTGTTGCCAGGCTTTCTAGGCACTAACACAGTTAAGCTACATTGTTTGTATATCCCCACTATTAACCACTTACATGCTTCTGTGTACCATGTTAAAAGTGTTATAAAACAGGGGTGCTGGTTCAGTTCCCAGTTATTATTTACAGTCTGTTTATGCAGTGTAGCCCAGCTTAGATGTAGTATGTTGTTTTCACTGGGGCCTTGTTTTTTCCAATGTTTACAACTGGATGAAAGTGAAAGGTCAACTAACTTGCTCAGGTTAACAAAACAGTATAAGGGGCTCTGGTGACAGCTGAATCTAGGTCTCCTAAGTGCCTAGGTCAAGGTCATGCAGTTTTTTTTTTGTTTTGTTTTTTTGTACCAGGAGAGACACACTAAGCTGAAAGCTTGTTTACAGGTGTGACCTGGGAGCACAAGGAATTTAAATGAGTTGCTCAGGGTCACACAGTATGTAGGTGGTTGCTGTGGGATTCAAACCCAGGTCTCCACGTTTACAGCTCAGAGTCTTAAACCACTATGCTATACTGCTTGGGTTAGCCACTGATTATGGCAGAATTTGAACCTGGTTTTCCAGGTTCATAATTCAGTGCTTTGATCACTTAACCACACTGTCAAAATTTTATAAAATAGAATCTGGTATTATATAGCACTTTCTTACACACTGTACCCTAGAATGGTTTACAAAGCAATGACTTAGACTCTGGTAGCGCTGGGACTATATTTGGGATACATGCTGTGGCCACTGAGTGTGCTCATACCATCCAAACAGCCATATTGTATTAGAACTGGCTTCACTCATATGGATCTTTACCTTCCACCTAGACAGTCACCAGGGGTACAAGAAGGGATCCTATTTTACTGCCTCATCTGGAAGGATGTACCTCAAGCAGAGTAGCACCCACCCTCAAGTGCAGCACAGCAGCTCCAGTCTCAGGCTGCTCAAGTACCTTGTGTGAGACTTGAACCCATGTCTACCTGAACTGTCTGGCCCAGGGATTGGGGTACTACCAACTCAGCCAGCCCACTGACAATCTTTATGGACAGTTGCCACTGAAGCATATTGTACTGAAAGATGCAGTGTTAGCTTAGATATCAGGGTAATGCTCTGCATATGATGGAAAGTGCCTTGGGGTCTTACCTCCCATCTGGAACCACCACAGGAAATGAGCAGAAGGGACTTAAATATATTGCCATCTAAGGGATGCGACCTCAAACCTGGCACCGTTTGTTAGACCTACGCTGCAGTTTTAGCTTTAGGTATAGGCCTAGGTCAATGTTTTTCAAATGGTGAGGCCAGGCTCCCAGGACGGGCCCCAGTCTGTTTAAGGGGGAGGTAAAAGCAAGCCAGAGAATCTACTGTATCAATTAATTTCATGTTTTAATTGTTGATGTTAAGTGTCAAAAGATGGGACAAACCGCATGCAAATAACGTCATGTGAATAAACTCAGCCACTTATTCAAAGGCATTTAAATTGACACAATGTGGACATTATTGCATGGTACTGTTTAAAAGAGAGCATCAATGATGGTTGCCGTCTCTGAAGTTTCCCAGAGGCACCAGCCCCAAAGTTCATATTTTAAGAACTCCCGTCCATACATATTTCCTGTGCCCCCTTACAGAGTTGAGCACAGTTGCTCTTTGTGTCCAGTCAGTTGGGGTGGTTAAGGATATATCCCTGGTTTGTGGAAAGCACCAATTGTTCACTCCATTGCCAGCATGCAGCCCCTTTAGTGTGTGGCATGGAGCCACTCCTGTGACAGTGCAATGCATCAAAGATTCTGCTTTGGCTCCCTCACTTCATTCCCAGTCCCAGAGGACAGGAGAGCAATGGTGCTGGCAGCTAGTGCCATGGGGTAGGCTCTTTGAAGCCATTAAAGCCAGCCTCCACAAAAAGGGGGGTGACCTATGTAATACAGTATTTAATTATTTATTGAGGCTGATTATTGGGAAAATTGATTCTGCTATTTTTATGTTTGCTTGCACGCATGTGCAAGAAACATTATGTGGCAGCTTAGGAGAGAAGCAGGTTTCGAGGTTCGGCACTGTGGCGTCCAGTGCCGCCACTGTATTTGTGGGCTCGGCCCTCATTATCCAATGTGGTGGCGTACTGCTGCTGACATTAGTTTAGCAAGCATGCCACCAACTTGAAAGAAATTGTCCACTGCAATGAGGAAGCATCCCGTCATTGCAGGGTGAGCCTTGCCTGCCAAAACATTTCTGTTCACCCCACTCCCTCCGTTCTCTATTGCGGCACCAGGCATAAAAGTAAACCCTACCACTCTCTCCCACTGTGTGCTGTCTGCCACATTCCCTCCATTCCCCATCCCAGCACCAGGAGTGCAAGTAAACCCTTCTTCTCCCTCCCACTGTGTGCTGTCCACCCTACTCCTTCTGTTTCCCGTCCAGGCACCCGGAGTGTAAATAAACCCTCCCACTGCGTCCAGACACTGTGTGCTGTCCGCCCCCTCCCTCCGTTCCCCATTCCAGCACATTTTCTTCCTTCTAATTACTCTGACCAGGTTACAAACCTAGCAACTTATCTGGAATGGATAGCATTAACTGCAGGCACTGTGGAATACTTTTCAGAAGGGCAGTTTTACAGGATTTACAATACTGTCCTACATGCTGGGCCATTGGAGATCTAAGGGCTCAGCTCCAGGCAGCATGGGCAGAGATTGCACACCTCAAATTGCATATTCAAGAGGAAATATATTATAAGAACCACCCGCCATTACCCCAACATCCAACAGAAGCACCTTGACTGTATAGGGTAGTTACTCCAGGAGGCTGGCAGATGGTTGGGGCAAATCGGGTGCCCTATCACTCGGTGCTGTCCAACATATAATCTCCACAAACCATATAAAAACTACAAACAGGTATCTGCCTCTGTCTCCAAAATCAAACAAAGGGGCAGTGGACACTGCAGAGCAGGACACTGCAGCACAGGAGCTAGCACAACAAAACTCCCCCAAAACAGGAACCAAAACAAAAAAAGCAAAAAGAAAATCCAAAAAACTTCTGATCATAGGAGACTCCATGATTCGGGGAGTTGATATGTATCTCCAGCCAGGGGTAATGGTCAGATGTCTCCCAGGTACATCAGCGTGGAGAGACACTGACCGCATTGCTAGAATTGTTCAGGAAGCGGGAGAAAACATTGATGTCCTGGTACACATAGGGACTAACGATCTCACCAGCCGGTCAGTTGTAGAGACCAAGGAATACTTGACCAGGCTGGGTGACAAACTATCATCCATTTCATCTGGCATCTCCTTTTCTGAGATCCTACCAGTCTGGGAGAGGGGGGCAGAAGGACTGAAGGTCAGAGAAGGGGAGATAGGGTAGCTAAACATGTGGCTCAAGGGCTGGTGCCAGGGAAAAAGGATACAAATTTGTAGGGAACTGGCAACTGTTTTGGGAGTGAAAGTTCTTTAAATCTGATGGACTGTATCTGACTAAGGAGGGAGTCAGTGCATTGGGGTAGAAGTTTGAAGTCTTTGCAGAATATTTAAACTAGCAAATGGGGAGAGGGGTGCAACACCCCATATGTCGAATGGGAGGAACACCCCTACCCCCTCAGCTAGTGGTCAAACAGGAGTTCAGCATGTTTGTAGTTCATCTGCATTACCAGGTAAGGAAAAAGGCCCAGCTCCACATACCACGCACGGGGAAATGCCAGACCTCGCCCAACAACTAATACACCAAAATGTGGCCAATGGAAAATCATGTACACAAATGCTCGCAGTCTGGGAAACAAGATCCCAAACCTGCAGGCAATAATGACGGAGGCTAAATTGGACATAGTAGCCATTAGCGAGACATGGTTTACTAGTAACCACACTTTGGAGACTTCAGTACCTGGCTATGTACTGTTCAGAAGAGACCGAGGTGCAAAAAGGGGTGATGTACTGGCCCTTTATGTCAATGAAAATATCAAAGCTACAGAAATTCAGAATACACATAAAGCGCTAGAAGAACTGTGGGTCACCCTGGAAACAGGAAAAGGGACAGCCATACAAACTGGGGTTGTCTACAGGCCTCCAGACCAGGGGGAGGACATAGACACATTACTGTTAGAGGATATAGAAACATAGAAATATAGAATTTGACGGCAGATAAGGACCGCTTGCCCCACCTAGTCTGCCCATTTCCCTACCTAACGGATAAGCTGCAGATCCTAGTTAACCAACAGCCTACTTCCTCCTACCCCCCACTAGAATTGCCTTATGTCTGTCCCATGCATTCATGAATTCCCCCACTGTTTTTGACTCTACGACCTCCTCAGGAAGGCTGTTCCATGTATCCACAACCCTCTCTGTGAAGAAATACTTCCTCACATTACCTCTGAGCCACCCCCCCTCTATCTTCAAATTGTGCCCCCTTGTTTTTGCACATCTCTTTTTCTGAAAGGTGCTACCCTCTTGGACTTTGACGACTGCCTTGAGGTATTTGAAAGTTTCTATCATGTCCCCCCTCTCCCTCCTTTCCTCAAGGCTATACATCTTTAATTCCTTTAGCCTTTCTTCATAAGTCTTCTGATGCAGACCATGCATCATTTTGGTTGCCCTCCTCTGGACAGTCTCCACCCTGTCTATGACTTTGCAGAGATGGGGTCTCCAGAACTGTACACAGTACTCCAGATGTGGTCTTACCAACTGTCTGTACAGAGGGCCAACAACTTCCTGTTTTCTACTGGTGATGCCTCTCCCTATGCATCCCAGCATCCCCCAGCCCTCCTTACTGCCTTCTCACATTGCTGACCCACATTTAGGTCATCTGATATGACTACCCCCAGGTCCCTTTCCATTTTTGTTGTTGTCACTATCTCACCCCCCATTGTGTACTCTTCCCTGGGTTTTTGTTTCCCAGATGCATTACTTTGCACTTCTTTGCATTGAATCTAAGCTGCCATGCATTTGACCATTCCTCCAACCTTGCCAAGTCCCTTTTCATCCTTTCCACCCCACCTTGTGTATCAACCTTGTTGCAGATCTTTGTGTCATCTGCAAAGAGACATACTTTCCCTTCCAGTCCCTCTGCAATGTCACCTATAAAGACATTAAAAAGGCCTTGCCCTAGTACTGAACCCTGCAATACCCCACTAGTAACCCTCCTTTCTTCACTGTGGACTCCATTTACTATTACCCACTGTGTCCTGTTGTCCAACCAGTGTTTTACCCAGGCTACCACCCTGGGACCCACTCCCAGGCTGGCTAAACTGTTTATTAATCTTTTGTGCAAAACATATGTTACATAAAACATGACAGCTAAAGGGAGGTTCTGATAATGGGAGACTTCAACATGCCAGATACAGATTGGTCAATACCAGCAGGAACATCTGCCAGAACTAGACACATGGTGGATTCTCTGCAGGGGGAGGGCCTCAAACAACTGGTACAACAAATCACAAGAGACAGGGCTATCCTAGATCTAGTACTAACTAAAAGGGAAAGGATCACAGATCTCCAGGCAGAAGGTCACCTGGGGGCCGTGACCATCACGTGGTGTGGTTCAAGTTGGCCACTAGAACTAAATCATCCCATTCCAAGGCAAAAATATGGAACTTCAGAGGAGCTGACTTTGACAAGATGGCCAACAGAGTTAAGCTCGCCCTGGCAAAAAGAAATGCAGGTGAGGGGGTACAAGCAAAGTGGGCAAGCATTAAGGTTGCAATACTTGAAGCAACATCCCATTGTGTTAGAGAGAAAAGGAAGTACAAAAGAAGAAGGAAACCATTTTGGTTCTCAAAAACAGTAGCAGAAAAGGTCAGAGCCAAAAGGCTGGCCTCTAGGAAATATAAGGGAACGCAGCAGGATACCAAACTTCCCTAAGGGAAGCAGGGGAGGCAATAAGACAGGCAAGGGTCCAAACTGAGGAAACACTAGCACAAACAGTAAAAGAAGGTGACAAGGCTTTCTATAGATACATTAGTGAAAGAAGAAAGTCCAGAGGGGGTATTGCTAAGATCAAAGAGGATAAGGGGGCATGTGAGGAGGAGGACCATGTAAAAGCATCTATCCTAAATAGATACTTCTGCTCAGTATTTTCTGAAGAGGAGGTAGGGCAGGGCCCACAACTCAGCACCATGGACACAGGAGGGAGGGAGGTGTGCACTAGTCTCTTCACAAAAGAAAGGGTCCTAAAAGAACTTGATAAGCTCAGGGTGGACAAGGCAGGGGACCTGATGGCATACATTCCAGGGTACTAAAGGAGCTAACGGTGGAACTAGCAGAACCATTATCAAAACTGTTTAGTGAGTCTCTGAGCACAGGAGAGGTCCTAGAAGACTGGGGAATGGCTCATGTGATCCTGCTCCACAAGAATGGTAGCAGGAAGGAGGCAGGGAAATACAGACCAGTCAGTCTTGCCTCAGTAGTGGGCAAGATTATTGAGGCATTCCGTAACGAAAGGATAGTGCAACACTTGGAATCCATAGGAGCACAGGATCCAAGACAGCATGGGTTTACAAAAGGAAGGTCCTGTCTAACTAATCTCTTAGATTTCTTTGACTAGGTAACCAGAGTGGTGAACCAAGGGGGAGCAGTTGATGTCACTTACCTTGACTTCAGCAAAGCTTTCAATACTGTTTCACATAGAAGATTGATTAGTAAGCTGGGTAGGCTTGGGGTGGGTCAGAAGTTGGTCAACTGGGTGGCAAACTGGTTGACAGGCAGAAAACAGAGAGTGGTGATAAACAGTATGCAGTCAGAAAAGATGCAAGTCCCAAGTGGGTTACCTCAGGGATCAGTCCTGGGGCCAGTCCTCTTCAATATCTTCATCAGTGACATTGCAGATGGACTGGAGGGTAAGGTTTGTCTGTTTGCAGATGACACCAAGATCTGTAACAGAGTAGATGATCCAGATGGGGTGGGCAGAATGAGAAGAGATCTGGATAAACTAGCAAAATGGTAGGAAGAGTGGCAACTGGGGTTTAACACAAAGAAGTGCAAGATCATGCACATAGGGAAGAGAAACTCTGAAGCCACCTATAGGCTTGGAGGGGAGTTGCTGGCAGTCACAAGGGAAGAAAGAGACTTGGGCATCATCATCACTGATGGCCTGAAATCATCCAGGCAGACCTCTAAAGCAGTAGGTAAAGCTAGAGGGATGTTGGGGTGTATTAGTAGAGGTATCGCAAGTTAGAAGAGGGAGGTAATAATCACTCTTTACAAAACACTGGTTAGGCCCCATCTGGAGTACTGCGTGCAGTACTGGAAGCCACTCCTTCACAAAGACATTAACCAAATTGAGGCAGTCCAGAGAACGGCAACCAAAATGGTGAAGGGACTGCATCAGTAAACATATGAGGACAGATTAGTGCAGCTCAATATGTATACCCTAGAGCAAAGGAGAGAGAGAGGTGATACAATCAAAACACTCAAACACCTTAAGGGCATTAACAAGGTGAAAGAGTCTAACATGTTTCAAGACAAGAAAAATAGCAGGCCAAGAGGACACAGCATGAGATTAGAGGAAGGCCGATTAAGGGGTAACGTGAGGAAGTTCTTTTTCACAGAAAGGGTAGTGGATGCATGGAACAGCCTACCTCAGGAAGTGGTGGATATGAATACAGTGCAGTGCTTCAAACAGGCATGGGATAGGCATAAGGGAGCAATACAGATGAGTATGAATAGATAGGCCATTGACAGAACAAAGGCTGATGGCACATTCATAAGGTAGAAAAAGAAATGGACAGACTGGATGGGCCTTGCAGTTCTTATCTTCTGTCAGCTTCTATGTTTCTGAGGCCAGGGTTTAGCAGAGTCCAAAGAAACCCCAGATATCCCGCTTGTCTTCAATCGATGTCGGCTCCTCATGAACTTACCAATGGAGGACTTGAATGGGAAAGTGCTCCCCAGGCACGGAATAGCAGCTCCAGCTTCCAGAGATCAGCTGATGATCTCATCCTGGGCTCAAGAGTTGGACATTGCTCCTGTCCCTGAACTGCTGCAGAATAGAGGCTGAGAGCTGGGCCCTGTCATCGGGGAGGTCAAACACTTCTTTTAGAAGCCTCCTGGGACCATATGCAGGTAATGGGGATGAGGTGGGGTTATAGTTTGAAACAGCGATGTTTTCTGTAGTTAAAATCAAGTCCCCCTCTCCGAGTTTGCTTCTGGCCTGCAGCAATGGGCGCCACCATGTTATTGTATGGTTAGGCTGCACTTGCGAGCAAAAGATTTAAAGGGGTGCAGCATTTTTGCCCATTGTTGTTCTCTCGTTTCACCGGTATTTTCACTTTGCCATCTCCCTACATGAATGCTAAAATGTGCAACCTAGCCCAGGGTTAATCCAGTGCACATTGCCAATATACATCAGTTCCCCAAGAGGATCACCAAGCATGGTGAACTCCTCGCACTGGTAAGTAAAAAGAGAAGGGGGGGCTATCACTCTTCAGCATACCGGACAGCATCCACGTAGTACCTCTGCAACCTTAAGACACAACACCCTGCTGGGGTCAGCATTTACAATGGGGGCATGAGATCAGATGCACCTCGATAGGATGGCCCTGTAGGATCTCTCTCCTGGACAGGAACAGTCAGGACCCCCTGAACCCCGATTTCCCAGATGAGGCATGATAATGGGGTATGGTAGAGATTACACATTCACATCCTGGGTGGAGCATGGGTCAAGCACACCATTCAAATTGGTTTTGTAGAGGAGAGAGCTGTTAATTTCCCTCTTAAAACTGCAGTTTGCACACAATGGGGCTTGAAGTTAAGTGTGGAGAGATGTAGAGAGTGGACTGTTTCCACAGATAGGAACCGCCCTACTCCGGTGACCAACGCCAGCATCTGGGCTACTTGTTAGCCGATGAGGAAGGTGTCTGTTGGTCCTGAAAGAAGATTAGAAGGTGTAGTTACACACTGCTTTTAATTTATCTTATATTTGTTAGTGCATGAATAATTGTATCCTACTTGTTGTATTTAACTTTTAAGTGTTTGAGGGTAGCTAAAGAGTGCTCAAGGGAAACAACAGAAGGTATTGTACAGATAAGAGGTCTGATGCATTATCTTCCAAGGGGTTTGCAATGGAGCACAGGTGGTGACACTCTTGCCATGCCTTACGGTCCAAAGGTACTTAGCTAATTGGCTATTGATCGCTCCTGGCCTAGAATGGAGGTCAGGATGATGTCTTGCAACATCAGGGGGCTCAACTCTCCAATAAAAAGGAAGACAGTATAACACAACTTAAGAAATTGAGCCTCCAGATAGTTTTTCTCCAAGAGACCAAGCTCTCCTCAGGGGAAGCTGTGAAATTAAAATGGAGATGGGTGGGAGTGTTTCTGTGTTGTAGTGGAAGGGCCTGGGTTGCTGCTAAGCAGACTTTTGTAAATGGAGACTGATTCTTGATAAGTAGGATTTATGTGTATAAGGAGAAAGTCCAGGAGATTTGATTCCAGGGCTTCATAATTGGGACCTGATATGTGCTGTACGGCATGCCTAATTTGAAGGGGTATACTGTTCCTACAGCAACGGGAACACAGCGAAGACCATCACAGCAACAAAACTGACAGTTCACTGTTATGGTCTGCTGGTTCCCCAATGCTGCTTTCTCTGGGGTGTTTTCCCCCTTCCCCCAAACCAACTCTGATTCAGAGTTCGTTATCTAAATTGCGAGGGGTGCAGGGGGCTCCTCCCCCAGCAAAAAACACACATTTGCACAGCAACGGCACAATGCCAATTAGTGGCGTTGTGCCATCACTGTAGTGATGGTCCACATACTTCATGTTGCTAAGGCACAGTGGAACCATTTGAAGGTTCCTCCAGTGGTGGTGTTGGAATACAGTGAATTGTTCTTTCAGCTGTTGGAAGGATCTTAAGGTTCCACTAGAGGTGGCTATTAGATGATTTAGAGAGGATATTCTTCAGCCTCGCCAGTCATTCTTATGGATTGGTTTACCTTGAATTAATATTCTGTGCTTTCCCCAGATTGGCAGGAGAAGAGATTTTTCATGTTTCCATCCTGTAAGCTTTGCTGCACGGCGCCACTCCAGGTAAGAGTTGGCAATAGTTGGGTGCAATTTTAGGGGTTTGGGTATGTTGTCAAACAAGTGCCATGAATGAAGGATTTCCCCAGAAGGATTTCTTTTTTTGTTTGTTTATGTAGTTTGTTTCCCTGTCTCCCCGCTAACCCCATCTAATTGTTCACCTCCAGCCCCATCACCTGTCTTCTCCAGGTCTTACTTCCGCCTGTTGTCCTCTGCCACCAGACTGTGGCGGTGCCCATCCACTAGTGTGGAGCCTGCATGGGGGGGTCGATCGTTATCCTGCCCCCGAGGTTGTTTTCCACTGTTTTTTCTGCCTCTTCCCCATTGCTGGGGTGCGACACATCAGTGAGCATATGTGGAGGCGTAAGCATGCTATGGAGTCCCACAGCACCCTCCCTTCACTGTCGTCCCTGACCTATTCTGCCTTCAGGCCTCCACCTGCAGGCAGTCATTCAGCAGGATTGCCAAGCCACCCTGCCTGGGAGAGGAGAGCTGTCCTTTGGATGTTCAGTTCTCTCCTTCCTCGGCCAACCCCCAGCAGCCCACTCGCACTGTGAACACAGATCACCTGCATTGCAGGAGGTAAGGCACTAGGGCCTCAGCCCTCCATGCCACTGGGCTGGCCCCAGAGGGTTTCTTCACACTGCATCCAATTTGCTGGATCTTGGGCCTCACTGGCTGGGCAAGCAGTGGATATAAAATGTAGTGCCTGTGCTGTGTGCTGAAGGGTGAAGTCTGGGATGTACATGCCCCCTTTGAAAAATTATTGGGTAAGTTTCTTATAGCTAAAGTGCCTGTGTTCTGACTTCCAGAAGAAGGATAGCATGTTATTACAGATCTTTTGTAGGGGTTTAGGGTCCAGGTACATATGGAGATTATCTAAGAGGTATTGCATTTTGGAGGAAGCCATCATTTGAAAGGCATGTACGCTACTCCAATGTGATAGGTGTGTAAGCGACCATCTCACTAGATCCACTTTAATAGATTCTCTTAGAGGGTAAGGTTATACTTGTACGTACTATGCAGGTTCCACCTGAAGTTGGTGCCCAAGTATTCAATGAGGATCTAGGGGAAGATACTGATTCATGTCAAGTAAGTATGATAGACATGGCAACGTTGACCTTACAGCCTGACAGAGCACTGTATTCCTATCTAAGGTTGAAAAGGACAGGGATGAATTCTTGTAGGTTTGGTGCCATTAGAATTACTAGACATTATCTGCAAAAGGCTAGGGATTTATGCTCCTGCCTGAGTAGAGCTCCTGTGATGTTAGGTAGATTGCCAGGAGGACAGATTCTGGGGTGAGGATGAAAAGAATAGGGGAAAGAGGATAGTGTTGTCTTGTCCCACTTAACAAAGGAAAAGGGGGAGACATGGGGTCATTAGTTAGCACTGAAGGAAAGGCTGCACTGTATGAGGTAGAAATCCAGCCGATAACACCAGGAACAAATCCATACTGATGTAAGACCCGAAAGAGAAAACCCCGCTTCACCCAGTCAAATGCTTTTTCAGCATCCAGTGATAAGAGGGTGGCTGGTGGCTGGGTGGGTAGGAGGGAGTGAGAGGCTTTCTGTAGCAGATTTAGGAGGTGTCTGGTGATATCTGATTCCTTTTGTCCTTGGACGAAGCCTACCTGGGCATTCCTGATGAGCTGGCAGAGAACAGTTTTCATCCCTACTGCAATAATTTTTGCAAAAATCTTGCAATCCACTGAGATCAAAGAGATTGGTCGGTAGCTGCCACATTGTAGAAGATCTTTCCCTGCAGCTTTGGGAGGTGGGAAATTTGCACAGTGCACATTGAGGAGGGACAGTACCCTTTGTGCACGCCTCCTTTAGGGAATTGGACAGTGGTGCCAACAAGACCGACTGAAAGTATGAGTAAAATTCTTCCAGTAGCCCATCTCCCCCTGGAACGTTCTCTGCTGGCATACCAGCCACTGCTGAAGCTAACTCTGTGGCTCTGAAAGGGGAATCCAGGATGGCACATTGCTCTTGGTTAAGGCGCGGGAGGGAGAGTTTGTTCATAGAAACATAGAAACTAATGGCAGATAAGGGCCACATGGCCCAAACAGTATGCCCTTTTTTGTTGCATTGCTTACTTTGCAGACCCTTTCAGAATTACAGCACAATCTTTACCACCCCTTAACTATCCCTTATGATTCCCTTGTGCTTATCCCAGGCTTTTTTAATTCTGCCACTGTTTTTGCCTCCACCACCTTCATTGGAAGACTGTTCCAGGCATCCACCACCCTTTCTGTGAAGAAGTATTTCCTCACATCTCTCCTGAACCTATCCCCCTCCAGCTTCATATTGTGGCCCCTTGTTCTGAAATACCCTTTCTTCTGAAAAATACCTCCCGCTTGTACCTTATGTACCCTGTTGAGATATTTAAAGGTGTCGATCATATCCCCCATCTCTCTCCTCTTCTGCAGGATGTACATGTTTAGTTCCTTTAGCCTCTCCATGTAGGATGTTTGATGTAGACCCCACACTATCTTGGTAGCCCTCCTTTGGATGGCGTCCACCCTATGTCCTTCCTGAAATGTGGCCTCCAAAACTGGACACAGAACTGACCAGGTAAGGTCTTACCAAAGACCTATATAGTGACAACAACACTACCCTCTTCCTGTTGGTAATACCCTTACCTATACTCCCCAGCATCTCACTGACTCTCCCAGTTGCTTTGTTGCATTGTCTGGCTACCTTCAGGTCATCCGATATGTTTACCCTTGGTCCATTTCCTGATTGGTTATTGCCAGAATCTCTCTCATTATGTTATACTGCACCTCGAGTCTCTGTGACCCAATGTTTTATTGCATTTCTTTGCATTGAACCTTAGATGCCAAACATTTGACCAGTCCCCCAGCCATTTTAAATCTCTATCCTTTGCACACCCTCTGGAGAGTCCACTCTGTTACAGATCTTGGTGTCATTCACAAAGAGACAGACCTTCCCTTCCAGTTCCTCTGCTATGTTGCTAATGAAGGTATTAAAGAGGACTGTCTCCAGTACTGACCCCTGCAGTACCCTGCTGGTCACTGTTCCTTCTTCAGCGTGTACTCCATTTACTACCACTCTCTGCCTCCTATCCCTTAACCAGTTTTGTGCCCAGGTTACTACACAGTTGCCCACCCCCATGCTATACAATTTGTTTATTAACCTTCTATGTGGAACAGTGTCAGAGGCCTCGCTGAAGTCCAGGTAGCCCACATCCATCTCCCTCCCTGATCAAACACTTTGGTTACACAGTCAAAAAAATCTATCAGATTTGTTTGGCACAACTTCCCCTCTGTAAAGCCATGCTGCCGCAGGTCCTGCAGTCTGTTGAATTCCTGGTGCTTCATGATTCTTTGCTTTAATACTGTTTCCATTAATTTCCCTACTACAGACATCAGGTTGAAGGCCTGTCATTTCCCACCTTCTCCTTGCTACATCTTTTGTGAAGTGGGACAACGTCCACTCTTTTCCAGTCTTCAGGGACCATGCCGCTCTCCAATGAACTGTCAAACAAGTCTGTCAGGGGGGCAGCTGGCACCCCCCTTAGTTCCTTTAATACCCTTGGATGCACTCCGTCTAGCCCCATGGCTTTGTCCACCTTCAGATTACCAAGTGCTTTCCTGACCCTCTCTTCAGAAAGGGAACTGGTGCCCACATCCTTCCTTTCCAAGCTTATGTTTGGTCCCTCTCCTTCCCCCATAACTGTGAACACTGAGCAGAAATATTTGTTCAAGATGTTTGCTTTCTCTTGGACACAGCCCCCTCCATTATTTAACCTTGCAATACCTCCAGCCCTGTTTTTCCTATATTGCTTTTTGCTCCCCCTTTACCACCTCCACCTTACTTGGCAATGGGGAGACATTAGTTTCTTGTTTACTCCCCACTATCCTGGAACCCTGAATCATGGTCACACATGTGTGTGGAGGCATGCATGTGCTCTGTGGCCTCAGTAGCAGTCCCCTCTCCAACCCCTGGCCAACAACCCGGGTTCTTGTGACTTGGCATTGCCGCCTAGCCTTCACTGAGAGGCAGCCAAGAGCCATGGAACATACATGTCCCTCTCCGGAGAGGAGGGCTACCTTGCGGCCGCTGGATCCACCTCTGCACCTCCCCCTGATTGACCTCTGGTGGCCCAAGCTTGCTCCCGAATGCGGGTTGCCAGCATGGTGTTCAGTTCTTCAACCTTCAGTGCCACTGGGCTGGCTGAAATCCCTCCCTTGATCTTCTTTGTCTTGCTGATATGCCTGAAAAATGTCTTATCTCCCTTTGATACTGTCTGGGCTATTCTTTCCTTAGTTAGCACTTTTGCACCCCTTACTGCCTTGCCTGCCTCCTTTCATTTTCCCAGATATACTTCTCTGTACTCCTCTGTCTGGGTCTCCTTATACTTTCTGAATGCCACTGTTTTTGCCCTCATCCTTTCTGTCACTTCCCTTGAGAACCATAATGGTCTTCTCTTCCTTCTGCTTTTGATCATTTGCCTGACATACAAGTTCATTGCTTTTATTATGCTCTCTTGTAGTCTGGCCCAATTGCCCTCCATTCCCCCTCGACATTTCCCCCCATGATGCTCTCTCGAAGATATTCCCCCATCTTTGTAAAGTCAGCCCTTCTGAAATCCAGAACCTTAGCCTTTGTGTGGCTGAATTCTGTTGTTGTTCTTATATTAAACCATGCAGTACAATGGTCACTGGTCCCCAGATGACTTCCCACTCTGACGTTCACCACACTGTCCCCATTCATGGCAGGTCCACTATTGCCTCACCCCGAGTGGGTTTACTGACCAGCTGCCTGAGAACTGCCCCTGCAGGGAGTCCAAGAAGGCTCTGCTTTTAGCTGATACTGCAGCAGGTAGACTACACTCAACATCTGGCAAGCAAATACCGGCTCCAAGACTCAGTTTAAACTTGCAAAGAAAGAAAAAGCTGTTAGAGGTGAATCCTGGTTGGGAAAAACCAGGAGCAAGAAAGTATTTTTCTGGTTTTATTTGTATAATTACTATGAGTAAATATAATACAGCAACAAGCCATGCAAGCCATGTTACAAGTGCATTAAGCCACTCAAAAGGAGGCATTTACAAGGAATTGATGCATGCTTGGGTGGTTGGAGCACTCAGCATTCAGCCTAATGCACCCCCACCCCCCCCAAACCATGCATTAATTCCTTGTAAATGCCTCCTTTCTCGTGGCTTAATGCTTATGGCATAGCATTCAGAAAAAAAAGCAAAAGCTATTGTGAACATAAATAGTTGAATGTTGGATTACAAAGTGTGCAGTCTGACTATGGCTATACTAGCAGGCATCTGCTGCTAGGAAATGGCCAGTAGTACAGCAGGGCATGGACCATATACTGCTTGAAAAACAGCAGAACAAATTTTAAAAGTTTATACCAAAGAGTTTAGCTTTTCATATCTGAAATGTATTTATTGTTTTTCTACAGTTTCCTCAGGAAAGACATGCTGAGCTTAATAAAAGATGGTTTCCACATGCATTGGGGGGGAAGGTGCAAGAACAAAATAGAACAATAACATATGCCATTAATCATCATACAGAGTTGTAAAGTTTATAGTACAAAAGGAAGAAATGAACCGTATCAGACAGGCAACATTATATGGGTACAGGGCATGGGACCTGTCCCGTGGGTTTAAGAGAGAATACATTTCAAAGTGAAGGCACTAGGGGCTTTTCACTCCAGATTTTCAACATTGCCATCTCTTCACACCTCCCTATGAATGGTACAGCTGTCATTTTTCACATCCTGCCTGAACTGTGTTTTCACACATCTGGTGCAGAATGGCATGGTCGCTGTGGTAAATCAACGTTTGGGACACATTAACAAAATCACAGTGCCACTGTTCATGAGCAGAGGTTCCAAATGATTTCATGAGCTGTGGTCACAAAAAAAGCCCATCTTGAAAATTTGTAGTGCAAATACCAACAAACACCCAGGGCATTAAGGTTTCTAACCATGATGTCCCACCCTGTATAAACTTACAGGCATCAGGGGTGTGCCTTTGGATTACCGGCTGTAATGCTCATGCCATTCCACCCCCACTCCTACCCTGCAGCCACTGACAGGCATTGAGGTGTGCCTTGCACTCTTCAGCCCCAAAGTTCACCCCATTCTCCTATATGGCACCCATTTCAGCGTACTTCCTTGTGGAATGGGGTGACTATTAAGCCGAACACCCCAAGGCACACCTCAACACTTGTCAGTTTCTGCAGGATACAGGGAGGTGAAATGGCATTATAGGCAACAACCCAAAGGCACACCCCAATACCTGTCCAACTCTGCAGAGTGGGGGTGGGGTTGGTGTCACTTCAGTACTTCACTGCCCTTCCTATTTTGCATCTGTCTCACTCATGCACTTCCAATGCTAATACCAGCAAGCAAACATTCGGCATTGACAAATGCTTGTTTTCTACTGTGTTGCTACACTTGAATATTGAAGAGACACTGTAACAAAAATCCTGTCAACATTTTTGAAATACTAAGGATTCAGCATGCAATACAAGACTGCAGCAAATCCACACATTTACAGGGTTTCTCTTAGTAGTGCTACATTCTGTGCTTTTGTACAAATGGCTCTAAATACTTATGATGGATTTAAAATGATTGTTTGCTTAGTACTGGACTTTTTATAAAAGTTAGTTGCATTAATTCAGCTGAGAAGCCTCTCTCATCATTGTGTGGATCTCATTACACAAGTGCTTTTTCTGTGCAAGTGACTTATACTGAGCATTTTTCAGTGACATAATCTGTTTCAGGGGCAGTTTCTGGTTCTGTATTATCCAGTTTATATTCACATGCTTCTCGATGTTTCTGTCTGGGATACTGTTGAGAATTTCGTCCTTAGCCATATTCGATACAGTATATGAGATAAATAAATATTTGCCTACAGTATATAATGTCCTGGTGTGAGCCTCACCTTAGGAGAGCTTACAGGGTCTCATTCTTTGATGCAAAAAAGGGAAGCAAATCAGGATTTGGTGATCTAAAGACCACCAAATTAGGATGAGGAGGCAGAAAAGGAACTAGAAGAGATATTTAGGATATGGCGGCCAGTTTATGGGAGGCAGTGGCAATAGGGGACTTTAATATGCCAAATGTGGACTGGAAAATACCAGTTGCAGCAAGTACAAGACATCACTGCCTGGTGGATGCATGCCAAGGAGCATTCCTAGCTCAGCTAGTCCAGGGCCGGACAAGGGAAGGGGCTCTGTTGGATCTGGTACTTGCCAACATTGACAGGATCTAAAATGTAGCAGTCCTGGAAGCACTTAATTCCATTGATCACAGAACAGGGTGCCAGAGGTCCAGATAGGAATCACCAAAGGGTCGAACGCAGTAAGGGTATGGGACATTGAAAAAAGCAGATGTTGACAAGATGAGGGAACAGCTGAAAAAATGCACATAGAGTATAAAGAAGATGACGAGACAGAGAAAAACAAGCATTTGTCAATGCCAAACGTTCGCTTGCAGGTATTTGCAGTGGTGTTTGGCATGTTTGGTGTATGGTGCTTTACCCTAATGCCCTGTGCGATTGCTGATATTTGCACAATAAATTTTCAGCATGACCTTTTTGTTACCCCCATTGTGCGCTACATAGGCGGAAACACGTTTTGGGCAGGATGTGAAAAATGACAGCTGTACTGCTCATAAGGAAGTGTGGTAAAATGGCAATGTTGAAAATCTGGTGCAAATATTGAAAATTTGCAAACCTCACGAGGCGTGCATGGAACTGTGCAACACGCGCGTAAACAGTCATTGTTAGAATTTTTCACTAAATTTTCAACATTGGCATTTTAAACCTCTGCTAATGAACAGTGTCACTGTGATTTTCTTACTGTGTCCCATACATTGATTTCGCACACCAACTGCACCATTGTGCACTACATGGGCGGAAACACGTTTTGGGCAGGATGTGAAAAATGACAGCTGTACTGCTCATAAGGAGGTGTGGTAAAATGGCAATGTTGAAAATCTGGAGGGAAAATATTGAAAATTCGCAAACTTACGAGCGTGTGTAGGAACTGCACAACGCACACTCGTAAAACAGTTATTTTTAGGAATTTGTTCACCAAATTTTCAACATAGCCATTTAAGATCTCTGCTCATGAACAGTGGCACTGTGATTTTCTTAATGTGTCCCATACACTGAGTTAGCACAGCAACTGTGCCATTGCATGCGCTATGTGTGGCGGAAACACGCTTTTGGGCAAGAGGTGAAAAATGACAGCTGCACTACTCATAAGAAGGTGTGGTAAAATGGCAATGTTGAAAATCTGGAGGAAAAATATTGAAAATTCGTGAACTTACGCATCGAGTAGGAACTGTGCAACGACGCCAGAACATCATTTATTTGAGACCACCATGACCCCACGACACTGTCATGGCATATTCAGGCCCAAGGGTGATCACGCAGTGACTTCTCAGTGACTGCAAAATCACCCTGCGGGCCTGAATAACGCCATGGCAGTGACATAATTCATGAGAAGGGGTCCCAAAAACCCCATGTTGAAAATTTGGTGCAAAAATTCCAAAAAATGCCTAAGATATGCAATAAAGTTGAAAACTCCTATCTAGCCCATTATACAGCTTACCAGCATTTCCTCAGTTTGTGGTCGGCTTTGAAGAGTTCAGACATGTTCCCGGTCCACCGAAGATCGTCGCGCCAAGCTCCGGAGGTAAGTATGGGGGGGGGGTGTGGGGACGCTGGGTGCGCAGTGGGTGGGTGCGGGTTGTGGGAGGGGGGACTGGGAGAAGCGCCATGGGACCGTTTTTGCTTTACAGGTGAAAAAAAAAAAGACTACGTGGGACGTTTGCCACACTGGGGTGGGCTCCCAGCATGGCAGAAGGATGACTGAGGGGGCCGAGGAGCCAACGGGGGATTGGGCACCCCCGTCGGCAGACAACGAAGGACATTGGCCATGCTGGGGTGGGCTCCCAGCGTGGCAGCAAAGATTTGAGGGGGCGGTGTGACACGGTGCTGTGTATGACAGCGGTGGTTTTCTTTGAAGCGAAGACCACTGCTGTCACAGCTCCCACACCCATTGGTGCAGGACCGCCACGCCTGCTCAATGGAGCAGTGGATGGAAAGAGAGAGACACACCTCCAAAGTGTGCTACTCTCCCAAAACGTTCCTTGCGCATGCGCGCAAGCGAACGTAAAAATGGGAAGAATTTAAAAAAACAGTAACTGAAGTAGCAGAAAGCTCAGCTGAGAAGGTATCAAAGGGAAAATGAGCAAGGGGTCCAAGGTAGTTCAAGGTCCAAGTAAAGGCAGTGGTAAGAGCCAAAAGGCAAGCATTTTTAAAGTTTAAAAGTAATGCAATGGGAGGAATATAGGGAGAAGTGCCTGGAAGCAACAAAGGTAGCCAGTAGAAAGGCGAGGCAGGCCAACGCAGAGACAGAATTCCGGCTGAAAAAGGGAGTGAAGCAAAGAGAAAAGGCATTCTTCAGGTACATCATGCAGAAATGTAAGGTCAAAATGGATACTGTGAGACTGAAAGGGAAGGAAGTATGGGAGGAGGGGGATGAAGAGAAAGTAGAAATCCTGAAGAAATATTTGTGTTCCGTATATACTGGGGAGAAGGATAGGCCACTGCCAGAATGTGGGGTAAAGAGGGGAAGGGAGGAGAGCAAGGGCTCAAGTGTCATGGTCAAAATAATAGACGAAAGGGGTTGAAAACGTTTACAGGATTGAAAGTTGATAAATCAATGGGACCTGATGGTTTACACCAGAGGATGTCAAAAGAGGTAGCAGAAGTGATAGCAAGGGCCACTTGCAAATGTATTCAACTGCTCACTGACCATGCAAGTGGTCCCTAGGGACTGAAGGACAGCAGGCATTGTCCTTTTAGACATGAGCATAAGGAAGGATAAGCCAGGGAACTAGAGACAAGCTTGATACCTATAGTGGGAAAAATCATACAGTCTTTACTAAGGAAGGAACTAGTGAACTTCCTGGAGGAAAATGGCCTACAGGACCTCAGACAACATGATTTCATGAGAGAAAGGTCTTGCCAGAAAAATCTGGTCAACTTCTTCGACAGGGTGACCAGGGTAGCAGATAGGGACAGGCAAGAGATGGGGTACACTTGAATTTCAGCAAGTTCTTTGATAAAGTCCCCCCCCCAAGGAGGCTTGTCATAAAGACAAGGGACTTAGGGGTGAGGGAAATATTAACACCTTGGGTGGAGAACTGGCAGAGGAGGAGGAAAAACTCAAAGGGTAGTACTGTAGTTAATTGGGAACTTTCAGTGATAAGGGAAGTAAGAAATGGAGTACTTTAGGGGTCGGTACTGGTCTGGTCCATTTCAATGTATTAATTTGTGACATTGGTGAAGGCATCAATGGCAAGATCTTCCTCTTCGCAGATGACAAAATGATCTGCACAAGGGTGGACACAGATAAAGGGATATGAAAAAATTCAGGGAGGATCTAGTCAGGTTGTAGAGGTGGTCAAAGATCTGGCAGCTGACTTTATTACAACAAACTATAAAGTGATGCACACTAGGAAGAGGGAACCCATGAGTGCAATATGAAATGGTGGAAGTGGTGCTGGAAAGAACTGTGGAGAAAAAAGACCTAGGGAGTCATGATATCCAAGAACCTATAAACAACAGCACATTATAACAGAGCTATGGGCTAGGTAAACAGGATGCTGTGCTGCACAGGGTGGGGCATCAACAGTAGAAGTTGGATCTTCCCATTGTACAGATCACATTCATGCAACCTCACCTGGAATACTGCAGAAGGTACTGAAGTCCATACCTGAGGAAAGACTGTGACAAGGTGGTAGCAGTACAGTGAAAGGCAAACAAGATACTCCATGGCTAGGAGGCAAGACATATGGAAAGAAGCCATAGGACTACAACATGTACTTAGTACAGTAGATAGTACATACTCTACCAGAGACATGGTACATCAGTCTGTTGTTACCTGTCAGGAAATCTTTTATGGGTCAGAACTCTTTTTCATTTAGATTTACCAAATTTTGGAATGCCTCTGTGGATTTGTTACAAAGTTGTGACTCTACTGCCTAATTTAAAACTCAGTTAATGGCTACATTTTTGCTTCTAATACCTTTAACTGCTCCTAAGGTCTTGAGAACTCCTGACAATGTATTCATCTGTAAATAGCATTTGTTTGTAACACTGTACTGTGTTTTTACATGTAATCTTTTGTTTACATGTATTTTAATGTCTCTGCACCTGACTAGATCCTTTGAAAATGGGCACGTGCCTAAAGGATAATATGTGTAATAAAACCTAAAACTAAACTAATGAACACCCTGGACAAAAGGAGGCAAGAGGCAACAGGATTGAGAGATACAAATACCTGCACAGGATAAATAGGGTGGCATTGGACACCATGGAATTTCTCTTCTTGAGCTGAAATAGATGGATGAGAGAGAACTCACTTAAACCTCTCAACGGGGAGATTCGAAAGTGACGTCTATAAGCACTTTCTCACAAAAAGATTGGTGGACAAGTGGAACAGGCTGCAGAAGGACATGGTACAGACCAAAGCAGTAAACAGTGCCAAGTAGAGATGCGACAGGCATATAGGATTAGTTAGAAAAGGGGGACAGAAACCAAGGGGAGGGATGGCCACCAGGCAGTGCAGAGTAGTTATATAGGGTTGGCAGTCTAAATGGGCTAACATGTCTTTTTCTATCATTGTCTATGTATTTATGTCTCTATGTACTACTTCCATCCCATTCCAGCAGCCAGAGTACCCTTACCGATTGACCACCATCACAGTGACTAAATATGACTCATATCACCATGTCGGTGTCTGCATTGAGTCTATTGGGTCATAATGTCACATGCTTAATAGTGTATGGCATTATAGCTAAACCGGTACAGCACTGTACCTGTGAGCGAATGGTGCAATACCGCGTATGCTGCTGTACGCGGTATTGCACCATTCTCACTCTCCCAGGCAGAGGATAAGACCTCTGTTGGGAGTGGAGTTTGCTGAGCAGCTGCCATGGCTCACTGGACTGAGCCACAGCAGCAGGAACCGAGGCACTATGTCTGGGACTGGGTTTGATTCCTGGTCCCAGAACCTTTTATTTTATGGGGACTTTGTGTGTTCCCCAAGGTAAACTCCCCTTCCCCCCACACGTAGTTGAGAATCTTTATTGGGGGTGTTCAGGGGTACAGCCCCCCATAATGGGGGGGGTGTGGGGGCAGAGTCCCCACATAAAAAAGATTTATGCCTCATGAGAGAAATCACGCTGTATTGGCAGCACGATTTTGCCATGTGGCATAATGTCTTGCGACATTATTAGCCCGTGCCCCCCCTGAGTTGGCACACAGAAATAGCTAGTTGTCATATTGGTCCTTCTAAGAACAGATCCAGAAACAAATGGTTTGATACCTTTTATTGGGCCAACATAGGTGTAACAAAAGAAACAATGCTTAAACTTTCAGAGCAACCAAGTCCTTTCTTGGAAGGTTATGGCAGTTGTTTGGTAAATCACATTTTTTTTTAATATTATATGGTTATAAGGTCCCTTTTAACTGGTTATCCGTATTTTGGTATCTCTCCATAAACTATTGGGGGGGGGTAGGAGGACAGTGTGTTTGTTGTGTGTGTGTGGGGGGTGGTGGTTGTGGTTTTGTGAGGTAAGGCTTATATTCATGTACGTGACATAATGATGTTAGTTTGTTAGGACTCTTTTTTTCACATACATAGTGTATTTATTAGGGCAGTGCATAGGCTGAATAGTATTTTCCAAATACCACGAATAGTAGGCTTCCCGAATATTCAGATGCTACTATTCGGTGAGATTTCCAAGTCTCGCAGAGCTTTGTTGGCCAATCAAAAACTGTTTCTTCTGGCTTGTCCAGGTATATGTATCTCTGTCTAAAGTTTGAAAAATGAATAAAGAATTGTTAACAAAAAAAAAAAACTGTTTCTTGAGCTCACAGGCAAGCACACCATGTAACTTCCTCACTCTGAGCTGGTAGAAGACAGGAGACAGTGGTTTCTGAGAGCTGCTCTGCAGTACTTCTGAGACCTTAAACTTGCTGAAAAAGAAAATAGATTTTTGCTTCACAGGCTTTTTTGGGTCAGTATAGTTTTTTTGATCAGTGTCAGAAAAGCTATGTTTGGCTTTCTGACAGGTATTTTGTCCTTATTGCTGTACTCAGTTACAGGGACTAGCAGGGCTGTCTGCTAACACCCCTTCTCTGCTGCTGTCTAACATAGCTCCAGTGTGATTTTTTTGGGTGATGCACATTTTATTTTTGTGGTTTGCTTTTTGCTGTTGTCTGGTTCCAGGCTTGGTTCCCTGCATGACTGGTGAGGGTGTCTGCTAACTTCCCCTCCTACAGGTCACTGCTTATTATTTGCTGTATATGTGCATAATATTTGATTATGTGAGGTTTCACCCTGCATGTGCGTGCATAATATATTTTTTCATGAGGCAGGGCCACACGTGTGCACAGCTGTGTGCACACAGATTTTGAAATAAACTTCTTCAGTTCTAAGCCAGTCAGGCTTGACTCACAGAGTTATTATTGTTAGTCATCTGGTTCTGGGGATAGATCCCTGTACACATGAGGAGTGTGTTGGCTGACTCCCCCCCCCCCCACTTCTACAGCCCATTGCACACACCTAACCTGTGCTTGCGAAATATATCCCCCCAGTGAGTCTGTGCCTTGTGCGTGCACAGCTGTGCACATGCATTTTTTTGTTGTTGTTTTGTTATTTAAACCATTGTACTTAGTGGGGCAGGCTTGTCTCACTGAGTTGACTGTATGTCATCTCTCTGTTCCTTACTCGGTTCCATGTTTGACTAAATAGGTTGCCCTTTTCTTCCCCTTCTTAGTAGCAGTGTTTTTCTTTGCTGCTACTTTTTTGTGGTGCAGTGTAGCTGGAAATGTTGGTGTATTACTGTAGTTCCACAAGCACTAAGTAATGCAACACACACACAGGTACTGCGTAGTAATAGTTTGTGTTTTACACAGTAATCACTAGTGACCTGATCCATCATGTCTTTAGCAATCTTGCAAACATGCTTGATTCAGCCCCAGCAAAGCATCGTACCACTGGCCCCAAGTGGTGAGGGACAGGATGATAGACCACAAACATACAGCACATCCAGACAATAACAGCTAGTGTTGTCCCTGGGCTGCCAAACCCCCAAACAATGAATGTAGAACAAAGGAAGCACTCAGCGGGGGGGGGGGGGGCGGTAACAAAATACAGTTAAGAGCAGTGGAGCATAAAGTTGCCAATACATTTGTTTGTGCTAAGGCTGAAGGATGCCAATAGAGCCCTGGTGCTTTGATCAGAAACTGGTCTTTGTCACGGTGCAGGTCAGGAACATACAAACACACTGCGAATATACAACCCTTAAAGAAACACACACCATAAATAAGTGAAGTTAAAATGAATGAGACTGAGATGCCCTTGTGACAAAACAATCCACAACTAACGTACCCAAGGATGAAATACTGCATCAAGATTACAAAACATAGTTCATACAGTGGTGCCAGACAGTATGCAATGCAGTATCTTGCAAACTTACTGCAAAATTCTGCAGTATGCTGCAAGGAGCGATGTAATTTAATAGCAATTAAGCCCTCTAGTCATCCAATATTTTGTGGCATGTCATTTACTGCAAAATACTGAATTGCATCTTGTCTTGCTCCACTGTATATTATTGATACATAATACAATTCCAGAGAAGGTGGTGAGATAGACTACATAGACAATGACATACAGGTGTCTCTCTTATTCAGTGGGCTCAAATATTGTTCTCCCCAAGCAAGCCTTTTAGTTCTTGTAGCATTGGTAATAGTACTACTACTACTAATACCATTAGCAGTACTACTACTACAAGTGTCACCACCTGTTTCATCTGTACGTTCACTGTCACATCCTGTTGTGCAGTGGTAGGGGGGCACTAGTGCATACATGCTTTGTGGAGGAAGTAGCAAACACCATCACCAGTGTTCCCACTGCTACCACTATGCTACATCCATAGCCAGTGTGCTTCCCACCACCACTGGCGCCATTCTTGCAGCAGCCACCGTTTCAGTTGTCACCACTACTGCAGCCACTGCTACCACTATTCCTATGCCCAAAGCACCTTCTACCGCATATCTGTGACCATGAACACCCTCTAGTGCTGACCCAATGCGATGCTTGATATCATTTTTAGAGTGCTAGGTGTGTGGTGTGGTGAAGCGAGTGTGACACATGAAGCTTGTGTTGCTTTAGTGAGAGCTCAGTGTTGGTGGTTGAAATGTCATTAAGGTGTATATTGTATACCAGATTCAATGGGTGATTAATGGTGTTGCTGTAGTGCTTTTTAAAAGTTTCCTTAAAAAAACACCTTTCCTGGCCAAATACCGAATACTTGGGACCCGAATACCGAATATTTGGCCGAATATTCAGGAAAAGGTATTCACACAGCCCTAGTATTTATATGTCCTTCCAACTAGCTGCCTATATTATGATGATGTTACCCGGGGGGGGGAGTTATTTCGATTACTTTTTGATTTCCATTCCTAAACTGTTTCTGCACTTATAATAGATCAATTATATACTGACACATTTTGAACTCTAAACTTATTAGGATGCATGATTTCATTCCCTAAGGGGTCTCTTGGTAGTTTTATTTTTTTTATTGGGCACTACTTCTGACATTTTATATTTTTTGTAAAAATTGTATTACAGCACTGAAGGTTTTAATGTTTATGAAATACTTTACAGTATCTGGTTGAGTATATAGTTGATAAATTGTTTCCAGATAGGTTTAACAGTTTATGAATGTGTTAAACAGGTTGTTCACTTTAGGGAAACGTCTCTTTATACCCTCCTATTGCCATACATAGAATATTTCGGTTTCATAGTTTTTAACTTGGAATACTATCTTTTTTAACACGTACTTAAGTGGGTATTATACCTAGAGATCTTACATTTAATTAACAGTGTATTCACATAACACAATCACTCATTCATGATGTCAGTTAATGAAATTGCCTGGCCCCTGGAAGTATTCCTCTTATCTGCCTCTGTTGACATTTGACCTTGGAGTGCTTCATAGTTGCTAGCTGACTAAAACTGGTTTCTTACATTTAAATCTCAGTTACGGCAGTACAAACATAGAATGCAAACTCCTTCTTCTGAAATTTTCTTCTCAATTTCCAGTCTCAGTCTCTGTCTCTCCCCCTGGCAAAACATTGCAGCTCTTTTAATAAGTCTGTGCCTGGGAAACTCATTAAGAAAACAGCATGCTTCTCACACAATGTTCTTGTAAGTGTCCAATGTTCTTGCAGGTGCAGCAAAAATAACATAATGACCCAGGACTGGCCTCTTGTTTGCAGCATCTCAGAGAGTTTGCAAACTAGCTTCTCAGGTTAACCCTTTGAGTTCCAAATAACTTTTTGCAGTCATTTCAACAGTATAACTATATACAGTTTTAAACAAAGGGATCCCAGTATCAGTGACATTTCCACATAAAGATTCACATATATTTTATACCCACAGATATGCAAGGGGGAAGAAAAGACAGAAATAGCAAGGGAAGGCAGAGAGATAGTGAGAGGTGGAGAATCTCAAGACCATTGGAGTGATCAGTTCCTAGGTCTCACAAGAAAAGTTGTTTGGACAACCAGACAGAAAAGGAGAGGTTTGAACAAATCCCTCATTTAACTCTTTCTGCATAACAAATGGAACGGGGCCTTATTCAACCCTGTCACATATCCCCCTCTTTAAGAGGGAACCTGTTTTACAAAAACAGGTTTCCAAAACTTTTTTTAATTATCTTCTAGCATTAGCATATAATCAATCCATCTTTATTTTACCAGGTGAAACACACTTGAGAAGGACTAATTTACAAGGTGGACCTGGGTGAGGTGCACATAGAACAGCAATGCAAAAACAGAATGGAGGCATAAGACATTACATGGGCATTACAGAGTATAAAAAACAACACATAAATCACAAGATAAAAAAACAAAGCAGTATTAAGTCATCAAATATTGCAACACATGAAATACACAAACTATAACAGCTATATATAATAGCTAAGAAAAGGAGATCATAATATTACCCATTGGGATTTGAGGCGTTAGAGGTCAAAAATAGGTGAAGGGACAGGCAGAAGGAGCAGCAGCAGGATTCAGGGTTCAAGGCCCATGAATGTTAAGGAAAACAATTACAAGTCTCATTAAAGGAGCGTGCTAACAGAGTTTTAAAAGTGGACAATTTAACAGGGAAGGCTAATTTCATGGTTTTTAGAGGTTATTTCATAAGACAGGAAGGGCATGACTTATAGTGGAGCTGCCAAAACACGTTCTGACTCTGGGGTTGATAAGAGAGATGTATGAAAGGCGTCTTAGGGAGTAACTTCCAATAATGCACATTGTCAGACAATCCAAGATGTACTTGGGGAGCTTGTTGATAAGTGATCTATAAGTCCAAATAGCTGCGCTTTTTTGTCTTCTAAATTTAAGTGACTTCCAACCTAAAATAGAATAGAGGGAGCAGTGATGGGTGGAGTATATAGCTCCAGTAATAAATCTTAGTGCTCTGTGATAAAGGGTGTCAAGCTTGGACAGAGCAGCGCTGGGACCGTGGCCATACAGGAAGTCAAAGTAGTCCAAAAGAGGAAGGAAGATGGTTTGAACCGATCTTGTTTTGGCATCCTTCATTAGTAGCCTGTTCCTCAACATGGTCCATGAAGGAGAGTTTACTGTCAATCCAGAAACCCAGATATTTAAACTTGACCATGAACTCCAGAGTCTCCCACAAAAGAGTAGGGACTTGAGGTGATGTGCCCACCATCTGAGATTTTCTTTTTCTGAGCTCTTGTCACCACAGCTGCTGAATCATCAGGATTTACTCCCTCTTTGACTAACTCACTAAATCCTGGAAAGTCATTTCCAATAATCACAGGTGCAGATAACTTAGGTATTATCCCCACTTTCATTTGGTGCGACACTCTATTAATAGTCAGTCACTTGGCTGGTGAGATAGTATTGTGTGTCCCTATGGATGCAGATGACACCAGTACCTGGTCCTTTCTGACATTGTTTTCCCAGCATTTCAATATACACTAAGATCTGTCTGCTTCCCAAATCTATAAGTCCCTTCACAGTCTTATCTCCCACCTTCACATCTGTTAAGTACTTGTCCTAATTTGCTAAGGACAAATCTGCTCCAGTGTCACTCTTCTTACTATGGCAATATCTTGTGATATGACCTGGCTTATTACAGTTACAGCAAATATAGTCTTTGGGTGTAGATTTGTTACCCCACCAGAGTTCTTATCAGACTTGGAGTTTAAATGGTAAAAAGACTGTCTTACCAGTGCTTGACTATTACCTCACTGCTGTGGCATCTGTCTGGCCAATTGGTGGTCTGCAGCCAAAGAAACAGCCTTTTTCCCCACTTTCTGGTTGGTATTATTTTACCCAGAGCTGTATGTCTGTAGGCAGGATGTTGATGAATTGCTTCACTGCAAGTGTGTTGATGATCTGTGGGACCATTTTGCCCTCTGGTTGGAGCCATTTCATATGGAGTTCTCTGAGTCGGGTGAAGGCTTTGTTAAGGATTGTTGATTGAGTTGTACTTTAGAGACCAGAATCTTTGCCTGTAGGTCTCTCCTGAGATGTCATACCATTTCAGGATTTAGATTTTCATTAGGTCAGTTTTCTGACTGTGCAGTGTCCATATTGCTGTAGGCAAGTTGGGCTTTCCCTGTCAGGTAAGGTACCAGTCTGATTGCCCATTGCTGCTTTGGCCACTGGCAAGCTGTAGCAACCCTTTCAAAAGTTGTCAAGTATGCTTCGATATCATTCAAGGGATACAACTTCATAAGATTAAAGTCTTTAAAGTTGTTGGTGTTTTGTTGCTCTGCTGGACCTGTGTCAGAACCTCCAGCATTGATAGCTTGCAAGGCATCCAGCCATCGCTGCTCCAGTCGCTGCATCTCATCTTTTCTCTGCTGCTCATGTTGCTGCATCTCTTTTTTTCTCTGTTTCTCCATTTTTTGTTGTTGTATAGCCCACTATTTGAAAAACGTAGTGAGACTTTCAGGTTCTGTCACTGCCTGCTGTTTTTTTCCATGGCTGATGCTGGCTGTACAGTCTCAGTTTGGACTTTTGTTTCTGCTTCTAATTTTGGTGCCATTCTCCTGGTAATCATGCCTAGACTTGCTGCTGCAGAATCCATACCTTTCTTCTATGCTTCCCTGGTACCAGGTCTAGTACCCACACACAAAACTCCTGGCTTAGAGTATGCACGGTGTAAATCCCACTTCAAACACCATCTGTTGTCAAGGCACAGGTCAGGAAGCATAGGAAAACCAGAAGCAGCTTAAAAATTCTCAAGTAGCACTTTGTTATTAATAACAGCAAAATAAAAAATAAAAATTGTTCAGTACAACTATTTACAATGGCAGTACAAACATATAAAGCAGAGTCCTTCTTCTGAAATTTTCTTCTCAATTTCCAGTCTCAGTCTTTCAGTCTTTCAGTCTCTGTCTCTCCCCCTTGCAAAACATTGCAGCTCTTTTTATAAGTCTGTGCCTGGGAAACTCATTAAGAAAACAGCATGCTTCTCACACAATGTTCTTGTAAGTTTCCAATGTTCTTGCAGGTGCAGCAAAAAGAACATACTGACCCAGAACTGGCCTCTCGTTTACAGCATCTCAGACAGTTTGCAAACCAGCTTCTCATGTTAACCCCTTGAGTTCCAAATAGCTTTTTGCTGTCATTTCAACAGTATAGCTATATACAGTTTTAAACAAAGGGATCCCAGTATCAGTGACATTTCCACATAAAGATTTACATATATTTTATACCCACAGATATGCAAGGGGGAAGAAAATACAGAAATAGCTAGAAAAGGCAGAGAGATAGCGAGAGGCAGAGACTCGCAAGATTGTCGGAGTGATCAGTTCCTAGGTCTCAAAAGAAAAGTTGGCTGTACAACCAGACAGACAAGAGACAGAAAAGGAGAGGATAAAACAGATTCTTGCATTTAACTCTTTCTGCATAACAAATGGGACAAGACCTTATTCAACCCTGTCACAATAAGCACTAGTAATGGCAACCAAAACACCATGGCCTGGATATTCAGACTGCGCCTGGCTATGGTGCAAGCCTGGGTACAGCACAACTTGGCTGCGCAGGGGCGTTGACAGAGTGATATTCAATGGAGCTGCACCATGGCACAGCAACATTGAATATCGCACCCTGGCCACCCGCAGTGCACATGGCGCAGTGGCACTGCACCAGCACAAGTGGCCAGAGTGGAGCTGGTAGATGCGCTAGCTCAAGTTCCGTTGCACTGGGTGAAAATCCACAATAGTCAAAAGTGCCCATGCAAATGGGGCCATAATGCATGCAAGGCGCAAATGGGGCCACTTGCATGTCATTATGGCCCCATTTGCATGCAGGTGCACTGATCCCCGGTGACTTTCACCTGGTGCCCTGCCAGGCTGCAGCCGTCGGCGACCGACGCCCCCTGCACAGCATGGCAAAGTGCCCCACTGCCCGATCACGGGCATCTTTTTTTAAATAACAATCGTCCAATATCCCTGGTGGCCCAGTGGACCGCTTGCAGCCTGATCGCAGGCTGAGTATAAATAATACCGTCCTATATTCCTGGTGGTCCAGTGGACCGCTTGCAGCCCGATCGCGGGCTGAAGTTAAAATAAAAGAAGTCCAATATCCCTGGTGGTCCAGTGGACTGCTTGCATCCCAATCGTGGGCTGAAGTTAAAATAAAAGAAGTCCAATATCCCTGGTGGCCCAGTGGACTGCTCGCAGCCCAATCACGGGCTGAAGTTAAAATAAAAGAGGTCCAATATCCCTGGTGGTCCAGTGGACCGCTTGCAGCCCTTCCGTATGGTGTCAGTCGGCGGGCAGCAGGGTGGCAGGCGGTTGGGGTGCTGCCGCCCGCCACTGACCGGTGGGAGCGGAGCGATGGGGCTCAGTGGGTGGGTGGGGAGGGGTACAGCTGGACCACCAGAGTTAGTGGACCTCTACTTTTTACAACATATGCGCGATCAGGCTAAAGTGGTCCACTGGACCACAAGATATAGGACATGTGATATTCATACTTCAGCCACGGTCAAAGCTGGAGTGGTCCACTGGACCACCAAGGATAGGACCTCTATTTTTAAAAACATATGCCCAATCAGGCTGTGAGGTCCACTGGACCACCAGGAATTTGGAGGATCCTTTTTCTATGTATGCCCATGATTGGGAATGGGGGGAGCACTGCCAGGTGCAGCCAGAGGTCGGGTGGCCACCCACAGGTGGCAGCTGCCATCTTGCACCCTGCAATATGGCAGCTCACCTGTGGGTGGCCAGCCGTTGTTCCTTTTTTTTTTTGGCTCACCTGAGTGCAGCACAAGTAGGGGTTGTGCATGCATGGGCTCAGCACATCCCGGGCTGAATATCGTGATGTGCGGAGTATGCATGGGCACGCCCCCCCCACCTGCGCTGCATACATTACTGATGCACTCCAGCACATCAGGATTTGTGCCAGGCATAATCCCCATTTGAATATCGAACTGGGGTGCATCAGTGGGTTGCGCATGGTGCAACAGTGTTGCGCCATGTGCAACCCTTCTGAATATCCGTGCCCATAACTGCAACTCCAGTAGAAGAAGCTTTAGCCAAATTTCAGTACTATGGCAACTCAGTACTACATTGACACACTTAAGCAGACTAGCCAATGTGACAGGGCTTGCAGTAAGGCTAACAGGATGCTGGGATGTATAAGGAGGGGTATTGCTGTTAGAAGGAAGAAAATGATACTCCTCTACAGATCCCTGGTGAGACCACCTCTGCAGTACTGTGTCCACTTTTGGAGCCCTCAACTTAGAAAAGGACAAAGATAGGCCGGAGGCAGTACAGCACATGGTAATGAAGATGATTCAGGGTCAGAAAGGGAAGTCCGATGAGAAATGACTTAGGGCACTGAATATCTATTAGTTGGAGACTAGAAGGGAGAAGGGGGATATGATAGAGAGATTCAAATTCCAAAAAGGAATAAACAAGGTGAACTCTGAGGAGCTGTTTAAAAGGAACACCAGCTTGACAAAAAGGGGGCATGACTGGAAATTGACAGCAGGAAGGTTCAGGAGGGATGTGAGAAATTATTGCTTTACAGAAAGGGTTGTGGAACTATGGAACTACCTGCCAGCCGAGGTGGTGGCAACTGGAACTGTGGGTGGTTTCAAACATGCTTGGGACAGAATGAAGGGGACAGTCATCACTGGCAGGGACAAGGATGTGGAAGGACTAGGATAACTGTTGGGAAGGGGTAAGACCCTGTTTAAAGCAAGATCACAGTGTTATATAGAGACCTATAGGCAGATTGGATAGACCATTGGTCTTTTTCTGCGGTCATCTTCTATGTTTCTATGTTTCAAAATTAATATAAACAATCATTTGTCAATGCCGAATGTTGATTGCATAGGTCTGTTGAGTTCGCTCAGTGGCCCTCTGTCACTCGTTCGTTCTGTTTCTCCTGGTGCTGCTGGCTGCTGTTTTGTACTGAGCTCCTGCCTGCATTGGCACCCTTTTCTGTCCACAAAGAAATCTGCAACTGTCCCAACAGAGCTCCGTTGAGCTCACTCAATCAATCAATCAAATTCTTTATTTATGCAGGTGATCACCATTGAGCAAGTTCATTTACAAGGTAGACCTGCATTACACAAGTCAATAATGATACATTTATACACAAGGAGATAGACAGTAAAAGCAAGTGTACAACAGTGCACGGAGGCCTGCAGTAGACAGTATATAAAAGGAAAAAGAAAAAATACATTTTGATTCAGGGTGTAACAAACAGTAGAGGGCAAATCAGCAAAGGATTACACCAGATACAACAATACACCTGGATTAATGTTCCTGTACAATAAGGGTGTTATAGAGCAACATTGGGACTAGCTGAGACGGATGCAACAAATGAAGTGGTATACACAGTCCTTTAGAAGCCCTCGGTGTATTGAGGTGCAAGACGTATGTTGGGGGTATGCAGCCAGTATGGGGAGATCTGATGATGGAAATATTAGGAGCAAATGGATACACTGCTGGGAGTGTATACTGAAAGGGATGGAAGGGAAGGGTGAGATTTAGAGCTGGGATAGGTAGGGGGCTCAAGAGCTAGTTGTGCAGGCAGGGAGGGTGTAAGGAAGAGGCTGGGGTCATTGTGGAACAGATGCAGGCATCTGAGAGGTAATTTGACTGGGGGTCTAACACACGGCAGAATAACGGGAGTCTTTGGATTCAATAATGTCTGAAGCGCATTCCAGAGCTAGGATCGTTGGAAGCAGTTGCAGGCTTCTGTAATGTATTTAGAGTAAAGGATCTTAAATACCGTAAGTTTCAGAGATTTCTGTGATACGTTCCAGAGAGACGGTAATATGAATCCTATAGCAGCTCTCCCAAAGCACGTTAGGGCTTTGGGCACTTTCAGGGAGATCAGTGAACAGCTTCTTAAGGCATAAGTTCCAGGCATATTGAAAGTCAGGCATTCAACAATGTACTGCGGTAGTTTACCAGTTATAGCTCTGTATGTCCAGAAAGCAGCATTTTTATTTCATCTGTAATGTAGGGAGGTCCAACCTATGGCCGCATATAAAGAGCAGTGGTGAGTGGAGTAGGGGAGTCCAGTGATGAAGCGCAGGGCTCTGCGGTAAAATATATTCAATTTACCAAGGTATGAAGTAGCACATTGGCTGTATATAAAGTCGGCATAGTCAATTAGGGAAAGGAACGTAGACTGAACTAGCTGTCTCTTGGCTTCTGAAGTTAGTAGGCGATTCAGCCTAAAAAAGAGACCTAATCTCTGCCTCAGCTTTTTTAGCAAGTCCTCCATGTGGTCAGCAAAGGAGAGTTTGGAGTCAAGCCAGAACCCTAGGTATTTGAATTTCAGTACAAATTCCAGGGTTTCTCCTAGGAGGGTGGTGATGGGTGGCAGAGCAGGGTGGGCTACATGGTTGAAAGGTGATAGAAGCATCGCCTTCGTCTTTTTGGTGTTAAGTAGCAGTTTTTCACGGAGAAGCTGAGACTGAAGTGCACTGAAGTCGACTTGTAGGTCACTACAGGCAGTTTCAAGAGTAGAGCGGCTTAGGTAGATCACGGTGTCGTCTGCAAAAAGATGAATTTTAGCTTCACTGATGCCAGAGTCGATGTTGTTAATATAGATGGCAAAGAGGAGAGGCCCCAGGATGGATCCCTGTGGGACGCCTCTTTTTAATAGATTTGGGGGGGAGAGTTCACCTTTGGCCTTTACCTGCTGGTGCCTATCAGAAAGGTAGCTGTGGAACCAACGCAAGGAGGTAGAGTCTAGACCAATATCTTTTAATGATGAGAGTAGGAGGCAGTGGTTGATAGTGTCAAAGGCCTTACTTAGGTCTAGAAAAATGGCACAGACAGATTTTTTGTTCTCTAGTTCACGTTGCCAATCATTTGTCACTTTGGCCAGGGCTGTGACTGTGCTGTGTTTAGTTCTAAATCCAGATTGTATCGGGTTTAGCAGGTTGGTATCATCTATGAACGATTTTAGCTGAAGGTTCACAATTTTTTCCAGGAGTTTTGATAGTACTGGGAGGAGGGAGATGGGCCTGTAATTGTTTAGGTCACAGGGGTCTCCGGATTTAAACAGCGGAATGACGTGCGGTTTTCCACAGTTTGGGGAGGGTGCCTTGAGAAAGGGATATGTTAAATAGGTGCGTAATCAGTGTGGCCAAGACATGGTAGGCAATCTTTAGATAGTATGGGTCGAAGGTGACAGCGCCAGCACTTTTCCTGGTGTCCTGGAGATCTTCAACCTCTTTTTGTGAGACAGGAGAGAATGAAAATGCTGTAACTGAAGGACTGGATTCTGACAGTTGCATGGTGAGCTGGGAGCAGAGGCTACATGCAGGGAAATTATCAAAAGCTAGCCCTGCAGTAGCGAAGTGATTGTTGAAGGCTTGTACTATCTCTTTATTGTTGTTGATGGTTACATTGTTAGAAATAATTTTTGGGGGGAGGGTGTTTCTTGTGGTATTATCGGATAGATCTTTCATTGTAGACCAGAACTTGGTAGGACTATTAGAGGCAGTGTCGAGTTTGGAGCGATAGAAGTTGGATTTGGTGTCCTGAATTAGCTTTGTGCAATGGTTTCTGGCTGTTCTGAAAAGATGCCAGTCTTCGTCTTTGTGAGATTTTCATGCTAGCTTCCAGAGCTTGTCTTTTTTCTGTAGTGCTGCCTTGATGTCTGCTGTAAACCAGCGGCATTTTCTTGCCTTGATGCGGGTCTTGACTAAAGGTGCGTGGGTGTTAAGGGCACCAGAGACAATTTTGTGAAAGGTGGTGTATGGTGCTTCTACTGTTTTGGCTAAGTAAAAGGTCTGGCAAAGGAGGGAGGTTTTCAGGTCATATATATATGCCAGTGGATCAAAATTCCGTTTAGATCGTTTTGTAAAGAATTTTGCTGTGGCTGTTATTTTAGGGGCTGCTCTTATGCCAGCTATAAAGCAATGGTCACTAACATCGGCAGAAAAGATCCCAGCATGGGAGAAGAAGTGAGGTTTGCTTACTAAAGGTATGTCTTGTACTGTACTTTTTGATGTTTTTTTCTTATTGATACGAGTAGGTTCGTTAATAAGTAGGGTGAGCCCATGCGAGTCGCAAAAGGATTTAAGTGGGAGAGATGCGTTGGACAGCCAGTCGTAGTTAAGGTCCCCTAGTATAATTGTTTCCATTGAGCTTGTACTCATAATAGTTGATAGGTGGGAAAGGAGCTAAGACCCCTAGGATGGGGGTCTGTAACATCCTATGACATGAAGGGCCAAGGTAGTTGATATTTCAATTTTTAAGGACAGGCATTCAAAGGAGTTGGCAATTGATGCTGAGTCAAGGGTTGCGACGGTAAACTTGTCTTTAACATAGATGGCTACACCACTGCCTCTGGATAGCTTATCGACTCTAAATAACAGATAATTGGGAATATTGACCTCTTTGTCCGGTGTGGATGGACGAAGCCAGGATTCTGATATGACAAGTACATCCGGCTCTGTGTGGATAGCCCAGGCCTGAATTGAGGTAAGTTTCTTTAGGAGGCTACACACATTAACATGCATAAAACTGATACCTTTGAACTTTGTGACTTTGGCCGGTGAAGGAATAGCTTGTATGGGACCAGGGTTAAATTGAACATTACCTGAACATAGCAAGAGGAGGAATATAATTTTTCTCAGTGTAGCGAGTGGCAGTTTGGAGGAACTGGTCCTCATTTGACTAGAGGAAGTCTTAACATAGGAATGGAAGGATCTGTTCCTTGTGATGTTTAGGCCAAAGTACACACAAGCTAGGACCCTGGCCGTATGGCACCAATAAATGTAGCTACTGGGTTGAGGAGCTAGTGTTCCTTTGGTAGGTAACAAGATGCTGGTGGCTGTCCATGGGAGAGACTCAGCTGAAAGTGGATACAAGAACTTAGGAGCAGAGCATGAGTTATATAGAGACTCCATAATTAGGCAATCTTGTGGTAGGGGGTACAAGTCCTCCTTAGGGCAAGTGCCATGTGATGTGTACCCTGTTAGGGGTAGGGTACATAAGGCGGTGCATAGGTAGAGCCAGATAGCGAGTTCCATGGTTGAAATCTGGGGATCAGGAAGAACAACCGTTGTGAAGTCTAAACTGGACAGAGTGTTGCCAGGAGGGTGTACAGACCACAGGGTCTGGAGAGGGGAGTGAGTGGTGTTATCACCCTTTAAGCCTAGGGTAGCCAATGTAAGACTACATGTCAGTGGGTGGCCAAGGAGAAGGGGAAGAAGGAATTGTAGGAGGGCCAATGGCGGGATGGGGTGGGGCAAGAGGATCTATATAATAAGGGTCAGGGAGGGGGATGGGTGGGCGTAAAGTTTGCGGCTTTGCCGTACTCTCTGTGTCTGGAGTCCAGTCAAGTGGTCTCTGGTGGCGGCTTTGGAAGCGCCAACCGCCCGGTGGCCGCGGTCCTTGCGGCTGTTGAGCTGGGAGCCCTGGAGGGTTCTCGGCTGGAGGGGAAGAGAAAGCGAAGCCAATTAATACTGGACCCAGACAATGGCTGAGCTATCCAGTGACAAAAATAATTTGCAAATGAAAGGGATCTGTTTCCTTGGTGCCCTGAGGTCTGGGCGGCAGTTACAGAGTCAAAGAAAGGGCTGTTACACTTGATTCCACCTAAGCAGAGCAGTTTGCAAGTAATACAGCTTTTTTTTGTGCAGATTTCAGGCAAATTCTAACATCAAAGGCCTACAGTAACAAACTTTAAGTAAAAATAGTGCCTTTTTTAGCTCGGGAGACAGAGAAAAAGTAAGGAGAGGTGAAGGACCAATCAGAGCAAGTCTGGAGAAGGCACTCACACTCCGATTGGTTTGCAGCTTTGCCGTACCTCTCTGTGTCTGGAGTCCGGTCAAGTGGTCTCGGGCGGCGGCTTTGGAAGCGCTGACTGCCCGGTGGCCGCGGTCCTTGTGGCGGTTGAGCTGGGAGCCCTGGAGGGTTCTCGGCTCTCTGTGTCTGGAGTCTGGTCAAGTGGTCTCGGGCGGCGGCTTCAGAAAGCTGACCACCCGATGGCTGCGGTCCTTGTGGCGGTTGAGCTGGAGCCCTGGAGGGTTCTCGGCTCACTCCCCGTCCCTCACTCGCTTGTTCTGTGTCTCCCGCTGCTGCAGCCTGCCCTTTTGAACTGGGCTTCTGCCTGTGTTGGGGGCTTTTTCTGCCCACAAAGAAATCTGCAGCAGTCCTGACACAGCTGCACTGAGCTCGCTCACTCCCCCTCTCTCACTCGCTCATTGTGTTTCTCCCGGTGCTGCAGGCTGCCCTTTTGTACTGGGCTCCTGTCTGCATTAGCACCTTTTACTGCCCACAAAGAAATCTGCAGCTGTCCCGACAGAGCTCGGTTGAGATCGCTCACTCCCCCTGTCTTACGCACTCGTTCTGTTTATCCTGACGCTGCAGGTTGCCCTTTTGTACTGGGTCCCTGCCTCTGTTGGTACCTTTTTCTGGCCACAAAGAAATCTGCAGCAGTCCTGACAGAGCTCCGTTGACCTTACTCACTCCTCCTCTCTCACGCGCGCTCGTTCCATTTCTGCCGGCGCTGCAGCCTGCCCTTTTGTACGGGGCTCCTGCCTGCGTTGCTGCCCTTTTCTGCCCACAAAGAAATCCGCAGCAGTCACGATAATGCTCCGTTAAGCTCGCTGCCCCCCCCCCATTCTCACTCATTTGTTCTGTTTCTCCTGCCGCTGCAGGCTGCCATTTTTTACTGGGCCCCCCTGCTTGCATTGGTGCCTTTTTCTATCCACAAAGAACTCTGTGGCAGTCCCAACAGAGCTCCAGTGACCTCACATACTCCCCCTCCCTCACTCACTCATTCTGTGTCTCCCGCTGTTGCAGGCTGCCCTTTTGTACTGGGTTCCTGCTTGCATTGGTGGCTTTTTCCTGCCCACAAAGAGATCTGCAGCAGCTCTGACACAGCTCCGTTGAGGTGGCTCACTCCCACTCTCTCTCACTCACTCATCCGTTTCTGCCAGCGCTGCAGGCTGGCCTTTTGTACTGGGCTCCTGCTTGCATTGCTGCCTTTTTCTGCCCACAAAGAAATCTGCTGCAGTTATGATACAGCTCCATTGAGGTCACTAACCCCCCCCCCCATCTTACTCGCTCATTCTATTTTTCCTGGCACTGCAGGCTGCCTTTTGTACTGGGCTCCTGCCTGTGTTGGTGCCTTTTTCTGCACACAAAGAAATCTGCAGCAGTCCTGACAGAGTTCCTTTGAGCTCGCTGACTCCCCCTCTCTCACTCACTCGTCCCATTTCTGCCACCGCTCCAGGCTGCCCTTTTATACTGGGCTCCTGCCTGTGTTGCCGCCTTCTTCTGTGCACAAAGAAATCTGCAGCAGTCACAATAGAGCTCCGTTGAGCTCATGCACTCCCCAGTCTCTCACTCGATCATTCTGTTTCTCCTGCTGCTGCATCCTGGCCTTTTGTACTGGGCCCCTGTGTGCATTGCTGCCTTTTTCTGCCCACAAAGAAATCTGCAGCAGTCCTGACACAGCTGTGTTGAGCTTGCTCACTCCACCTCTCTCATTTGCTTGTTGTGTTTGTAACTTATCCTAGTTCACTCCTGAAAAAGGGACGTAAGTCTCAGTGAGCCAACCTGGTCAGTAAAATCCAGTAAATAAAATGAGAAGATTAAGAGTGGATCGAATTCTTGTGTATAAAACATCTAAGGATATGAATCTTACTAGCAGACTACACCTGACTTTTTTTTATAGTTAATACTTTTTATTGGTATACATCAATTAAGACAATACAGTTATGTTTCATAACCAGGTTCTTTTAAAGCACTTTTACACCAAAAAAATAAGAAGGATAACCAAAGAAAACATATATTAAGACATCTAGCGTGAGAGTGGTACATATGTGACATTTTTGCACTGTTCCATTACTGTGCTTACATTTAACATTGGTCATAAGTACTCAGACATAGAGCTGCCACAGGATAAAGCAAAGAAAATGTTGTCCCAACAAAAGGGGATAGATGCCGCTTATGTAGTCCAGAGACAAAGATGAACAGAGGTCCAAACTGAGTGTCCATAAAGGTATACTGGGACAAATCTCATTTGAAAAGAGAATATTTATGCACTGGATTAACAGTAAACATCATGTCCATCTGCAAATACAGCATGTAGTATAGTAGAGACAGAAATCATACAAGGCATTATCTAATAACGAGATTCCAAAACTAAGGAATCGGGAATTCAACAGCTGCTTCTCTTCACTAGCAGATCATAACCAAAAATGGAGATTTTATTAGGTGTCAGCCTATACCAGCACAGGGAGAAAGATATGCCAGATAGGGAGCCCAGCATAGACAGTATTTAGATAGGTTATTAGAAACTATGTGAGATAGACGGTCCAGTTGAGCAATGAGAGACAGCGAATGATATAGCTCGGGAAGGGAAGGAATCTCTGTGGTTCTCCAGTGGCTTAGAATAAGCGGCTTGGCTTGTAAACTTAGACTAGAGAGCCATCTGGTCTGCACACTGGAAAGTTTAGCATTAGGAGATAGGAGCCCCAAAATCCAGACCAGAGGGTTCATACCCACTATACACCCTAGCACCTGTTCGGCTAGTCCCAGTACTGAGAACCAAAAGGGTGCCAGCATTGGGCAATGCCATGATATGTGAACCAAGTCTCCCACATGGGTATCGCACCTCCAACATCGGTCATTATTAAGAATATGCATACGGTAAAGCATGCTGGGGGTGCGGTACCAATGAGAGAGAATTTTATGTTGTATAAGTTGGCTGCGGGCATCCGGGAGATTTTTGTGGGCACCCCGCCAGCAGTCCAGCCATTGTTCCTCCAAAATAGACTGATTAAGGGCCTTCTCCCACTTCATTTTAGCCGCATTAGAGCTAGAGGGAAGTTGAGACCTAAGACCTGAATAGATATAGCTAACCACCCCTTTCTTAACAGAGAGCCAACTGGAGAGGGGGGCAGGGTACTTCAGTAGTGACCCATGCTGTTTCTTAATGTAAGCCTGTACGGCACGGTGTAGTTGCAGATATTGCCAAAAGGTATTTTTTCCCAGGTGGAATTCAGCATCTATTTCCATAAAGGATCTCAAACTGGATCCCTCTTTGTCCAATATCTGAGATAGTTTAAAGATCCCCTTGTCTGCCCATTCCAGCCAAGAAAGAGATTTCCCCTCTATCAAAAGGGCACTGTTGTTCCAGACTGGCATTTCAGCCCGTGGACACGGGTTGACCAGCAGCTTTTTGTGGACCAGATGCCATGTGAGAGCAGAGGCCGAAATGGCAGGATGCTCCCACAGGGGTTTTGGCAGAGGGGAGTACAGCAAGGCTAATAGGCTCTGCTGTCTGGCCATTTCTGCCTCCAACCCAGCCCACCATGGTGCATCTGTTCCAGGTGGTAGGAACCATGCCAGGGTCTGTGCTATGAGGTAGGCTAGTTTGTATCCCTCTATCCAAGGGAGATTCCAACGTCCTTGTCTCCAGTGAGTACGCAGTTTATTCCTGCTATATCTGGGTCTAGAATTTTCCCATAGAAACCCCGAAAACATCCTGTCTATGAGAGTGACCCATGTTGCTGGAAGAGCCAGTGGGATGTGTGAGAGAGTATACAGAAGTTTTGGGGCTATGACCATCTTTAGGGCTGAAATGTTCCCAGCCAGAGTAAGGTGAAGTTTGTGCCATCAGCCCAACTCCATCCTGATTTCCTCAAGCAGGGGACTTATTTTAATCTCCCAGGTTCTAGTTAAGTCAGTGTTGAGCCTGATGCCCAGGTGTACTAACGAGTGAGCCACCCACTGTAAACCATACTTTGAGAGAAAGGGTTCCTTGCATTGAGAGTTTAGTGGTAACACCTCCGTTTTTGAATGATTAATCTTTAATCCTGAAAGTGTGGCAAATTCAGCCAACAGGTTGAGTGGGGGCCGGGGGATGGAAGCTGGGGCATTGGCTGAAGGCACAAGCAGGTCGTCGGCATATAAAAATGTAGTATAGACCTTATCACCAATCAATATGCCCTCAATATTAGGAGAGGATCGAATTGCAATTGTGAGGGGTTCCACTGCAAGTATAAAGAGAAGAGGAGATAGCGGGCATCCCTGCCTGGTGCCCAGCCCGAGAGGGAAGGGGTCAGACAGTGTGGCATTCATAAAGACCCATGCCATAGGCTGGTTGTACAAAGCAGCAACCCAGAACCGAAATTGGGGTCCAAATCCCATGGCTTCGAGCACCTGGAGCAGAAAATCCCATTCAAAGGAGTCAAAGGCCTTCTCAAAATCTATCGCCACTGCTGTGGCAGGGGTCCTACTAGACTGAACATAGACCATAATGTTAATCTTAGAGTGAATGTGGTCCCTACTAAATCTCCCCGGAACAAAGCCCGCCTGACAGGGGGTGAACTAGGGAGGGGAGTAGGGGGCTTAGATGAGTGGCCTTAATCTTAGCAAATATTTTGCTGTCAGAATTAATTAGGGAGATAGGCCAATAGTTAGAGGGCCTTGTTAGATCCTTCACTTTCTTAGGGAAAACTGTAATAATTGTTTCTTTAAGCGTATGGGAAAGGAGCCAGTGGTTATTGCTGAATTGAAAAGATTCGCCAGTATCGGGGCAATTTGAGGAGCAACAAGAGACCAAAGCTCCGGAGGAAAACCATCCCCTCCTGGTGCCTTGTCCACATTCAGAGCCCGTAGGGCTACAATAACCTCCAATGATGAGATGGGGGTCTCCAAGACATTTGCCTGCTGTGGAGACAGCCGAGGGATGGGAAGCAAGCCAAGAAACTGGCATATCACTGTGGGGTCAAGAGTCCTGGAGGGGGAGTACAGCTCTTTGTAAAGGTCCGCTATAATGGAGTTCACTTGCTCCTGACTCACCTGTACGGTTCCTCCTGGTTCCCTGAGACCTGAGATAAAGCTCTCAGCCCTCTGCTTGCACAACCAATATGCTAACACTTTCCCCCCTTTCTCTCCCCCTGCCCAGTATCCATGCTTCAGACGGAGAATGGCCAGCTCTGCCCTCCTAGCCAGAAGGTCGTTAATGTTAGAACAGATGCGTATCATTTCAAGGCTGTGCGGAAAGCATGTGGAGGTGGGGGGTGGCGTTTACAAGTAGCTTCTAGCACTGCCAGCTGCTGTTACAAAGTTTTAAGCTGCTGCTCCCTCTGTCATCAGCAGTTGGCAGCATAGGCCATTATAGCTCCCCTGATGGTGGCCTTCAAGGCTTCCCACAGGCATGCCGGGTCTACTGAAGTAAGGGGGTTGTCCTGCAGGAATAAATTGACTTGTGTGATCAGCCATGAAGGGAAGTCTGGATCCCACAGCAGAAGAGGGTCAAGTTTCCAGGTATGAGACGAAGTAGCCACTGGGCCCTGAGTTAGAAACAGCCGGACTGGGGCATGGTCCAAAATCACTGTCGGAAGGATCTGAGTGTTGAGTACCACAGTCATCTGGGAGGGGGAGACTAGCCAATAATCCAAGTGGGAGTGGGAGTTATGAACAGGGGAAAAGAATGTATAATCTCTGTCCCTAGGGTGAAGGACTCTCCAAGCATCTTGCAGGCCCATGTCAAACATAAGTTGCTGGAGTGCCCACCTGGCCTTCGAATGTTTAGCTGGGGCATTTGTATTCCGATCAAGGATCAGGTCTAAAGGGTATTGAAATCCCCTCCCAGGACCACTGGTGTGTTGTCCCTAGCAATGGAGGAGATATTATGTGCCAGGGCATGGAAACATTCCAGTTGGTCCTCATTTGGACTGTATACATTGACAACCACTAAGGGGGCTTCCAATGTGTTGAAGAGAGCTATCACCCATCGCCCGAGGGCATCCCACTTGGATTTAACCAGAGTCCATTGTAGGGATTTGTGTACCAGGATGGCAACCCCTCGCTTGTGCGTGGGGGCAGAAGAAGAAATAACTTGTCCCACCCACACCTGTCTAAGGTTGTCATGATCTTCCCTCCTAAGTTTAGTCTCTTGGAGCAAAGCGACATCCACTTTCAGCCTTTTGAGGTGTCCTAATACCTGCGAACGCTTCACCGGGGTGTTCAGACCCCTAACGTTCCAGGTGATTACGTTTATATCAACCATAGCCCAAAATCCTCATACTAACATAGCTAAAATTCCAAAATAGTAGCAAGCATAGGGCTGAAAGGGAAAGAGGCCTGCTCCAAGAGAGTATGAAGCAGCTGTCCATATTAGATTCTATCTATGTATTAATGCCTTGTAGAAATACATTATGCAGAGAACATTGTATCAGAGAAGTAATCAAATAACAAACATAACAACCATAACTATATACAACTGGCCTAACTGCGGCCAAAGGAAGGCCCCATGTTAAAAGACCAGTAGCAGATGCTACAAGGCCCCCATGAGCTTCCCTGAGGGGTGGAAGAGAGGGCAGTGTCTTACCCTGCATATAAAATATGCTATCTCGCAACTATATGGGGGTATCATAGGATGAGAGGGTCCACTTAAGTGGAGCACCCATATCTCAGTGTCGCTACTTAGCGCATTCTGAGGTGTCATAAGAAAGACAAAAAGGAGAGGGGGGATGGGGAGCAAGGATTGGAAAAGGGAGACTGGGGGGAGGGAGAAAGGGGGGGCAAACAGCTCCATCAGGCCTAAGTAGCCCAGCTTCAGCAACAAAGAAAGTCCATTACTTAGCTAGCAATTGTTCATGTAGTGGTGTCTGAGTAAGTCGCTGATCAAGTCTCATCGACAGTTGAGTGCTCTGGGGCTCAACTAACAGATCTGGCAGCTGAAGGAGCTGAAGAAATCACCCGCTGACCCGAGGGAGAGGCCACGATGTCTGCCCAGGACATACTCTGAGAGGGTGTAGTGGCCATCCCTTCATCTTCCAGCGATGCTGCATCTGTGCTGTTTTCCACCAGCGGTTCTGGATTGTCAAGTTGTAGCAGTGTGTATGGATTCGGAGTGAAACTGGGCTGCAGGTCTGAGCCCGGATGGGCTTTGTGCCCTGGCACTGGTAGAGGGCTTGTCGAGGTGGCCTGTATCTTCAGATGCTGGTGCTTGGAATGGCAAGCCGAGGGATGTCTCTTCCTCGACCTAAGAGGTAAAACTGCCTCAAAATTCTTAACCTGCAGGTTAGCGGGTGAGTCCATTAAAACTGATGAAGTTGCCTCCATATATGGTGGTTCTGCTGCTGCAGAAGTGGATGTAAATACACCTTGTTCCTGAAAGTCTGCTGGGTGCTGGGCTCTAAGAAAGTCCATAAGGCTTTCAGGTGTTGCAGACATCAGCGGCACCCCATTGTGCATGACCCTCATGGTGGCAGAGTAACATAGGGAGAAAGAGTAATTTTGCAGGTGGAGAATTTTCCTTGCCGGGCCATATTCTTTCCGATGTTCGGACAATTCCTTTGAATAATCCTGAAAAATATGTACTCTGTGCCCCCACCACATAAGATTGTTGGATTCTTTAGCAGTTCTTGTGATGGCTTCTTTTTGCCTAAAGTCAAGGAATTTAGCCAGAAGTGGTCTAGGCCGTTCACCCGGTTTGGGAGGTGGAGCTAGCGAGCAATGGGCCCGCTCTATCTGAGGCCTAAAATCTTCTGGGAGGCCTAATAGAGCTGGGAGGGTTTGTTGAAGAAAAGAAACCGCATTGGCTTGCTCTGCCCCTTCTGGAAAGCCGATAAATCTTAAATTGTTTCATTGGCTTCGATTTTCAAGGTCATCAACCTTATCCTGAAGGAGGTAAATTAGCTTGGCTTGCTTCTGCAAGGTAGCTGAGACATCCTGGATGGCGGCATCATGCAACCCCAATCTCTGCTCCGTATGGAAAATGCGGACTTCAATGTTTTGCAGTGTTTGGTTAGTCATGTTAACTGCTGACGTGAGCTGAGCCATTTGAGTTATTAGTTGTGTAAACACATTTGTTCCGTTCTGGAGTTTTCCCCGGTTGTTGGAGTGTTACAGGCCATAGCTGACACCGAGCGCAGCACCAAAGTTGTAGGGCTAATTTCAGCAGTTCTAGGTTTCCTCAGCAAATTTCCAAGATATATAGAAACCCAGGTCACTCACACAGATTAAGCGCTGTCAGCCAAGATCAACAATGGAACCCCGATGCCGGATTTTGTCGGATTTTACCCTGTAAGCATTGGGAGCGAGACAATTAAGCAGCCATCTTCGTCCATTGTTGGCCACGCCCCCTCCTACACTTGACTTTTAAGATTAAGATCTCCAGAGAACATAAATTTCATATTAATGGCAATGATTTTAAAATGGTGAAACAAAGGGTTCTGGCACAGGGCGAGTTCTACTTGAAACAGTTTCTCAGTAGCTGTGGTCAATAGTCCATCTGTGGAGTCTTTTAAGACGAATCAAGACATTTGATATGCAAGGGGAATCAAGAGTTAATAAAATTGAGCAATGATGGACAAACATGATGAGCTCCGCCTTCTTTTGTCCATATTACCTATGTACTTCATTAACTCAAGCCCGATGTTGTGAAGTTCTGTTAATGAAAATGTTGGGTCTTGTAACCAGTGCCTGTACCCTATTCTGGTGGCCTAATGCTGGCGGACAGGGATTTTTAAGGGATTGAGTAATTGTGCAGTGTTACTACCAATTATGCATAAAAACTTAGAAACATAGACTTTGACGGACGATAAGGATGGTTTGGCTCATCTAGTCTGCCCGTTTTCCCTACCTACTTTAATACTGTAGACCCTACTTGATCTCTGGCTTAGCCCTTCCCCCTTCCCTAATGACTAAGGTTCCTTTATGCCTGTCCCATGCGTTCTTGAATCCCTCCGCAGCTTTTGCCCTCTCCACCTCTGCTAGAAGGCTGTTCCAGGCATCCATTACTCTCTCTGTGAAGAAATACTTCCTTACATTTCCCCTGAGTCTACCCCCTCCAGCTTCATAGCATCTCTTCTTGTTCTTGACCATCTTTTTTCTGAAAAATGCTTTCCTCTTGTACCTTATTTATACCCATGAAGTATTTGAAAGTCTCTATCATATCCCCCCTTTCCCTTCTTTCCTCCAGGGTGTATATATCGATGTGGTCTCTGCTGCAGACCCTGCACCATTTTTGCTGCCCTCCTCTGGACTGCCTCTGCTCTGTCTATATCCTTCCAGAGATGTGGTCTCCAGAACTGGACACAGTACTCCAAGTGAGGTCTCATCAAAGATTTATACAATGGTATCACCACCTCCCTCTTTCTGCTGGTGATACCCCTCCCTATGCCCATAGCATCCCACTGCCTCTCCCCACAGCCTTGTCACACTGTTTTGCCATCTTTAGGTCATAAGATATGATTGCCCTCAGGTTTCTTTCCTATTTAGTGGTCATCAGTACCAGTCCCCCCATCTTGTACTCTGCCCTTGGGTTTCTATGCCCTAAGTGCATGATTTTGCACTTCTTTGCATTGAATCGTAGTTGCCACATTCTTGACCACTCCTCAAGCTTTCCTAGATCCCTAATCAGTTTTTCTACTCCCCCACCGAGTGTCTAGCCTATTACAGATTTTAGTGTCATCTGCAAAAAGGCACATCTTCCCTTCTAATCCCTCTGCAATGTTACTAATAAATACACTGAAGAGGACCGGTCCGAGTACTGATCCCTGTGGCATCCACTGGTTACCCTTCCTTCCTTCCTTCCTCAGAGTGAACTCAGTTTACCACTACCCTCTGATGCCTATCCCCCAACCAGTTCCTTACCCAGTTTACTACTTTTGGCCCCACTACCAGGCTGCTCTACTTGGTTACTAGTCTCCTGTGTGGAACAGTGTTGAAGGCCTTACTGAAATCTAGGTAGGCCACATCCACTGCTCCACCCTGATCTACTTCCCTGGTCACCCAGTGAAAGAAATCTATCAGATTTGTTTGACATAACACCCCCCCACCTGTGAATCCAAGCTACCTTGGATCCTGTAAGTTGCTGGTATCAAATATTCCATAATCCTGTCCTTCAGCAGTGATTCCATTAATTTCTCCACCACTGAGATTAGGCTGACTGGCTTGTAAGGCAAGGCAAGGCAAATGTTATTGATATAGCACCCTATCTAGGGACTTAGAGCACTGAAGAAACATAATAAAAGGAATCAATTGCATAAAATATCCCCAACAGCTAAAATCACAATATTAAATAAAATTAAAAGCTTTTTCAAATAGGTATGTTTTTAAGGAGGCTTTAAAGGCCTCCACCATGCTGGCTGCTTGAATATGTGGTGGAAGAGAGTTCCACAGCAATGGAGCAGCCATACCAAATGGTCTGTCTTCAGATCTCTTTAAGAGGGAAGATGTTATGACCAGCAGACCAGCCTCGGTGGAGCATAGAGGGTGGATAGGGGAGTACGGAACCAGGAGCTCTTTTAGGTAGTCACGTCCCAAACCATGAAGGGCCTTGTATCTTAACAAACCTACCTTGAAAGTGATGTGCGAGCTCACAGGCAGCCAGTGCAGAGTGCGCAGGACAGGAGTGACATGATCCCTCACAGAGGTGCCTGTCAACATCCTGGCCACAACATTCTGCACTAGCTGCAGTCGACGCACCAAACCTCCAGACACCCTAGGTATAGAGCCTTACAGTAATTGAGTCTGCTAGTAATAAAGGCATGGATGACCATGGCCAGGTCAGCAGACATCAAGAATGGATGGATCTTAGCGATATTCTGGAGATGGAAAAAAAAATGGCTCTGATGACCGATGACACCTGTTGTTTGAGGGTAAGAAGTTCATCAAGAAGAACACCAAGATCCTTGACCAAACTAATCACCAACAGAGGGTGCCCATCAACTACTAAGGTGGGCAATCCCCCATTAGTGAAAATGCCCCCATGATCCAGCTCAATTACCATAACCTCTGTCTTGACAGGGTTGAGACATAGCCAGTTTGCAAACATCCAGTCATTAATTTCAGCTAAACACCGGCTCAGCGTATCTGGGGCAGAAAGGTCACCTGGGGCACAGGACAGGTACAACTGTGTATCATCCACATAGTAGTGAAATTCCAGATTATAATGCCTAATGATCTTTCCCAGTGGCAGCATATACACGGAGAAGAACAAGGGAGCCAAGATGGAGCCTTGCAGAACACCACAAGGCAGAACGAACAGTCCAGTGGAAAAATTCCCAAGGACTACACACTGCGATCTTTCGGTTAAATATCAGCTAAACCAGCACAAAGCTGCACCAGTAATGAACACATATTTATGAAGATGATCCACTAGCACACTGTGATCAACCATGTCAAACACTGAAGACAGGTCCAAGAGCATCAATATGGTATAGTGTCCTCGATCACTCGCTATGAAGAGATCATGTGCCACTAGGGCCAAAACTGTCTCAGTGCTGTGCCGGTGCCGAAAGTCAGACTGGTAAGGTTCAAAGATAGACAGAGCCTCCAGATGCTCCACCCCCGCACCCCAATTTGGAGCCCAGACACTAACAGTCAAACTCAGGCTGGGTACTAAAACTCTCCACATCATATCGGCCTACATCCCCCCTAGAAACCAAAAACCCGCGTTTGACTCTATCCTCCGCATTATCTCCCACCTACCTAATACTAGTGAAATCATCCTAATGGGTGACTTCAGTGTTAACTGGCTATCCCCAGCCTCTGCCAGCTACAAAGACACTACCCGTGCTCTCGATCTTACCCAAATAGTCACCTCCCCTACCAGAAGGGACCATAAATCCAGGGTCTCCACACTGTTAGACCTCATTTTCACCAACAGGCCACATAACCTCTCCCACGCAACTGTGCTCTCTGACTCTATCAGTGACCACTCACCAGTAACTTGCAGGTGGTCGGGTAAATTGCCCCCTGCCCCCCAAAAAATCTCATGGCAGAGAAGGCTCAAAGGAGGCCTCGAGAACCTCAAAGCCCACCTATCTCACTGCAACTGGCTCCCCATTTACAACACGCAGTCAGTTGACACTGCGCTCGCCCACTTTATAACCACCTTCAGCGAAGCATGTGATATATTCGCTCCCCTCTCAAAGCAAGTTGTGAAAACCAGAACCACCCCCTGGATCTCACCATCGCTTCTAAACCTGCTACAACATAGAGACAACTTTTGGCACAAGGCCCTCAATTCACAACGCACTCAGGATAGACAACTCTACCGGGAGGCACGCAACAAATGTACCTGGGACTTGCGGCAGGCTAAAGCGAACTTCTACCAGCAAACCCTCACCTCCTCCTGGGGCGATGGAAAAAAATTCTGGAACAACATAAAATAACTCAGTGGAAAATCCTGCTCCCCTACCCCTACCCAACTCAACCTTAATGGGGTTGACACACAGGATCCTGCCACCATCGCTGAGGCCCTAACTCCTCCTTCGGACCTCTCCCATATCCCCCCTGATGATGTCTCCCACCTGGCCCCACCCTCCCCTGGAAACCCCGAGCAGTGTCAACTCGCCTCCCTTTCGACTGCGGGTCATCTCGTGCAGTGAGGCCAAACTCTACATTACCAAAGCCATAGCCAACACCCGTTACAGCAATGACTCCCTTGATCTTAAACTCATTCGGCTTACTCTGGATGTCACTCTTCCCCACCTTACAAAAATCCTCAACCTCTCGCTATGCCGTGGTCAGTTCCCCTCTACCTGGAAAAGAGCCATAATCACCCCCATTCTTAAGAGCGGACCCTACCAACACCAACAACTACAGACCTATTTCTATACTGCCACCCCTCTCTAAAAGCTCTGGAAAAAATAGTCTCCGACCAAATAACTGAATACCTTACTAAATATAACCTTCTCAGCCAGGAACAGCATGGTTTCCGGACTGGCCATAGTACCGTCACTGCACTTGTGGAGTTCACCTCGTTCCTCCATGAGGCCCTCGACCAAGGCTCAATCGGAGGGGCGGTCTACGTGGATCTGACCAAGGCATTTGACACGGTCAGTCACAAGCTACTGCTCTGTGTCCTTCCACAGCTTAATGTGTCCCCTGAGGCAACGGCCTGGTTCAGGGACTACATCTCGGGACGGTCGCAACAAGTCAGGATAAACACCACCCTCTCCACCTCCAAAACAGTTTGCTGTGGGGTCCCGCAGGGGTCTATACTTGGCCCCCTGCTTTTTACTCTCTTCCTTAACTCTCTCCCGAAGGCGTGTAGTGGTCATCTACTACTCTACGCAGATGATGCGGTACTGTATTGGAAACATTCTCAACCAAGCGCCCTCCAACTGGCCTTACAGGGCTTTTTTCGGGAACTAGAGAACTGGTTCATGGACCACCGCCTGATCATCAACTATAAAAAATCGAAATCCATGATCTTTGCTCCTCGTCAAAGCCCACATAGTCAGTTGGCACTACTAATTAAGAACTCACAAGGCGACCCGCTTGAACACGTATCAAGCTTCAAATACCTGGGCATCACATTAGACACCTCCCTCTCCTACCATAGTCACACCCAACTCCTCTCCTCCGCTGTCAACTCGAGAGTGGGCATACTGTACCATCTCAAGCACTGCCTACCCTGCAGGCTATGCTTCTGCAGTCAACTCCTCCATCCTCTCCTAGATTGACTACGGGATTGTTATTCTGGCTCGCCCCTGACCCACCACGCTTAGCAGTATAAACGTAGCCTTTGAACAAAGCATGCCGGCTAGTAACAGGCAGCGACCGACTTACCCACACCTGTGATCTTTATTCTTTGACTGGTTGGCTAAACTTCCAGCAAAGACTAAGGTACCACACATGCATCCTGCAAAAAGATACAACTTCAGATAGCCCCAAGGCCTACTCCCATTATCAGTGCTGCCCCTCAAGGCGCACCACAAGACTCACAACTATCCCTTCTTTTCGAGTCCCCCTTTGTAGAACATCCCTAGGGCAGAGATCATTCTTCCACCGTGCCCCTCTCTGGCTCAATACGTTACCACCCCCTCTCTCACAGATCCTCAGCATCTCTCTTTTCAAAACGGGTCTCAAAGCACTACTACTTGAGAGTGCTAAATGCACCTGTGGCTAATTTTGCAGCCCACTCTATTTGCTTCCTCGCCTCACACACCTCCTGACACAGGGCCTCTCTTGACCCCAAGTACCTGCACCCTACTAGTTTCTGTCAAAGGATTTCTAGAATGTTGATTAATTGCCTCTCTGTTTTAATAAGAGCAAACCTGTACTGCGTTTGACAGTACTGAAAATGTATATACTGCCTGTTTTTGTTTGTCTTAATCTGTATATGTCCTCCTCCACCCCCTGTAACCGACGTGGAGCCTTTGCAAAAGAGTCTGTGACTCAAAGGTTTGTAATTCCGATTATAGTCAATAAACAAACAAAATAAACAAACCATCACCTTCTTAATAACCTTCCCCAAAAAGTGAAGATTAGAGATAGGCCTATAGTTCAAGAGAACGTCAGGGTCTAGAGTTGGCTTTTTAAGGAGGGGTCTCACTGCAGCCTCCTTCAGAGTTGCAGGAAAGGCATCCTCACTTAAAGACCCGTTAACGATGTCAACGAACACTGGATCCAGGAAATCCAAACAGCTAATAACAAACTACATTGGACCCAGGTCAAGGGCACAGCTGGTAGGATGCATGCTGGTAAGCACCCAGAGAACCTCATCCAACAAAACCGTCTGAAACACACTCCAACTCTGCAGATGATCTTCACTAGCAGGTCAATCACCCCCAGCAGAACCTGGATCAGAGGAGGTAATACACATCATGATGGAGGCCACCTTGTCGGCAAAGAAATGCCCAAACTGCTCGCACTTTTCTGTGGAAAATGCTGTCCCAGATTGCAGACAGGAGGGGTTCAACCAACTGTCAACAGTGCGGAACAGTGCAGCTGGGCGATTTCTTGCCACAGCAACCGACCGAGGCAGAAACTCAGTCTTCTTAAGGTTGATTGCCCACTGATACTCTGAATAATGGAGCCTCAGCACCACCTTGTCCTCCTCAGAGAGTGACCTCCTCCAGGCACGTTTCAACCTACGCCCCTTTGTCTTCAACCAATGCAGCTCAGCACAATACCATGGTGAGCTACATCGGGAGGTCAAGGGGCAAATATGGAAGGGTGCAATCAGGTTCAGAATCTCAGTTAAGGCTGTATTGTAGGCCTCAACATCAGCCTCTGAACCCTAAGCACAAGCTAGCATCAAGTTTGAGATATCCATTGACTCCTGGAGTTGGTGAGGCTCCAATTTATTTTTCTGATGAAACCAGCTAGTCTACACAGACGGGGTTAGTTTACAGAGGGCTCCGCACTGGAACTCAACTGCATAATGATCTGACCAGCTGACCGGATCAGCCTTGACCACCGTAATGTCAAGTCCAAGTGAGAAGACTAGGTCAAGGGTGTGGCCGTGTATGTGCATTCTGGAGGCAACAGCCTGAGACAATCCCAGCTGAAACATCAGCTGGAGGAGCTCTTGTCCAAAATGACAGGAGTCATCATCAACCCAGGCATTGAAGTTCCCCAGAACCAAGATCCTAGGGGACTCCAGCACCTGTTTGGCAATGAAGTTTACCAGCTCCTTCAGGAAAAGACTCCCACCCCCCAGAGGTTGATAGATGAGAACTATACTACCACTGACTTCCAAGGCACATTTAGCCACCACACACTTGAAAAACACTGGTGTTTTCACTGGGAATGCAGTGAGGCCCAGGGCAGATCTAAAACAAATGACCACCCTGCCCCGTCTACGTCCCCTCCTCGGGCAATGCAAGACCAAGTAACCAGGGGGAACTGAAGCTGCCAGCATGGGGCCAGCATCATCACCCACCCAAGTCTCAGTAATGCAAACAAGGTCAGCTGAGGAATTGGCAATGAATGACTCCATCACCACAGTCTTATTCTTCAGTGACCTTGCATTACAAAGAATGACCCAAAGGGGATGAAACGAGCAGGCTGGACAAACTACCTGCTGCCTGATGATATTAGGTAGAGCCCTAGGGAGGGGCAGCAGGTATGATGATCCTCTGTCCTGGTACCTTCTCCTCACTGGGCATCTCCTGGTCCGCACTACCCTAATCCTACCCCCTCATTACCAAACTCGGGACCCTCACTGCGGCAATTGCTCCCCTCTTTTAGGACTCCCAGCTCCTGACAGCAGATGAGCACCACTGCCAGCAAAGGTAACAGGAGCCCTGAAAAAGGACGGAGCGACTGCAGGAAGTTCACTGAGTAGGTAAGCCTTTCAGCCTACACACCTGTGCACATAACTTTAACTAAACCTGAACACTAAAAAAGACAAACTAATCACACAAGCAAGCACACAAACCAACCACCTGCACACCAAGCAACAACACAGATGTAAAAATTTAAAACAATTTAAGTACTCCCTACCCAACCCACAAGAAACACTTCAACAAACAGGAAAATCTCAACAGAATTATGAAAATTGGAAGGCTGTTAACAAAAAATATGTTTGAACGGCTGTAGATAGAAAATATTTAAATGTATACAGTGGCGTGAAAAAGTATTTGCCCCCTTCCTGATTTTCTCTATTATTGCATATTTGTCACACTGGATGTTTTCAGGTCTTTAGACAAAATGTAATATTAGATAAAGGGAACCTGAGTGAACAAATAACACTTGTTTTTTTTTTTTATTTCACTTATTTAATGAAAAAAAGTTAACCAACACCAATTGGCACTGTGTGAAAAAGTAATTGCCCCCTTAGACTTAATAACTGGTTACGCCACATTTAGCTGCAATGACTGCAACCAAACACTTCCTATAATTCAATATCAGTCTTTCACATCGCTGTGGAGGAATTTTAACCCACTCTTCCTCTGCAGAACTGCTTTAATTCAGTAACATTTGGTAGGTTTTCGAGCATGAACTGCTCGTTTCAGGTCCTGCCACAGCATCTCTATTGGGTTTAAGTCTGACTTTGACTAGGCCACTCTAAAACATTAATTTTACTTTTTAGCCATTCTGATGTGGACTTGCTTTTGTGTTTTGGATCATTGTCTTGCTGCATGACCCAACTCACGCTTCAGCTTCAGCTGACGGAAGGATGACTGGACATTCTCCTTAAGAATTTTCTGGTACAGAGCAGAATTCATGGTTCCTTTAATTATGGCAAGTCATCCAGGTCCTTAGGCAGCAAAGCATCCCCACACCATCACACTACCACCACCATGTTTGACTGTTGGTATGGTGTTCTTACTGTGGAATGCTGTGTTTGCTTTACGCGAGACATTATGGGTTCCATGTTGTCCAAAAGTTCCACTTTGGACTCATCTGTCCATAGAACATTTTCCCAAAGGCTTGTGGATCATCCAGGTGCTTCTTGCAAATGAGAGACGAGCATTTATGTTCTTCTTGGTTAGCAGTGGTTTTCGCTTTGCTACTCTCACATGAAGCCCATTTTGCCCAGTCTCTTTCTGATTGTGGAGTCATGAACACTGACCTTAGCTGAGGCAAGAGAAGCCTGCAGTTCTTTGGATGTTGTTTTAGGATCCTTTGAGACTTCTTGGATGATTTTACACTGCGCCCTTGAGTAATTTTTGCAGGTCGCCTACCCTGGAAGGGTCACTACTGTTCCAAGTGTTCTCCATTTGGAGATTATGGCTCTCACTGTGGTTCAATGGAGTCCCAGAGCCTTAGAAATAGCTTGTAACCCTTTCCAGACTGATAGAGGGCAACACAATGTTTTTCTGATCTTTTCAGGAACTTCCTTTGATCATGGCATAATGTGCTTGTTGAATCTTTGTGCTGGCAATGTGACTCTGATGGTAAGGGCCAAAATAAGTGAGGTTTATATTGAGCAGGGCTGGCTGTAATCAAGCCTGGCTGTGTTCAATCAGCTGACTCTAATTATCCCTTTAATTGGGTTTTTAACTAGGGGGCAATTACTTTTTCACACAGTGCCAGTTGGTGTTGGTTAACATTTTTCATTAAATAAATGAAATAAGTAAAAAAAAAAAGTGTTATTTGTCCACTCAGGTTCCCTTTATCTAATATTATATTTTGTCTAAAGACCTGAAAACATCCAGTGTGACAAATATGCAATAATAGAGAAAATCAGGCAGGGGGCAAATACTTTTTCACGCCACTGTATAGTCCAAAGTCCACAAGTAGATAATCTTCTATAAGACACAAGAACAAAGTTCAGAATAAAGTGTAAATGAAATGCCACAGGGAGTTCTCACCTCCTCAGGCTAGTAAGAACTGGCATACTCTAAATTCATGGCTCTGTCACTACACATAAGTAAAGTGCAATTTCAGAAAACAAATTGAGATCAAAACTTCACAGCAATTAGTTTTGGCACTCTCACTGCCAAAAAGTCCACCTTGATGAAAAAGTTTCCAGCCCAGATAACTGGTCAAAAAAGGCTTAGGTGAAATTATTGCATAATGTTGCTGCTAAAGTCAAATACGACAAGGTCCTACCAGTACACTTCCAGATTGACAGAAGGTCAGTTCCAGGAGCTCCACAGTATTCCTCTTGTTTGAAACTGCCAAGTCAATCTTGTAGAACATCCACAATACAACAAACTGCTCACTGCAATAATCCTTTAGCGGAGCTGGCAAATCCGCAAGGAAGTCACGGTTGGCAAAAATCCAAAATCAGTCCTGGTGCTCCAACAAACCAGACAACGGCGCAACAAGTCAAGAACCTCACTCCACTTTTCAGGGTTGTGAAATCTGTGCCATCCTTTACCAAAGGCAGGAGACATAGAGAACACAGAACTGGACCAGGAGTGGGACTCAGAAAGGCAGCACCACCACTCAGTAGTCAATCCATGCAGGCGATAATGGAGCACAGACACCAAAATGGACATTGGTGGACACCCATAGATTCTGGCAATACAGGTGGAATATTGCTAGTAGCAGATATTAGAAGTCTGGCAGCAACTGGCAAAATTTCACGAAAGCCAAAACTGTCAGGTCAAAATGACCACAAGAGTAAGTGTGAGGCTAGTAACAAAACAAATGAAATGAACAACCACAGGTGTAGTCTGATAGCAAACAAAATGACAAATCGTAACGGTAGACTAACTACAAAATAAAAGCTAATGCTCATACCAATAGCTCACTTTTCAGCCCCTAACTATAATACCCAGCCCTGCTACTACACTAACTAAAAGCAAAACCAATTAAATAATGGTTAAAATTGACTAAGATCAGATTTTTCTTCTCCTAAGCAGATAGCCCAGCATGGCCACCATCTTTCCAGCTTCCTCCCCGCTAATACTTTTGTGAAGTGAGACTGCATCTGTTCTCCTCCAGTACTCCGGGACCACTCCCATCTCCAGTGAGTCACTGAACAGGACTGTCAGAGGTGCAGCCAGAACCTCTCTGAGCTCCTTCAATATCCTTGGCTGTATCCTGTCTGGCCCCATTGTCTTGTCCACTTTCAGATTTGTGAGTTACTTCAGAACTCTCTCCTCTGTAAATGGACTAGTGTCCACCTCACTTCCTTCGATGGTCCTGTCACTCAACTGTGGTCCCTCACCTTTCCATTCATCCGTGAACACTGAACAAAAATATTTGTTCAGGATGATTGCTTTTTCCTGGTCCCCCTCCACACAATCCTCCCCTTCCCTCCTTAGCCTTACAGTCTCTCCCTTGGTTCTTCTCCTTTCGCTTACATAGATACAGAGATGTTGTCGGCAGATGAGGGCCTTTGGCATGTGGAGGAGTTAGGCTACACCCTTACCTGTGACTGATGGAACACTTTTCTATCTCCTTATTTCCTAGCTACCAAAACTTTGTTGTGCAACAGTTAATACTTTTCTCTTTGCTTTTCTTCTTTTCCCCCCTACCCTAGGTTGGCCACCTAGCATAGCTCTTTACTATCCCTACTAAACTTCCTACTAGTTCTCTCTTTTCATTCTTTTTCCATTTCCATCCATCCAGTCCCTGGATTGATGCCAAACTCCTGGAGACGTGTTGTGTAAAGTGCATAAGTGCATATTGTGTACAAAAAAAACATGAAGGCTATTTTAAATATGAATATACACAGTTAATAAGGCCTTTTTAAATAAAAGGATTTAGAAGCCATATAAAACAATAATAATTTCATGATTAGTACAGTTATAAGAAATCCTTTAGGTATTTTTCATAAATTCACACTATAGGCCTGTTACTGTATAAGGTGGTATGCTTTATAAAAGTGCTTAGTCATCGTGGATCAGAGATATAGAGAGTCAATATCTGTGGAGATAAACACTGTACCTTTAACTGTACCAGGAAGTCCCCTGAAACAACCCCCACCCTGATTTTGAAACATGTCCAGACATGTAAATATAGAACAGGGCTCAGTCATGTGACCCCCACCAAAGGATATAAAAATCTCTTTACTGAGTTCACTTCAGTTCAGTCTAGTAGAGCTCAGTCTTGAGAGTGAAGGGTAGAGGTTCTACTGTAGACAAGCCATTGAATGCAGATGATAAGGGTCTTAGGAGCTCTAAGATCCAGGACTGTATTATGTGAGAAAATACTGATGTTAAGTAGTGATTTTTTTTTGCAATTTTTTTGTTTTCATTTATTATTTTTCTAAGTTTTGAAAAATAACATGTACATTTGCCTTATCTGACGTTTATTACCACACGCTGTGACATGGCACACCTAGTCTGTCCAGTACTATAATTTACTGTGCTTGTTCAAGCTTCTGTAAGTCCCACTCCACCACCACCACCTCCCTGATACGTCTCACTGACTCCACACTCACCAGCATGGATCAGGAACACTTTAGCCAGGCTATATTTGTCAACCTGGCAAAAGTCTTTGACACAGTATCCCCCACCCTTCTTCTCCAAAAACTCACAGCTGCTGGACTAACCTCCTCAGCCACAGCTTGGTTTCATTCCTATCTATCAGGCAGATCTCAATCAGTTAACATTGCCTCCTTCCTCTCTCTTCCACTCCCCATCAACACTGGTGTCCTGCAGGGCTCTGTACTTGGCCATATTTTATTTTAAGTTTTTCTGAACAATCTCCCTTCAGTTTGCTCCTCATCCCAAATCCACATGTACGTGATCAATACCATCCTTTACACATCTAGTACTTCTCATTCTGTTGCTGAGACTAGACTGCAACATGACTTCAATAACTTCACAAAACTAGCGTGTGTGGTTTCAAATAATAGTGATCAATGCAAGCTCCAATCAACACTTAATAGTGTGGTTCAGTGGGCAGAAGATGTGGGTATGTCTTTTAACTATGGCAAAAGCAATGTGATGCACATGGGAAAACATAACAGGGAAGCAACCTACTATATGAGTATTGTCCCACTGAAAAAGACCACTGAGAAGAAAGACCTGGAGATAATAATATCCAACAAACTGACTTATGAAAAACATTGCCATACAGAAGCAGCTAAGGCTAAACAGGTCCTTTGGCCTATCAAAAGAAATTTTTCAAGTAGGGAGGCAGATGTAATTGTGCCCGAATACAGGGCTTATATAAGACCACTCTTAGATTTTGGGAGCCCTTTTTTGGGGACCGGTTAAGGGAGCAAACAGGGACATAATAGAAAAAGTCCAGCGACAAACAACAAAAGTGCATTATGACTGCAAAAACGTATCCTATGAAGACAGGTTGTTTAGATTAAATCTCACGACCCTTCACACAAGAAGAATTAGGGGAGATATGCTCTTATGTTACAACCTAGTGAAAGATCCAGCATTACTTTCAGAACTAAACCTAAGCTTTAAATCTCATAATATGGGCACAAGAGCACATAAATTACAACTAAAAAGTACATTTTATACTGAAAAATGGAGCGCTTTTTATACACAAAGGGTGGTTAACCCCTGGAATAATCTTCCCGAGGAAGTAGTCTTATGCAGAGATAGGAATCAATTCAAAAGTAAACTAGATGATTACTTGCTTTACAGAAAGGATCTAACACATGCGTAATCCAGGAGAATATATGGGCCTAAAGCCTCTCTTAAGCTCCAAGATCTTAATATGAATCTTAGTATAAGGTTCAGCTTTGGTTCAGATCCAGCCAGTTGTTCCTGAATGCCAAAAAGACAGTTTCCATGTCCTTCGGCACAAGACAGAAGCTATCAAAACTCCACCCCCACCCCCGCCTTCCATGCACTGTATAGTACTCTTATTGAAAATGTCACCACCTTTAGTAGTAAAAATATTTTTATACAGGAGATAGATGGTGTATTTACATCATTAGGACAATGTCCTGTTTTTAAGATGTTCCTGTTAATTAATAATACAAAAATAGAACACACCATAGCGTATTTGTTAATTATACAAAGTCCAATAAATACGCATGCAAACAATACTGTATGACAAACTCATTACACACTGAAAGAGGGTTGACCACATTTACAAATGCCCAAGAACTTAACTTTAGATACCTTGGGATCTAGTTAGACCACAATCTGGACTTTTCAGCACATGTGAATGCTATCCATAAGAACTGACACCCCAAACTTGTTGCTTTATACAGAAATAGGGACTGCATTCTACAAGTTGCACGCCATGATATAGTGCAGAAAATGAGCCTCCTTACCTTTGGCTATGCTGACCTAGTCTACAGTGCAGCATCCAAAACTAACCTGGCCAGGCTGGACACCCTCTTCAATTCCTTTTGTCACTTTGTTCTATCCTTCCCTCATCATACCAATCATTGTGACCTATAAAATGCACTATCCGTACCATCCCTGGAGTCCAGGCATCTGTCTCATACTGCCACTTTCATGGCCAAATTCTGGACGAATAATATCCCCCCATCTAGCCTCCTCCATCTACGCTTCCGCTCAACGCACATATTCCCTCCATAACTCTGATCTAAAATCCTTTGCAATACCCCACTAATCTACCTTCACTGGCCAATCCGCCTTCTCCTTCCACTGCCCTAAGCTATGGAATGCTGTCCCTCCCCTCCATCCATAATGCCTTCGCGCACAAATCCCTCTCTTCCCAACTACACAATTATACAACCCTCACCTGCCACTGCCCTTTTCACACACACACTGCCTCTTCTACTCCCCTCCTAACCCATAGCCCCAGGACTTGGTATCCCCAGGTCCTGGCTCTGGCTGGCTGGCCCCCATCAGTCTCCAGGGTCCCTACAGCTTGAACCCTAACAACGTTATTTTGTCCTGTAGCTGATTAACTTGATTTGCTGCACTTACTTCTGCCTTGTACATTTTCTGCCCATGTCTTTTTTAAGTTCTAACATTGTGTAAAACCTGGATATAATATTTCTGCAATGAATGCATACACTGTATCGATATTCTGTTCACTTATTCTCAATATATTAATCGACTATGTACTGTACTTCTCCCATTCCCCTTCCCCCAGGATGCATCTGGAAGCAAGCTATTCTGCTCAGTATGCCTTCCTGGTGAAATGCTTGAATAAATAATTAAAATAAATATATAAAAAGTTATCCCCCCCCGATTACCAGGATCTCCTTATGTCTATCCCATGCATTCTTTGATCCTGTAATCATTTCTGCCCCCACCACCTCTTCCTGCAGGCTGTTCCATTTGTCCACCAGCTTCTTTGTGAAAAAGCACTTCCTCACGTTTCCTCTGAACCTGTCTCCCTTGAATTTTCTTCCCATGTCTCCTAGTCCTGGAGCATCTTTTTTTTTGAAAAGTTGTGTTTTCCTGCACCTTGTTTCTCCCTGTGATGTATTTATATGTCTCAACATATCCCCCCCCACCTCCAGGGAGTACATACAGTATTTAAGCCTTTCAACCTGCCCTCATAGGGTTTGTGATGTAATCCTCGCACCATCTTGGTTGCCCTCCTTTGAACTGCCTCCATCCTGTCTATGTCCTTACTTAGATAAGGTCTCCAGAACTGGACAATGTACTCAAGGTGTGGTCTCACTAATGTCCTGTATAGTGGAATCATGACCTCCTTTTTCCTGATGGTGATACCCCTGCCTAAGCATCTCAACATCCAGTTTACTTTTCCTGCTGCCTTGTCACACTGACTCCCTACCTTGAGGTAATCAGAGATGATGATCCGTAGATCCCTTTCCTGCTTGGAGCATTCTATAACCCCCCTTTCCAGCTGATATGTTGTTCCTGGGTTTGTGTACCCCATGTGCATTATCTTGCACTTTTTTGCATTAAATCTCAACTGCCAGTCCCTTGACCAGTCCTCAAGCTTCTGCAGATATCAGCTCATTCTCTTCACACCCTCTGGCATGTCTACCCTGCTGCAGAGCTTTGTATCATCAGTGAACAGGCAGATTGTCCCTTCTAGACCCTCTGTAATGTAAAGATATTGAAGAGGACTGGTCCCAGCACAGATCCCTATGGAACCCCACTGGTCACCATTCCCATTGTGGAGTGACAGCCATTTACTGTCACTCTCTGTGTCCTGCTATGTGACCAATTTTCCATCCACTTTACCACCATCTTCCCTATTCCCATGTTCCCTATCTTGTTTAACAGCCTTCTATGTGGCACAGTATCAAAGGCCTTGTTGAAGTCCAGGTAGGCCACATCTAGAGCCCCTCCCTGATCCACCTCCCTTGTCATCCAGTCGATGAACTCAATGAGGTTAGTCTGGCACAACATCCCTCCTGTAAAACCATGTTACCTTGGGTCCCGTAGACTGTTGGCAACCAGATATTCCACTATTCTTTCCTTCAGTAGTGTATCCATTATCTTCTCCACTACTGAGGTCAGGCTGACAGGCTGTAGTTTCCTATTTCCTCTTTGCTTCCACTTTTGTATAGGGGGACTATGTCAGCTCTCTATCTGAAAAATGTCTTATCCCCTTTCTTTACTGACTGTGCTATTTTCTCCTCTGCTTGTGCTTTTGCACTTCTGACTGCTTTCCCTGCCTCCCTCTGCATCTCATGAGACACCTCCCTATCCTTCTTTCTCTGTGCCTCCTTATACTTCCTGAATGCTAAAATGTTTGACCTTACATTCCCAGCCACCTCTTTTGAAAACCATAGCAGCCTCTTTTACCTCTTGCTTTTGCTTACTTGCCTGACCCAGAGCTTTATTCCCTTCCCTATGGCCTCTTTTAGTGTTGCCCACTGTTCCTCCACTTCACCCGTGTCCTCTCCCCCCTACCAGGGCATCCCTGAGGCATTCCCCCATCTTTGTAAAGTTTCCAGTTTTTTTTGTGTTATTCTGTGACCAAAGTTTCTAAACCTTTTAGTTGTAATTGTGTGATAGTAAAGTATTTAGTAAAAGCATTTGTTTTTAAGAAACCTGCCTGAGCAAGATTGCTATATTGTGTGTGATTGTGGGCAGTGTATTAATAATCTGTGACTAAACTGTTATTGCTAAGGGATGTCACCATAAGCTACAAATCAAACAAGGGCCTGTACAGGGAAATCTGGGTAAAGATAGGGAGAATAAAAAAGTCTCAAGGAATGGTCTGTGGGGATCTGAACCAGGTTATTGCGTGCCTGTGGAAGAAGACAAAATCAGGGTTACAAGGCTACCCTGAAGAGATTGTAACACCTGGATCATTCCCCTTTATGTAACAACCAAGAAAGGTTCTCATTTGGCTACAAGACTCGAGACTGGTATTCTATTCTCATCCAGAGTCAAGAGGGAGCCCTGGGGCCTCGTGGCAGGTGTACAGTTGTGACCTCGGTAAGCATTCTAGAAGAGCATGAGAGGATATCCCTGTTTTCCTCTTCTCTGTCATGGATTGCACTTAAGGGTGGACACTGTGAGCTAAGAGGACCTGACCCTCAGGAGTGGGATCTGACAGATCTGGTGCACAGTGGTGGGATCTGAGAGATCTGGTAGCATAGTGTTGTGGCACAGGCATAACTGTTGGATTTGAGGCTAGTGTATCAGAGTGATAAGCTGAAAACAATCCATACACAATCAATGCAGAGATTTGGAAAAAAATAATAATTTGTTTACAGTATAAAGTTCCCTACCTGTTGTCTTTTTTGTTTTGGTTGTAAGCTAGTGTAGTAGTAGTTAGGGAAGAAGATGGCTTCCATCCACATCAAATACACTGCAGACTACCTACGGCAGTTGTGTCAGGAAAATGGGGTCCAGTATGTGGGTCGAACTAAAAAGAACCTCATGGAGGCTCTTGTGGCAGCCAGTGAGCAAGCTGCTCTCCTGATCCTCAAGTCACAGCAAGTGACTGAAAGGGACCAGACCTTGGGTGTGGGGGTACCAGGGGACATCACAGTGTCCAGTCCCAGGGAGGAGGACAGAGAGACCAGTGGGAACCCAGGCCCACTGCACCAGGGGAAGGCCACCACAAAGCTAGAGCTGGAAGGGATCGGGCTGCAGCTGGAGTTGAGGAAATTGGAGCTGGAATTTGAGCAGAGAAAGTTCAAAGCCCAGCAGCAGAGGGAGTTTGAGTAAAAGAGGTTTGAACTGGAGATGCAGGAAAAAGAAAAGCAGCTTCAGAGAGAGGCCTAGGAAAAGGAAAAAATAGCTTCAGAAAGAGAGGCTGAGAGGGAAGAAAAACAGTGACAAAGGGAATTTGAAATGGAGAAACTAAGACTCCAATGACCAGCACCAGAGGAGGTAAGTGGCAGGGGTGAACCTGACACTCCAAGGCTGGGGTATAAGTTAAATTCAAAATTAATAGCTGAATTTAAAGAGGGGGGGTGGATATGGATGCATTTATGAATTCGTTTGAAAAGGTCTGTATCCAGGTCAAGGTACCCAGGGAGTCTTGGAGCTTCCAGCTATCCCCACTGCTTACTAGTAAAGGGCATGAGGTGCTAGGCCAAATGAACAATCAGGACAGTAGCAATTATGAGAAACTTAAAGCTGCTTTGCTTAAAAACTATGAACTGACTCCTGAGGCCTACAAGGTTAAGTTCCGAAAACTCTGAAAAAGTTCTGACAAGAGCTTTGAGGAACTTGTCACAAAGCAACGTCAATTTTTAAAATGTTGGCGGGAGGAGCTGGAAGCCAACTCTGTGGGGAAGATTGAGGAAGTTGTACTCTTAGAGCAGATCTTTTGGACTTGCCCAGCAGAGTTGAAAACCTGACTAGAGGACTGAGATCCAAAAACAGCACAGCAAGCTGCTGAGCTCTTGGATCGCTATGCCAGGAGCAGGCCTGCTCTGAAAGGAAGTGGGGCAGATGTGGCAGGGCTGAAAGGGAAAAACGCGCCTTCAGGGCAGCTAAAATCCTCACTGCCTCTGCAGAAAGTGGGAAGCCCCAGGTTACCAAAGAGGGATTTCTTGGATAAAAGAAATGATGACTTTTTTTTTTGTAAACAGCCAGGGCATCTCACTAGACGGTGTCCTAAAAAGGCACAGATTGGACAAAGTGGTGCTTGAACAGAGTTGGGTGCACTGTGTATCTCTGAAAGCTTGCCTGTAAATGTGAGGGAGCACATGCACCCGGGTACTGTAAATGGTGTGCAGACCCATGGGTTATCCTGGTAAAAGGGGAGTTGGTTGGGCCTGACCAGCTTATACCAAATCAGTTTATCACTATGAGGGATTCACTGGGGAGGAGAAAACTCTGCTACTTGTCTCTTGGACAGGGGTGAGACAGGAGAGACAATGCAAAAAGTGGCAGTGGCAGACAACCTTGCCCTGGATGTGATTATTGGGAATAATCCACAGAAGGAGGTGGTGTGTGCAGTTACCCGCAGTCAGACTGCAAAGGCCACTTGTAGTTCCCTGAACCCCATAGAAGCCCTTGCAGAAAAGAATAGGAGTCTGGTTCCCTAGCCTGTGTCTCCTGAAATGAAAAGTAGTGAAATGGAGGTAGGGCTTCCCAAGTAGAGTAACAGTTCAGAAAACAGCTACAGGTTACTCTGAGGAGGAAGGGGTAACTAATGGTCAGAAGGTTAGGGATGGCAGTGACCCTAAATGCCCTGATGCTAGAGCTATGGACCTCAGTTTAGGAACTGAAGGGGACATGTCCCATGCCTTGGGAAAATATGAAGATTTTGCTGCTGCTCAGAGGACTGATCCTAGTTTGGAGAGACTGAGGGCTTGCACAGAGTTTGATGGGACATAGGGAGGTGACATAAGATATAGGGTATTTTGGGATAATGAACTGGTGTATACCCAGGATGTAAGAACAGCTAGAGGGTGATGGGCAGGCAGATTGTTGTTCTCCGAGGTGCCGTGAGTGGCTGCTCAAGATCACTCATGATATCCCCATGTCCGGACATCTAGGCATTGTGCCCACCATGCAGCAATTGGCCCAGAATTCTTATTGACCCAACTTCACCCAGCACATGAAGGAATATTGCAGGTCTTGCCACCTGTGCCAACAGATAGGGAAGGCACGTAGTAAAACCAAAGCTGCACTAATGCACCCCTTGCCCATTGTGGATGAGCCATTCCAGAGGGTAGGAATAGATATTGTGGGACCTCTGAGTAACCCAAGCTGCTCCAGGAAAAGGTTTATCCTGATGGTGGTCGATTATGCCACCTGTTACACAGAGGCAGTCACCCTCTCCTCACTTAGGACAGATGAAGTGGCAGATACCTTGCTAGGAATTTTCTCCTGTGTCAGGTTTCTGCAGAAGGTTATCACTAATCAAGGGAGTACCTTCATGTCAGACCTGATGACGTGTTTGTGGGAGAAGTAAGGGGTAGTGCAGAGACTCACAATACCTTATCATCCACAAGCCAATGGGCTTGTAGAAAGATTTAATGGTACTCTAAAATCGATGCTCCAAGTGGTTGCTGAACAGCATGGGAGGGACTGGTAGAAATACCTTCCCCACCTATTGTTCGCATTCAGGGAGGTGCCTCAAGAGTCAACAGGGTTCTCCCCCCTTTGAACTCTTGTATGGATATAGGGTGCATGGGTCCCTAGACTTGATCCAGTAAGACTGGGAAGGCAAGCACACCACTCAGGGAACTCCCATAGTGGAATATATCCTTAGGTATAAGTAGAAGCTAAAGGAGCTTATGAAAGTGGCCCAAAGCAACTGACCAGCTGCCCAGCAGAAACAAAAGTCTGGTATGGTCGCAGAGCCAGAGCTCACGTGTACAGCGCAGGTCAAGAAGTAATAGTCCTAATTTGAGTCAACAGGGTTCTCCCCCTTTGAACTCCTGTATGGATGTAGGGTGCATGGGTCCCTAGACTTGATCCGGTAAGACTGGGAAGGCAAGCGCACCACCCAGGGAACTCCCATAGTGGAATATATCCTTAGGTGTAAGTAGAAGCTAAAGGAGCTTATGAAAGTGGCCCAAAGCAACCTACCAGCTGCCCAGCAGAAACAAAAAGTCTGGTATGGTCGCAGAGCCAGAGCTCGCATGTACAGCGCAGGTCAGGAAGTAATGGTCTAATCCTCTACAGAATCAAATCGCCAGGGGCGGCGAGGGCGACCTGCTGAATCGGGTCCCCCCCCACTACCGCATTTCTAAACTGACTGTACCTCGGGGTTGAGGTGCCGGCCAGCTGATCCTTGCTGGGCGGACCTCCCCTGAAGCTGAAACCACCGCAGACTCATTGGAGCTTCCGAAGAGCCCGGGGACCTGGAGAGAATAGTGGAGAGCTGGAAGACTTGTTGCCTCCACACCGATGCCTTTGTTCAATTTGGTGCCTTTGACTTTTTGAATAGGCACAAGCACCTATTGGCTGAGAGAGAGCCATGATGCTGGGCAGCCCCACAGAAAAAGGCTGCAACCTCACTCAGTGGCTAATCCTCTACAGAATTGAATCACCAGGGGCGGCGAGGGTGAGCTGCTGAATCGGGCCCCCCCCACTACCGCATTTCTAAACTGACTGTACCTCGGGGTTGAGGCGCCGGCCAGCTGATCCTTGCTGGGCAGACCTCCCCTGAAGCTGAAACCACCGCAGACTCGTTGGAGCTTCCGAAGAGCCCAGGGACCTGGAAAGAACAGTGGGGAGCTGGAAGACTTGTTGGCTCCACACCGACGCCTTTGTTCAATTTGTTGCCTTTGACTTTTTGAATAGGCACAAACGCCTATTGGCTGAGAGAGAGCCGTGATGCTGGGCATCCTCACAGAAAAAAGCTGCAACCTCACTCAGTGGCCAATCCTCTACAGAATCAAATCGCCAGGGGCGGCGAGGGCGACCTGCTGAATTGGGTCCAAAAGTGACTGTACCTCGGGGTTGAGGCACTGGCCAGCTGATCCTTGCTGGGCGGACCTACCCTGAAGCTGAAATCACCGCAGACTCGTGGAAGTTGAAATTTCCTGCCCACCCGCCCCGTTCCCTCCTCCCATTAAATGCGCAGTTGCCCCGCCCACTACTCCTAAGTAGCCAATAGAGTGGGCTGAGGCCAATATACTAGGTGGAGTTTCACTTGACTCATTCTCCAAAACTTGTTCCTCCTTACTGACATTTCACTGCCAAGCTATTGCCATACGAGCCAGTACATTCTGCTTGCTAGTGCGTGAATCTTAATCCTTGCTTTTTAACTTGTTTGTTAGGCTCACAAACAGACAGTAATCTGATTTATCATAATTGTGCTGTCCTAATCTGATGCTAGCCTGATTAACGTAACACATGAATCAGTGTATCCTTATGTGATCTAATGACTAGTGATAACTCAGGCAGAGTGAGGGCTGCTTTTGCTGGCCATTGTTGTTAGGAAGCTAATGGGTAGGAAGCTAATTTGTGTAAACCTGTTTATTATCTGAGTGCAAAAACATCTTGTCCTGAACCTCACTCTGCCTCCCTCCTCTAATCTTTGCTTGGTGACTGTCCCGCAACTGCATGAGACCTAACTGTTCTATTGCCAGGCAAAGGCATGAAACCACAGTGTCTGCACCCTGACGCAAGGATGCCTAGCCAGCAGTCAATGTGGATTGGCAAGCTGTGTTCCTGTAAACCAAACAGAGGTCTCCTCCTCGCTACCACCTATATTCTTTCTGTACTCTGGGTGGACTGGCTCGCTAGCCTACATGACCCTAACACCCATGGCCCTCAGGGACCTGCTGCACACCCCACCAGCCACTACTACTCCGCATCCCCCGTGTGCACTATCTCCCTCCTAGTTGCCTATGAATTCACAAGAAACGGGATTTGCTATAGGTCACTTCTCCATACCAGGAGTATACCCAGAAAAGTGAGGCTCGCATCTCTTACCCTAACCCTTCATCTCCTGCTTACATCTCTGCTGCTACTTTCGGGCAATATCCAACTAAACCCAGGCCCTGGAATTGCAAACATCTCAATATCCTCCCCCCATGACCAGACCTGGCTGTCATCAAAGGGGCTGCGGATCACTCATATGAATATATGTAGCCTTCGGCCAAAGATACACAAAGTTCAAGCGTGGCTTGACCTATATAAACTAGAAGTGCTAGCAGTTTCGGAGACCTGGCTAAAACCCCATGTCCTCAAGCTTGAAGTAGCTGCCTCAGGATATGTCCACTACAGAACAGACAGAATAGCTAAAGGGGGGGTGGGGTGCTCATCTATGCGAAGGACACCCTAATCTCCTCCCAGATCAGCATGCTGCATAGCACATCCACTGAGATTGAATCGATCTTTATACGGTTCACCCTAGGCGGTGTCAAGCACCTTACCATTGGGTGTGTATATAGCCCCCCTAAAATTGCTCTCCAATCCCTGGAGACACTCACGAAGGCCCTAGCCACGGAGGTCGCATCTGAACTCCTCCTACTGGGGGATTTCAACCTGAACTGGGCCCAGGAGGCTAAGTCATCTATTAATGGCCTGCTGCATGAGGTAAATCTTGCCCAGATTATTACTGAACCCACCAGAATGAATCATAGAATGGGAAGGCACTCAACCATCGACTGGGCTCTCATGTCAAACCCAAAGAATATTCAATTGGCAGGCACTATGGCTGATGCTCTCAGTGGCCACTCACCCATCTTCTGTGTCTGGAAGAACAGGGCTGACAGGATTCAACCTGGAATCCTCACAACGAGGGACTATTCTAAATTCTCACCTGAGCAATATAATACCTTTCTTAGTAATATTTACTGGAGTCCATTACGACGCCTCCCTACCCTGGACGTGGCAGTCGCCTTCTTCCTGAAATCCCTCATGAGGGCCACCGATCTCTTTGCTCCAATGAAGATCCATCGTGTTAAAGGCAGTTGCTACAAGTGGATCACTCCCCCTTTAAAGGCCCTGATGATCCGCCGTGACAAAGCCTGGAAAAAGTTCAAGAGTTCTACACTCCTAGTTGACCTTGAGACCTACAGAGCTCTTAGAAACCAAAGTAAGCATGCTATCAAACTAGCAAAAAGGGCATACGTCAATCACCTCCAGAAAACTAACCTAGGCAACCCGAGGTTATTCTGGTCTCAAATCAACGAGCTGATAAAGGGAAACAGCAAGGCAACCCCAGGCCCTATAGTGGCAAATGGGCAGTTACTGAACAATGGGACCCTCATTGCTGAGGCCCTTAATTGCCATTTCACGAACCTTGACAATTACAAGGCTGGGCTCCCAGTGTCCAAAAATGAGTCCCACATTCTGGAACCTCCTAACCTAGACCACCCATCTTTTCATCTGAGGTTAGCTAAGGTTAAAGTCTTCACCCTTCTAAAGTCCTTGAAAACAAGAGGATCAGGTGGGCCTGATGGTATCCAAGCTAGACTACTCAAGGACGGTGCCCCAGCACTCGCAAGGCCTCTTACCCGGCTCATAAACAGGTCCTTTCTAAAAGGGACTGTCCCATAGCTGTTGAAACATGCTCGTGTTGTCCCTATTCACAAGGGTGGGCCTGCGGAACCAACTGGCAACTACAGGCCAATCTCCCTGCTTTGTACCCTTGCAAAAATTCAGGAAAAACTGGTGTACACTCAACTCCGTGAATACTTAGAGGCACACCTGCTTCTTTCCCTGGCTCAACATGCTTTCAGAGCTAAGCATGGGACAGACACCACCCTAACTAAGTTCTCAGCAGATGTGCTTAGGGAACTCGACTCAGGGTTCAACACAGGTGCGGTTTTCATCGACCTTTCCAAGGCCTTCGACTTGGTCAACCACCGACTCCTACATCAAAAATTGTGTAACATAGGCCTGGACACTCATGCTCTCAAATGGTTTGAAAGCTACCTTACTGGTCACTCCCAGAGGGGCAAGTGGAAGGACATGATCTCTGATCCAAGACCCTTTAAGGAGTGGGTACCACAAGGGGCCATACTCAGTCCTCTCCTGCTCTCCTTGTTTATAAATGATCTGCACAAACACTGCGGGAGCAGTAATGTCATCCAGTACGCTGATGACGCCATGATTTACAGATCCTCAGACAACCTGGATGACCTTGGTCCATCCCTCCAAGAGGACATTCTCACTATGGAGGACTGGCTTACTAAGAATAAAATGGTCCTTAATACTACCAAAACCAAGGCCATGTTGTTCGGACCCAGATCCATTGGCCAAAACAGAACACAACTCACTTCCAGGGTGGGTAACAAACTTGAAGTGGTTGCCTCCACAAAATACCTTGGCCTTACTTTGGACCAAGGTTTCACCCTAAAACAACATGTTGACCAAGTCACCAAAGTCATCCATGGTAAACTTGGTACACTCTATCGTCTCAAGGATCAGCTGATCCCTGAAGCCAGGACTGCCATTGCCTCGTGTGTCTTACTCCCAACACTCACCTATGCTGCCCCGGTACTTCAGGGAGTGGCCAAGCTGGAGTTCAGTAACTTACAGGTCTTGTACAACAAGGTGGTCCATTTCACCACTCAGTCCCACTCTAGGATCCACCATTGTGATTCACTAGCACTACTCAGCTGGCCATCATTCGAAGCCCGTCTCAGGTACCCAGTGCTCTGCCTAGCACATAAGCTAATTAGCTCTTCACCTCCCCCAAGCCTCACAGGGCTCATAACTGCCAAGCAAAATCCTCGCAATCTACGGACCTCAGGCCAAACTCTTCTCGAAGTCCCTAGGGTAAGGACCAAGGCAGGGGACATGTCCTTTTCCCACACTGCCCCTTCCCTATGGAATAACCATCACCAGTGTGCTTCTGAACAAGACTCAAGGCACATATGCTTGCCACGAGTCAATGCCAATGCTACATTACCTGACACTTCCACACTTTCATACTACCCACCTGCCTGAGCACTTACATCACTACCACCTGAGCTGGCAGCACTAACCCTTCTCCATTGGCTCTCCTCCCAAAATATTCTACTTGAGTAATTGTGACTCAGTTCTGGCTCTGGCTCTCCTATATTGTTTCACTTCATTAATCGATGTAACCTGCTATGTAATATATCACTGCTATATATATATGTTAACAAGTCGCATGCCATAAGCTATATCTGTGCTAGTTGTGTACCCTACTAGTCCTGTAACTCCTGGGTCGCCCTTAAAAAAGGGACCTCCAGGGCCCAGTGGACCTACCCAGTCATCAAAATACAATAAATAAGTAGTCTGACAGGTCAATGAGGTAAATTGTATTGTGAACTGCCTGACAGGAGACATACCCATAGGATGTTACCATGTTAACATGATGAAGCCCCATGCAATAGGGCTGACATGATATTTGAAGTGTGCAGTCCTGGGAAGGGGATGGATGAAAAAGACCCCCTCCTGGACTTGCTAGAGAAAGGCAAATGGAAGTAATCAGTGGAGGCAATCAAATTGCCTCCCTAGTTGACACCAGAACAGCCCCAGGAAGTGAGGGAGGTTTTAAAGGACTTTGCCCCTTTGTTTACGGCCAAGCCTGGATGAATCCCCTTAGCAACACATGACATAGATACAGGGACACAAGCACCCATCTGATGGATAGCCTACCAGGTGTCTGAGGCCATCCTAGAGGACATTAGAAGGAAGGTGGAGGAAATGCCAGATTTAGGGGTAATCCATGAAATCTCATCTCCCTTGGACCTCACCCGTAGTCCTCGTTCCCAAGCCGGATGGCTCTACTCACTTTTGTGTGGATTATCATGGACTCAGTGCAGCCACAAAGTCTGATGCACACCCAATTTCACAGACAGATAAACTACTGGACAAGTTGTGAGGGGTAACCTATCTTACACCATTGACTTGACAAAAGGGTACTGGCAGGTGGAGTTAACTGCCAGAGCTAGAGAGTAGTCGGCCTTCATCACTCCAATAGGATTATTTGAGTTCTGGGTAATGCCTTTTGGAATTAAGAATGCTCCTTCCACCTTCCAAAAGTTGGTTAACCAGGTGTTACATGGTACTGAAGAGTATGCAGCGGCTTATCTGAATGATATTGCCATCTTCAGTGCCAGCTCAAAGGAACACCTGTCCCAACTGAAGGAAGTGTTGGGCAGAATACAGAGGGCAGGGTCACTGTCAAGGTTGAAATGTGCCAGGAGGCTATGACAGAGGCGGTGTACCTAGTCCATGTAGTGGGGCGGGGGCAGCTTTGCCCTAATTAAGCAAAAATTGAGGAAATAGAGGCATGGCCTATGCCTGAAACTCAGAAGCAGGTTAGGAGCTTCCTAGGGACTGTAGGGTACTATTGAAAGTTTGTACCAAATTACAGTACCCTGACAGCTCCCTTATCTGGCCTGCTAAAGAAAAGAAAGCACAAAAAGGTAGACTAGGAGCCAGACTGTGAATGAGCCTTCAATGACTAAAGGAGGCACTGTGCAGTGCCCCTGTGTTGGCCAGTCCGGATTACTCTAAGAAATTTGTAGTCCAGACAGATGCCTCAGATGTGAGGATTGTAGCAGTCCTCAGTCAGACATCTAATCAAAGAAAAGACCAGCCAATCATATACCTGAGCAAAAAGTTACTTTCCTGGGAGCAGACATACTCCACGGTGGAAAAGGAGTGCCTTACGCTGGTATAAGCTCTGAAAAAATTAGAGTTGTATCTATACAGCAGGCACTCTGAGGTACAGACTGATCATAAAGCCCTGGTGTGGCTAAATCAGATGGGTAAAACATATGGTTGTCTCTTAAGGTGGAGTATTGCCCTACAAGCCTATGACATGACAATTACCCACAGGGCTGTATCGGCCAATGCCAACGCAGATGGCCTATCTTGCCAGTGAAAATAGTAACAGAATTTGTGAAAACCTTATCATGCAGTAGGGGGTGTGTTCCCACAAATTCAGTCTAGGAGGGAGAGATGTTGTGAGTTAGTCAACTGCCAGTCATTATTTGCAGATATATTTCTGTCATATTTTTTGTGATTTTGTGTATGTTAAATGCCACAAGAAAATGCCCGCTGTTACTGAAAGGTCACAGGAAGAGAGAAAAGGTCTAACAAAATATGTGATATTCCTATGTGACCCAGGAAAACAGCTACTAGCCAGGAAGCTGAAAATTACATGTTCAAAGGGGATGGAAGTCCCTGGTTAGCTAATTGGTGTAATAAGATCTCAGGATGAGAGAAGCTATCTCTCCCATCATAAACCTTTAAGGTCAAAAGGAGAAATGGTTTTAGACAAGAGGAGTCAGCAATGTCACCACAGTCTGATTACATTTTTTTTATTAGTGCCAGGAGGTGGTGATATAAGAACCAAAATTAGGAAATAAATGATAATTCCTTAAAATCTGGAAAAAGCAAGAGTGACATCTACTTACCTAACAAAAATAGGGCCACTAGCTATCCACAAACTGAGATGGCCCTCCCTATGTAAGACCCTCCACAGAGCATTGGTTTGCTCACTTTTCCATGGAACACTCTTCCTGTCACACATAAGAAGCAAGTCTGCTACAACACAGGCAGGCTAAAAACCAGAGACTGCACTTATTCTTCTGGACTTCAACTCACTACACACTCAAGGTAGAAATTAGATAAAAGTTTATAGTGCATTTGTTTTATGTATATTTTTCACTTTTATTTGTGTTATTCTGTGACCAAATTTTCTAAACCTTTTAGTTGTAATTGTATGATAATTATTTAGTAAAAACATTTGTTTTTAAGAAACGTACCTGAGTGAGACTGCTGTATTGTGTATGATTGTGGGAAGTGTATTAATAATCTGTTACTAAACTGTTTTTGCTAAGGGGTGTCACCATATGCTACCAATCGAACAAGGTTCTGTACAAGGAAATATGGGTAAAGATGGGAAGAATACAAATGTCTCAAGGAAGGGTCCGTGGAGATTTGAACCAGGTTATTTCATGCCTGTGGGAGAAGACAAAATCAGGGTTACAAGGCTATCCCGAAGATATTGTAATGCCTGGATCTTCCCCCTTTGCATAACAACCAAGAAAGTGTTCTCATTTGGCTACAAGACCTGAGACTGGTATTGTACCCTTATCCAGAGTAAAGAGGGAACTCTGGGGCCTTGTGGCAGGTGTTTAAACATGACCTTGGGGAGCATTCTAGAAGGACACAGGGAGGGCATCTCTGTTTTCCCCCCTCTCCATCACAGATTACACTTACGGGTGGGCACTGTGAGCTCAGTGGACTTGACCATCAGGAGTGGGTTTGTGACAATCACTAGCAGCACCAACAAACCTAAACCTTCAACCTCAGAGAGGTGGGAGAGGAGGACTCCAAGGGCTTCGATAAAAGGCTTAATCCTGACCATGGACAGTGTCCCTAATTATCTGAACCTTCCATCATTTGGACCCCAGCCAGGTCACAGCAGCTTTCAGAGGTGAATTCAGTGTTGCCAGTACAGGGGAATGCTGTGGTCAGTTCAGGGGAATGTTGTGGTCAGTACAGTGGAAGGCAGTGTGGTTAGTACAGGTTAATCTTCTGTTCAGAACAGAGAGATGTAGTGATCAGTACATAGTAATGTTGTTGTTGTTATTACAAGGGACTGTTGTTGTCAGTTCAAGGAATATGGTATTTAGCAAAGAGGAAGGGATTGTGATCAGTACATGGGATAGTGTGGCCAGTAAAGAGGGATCTTGAGGTCTGTAGAGGGGAATGAGAGCAGGGGAAGGCAGTGTACTCAGTACTGGGGGATGTTGGGGTGTGTACAGGAGGATGTAGTGGTCAGTATAGAGGAATGCTGTGGTCAGCACGGGAAGGGAGTGTTGTCAGTACAGTGGAAAGCTGTGGTCAGTATAGAGGGATATTGAGGTCAGTGCAGGAAAAGGTAGTGTGGCCAGTTCACGTGAATGTTGTGGTCAATAAAGGGGAGTACTATAATCAGTGCAGAGAATATCAGTGGGATCAGTAGAGGGGCATGCTGTGGTCAGTCCAGGGGAATGCAGTGTGGTCGGTACAAGGGAATTTGAGGTCAGTACAGGGGAAGGCAGTGTGGATAGTGTATGGGAATGCTATGGTCAGTACATGGGATAGCAATAGGGTCAAAACAGTGGAATGTTGAGGTCCAGCACAAGAGGTGCTGAGGTTGATCAAGAGTGATGATGGGAGTCCGTATGGGGATGCTGAGTTTTACAAAGATAAAAATGGTGTCAGTACAGGGGCATGTTGTGATCAGTAAAGGAGATGGTAGTATGCTCAGTAAAGGGGAATACTATGGTCAATACAGAGGATAGCAAAGGGGTCAGTACAGTGACATATTGTGGTCAGTACAGGGGGATGTTGAGTTCAGTACAGGGAATAGCAATGGGGTCAGTGTTGAGGCATGCTGTGGTCAGTAACGGGGTATGTTGTAGTCAGTACAGGGGGATGTTGTAAGTACAGGTCAAGATAATGCAGTTAGAACAAAAGTATGGTTTGGTCAGTACAGGGGAATGGTCTGGTCAGCACAAGGGAATAATGTGGTTATTACAGGATAATGTTGTGGTCAGTAGAGAGGAATATCATGGTAGTACAGGTGATGTTGTGGTCAGTTCAGGGGAATGTTGCAGTAAGTGCAGTTTGAGGCAGTGTGACCAGTACTGCAGAATGCTGCAGTCAGCACAGGGGCATGTTGTATTCAGGACAGTGAAAGGCAGAGTGGTCAGTACAGGGGGATGTGCTAAGTACAGTGGAAGATACTATGGTTAGAACAGTGGAATATTTTGGTCAGTACAGGGGAATGTTTTTGGTCAGTACAGAGGAGTGTTGTGGTTAGTACAGAGGAATGCCATGGTCAGTACAGGAAGATGATGTGGTCAGTTCAGGGGAAGTTGCAGTCAGTGTAGGGTAATGGTGTGATTAGTACAGAGGAATGTTGTGGCAAGTACAGGAGGAGGAGGAGGAGATTGGTACAAGAGGATGTTGCAGTCCCTATAGGGAATTGTTGCAATCAGTGGAGGGAAAAGCACTGTGAACAGTACAGGAGAATTATGTGATCAGTACAGGGGGATGTGGTAAGCACAGGGGAAGGTACTGTGATCCAAACAGGGGAAATGTTTTTGTCAGTACAGGGGAATGGTGTGGTCATTACAGGGGAATTTTGTGGTGAGTACAGGGAAATGTTGTATTCCATGCAGGGGAATGTTGTGATAAGTACCTAAACCAAACAATAGAAGCACTCTGAATAAGGGGGTCGATAACAGTCCATTTACAGAAGAAAGAGTCCTGAAAGAACTCCTAAAACTCAAGGTGGACAGGCAATGAGGTCTGATGGGATTCACCCCAGAATTCTAGAACTAAGGGTAGAACTAGTGGCACCACTGACTACCCTTTTTTTTATATATATATTTATAGATTTTTAGGTACTTTTTTTTTACCCATTTTTCTCCCGGACCCGCGACCCTGGCAAACATGTATGTATGCATGCATGCATGCATGGAGGCGCTTGCGCATGCCAGGCACTGTCTAGGCCCCTTCTGCCCCACTCCTTGCTATTGCTATCACCCCCACCCACCTGTGCTTCCCACCAGACCTCCACACTGGTGGGAAAAGAACTATGGGGGGTGCGAGCAACCACCCCTGGGTGGGGAGAACTGCCTTGTAGCTGTTCGAGCCCACTCCATTCCTCCCACCCCACACCGGCTCCCCGATGACCCGAGGTTGTTCCTGAACCCGGGTCGCTGGCATAGAGTGAGGTAAGGTGTCCAGTGCCTCAGCCCTCAGCACCACTGGGCCAGCTCACTGACTACTCTTTTTAACAAATCCTGGGAGGATGGTGTGGTACCTGTGGACTGGAGGAGGCCAAACGTGATTCCCCTTCACAAAAGTGGGAGCAAGGCAGAGGCAGGTAACTACAGGCCTTTTAGTTTGACCTCAGTGGTGGGGAAAATGATGAAATCACTTCTAAAAGAAAGATTTGTTGAGTACCTAGAGGATAGCGGGGCAGAGGACTCAAGGCAGCATGGATTCACAGTGGGAAGGTCATGTCAGATGAATCTAATAGATTTCTTTGACTGGTTGGCCAAAGTAGTAGACCAGGGAGGGGCTGTGGACGAGACCTATCTAGATTTTAGCAAGGCATTTGACACAGCTCCACACAAAAGATTGACAAAAAAGCTAGCCAGCCTGGGTAAAAAATTGGCTGGACAGCAACATGCAGAGGGTAGTAGTAAACGGAGTCTACTTCGAAGAAAGGGGGGTTACTAGCAAGGTACTGCAGGATTCAGTACTGGAACTGGTCCTCTTCAATCTCTAAGTGACATTGCGGAGGGACAGGAAGGAAAAGTATGCCTCTTTGCAGACAACACAAAGATCTGCAATGGGATTGATACACAAGGAGGGGGGGAAGATGAGAAGGAAGTTGGCAAGGTTGGAGGAATGGTCAAATGTATGGCAGCTCAGACTCAATGCAAAGAAATGCACATGGGAAACAAAAACCCATGGGAAGAGTACACAATGGGAGGAGATACTAACAACAAGAAAAATGGAAAGGGACCTGAAGGTAGTCATGTCAGATGACCTAAAGATAGGCAAGCAATGTGAAAAGGTGATAAGGAGGGCTGGGGGGATACTGGGATGCATAGGGAGAGGCATCACCAGTGGAAAGCAGGAAGTTGTCATCCCTCTGTACAGACAGTTGGTGAGATCCCATCTGGACTACTGCGTGCAGTTCTGAAGACCCCATCTCCTCATTGACATAGACAGGATAGAGGCAGTCCAGAGGAGGGCGACTAAAATGGTGCAGGGTCTGCACCAGAAATCATATGAAGAGAGACTAAAGGAGCTTAATATGTTTACCCTCGAGGAAAAGGGGGGGGACATACTAACATACTAACATACTATTTGCCAGCAGATTAGGCCTTATGGTCTATCGAGTCTGCTCGAACCTAGATCCTTAGTTAGGTGCCGAGACCCTCCCATGACAGAAACTTTTATGTACCTCAAGGGAATCAACAAAGTCCAAGAGGGTAGCATTTTCAGAAAAAGAGATGTGTAAGAACAAGGGGGCACAGTTTGAAGATAGAGGGGGAATGGCTCAGGGGCAACATGAGGAAGTATTTTTTCACAGAGAGGGTGGTGGACACTTGGAAAGACCTTTCTGAGGAGGTTGTGGGGTCAAAAACAGTGGGGGAATTCAAGAATGCATGGGACAGACATAAGGCAATCATCGTGAAGTGTAGGAGAAAGTAGGCTGTTGGATAACTATGATCTGCAGCTTATTCAAAAGGTAAGGAAATGAGCAGACTAGGTGGGACAAGCAGTCCTTATCTGCTGTCAAAGTCTATGTTGCTATGTTGTGATTGGTACAAGGGATGTTGCTGCCAGTACAGGGGAAGGAAGTATGGTCAATACAGGATATTGTATTCAGTGCAGGAGAAGGCAGTGTGGTCAGTACTAGGAAATACTGTGGTCAGTATAGCAACAGCATCTGGAGTGATAACTATTTGTGAACACCATTTATTCACATGCTAGGGCACACGTTGATTCTGCCGCACATGAGAACACATAAGGAAGTACTTGCTCTGTTATGCAGCAGAGGGAGACTGGTAGTGATAAAGCAGCACATTTAACTGTCCCCAAGCTGACCAGGTGAGGATTACCAAGCGCCCAAATGAAACTCCATAAATAGCTGCCATAAATAGCTGGCTCAGTCAAGCCCCCATTTATGTTAAGCTGATACCAATATGTTTGTTTTGCCTTTGGCAAAAAACAAAACGTTACCCCTTCTAGTCTGGCACTGTGTGCCTAAAAATATGCTGCAGTCATATGAATGTGATTCTTGGCAGTTTATTTCCCATATTAAAAACATCACATAACATCTTACAAGATATACATACTGGCCCAGATATTCAAACTGCGCCAGGCTGTGGCGCAAGCCTGGGCGCAGCTCAACTTGGTTGTGCAGGGGTGTGGCCTGGGCGATATTCAACGGAGCTGCGCTATGGCTCAGCAGCTTTGAATATCGCACCCTGGCCACCCCCACTGTACATGGCGCAGTGGCACTGCGCCAGCACAAGTGGCCAGAGTGGAGCATGGAGATGCGCTAGCGCAAGTGCCATTGCGCCATGCACAGCATCTGCGATATTCAAAAGGGGACATGCAAAAGGGGCAATAATTTATGCAAGGCGCACATGGAATCATTTGCATGTCATTATGGCCCCATTTGGATCCCATTAGCATGCAGGTGCGCTGATCCCCGACGACTTGCACCTGGCACTCTGCCAGGCAGCAGCCATCGAGGAACGACGTCCCCTGCAGCCCGATTGCAGGCATTTGTCTAAATAAAGGAATCCTCGGCTAATATCCCTGGTGGTCCAGTGGACTGCTATGTACCCGATCGCGGGCATCGGTATAATAAACCCCCCCGTCCAATATCCCTGGTGGTCCAGTGGACCGATCGCTGCCCATCGTGGGCATCTGTTTAAATCATCCCCCCGCCAATATCCCTGGTGGTCCAGCGGACCGCACTCTGCCCGATCGCGGGCATCTGTAAACATAAAAATGACCTATTACCCTGGTGGTCTGGTGTAGTCCCCTCACCGCCCACTGGGCCCCGCCCGGCTCCCTCCCGGTCAGCGGTGGGCAGCAGCACCCACCACCTGCAGCCCGCGCCTGACAGCTCGGATGAGCAGGCTTATTGAGCCTGACACCGTGAGCTGGTCGGCAGCTCGATAACAGAGCATACATTCCAGATAATGTGAATGATTCATATCTGGAATGTGTAGTATGGTATGGTGCAGACGCCCATTGGCTCACAATGTGAACCAATGGGCGGGTGGCAGGGCGGCAGGTGGAAGGGGTGCTGCCGCCCGCTGGCTGACCAGGGGGGAGTGGGGCAGTGGGGCTCAGTGGGCGGGTGTGGATGGAGGTACACTAGACCACCAGGGTAATAGGTCATTTTTTTATGTTTTACAGATGGCGGGGGGGTGATTTAAACAGATGCCCGCGATGGGCAGCGATCGGTCCACAGGACCACCAGGGATATTGGACGGGGGGGTTTATTATACCGATGCCCGCGATCGGGCACATAGCGGTCCACTCGACCACCAGGGATATTAGCCGAGGATTCCTTTATTTAGACAAATGCCCATGATCGGGAACATAACGGTCCACTGGACCACCAGGGATATTGAAGGGGGGGTTTATTTAAACAGATGCCCACAATAGGGCATGGGGGGGTGCCGCCAGGTGCGGCAGGAACTCGGGTAGCCACCCACAGGTGGCAGCTGCCGTGTTGCACCCTGCAATGTGGCAGTTCACCCTGTGGATGGCCATCATTTGTTCCTTTTGGGGTTTAACTTTGTGCAGGCACAAGTAGGGGTTATGATGATGGCTCTGCACATCCCAGGCTGAATATCGGGCTGTGCAGGTTATGCATGGGCACGCCCCCCACCTGTGCCTGCATACATTACTGATGCGCTCTGGCGCATTGGGATTTGTGCAGCACACTTTTCCCTTTTGAATATCGTGCCGGGGCGCATCAGTGGGTTGTGCATGGTGCAACACTGTTGCGCCATGCGCAACCCTTTTGAATATCTGGGCCACTGTATAAAGCATGGTAAAAAAGGCAGACTTAGCTGTCTGGAGCAAAAAAAAACACTCATAGGAGCACAGTAACTGACATTTTGCTAGTGCTACAATTAGCTTCTTCAGTCAGTATATTTTTAGGCACATAGTGCCAGACTAGAAATGGGTGTAGGAAAGGCTCGTGCATGCTCTTTTTGTGAAAATATGTTAGAAACAATAAGGATTCTTAATAACTAGCTCTTCTATAGACCAGCATATTCATTTCAAGCTTTGTGCTGCTGTGTTTCCTACTCTAGAAATGTTAAAGGGGAACTGTCAACAATAAGAGTCTCACACCCAAGTGTGAGGCTGATCCCAATTAGCCCTTCGTGTGCAAAACCCCTTTTTTTTACTTGCTGATTACTGCAGTGTAGTAGATTGTATTAGGCTAATTTCATTGACTTGTAAGCTAACATTTTCTGTAACTAGAACGGCCCCTTCTGGCTATCTCCGGGATGCGATTTGCCCAGAGGCTACGGCCAATCCCTGAGTCCGACCTTCCAGGACAGAATGGCCAGGAAGGGTGGACCAATGGCCTTTGGACCTGACCCACAAGTGGGGCTAGGAGTGGCACAATGTGGGTGGGGAGAAAGGAGTTTTATTGGAACCAGGCAGGAGAGGGTCAGCTTCTTACTGCCTGGTCAGGAGTAGGACACACATCGAAGGTAAGGAGCCTTCATCCCTGCCCTCTATCAGCCAGAGTTGCTAAGCTTTCTCTGTTCCTATTTTCACTAGTCTCTCTTTTGCATGCTAAGTGCCCTGGTCTTCAGTCTGGATTGCCAGGGACACATGGGCATTGGGTAGAGGAAGCAGCTATCTCTCACTGCAGGCTGTATCTGTTTCTGCTACATTAATAATCATCAGGTCCCAGGACGTTTATTTCCCGGTTGTCAAAAAAAAGCCCCCATTATAATAGGCACTTTCTAGCCCAGTATGAACTTTTTATTCACGTTTTTGGGACTGCGCTTTACCCTGCTACTTCCCTGTTCAACTGAATGCCTAGCATTGTTACGACCTGTGCCCTACCCGTTTTTCCACTGCTATGACGTGCAGCCCCTTCCCCAGCCTTTACTGGGCTAGGGGTGAATGTACATCAGCATGATTTTAGGTTTAAGCCTCAGTATCTCCCCTCTATTCCTCCTCCTCAGCTGGTGTCAGTGGCAGCATTAGCAAAAAAAAATAAAAACCTTCACTGTTGTCGGTTCTACAGAGACAATTCAGGAGTTCCAAATTTTTCAGTTTTGGCGAGTTTCAACCGCTCTCCCTGCCCGATTAGTTGCAATACAGCAGTTCCCCAAGAACAACACAAGAATTAAATATATAATCAATCATTATAATAAAACTGGGGAGGTGTTATTGTTTGTCTGAACTAGCCTATTTTAACTTTCCCTCGTCAGTCAGGTATAACTTAATTCGCAGTATCCTTCCATATGCCTGTTCAGGAGCCGCCAACGTGGCCCGCATCCCGCCAGTGGTATTAATTTCCCTGTGGGTTTTTTATGCCATTTTCCAGCCGGGGAGATAGCCACTTTTCACTGATCATTTTGCCCTTTGTTCTCTCTGAACTTGTGCCATCTGTGGTGCCCTGAAGGTGGTAAGAAGGATGTTAACGTGTGCTGGGTTTCCACATCAATAAAAAGGAGTAATAAAGCAACTGTGTCGATGACACCAGTAACTTGCACATGAATTACTAACACAGGTCCAGAAAGGGGTGGATGTTGGCACCAAAGAGAGGCGAGAGTCCATAAATAGATTCCAAATACTTCACAACATTTTATTTATACCAAACCAAGGGGAAACACGGTCACGAGGGGACACTTACACTTATTTTCATCTCCTATACAAGGAGGACTCTAAATAAATGGCTGTAACAGCTCCATTTTATGAGTGGTCTACACTCTGTAATCAGAAAATCACTATATAATCCTTTCAGTACTACCCTGAGGTGCACCTCTACCTAGGACCTATTACCTGGAGTACTCCACTTTAAGGAACTCTATAGCATAGTATTGTAAAACTCTACTTCAGTCATAAGAGGCAGTTCATGCATGGATAAGCTTTCTGTATTGTCTGGAAGAAATTGGGTTGCAGGATAAAACACAATGGAAACACTTGGCTGACTGGGCTAACAACTAAGGGACTGCAGAGAGGATGTTGTACAGGCCATGAGTCTCTCAGCCACACCCCACCTCTCTAGGGTTGCCGGACTTGTTAAGAACAAAGCAATGATTCTCAGCTCAGAACCCACTGAAGGCCACCGGAATTGAAAAACACCAAACCCAGCCACAGCCATCTTCTGGACTATTGGGGTAAGATGAAGAAGAAGAAAGTGCAGACCAACCAGCCCAAAGTCCTCTTCTGGACTGCCAGGACACGACAAAGATTCTGAAGAAAGGAAGTCTGTGAATCGGAAGCACCATCAGGGTTCTGTGCACCAAGGCCAGAAGAGTCAAGGACTACGTAAAACAAGAAACAGGACGATGATGCAAAACACTGTAGCAGAAGATCTGGATAACACTTCAATTTGAACGACAAAACAAGAAAATGGGCGGTACCTTTGTACCAGGCCAGGCCGTACTTTGAGGAAACTTTGAAGAGCGGAAACAATAAACAGGACGTTGCAAACGACTGCGGCATGGTTCCCTGAAGATCTGCTGCTGGCTGCTTCGAGGATATGCTGGAGACAACTTCTGGAGTACTTTGAAGAAGATTGATCTGGATGCCAATGGTGAACAGATTCTGGAAAGCTCTGGAAGATTGCTTCAAACACCTTGCAACTTGGAAGGCTGGCAACAAAAGCAATAACTTCTGGCACATTTACTGCTTGTAGCACTAGTTGCATGCAAATTAAAGTCTCATTTCTTGTTGCAGTGGTATCTTATTCAGTCTTAATGTCCTAGCAGTTGTTACCTTGGAGATCAGGTCTGCTGCTGACCGAGGTGAACTGACCGGGGCCATCTTTGTTGATTTCTCAAAAGCCTTTGATCAGGTTGGCCACACATTACTGTGCTCCTCTCTCCTGTCACTTGGCTTCTCCTCCCCAGCTCTTTCATGGATCAATAATTACCTCACGGGCGGGCATCAGTACACCAAATTCAACAAGGTCCTGTCTGAGCCTGCCCAGGTTAACTGCGGAGTCCCCCAGGGCTCTGTCCTGGGGCCTCTCCTGTTCTCTCTCTTCATAAATGAGCTACCCTTGGCTCCGGCTCTAGGGTCCTCAGTGCTGTACACAGACGACCTAGTCATCATGGTCAAATCCCAGGACATTGCCACCATAAACACCAAACTAAACGCGGACTTCGACCACATCCAAACTTGGTTGCAGGACCATAAACTTGTTATTAACCTACAGAAGATGCAGTCCATGCTATTTGGCTCAGCAGCCAAGTTAAAAGCTGCCCAGGATTCACTACAGATCTCCGGGGCTGATGGGTCACCGCTGACTGTCGCAGGCTCGGTCAAGTACCTGGGGGTAACCCTTGACCCGCAGCTGGATATGAATCTGCACATATGAAATACATGCAAGGCCTCAAACTGCAAGCTGGGTCAGGCTTACAGAGCAAAAAGCTGTCTAACTCCAGCTGCCCATCTTGCTCTAGCCAGGGGAGTCTTCCTACCGATGCTTTGCTACGGACTAATCACCTTTGCCCACATTCCAAAAACTAGTCTAGTAAAGTGGGACTCAGTGTACAACAACATATGCCTTTTTGCGCTCTCAGCCCCCCGCCTCACTCACCACTGTGAGCTTTACACCTGGCTTGAGTGGCTCCCACCAGAAATTCACCTCTCTTATGTCGTGGGCAACTTCATTGACAATATTGTCAGAACTGCCACCCCTCAAAACCTTGTTGAGACCCTTGTTCTTGCTACACCCTCCTACAACCTGCGATCCAGCGGCTCCCATGCCCTCCTGGTTCCTAAAACCCACACACAAATGGGTGACCGAGCCTTCGCTGCGTATGCGCTCAGGGTTTGGAACTCTCTTCCAACTAGCACTCGCTCCTCTCCCTTGCACCAGAGCTTTAAAGCCTCCCTCTGGGATTTTCTCAAAATGGCTGCTACCTGTCTCTGCACTAGACAAACCCTCTCAGCCTGAGATGCCCCAACTAACTGAGATGCTACCTAAACATTACGACTTGGGCAGAGCACAACTGTGCTCATACTCCTCCTGTTCTCACAGCATATATAATAAACATTTGTCAATGCCGAATGTTTGCTTGCTGGCATTGGCATTGGTAGTGTAGAAGTTACAGAGCTGCATAATAGGAATGGCAGCGAAGTATTGAACTGAAGCCAACCCCACCACCACCTGCAGAGTGACAGGCATTGGGGTGTGCCTTTGGGTCGTCAGGCATAACAACCACGCCATTTCACCACACCCTACCCTGCAGACACTGACAAATGTCACGGTGTGCCTTGGGGTCTATGGCCCTTATGCGCACCCCATTCCATCAGGAAATATGGTGAGATGGGTGCAGTATAGGAGAATGGGTTGAAGTTTGGGCCCGAAGAGTCCAAGGCATACCTTGATGCCTCTCACTGGCTGCAGGGTGTGGGTGGGGGTGGAATGGTATGAGCATGACAGGCAAGAATCCCAAGTCACACCCCTGATGCCTGTCATTCTCTACAGGGTGGGGCGTTATGGTCGGAAACCCTAACACCTCAGGCATTTGTTGGTATTTTCACTCCAAATTTTCAGCATGTTTTTTTGTGACCCCCACCATGAACAGTGGCAATATCAGTTTGTGAGCTGAAAACTGCTTTTGCACAGCGACTATGGCATTTGGCACCACAGGTGCAAAAACACATTCCGAACAGGATGTGAAAAATGACAGCGGTACTGTTCATGGGGAGCTGTAAAAAATGGCAATGTTGAAAATCTGCTGTGAAAATCTTTAAAAAACTGGTGAAGTCACAAGCATGCGTAGAAACTGTGCAACGCACACCCATAATGTAACTAGTTTGGGGATTTTTTTACAGCAGATTGTTAACACAGGCATTTTGGGACCTCCGATCATGAACAGTGTCAGTGTGATTTTCTTTATCTGTCCCGAACAATGATTTCCCACAGCGACCACGCATTTCTGTGCTGAAAGTGTGAAAACACATTTCGCCATGTGGAAAATGACAGCTGTACTGTTCATAAGGAGGTGTGGAAAAATGCCACTGGTGAAAATCTGACTGAAAATATTACAAATTCATGAACTTATGAGGGGCTATGGAAACTGTGCAATGCTCACTCATAACACAGTCATTTTATGGAGTTTTGTCACCAAATTTTTAACATAGCCATTTTAAGACCTCTGCTCCTGACCAGTGTCACTGTGATTTTCTTAATCTGTCCCAAACATTGTTTTCGCACACTGACTGTACCATTGTGCGCTACATGTGCGGAAACACATTTTGGTCAAGATGTGAAAAATGGTAGTTGTACTGCCCATAAAGAAGTGTGGTAAAATGGCACTGTTGAAAATCTGGTGTGCAAATATTACAAATTCGCAAACTTGCCAGCGTGCGTAGGAACTGCACAACGTGCGCTCCTAAAACAGTAATTTTTGGGAATTTATTCACCAAATTTTCAACATAGCCATTTTAACACCTCTGCTCATGACCAGTGTCACTGTGATTTTCTTAACGCGTCCCATACATTGATTTCGCACAATGACTGCGCCATTGTGCGCTACATGGGCAGAAACATGTTGTGGGTGAGATGTGAAAAGTGACAACAGTACTGCTCATGAGGAGGTGTGGTAAAATGGCAATGTTGAAAATCTGGAGTGAAAATATTGAAAATGTGCGAACTTACGAGCGTGCGTGGTAACTCTATAACACACGCTCGTAAAAACAGTCATTTTTAGGAATTTTTTTCACCAAATTTTCAACATAGCCATTTTAAGACCTCTGCTCATGAACAGTGTCACTGTGATTTTCTTAATTTGTCCCGTACATTGATTTCGCACACCAACTGAGCCATTGTGCACTACATGGGCGGAAACACATTTTGGGTGAGATGTGAAAAATGACAGCTGTACTGCTCATAAGGAGGTGTGGTAAAATGGCAATGTTGAAAATCTGGAGTGAAAATATTGAAATTTCGCGAACTTACGAGCGTGCGTAGGAACTGCGCAATGCACGCTTGTAAAACAGTCTTTTTTAGGAATTTTTCCACCAAATTTTCAAAATAGGCTTTTTGAGAGCCCATCTTATGAACACTGGCAGTGTCATTTCGTTAATCATCCCAGAAAGGTGATTTTGTGCAGTGGCTGCGAAATCACCCTTCATGCCCGAGTAATGCCATGACAGTAACAGCACTCATGAGAAGGGGTCCCAAAAACCCCATGTTGAAAATTTGGGCCCAAAATTCCCAAAAATGGCTGAGATATGCAACAAAGTTGAAAAAACCCTATCTATCCCATTATACAGCTTACCGGGATTTCCTCAGTTCGTGTCGGCTTTGAAGAGTGCAGACGCATTCCCGGTCCACTAAGATCGTCGGCCGAGTCCGGAGGTAAGCATGGTGGGGGTGGGGAGGCAGGGTGCGCAGTGGGTGGGTGTGGGTTGTGGGAGGGGCAGGGAGAAGCACCGAGGACAGTTTTGTATTTACAGTTTTTTTTTCTAAGACTACAAGGGACGAAGACTACGAGATGTTTGCCATGATGGGGTGAGCTCTCAGCATGGCACCTGGATCTTTAGGGGCGTGCAGCCGCAGGGATTGGGCACCTCGGGCATAAAATTTTGCCACGCTGGGGTGGGCTCCCAGTGTGGTACCTGGATGCTTTGGGGGGAGCATGTAGCCAACGGGGGATTGGGCACCCCTGTTGGCTATACAGTATGTGCGTGGGAGGAGGCAGGGCATCAGCACGCAATATGCGTGTGTGCGTGTTGAGGGGGGGAGCTCTGCTCACTGAAGCGGAGCTCTCCCTTTCAACTGTATGCCATTGCATTTTCAGCTGTCATAGACAGCTGGAGCAGTGATTGGCGCACTGCGACCGTGCCTGCAAACACACTGACTGAATTGGAAGAGGCTGACACACCTCTGGAAAACTCGGATGATGGCACTATGTTTCTTGCACATGCATGCAAGCAAACATAAAAATGGACCATTTAGGCCCACCGGCAAAACAGGGTGAGCACTATAACTGTGCACTCCTTTCTCTCGCACTGGGCCCACTCTATCCCAACTGTGACTCCTCCTTATTCTAACTGCTAGCCTTACAGCTTGCTGCCTGGAGCGATGAACTCACACTGCACTTCTTCCTGCTGACTGCAATGTTTAATACTGTATTGTAATACCTGTTTTTGGTATTGTTGTCTTACAATGTCCCTGTGTTCTGGTCACTTTATATTAACTCTTCACTACTATTTGCCTGATGAAATCTGATGCTTGTAAAGTCCCTGTTGTGCTAATTCTACGTAATGTAATCCTCCACTTGTATTTGCCTGATGTTCATGTATGTACCTTTTAATGTACCTTGTAATCTCCCGGGTCGTACCTGAAAATAGGCACTTGCCTGTCTAGTGTGCTTACCCGGTTAACAAAAGCAAATAAATAAATAAAAAATAAATCACAGTAAATATACAGGCAATTCACTTTTCTGATAGAACCTTAGCACTGGTGGACCTAACTAACAGGGTCCCTCTGACTAAATTGGGTTCTTCCTGTTACTGTGACTCTGTATGGCTAGCTAGACTCCTTAAACATCCAGGGTCACTAATGCTGCTGGACCCCCTATAACACCTGGGGAATCTAAATGGCTAGCAGTGGGACTAACTTGCCCCTTAAAATTGGAGAGCACATGGCGGTGGGCCTAACTTGCCCCTTTTAAGAACTGGTGGGCCTGACTTGCCCCTTTGAGAACTGGTGGGCTACCCTTGCCCCTTCAAGAACTAGTGGGCCTGACTTGCCCCTTTACACAGTGGTGGGTCTAACTTGCCTCTTTATGAACTGGTGGGCCTGACTTGCCCCTTTACGCAGTGGTGGGCCTAACTTGCCCCTTTAAGAACTGGTGGGCCTAGTGGTTCATAAACTGCCCTTGCCCTTTTAAATACACATGTGGGCCTGTATTGCCCCTTTAAGAACTGGGCCTGGCCTTGTCTGCCCCCCCCTTTTGATTTTATCTGGTGCACCCCTTTTAAATCACTGGGCCACCCTGTAGCTGTGCCCCTTTTAAATCATGGGCCTACTCGACTGTGTCCTTTTCAAAAGCACTGGGGCCCCTTTCTGGTCATTGGGCTTTTCCTGGGTGAGCCCCTTCGAACACTCTGGGCTTCTTGTTCAATTCTAGGCTGGCTTGGGCTACATTGACACTCTGCACTGCCCAGCAACACCTCTTTCATAAATATCCATGCCCCACTGAGTCTTTTCCTTTGCTGTCCCCTCCCCTGTGGGCGTTGCTATGCCCCGAAGGCTTAAATTATTCAAATGAGGAGCCCTGGTCAGCCCCCTCATGGCGCTTGGCCGTTTTCTCTTGCGCCTAGCGCAAACTGTTAAAACACTCAAATACACTTATTTAAGTACAGTTACAGTTACTTCTTTCTTTTTATACAAAAACAATACAAAAGTAATAACTAAATCAGATTACATTTATTTGAAAGTAATAGGTTAGTTACTAGTTACTTCAAATAAATGTAATCAGCTGATTCATATTACTTTTATGAAAAGTAACTGGAACTGTAAGGTGTATTACATTTTCTAGTACTTCTCCATCCTTGCTAGTAACTGCACAAAGCTTCTTGGAACAAGTTTCCAAAAGTAATAAAAAGTAATAGAAAAAGTAACTTACCCGGCACTGGTCCAACCCCATACAGAGGTGTTCCTCAATAGGTGCCATAATGCAGAGGCTGGTCAATACAGAAAACACAATCCCAATCACATATTGACATTAAGTGACCTACAGACAATAGACAAGCAGATTGGTTTAAAGGTACAACAGGCAAGTCCCCCCTCCTTAGTAAACAGGCAGAGGATCAGATGATCTAACCTTGCCTATAGGGTGGCAGTCGCCTTGACAATCAAGGACCAGCGCCATAATAAAGCAGATGATGAGTGAAGTTTGCAGCTATGCAGGTTGTAAGGGGGGAAACATTTTGGTCTTGAGGTGATCACAATATCTACTAATGTGTCTTGTTGTGTTACAGATTGGTCATAAGTAACAGGAGGGACAGTGGCTAATATTGAACACCCCATGTTGGAACAGCTGGTCAGGTGACTGAGGCTTGGCATAAGGTACTACCAGAAAAACCTTCACAGATGATGGGGAGAAGCAGGCATCAGGCTGCAGCAGACCCAGGACAGGACATGTTTAATGACACTATTCAGATAACTCAGTTGATTTGGGTATGGGGTATTCACACTGGGGCATTTTGGTGAAAATGTGTAACTGTGTTGTGCATTCTTGTGGTCGACAATTTGGGCCAGTAAGAAAATATGGAGGTGAAAAGTGATGTGAAGGGGTGGCCTGGTGAGTGCGCATTCCATAACTGGTCATTAGTGCAGTGGAATGCGTGCCGGAGGACTGCAGGGGGTGATGGCTGGGCAGATGAGGTCCAGTGAGGGCAGTGCTGCACAGCTGTGGCCTAACAAGTCCAAATCCATCAGGTCAAGCCTGTCAAGGGGCAGGCCGGCCCAGTGGGGGTCTGCCGGGCTACCTTGGCCTAAGACAGGCTGGGGTATATACACAGATTCCTGTGTATATGTACGGGTTTTGTTGGATTGGCTCAAATTTGTCTGCTGCCTCAGTGGGAATACCCTATGGTGGGTCCGCTCTGACCACCGGCTGCCTCTTCGATGTACTGCCCGCAGACCACCAGACCAAAGCTTCACCCCTGACAAGGGTGCCTCTGCTGCTGCAAGCAGCCCGGTGGGTCCCCTTTGACCACCGGCTGCCTCCTCACTGTACTGCCCGCAGACCACCAGACCGAAGGTACGCTGCTGAAACTTCTGGCATCTCCACGCCGACTGGCCGGAACCATCGGCTCTACCTGCTGATTGGCTGCTCCTGTTTTTGAATTCTTTGCTACTCCTATTCCTTTTGGACTTTAAGTTCATTTTATTTACTGATTCTGGTACCGTTTGTTTCTCCAGATTGTCCTGTGAATGCTAACTTAAATGTGAATCTAAGCCTGTTTACAGCAATTTTGCACTCAAGGGTTGTTTGAAGTGCAGGATCCATTAGAGTGCAGGTTTTCAGGTTTTAAAGTATTACAGCTCTCTTTGTTTTAAGGTCCAGTGGTATTTTACCCTGGATCAGAAACTAAGCTTAAAGTGATGCAGTGTTTTGTGAACATTTCTCTGTGTAGACCAGATTTCATTTGTGTCACAGTTGTAGCTATGCCCTGCAAATAACACCATTTTTGTTTCACTTTCTATCCTTCCTGCTTACATTTTTCACCCCCCTCCAGCCTTTATTAAATACCCTTCCTCCCACAGCGGCAACACCCTTAGGCAATCTTCATCCTCTCCCTCTCACTAATATTGAAACTCCCCTTAATGATACAGAATGCAGTTATAGGGCCCAACACTTGTCGGTGTTAATCGTAACTCTCTAAGTCTCATTTATTGTGTTGCATCCCCTGCCCCTGAACTAAGTTCTTATTATAGTATTTGAGTGCTATTTCCGCCATATGTATTAGTCTTCCGATCTGCCTAATTCTAAACCTAACCCTTGACAACAAGCAACATGAGCTGCACTACTCTCCTACTCATTGCTATCACATTTGGGTCAGTGGTCCTAGGCGCCCTTCAGGTCACCTGTCCCTCTTCAGTCTGCCCAGAACACTGCCTCAGAATGGGCTGCTGGCTAACAGTACCAGGAGCAACCTCCACAGAGGGGTCATACCAGCAGTCCTACTACAATGGGACCACAACAGGGGAGAATGCATCTGACACTCACCACAGCTCTGCCAGTCTACCACCCCTCACACACACCCCTCAGAAAGTGGAGAAGCCTCTCCAAGGTAAAATAAGGAAATGCAAGTCACGAATCTCTATAACCCTCTGCATCACAATGAGGAAACTTTTCCTAATGCTTCTCCTGTTATCTGGGAATGTGCACCCAAATCCTGGCCCTCCGCTACCACCCAGCTCTGTGAGTATCAAGACAAAGGGCCTGACAATAGCTGCAATGAATATTTGCAGCCTAACAGCAAAGTTTACACAATTACAGGCCTGGATGGCCCAGCACAAACCAGGCATAGCATGCCTAACTGAGACTTGGTTGACAGGCAATATAAAAAATAGTGAAATAGCGCTACCTGGATACCAGGTATTCAGGAGCAACAGGCATAGCAGGAAGGGTGGGGGCTATCTTATCTACACAAAAGACTCCCTCCATGGCTCCATTCTCCCTGTCTCCAGGATGGCTGCAGACCACAAGCTCCTTGTTGTGAAATTTATAAGTTGGACAGCTGGGTAAGACACTGACCATTGCATCAGCTTACCTGCCCCCCCAAAAATCATAGGATGGTGTGCCCAAGGTCCTGGATGCAGTGGACTCTCTACCCAAGGCTAGTGATTTACTTATCACAGGGGATTTCAATATAAACTGGGAAAGCGACATCTCCACACCACTCAAGGATATTGTGGCAAGTGCATACATGACACAACTAGTCACGGAACCAACCAGAACAGAAGGAAAGACAAGACAGGCAAGAGCTTGCTTATTGACTGGATCCTCACAAACTCCCCATCACAAATATCTGAGGTCCACTGCTACCAGATATGCTGAGCAACCACTCCCCTGTCACCCTCAGATGATCAAATAAGTTCAAAAACACCATCCAAATTTCAAGTAAAAAGACCAAACTGTTTTCGAGATATTTAATTTTAAACATTGTTAAAATTGGCCTATACGTTGCATTCAAATCTGGCCATCTAGTCCCTCCCTTGCGATCAAAGATCGTGATCAAAGAATCTCATGGTCAAAGAATTTGTAGGCTCACGATCAAAGAATTTTCAGGCTCACGATCAAAGAATAAAAAATAGTGTAATTCAAATTTTACACATAAATACGTGAAACCACCAGCATGGTTCGATAAAACGAAGCTCCTGAGCAAAACCCATCCTAGTTTGTGTTTCTAGGTTACCCCTGGGCTGAGAAATTAAATTGTTTAATCTGGCCCTCTGGTCTGCACCTCACGATCAAAGATCGCGATCAAAGAATCTTATGATCAAAGAATTTGCAGGCTCACGATCAAAGATCGTTAGCGAACCACAATCAAAGAATAAAAAAGTGTAAAACTCTATTTTTTTACCATTTTGAAGAAACCCACAGACATGGCTCGATAGAGGGAAGAGCCCTGAGTAAAACCCACCATAGTTTTACTTCAGAAGTCCCCCTGAGCCAAGAAATTTGAATTTTTCCAGCCAGAAAGTGAAAGCAAGATGGCGGCAGTCACGATCAAAGAATTTCTCGGGGTCAAAGATTCTTTGATTGCGAGTCTGCAAATTCTTTGATCATGAGGGGGAACCAGATGGCCAAAACCCCATTCTTTGTTTGCAAAATAACCACATAAATTTTCCCATTGACTTATAATGGGAACTTAAAAGTTTAATAACATTTGAATAGCTTAATATGTTTTCACCAAATGAAAAGCGGCATGTTCCTTGACCCATGCTCTTTCAGATGAGCCAAGTCACAGAGTGGCATGCCACACAACGGCCACACAGCGCCACAGACAAAATAAAAAAAAACTGCTCACATAACTGGAGAAAAGTGCATTTTTCAGCGTTTTGGTGCACAAAAACTGTAAGTCTGACCAAAACAATTGACAGATCAAGAGATCTACCATGCCCCACTGTGCGTACCAAATGTCATGCAAATCCAGTGACCGGGTCCAAAGTTATTAATGCGCACAATTTCGAGTTTAACATAGAAGTGCCTTTATAACCCTAAAGATAGGGGCACGACCGTGCCCTATAATAAATTGATATGAACATTTATGGTCAACTCAGGTTCTGTGGAAAACCATGATGGTGCCAGGTACATTAACTTACCAAGGGTAGTATTAGTATACACACAGAGGGCATCTTTCCTGTGGAGGTCAGTGCAGCAGACAGTGGGCAACCAACAGCATTATCACATCATCATGAACGGTTAACTCAATGGTCGGGTTATCCTTCTAGCACATCATTTGGCAAGACACTGTGCATCAGCCCACTCAGATCAAGAAGCATTACATGAAATTCCAACAGCAGCAGCAGGGAACATACTGTAGTTATATTGGAGTGTGCATGGATGACTGAATGCGGCATGAATTAATGGAGTTTTTTCTTTCCATTTTATGCTCTCATTTCTCTTCATCTGGAGTCAGACATTTTCTGGAGTCAAGACAGTAGCTTTCTGGGGGATGCACATTAATTCTGGTGAGTGTGTGTGAACACTGCGCATGATAACTGAGTGTGCCATTATTTCTGGGAGACTGCATTTCTTGTTATGCTCTCATTTCACTTCATCTGGACTGGGGAATTTTCTGGAGGCAAGACAGTAGCTTTCTTTATTTTATTTATTTATTTAGTTTTTGTTAACCGGGTAGGTGCACTAGCCATAAAATGACTATTTTCAGGCACGACCCGAGAGAGTACAACAAAAAGAGAACAGTTGAACAACAGCAACATGGGTACAATAATACAAATAGAGGAACAGTACAGCAGTGCTACAAAAATACAATGAGTAGAAACAACAAAAATAATGGCAGTAAGATATATAATAAGTGCAGACACCATGGACCCAACCTGTGGAGTGAAAGGGTTAATAAGATAGTAAAGTTATATAGAGAGAAATGTGAGGAATGTTCAAACATAACAAGAAAGACTGACAGAAGGAAGGTCAGGGGCGGTAACTGGCAAAACAACAGTGGATGGTCAGCAACAAGGTTCGAGAAGGAAGAGAGCTAGTAGTCAAGAAGTTATTTACAAAGAGAAGGAAATATATGTGGATGGGAAGAGGAGACAGTCTTCGAGCTGGATTAGAGCAGGGCTGACATTACTGATAAGCCTCAGGAGCTTCAGGTTGGGTCAATGCATGTACAAGCATCAGCTAAGGATAGATAACGACGATATTAACTTTTAAATCCAAAGTGAGACTGAGACAGCCGGAGGTTGAGTGGAAGAGCATTCCATAGCCTGGGAGCATAGAATTGGAAGGCCCCTGTGCCTTTAGTCATCCGACATCTCGGAACATAGAGCAAGGATTTGTCAGCTGATTGCAGGCCATAGGAGGATGGTTGAGGGACCAGCAATGCAGCCAGCTGGGATGGTTTTTTTTCCTGGATGATCGAGTCCATTAGTGTTCCAAGGTAGTATTGTCTACTGGCAGAGGGTGAGAGCCAATTCAGATCCTTATAAAGAAGGCACTGATGTTTGAGTCGAGGCGACAAAGAGACAAATCAGCATATATTGTTATAAGTTACGTCCCATTTTAGTAGGGAGGTTTTATGGGCAGAGGTAAGAATAGAGGCACCATAAGTAAGGGCTGGGAGCAGAATACCTTGGGCAATTGCTAATTTGGTTGAGGGTGTAAGGATGTAGCTCGTTTTGTAAGCTACTCCTAGTTTTGAGTTTACAGCTTTGCACGAGGACTGAATGTGAAGATTAAAATCCAGGGACTGGTCCAGCAGGATCCCAAGGTACTTGAAGGAAGTAACATTTTCAAGTGGAAATCCTCCTGGGTGAAGAACCTCCAGCAAACTAGAACAGGCCTTAATCTTCGGTGCGGAACCTAGGAGCATGGCTTTCGTTTTCTTTTCATTTAGTACAAGCTCACAGTCTAGTAGCCAGTCTAAGACCTTATTGAAGTCTGAAGTAAGTGATGTTTTTATGCAGGCAATACTAGAAGAACTAGTATAGATGATCAGGTCATCAGCACAGAGAATAGCTGAGCAGGATTCCAGGACCTCAGCTGCATTGTTGATCAAAATTGAAAACTGAAGGGGCCCAAGGATAGAGCCATGGGGGACCCGAAGGTTGATAGTAAACATGTTGGACAGGGAGGAGTTAAATTTGGCAGCTTGCGACCTGTTTGACAGGTAGCTACAGAACCAGTCCACAACAGGGGTAGAGAAATGGAATTTATGGAGAGTGGAGAGAAGCAGGGGATGGTCTACAAGGTCGAAAGCCTTAGTGAGGTCAATGAAGATGGCACCTGCGAGTTTTCCAGAATCCATGTTGGACAGAATATCAGTAGTTAGTTGAAGAAGAGCCAATGTGGTGCTATGATCTTTTCTGAAATGATGCTGGGTGTCTGAGAGGAGATTGTAGCATGTAAGGTAGTCAATGGTCTGTGATGCAACTATTTTCTCTAGGATCTTGCTAAGGACAGAGAGAATTGCTATTGGTCTGTAATTGGCCATGTCCTTTGGGTCACCTTTTTTAAAGACAGGCGTTACTCTTGAAGATTTCCATAGGTCCAGCACAGTGCTATGGATAAGGGATAAAGTGTAGATTCTGGCAATCAGAGAGGCAATTAGTGGAGCAGCCAGCTTAAGAAGACGAGGTTCCAATGAGTCAGAACCAGAGCTGGTATTGGCAGATATGGATCTCAGTAATTTCAGAATTTCTGCTCTTGATATAGCCTTGAAATAGAATGGTGGCGCTGGAGGAGCATCATACGATAGGGCAGTATGGTTGTCTGATGGTAGCGTGGTAGGTAGATTGAAGTGCGATCCACTAGGTTGTAAAGCTGAGGTATAGTGTGACAGATCAGAGAAACGATTGTTTAAACTGTTTGAGATGGTCCTAGGGCCATTACAATGTGCCCCATTTATGATCATTTCATGAGGAGTGACCGACTTCGAGGTACCCAGAAGTGTTTTGACATGGGCCCAGAATTTCCTTGGGTCGCAGGCTAAGCTTTGTAGAAGGTCCTTGCAGTATTTGCTTTTAGCAGCTCTAACTTGTCTCTTACATCTGTTCTTTAGTTCACGATAGACAATAAGACCTGACTGTAGGCCAGTTTGTTTGTAGCGAATCCAGAGCTTGTCCCTCTGGCGCAGATTAGCAAGGAGGTCTTTATGCAGCCACCTTGTCTGTTTTCCTCTGACCCTCTTAGTAGTCTTGGGGGCATGTTTATATTGAATGGTAAGAAATTCATTTATGAATATCTGTAGAGCAACCTCCACATCCTTTGTTTGATAGATACCTGTCCAGTCAATATTGGAGACATCATAGAGAAATGCATCCTGGTCAATATGAGCTAGATTTATAAACGTGATTAGTCTTGATGGAGGAGATGGAGGTGCAACCATAGATAGGATTCAAAAAGTGGGTGAGTGGTCTGTTAGTGCATCTGCAAGGATTCCTGCTTTCGACACATGTTCCATATGGTTAACCATCACCCAGTCTAGGAGTGTACCCATTTGATGGGATGACGTGGCTCTAGTTGGTTCAGAGATCAGCTGGTGAAAATTATAACTAAGCGTGAGTGATTGCAAGGATATTTGAGCTGACCCTAACCATTTGAGGTTAAGATCACCTAGGATGACAGCCTCATTATGATTTACAGTCTGGGAGGTGATGTCAAGGAGTTCTTGAAGACCTACTATTCCCCCAGCAAGGGGATTATAGGCACAGATAATATGAAGCTTCTTTTCCCCCAATACAGTAGTTGCCTATATGAATTCTCACACTGCGGGAGAGGCAGATGCCGGGACAATAGAGATGTTGAGGTGGTTTTTGAAGAATAGGGCAACTCCACCTCCATGCTTGGATGAGGATCTATCCAGCCGGAACAGGGAATAGTTAGGCAAGGAGCATAAGTCATCAGGTATACCGGGTTTTAGCCAAGTTTCTGTGAGACAGAGTACATCAGGACTGTAGAGTTTCACCCAGGCCTCGAGTTCCACATGGTGACAGGTAAGACTTCTGATATTGATATGGGCAATTAATAATCCTTTCTTGGATGCGGTATGCACACATTAATTCTGGTGACTGTGTGTGAACACTGCACACATGACTGAGTGCGCCATTAATTCTGGGAGACTTTGCATTTTTTGTTATGCTCTCATTTCACTTTTTCTGGACTGGGGAATTTTCAGGAGACAAGGCAGTAGCTTTCTGGGAGATACACATTAATTCTGTTGACTGTGTGTGAACACTGCACGCAACACTGACTGCACCATAACACAAAAAACTCTTGACTTTCAACAAACTGTACCCAAAAGACATGAAATATTGCTGAGCACCCAAAATATTTCATGGTGTACAGATGTTATAAAGTCAGAAAATACATAACAGGTCCAGTTCACTGCCACCACACTGTGCTACCACATTTCTTCTTTGCATTTTTTGTTCTGGACTAAGTGATGTCTTTTTAGTTTACACTGTAAGTGGCAGTTTTGCAGCAAGTTGCTGTACACCATAACATGACACGGCACCAGTGGTAGCACAGGATGTGGTGGTGGTTCACTAGGTGCTGCAGCAGCTGCACCAACTCCTCCTGCTTCTGGGGGGGGGAGTTTTGCTCCAGTCCTTCGTGAACCAGCCACACTCCCATTTATGTGAACTCCTCCCTGGTCACACTGCGGAACTGCCCCCGCCCAAGACATTCCCTGTTCCATCTAGACTGCCCTTCCTCGGTCCGACTGTCACACACAAGACACATACAACACAGGCACACACACAGACAGACACACACAAACAACTAATAAAACTAAGAAAAAAAGAAATTCACAGAACAAATTAAGTAACAAAAAGGTCTACAATAAAACATGAATGGATATAGCTTTTAAAAAAGCTTTTGAAACTGCCTCACCTCCCAGATATCTCTCTTTCTCCAACTGCTCTGACTGCCTCCTCTCTCTCCCTCTACACAGGAGAAAGTGAAAATATCTCCTAGAGCATGAGTCACTTCCTTCCTACCTGACTAAAGCATGTGACTTACAGTACTGTAAGCCATGTGATGTGTGGGGGCTGCCAATAGGCTCGTCACTCTGCCTTACTTCGCGTTAAGGCAGGATGACAACTCGAAGTAATAATTACAAAGCGAAGTGAGCATATCACAGTGGTCACTTCGCATTGCGGTGCACCAACCCGAAGTGCCCACTTTGCAGGAGGAATTTAAATTTGCTGCATCTCTACTACTAAGCTGGTCAGTTTCCTAATCAGCATCCTGTGTGGTAAAGTGTCAGAGGCCTTGCTGAAGTCAAAATAGGCTACATCCATTGCCTTCCTCTGGCTAATTTCCTTGGACACCCAGTTAAAAAAATCTATCATATTTGTTTGGCATGACCGTCCCCCTGTGAATCCATTCTGACTGAGCCTTCAGCCTTTTGGATTTCAGATGTTCAACCAGCCTTTCTTTCAGTAGGATTTTCATTAATTTCACCAACACTGAAGTTAGACTGACTGATCTGTAATTGTTAGCTTCTTCCATGCGACTGCTCATATGTGGGGGGTTCACATCATCCCTTCTCTAGTCCACTAGAACCAAATCTGCTTTTAGTGAGCTGTGGAACAAGGCTGCCAATGGGGGCAGCAAGCACTTCTGTGAGCTCTTTCAGTACCCTGGGGTGTATCCTGTCTAGTCCCATAGCCTTGTCCACCTTCAGGGTTGCAAGTTGTTACAGTACCCTTTCCTCTGAAAACAGACTTGTGTGTTCACCTCCCCCAATCCCCTATTGTCACTTCTCCCTGGTAGTCCATCTCCTTCTCCCTGTACTGTGAAGACTGAGCAGAAGTACCTGTTTAAAATGTCTGCTGTTTCTTGGCCCCCTTCTGCAGTATCACCCTTCCACCCCTCTAATCCACACTATCTCTCCCCTTGCTTTTCTTTTTTCACTTACTCCCTGCCAAGCCTTGATCTTCCAAAACATCCAGAAATCATAGGGGGCTTACATGGACAGCTATGCTAGAGACCAGCTTACTCCATGCCAAGCCTTGCTCTTCTGGCACTCATCTAGAAATTAAAAGGACCTGCATGACTAGTTGTTCTAGGGGCCAACTTAAGCCACGTAAAGCCTTTCTCTTCATGTACTCGGGTAGGAATCATAAAGACGTGCAAAACTAGCTGATAAAGAGGCTAGCAGAGATTGCGCATCATGCTGCAGTTTCCATTAAACTGGAAAGTAAGACTTTTGCATGGCCTGCTGACCAAAGTCCAGCCTTTTACTACTGAGCCTTAACTCTGCTGTTTCAAAGAACTGTTTGTATTATTATTGGTCCTTGTATAAACATGTGAACAAAATACAGTAGGCGATTTGATACTTTTTGGGACCAACAAGACATTTTCCATGCACAAGCATTCAGGCTTATACAAAACCCTGCTTCAGTGAAAAATGTCATTTCAAAAGCCTGATTACCGAAAATGTCTTGTTAGTTTAACAAAAGGTATCAACGCACCTATTTTGCTCATCTGCTGTTTCAACAAATGCCAAAATGAAGGAACCTTTATAATAGCTGTTACAAAGAGTACATTTTCCAGACTCTTGGATAACAAGCCCCCTTTTAAATGATTCTGATATGAACCCTAAGTGTATGAGGCTCCTTTTAATGATGAGGAGCGGGAGAGGAGAGGGGAGGAGGAGAGAGAGGAGGGAGGAGAGGAGGGAGGGAGGGAGGAGGAGGGAGGGAGGGGAGGAGAGAGGAGGGGAGAGGAGAGGGAGGGGAGGAGAGGAGAGAGGGAGAGGGGAGGAGAGGGAGGGAGGGAGGAGGGAGGAGAGGAGGGAGGGGAGGGAGGGAGGAGAGGGAGGAGGGAGGAGGAGGGAGGAGAGGAGAGGAGCGGGAGAGGAGAGGGAGGGAGGAGAGGAGAGGGAGAGGGAGGAGAGGGAGGGGAGGGAGGGAGGGAGGGAGGGAGGGAGGAGAGGGGAAAGGCAAACATTCTTAACAGATATTGCTGCTCAGTTTTCACAGTGGAGGACTAGGGACCAATGACTGACTCTGCCATCCTTACAAAGGAGAAGAGGAAGGGGTCCCATGTAGATCCCATTCCAGTGAAAATGGGTACTATAGGGCTTAAGCACACTTAAGGTGCATAAGTACATGGACCCAGACTGAATATATCTTTGTATGTTTAAGGAGATGGCACAGGTGCTAACTGAGCCACTACCTGAGCTATCCAGGAGCTCACTGGTGACAGGGATAGTACACAGTGACTGGAGGATGGTGAATATAGTTCTCCTACACAAAGGTGGGAGTATGGATGATCCAGGGAACTACAGACCTGTCAGACCATTGTTTGTTATGGGTAAGCAGTTAGAAACCATAATACGTGTAAGGAAAATAACTTTTCTGGAAGTGACTGGACTGCAGGACAAGAAACGACATAGATTCACGGGAGAGAGGACATGTCAGACGACTAGATCAATTTCTTTGATTAGGTGACTGTGACAAACAAGTTTCTCATATACTCAGCCTGCCAGTGTTATCAGCATGCTCAGACCCTTCAGAAGCCTGCATGGGGTACTCAGTAGCTGCCACCATTCAGAATAGGCACTCTTAGTGTATCTCTAGGTCTGAATCCCACCAAAGCCACTACTCACAGTTCTCCTTTCTCAAGGGCAGCTGATCCACCACTTTCTGTCACAGCTGAACACTCCTTACTGTAGAAACAGAATATTGTAATGGTAGCCTTCTCTTCAGAGGCAGAAACACAGTTTTTGTCAGTTATAAATCAGTTAACTGTCCCTCAAAGGAGTCAGTCACTGAAACATGAAGCATATAAAACATTTATATTTCAATACTTCCAGATAATTACTCAGATAATACAGGATACTACTCAAAGGCTATGGGGAACAATAATTCTATAGAAATAAAAAGACAATGGTTTTGCACACAGCAGAAAGAAACAGAACTAAATCTTACTACACTTTCTAATTTTCCCAATTAAGTACAGAGGCTTGCTCACACAGACAGGACACTTTGGTGAATTAGGGCAGACTTGAACCTTAGATATCAGCTATTTGAAATCCCAAAGCTGACTGACTTGCTGTCTCCAAACTTGGGTTAATAAGGTTTCCCAAAAGCCAGCCTCCCCCCACCCCCACCTTCAGCACACATGCCCTGTGACATCACTCCCAGGTAAATTCTTTGTGTCTTGAAAGCTGGGTTCACTTGAAAAAATGGTCTGATCTGGATATTAGACTTTGTATATACAAATTCATTTGCTTTTTGTCCCAAGTCCTGTCTAGCCCAGCAGGAATGTTTGGTTTAGCGAGCAGCTTCCTAACAAGAAAAGACACTTTCTGAGTTCTCCCATAAATTGACCAAGGGTCCTGCCCATGATACAGGACAGCACAGATAGTAATTACTCTCAGAGCAGCTGGTCTGTCCTTGATACCATTCTTGACTTTCCCCAGGAATGCCAGTTTTATCCCCTGATCTGCTAAATTCTAACTGATACCTTTGCAGGAAAAATTGAGTACAATAAAAAACAAGCATTTGTCAATGCCGAATGTTGATTGCGTTGGTCTGTTGAGCTGGCTCAGTGGCCCTGTGTCACTCATTCATTCTGTTTCTCCCGGTGCTGCAGGCTGCACCTTTGTATGGGGCTCCTGGCTGTGTTGGCACATTTTTTCTGCCCACAAAGAAATCTGCAGCCGTCTTGACAGAGCTGTGCTGAGGTGGGTCACTCGCCCTCTCTCAGTCGCTTATTCTGTTTCTGCTGGCACTGCAGGCTGCCCTTTTGTACTGAGCTCCCACCTCTGTTGGCGGCTTTTTCTGCCCACAAAGAAATGTGCAGCAGTCCTGACACAGGTCCATTGAGCTACCTCACTCCCCCTCTCTCGCTCGTTCTGTTTCTGCTGGCACTGCAGGCTGGCCTTTTGTACAGGGCTCCTGCCTGCATTGTCGCCTTTTTCTGCACACAAAGCAATCTGCAGCAGTCATGATAGAGGTCTGTTGAGGTCACTCTCTCCCCCTTTCTCACTCACTCATTGTGTTTGTCCCGGTGCTGCTGACTGCCCTTTTGTACTGGACTTCTGCCTGCGTTGGCACCTTTTTCTGGCCACAAAGAAATCTGCAGCTGTCCCAACACAGCTCCGTTGAGGTCACTCTCTCCCCCCCCCCGTCTCACTCTCTCTTACTGTTTCTCCTGGTGTTGCAGGCTGCTCTTTTGTACTGGGCTTCTGCCTGCATTGGCAGGTTTTGCTACCCACAAAGAAATCAGCAGCTGTCTCGACACAGTTCCGTTGAGGTGGGTCACTCCCCCTCTGTCACTCGTTCATTCTGTTTCTGCTGGCGCTGCAGGCTGCCCTTTTGTACTGGGCTCCTGCCTCTGTTGGCGGCTCTTTCTGCCCACAGAGAAATCCACAGCAGTCACAATAGAGCTCCATTGAGATTGCTCACTGCCCCTCTCTCACTCGCTCATTGTGTTTCTTCTGGCACTGCAGGCTGCCCTTTTGTACTGGGCTTCTGCTTGCGTTGGCACCTTTTTCTGCCCACAAAGAAATCCACAGCTGTCCCAACAGAGCTCTGTTGAGGTCGCTCACTCCACCTGTCTCACTCAGTCATTCTGTTTCTCCTGGCATTGCAGGCTGCCATTTTGTAATGGTCTCCTGTCTCTGTTGGCACCTTTTTCTGCCCACAAAGAAATCTGCAGCAGACCCAACAGAGCTCCTTTGAGCTCGCTCAGTCCCCCTCTCTCACTCACTTGTGCTGTTTCTGTTGGTGCTGCAGATTGCCCTTTTCTACTGAGCTCCTGCCTGCATTGCTGCCTTCTTCTGGGCACAAAGAAATCTGCAGCAGTCATGATAGAGCTCCGTTGAGCTCACTCACTCACTCCCCCTCTCTCACTTGTTTGTTCTGTTTCTCCTGCCGCTGCAGGCTGCCATTTTGTACTGGGTCCCTGCATGCATTGCTACCTTTTTCTGCCCACAAAGAAATCTGCAGCTGTCCCAACAGAGCTCTGTTGAGCTCACTCACTCCCCCTCCCTCACTAGCTCATTCTGTATCTCCCGCTGCTGCAGGCTGCCCTTTTGTACTGGGTTCCTGCCTGCGTTGGTGGCTTTGTCTACCCACAAAGAGATGTGCAGCAGTCCCGACACAGCTCCGTTGAGGTCGCTCACTCACCCTCTGTCACTCGCTCGTTCCGCTTCTGTGGGGGCTGCAGGCTGGCCTTTTGTACTGGGCTCCTGCCTGCATTGCTGCCTTTTCCTGCCCTCAAAGAAATCCGCAGCAGTGATGATAGACCTCCGTTGAGCTTGCTCACTCCCCCTCTGTCACTCGCTCATTCTGTTTCTCCCAGTGCTGCAGGCTGACCTTTTGAACTGGCCTCCTGGCTGCATTGGCACCTTTCCTGCCCACAAAGAAATCCACAGCTGCCCTGAAAGAGCTCCGTTGAGGTCACTCACTCTCCCTGTCTCACTCACTCATTCTGTTTCTCTTGGTGCTGCAGGCTGCCCTCTTGTACTGGGCTTCTGCCCCTGTTGGCATTTTTTTCTGCCCACAAAGAAATCTGCAGCAGTTTTGACAGAGCTCCGTTGGCCTCACTCACTCCCCCTGTCTCACTTGCTCATTCCGTTTCTGCCCATGGGTCAAGCTGCCCTTTGTACTGGGCTCCTGCCTGCTTGCTGGCCTTTTCTGCCCACAAAAATCTGCAGCAGTCACGCTAAAAGCTTTGTTGAGCTCGGCTCACTCACTCCCCCCTCTCTCCTTGTTCATTCTGTTTCTCCTGCTGCTGCAGGTTACCCTTTTGTACTGGCCTCTGCGTGCATTGCTGCCTTTTTCTGCCCACAAAGGAATCCACAGCAGTCCCAACTGAGCTCCATTGAGCTCACTCACTCCCCCTCCCTCACTCACTCATTCTGTATCTCCCACTGCTGCAGGTTGCCCTTTTGTACTGGGTTCCTGCCTGCATTGGCGGCTTTTTCTGCCCAAAAACACATCTGTAGCAGTCCCGAGAGAGCTCCGTTGAGCTAGTTCACTCCCCCTCTCTCAGTCACTCATTCTGTTTCTGCCGGCACTGCAGGCTGGACTTTTATACTGGACTTCTGCCTGCATTGCCGCCTTTTACTGGCACAAAGAAATCCGCAGGAGTCATGATACACCTCCATTGAGCTTGCTCACTTCCCTCTCTATCTTGCTCGTCCTGTTTGTCCCAGTGCTGCTGGCTGCCCCTTATGTACTGGGCTCCTGCCTGCGTTGCCACCTTTTCCTGCCCACAAAGAAATCTGCAGCTGTCCCGACAGAGCTCCATTGAGGTCGCCTCGCTCACCCCCTGTCTCACTCGCTCATTCTGTTTCTCCTGGCACTGCAGTCTGCCCTTTTGTACTGGGCTTCTGCCTCTGTCGGCATTTTTGCCTGCCCACAAAGAAATCTGCAGCAGTCCCGACACAGCTCCGTTGGCCTCACTCCCTCTGTCTCACTTTCTCATTCTGTTTCTGCTGGCACTGCAGGCTGCCCTTCTGTACTGGGCTCCTGCCAGCATAGCCACCCTTATCTGCCCACAAAGAAATCTGCAGCAGTGATGATAGAGTTCTGTTGAGCTCGCTCAGTCCCCCTCTCTCGCTTGCTCATTCTGTTTGTCCCACCGCTGCAGGCTGCCCTTTTGTACTCAGGCCCTGTATGCATTGCTGCCTTTTCCTGCCCACAAACAAATCTGCAGCAGTCCCAACAGAGCTCCGTTGAGCTCACTCACTCCCCCTCCCTCACTCGCTCATTCTGTGTCTCCCGGCGCTGCCCTTTTTGTACTGGGCTGCTGCCTGCGTTGTCCTCTTTTTTCTGCCCACAAAGACATCCACAGCAGTCCTGACAGAGCTCAGTTGAGCTCAGTCACTCCCCCCCAGTCGCTCGATCCTAATCTGTCCCAAACACTGATTTCCGACAGCGACTGCGGTATTCTGCACTGGAAGCGCGGAAACACATTTCAGCCAGGATGTGCAAATGACAGTTGTACTGTTCATAAGGAGGTGTGAACAAATGGCAGTGTTGAAAATCTGGCATGAAAATATTACTAATTTGCAAATTTACAAGGGTGCGTGGCACCTGCACAACACACACACTCGTAACACAGTCATTTTATGGAGTTTCATCACAACATTTTTAACATAGGCATTTTAGGACCTCTGCTCACGGACAGTGTCAGTGTGATTTTCTTAATATGTCCTGAACACTGATTTCCCACAGCAGCCGCGCTATTGTGAGCTGGAAGAGCGAAAACACATTTCAGCCAGGATGTGAAAAATGACAGCTGCACTGTTCATAATGAGGTGTGGCAAAATGGCAATGCTGAAAATTTGGAGTGAAAATATTGCAAAGTTGCGAAGGTACGACCGTACGTGGAAACTGTGCATTGCACATTCGTAACACACTCATATTATGGACTTTCATCACCAAAATTTCAACATAGGCATTTGAGGACCTCTGCTAATGAACAATGTCACTGTCATTTTCATAATGTGTCCCGAACATGGATTTCCCACTGCAACCGTATATTCTGCTCCGGAACTGCGAAACACATTTCGGCCAGGATGTGAAAATGACAGCTGTACTGTTCATAAGGAGGTGCAGAAGAATGGCAATGTTGAAAATCTGGAGTGAAAATATTATAAATTGATGAACTTACGATGATGGGTACTGCAAACTGCGCAATGCATTTCGTAACACAATCATTTTGTAGATATCGTCACCAGAATTTTCAACATAGGCATTTTAGGACCTCTGCTCATGAACAGTGCCACTGTCAGTTTCTTAATCTCTGCGGAACATTGATTTCCAACACCGACTGCGGCTATTCTGCACTGGAAGTGCGAAACACATTTTGGCCAGGGTGTGAAAATGATAGGTGCACTGTTCTACAAGGAGGTCTGAAAAATGCCAATGTTGAAAATCTGGGGTGAAAATATTGCAAATTCGCAAAGTTACGAGCATGCGTAGCAACTGCCCAACGCACACTCGTGAAACAGTCATTTTTTGGATTTTTCCTACCAAATTTGCAACATAGGCTTTTTGAGAGCCCACCTCATGAACACTGGCACTGCCGTTTTGTTAATCAGTCCCAAAAGGTGATTCTGTGTAGTGACCGCGAAATCACCATCCGGGGCCGATTAATGCCAGGACAGTGATAGAATTCATGAGGAGGGGTCCCAAAATCCCCATGTTGAAAATTTGATGCCAAAATTCCAAAAAATGCCTGAGATATGCATCAAAGTTGAAAAAAACATATTTATTCCATTATATAGCTTACCGGCATTCCCTCAGTTCGCAGTTGGCTTTGAAGAGTGCAGACATGTTGCCGGTCTACCGAAGATCGTCATGCAGGACTCCGGAGGTAAGTATGGGGTCAGGGGGGGTGTATGGGTAGGCAGGGTGTGCAGTGGGTGGGCGCGGGTTGTGGGAGTGAGGGGCAGGGAGACCGCCGAGGGACCATTTCCTTTTTTACAGGTTACAAAAAAAAAAAAAAAAAGATATCATGGGACCGTTTTTTATTTTGCAGGGGCATGTGGCATGCTGGGGTGGGTTCCCAGCGTACTAACGGGTCTTTCTTTTTGGGGGCAGCTGTAGCTGGCGGGGATTGAGCACCCCCCATCAGTACACACAACAAAAGGGGAATTATTACATACTGATTGGGCACACCATTCGGCACACAACAAAAGCGGAGGGTACATAATGCCAATAGGAGTGGGCTCCCATCGCAAATATAAATATTGGGGCACTGCAGCCGACGGAGATTGGGGCCCCATTGGCAAATAAAATAAACACGGTGGGGGCACATACTGCCGACGGGATTGGGCACCCCTCAGCAGGGAGATTATTATTTGAGAACACAGCGGCAAGTCACCGCTTATGTTCACAAACAATATCAGGGTTTCAAGATCCCGCCCTGCAATGACGAGTCACTCCATCATTGCAGTGAATGGCTGACGCAGCAATGACGAGGCAGCCCCAGATTGCATCGGCTAATTTTTTACAAGTTGGTGGCACGCTGGCTGAACTAGTGTCAGCAGCGGCGTGCCACGGCATTGGGGGAAGTGGGACAAGCCTTTACAGGCTGTGGGGGCATTGACCACAACAATGCCATGCCTCCACAACCTGGTTGTGGAGAAACCTGCCGCAACATGTTTCTTGTGCATGCGCGCAATCAACATAAAAATACAGCAACAGGTATACATAGCAAATTGCTACAGTGACCAAGCAGTGGACAAGGGACAAGTGGTGGACATACCGTACCTTGACTTCAATAAAACCTTTGATACTGTCCCACATAGAAAGTTGGTTCAGAATAAGCAGGACCTTAGTTCTGGGGACAAGTTTATTAAATGAGTGCTGTAACAAGTTGCTATGTATAGTTGTCACTGTATCTTTTTATTTTATTCAATTCTTTCTGAATCAGAGTCAGAGAATATGGCAGCTGAAAGAGACAAGCTGGCATTTCCTGGTGGAGGGAAGCATTGCCAAGATCCTTATCAGAACAGACACTCTGTCTCTGATGAAAATTTATCATAGAAATATAGAATTTGACAGCAGATAATGACCACTTGGCCTATTCAGTCTGCCCATTTCTCCCTACCTACACTATTACATTAGACTGTGCCTGATCCACAGCTCTTCTCTCTCCCTTCTTTCCACTATGATTCCTTTGTGCTTATCCCATGTATTCTTTAACCCCATTACTGTTTTTTCCCCACCACCTCTATTGGAAGGCTATTCCAAGAATCCACCACTTTTTCTGTGAAAAATACTTCCTCACATATCTCTTGAATGTACCCTCCCATACAGCTTCATAGCATGTCCCTTGTTCTTGAGGACCTCTGAAAATACTCCTTCCTGTACCTTATTTACCCCTGTGAGGTATTTAAAGGTATCTTATCATATCTCCCCTCTCCCTCCTCTGTTCTTGGGTGTACATATTGAGGTCCTTTAGCCTCTCATCATAGAGCTTTTGATGCAGATCCTGCACTATTTTAGTTGTCCTCCTCTGGACTGCCTCCACTCTGTCTGTGTCCTTCCGGAGATGTGGGGCTGGATTAATAAAGCTCATGAACATCCTACATCTGCAAGAAAACCCCAGCGCAAGTGGATTGCACTTTTAGCTCCTCTTCTGCCGGCCCCCACCAGTCCGATCATGCTCCACCCTGCCACATGCCTCAGAACTTACCCCACTTCCCAAATACCTCTGGCTTACCCCACAGGGGCAGAGCTGGGGGACCCTTCCCCCTGACAGAGACTGGTTGGTAGCACAGAAGCGTATGCCCGGTAAGTGGTGTGGGGTCCACAACGTGGGGGCAGACGCCATCCTGTGGTGGTGAAACCTCCATTTTCCAGTTTTCTCCCCAGGAGATGTGTCATGCAATGATGTTAGGGTGGACTCACCAAACATCGTAAACACCTCCCATAGTGAGACAGTCCTGGCTGTCATAGGGCGATTGCACGGGGTCATTCAAGCACCGGTAACTTCCCTACCCTTTCCCCCAGAAGAGGAGAGCAGTCCATAGGATGATCAATACTCCTCCCCCCATCTGGCCCTCCAACTGCCAGGGTCATTACCGAACCCGGATCATCAGTGTCATGAGGGGTAGTGCTATTGCTGCGCTGGCAGGCTGGATTTACCTCCTTCTTCTGCTGGTGATACCACCTGTGCACCCCAGCATCCCACTTGCCCTCCCTACTATGTTGTTGCACTGCCTGGCCATCTTTAGGTCATCCGATATGATTACCCCCATGTCCCTTTCCTGCTTGGTTGTCGTCAAAACCACACCACCCATTTTGTACTCCACTCCAGGTTTCTGTACCCTAAGTGCATTATTCTGCACTTTTTTGCAGTGAAACCCAGCTGCCATGCCCTTGACCACTCCTCTAGCTTTCTCAGGTTTCTGCGTATCCTTTCCATACACCCCAACCCAGAGTGCACACCTATTGCAGATTTTGGTGTCATCCACAAAGAGGCAGACCTTCCCTTCTTGCTCCTCTGTAATGTCACTTATAAAGACATTAAAGAAGACTGGTCCTACCACTGATCCATAAGGTACCCCACTAGTCATCCTTCCTTCCTTGGAGTGAACTCCATTTACCACCACCCTCTGTCACCTATCCCTTAACCAATTTCTTATCCAGTTTTTTTCCTTTGGACCCACTCCTAAGCTACCCAGGTTGCTTACTAGTCACCTATGTGGAAGGATTTCAAATACCTTACTGAAATCTAGGTCGGCCACGTCCACTGCTCCACTGTAATCTAGTTCCTTGGTCACCCAGTCAAATAAATCTATCAGATTCATTTGATATGACCTTCCCCTTGTGAAACCATGCTGTCTTGGGTCTTGTAACCTACTGAATTCAAGATATTCCACAATCTTTTCCTTTGGTAGTAATTCCATTAACTTTTCCACCTTCAAGGTAAGGCTGACTGACCTATAATTGCCAATCTGCTCCCTGCTACCATTTTTTTTATCATGGGACTGCATCCCCCTTCCTCCAATCCTCTGGAACCATTCCTGTTTCCAGTGAGCTATTAAATAGAACTGTCAGAGGTGCAGCCAGTATTTTGCTGAGCTCCCTCAATACTTTTAGATGTACCCCATCTGGCCACATTGCTTTCTTCACTTTCAGATTAGCAAGCACCTCGAAGACTCTCTCCTCCAAAAAAGGACTAGTGTCCACCTCCCTCCATCCAAAGCTTTTGTTACTTTTTTGTGGCCCCTCATCTTCTTCCTCTGTGAACACTGAACAAAAGTATTTGTTCAAGATGTCTGCCTTTTCCTGGTCCTCCTGTCACAGCCCCCCTCTTCCCTTTTTAACCTTACAATCCCACCTCTGGTCTTCTTCTTCACTTACATACTTAAAACATGTCTTGTTCCCCTTTCGTTACTACTTGGGCTGTTCTTTCTGCAGTTTGCACCTTTGCACTCTTTACTGATTTTCCTGCTTCCCTCTGTTTCCCCGATACACCTCCCTATCCTCCTTTCTCTGAACCTCCTTATATCTTCTGAATACTATCCTTTTAACTTTTACCTTTTCAGACACCTATTTTAAGAACTATAGCAGTCTCTTTTTCCTCTTGCTTTGCTCATTTGTTTGATGCAAAGGTCTGTTGCCTTTATTATGCTCTCTGTTATCTTTGCTCACTGTTCTTCCACCCCACCCAGGTCATCCCTGAGATATTCACCCATCATTTTAAAATCTGCCCTCCTGAAGTTCAGGACCCTCTCCCATGTGTGCTTGGGTTCTGCAGCCATTCTTATATTGAACCACATGGTGGGTGATCACTAGTCTCCAAGTGGCCTCCCACCTTGATGTCTGCAACACTGTTCCTGTTAGTGAGTACCAGGTTCAGTATTGCCCCATCACTAGTGGGTTCACTGACTAATTGCCTGAGGAATGCCCCCTGCAGATAGTCCAGGATGTCCCTGGTTCTAGTTGAAGCTGCTGCTGGGAGGCTTCAATCTACATATGGCAGGTTGAAGTCCCCATCTGCAGCACCTACCTTTCTGCTATATTGCCAATGCTTCCACCAGTACCTTATCTAATTCCTCCTTCTGTGCTGGAGTCCTGTTGATCACTCTAGTGCAAATAGTTGCTCCATTCACATCTCCAGGAAGCCCACAGTACCTCTGCCTTCCTCTGTATTCCCAGCATCTCCATGGCTTTTATGCTTTCCCTCACATAAGCACCATACCTCCCTCCTTTCTTTCCCACCGGTTCTTGCTGAACAGAGTATAGCCCAGTATAGTCATGTCCCAGTCAAGGTGTTCAGCTACCATGACTCAGTAATGACACAATATCCTGGTCAGCCTCTGCCATGATGGCCTCTAGGTCTGGAATCTTATTTCCTAACTACTAGCATTCACACATGGCCTTCCAGATTTTGATTCCCTTGCTTGTTGACACACTTTTTCCTCTTTGCCCTCCCTCCTTCCAACTCTCTTTTTGATGCTCCTTTTCCTTTCCCCTTTATCTCTACCACCCTGCTCCCTTTATTAATTTGCATCCTGGGGGTTTCCTCTCTTCTCAGGTTCTCCTTACTCTCTTCTTCAGCCTGTGGGGAAGCAGTTTCTTACTCTCCAGTTCCTTCTCTCACACCTATTGGATAGTTCAAATGTTCATTGAAGTGACATTTGAACTGTCCACTGAGACTGTGGTTCCCTCCCAGATGGATATAGACCATCACACCTGTATAGGCCCCCAGTGGTCCACTCCCCAGTCCCCAATGTAGCTGAACTCTTCCTCTCTGCATCATTCTTTCAGCCATGAGTTGAAGCTTCTAGTGTGGAGTTCCCGCTCCTGTCCCATCATAGAAAAGCAGCATCTCAGTGAAAGCCACAGAGTGAACTACCTGTCTAAGACCCCTCCCCAGCTCCCTATACTCCCCCTGCACTATGCCAGCCCCAACCCTAGCCAGGTCATTAGTCCCCAGGTGGACAATGACATCCAGTTCTCCCTCCCATCCTGCTGCCCTAGCAATCCATAGGATTCACTTCCCATCCCTCCAGGCTGTGGCACCGGGTAGGCACCTAACCTGCCTCTCCCTCCCTTTTCCTATTCTCAAATCTATCCCCCTAACAATTGAGTCCCCCACCAGAAGTTGCTTTCTCCTCCTCTTGAGTCCTCTACCACCCTTCTTGGGGTCTCCACTACACAGGGCCCCACATTTCCCTTGTTCATTACTGCAGGCACTTCCTCCTGGCAGTCCCGCCCCACCAGAGCAGTGTAGGAATTTTGTAATGGTAGCAGTTGAGGAATGTGCCTCTGTCCCACCACACCCACCATTCCAGAGCCCACCATAGTCCAGCCGTTCCTCCTCACTGGCGTTCTGTCTGGTAACAGTGACAGACTTGATGGCCTCTGTTGGGAGGAGAGTTTCCCGAATCCTGGCCAACTTGGCCTGGAGTCTAGAGGCCTCCCTCAACCCAGAAAGATGTGTGTAGATGGGGCAGCACCACGGTCTCCAGAAAGTCTCTCTGAAAATTGCCATCCCACAGCCACTGCACTGCACCACTCCCAGCATTCTCTACCTCTATTCTTCCTGTGTTATCTGGAGATACTTTGTACCCTTAGCCCTGATAGGGTGTTTCTAGTTTCCCTTTTTTGTTTATTTCTATTTGTGCTCCCACATGCCTTGTTTAAATCTTTATGTACTCCTCCTGTAGATAGGGTGTTGCTCCTATTCCTAGTTTTGGCCTGCCTCTGACCTTCCACACTTCCCAGCAGTGAGAATTACACAGAACTGAACAGACGCCTTGCCCTACTTGTCCAGCAGAGTCTGATATCCAGTCTCATGGCAGGTCCCCTGGACAATTGATCAATTGATGGTAAAGCGTAGAGAGTGTCTTTTAATGTCAGGAAGCTGCTAGATTAAGCAAACATTCCTGTTTGGTTCATGTTTTGGGACAGAAAAAGAGATGTAATTTCTGTACACAAATCCAGGGTCCTGATCAGATTAGGTTTTATTAGGACCTAGCTTAACGACACAAAGATTTTTAAATCTATGATATTAGAGTGACATACTGAATGATGTGTTACGTGGGGCAGCTGAATGGGTCATTATGTCTGGCAGGGCCTGAAAGAGTTAGTCAAGCTTGGGACTATGAACAGTTGTCATCTAAGGGTTCAAGACTGCCCTGATTCAAAGTGTCTTGTGGTAAACCAATCTACCTTGCTAGACAGAGAGAAAGGTAGTTTATTATTCTGTCTGGAACCTATTGTTCAAACAATTTATTTCCTTTCTGTAGAAATAATGTTCCCTATAGTCTTGCTGTAATTTCTTGTATTATCTGTGTAAATATCTGTAAGTACAGTATTAAAATGTTATATATGTTCATATCCTTCATGTCTCTGTAACTGAATCCTTTGAAGTACAGCTGCCCGACACAATTGACAAAACTGTATTTCCATCTCTAAAGAGAAGGCTACCGTTACCATATGCTATCCCTAAAGTTAGGTGTTCTCAGCTGTGACAGAGAGGGATGGTTAATATGACCTTGACCAAAGAGTACTGCAGTGTGTGGCAGTGGCTCTGGAGGGACACAGACCTGGAGATGCCCCTAAACAGTGCCTAAGTTGAGTGGTGGCAGCTACTGAACTCTTGAGAAAGCTGATAACAGTAAAACAGGCAAAGTCAGGGAAAGACCAGTTTGCCACAAACTGAAGGTTGTGAGTAGGATCTGAAACAGTTTTGTTAGTATAGAGTTTATCTGTCCAGTCACAGAACAGGATATACAAGTGGGGACTGTATATTTTACCAGTTTTGTTTTTCTTGTTGAGCAAGAGCAGTAAAATGGAAGACATTATGTCTGGGCCATATAAGAAGACTAAATTGCTGAGCATACCTCTCAACTGTCCCTGATTTTCAGGGATGTCCCTGATTTGCCTCAAATTTTACTCTGTCCCTCCTAAAAATTGTGTTTCCGTGACCAAACTGCTGAGGTTATAAGCACAAACTAATGTCAAACATTAAAGTTATAGACTTGTTCTTCTTTAGAAAATGCATTTTACACTAAGCCCTTTATTCTACCAGCTTTCTGAGTGAATATCTCAGTTTTGAAGAAGTGTCCTGATTTTGGTCCTTTGTCCTGATTTTTTAAGTATTGTCCCTGATTTATGAGGCAGGAGGTTGAGAGGTATGCTGCTGAGAGAGAGTGAGAGAGAGAGAGAGAGAGAGAGAGAGAGAGAGAGAGAGAGAGATCCTCCAAACAAATGATCAGAAAAGCCATGTGAAATAGGTCACTGCTAGCCACAGTTGTGAGGTTGAGGCTGGGGAGAATACAGATGGAACTTTTACTAGGCGTGGCTGGCCATTTCTTTTCATTTACCGAGAATGTAGATGAGCCAGATACTTTGACTGGGGCAGCTCTACAAGCTGACTGGGTACCGATGTTGGAGTTGGAACCTGCCCTGCTTAAAGAGAAGGCAGACACTGAGAGGTAAAAGGCAGAGATGTATCTTCAGAAGATGAGGCTGAAAGCAGGGAAGGAGAAACAAAAGGCTGAGGAGTGAGAGAAAGAGTACCAGCACAGGATCCAGTGAGAACGAGAGGAGGGAGAGAAGGCATTGAAGTGAAAGGCTGAGAAGGAGAGGTGAAGGATGGAAAAGAAAGAAAGATAGCACCAACACAAGATCCAGATGAAGAAGCACGAGCATAGGAGTCGAATAGAATACAGATTCTGCACCGGAGGACATCACTACGAACTGTGAGTAATGGCATCAGGGGTTCGATCTAGGAAGCCAAACTTAATTCTAAAATTTTTCCTAGATACCAGAGAGAAGTGATCTTAAATTTGCTTTCAAAATCTTTGAGAGAACCTGTAGGCAACTGGAATTGGGCAGGGCTCTTGTGCGACTCTCCTGTTGCCATTGCTTTTTAGACAAGGCATTAGAAGCCTTTGCCTGAATCGACATAATGATTGCATGGATTATGATAAAGTCAAAAATGCTTTGTTAAAGCATTTTGAGTTGACCTCCGAGGCATATAGGCAAAGATTTAGAGGGTTAAGAAATGCACTGGAGAACAGCTATGCTGAAATATGTGTGCAGCTAAGTAACTTATTAGAATGATGGGTAGGTGCAAAAGCATATTCTGTAGAGGAGATAAAAGATTTATTTCTTCTGGAACAGTTTTTAAAAACTGTACCTGAGGATCTGAGAATATGGTTGTTGAATAGAACTCCGAGCTCTGAAAGGGAGGCAACCATGAGGGCTGATCAGTTCATATCCAGCTGACCATCCTCTCACCACACAGGCAATGGGGGAGGGACAGCAAGTGGTTTTACAGGAACCCTGGAGGGGGCAGTCTAAAGGAAGCCAGCCTGTGCCTGAACATAAGGAAGCCACTCAGTCTCAAAAGTATGGAGATGGATGAGACGAGATGCTATACCTGCCAGAAACAGGGTATTTATCTTACAAGTGTCTGAAAAATGTTACAAAAGGTACAAATTCAGCTGCAGGGGGTAGTAGAGAGCCTTTTCACAGTTGTTAGCCTGTACTCATAGAGAGGAGTGCCCTCTCAGCTGCACATATGTGTGTAAATGGATGTTGACCCGGGGTTGAGGGACACTGGGGCCTCCATTTCTATGGTGAAGTAATAACTGATTGAAGAGAAACAGATTCTGCCTGACCAGTTTTCTATGATTAGAGGAGTGACAAGCCCTGCAGTCTTGGGGGCACTGACCCAGATCTTTATAAGCTGGGAAGCTGGCCAGGGCATACAGGAGGTAGGTGTTATACCAGACCTGCCCATGGATGTAATCCTGGCTAATGACTTCAATGGTATAGCCAATATTGTGTGTGTCACTACTTGTGGCAAGGGCAGAGAACTGGCATTTGAGGACACAGAGGAGGCAGTGCATGAGGAAACATCCCACAACTCAGTAGAAGGAAAAGTTGCAGTTAAAGAAAAAGCTTTGAGCAGCAGTTTTGAGCACCAGCTACACTGAGGAGAGCCCAGCAGTGTCTGTCTCTCCTACAACATGGTGTGTTCTGGGGAAGGTTGGGTGTGCAGAGCTAGGGAGAGCTCAGCAAGCTGACCCATGCCAGGAAAAGGTAAGGGAATTAGCCAACTGTGGGAAGAGAACTCTGAGTTCTGGAAAAAGGGAGGTGTATTGGGAGTATGGACTCATCTGCCATGATTGGGCTCATGAAGGATCGGACGAATAGGTACTCTGGCAAATAATGGTCCCTAGGAGTATAGGAAGCAGTTTCTGGCCTTGCCCATAATATACCATTTTCAAGATACCTTGGGGTCAGCCATACAAAAAGGTGGCTGACTAATAATTTTTACTGGCCCATTGCTTTTAAAGATGTGATAAACTACTCCCAGACTTGTCTGCAGTGCAAGAGGGTGGAAAAGATTGGGGACTAGGCTAAAGTGACTTTGTTTCCCTACCTGTTATTGAAGTCTTTTTGGTTAGTTGACATGGACACTGTGGGGCCCGTTAACATCCCTAGTCACACTGGCACTAGGTACATTTTGGTTGTCATAGATTATGTGACACGGTACCCAGAGGCAGTACCCTTGTCCTTCACTGAGGCTGAAAAGGTGGCTGATAAACTTAGAAATATAGACTCTGACAGCAGATAAGTGTAACCCGTAGGTGACGCTATCTCAAGGGCTACTACTCCTGCCTGCTTGGCTAGTAGCAGGTTAAGGGGCTTGAGTTCTGAAATGGGAGCCTCCACCCGGAGGTCAGAGTTGGTAGTGGTCAAGCTAACCTGGGCACAGCCCTCCGGGACACTGTAACCCCCCTCTTTCCTCTCTAGTGGCCTGAACACTGTACAATAATCACTTTCACAATACCCCTGGTATACCACACAAGTACCCACACTGTTTGCACTTACTGCCAGGGCTGGTTCCTCTGGCTCGATGCTGGGGACCCCCTGTAAAACAAGGTTAAGCACAGCAAATAGCAACAGTACAGTACTTTGAGCACAAACTGGAACCACAGTCGGATTACATGCAGAAAAAGTTAGATCTGATTTATTCAGGGGACTTGAACAAGGGAGGGGCAAAATCAGGTTAATTAGCTTAAAGATTATATCAATCAAGCAGTTATGCATGCGCTTTGAGTTCCCCCACACAGTCCACCTCTGGGTACCCAGGTAGAGAAGAGATGGGTTAGCCAGGACTGTTGCCCGGGGTTGCAGCTGGTTGGGGCCCTGTGATGGAAAACACAACATGGACAGTACACAATATTTGTAATCCGGAGCCAGAGGGCTCAGTTCGTAAAGGAAATGAAACAACAAGACAATCAGATGATACACTCAGATTAAGCTGTTGTTGTAGTGAGCTACCCTGGTATTTACTCACGACGCCCAAGACTGGACACAGGCTGGACAAAAATCGAGACAGCAGGTGGTTGATCTGGAATGCCAGGAGAAGCAGGGTCCACACAAGTCGCAGAGGAGTCGTTCCTGTTCAAGCGTGGAGCAGGGGGCTGATCTCCAGGCAGGTCTCTCATCGATGGCTTCTCTGTGCAGTGGGTAGTCTGGCTGGGCCAGTCTGGCAAAGCCCAGACCGCATGGAGACAAGTTTGGAAGCAGTCCATTTTGGGCTGGATACAGTTTCCAGCAAGCAGAACACAGTTCACACAGTGGGGAACTAACTCACAACCCACTAGCAGCTCATAGCACATTTACATGTATGGGAATTTTACTGTACCAGGCAAAACGCTCCCCAGGCACAATCGCAAAGTCTCTGCACACACCGGGAGCTTAGGGGTAGCTGGAACTCCTGACAGGCCGATCGCATTCAGCAAAAATATTCGGTCTTCTTCAGGTTGAGTCTGGCCCACTTCAGTAGCTTACTTTAGTCACACAAACTTGGATTTAGTCCAAAATAATTCTCTTCTCTCCCTCTCAGGAGCAGCACACTGGCATGCAGGCCAAACACTTAGCCTTTTCAGAGTTCTCCCATGCGAATCCACTAAAGATTGCTGCTCAGGAAACACTTTAGCTCCTTGTTGCTCAGCTTCTAGCTTAGTTCTAACTGAAAACTGCAAGCAGCCCGGGACTTCCCCAAGATCCATAAGATTTGGTTGGCTGATTTGGCTGTCAGTCACAGCAAGAGCTCCCCCTTCAGTTGCAAAAAAAGCGCAAAAAAACCCTCCAAACTAAAGTTCCTACAGAATTTGAATTCAGACAGCTTTTGTAGTCCGGCTACATTTTAGGTCCCACCAGTACTGTTTGGTCCAATTTGCAGTCCAGGACCAAGATAGTGGAGACAAACAAAACAGTCCTTGCTACAAAGAAAGCAGGTTAGACAAACTACATTATCATTATCATTATCATTCTAAATGATTTTCAGTAAATAGTTACATCTTTCAACAGAGCTCCCTCTCAGATTACTTAAGCTGCAATTAGGCAGCTCTTAAAGAGACAGTACACAGAAGCTATACAAGCTCTGGTAATCACATTTAAACTGTTAAAATGCAGGCCACCAGCCTGGCAGTGAGCATTTAGGCAAGCTCAAGGAAGACTTTTGGGAACCCCATTTGTGGGGTTACACCCTTCCTGCCTGGGAAAACTTGGCATCTGCGTCAAGTCTGTACCATCATAACATTGAAAATGCAACATATACAAGATATTTATACCATTAGCATGCTATACAAGTATTATCTGATTCATCAATTGGCATAACTTGTCACTTTACTATATATTTCAATGTACTCCACTATATAATTTCCATTCTGACAATACATTATGCATATTTCATACAGGTAAATTGAACATTACTATACAGAATCATGTAATAACTTCTTGTACTCTAAACAATGCAAGAGAGGGCCCTTCCCTATCAGCTAACTTGGGGCTGGATGGGACAGGGGCACCATGGTGAGAGGGCAGGACAAGTAACCTGGAATGGACCGTCAAGCTCAATTTGGGCAGTGAGCTCTGAGAGACATAAACACCTTTGTGGACTACATTGAGAGGCAAATACACTGGCCTCCCGGGGGAATCGTAACTGAAGCGCACCACTGGCTTGACAGCTCGGCCAGTCTTTCTGTGGTGAACAACCACAGTCTCTGTACTTTCAGCAATGGTCTTGGAGCTTTCATCACTTGTGAGGGGTGCCTCTGCATGAAGGGGAATGTCCAAGCTGGGAGCACTGTCAGCCCCTTGCTCTGTAGTCTCTGTTTCTACAACACTTGGCTCATTTTGAAGACACTGGCGCTGAAGGAGGGTTTTCAGCACTCTCATAGTGTTCCTCAAGTTCTGGCATGTCACCAGAAAGACTCATACCATCAGCCCTCCTTCAGGCAAACATAGAGTTCCACGATACACAAAGACTCCGCATCCTCAGATGTGATCCTTTGCATTTCACCGTCAGGAGCATGGGCTTCAAGGATGATGCCGGGCGTTAGGCAGTCCAGAAGGCCCAGCTTCATGCCCATAATTCAACATAGTGTAACCCCAGAGCGCTACCCTTAGGGCTACTACCCTGCCTGCCTCCACTGAGACAGGGTGAGGGGCCCAGATCCGTTGACAGGTGCCTCCACCCAGAGGTTTGGGTTAATACAGTTGAGACTGCCTCGGTTACAGCCCTCTGGTTACTGCAACCCCCTTTTGTCCCCATAGTGGCTCACACTGGTACCAACAATTCTTTTCACCAGTACACTTACCCCTGGGTAGTATCTCTCGGCTCACTCCGGGACCCCTGTAAAGAAAGGTACAGTTATATCACAGTCACTATGCAGCAGTTCATCAGGGATGCACAAACCAGCCAGGTGTAGTTGCAACACAACAATCTGATTTATTAAAGGCAGATAACAAGGAAAGGGGAAACAGTTAATTGGCTTATACTATAATTATATACCTAGGGCTCTGTGCACGGCCTAACCCTAAGATTTGCTGTCCCTGGTACCCAAGCCCTAACGGCTAGTCCAAACGTGGCAGCTGGTTGAGGCCCTAACACAGATAACCGTTATAATCCTGAGCAAGTCAGCATGGAAAGAAAGTTTAATTAGGCAGTCAGCAGTATAGTGATACAATTGGAAACCACTGTTTGCACACTTAGCAGGGAGCTACCCTGATTCAGTACTCACAAACTCCAGCAAATACCGATTCCTTCAACACTAGCAGGGCTGAGCCTGAACTTCACCAGCCTCCTCACACATTTATATGGCAAACAACAGAGGGTACCATACCAGGCAGCTGCTTTCAGGCCCCCACAGAACTTGCGCAGAACTTGGGCAGCAACGGCAGCTTCAACATCACGGGTGGACCGAGCGCGATTTAGTAATTTTCTCCAGTCCTCTCAGGTTGAGCCTGGTAGGTAGCTGGGCTGGCACCAGCCTCCTCCGACCACACACCAGCGGAATTAGTGCGACTCGCTTGAAAGGGCAAAAACGGCTGCTTCAGGCCTTCATGCACTTCCTGCACGAACACTCCCACAGCGCAGAAGCACAGAGCTTCTCTCCTCACCTCAGCCACAACGCATCTGCCCCTGGCAGCATTGAGCACTCCTTTCAGATCGGGCACTACCTTTTCCATTGGCTGGCTGAACCTGTCAGTCATTTCCTCCTGCTCTCAGTGGTGCGAAAAAGCGCCATAGCCCATAATGCCTTTCCCAAATGCAAACAGTTCCTCTATTGGTCAGCCGACTCTGTAGGGTCCCGAGGTACTGATTGGTCCAATTCAGCAGTTCTGGACCAAAATGGAGGAGACAATCGAAACAGTCTTTACTGCAAAGAAAGGCAGGTTAGAACAACTACATTATCATTATTATTGTACGTTATTTCTCTAACAATCACATCCCTAGCAGAGCTCCCCTGCACCACTAGCGGTGGCAGAAAAGGAGCTATTTTCCAGTAGTCTGTGGACTGGGCATACAACCACAGCCCTCCATGTCAGTTAATTGCGCGCAATAGGCAGCCTAAAGACAGCATACGGAGGCTTCAAAAGCGCTCACTGGTAACACATTTAAGCGGCTTTAACGAAGAACACCAACCAGGCATGGAGCATTCACCCAAGCTCCGAGGAAGCTTTTAGGAACCCCCATTTGTAGGGGGGTTACACCCTTCCTAGCCTGGAAAAGCTTGACGTCCGTGTCAAGTAGTTACACTTAAATCACATTTAAGGCAAACAGCTTAGTTAACACTATATCACCCTTTGCATTACATACATGAATATTACATTCACAGTGTATTATGGTTTATATAACATTATACACATAAAGTCTTGTTCCCCTTTAAATCAGGTCATTAGTTCCTGCTCGTGACACCGGGACTGAGGGAACCCCTCCTTTTCAGTTACTGGCGGGTCACCCGAAGCAGGGGCACCACACTCAAAGGGCAATACTAACAATCTGGAGTTATCCCACAAGGCTAACTTAGGCAAGGAACTCGGGGACACATACACCCCTTTGTGGACCACATTTTTTTTTTTTTTTTTGAAATTCTCTTTCTATTCATTTTCAGTTACTATTACAGCAATCTGGTAATTACAGTAAGGAAAAAAGAACAGTATTACACACATTCCAATAATTGAACATTGAAAGCAAGCATAGAAGATCCAAACACCCCACACCACCCCCCTCCCCCCTCCCCAAGGAAGGTGTCACCACTGAGGAAGAAAGAAAGAAAAGACAATATCACATTCATAGATAAGGGGAGGGAGACTAACTGACCCAGAAAAGTGAACCAGATAGCAGCCAGATAATAGAACCCAGAGGAATAAATAGTCCTACTGATAACTAGTTCTTGGATATTGAGAGAGCATTCCAGAGAGACCAGAGGGAGAGAATATACCTCGGAGTCAAGCGAGCTGGAATATGCCTGAAGATCACAGTCAATGAAGATACAGGGCATATAATTTGCCCCATTTTTTCTGAAAAGCTAAGGGAGAGAGTCTGGTATTGGCAATCAACTTCTCAACTTTAAAACACAGGGACATTTCTTCCACCCAGTCCATATACGAGAGCTCTAGATTATCTAACCAGTGGCGAAGAACTAACCTCTTAACCGCCATTGAAATGAGAGCCATGTGGTATCTTCTCTCTCTGACGTTGATACCCGAATAAATGCCTAGAATGCAGATCTCAAGAGTGAAGAGATCTTGCAGACCTAGGACAGGATCTAGATTATCCCGAATGGCCTTCCATAGTGCGGCTACTTTGGAACAATACCAGAAAATATGGGGAGGGTTGCCCTGATCTTCACCACATCTGAAGCAGTTAGGGGAACTAGAATGATCAAATTTCGCTTTTTGGACCGGCGTAATGTACATGTTGTTAACAATAAAATATTGAATTAGTCTATTTTTGTTGAGTATTATATATATGCAAATCTTTCCAGACTTGACTCATGTAGACAAAGGATCTAAAGGAGGTAGAGACCAAGACTTGGAGCCGCCAAAGGGGCAGTGAAATTAAGCTTCATAAGTGCAGATACAACTTAGACACCCCATGAGGCTCAACTGCACATTCTTTAATCACCCTTAGTAACGGTTTGATGGCGGATGTTGGTACTGTTACCCCAAACTCATTGTAGACCAAATGTTTTAATTTATATGCTTTAAAAATCATTTGGGGAGGAATATTTAGAGCTAACAGAAGGTCATCTACTGACCCTGAGCCTCCTTGTACATAAAGGTCCTCCACTAAGAGCCCCTGAAGTTGGGGTAGCCACTTCAGAGATAAAAATTCGGTCCCTATTTTGATATTAGGGTTAGAGACCAAGGGTTGTCCAGGATCCTTAACATATCTAATTCTAGAAGTAGCGTAAAATTGATTGAGTACCTTAACCGTGGTACCCACTGGTGACTCTTGGATACAGCTAGGTAGAGTTGATAACTGACAGTAAAATAGACTAGAGGGGTCTATGTTATAATATTTAATGAGATCAAGATCCAAGTTTATCCAGGGGGATGTTATATTCATTCCTCCAGCCATTTACCAGCTTTAACTACATGACTAGTCCAGTAGTAGTACTTGAAATTAGGGAGACGGAGACCCCCATATCTTTGGGCAGACAGAGCTTGGAAAGCTCGCCTGGGAGGCTTGTGGTTCCAAATAAAGCCAGTCAGGATCGAGTGAACTTTCTTGAAAAGGATTTTGGCAGCCAGATGTCTAACAGGTTCAGGGGTAGAAGAGGCGAGGCAAAATATTCATTTTGATAATACTGATACGGGCCCCAACTGATAGCGGAGTTTACCATCTTTGTAGATCAGAATAAATTTTATCTACCAGATCATCCAGATTGAGTTTCCAACCAAAGCAGGGTCCCGAGCCAAGTAAATCCCAAGATATTTGAGGTGGGAAGAGGCCCATTTCATCCCAAAATGGGATATGGAGGCCTGAGATAGGTGGATATTGAGAGGAAAATCTCGGACTTGGCCAAATTAAGTTTGTAATTGGATACTTCCCCAAATTGTCCAATTATGTCCAATACCTCTCGTAGGGAGTCTACTGGGTTGGTTAACTGTAGGAGGATATCATCTGCAAACACGGATATCGTGGATGTTCGCTGGGAAATGACACACCCCTGGATCCCCGGAGCAGATTTGAGATTGAGCAACAGGGGTTCCAGATAGAGATTGAAGAGGTATGACGATAAAGGACAACCCTGCCGGGTGCCTGAGAGTAACCTGATATGGGATGAGAAGACACCATTGCAATAGATTTTGGCGAAGGGTCTTTGTACAAGGCCTTTGTCAATGTATAAACCTCTCCGGGAAACCAAACTTAGCCATAGTACACCATAAAAATCCCATTTGACTCGGTCGAATGCCTTCTCTGCATCCAAGGCGACTAGTGCCATGGGAACCTGAGAAGCCTGAGCTCACTGGAAAACATGAGAAGCACTCTCATGTGGTCCTGCTGATCTGGCCCTGTACAAAACCCACTTGCTCACTGCTTAAAAGTGATAACCAATCTTGTTTAATACGCCGTGCCAAAATCTTAGACAGTATTTTGATATCACAATTGAGTAGTGAGATGGGTCTCTAGTTAGCTGGATCCAGGGAGGGTTTATCTGTTTTAGGATCAGGATAATAATAGCTCCAACAAGGATGGGTCCAATAATTCCAAGATAGTAAGTAATTATAAACTTCAGAAGTGTTGGGGCCAGATCCTGACAAAAACCTTATAGAAGTTGGCGGGTAAGCCATCAGGTCCGGGAGCTTTATCCGCGAAAGACTATGGATGGCCTCCTCAACCTCCTTTAAGGATAGAGGGGTAGAAAGAAAAGCTATTTGGTCATCGGAAAGATGAGGTGGGAGATTGATTTAAAGACAGATTCTATGGTAGACTGAGGGGGGTTGTCAGCACTCTACAAATTTTGATAAAACATTCTAAAAACTTCCACAATATCCCTGGGCATTGTCTTAATGAAACCATCTTGAGCTTCCAAAGCTGGGACTAGTCTCGAGTTCTCCGTTTCCCTAAGTTTTAAGGCCAAGAGCTTGCTTTGGCTTCTCCCTTGATCTAAGTATTTAGCTTTGGTTCTCAGCAGAGCAAGCTCAGTCTTTTCCCCAATTAGTCCTCATACTCATTTTTAAGTTTGTGTAGCTGCTCCAGACATTAAGGGATTTAGAGGAAGAGGGAGTCCTCTGCCTCCTTAATCTGGCCTGACAGCAGAAGGAATTTTGAGTCCTGAGTTTCTTCCTCTTGGAGGAAATTTTGATGAATTCTCCTCTCAGGAAACATTTTAGAGAGCACTAAGGATATCCATCCTGGATACTGAACCACGGTTAATATCCAGAAATTCTCCAATGAGGGTTCTAATCTGGGCAAGGGAATGTTCGGTCTTTAGTATCTGGTATTAAGTTTCCATATTGTGTCCCGCTGTGTCAGGGAGGAAGGAGGAAACGAAACCATACTAGGGCATGGTCAGAATATTATGGGCTCAGTGCCTACTAAGGTTGTATTAGGCATGAGGGAGGTACTTATTAAAAATAGTCCAACCTTGACCATGAATTGTGCATCGGGGAGAAAAAGTATAACTCCTGTTAAGTGTAGAGTCCTCCACGGATCCACTAAACCTAACATACTAGCTAAGTCCTGCAGCGCCAGCAGGAGATGGAGGCTCTAGGGCCTATAGGTTCTGTCCAGTTCTTTGCGATGGGGCTATATTCCAGTCCCTCCTGAACCAAGGGAATTGGCAGAAAGGCGCTTAATTTATCAACTAAATGCATATAAAACAAGCATCCTCCAACAGGGCCATAAACAGAGCCCAAAACTATGGATGGAATTATACAGAGAACCCTTCACTCAAGATATATCTGCCTCTGGGTCTTGGATAATTTTGTCTGGATTAAAGGGTATACTTTTTAACCATAATAGCAACTCCCCTAGCTTCCGACGAGTCACCAGCAACATAAATTTGGGAAAATCCTTTAACCTTCAACAACTTGGTTTCAGCCCCTGTTATGTGAGTCTCTTGCAGGAACAGAATATCAACTCCAAGCAACGAGCAGTTAAACAATACTCGGGACCTCTTCTTGGTCTCTCTGATACCTCTTACGTTCCAACTGGCTATTTTAACAAAGTCCATAGCCATCTTCTAGGAGTGGACCACATTTAAGGGCAGGTCCACCGGCTGACCCAGAGACTCATAACTCAACTTTATTACTGGCCATACGTCTTGGCTGGAGCGCCTAAGGGTCTCGGAAAACCCAGAAACAGGCTCTGATTCCAATTCAGCCTCACCGACATTAGTAGCAGGAATTTCACAGGAAAAGACCTAGGGCTCATAGTACTATTGGGATTTGACTCTCTACCCCAGGACTCACCTCACTGGGCTCAGCTGAGGGCTGTTTAAATACTGGTGAGGAACCATCAGGGCATTCAACGTATTCTTCTGGTTCTGGCATATCTCTGGCTTGTTCTCCCACATCACTCTCTTCTTCTGAAAAGTCAGACAATTCAGCCAGGCCAGACAGTTCAGCCAGGCTTAAGGACCCCACCCCTTGGGCTTATCTGCTACCCCACTCATCTTCTGGCGGTAACGGCTCCAGGGACAAAGTAGAAGGCTCAAGCAGTCCAGACGGGCCGATCTCATTTCCCGAGTTAACAAGGGGATTGCCCTGTAACAACTGGCTCAGTTTGTAAGAGGGATAGTATTCAATATCATCTTCATTGTCTTCTGACACTGAGTGTTGATCATCTCCTTCTGGAGGAGTTGGACAAGGCTCCCTTGGTGGGCTTGTTGAAGACTCCACGGGTTTGGTTCTTCTCTTGGCAACAGATCTAGTCACAGGTCGAGGGAGGGGAGTTGAGGTTCAGCTTCAATCAGGATTTGCCCAATTGGCAGAGATGATTTCTGTGTAGTTTTCACATCTTTTGAGTTGTTTTCAGGCCACACTTTATATATAGGTAAGCCTGCCAGTTGTCCCACAACAATATGAGGGAGGTGATGCCATCTGTCAGCAATCTTATGTTTGCCATGCAGTCCCAAGTTCCTCAACAGCACCCTATCCCCTTCTCTCAGTTCCACTGTTTTCACTTTCTTATCATATCTCTCCTTGTTAGCCAGGTTTCGTTTAGCAGCCATGGTCTGGGCCAGTTGGTAGGCATGGTTCAATTGGGCCTTTAATTTCTGTACATACTGTAGATGATTTTCTGCTTGCACCCCATTGGGGAGACCCCAAAACACACATCCACTGGCAGTCTAGCCTCTCTCCCAAACATCAGTCTGTACGGGGAAAATCCTGTGGCATCACTTTTGTACAATTATAAGCGTGAACTAGGGTGCTAATCTGCTGGCTCCATCTTGGTTTGTCTTTGGGTTGCAATGTGCCCAACATGTCAAGCAATGTACGGTTAAACCTTTCAGGCTGGGGATCTCCCTGAGGATGGTAGGGGGTGGTTCTTGACTTTCATACCCCCCACAAAGGCAGCATCTCTTTAATCAAGTGGCTCTCAAAGTCCCTTCCCTGGTCGGAATGAATCTGCTGAGGGGCCCCATAGTGGACGAAAAAGTTTTCAACAAGTATCTTAGCCACCGTGGTTGCCTTCTGATCCTTAGTAGAAAAAGCCTGTGCATACTGAGTAAAATGATCAGTGACCACCAATATGTTACTGACACTGTTCGGATCGGGTTCTAGACTCAAGAAATCAATGCAGACCAACTCCATAGGGGCACTGGTAGAGATATTGACCATGGGGGCAGCTCTCTGAGGTAGGGCTTTTCTTTACAAACACCGGCTACAGGTCCTGACATATTGCTCTACATCCATACTCATCTTTGGCCAGTAAAATCGAGTCCGTACTAGATCAAGTGTTCGGTCTATGCCGAGATGCCCCATTTGATTATGCAAGGACCTTAAGACCAGTTCTCTAAAAGCTGAGGGCAGCACCAGTTGTTGTTTTGCTCACCCAGCCCTCCTGTTCACAGTCTCTCTGTATAGTAGTTGGTTAATCAACTTTAATTTGGGCCCCTTTATATAACAAGGCAGTCCTTAGATCAGTGGAGCGTAACTTGGACACGTCCTCGGCCTGCAAAGCTCACAGCCGTGTTTATCATAAAGTCACGGGATTGAGCCCGTTGGAGACCTCATTGTTGAATTGGGGCAGTGAGCTAGTGTCTAGTGCAGAGAAATGACAGTAGGCAGGTATGTAGTGTGCTTTTGGAGGCCCCAAGCAATCCACCATACAGTCCACCGCGTCAGGAGACACTTGTGTCTCTTTGTCAAATTTCTGGCAGAGGGCTCTATATGTCAGGTTCTGACAACTCTGACCTAATCGGATTTATTGGCATAGGCCTCCCGAGAGAGCATCCCAAGATCTATATGTTTAGGCTCACTCTGTACTCAATACATAATGAGGTACAAGGCAGAGAACCACCTATGGCCAGTGGCATCCAACTTGGCAGAGGTCTGTACATACATCAGAGGATTGTTACACTTTACCAATATCTTGGCACCATACAAATAGTCATAAAACTGATCAACAATGGCCCACTTCAAGGCCAGGAACCTAGTTAGTGCACTGGATAATTTTTTTCTGAAGGAGTCAGGCTTCTGCTGACAAATGCTACAGGTCTCAGACCATTCGAGTGCTCCTGATATAACACAGCCCCCAATCCTTGTAGACTGGCATCAGTATGGAGAATGTATGGCTTGGCCGGGTCAGGATAGGCCAACACTGGGGCATGGGTGAGTTGATATATGATGTCATAGAAGGCCTCTCACACTCAGTAGTCCAACGATCCCCAAACACATCATTCAGCCGGAAATACTTCTTTTTGAGCTCGGTAGCACAACCTTCTTATACTTTTTGTCGTGGCGGATACCCTGAATGAGGTTGAGGGAGGGAATCTTTCGAGAATAGTCCAACAAACCGCCTATACTATCTACAAAACCCTGGAATCATTGCAGCTCCTTCAAATTCCTGGATGAGGCCAAGTGGTCAAAGCTCCACTTTACTAAGGTCAGTCTCTATGCCCTCAGTGGACACTATGTGGCCTACGATTTCACTGATAGTCTGGAAGACTTGACACTTGTCGATCAGACAGCTTGAGGCTGAAATCCTCCAACCGATCCAAAACCTTGAATAATCGTTGCTCGTGTTCTTCCAACGATCAGCCAAACACTATAACATCATCTAGATAGACCAGACACTGAGAGATTAATGTCCCCACGGCGTTCCATCAGGCGCTGAAAAGTGGCTGGGGTACCAAATCCTGAGGCATCCGAATGAACTCATAGAAGCCTAGGGGGCAAATGAATGCAGTCTTCTCCAGGTCGTCTGGGGCCATTGAGAATCTGTAGTACCCACTGCTAAGATCCAACACTATGAGAACCACTGACTACCATTTAAACAATCCAATGGATGAATGGAAGAACTACGTAGCATGAGTAACAGTTCAAGGGCATGAGAGCACAAGCAAGATCTGATGGGAGGAGGTTCAAGAGGGATATTGGAAAGTTTATTTTCCAGAAATGGTGATGGAAATAATGGAATAGTCTGCCAACTGAAAGGCAGGCACCAAAACCATAAATGATTTCAAGCATGGCAGTTACAAAGTGAAGGGTATAATGGTTACTCTGGCTAATAGAGGTAGGAGGGAGGCAGGGTGGATAGTGAAGCCAGTCGTTGTATGGACAGAAAGTTCCAAAGATTTAATAGGAAATAGGGGCAGACAGAGTTGTACCATTTTTTTCTCCATCACTGCTATCTATGTTTCTGTGTTTCCATCCATGATCCCTGACGTCTAGTAGCCCCACCGCCAGTAGCAAATCAGACCCCCTCCCAAAACCATCCAACCAGATCCCCTTCCCCATTGACCCCCATTTACAAAAGATGTGCCAGCCACTTCCCTGTTACTGTGATTTGGTACAGCGTCTAGCTCATTACCTGGCTAACCAACTGTCTGAGTGGAAGGGAATGAGGAGCACCTACTGTAGAAATATCTGTTTCTATAGTAGATGTGGTGCTCACCCCTGTCACCAGAAAGGGGCCAGCTGAAGTGGTGAGTAGAGGGTCTGGACCTGTCACTGTCGCAGTGGGAGGGACTGGCAGCTGGGGTAATTTATCAGCCACCATGGAGAGGGGTGGAAGAACCTTAATGGGTGGAATTGGGAGGGGGCTCAGACTTGCAATCAGGGTGGTCTAGATGCCAGGGATCCTTTTAATATACTAATCAGAAGTATCTGAATGGTGATTGGGGGTTGGGAAATCCTAGATGCCAGGGATCATTTTACTAATTGGGGTTATCTGAATGTGACTTGGGGAACTACTAGATGCCAGGGATCATTTTATTATAATATCAGGGGCATCTGAATTGCGATGAGGAGATGGGGGCTGGCACTGCTCTGTATAATTTCTCCATGAAGTCATGCACAGAGGCATTGTGCAGAGGTGTTAGTTAGCCCATATGGGCTGGCAAATGTCCCACTAGGACCATTCTGCCCTATGAACTTAACATGCTGAGAGTTGAAAATGACTCATGCGGTAAAGGTGCTATCCTATTTGGGACATGCTTTCCCTCTTTGTTCCTCTGAGTCCCTGTCCTACTGAAGGCTGCGATAGTGCCTAGTCATGTCACAGTGAGCTATCCAATGGGAACCAGTGATCACTGTACAGTTTGGTTCAATATTACGATAGGTGCAGAGGCAAGCCACAAAAAGTCGATGGTCCCGGACTTTAGTAGATTGGATTTTAAAGAAATGGGAGACTTCTTCAGAAGCAGCCTAGCAGGGGAGGATTGTCAGAGAGGGGTAGAGGAACAGTGGAGAAAATTAAGTAAAGGCATAGGGAAGGCAACCGGCATCTGCATGAAGGAAGTAAGCAAAAGAAGGAGGAAACAAGCATTTGTCAATGCTGAATGTTGTCTTGCTGGCATTGGCATTGGTAGTGCAGGAGCTAGAGAGATGCATAATAGGAAAGGCAGTGAGGTATGGAAGTGACTCCAACCCCACACTACCCTGCAGAGACTGACAGGCATTGAGTTGTGCCTTTGGGCCATCGACCATAGCACCCACGCCATTTTACCTCACTCTATCCTGCAGACTCTGACAAGTGCTTCGTTGTGCCTCGGGGTCATTGCGCTTTACACTTACCCCATTCCATAAGGAAATATGTTGAGATGGGTGCAGTATAGGAGAATGGGGTGAACTTTGCGGCTGAAGAGTCCAAGGCACACCTTGATGCCTGTCACTGGCTGCAGTGTGGGGGTGGGGTGGAATAGTGTGGGCATTACAATTGACAATGCTAAGTCACATCCCTGATGCCTGTCAGTCTCTACAGGGTGGGATAGTATGGCTAGAAACCTTAATGCCCTGGGCGTTTATTGGCATTTGCACTCCAAATTTTCAACATGGGCTTTTTGTGACCCCACCTCATGAAAGCATTTGGGACCTCTGCTCATGAACAGTGACACTGTGATTTTGTTAATGTGTCCTGAACGTTGATTTCCCACAGCAACTGTGGCATTCTGTTATCAGATGTGCAAACACATTTTGGGTAGGATGTGAAAAATAATGGCTCTACTGTTCATAAGGACAATGACGAAGAAATGGAAATGTTGGAAATCTGGAGTGAAAATATTAAAAATTCTCTAAGTTATTAGCATGCATGGAAACTATGCAATGTACACAGTCATTTTGTGGAATTTGTTTACCAAATTTTCAACATAGACATTTTGGGAGCCCATCTTATAAACAGTGACTCTGTCATTTCATTAATCGGTCCCAAAAAGTGATTCTGCGCAGTGATCGTGAAATCACCTTTCAGGACCGAATAATGAAATGACAGTGACTGAGTTCTTGAGGTGGGGTCCCAAGAACCCCATGTAGAAACTTTGGAGCCAAAAGTCACAAAAATAGATGAGATATCCACCTAAGTTGAACCCCCCCCCACTGATGCCATTATACAGCTTACCAGCATTTCTTCAGTTTGCGGTGGCTTTGAACAGTGCAGACATGTTCCTGCTCCACTGAAGATCACAGCACTGGACTCCAGAGGTAGGTATGGGGTGAGGGGGATATGTGGGGCGGTGGGGTATGCAGAGGGTGGGTGCAGGTTTGGGGAAGGGACCCGACAACAGAGGGTCATTTTCTTTGTTTCAGGTTATAATAAAAATAAAAGAAAGAACACTGCGGACCATTTTCTTTTTGTTTTACAGGTGTAAGGAAAATGTTGGGCACATTTGGGTGGGTTCCTAGTGTGTCCCATGAGTCTGTGGTGTGATGTTAGCCACACTGCAGTGGGCAGGGGCAGGAAAATGCTGAAACGATCAGCTTTTGAACACGGAGGCACACTGGGGTGGGCTCCCAGTGTGCCACATGATCTCGGGGGGTTAACTATGCTGACAGGGGGATTGGGCACCCCCAAAGTTGACTTTCTGGGGATAGTGAGAGGTGGACGGCAACAGCCACAACCATGTTTATTGAAATGTTACACCAGGCAAGGCACGCCCTGCAAAGATGGGGAGCACACTCATTGCGGGGTGAAATTGTTTTAAGTTGATGGCACTCTTTTGCAGTGCTGTCATAGACAGTGTGCTATTTCATTAGTGCCACAGAGCCCAGCATGAAAAAGCAGTGGCACCATTGGCCACAACATGATTGCACCTCCAAAACCTGCCACCACAATATGTTGTCTGTGCTGTGCACACTAGATGACATAAAAAGGACCATTATGGTATTGTAGGGAAGTTGCCATGAAGGTGTCTAAAGCACATCCCACAACCAATCTGGTTAAGCAATTCCTATGCTATTTTAGAGGAGTGGGATAGCCCCAGAATGGCACCCACAGCTGAGACCAAGGTGGATGGGCAGACTCTCAGGGAAGCAGAATCAGAAAAGGGGGAAAGAAAACCTCAGAGGAGGAGAAAGCTTCTCCTGGTGGGGGACTCAGTTATCCGAGGAGTCAAGTTAAGGGAACCTAGCAGGAAGGACATGGAGGTAAAGTGCATTTCAGAAGGCACTGCATGGTGGGATGAGAAGCAGATCAAAAGGATCACAAGGGTAATGGCAAGGAGGGAGGAGCTGGATGTTATAATTCACCTGGGGATGAATGACCTGGCAGGAGACAAAGTGGAAGTAGCTAGAATCCAAAAGGATTTCTGGGAGTTGGGGGGAGCCTGAAGCAAGTAGAACACTTCAAGAAGGCAGTATAGTGCAGTGGTTTAAGGCTCTGAGCTGCAAACCTGGAGACCTGGGTTTGAATCCTATAGCCACCACTTGCATACTCTGTGACCCTGAGCAAGTCACTTAACTTCCTTGTGCTCCCACATCACCTGTAAATAAGCTTTAGGTAAATCCGTCTTTCAGATGAGATGTTAAACCGAGGTCCCATCTGCCTGGATTGGTGGTAGTTCAGCTGGATGTTAAAGATCCCATGGCACTTATCGAAAAGAGCAGGGGAATTTCCCAGATGTCCTGGCTAAATTTCCCTCATTCACTAAAAAATACAACTAACAACTTAATCTGGTTCAAGGTCAGTTGGCATTCATCTGTATCCCCCTTCCCCGGGTCGTGCCTGAAAATAGGCAGGATTTGTCTAGTGCACTTACCCAGTCAACAAAAACTAAATAAAATAAATAAAAACAAATAAAATAGTGTGTCTCTCCTGGTTAAAAAAAACAAAAAACATTCCATCTCCTTCTTTGGAGGTGCCACCTATGCATGGCAGGGGAAAGGCTAGGGCACTCCACATCCAGTAATTCAACTCCTGGTTGAAGGAATGGTGTGGAAAGGAGGGTTATGGCTTCATGGTGGACTGGGTCCCCACCTGGATGGATGCAAGCCTGTACAAAGATAATGGCCTGCATCCATCAGGAAAGGTGACCTGAGTAAGAAGCGTGAATGCTTCAGTGACAAGCATTTAAAATGGCCGGGGGAAGGAAAAGTCAGGAAGGTAAGGTGACTTAGTATCACTCTTCTGGGCACGTGCAGGAAAACAAGTTGAAGTCTGGGACACTGAGAGCAGAAGGAGAGTGGGAATTTGAATTCTAGGCCACATGAGAAAGACAACTGGTGAGTGGGGGACAAAGCAGAGGAGGGGAAGGGGAAGGAAGCAGGAGAGCAGCAGCAAGAGAATGAGGGGTATAGGATACAAAACATGGAAAGGCATGGTAACAAATGCCCACAGCCTGGGAAATAAAATCCCAGACCTGGAGGCATCGATAGTAGAGGCAGACCCGGACATAGTAGCAATAACTGAGACTTTGTACACTGTTAATCATGAGACACTGATGTACCAGGTTATGCTCTGTTCAGGAGGGATGGGGGTATAAAAGGAGGAAATGTGGCCCTGTACATCAGAGAGGCTATAAAGGTGACAGAGGTGCAGGATAGACAGGGAAAGGCTGAGGCAATGTGGGTCACCCTTGAACCTGGCAAAGCCTCAGCAATATGAACAGGGGTGATCTTTAGGCCTTCAGCACAGGGGGAAGAAGTGGACAGGGATATTGTGGATGGAATATACAATATGGCAACAAAGGGTGAAGTTCTGCTGCTGGGGGATTTCAGTATGCCAGACTTGGATTGGTCCATCCAGGCAGCTGCTTCAGCCAGAAGCAGAAGCATCCTGGATTCCCTACAGGGGCAGGTCTAATGCAGCTTGTGCTTGATCCAGAGAAAAGGCTATTCTTGACCTGATACTGACCAATAGGGACAGAACGCAGATGTCTGTATGGAGGAGCAACTGCAATCTGGCGATCACCACATAGTGTGGTTTAGCATGGGACTTGGGACCCAGCCCAGTCACACAAGGGCAAACATTTTGGATTTCAAAAATGCAGTCTTCACTGACATGGGGAGGTACATCTGAACAGCCTTCTTTAGAAGCTTGTAAAAGGGTGGCATTCAGGAGGTATGAAGAAACATAGAAGAATGAGGATAGAACGGTGTATAAGGTAAAACAGAGGGAAGCAGGTAAGATAATGAAATGATCAATGGCTCAGACAGAAGAAAGCATAGCCAAAGGGTATCAAAAGAAGACCAGACTTTCTTCAGGTACATAAGCAAGGAGAGGAAGGCAAGGAGAGGGATTCTGAGGATAAGGAGGATGACAAAGGGAGACTGCACAGAGGGGATCAGAAAAAGGTGTACATCCTGAACAGGTACTTCTACTGTTTTCACAGTGGAGAGGGACAGGGACAGTTCACCAAGGAACAGCATGAACACTGGAGGGGGAAGTGGACACAAGTCCATTTTCAAAGGAAAGAGTATTATTGAAGGGACTTCAAATTTTAGGGTGGACAAGACCATAGGACCGGATGGAAACACTCAAGGATATTAAGGGAACTAGACAGGGAGATGCTTGCTATATTACTCATGGCCTTATTCAACAACTCACTGGAAACAGTAGTGGTTCCAGAGGACTACAGGAGAGTAAACATAGTTCTATTTTGTAACAGCATCAGCAGGGAGCAGGCTAGCAAATATAGTCTGGTCTGTCTTACTTGAGTCATGAGGAAATTAATGTAATCCAGACTAAAAGAGAGACTGTTAGAGTATCTTGAATCCAGTGTGCTGCAAGACTTGCGGCAGCACAGACTTACAGGGGAAAGGTTATGCCAAATGAATCTGGTAGATTTCTTTGACTGGATGACCAGGGAAATAGATAAGAGGGGAGCAGTGGACATGATTGATCTGGAGTTTAGCTAGGCCTTCAGCACTGTGCCACACAGGAGGCTGATAAAGAAACTGAACAGCCTAGGGATGGGATCCAAAATGGTTAATTGAGTTCAACGTGACTGTGCAACTGGTTTTTGTGCTTGTGTAACATAGATACTCTTTTGCTGCCCGCCTATCTATCTGTGGAATATACCACCCTGTATGGGTATGAAGGGAAGGAACCCTAGAGGAGGGTTCCACCCCTTGAGGTGCCACAGGAGTGATTCCCTTGGCTAATGATACCTTAGGAAGAAGCCCATGGGAAAGAAAGGTATGCTGCTGGAGGAGGAGGGGTGGATGAAGAGGCAAGGAAAAAATGCTTGAATGTGGAGTGAGGAGAGCAGCCCTTAAATGGGCTGAATGGGAGTGTGTCCTGTTGCACCGCCCCCTTGAACTACAGACTGTAGCCTTCCAATTAGTACAGTAGCTAGTTAATGGATAAGAGACAGAGGGTGGTGGTTAACAGCACTCACTCTAATGATGGGAGAGTGACCAGTGGGGTACCACAGGGCTCAGTATTGGGACCAATCCTTCTGAATGTAGGGGACATACAGAATAACTGAAAGGAAGGTAAGTCTTTTTGCAGATGATATCAATATTTGCAATAGGGTGTACACCCAGGCGTGGTGGAGAGAATGATCAGGGATCTTGTGAATTTTGAGGAGTGGTAAAAAGCATGGCAGTTGGATTCAATGCCAAAAGTGCAAAATCATGCACCTAGGGCATAGGAATCAAAGAGTTGAGTATAGGATGGGGGGGTTATTGACAGCCAATAAACAGAAAAGGGATCTTGAGGTTATTATGTCTAAGGATCTCAATGTGGCACTGTGACAAAGCAGTGAGTAGGGCTAGTGGGATGCTGGGGTGTGTAGAAGGGTATCTCCATCAGGAGGATGGAGGTGGTGTTGCCAGATCCCACCTGGAGTACAATATAGTTTTGGAGAACAAACCTCAGAAAGAACATAGACAAGCTGGAGGAAGTCCACAGTAGGGCAACTAAAATGATGCAGGATTTACATGAGAAGCCCTAAGAAGAGAGACAGAGGGATCTCAGCATGTACACCCTAGAAGAGAGGAAAGAGAAAAGTGACATGATACAGGCCTACAAGTATCTTACAGGAGTGAACAGGGTCCAGGGGAGTATCTTTTAAATGTGAAAGAGCACCAGGACCCGGGGAATGCAATGAAGCTTGGGGGAAGGGTGAGGTCAAGAGAGATGTGAGAAAATATTGATAGATGCCTGGAACAGATAGCCAGATAAATTGGTGGAGGGTAAAACAGTAGGGGGCCTCAAGCATGTGTGGTGTAGACATAGCGGTATATTAGAGAACAGGTGGGGAGGTGGCAGGGTCAATGGAGATCAGACAGCATGTGAGGAGGAAGATGAGGCAGGAAACATCTAGGCAGACCAAGTGGTCCTTTTCCAATGACAAATTCAGTGTTTCTATGTTTATGATCGCACACCTACTATAGAAACATCTTTTACTACAGTAGGCATCTGATTGTGAACTGTCATTCAGTTGGTGGCTGCTATGGATGTGAGTGGAGGGTCTGTGCTGGTTGCCATACATCATAAGTTGGAGGCAAGTGGGGCAGTTGTAGTGGTACTCGGGTGGCCTTGTCAGGGGGGTAGATATTATACTTATGGGGCAGGGGAATCACTCAACACTAAGGATGTGGTATGGAAGAATTACAGCTCTTACCAGACTACTAATTGGGACATGTCGGGAACCCTGGTCTGGATATCAGGCAAATGGTACAGAGGAATTACTGATCTTTTCAAGTGTCTGACTGGGGCCCAGTTGATCAGTGGTGGGGGGTTTGCTGTCTGCTGGACATATGGGACAGATGTTTTATTACACAGGCATGCAATTTGGGGGGTGGGGCACTGGACATCTGGACAGTTATGCCATGTACCAGTGAAGGGACCAGAGCAAGTGGTAGGCTGACATGGCCAGGTGTTGGGCGTATAGGAATGCACAGTCCATAACACCTGGTTTGGGGAACCAGTACCTAGTGTTGCACTAATGGATAGCTACACCTCCCCAAACCTCCCAACATGCTGATGTGCCTATGTGCATTGTGCTGCCAGCTGCTTTACATAGGTGCACAAGGATGGATTAGGCCACTTACAAATGGGCTAGTGACTTGGTAACCAAGCAATCATATGACCCTGTGCAGTACTATCCTGTTTTAGAGGTGCAAATTGGGATTAGCAAGTTGCTAACCTGTCTAGCACTTGCAAAAAAACTTGAATATTTTGCCTTAGGGTTTTTTAAAACCATTGCAACTCTGTTAAACGAACAAGGAAACACCACAGAGTTATGGTTGGCGATGGTGCACCTTGGCCCTATGCCCAGTGCCGGACCCCGCCCACCTGGGTCACAGTCCTCCATGTGCCGCCTCTGCCTGGATGATACTGGATGCCTTGGGTGCCAGAAGGGATGGCGGCCCCTCCACATGGATAAGCCAGGGAGGTCTCTCACCAGGCAGAGGTAGGCATTAGCGGAGCCTCTGGAGGGGACCCAGAGTGGGGGGGCAGGTTGGGCAGGAGAGAACTGGGGATGATGCCCGAGACAGGCCACATCTCCGGTGATCAGAGGAAAAAGAATAGGTAAAAAAAGAAAACAAATTTTACCAAACAGCATTCCCACTTTTGATTTTAACCCAAAAGGGTGTCAGTGTGGCTCAGTTGGTAGCACATCCACCTCTGGACCAGAAGGTTGTGGTTCTCGTCCCACACCGGGATTGGACTTGCACCTAAAAATTGTTGGCATCTGAGTGCAGTATTGGGTGGTGCTGTACTGCTGGGGTGTGCCGTTCTTCAGATGTGATGCAAACTGAGGTCCCTTCTGCCCATCCTGGTGTTGACCTGGTGGGTGTCCAAGTGGAAGTAAAAGAACCCAGGACACTCTTTGCAAAGAGCAGGAAACATTCCCGGAGTCCTGGCCAACATTCCCCTTCCCATAAACCGGTTCATGCAATTATCCAGGTTGTGTGTGGGTGATGATGTGCGATATGGCCACCACCACAACACATTCAGTCACTTCACTTCCAGTCTAGCATTGCTTGCAAAGCACTTTGAGATACTGTGTATGAAAAGCGCTATATAAATGCTGATTCTTCCTCTTCTTCTTCTTCAAATCACCTTTTGATAAAGCAGCCACCAAACTACCTGACTATCTAACTGCTGCAGGTATTACCAAACCAAAACCCACTGGTATCAGTTCAGAAACATGCCCTAAATTTTGTTCCTGGGTACCTAAATGCCAAGCTGCAGGCCTGAGGTGTGGCTGGTCATCAGGCGCTGGCACACCCAACTGAACCAAACAACCCCCTACATGTTCCCCTTGATGGCTTTAAATCTTGAACTGGCTTTCAGCACCAGTGGACTTGAATACAGATAGTTATATATTCCCCAGGTGCAGGGCAATTCCTGCCCTCACTCATAGCTCGGCTGTATTAGTACTAGGATGGCCTATATGACTGAAGTCCTGGGGAAGATGAATCAGCAGACGCAGAATCAGGCCTGATGCTTAACACTTGAAGGTGTAGAAGCTGTAGCTTGGATCTTCAGTGCGACCCAAGGTCATGCAGTCCATCCCTCCCCCGGCACACAGAGGCCCACTGCAGAGCATCACACAAGACCCACCAGCCACAAGGGACCCAGACATGGCAGCATCCCCATGGTCTGGCTCCCCTACAGGTCACAGCACCCCAGCACCTGGGCACAAACCCACAATCCCTTGCCACCAGCAGCCTCACTTAATGGGGGTCAACGAGCGCCCCACCTGGCACATTTAGGATGGATTCTTCAGATCATTTCCATTCTTTCCTCAATTACCTGCTACTCTGTGTAGTCAAACAGTCTCAGCTACCTTCTTGAATATCAGGCTCGGGGGTGGGATACTGTGCAGAGTCTGAAAATCCATGGATTTAACATAACAGTCTCCCGCCTTGCTGCATCTGAGGAGCAGACAGCAGGCATCTACCCAGACAGCACCCACTCATCCCCCTGCCCCCACAGTCTTTCAACTCCAACACAGTGGACACTCTTGCACTCTGGCTCACACAAGTTCAGCAACGCTTTTTGAGAAATACATCAAGAAAGTCCCTTTTTGTCACTGTGCAGGTGCTAGTCGACTCCAGAGAGAAGAGACTATCTTGTCAGTTTCTTAAAACCTGGGTTCAAATCCAGTTTTCATGTCCATTTTCTACAATCCAGTTTTCTCTGCCAAAAACAGTCCTTTAACCTTGTCTTTCCCTTTTCCTGTTGCCATCTTGCCATTGCCAGGGTCAGACAGAACCTTTTACACTTTTTCTTAACTTCTCTCATCAAAAATCTTTGATCATCCATGTCTCACCGATGTGGCGCAGATAAAAATGAAGAGGCTTTCTCCCCATCCTCTTGACACAAATCTATTTTCTTAAACCTTTTTCTCAATCCATTTAACCTTTACCCTGAACAATTTCACCACTGTGGTGCAATTTCTCTGGCAGCAACAGAATACTGCAGATCTCCCTCTCTGCAGAGCTGTCCACAAAATCCTCTCTTTTCTCTCTAGATGGGGAAAGGCATAATCAGCTCTGGGGGACAGAGAGCTGGCAGCCCCCTTACAGCATCACAACTCCACCTTCTCCTTAGGGGCTGGAGATCCCCTCCCTGTGGAGGGGCTCCCACCAAACTGAACTTAGAAACCAAAGTTCTTTCCCCTTGGTAGCTTTCTGGCAGCTCCCCATTGGCAGGAACAACTGTCAACCAAAATTAACATGTACAAGGCAAGGGCGTAGCTATTGATACTCCAAGTAAGCCATGGCATACCAAGTTTAGTAGCAGGGGATGGCAAACAAGCAGGCCAACATTGCTCTGCCCTCTCTAGTCCATCACATTTAAATTCCTTTGTTTGGCTTCGGAGGTTTTCACTTTTCTCTTTCAGTTTTGTTTTGGGGGTGGCAAAGTAGATCGCAAACTTTGAAGCTGAAGGTCTCAATTAGGTCTGTATGGTCCACCTGCATAGTGATTGGCTACTGCATCTGGTAAGGGTGTAGCAGGTCTGGAACAGCGAGTTTAAATGCCCCAGCAAAGTCAGAAGCCATACTATTAGTTCAATTGTACTGGGAGCGAGAGAAGCAGTAGAAGAACTGAGGAGCAGCTGATGGAAGAACAGACTCAGAGCCTGCTAAAAGAATGAAGACTTCATGTAGACTGGCAAGTGGAGTGAATCTGCCTACCTGTGGGGGAGAGAGAAGAAATTTCTGCCATGGTCTTGGACTTGTGGTGCAGTCAGTGGCAGCACAAACAGACAGACAGCAGGTTTGGTGTGGGAATCATCTGACTGGAGCCAGGAACCTTGGACTTGAGTTGGGAGGGGGAGGCATGAACAACAGTGGGGGATGGGGTAGCAGTGTGGCAGGCTGATGTACAAATCTGAAATGCCTGGCTACACCCCTGGTATGAGGTTCCCGTGACACCTCACTGGTTGCTGAAAAAGGCACCCAGATTGTCCCCGGTATTTTTCCACAAGAATCTTCACTGAAGTTCTCCTCTTTAGCAGCCTCTTCCCTCTGATGGCCCAACACAAAATTTAGCATTTTTAGTTATTTTCCGGCCAGTCGCTAACGCTGAAACTTGTTTTCTCCAGCCCCAGAGAAGCTGAGAAATATGTGTAGTATAACAGCAGCAGGAATGAGAAATAAATGTTCTAGCTCTACCTGGATTAGGTGAGTGGAGGACCACCAGACTACAAAATAATTATTATGTTTTATTGTGTCCAGGACTGACAGTGTGCGTGTGTGTGTTGGGGGAGAGGGTTGCTGGCAGGCTGCTTGTGTACAGTTAAAACACGATTCCCAGAATCATTAACTAGCACTAACCATGCAGTATGTTAGCACTTCCAGAAAGCAGTTAATATACCGGTACACCTTATATGCATTAGAGTAACCCCCAGTTGTATGGGCACCTGGTTGCAATTAGTAATCCTGTGCAAAAAAAAAAAATAGTGCCACTTTAACAGGTTAGCACTGCACAGAAGAATGCTTTTTAAAATAGTAGCAGCCATGCTTATCACAATGCAGTGCTAATTCTGTTACAGTGGTACATGGGCCCCATCCTCAGATTAGTCCTCTGCACTCCTAAGTGTTGCACCTGAGATAGTGCACAGCCACAGAAGGTGGTGGTAAATGGCACTCACTTCAATGAGGAGAGAGTGACCAGTAGGGTGCCGGAGGGCTCACTAATGGGACAAGTCCTCTTTAATGTCTTTATAAGTGGCATAACTGAAGAACTGGAATGGAAGATGTGCCTTTTTGTAGATGACACCACAATCTGTAATAGCGTTGATAGGTGCAGATGGAGAGATTGCATAGGGACCTTAGAAATTTGAAGAGTGGTACAGGACATGGCAGCTCAGGTTCAAAGCCAAAAAGTGCAAAATCAAGCAACTAGGGAATAGAAACCTAGAGGCTGAGTTTAAAATGTAGGGGGAGGTACTTACTGTTACTAAGGAAACCTTTTATATAGCACTGTGCTGTGTATGCAGGAGAGGATTACTCATTTGCATGGCCACTGTAGTACATATGCACGTGCACATGATCAGGTTAGCATCAGGTGATGCTGAATATGACACCCATCCAACCATGCTATTCCCACACAGTGTAATGTTTAGCGCTGCATGCTAACCTTCTGAAAATGGGGCCCTAATTGATTAAAAATCCTGGCCAATGTCTCTTAAGATGCAGAAGGTAAACATAAAAGGATTATCTTATCTAGATCTTTATGTACTGTTTTATGGTATTTTGCTTGCAAAACCTTTATCCAATTTCAAAACATTGTGATGTGACTTAAAACGTTTATGACAAACTAGTTAAAATACATTTTTTTCTTCTTTTATCTAAATGCTGTCTTTATTTAGTTATAAAAACAAAGTCTGGTGGGCTGGCCTAGCAGCTTGGGGCTGATTGCACTGCCTCCCATACCAGTGGCCCAGTTTTAGTGGTGGACCTGGGTTGCACAGGGTTTAGCTGGGAGGAGACATGATTGAGCATCTCAAGGAATGCTCTCCTTTCAGCGTGGGGAAGTCTGACCACCCCACTCTTCAACATCCACCTAGCTGAGCAGGGCTGGCAGGGCAGAGAAGTTGCATAAGGGGGAGGGCTTAGGCAGGCACAAAGCAAGCATGTGCCTTTCTATGCAATTGCATCATTGCATGCTTGGCTGCCCAGGAGATGAAACCAAAGGTAGAACACTCCAATGGCAGAAGGATCCAACAACCGGCCGTAGATTCTGCAGTACTAACCAGACTCTGCTCCTGTCTGAATATGTATCTCCTTGTCAGTGGCCCTCCCCCTCCTGGCCCCAACACGGGGGATATGTATGGGGGGGGATCTCAGAATAAGTATGTCCTGGGGATGGTGGGTGTTTGGGCTGGAGATGTCAGTGGGCAAAGGGGTAGCAGGGTGACAAAGGAGATAAAAAATTATCTATGGAAAGAAAAAAAGAAATAAAATACAGTTTGAGAAGCTCAAACCCCAAAACAGACTGTGAATGCCTCCAGGTGAGCATCACAGTAAAGTTATTTAGTATAGAAACAATGCAAATTATATGCATATGCCAGCTAATCTCTTGATGAGAAATGAATACTGAGGGTTTGCAGCAAAAATACATATTTTTGTTTCTTAATCAAGAAACTTTTATTAAACAAAACAATAAAATAAAAACAAAAACTTAATGAAAACATAGTCCATAGAGTACAAACTAGCAAAGCTTTTGGCTTACACCATCACAGTTCCTGCAATGCTTCCCAAGCATTCCGCTCAGATAAGTTGTTGGACTAGCACAGTAATTAATTACACATAAATCTAATCAAAAATTTAACTTGGAAAAACGCATGCAGTCCCCTATGTATATGTTAGGAATATCCAGTATTAGCTTCCAATGCAAATGTGCTGTCTAACAGTAAATGAAGGTAGCACTTATCTAAAAGAATAAACTACAGCATTTTAAATTAGTTCTAAAAGTTTCTTGTCACATCACAATGTTCTGAAATTTGATTAAAGGTGTGCAAGCAAAACAAGATGTAAAACCCCATAAAGAAGTAGAAGTAGATGTGCAAGAACAAGGGGGCACAATTTGAAGATAGAGGGGGGATGTCTCAGAGGTAATGTGAGGAAAAACTTCTTCACAGAGAGGGTTGTAGATACATGGAACAGCCTTTCTGAGGAGGTCATAGAGTCAAAAACAGTGAAGGAATTCAAGAATGCATGGGACAGAAATAGAGCAATTCTAGTGGGGGGTAGGAGGAAGTAGGCTGTTGGTTAGCTAGAATCTTCAACTTATCCATTAGGTAGGGGAATGGGCAGGCTAGGTAGGCCAAGCGGTCCTTATCTGCCATCAGATTTTATGTTTCTATGTTAAGAGATAGCCCTGTTTTGTTTACCTCCTGCTCTGCAGTTTTAGACATCCTCTCATCAAGTCAGCAGCTAACTGAATGCAACAAGCAAGGAGTGCAGTGGCAGGCCATTCAAGGGGGAGGGGCTGGGGGATGGGTAGTTTCAGAATGTAGTCCATTTGAGTATATAGTTTATTTGTTTCAGTATATAGTGTATGTGAAATTTTCAGTCTACAGTGTATGTATTTCAATACATAGTATATGTGGTTCACTGTGTAGTGTATTTGATTCGGTATATAGGGTATGTGTTTGTTTAAAAATATACTGTGTAGCCGGCCTGGTGGTGCTGAGGGTTGAGGTGCTGGATGCCACACCTTGCTGCATGCCCGCGAACCGGGTTCAGGAATGAGCCTGGGTCGTCAGGGGTTGGCAGGGGAGGAGAAGGATTGAGTGTCCAGAGGACTGCTCTCCTTCTCCGGGGTGGGGGGGCACGCTGCCGTTGGTGCACTGGTGGCCTCTGGTGGTAGCGGGAGGCAGCACAGTACACAGGCAGTCTACAGGGGGACGTGCTGGGGCCGATGCCAGGAAGGGGTGAGTGCGGTAGCATGTGCGCCCCTGTCCATTGGCGTGATTGCATGCCTCGCACGTCAAGGGGGTAGAACAGGGAAAAGAAGGGCACCAGTCATGGTGGCATGATGGCCATTTCTGCAGAGGACTCGCCGGTACCGAGGATGCGCAGCGATACAGGATCCTGGTCTGGTGGTTGAGTGTAGGGGGGCTCTCCACCACCCTGCCGCGGGGGCAAGCCACAGGGGTAGAATGCTGCGAGGCCTGATGTGGAGCGGGGAGATCCTTGGGATGGTGGCTTGAGAGGATGCCTGGATGTTGGTCAGGTAAGGCAGACTGGATGCCAGGGGAAAAAACGATAAACTTAAAAAAATATATATATAATGTGCATGTATTTCAGTATGTAATATATTTCTCTTAGTATATAGAGTATGCAACATTTTTTCAAAAGAGGGGGTAAGTGTTTTTAATATATAGTATATTTGTTTCATTATATAGTGTATGCAGATTTTGCAATGCATAGTGTATTTATTTCAATAGATAGTGTATGTATTTCTATACAAAGTGTAGATGTTTCAATATATAGTGGATTTGTTTCAGTAGACAGTGTATGTGCTTTTTTCAATGTGTAGTGTATATATTTCAATAGATAGTGTATGTATTTCAATATATAGTGTGTTTGTTTCAGTATATAGTGTATGCAGATTTTTTTCAATATATAGTGTATGTGTTACAATGTATAGAGTATTTGCTTCAGTAGATAGTTTATGTGGATTTTTCAGTCTGTAGAATTTGTATCTCAATAGGTAGTATATATGTTTCAGTACATAGTACATTTGTTTCAGTATATAGTGTGTGTGGACTTTCAGTACTCAGTATGTGGATTTCAGTAGATAGTGTATGTATTTCACTATATGATGTAAGTGTTTCACTATATAGTGTATGTGTTTCATTCTATGATATATTCATTTCAGTGTACAGTATCTGTATTTCACTATATGATGTATATATTTCAGTAGATAGTGTATGTGGTTCACTACATTCTGTATGCATTTCACTATATGATGTATATATTTCACTATATGATGTATGTATTTCATTATGTAGTGTATGTGTTTTACTGTACAGCCAGAGATTATGAATTATGTCCCTAACTGCTTGCCATACAGGGATTGTTACTGTTTGTTTCTTTTTTTTTTCTCTGATTCAAATTGTTGTTGCAGGGTATACTTTCTACTGCATTATTACAGGGTGTGCCTACAGGTTTGTGCTTACAGATTACTGCTGTAATATTCTGATTCAACTTATTTTTTGCAAGGTATGACTTCTGTTACTGCTTTATTTTTCTCTGTAGCAAAGTGTTTTTTACAGGGTATATCTTCTGTGAAATTATTACACATGGCGCTTTACAGATTTTACAGTTTTATCTATCATGAAGCTAAGCTTTCAGGGCTACTGCATTTGTTGTTGGTTGATTGTTTCTGCTCTTACCTCCTTGTTTCTTTCATCTGTGGTTCTTCTTTTTTGGTAGGGGAAGGGCCCAGCTACCCACCCCCATCCCCAACCACCCCATGCCCACCCCATGCTACACTCCTTTTATAGGGTAGCACAGTCATGACATTTCCTATAGCAAAGCAGGAAGGGGAGGATCAGGGCACAAGTAATTTAACTTATAACAAGTTATACAAAAACAACAAAACACAAAATCAAACTTTTGCTTTCATTTTCCTCCTTCTAATTACTCTGACCAGATTATAAACCCAGCAACTCATCTGGAATGGATATTATTAACTGCAGGTACTGTGGGACACTTTTCAAAAGGGCAGTGATACAGGATTTAGGACACTGTCCTATGTGCTGGACCATTGGAGATCTAAGGGTTCAGCTCCAGGCAGTATGAGCAGATATTGAGCATGCCTCAAATTGCATATTCAGGACAAAATATATTCAAGGAACCACCTGCCATTTCCCCAACATCCAACAGAAGCACCTTGACCACAGAGGTTAGTTGGTCTGGGAGGTTGGCAGGTGGTTAGGAGGAGCAAATCGGGTGCCCCATCACTCAGTGCTCTCCAGCGTATCACCCCCAAAAACCATATAAAAACTACAAACAGGTATCTGCCTCTCTCTCTCTGAAACCAAACAAAGGGCAGAAAACACTGCAGAGCAAGACACTGCAGCACAGGACCTAGCAGAACAAAACTCACCCAAAACAGGGATTAAAACAAAAAAAAGGCAAAAAAGAAATCCAAAACACTTCTGATCATAGGAGACTTCATGATTCGAGGAGCTGATACCTACCTCCAGCTGGGGGTAATGGTCAGATCTCTCCCAGGAACATCAGTGTGGAGAGACACTGACTGCATTGCTAAAATCGTGCAGGAAGCAGGAGAAAACATCGACATCCTGGTACACATAGGGACTAATGATCTCACCAGCCAGTCAGTTGTGGAGACCAAGGAACACTTGACCAGGCTGGGTGACAAACTGTCATCCATTTCATCTGGCATCTCCTTCTCTGAGATCCTGCCAGTCTGGGAGAGGGGAGTAGATGTAAGGAAGGTCAGAGAAGGGGAGATAGGGGAGCTAAACATGTGGCTCAAGGGCTGGTGCCAGGAAAAAGGAAAAAAATTTGTAGGTAACTGGCAGCAGTTTTGGGAGCAAAGGTTCTTTAAATTCAAAGGACTGCATCTAACTAAGGAGGGAATCAGTGCATTGGGACAGAAGTTTGACGTCTTTGCAGAATATTTAAACTAGCAAATGGGGAGAGGGGGGTGCAGCACCCAATACATCGAATAGAAAGAACACCCCTCCTCCCTCAGCTAGTGATCAAACAAGAGTTCGGCATATTTGTAGTTCATTTGCATCACCAGGTAAGGAAAACGGTCCAACTCCTCATATGATGCACAGGGGAAATGCTGGACCTTGCCCAACAACTAACACACTGAAATCTGGCCAAAGGAAAATCATGTACACAAATGCTCACAGTCTGGGAAACAAGGTCCCATACCTGCAGGCAACAATGACAGAGGCTAAACTGGACATAGTAGCCATTAGCAAGATATGGTTCACCAGTAACCACACTTGGGAGACTTCAGTACCCTGCTGTGTACTGTTCAGAAGAGACCGAGGTGCAAAAAGGGGGCATGGAGTGGCCCTTTATGTCAATGAAAATATCAAAGCTACAGAAATTCAGAATACACATAAGGAGCCAGAAGAACTGTGGGTCACCCTGGAAGCAGGAAATGGGACAGCCATATGAACTGGGTTGTCTACAATCCTCCAGACCAGGGGGAGGATATAGACATATTACTGTTAGAAGATATACAGAACATGACAGCTAAAGGGGAGGTCCTGATAATGGGAGAGTTCAACATGCCAGATACAGATTGGACAATACCAGCAGGAACATCTGCCAGAACTAGACTCACAGTAGATTCCCTGCAGGGGGAGGGACTCAAACAACTGGTAGAACAACCCACAAGAGATGGGGCTATCCTAGATCTAGTACTGACGAACGGGAAAAGGATCACAGATCTCTAGGTAGAAGGTTAGCTGGGGGGCCTGTGACCATCACATGGTATGGTTCAATTTGGCCAGTAGAACTAAACCATCCCATTCGAAGGCAAAAATATGGGATTTCAGAGGAGCTGACTTTGATAAGATAGCCAACAAAGTTAAGCTAGCCCTTGCAAGAAGAAATACAGGTGAGGGGGTACCGACAAAGTGGGCAAGCACTAGGATGAAATACTTGAAGCAACATCCCATTGTGCTACAGAGAAAAGCAAATGCAAAAGAAGAAGGAAACCACTTTGGTTCTCCAAAACAGTAGCAGAACACAGCAGGATGAAGATAGGGAGGCATACCAAACTTCCCTAAGGGAAGCAGGAAAGGCAGTAAGGCAGGCAAAGGCCCAAACTGAGGAAACCCTAGCACGAACAGTAAAAGAAGGAGACAAGACTTTCTACAGATACATTAGTGAAAGGAGAAAGTCCAGAGGGGGTATTGCTAAGATTAAAGGGGATAAGGGGGGAGTGTGAGGAGGAGGACCAAAGAAAAGCATCTATCCTAAATAGATATTTCTGCTCAATATTTACTGAGGAGAAGGTAGGGCAGGACCCACAGCTATGCACCATAGACACAGTGGGGAGGGAGGTGTGCACTAGTCCCTTCACAAAAGAAAGGGTCCTACAAGAGCCCGTTAAGTTGAGGGTGGACAAGGGACAATGGGACCTGATGGCATACATCCCAGGGTACTTAATGAGTTAAGGGTGGGACTAGCAGAGCAACTACAGACCTGTCAGTCTTACCTCAGTAGTAGGCAAGATTATTAAGGCACTCCTTAAGGAAAGGATAGTGCAACACCTGGAATCCATAGGGGGCACAAGATCCAAGACAGCATGGGTTTACAAAAGGAAGGTCCTGTCAAACTAATCTCATAGATTTCTTAGACTGGGTAACCAGAGTGGTGGACTAAGGGGGAGCAGTTGATGTCGCCTACCTTGACTTCAGCAAAGCTTTTAATACTGTTCCACACAGAAGATTGATTAATAAGCTGGGTAAGCTCAGGTTGGGTCAGAAGTTGATCAACTGGGTGGCAAGCTGGTTGGCGGACAGAAAATGGAGAGTGGTGGTAAACGGTATACAGTCAGAAGAGATGCAAGTCATAAGCGGGGTACCTCAGGGATCAGTCATGGGGCCAGTCCTCTTCAATATCTTCATCAGTGACAACTCCTGCTGATGACATTGGCACATCATGGGCCAGTCCTGTACCTGCACTACCAGTAATTGTGCTGCTGCTGAGACCTCTACCACACTCTCCTATACTCTCTGCACCTCCAGGAGGGACAGTTTTAATTGCTGAATCAACAACTGTTTTCTTGCCAGTGACTGCACACTCTGACATTCTAGAAGACATGTTCACAGGACAAGGGGACACAATTTGAAAATTGAAGGAAGATGGCTTGGGGCAATATAAGAACATATTTTTTTTCACAGAGAGGGTAGTGGATGCATGGAACAGCCTTCATGAGGAGGTTGTGGGGTCAAAAACAGTGGGAGAATTCAAGAATGTATGGGACAGACATAAAGCAATTCTTGTGGGGGGTAGAAGGAAGTAGGCTGCTGGTTAACAAGGATATTCAACGTATCCAATAGGTGGGGAAATGAGCAGACTGGGTGGGCCAAGCAGTCCTTATCAGCCAACAAAGTCTGTGTTTCTATGTTCTGCTGCTTTTACTTATTACCCCATCCACAAAAAAAGTACCACAATGGAAAAAGAGAGCTGAACAAAACTATGGGTAGATCTAACAAACTGCATTAATTACTGTCAACATAACTTTACAGATAGCTTCACAAATATGAGTAAACCTCTCAAGAAATACCAGTTCAAAAACAAAAATGAATTTTCTGTCAAAACTCTCAAAGGAAAAAGACAAACTGTGAGAACCACAGTCTGACTGAACAGATGTCTACCACTGTTTTCACTACAATGTTAAAATAGAAATGTTTTATCACTAAGCAAAATTAAAAAAAAAAATGATTATCTCAACAGGAAAAGTGTATCTACTGAACTTTTGCCAGCAAAAATGATGATTTTTTTTTTTAGTGTAAACACTCAAAATTTGATCGTCAGACTGAAGAGAGCTCTTTCTTCATCAGAAATCACTTCAGAAGTGAACTTCAGGAGGAGATAGTCACATGTTGAAGCCCTGTGCACACCATGTGACAACTGCAGAGCTGCAACCAATCAAAATGCAGTTAGTACTAATTGTGAAATAATTTGAGATTTCAATGGATTGTCCATGAATAACTGTGGAAAATTAAACAGTACCACTGGAAATACATTAGGTTATTCTGCAGTATTGGTATTCTGCTGAATTAATTGAAAATTGTGGATAAATCAAGTCTGTACCCATGTGACTGCAGAGTTGAAAGTCATGTAAGTTGTGCTAACCATGGGTTAATGAGACCGTATCACAGAATTACTGTTTTAAACTGTGGAATTCAATGTATAAAAATATGAAACAAAAAAACGCAAATCCACAGGCTCAGCGGAATTAAACTAAGAAGCCTGCAATAAAACAAGGAAAGGAGGGAAAAAAAAGGAACAATTAAAAAACAATGTTAGTGTTACTTTCTGGCACCACTGTTAAGGTGGTCTACAGCTGGGTGCTTAAATTCAGTTTCATAGCTAAAAATGTACAATACAGCTTCTACAGAAAGAAATATAGCCATACATTGATGGAGGAGAAAAAAATCCACAGAAATGCATTGAAATCACGGAAAATGACATTAATCTGTGGAAAAACTGAAAGGGCAATTTATTTTCACATGAAGTGACTAAAGTTCTGCAGTTAGTCACTGAATGCTGCATTATAAGACGAAACTCTGGAGATAATTGGTAAAACTTCAGAATTTTGCCCAAGGTGAAAGAGCCAAAAATTCTATGGAAGTTTTGGGATTTCACGTAACTTCCACAAAGGCAGAATTCACAGCTTTCGCAAAGCACTAACGGTGAGTTTATCAGAGAACAGGCTGAATTTGCTATATTTAGGGCTAAAACTAATTATATCGACCAGAGAGAAAAATCTGGGAAACTACTGGGACTCAGGCTGAAGCAGCAGGAAATGCAAAACACAGTTCACTCCATTTGCCCTTGACATCAGGGAATCCCATCTTACTGACCCTAGGGAAATTGCATCAACTTTAAAAGACTATTATGAGGCTCTATACACAGCAGAACTGAAGGTAGCAGAAAATACCAGTAAACAGTTTCTAACAGAAGCTCAGATTTCTAAATTGGATCCCTCACAAGCTGAAGGAATAGGGCAAGACATATTTGTTCATTTATTTGTTTATTTGAATCTAGGATTACAAGTACCTTTGAGCCGAGGCTCTTTTACAAACGTTCCAGGTCAGATGGAGTGCAATACAACACAAGACAATTCAGTACAAGTTGCAGATAAACATTGGGTTACAGAAACAGTAGGTGTAACTTATTTTGTCAATGAAAACATAAATACTGAGACAATACTAGATAAGGATACAGAGGTAGGAGCAGCCAGAAGTATTGTCTGCAGTACTTAGGGAAGTGCAGTGGAGAAGAGAGGGAAGGCGGATATGAGGGGGGAAGGGGAAAGTAGCAGGAGTGGGAAAGAGTAAGTGCTGAGTAGAATGGGCAGTGGCAGCAGAGAAAGGTTGATGCACAGGAGGGCTGTTTAAGGGAAACAGTCATGTGCTGGAGGCAGAGAGGAGTAGGCGGAGCTTTCATTTGAAGGGACCAAGCTTGGGGAGTGAGGAGATGTCACTACTGAGACCACTGAACCAGGGTGGGGCCCTGTAGGCAGATGCTCTTTGCCCCTGAGAGGTACGACAGCAAGGGATCTGAAAGAGTTGGGAGTCTGAGCCCCTAGTGAGGTGTGAATTATGAGCAGGAGAAAGGAGGGCTTGGACACCAGGAGGGGAATAGCCCAGGGTTGCCTTCTTGGCCATTAAGCAGGTTTGGTATTTTATGTGGTTAGAGAGTTGTAACCAGCCAGTTTGGGCGCAGTGGTCACATGTATGGGTGAGGCGGTGGGCTTCAGAAGTGGGCCGACAGGCTTTGTTGAGGGCTGTAGCTATACGTCGGAGAGCAGTAGCAGTGGCAGTGGCAGAGATGTATATGATAATGCCATAATCAATTAGTGAGACCACAGAGCTCTGAACTGTGACCCTTAAGGCTTCAGGAGTATGGCATTGCCTGTGACTATAGAGAAGTCCCACATGATTATTAACAGCCTTAGCAATGTTGTTGATGTGTAGGCCACAGGATAGGTGACTGTCGATTGTGACTCCAAGATATTTAAAGGAGGGTACATGTTCCAGTGTGGCATCGTTGCAGTTTAGGATGGTCAAAGAAAGATGCCTGTACTTGTTGTGGGTGCCGCAGAAGAGCATTGTCTTTGTTTTTTTATAGTTGAGGACTAGCTTGTACTTAGAAAACCAGTTTTGGTAGGAAACATTAGGCAAGTCATTAATAGCCTCCCACTGGACAAGGCTCTAGGCCCTTATGATTTCTCCAGAAAAAATCCTCAGTGGCATGTGCGAGCAGGAGACTGCAGGCCAGTGCTTGTAATATGGGACAGCCAAACCCAAAAAGGCATGTTCCAAGCAAAGGAGATGTGGCTCACAGGATCTGAATGCAAACAAATCACAGATTTATTCTGGCACAATAGCCAAATTACAGTAAAGCAGCTCCAAACACTGCATATGATATGGACGGTACTATCCCAGTGCTTCAACTCTAATAATGAGTCTTCCTCAGAGGGTGTGGCATATAAGAAGACAACACCTTTTTATACACATCACAACATTAGAAAAAAAATTGAAAGACACCCTACTCTACGTGCACATAACCTTAATTATCAAATTACAAATGCACTTTTGTATATTTCTAATTTGATAATTAAGCGTATGTGCACTAAGAGTAGGGGGTCTCTCCCTTTTTTATTTGATGTGTTTGCAACTGCTTTGCTGTAATTTGGCTATTGTGCTAGAATAAATTTGTGATTTGTTTACACCCCGCTCCTGTGTGCTGCATCTCCTTTGTTTGGATTGTGGTTTTTCTACAAACTTTTAAAAGGCTTTAATAGATGTAGTGGCAGCACCATTAGGCTAGCGTTATAATTTTTCCGAAAAAAATGCTTCCCTTCACCCTAGACTACAGGAGTCCATTTTTACTTTTCTCCTTAAACCAGACAAAAATTCAGAATTAATGGCAAGTTATAGGCCCATCTTTCTTTTAAATATTGACATTCAGATATTAGCGAAACTACTTGCTAATTGACTTAATAACATATTATAACATATATATATATATATATATATATATATATATATACACACATCTAAACAGGTAGGTTTTATGCAGCGTAGGCTGTCTGTGGATCACCTGTGTAAGCTACATCATATCTTTGCTGCATTTTGGGATTCTTTGTACCTGCAGTGCTGGTGTCCCTGGAAGCAAAGAAGGCTTTTTATAGAGTTTTGTGGCCATAACTTCATCTCACATTAGTTGAATTTTGTTACCCCTGAACAAGATCAATATTAAAGCCTTGCTCAATATTCCTTTTAATAAGTTGCCTGAACAGTTAAAGTCCACACATATGGGCACCTCCCTGTGGGTTAGCAAGCAATTAACAGACTATTGAGCATTAGCCCTCTCTTTGATCCTTGATCAACCTATTGAAAATAGCCCCAGCTTTCACATACAGAATCAAATGATCCAGTCTATTTTTTAGGATCAGCTAATATAACATGCTTGGGAGTAAGGGGATGCTTTTTATGAGCATTTCTAAAGGAAAAATGCCCATACATCAGTACTGGTCTTTCTGTTTCTCCAACACATGTTGGCTAGGTTGTGAGGCCCCAGACCCTAGAATATGCCAGACTCTCAAACTGGAAAGATCTCAGAGAGCTGGTTAGACAGAAACATTCTACATCTCTGCTATATAAACAAAAAAAATGATCCAGCATACCACTCCCAGGGATACAGATATGTGTCATTTCTGGCTGGAAGAGTTTCAGGAACTCTCAGACCAACATACTATATTAGACCTAAGATGTTGTAGAATTTATTCAAGTATATAAAATGTGATGGCCCATGACTTAAAGGCAGAGATATTCAAAGCAACACCAGAAAAACACCCATAGGCAATATTCAAAAGTGGAAATTGTGCAGCACAATTTCCGATGCAACAGGGTGCAAAGATAATGTATGCAGCACATCTCCAGGGGGCGTGCCCATGCGTATGCTGCACATCCCGATATTCAGCCCAGCATTGCATTGCATACTGTAAGAGTTAGTCACAACTTTGTGAATGAATTCATTTGCAAAGTTGTGACTGACACTTACAGTATGCACTGCAAGCCCATTGGTCCACACTGTGGACCAATGAGCTTGCAGCACATATTGTAAGCTGTCATTCGGTGGGCAGCTGAGGAGGTATGCAGATGGGTATGCTGCTCACTGATGACTGGGGCTGGAGCTGGGTGGGCTGGAGGTTCTGTGTGGGTGGGTGGGGGGACCACTGGACTACCAGGGACTGGTTTTGGTCAGTATCTGGTGATTGGTGGTTTGGGATGGGTAGGTGGGTACCACTAGACTACCAGAGCTCTTTAAAAATAAATTTTTGGTGATTGGAGGTATGGGGGGGGGGCAGATGGGAACCACTGGACCACCAGCGATTGTAATGTCATATAGCTATGGTGATCAGATGTACGGGATAGGGAGGGGGAACCACTGGACCACCAGGGAGAGTATATTGAATAATATCATGGTTATCAGGGCTATGGGAGGGAGGAACCACTGGAGCACCAGGGATAATACTGAAATATTTATTTGGATATCGGAGATAAGGGATGGGATGGGGGGCACCACTGGATCACCAGGGATATTTAGGACTCATTTTTCAGTGAAAGATGATACAGGATGGGGAGGAGGTACTACTGCAGTCTGTGGTACAGGCACCGCATGCTGTGAAGGGCACCATGTGCATTTTGCTGGCCAGCCCAGCACAACACATGCAAATGGGGCCATTTGCACCTTGCATGCATTATGGCCCCATTTCTATATTGGTGTCTGAATATCAAGAATTTGTGCACGGCATATCTCTGATGCGCTGCCACATTTCCCATTCCTAGTATTCAGACCTGTCTGGGAGGATGCACCAGCACATTGCATTTGCACAGCATGCATCATTTGATATACTCAGAAGTGATGTGCCATGACACATCTCTTTTGAATATATCCCTTAGTTGTTCCAGCACAGCTCAGTTGTGCTGCACTACCACTTGTGCCATTACCAGGTGAAATTATGAATATCAGGCCCCTGGGGTATAAAATAGTCCATGACATGTATTATACACCAACAAAGCTCCATAGAATGGGTTAGTTTGAGCCAGACTCATGTTGTAACCTTTGTCAGGGTTCTCTTAAACATATCCTCTGGATTGTATAAAGGCACAGCCTTCCTGGGAGGCTACCAAAGGATGTATGGATCTTTTGTTGGGGCTGGAGATGGCATTCATACCCCAGATCTGTGTCCTTGGGATTAGCAAGCCATAGGCAGTAGAAAATAGAACATTTTTTTAATTGCAATTATTGTGAAAAAAATTATCCTTAAGGACTGGCTGGTGACACAATTCCTGCTTACCATGAATGGCACAATTCCATTCTGGAGAACCTGAGAACAGAGAAAATAAGTTGTCCACATCGTAACAACTACAAAGTATATTTTTGAAGATGGGGGAAAATTGGAGACTTTCTTGCTTACCAGTTAATTGGATTTGATATTTTCTGTTTTTACATTTGATTTGTAAGCAACAAAATATTTTGGAATGTGTACAAGGGGATTTGGGAGGTGTGTCACTGCCGAACCCATTGCAGTTCACAATACCAGGGACATGGCAGTCTACACCAATCACCATTTACTGTGGTCTGATGCAACTCTCAGCTTTGTGGGAAGAAACTTGTTGTACTTCAAAGGACCAAAGCCACTCTGGTCAGAGAGGACTTGGTCCTTTGATCTACATGAAGCTATGTCAGCAAACAGCCAAGCAGCTTTCCACATCAGGAACCAGTGTTTGGATCCGTGACTCAGGCATGCACATTAGCATCCATGCTAAGGTGCATGCTGAAAGTCACTGAAATTTCTTGGATTCCAACAACAAATAAAACCATCCATCACTGTCTGTTTGCTGGTGCTCTGTATCTGTTCTTCCACTGTAAAGGAAAACAGGGTTGGCAGCAGCCAGCACTATTTGCCTTTATTTTCACCTTGTTGCATTGGCAAGCACCTGCTCACTTTTTTAGGATGCTGCTCTTTCTGTTTTTTTTTATGTTCTTCCACCATCCAGTTCTCCTACTCAACACCAACTCCACCCCTTCCACCAAAAAAACTCAGACCCTTGGTTTGCCCAATCTCTCAGTGTATTTTCAAATATATGGCCTGTGGTAAAGAAAACCTTCCATTGATGTCTGTTGCTGGCACCCCTTAACTGTTCTCCCCCCATCTGACCCTCCCACTCAGGACTGCTCATCCCCAAACATAACAGGAGCACTGGGGGTGCCCAATCCCCCTGAGTCAAAACCGGAAATAAGGAAAACCTTCCCTCAGAATTTCTTTAAATGCTCTGCAAAAAAGAAAACAGTCTTTCAATGTCTGTTGTAGTCACCACCATAACTTCAACCCTTCCACTGTCTATTTTATTTTGTTTAAATACCTGTAAAAAGAAAATGGTCCATTGTTGTCTATTGCAGCAGCGACTATACCCCTCTTGCCATTTATAATGCTGACATTGAGTGTGCCCAGTCCCACAGAGTCCACTGCTGGTGTAAATGTCACCCCACCTGACCATCCCACTCAACAACCATCACCCCCTTTAACATAACACTGAAACTGGAGATGCCCAATCCGCCAGTGTCAAAACCTGAAATAAAGAAAATCTTCCCTCAGAGTTTGTTCTTTTTTTTTTTTTTTTAAGCCTGTAAAAAAGGAGGAGGCAGTATAGTGCACTGGTTTAAGGCTCTGAGCTTCAAACCTGAAGACCTGGGTTTGAATCCCACAGCCCCCACTTGCATACTGTGTGAGCCTGAGCAAGTCACTTAATTTCCTTGTGCTTCCAGGTTGCACCTGTAAACAAGCTTTCAGCTTAGTGTCTCTCTTCTGGTAAAAAGAAAAAGAAAACAGTCCATCAGTGTCTATTGCAGTCTGTCGCCCTCCTCCGCAGTTTATAAAACTGACACTGAGGGTGCCCAATACCAAAGTGTTCACTGCAGGCACCCCTTTAATTTTCACTCCTACCCAACCATCGCACTTAGCACCCATCAACCCACAGCCCCCAACCCCACATAATGCTGACACTTTGGATTCTCAAGTCCCTAGTGTCCACACCAGGTGCCCCCTTTTAATTGTCACTCCCACTTGACCCACCAGTTTAGCAACCACCACCCCTCATACCCCCAAACATAACACTGAAACTGGAGGCCCCTAATCACCCAGTGTCAAAACTTGAAATAAAGAGAATCTTCCCTTTGTGTTTCTCTTTTTTTCCTCTAATTTTTTTTAAGCCTGCAAAAAAGAAAATGTTCCATCAATGTCTGATGCACCATTAGTTCGCCCACCATCCCAACCCTCCCAGTCGATACCCACCACCAACAGCTCCCAAGCCCTTACTTACCATCTGGGCATCTGACATCATCATGTTCTTTGGACCACAGATACATCTTTGCTCTTCAGCTCTGGACCACAAACTGAAGAAATTGGGAATGTGGTTTAATGTATTTCAATAAAGGTTTGCATTTAGCGATATAACTTGGCCAATTCTGGTTATTTGCACCCCAAATTTTCAACATATCCTTTTGGGATACCACCTAATTAACAGTTCAAGTAATGTTAGGTAAACCTGTTCCAAAAGGTGATTTCACAGTCGCTGTGCAAAATCACCTTTCAGGGAGGAGTTGAACATTTTCTCTGCCCTTCTTCATGCGATGGCTGTGCTAGAAATTTGGCAAAAAATATAAAAAAACAGCAAAGTTATAAGCCTATGTCGAAATCTGCAAATGCAGGCCTGTAACTCTGGTAATTTTCAAAATTCTGACCCAAAATTTTCAACATAGCCATTTGTTTATAGCACCTCATGAATGTGACAGCTGTCATTTTTCAAATCCTAGCCAAAATGTGTTTTTGTGCCCCAAAAGGTGATTTTGCAGTTGTTGCACAAAATCACCTTTCAGGCAAGAGTTGAATATTATCTCTGCACTTTTGCATGAGGTGGGATCATAAGAAGGCTAATGTTGAAAATTTGGGGCAAAAATAATTAAAAACAACAAAGTCATGAGCCTACTTTGCAGTTTATGAACTCAGGCTTGTAACTTTGGTAATTTTCAATATTTTGACCCCAGATTATAAACATAGCCATTTCATCATAGCATCTCACAAATGTGGTAGCTGTCATTTTTCAAATCCTGGCAAAAATGAGTTTTCATACCTGTGGCATGTAATGAAGCTTCGGTGATGCAGAATGACATTTTGGCAGGGATTTGAAAACGATCACCTACTGGGCTCATTAGGAGGGATAATAAGAATGCTGAGTTGAAAATGTGGTGTACAAATATGGTAAATTACCCAGGTTATGACAGGTTATGACTGAACATTGCACTGTTTCAATGTTCACGCATAACTTTGTGAATTTTGAATATTTTGACTCCAACCTTTCAACATAGCAATTTTTTACACAACCTCACAAATGTGATGTACAATTTTTAAAATCCTGGATGAGATGTGTTTTCACAACTTTGCTGTTAAATGACATTTTGGCCAATATACTATAAATGGTACATGTGATGTCTATAAGGCAAATCCTAAAGCAAGCATCTGCAAAATTTGGATTCAAAATTGCAAAACACGAATTATTTACCTAGCATCAAATGCTTGGCATTGATAAATACTTGTTATATTTAAATTAACAGTTGAGCTATCTTTTGTATTGTAATTCATTTACATATTATGATCTTTACAACAGAACTCTCACCATGAGGCCCCAGAGTTTCACTCTATACTTTGGATCAGGGCACAATATCAGTCTCAAGTCTTGAGGTCAAATATGAACCCATTTGTTTCTACTACACCCAGAAGTATTATACCCTCTTTGGGGTAGCAGTGCATCTCATGATTTGGTTTTCACCCTCAAGGAAATGTGAACAGCCCAGTTCACAATCCCTGCAGACCCATATGAGACTGTAGTACCCTCCCTAATTCTACCAGATCTCCTACTGACCCTTTTCAATTTGGTTGCTATTTGGTGACCCAATCTCTGCAAAGACATAGACAGGATGGAAGCTCTCCAGAGGAGGGCAACTAAAATGGTGCAGAGTCTGCACCGGAAGACATATGAAGAGAGACTTAAGGAGCTTAATATGTATAGCCTCGAGGAAAGGAGGGAGAGGGGGGACATGATAGAAACTTTCAAGTACATCAAGGGAATCAACAAAGTCCAAGAGGGTAGCATCTTTCAAAAAAAGAGGTGTGCAAGAACAAGGGGGCACAATTTGAAGATGGGGGGCAGCTCAGAGGTAATTTAAGGAAGTATTTTTTTCACAGAGAGGGTTGTGGATGCATGGAACGGCCTTCCGGAGGAGGTTGAGGAGTCAAAAACAGTGGTGGAATTCAAGCATGCATGGGACAGTCATAAGGCAATTCTAGGGGGTGGGGGTAGGAAGAAGTAGTCTGCTGGTTAACTAGGATCTGCTGCTTATCCATTAGGTAGGGAAATGGGCAGACTTGGTGAGTCAAGCGGTCCTTATCTGCCATCAAATTCTATGTTTCTATGTTTCTGTCACAGATTTTTCAAAAAACTTTCTACACTCACACACACAATATAAAGATTCTCATGCAGGCAGAAGAGCTTCATAAAAACAAAAGTCTTTATAAAATAATTAAATAAATGCATTTACAAGTAAAAGAGAACATATATTGATTTGGGTTACAGCACAAGAAACAAATAAGGAACAAATGCACAGTGAAAACAATGCACTAATGCTATTAGCTATGTCTACCTTTTATGAAGAGTTTCAAAGTTCAGAGAAAATTTGGTTTGTGAAGGATCTCAGTCCTTGTGTAGCAGCCTGGCAGTTGTTCAGTTGTGCTCAGGAGAAAGTCCAAAAACAGAATGGTACTGCATGATTGTGCTGAGAGTTTAACTATCCTTCTGAAAAATGCAGTGTCATCAATTTTTCAGATATAAGGAAACCAGTTTGTTTTCCCACCATTGACTCACACCATGGTTTATGACAGTTCAGAATTAATAATAATAATAATAAAGTGTATTTATATAGCACAATTAAAAATGATCAATGCACTGTACAGTAAGACAATAAAAGCAGGATAAAAAGATAAAATAAAGTAAAACAAACATTAGAAAACGTTACATTCAGTAATACTTCTTAGACTTAGTCCCCAAAAGCATGATGAAACAAATCAGTTTTTAAAGCCATCTTAAAGCTCTTCACGGTTTGGTACTCTCGAATCCGGTGAGGTAGAGAGTTCCACAGGATCAGGGCTGCATACATAAATGCTTGAGCACTAGAAGTTTTCAATGTAACCCTTGGAACCTCTAGCAATCCCTTGTCAGCTAAGTGGAAGGGATGGAGGGGGGCAGTAAGGAACCAAGAGCTCTTGCAGGTAGCATGGACCCTGTCCATGTAGGGCCTTATAGGTCAGTATACTGACCTTGAAGGTGATACACCACTGAACAGGCAGCCAATGCAGTTCGTACAGCACAGGGGTGATAGGAATGATCCAGGACACCCCAATCAGTAGCCTGGCTGCAGCGTTCTGCACCAGCTGCAAGCAGCAGATATCAGCCTACAGAAGCCCTAGGTAGATGGAATTACAGTAGTCAAGGCATGAGGTCACAAAGGCCTGGATCAGCATTGGAAGGTCACAAGACAGAACAAGGTGCTTAATCTGGACGATGTTCCTCAGATGGTAGAATGAGGACTTGACTACTGCCAACACCTGCATACTCAGTGTCAGCCCCTTATCAAAAATCACACCCAGATTCAGCACCTGAACGGAGGGCATTAGCTGATTATCTCCAAGATGAAGCCCAGAGGCAGACTGTGCCCCAGCCTTCTCTATTCCATGACGAGGATCCACCACCTACACCTCAGTTTTGTTGGGATTCAATCTTAACCAGCTGGCCCGCATCCAGTCCTAGATTTCTACGAGGCAGCTATTAAAGACAGAGATCACACTATCCTGTTTGGGTGCAAAAGACAGGTAGAGCTGGGTGTCATCTGCATAACAGTGAAACCTCAGCCCATACCATCTCGCAATGTCTCCCAATGGCAGCAAATACACCATGAACAAAATAGGGAGCAGCACAGAGCCCTGAGGAACCCTGCATGGCAGAGAGAATGAGGCTAAGGAATAAATCCTAGACACCACTCTCTGAGTTCTACCAGTGAGGAAGGATCTAAACCAACTGAGGACCATACCTGACAGGCTGCAGCTGTCCAGGTCCACTTCTAGTCCTCCAGGGTTCCTTTTTAAAAATTATTAATAATTCTTTTATGATAACTTTTTATGATAACTTTCCTTATTCAGAGGAGTGAGACTGTGTGGGTAAATCCATTGATGACAAATGTGAAGTCTCACTCAACCCTCTGGCACCCAAGCAGACCCCCATGGTCCATGATGTCAAAGGCTGATGAGAGATCAAGAAGGACCAGGACTGAACGGCACTTCTGATCTCTTGCAATCAGCAGATCAATGAGCACCCGAACCAGAGCGGTCTCAGTACTATGCCTCTCCCGAAAACCGGACTGGAGCAGATCATAGATGTCATGGATGGTCAAATGGTTCTCCAGCTGTAGGGCAACTACTTTCTCTAGCACCTTCCCAACAAAGGGAAGGTTAGAGATTGGCCTGTAGTTGGCAGGGCAGTTTGGGTCCAGAGAAGATTTTTTTTAAGGACAGGTGTAACCACCGCCTCCTTCAGGAAATATGGAAACTCACCTAACTCTAAAGAACCCCAAACTATCTCTGCCAGGACAGGGCCATTGTTATCCACACACCACAAAATGAGGCATGTAGGGCACAGGTCCAAACTACATCATGTAGGCTGCATACTCTGGACAATCCACACAACATCAGAGATCACCGGCTAGTCAAAGTGGACCCAAGAAAACCGAGACATAGTGACCATACACCGACCATTGTAACCCCCCGTAGAATGGGCTGAATGGATCTCCACCCTAATCTCAGTCACTTTACTAGCAAAGAATTGAGTGAACTCATCACACTTGTTCTGTGAAAATGCTCTATGAACTTGAAGACAGGTTGGATTGCATAACCTGTCCATAGTTCGAAAGAGCTGAGCCAGTCAATTCTGAGCCACAGCAATCTCTCTGGACAGGAACTCTGCCTTCTTATGGGATATTGCTGATTGATAGACTCAATAATGTTCCATCAATCTAGGGTGGTCGACATCCAGAGCAGATCTCTGCCAGCACTGCTCTAGTCTTTGTCCCATTCACCTCATCTCCCTCAAGGTCCCATCAAACCAAGGGGACCAAGGGTGAGCAGTGAAGGCAGGGAGCAAATTTGGACAGGAGTGATGGAATCCAAAGCACCCACATCAGCCTTATTATAGGCATGTACTAGATTCTCTATACCCTCACTAGCATCTGGAAATCCCGATGGGTCTAACACCATCAAAAGACCAATGGGAGTAACATCTCAAAAAGGGCAGTATCTGACCATCTCCACAGGGGCAGGCCTGTAGAGGGGACCCTGGAAATTGAACCTAACAGTGTGATGATCAGACCATTCAACTGGTTCCACCACCAAGTCAGATGCTTCCATCCCCCAAGGAAAACCAGGTTGAGTGAGTGACTCTAATAGTGGACTGCAGAGGAAACTACCTGTGTGAAGCCCAACATGTTCATAAGTTGGAGGAAGGCCTGACCAAATTGCGAGAGTTCATTGTCGACCCAGGCATTAAACTCGCCTAGCATCATCAACCTGGGTGACTCGAACACCATTTCGGCAATGAAGTCTGCAACTTCCTGCAGGAAAATTTCTCACCACTGGGTGAGCAGTAGATGAGAATGATCCTGCACCCCACACCTGCAGCCACAGTACACTCAAACAATCTGGGAACCTTAACTGGAACTCCTGCAAGGCCCAATTCCATTTTAAAACAAATGGCTACACCACCGCTCCTGCAGTCCAATCTCAAGTGGTGTATCGCTGAGAACCCAGCAGGAATAGCTGCCTCCAAAATCAGGCCAGCATTTTCATCCAGCCAGGTCTCGGTGATGCATGCTATGTCAGCTGTTCCAACAAGATCAGCAATAATAGCTGTCTTGTTCTTTACAGGCCTGGCATTGCACAACACCACTCGAGATGGACAAGACTCTGGAGCTGACCGGACTACCAGCCCTGAGCTATAGGAGCCCTTGGGTATGGGAACCAGATATGGAGAACCACGATATGGCAGCGTTTTCACCCCAGGGTATCTCCTGGACTTAACAACCCCAATCCAACCCCCCAGATCCCTCCTCCCCCAAGGTTCAGAGCACCAGAGGCTCCTTCACATTTTGTTTACTATCCCTAGTGCCCTACAATGCCCATAAACCACAGCTGAAAGCAGAGAGCAATTAAAGGGTCAGAGGCCCTGAAGCTCAGAGGAGGAGGAGGAGTGCCTGACAGGGAGAACCAAATGCCAGCACATCTTTATAAAAGCCAGATGCTCTTTAACCTCTTTGAAGTCTCAGGTTCTCACAATAACACACTGGGAATGAATTTCACACAGTACTGCTAGAATGGTCTTTCCCAGCTAATATATCTTGTTCCCTCATAAAATGTGATACACTATATCAGTTCCTGAGATCACAAGCAATCTGCTTCTGCAGTGCATGTTTATAGCAGGTAAATGGCTCTTGGCACAACTCTGCTAAAAGAACCTGGGAATAAAAATGTTACTTCCTGTCAAGCAGGTGGCCTTTGAGTCAAAAGGTCACCTCTTTAAAAAGAAATCTAGGCTTTTTCCTATGCCTTGAATTAACACTGGCATGGGCATATACAGAAATCCCATATTACAATATATAACATAAATGTATGTTGCAAATAAAGATTGGCAGTTGCCTAGCTCGCTACAATCAGGTCTAGCAGGGTTCGAACCTGTGATCTCTACATTCTGAACAGTGCCTAATCCTGTAGAACACATTGCCTGTACTGCTGCATTGGTGGTGTGAACCCTTGAATGCCAGTGGTTGCCATCAATGTTTTTTTTTTAACCTTTTTTATTAGTCATCAAGTACATACGGGAGTTACACACAAGTTAAGGTTCTTGTACCTACACTCATCCTATTGCATTTCATTTTTCAGTAAAACATTTTGATTAGATTAATCAGAGCAACCCTTAATTAAGGAATAAGGCATGGCCAATGTGGAGTAAGCAACTTCCACATGCCCTTAGAGGGTGACTTACTGCCCATTAACATAACCCCTGGTCATGACTTATTTCTATTACACATTATTGGGGCACAGTAGCACCCATATAGTTAGGGATTTACTGGCACTTCTACATTAAACTCAAAATTTTGTATCTTAATAACATTGGCATTTTTTGATGGAATAGTCCACACCTTGGCACGTTCGCTCATTCTGCTAGTATCTCAAGATGTAGAATGTTTCATGATGACATCTTGTATGGTTTGTGAGATATAGAGCATTACAAAACAGAAACAAAAACTCCTTTTTTTTCCATTGGTTAACATTGAATTGTTTGCCCTCATTTACATCCCAGATGGAATAAAAATTTGTCTTGACATTTTCAGGGATAATGGGGTTTGTGCTAAGGGTGTGCCTATGGATAGCGTGGTGAGAAGATATCTCACCATTTTTCAATTATAAAGGTTTTTGTGATAGCCGCTAGTCAGGTGGGTAATTGAAAACAGTTCAGACTGTTAATTGTTAAGGATTTACTGTTTGTGCTCAGAGAAATACTGTTTGTGCTTTCTACATCTTGGTTTTTTTTCCCCATTTTAAACATTAATTTGTAAAGAAATACTGCTTGGTAAGGAATGGCCTAGATCTGCATTTAGGTCAGTCACATACTTAGTTCCCTTACTATATTATTAATTACAAAATCTGAGGGCTGATATGTCTTTTTTGGGGAGATGATCATTTCGCCCCTCACTCACTTAGGTAAGGATCAATTGATAGGAAAATAACTATTCACAGTTTATTACAGCTTGAACTTTACTGTTTGAACTGAAAAGATTGCAAACAGTAAAGCTCCATGACAGTTCAAAATGTCATAGCTTCCTGGTGTCTATTAACACCCCCCACACACACCGATTTCCATTCCATGACTGAATTAGTATTATACTGGTGGTCCAATGGTCACTCCCCCGTCTCGCATCGCCCTCCTCATATAAATAAAATACATATCCTGGTAATCCCATGGTCCCTCCCCATGCTCTGAATGCCTTCCCCATATAAATTTAATAAATATATGTCCTGGTTGCTCATTAGTCCCCCCCTCCTCTTTTCTCTGATCGCTATCCCCCTATTCAGTTTGCCATTCATTGGTAGTCCAATGGTCCATCCTTTCCCCCATTCTCCAGTCGCTATCCCCATATTCATTATGAGGTTCCCTGGTGCCATTCTCCAATTACTGTCCCCATTTTAAATATGCCATTCACTAATAGTCTAGTTGTCCCTTCCCCCATTCCCTGATTGCCATCACTGTATTTATTATGACATTCCTTGGTAACTTCTCTTGTTCTCCAATCGCTATTCCTATATTAAATATGCCATTCATTGGCAGTCCTGTTGTCTCCTCCCCTCCCCTCCCCCATTCTCTGATCACCATCCACATAATCAATATGACATCCATTGGCAGTCCAGTGGTCAGTCCCCTCACTCATTTTCCAATCATCATCCCCATATTCATTATGACATTCCCTGGTAGTCAAGTGGTGCCTGCTCCATTCTCCAATCACCATCCTCTTATAAATTAAACAAATATATGCCCTGGTAGTACAGTAGTCCATCCCACTCCCCATTTGTTTATCACCATCCCCATATTAAATATGCCATTCTTTGGTAGTCCAGTGGTCCCTCCCCTCCCCCTGTTCTCCGATCACCATCCCTGTGCTACCATTATATGTCCCTGATGTTTAGTGGCACCCATACATCACTGTCTGCCCCTGTAATAAAGAAAAAACATCCGTCAACGTTTTTTCCATGCCAAAAAAAGGTCCCTTGTCAATCAGTCCCCCACCCCACCTCCCACTTACCACCCACCACCCCACACCCCTTAGTACACCCCCCACACACAAACACCCTCACTCACCTGAGCAGGTCCAAGGTTCAAGATCGACTGTCTGATAGAAACAAGTTATGCTGCTGGAACCAAGGTACATGTTATTGATTGTATTTCAATGGGGGTTTCAACTTTGGTGCATAACTTTTCCAATTTTTATTTTACATTTTGACCCCAAAATTTAGGCATGGCCTTTTGGGGACCCCACCTTATGAACAATATGACTGTCATTATGCAACTCCCTCCCAGTAGGTGATATTTGCATTCACTTGGAAGATTCACCTTTTGGCTGAGATTAGGACATTTTTCTGCCCTTGTTCATGAGGTGAGTCATAAAGGATTAAACTGAAGTGTGGGGTCAAATATCTAAGAGCAAGTTATACCCTTGCTATTTTGCTTTGTACCTCTTAACTTTGGAAGTTGTAAATATTTTAATTCTAAATTTTCAACAGAGTCTTCATATTACCCTACCTCATATATGTCACAGCTGTCATTTTTCAAATCCTGGCCAAAATGTGTTCTAGCACCTGCAGCGCAGGATGGCATATCAGTTGCACAGAATTATGATTTGGCAAGGATTTGAAAATGTTCTGCACTGGGTGCATGAGGAGGGGTAATAAGATTGCTATGCTGGCAGTTTGTTCACTGTTGCCTTATAAATTGAAGTGCAGGGCCCTTCCACAGTGACATGCATATATACACATCTGTGGAGGCATGGAAAGGACCCTGCATTCCCACAGGCAAATAAGGATGCAACAATGCTATCTCAAAACCCCTGTAGGGCCCTACACTCCCACAGACAAATAAATCTATGATTACACTATCCCAAATGGTATCCTATTATGTAGGCTATCCGCAAGTGGGCACCTACCAAAACAGCAACCCACTTAAGGTGCAGGAAGGACAAGGTGAGGGTGTGAGGAAGGTGACAGGATGGAGGAGGCTCACGCATATAGTGACAGGATGTCACTATATGTATACATGTGCAGGGGGCAGCAAGCATGATGGAAGGGAGAGAGGGTTGGCCTGGCATGGTTGACATGAAGCTGCTAAGCTGGCCCTGTAGCATGGTGGGTGGATGGCAGCCAAAAGCTGAGAGGGTTCTGGGTTCAGGTACAGGCACAACTACATTTTTGTGTGCCCAGCCCCCATTATTTTGCCCCAGAATTTGCACCCCCCCCCAACATGCACCCCACTGGAGTTAAGTGTGCTGCAAAATGCTGCAGAACTGGGTTTCATCCTTGGGGACACCACTGTAGATAAAATAAAGGGACTTACCTGAGTGCAGGGGACCAAGTGGTAGTCCTGAAGAGAAGTCATTGCACCTGTAAAAAAGAATAGTAAAGGAGTCACAAAGGGTCCAAAGCTCTTAGGGAGCACATACGGGTATAAAGGAAAGGATTGAACTAAAAGTACACTTACTTGATGAAGGTAGGAGCCCTCATCCAATCAGACCTACAAAATAAAAGAGAAGTTAGCTTAGGAGGGGTACAAAAAAAACAGTAAAAGAGAAGTAGAGAAAAAAGGGAGTGGGGTTTTGGGAAGGGAACTCAACTAAAACCCCTTTACCCATAATGGTGGGCAAGTGGCCAGTAATTTTTTTAGTAACCCAGGTGGCTAGTGATGGCTAGCTCATTTGTTTAATAAAAAAAGGCATTGGTATTCTTGGGGGTTGGAAATGCTTGGGGTGGGGACCACAGTATAAAAGTTAGCCCTGGTTGTCTAGGGGCTAGCATCATGTGACTGGGGCCAGCTTTTTTCTTTATAAGGGTAATCCCCTTCCCTGGAGTATAATGGGAGCTCCCTGAGCCCTTTTATGCTGTGGGCATTGTTGGAGGGGCCAGGGTTTATTTGCAGCAGTGGCAGCAGGAGGATTACACTGGGCTGCAGTTGCAACCAGCAAAGCAGATGTGACCATGCATTAGTGAAAGTGCCTTCGGGCACTGTAAACTTCCAGCCTGTACCAATCTTAGGCTATAGTCTACTCCACACAGGCAGGAGAAGAGAAGAGAAGAGAAGAGAGAAGAAGAGAAGAGAAGAGAAGAGAAGAAAAAGGGAATCAGTCGGAGGTGGAGATGTCAGGGGAGGAAAGTGCCTCAGGCAGCCATTTTGAAAGAGGTATTTAACAGAAATAGCAAAGCAATGTGCACTTCTGGTGGCCATCTTTAATGAGGGTATCAGCCAACTTAGAATGAATCTCTATTAAGCTACACTGCAAGTGGCTGTCATTGAAATATATATTCCATTAAAATTAATGGACACTGAAGCACCAACAGTTACTTTTGCAAAAAAAAGCGAGATCAACAGAAGAAATTTTATTCAGAACTTCAATTCAGAAACCACTTGACAAACTTTTCTTGCACTTACTTGAGATTTGATGATAATGTTTTCTCAGCAGCACAGCATCACATTTCACAGCATCTCACCTTTTGCATAAATATATACTGTATATATATATATATACAGTATATATATGGATCCATCTCATTTTTCTAATTACATTTTTATTTTAAAAAAGTGAGCAACAAATTGATACAACTGCATTCATCCCACAGATGGGTATACATTTTACGTTAAACACCCCAACCCACAATAATATGCCTTAACCAAGTTGATTTCAATTCTGTAACCTGTGGAAATTATACTATGTCATGAAGACAGGAAACTGACAACCAAAAATAAGAACTTTCAGGGAGACCTGGATGTTTACAAGGGTCAGAGGAGGCTTGGTCCTAAATTTGGGTCTCCCTCTTCCCTCCATGGATCTTCAGTACTGAGCCAGTAGGTCAGGAATGGACTGACTTACAAATACAGCCACTGGAGCCATTGGCCCACCCAAGCAGTCAATCACAGCTGCTATTCTTCTGGCACAAAATGTTATTTCTGAAACAGAGACTGGTGACTCTTATACAGCACATCCAAGGGCTATTTCAGAAGATTTTCAGACATCTACAAGAAGCAGAGGAGGCATGGTCCTAAAATCAGGACCCCTTCTTCCATCCACAGATCTTCAGGACTGAGCTGCTAGGTCAGAACTGGCCTGGCTTGCAAATACAGCCACCAGTGCCACTGACCTACCCAAACAACCAGTCACGGCAGCTCTTCTGCTGTCACCAAATTCTTTACTCTGAAAGAGAGAGACTGGTGACCCTTATATAGCACATCTGAGTGCTATTTCAGAAGATTTTTGTATGTCTACAAGGGGCAGAGGAGACTTGGTCCTAAAATCGGGACCCCCTCTCCCCTCTGTGGATCTTCAGGAGTTTTGCTCACTCACCCACCCTCAGTCTCCCTCTGTCTCGCACTCATTCTGTTTGTCCAGGCGCTGCAAGCAGCCCTTTTGTATGGGGCTCCTGCCTGCATTGGTGCCTTTTTCTGCCAACAAAGAAATTTGCAGCAGTCCTGATTGAGCTCTGTTGAGCTCACTCAGTCCCCATGTCTCACTCACTCGTACTGTTTCTCACACCGCTGCAGGTTGGCCTTTTCTACTGGTCCCCTGCCTGCATTGACGCCTTTTCCTGCCCACAAAGAAATCTACAGCAATCCTGACAGCGATCCGGTGAGTTCGCTCACTCCCCCCCCCACACTTGCTCTCTTGTTCTGTTTCTCCCAGTGCTGCAGGCTGCCCTTTGGAACTGGCCTCTTGCACTGGGGCCTTTTCCTGCCCACAAACAAATCTGGAGCAGTCCCTACAGAGCTAAGTTGAGCTCGGTCACTCCCCACTCTCACTCGTTCTATCTTAATTTGTCCCAAACACTGATGTCCAACAGCAACCATGCTATTCTCCATCAGGAGTGCAAAAACATATTTTAGCCAGGATGTGAAAAATGACAGCTGTACTATTCATAAGGAGGTATGAAAGAATGCCACTGTTAAAAATATGGTGTGAAAATACTACAAATTTGAGAAGTTACAAGGGTGCATGGAAACAGTTGAATGCACGCTTGTAACACAGTCACGTTACGGAGTTTTGTCACCAAATTTTCAACATAGGGATTTTAGGACCTCTGCTCATGAACAGTGACACTGTCATTTTCTTAATCTGTCCTGAACACTGATTTCCCACAGCGACTGCATTGTTCTGTGCTGCAACTGTGAAACCACATTTCAGTCAGGATGTGAAAAATGACAGCTGTACTGCTCATATGGAGGTGGGAAAAAATGCCATTGTTGAAAATGTGGCATGACAATATTATGAATCTGCAAAGTTACAAAGGTGTGTGGAAACTGTGCAATGCACACTTGTAACACACTTATTTGATGGGCTATCATCACCAGATTTTCAACATAGGCATTTTAGGACATCTGCTCATGAACAGTATCACTGTCATTTTATTAATCTGTCCCGGACAGTGATTTCCCACAGCGACCGCTCTGTTCTGCACTGGAACCGCAAAAACACATTTCGGCCAGGATGGGAAAAATGACAGCTGCACTGTTCATATGTAGGTGTGGGAAAATGACAATGTTGAAAATCTGGAGTGAAAATATTATAAATTCGCGAAGTTACGAGCGTGCATGAAAAATGCTCAACGCATGCTCATAACACAGTTATTTTATGGAGTATCATAACCAAATTTTCAACATTGCCATTTCAGGACCTCTACTCATGAACAGTGTCACTGTCATTTCCTTAATCTGTCCCTAACACTGATTTCTGACAGCAACTGCGCTATTCTGCACCGGAAGTGTGAAAACACATTTCTGCCATGATGCGAACAATGACAGTTATACTGTTCACAAGGAGGTGTGACAAAATGCCAGTGTTGAAAATCTGGCATGAAAATATTGCAAATTCACGAAGTTACAAGCGTGCATAGCAACAGTGCAGGGCATGTTCGTAAAACAGTCATTTTTTGGATTTTTCTCACCAAATTTGCAACATAGGCTTTTTGAGAGCCCACCTCATGAACACTGGCACTGTTGTTTCATTAATTGGCCCCCAAAGGTGATTCCACGCAGTGACCACAAATTCACCTTTTGGGCCCAATTAATGCCGTGACAGTGACAGTATTCATGAGGAGGGGTCCCAAAAACCCTATGTTGAAAATTTGGTGTCAAAATTCCCAAAAATGCCTGAGATATGCAGCAAAGTTGGAAAAACCCTATTTATTACATTATACAGCTTACCAGCATTTCCTCAATTCACGGTCAGCTTTGAAGAGTGCAGACGTGTTCTCGGTCCACCAAAGATTGTCACGCCAAGCTCTGGAGGTAAGTATGGGGTGTGGGGAGTGTGGGTAGGCAGGGTGTGCAGTGAATGGGTGCGAGTTGCAGGTGGGGGGGCCGAGAGACTATGAACGACAGTTTCCTTTTTTTGAGGTACAAAAAAAACAATAAAGACTTTGTGGGACCGGTTTTCTCTTTACAGAGCCATGTGGCACACTGGAGTTGGCTCCCAGCATGCCACCAATGACTTTCTTTTCTGGGGGGGCCAGCTGTAGCTGATGGAGGATTGGGCACCCCCATTGGCAAACAACAAAATGGGGGGGATTCCTTGGTACCAATGGGGATTGGGCACCCCCATCGGCAAACAACAAAGGGGGTTCCTTTTCCAAAGGGGATTGTGCACCCCGTTGGCAGACAGTTAAACAGGGAGGGCTACATTATGCCAATGGGAATGGGCTCCCCATCGGCGAAAAAACATGGTGCAGGGGTTAATATTGTTTGTGAACATGGCGGCAACCCGGCGCCATGTTCACAAACAATATCAGGGTTTTTACGTCCCGTCCTGCAATGACGGGTCGCTCCCTCATTGCAGTGGATAGATTACGCTGCAATGATGAGGCGGCCCCTGATTGCAGCAGCTAAATTGTCACAAGTTGGTGCAAACATTCCAAACTTGTGTCACCAGCAGCCTGCCATGGCATTGGGGAAGTGGGACAAGGCTTTGCAGGCTGTGGAGGCATTGGCCACAACAGTGACCTGCCTCCACAGCCTGCTTCTCAGCAAGCTGTCCCAATATGTTTATTGTGCTGAATGCAATCAGCATAAAAAGAGAGGACATGGCTTGATTATCAAAAAGGTTCTTTAAATGTAAAAAAGTGCTTATATTGTGATAATGTAAGGAATTGTAATTCCTTCTCCAGTATAAAAATGGAGAGGGAGTTTTGTATGAGACAGTTTGCCACCCGTAATACGAATGGTATAATTTATTTAGCATCCGACACAGTTCCATTGAGCTTGCTCACTCCCCCTCTCTCACTCACTCATTCTGTTTCTGCCTGCGCTGCAAGCTGGCCTATTGTACTGGGCTCCTGCCTGCATTGCCGCATTTTCTGCCCACAGTGAAATCCACAGCAGTCACAATAGAGCTCCGTTGAGCTCGCTCACTACCGCTCTGTCACTCACTTGTTCTGTTTCTCTTGGCGCTGCAGGCTATAGAATGAAATGATTTACTTTATGCTGCTCTAGCACATCTGAATTCTCTTATGAACCGAGATGACCACATGATGATGTTCTCAGTTATAGATAAAGTATGCAAAAACCTGAGAGGAGGTGACTTTGATAACCTGTTACTTAAAAGAGAGACATTTTGGATTAGTAAATTGCAGGCTACAAGATCACCAAGTTTGAATACAGGGTTCAAGTTAAAGCTCTTTCTATAAAGAAAATAGGTAATTTGTCCATTAATGTTGTTTCCACTGCAGTTTATTTGTAAGAGGTTGTTCCTACAATATTGTGTCTGAGATTTCAGGGAAAACATCCCCCTCCCCTTTTTCTTTATACTTTTTAGTGTATAGAAATATTTTTTTCCTTTGAATATGCTTTGTATTAGATGGTTTTAGGGATAATTTATGGGGTGAGATGTAATTGCTTGTGTGGTGAAAAGCTAAGTAATTAGCAACATTAATGAGCTTGTTTCACATTTGATGAGGGTATATTGATGTCCATGTGTTGTGACTTACGTTTTTTTTTTAAGTATTTAAGGGTGGTTGTTCTGTGGTATGATAGCTTTTGAGAAAGGAACCAAGGAGTTCTGAAATGCGTAAAGCATACCACATGGTGGTTTTTATTTTGTGTGCAATGAAAGTTATTCATTTATCCAGTTCAGTCCATTTTTATTTTCTGGTGAAGTGCCTAATTTTCTGTACATGGATTTCATGTGCATTATTAGCACCACCTTCCCAGTGCACACTTTGTTTTGGATAAGTTTGGATTCCAGCAGGGGAATGGGAGGTGAGAAGATGTCAAAAGAGGGAGGCTGAAGGAGGGACTGGAAGGAGAAGCATGCCTGGGACATATGGTGCAGCTGGGCCAGTAGGGCAGCTGCAGCCAGAGGTCTAAAAGGGGCACCATAGTTGTCCACCCCACAACTGAGCTGCCACTGAACAGAAGGGGAACAGATGCCTGGTGCAGGAAGTTTAACATTTTTAACTGTTTTCTGCTGTGCTGGACAAGGGGACACATGTTTGGACTGTGACAGCGGACTGGGAGGTGGGAGGACATGGAAAGAGGGAGACTTAGAGAGGGACTGGAAGGAGAAGGATGCCAGGGATATGTGATACAGCTGGGACAGCCAGGTGGGTGTAACCAGGGATGCAAAAGGGGAGCCATAGTTGTAGTCCATCCCACAATTGAGCCACCACTGAGCAGAAGTGGAATTTATACTTGGTGCAGGGAAGTGTAAAATGTTTAACTGTTTTCTGCTGTGTTGGGTAAGGGAACACATATTTGGACTGTGACTGGGGACTAGGATGTGGGAGGATGTTGAATGTTGGAGGCTGAGGGAGGTACTGGAAGGAGAAGGATGCCAGGGACATGTGACACAGCTAGGCCAATATGGCGGCTGCAGCCTCTATATATTTTCCAGAGGGCCAAGTGACCCTTCATGAGTGACCCACAAAGTGTGAGTGCCACAAAGCAGGAGTGTGGCATCTGACTTATTGGCATCTGTTGGGCATCCACAAGGAAGACTGCAGGCTGCAGACCACGCTGGGCAGGGCATTGGGTGAGAGGAAGCATGATGACTGTAAGAAAAGCCTGATTTAGGAGGGACTAGGATACATGCAGTACACAAAGGGAGGTGATCACATTACTAATCAAAAATAGGGAGAGGTGGTACACACTGTCTACAAGCAGTTAAGCATTTATCAGAGACTGGGGAACAAGCTGGAAGAAGCAGGAAGGGAATACAGGGAGGATATGAAGACAAGGAGAGTGGAGTAGGTAGAGGCCCTGAGGGGGAGGAATGGCAGAGAATGGATGAGTGGAGCAGAATTCAGCAGGAGGCTGGGAGGGTGGGGAACTGCAATGAGTGTGGAGCAGCCATTTCTTGGGGAATCTGTGGAGAGAAGGGGGTTGTGCAGTGTGTAGGCAGATTGGCCAACTAAGGCAGGAGGTGGGGTGGTTGTGATGGGAACTGGAGAGGGGAGGGAGAAGTGAGTGGAGTGTGAGGTGGGGAACAAGGGAGAAGATGAGGGTTCCTTTAAGAAGTACAACAGGGGACTTCCAGTGAGCGCACTGACTGAATGGCTGCCTAATCCAGACACCCCAGTCAGCTGTGAACCAAATCTGCCACAATCCTTAAGTTATTGGAACCATCCCATGATTAAATCTGCAGCGATAAAAGCTACGATGGCCTCCAGGCATAAATACAAGGAGAAAACAAGAGTGCAGCAGGTAAAACAACATAAAACGCTGTTGGACTTTGCCCAGCAGGCCGCAGCCTGTACATTACCTGCCTCCCGAAACAGGGAACCAACACTGAGGAGATAGAGGAACAAGAATATATTATAACATCTTAACAGTTATGTGATACCCTTCAAAAGATGAACGCCACACTAGAGAGACTAGATGCAAAAGCTAATGAGGACTGGGAGAAAATAGAACTTACTACACAGAAGGTAGAACAGATGGAAAGAGCGCTGAACGACTACACAACAACTACAGCTGTGCACAATGCTGCCTTATTAGACCTGCATAAGAGAGGGTTGCTACTGGAGGCGAGACTAGATGAACTGGAAAACTGGAATAGATGAAATAATGTCCGTATTCACGGACTTCCAGAAGGAACAGAAACGGGCCCAGTGCCACAATTCATGGAGTCTTTTCTGCAAGAGATCCTGGGCTGGCCAGCTGATAAGCCACTTAATATTATTCGTGCCCATCGCTCATTGGTACCTAAGCCACAGGACCCAAAAGCCTGTCCTGGGTCTCTAGTAATGGCATTCTTGGACTTTTGCACAAAAGAGGAGATTCTGAGGAAAGCATGGTTCAGAAAAGCGATATTATTTGGGGACACTTGCCTATACTTTGAGTAGGACTACTCCCCTCAGCTGTTAGTTCAACGCAAAAAATTATTGCCAGTGGGGTGCCAATTGCAGCAAAAGGGAGTTAAAGCAGTAATAGAGTATCCTGCATGGCTTAAAGTGATTACTGAGAACAATATTAAATGATTCACAGACCTACAGGCTGCTCAAAAGTTTCTGACCTTGATGGGGATAGAGATTCCAGGTGGTACATCGCAGCAGAGGGAGTGTCTGCTTGAAAGGGCCTGGCATCAAGGTGGAACTAAAAGAAAGGAGCTGCACAACCATCCGGGGACTTCTGCTATGTGGGACTCAATTACAGCGCGAGGAGAAGCAACCATCATGGGGGCCTGCATGAGAAGGTGAACAAAATTAAGAGACTGGAGAAGCTTCGGAGCAGAATATCCTGACAACAGAATTAGTGACTTGAAAGATGGTGGACTTTGGGCTGATGCCTGAGTGTGAGTGACTTTTAGGAGAGGCAAAAGGAAAATTGCTGCAGAGGTTAAATGATATACCTGCCGTGGCGGGTAAAGGGGGGATAATGGTCCAAATCAAATATATCATATAAAGGGGGAAGGGGGTTCTCACCCTTCTCTTAACATACAAAAGGTGGATTAAAAGAAGACCATTAACAGATCCTGACGCTCGGGCCCAATTTGAGCAGGGAAAGTTTGGGGACTGGAATGAGATGGGGGGTGGTAATATCTTGAAAGGGAAGGAGTATTGGTGGGTTAAAAGTCACAAGAGTTGCAAATCAATAAATTGGAAGGCAGATCTTCTAGAGGTAGGGAGGGAAGGGGATGGGGAGAGGGAGGGGAGGAAGGGGGAAGGGAAAGGGGGACTACAAAGAATGGCAAATAAAGGAAGAGTTAACATGACAAGAGATCCACAAGAGAAACTTATGTGAGCAAATCGGAGGGTCAAGGGTAGGCTTAATTCTGGGGAGACAAGGGTAAAGTAAGATAAGAGCAACGAAAACTCAGAACATGGAAAAGGAGGGGGATAGAGAGGGAGAAGGGTAAGAGGAAGAAAAGGGAATTATAGAATTAGACCCTAAGCTTAGAGAGGAGGGGGGAAGATTAGCCCCTCAGAACAAAAAGAGGGCTTCGAGCAAGAGAGGGATCAAAGGAGAAAACAAACCTGGATCACTGAAGATTACGGCAGGAGGGGGAGAGAGGGGTTAATAGGAGAAACCAGGTACATCTTTTATTTCTGTTTTTTTTTTTGTCTCTTGAAAAGGAATTCTCTTTTCATATTGGGGCTCGGAAAACTGCTCACAAAGTGCCTGGAACACACAGTTACGGTGCTTAAGATCTGCCCTTCTGGTGAAGGGGCTGTCATTGGCCCATAGCCAGGCAGAAGGCCCACAGTGTTGGGGTCATCCAGCCACGCCTCCAGCATCGGGGGTTTGCAGATAGTGGCAGGGCGGGCAATTATATCTTGAAGTCAAGGAGGTTGATTAAAGGGACACTGTCAACCCCGTTTGGACTTAAAGTGTCCCTAGTTTTAAAAATGCATTTTATGATTGTCCTCATTCTATACAGACTGCTGATGTAGCTGGTTGTTTGATTCAGACTCCTTTTTCCTTTTAAAAAGTAAAAAACTAAGTGTCAACCATACTCATGTTATCACACCAAAACATGTTTGTTTACATTTCTTGACCAACTACAACTGAATCTTTCCTGGACTCAGGAACACCCCCAACACTCTCTGTCTACTCTATATGCAGTGAGAGTAGAGGAGGCTATTGTATTACAAGTGGCTGCACTGTTTGAGGGCGTTTTTAATGTTCAGGAGGTATGAAGTAAGCTTAGGAAAACAATTTGGAGCAAAACAAAGCTAAGTATACCTATACATTCCCACGCACTTCAGTTCTAATAAGCAAGGAGGCAGCTTAAACAACCAGAAACATCAAAGAATTTTAGAGAAGGTAAGCAATCATAAAATGTGAGTTTTTACCTAGAAATAATATGATGCAGAAAAGGTTGACAGTGTCCCTTTAAGGTTGTATTGGTTACTGTTTTGAAGTTGGGTTATAAAAGATCATCTGTTTAATGAAACAAGGTTATATGTTAGAAACAATGCACAGATTTAATACAAAGTATGTTCTAGTTGTGTGTCCCCATCCCTGGAAGACCACCAGAAAGCTGTACTTAACTCAAGGGATTGAGAATGGCTGATTTAAAAATCGTTTCCCTAAATGTGAGGGGTATTAACAACCCGGTGAAATGGCCCAAAATACTGCAAGACCTAAAGAGACGAGGACCCACGGTGACCTTCCTCCAGGAAACACACATGACGGCCCAAGAACATTTGAAATTGAAAAGAACCCGGGTAGGAAGTGTATACGCCTCACATTATATGGATAGCCCGCATCGTAGGGGAGTAGCAATTCTGGTAAAACGAGATGTCCCCCTAATAATTTCAAAAGTCAAAACAGACCCAGAAGGTAGATTCATGCAGATACAGGGGAGCTATAGAGTTCAAAATTGCACCCTTGTAAACATATATGCACCAAACGAAGAAGCTCCAAGGTTGGCATTCTTAGAGACAATAATAAAAGAAATGGTTACAGATGCACAAAGTGTGGTAGTCATAGGGGGAGACTTCAATTAAGTCATTAATCCGGGAGCAGATAGATCAGGGAAGACCACAGGAAGAATAACTTGAACCAGGAAATTAGTTCTCAGACTAGGTCAAGAACTGGGGCTAACGGAGTGTTGGAGGTTCTTGCACCCAGAGGGCGAGACTACACCTACTACTCCCCACAACACGGTGCCTACTTCAGGATAGATTACTTTTTTATATCTACCAATTGGGTGCAAAAAGTAGAACAGTGTTGCATAGGACCAATAGTTATTTCTGACCACGTGCCAGTCTCCCTTAGTGTCTCTATGGCTCCGATGGTGACACAATCCTGCTGGAGACTTAATGTGAGTCTTCTCACCAGGGAAGACTTTAAAGAAGTAATAGAGAACAAAATTCGACAGTTTGAGTTGGATAACCCGAAAGGAGACATGAAGGAAGGAATGAGATGGGATGCCTTTAAATGTAGTCTTAGGGGGGAGACTATAAAATATGTTTCTAAAATTAAAAGAAAGAGAATTCAACAGAGGGTACAACTTGAACAGAAAATTCTTCAGCTTGAATCTACCCACCAGGTGAGCCAAGATCCCAAAGTTAAGCAAGAGCTTGATAAGATCAGACATGAGTTAAACAAGATTCTAGACACCCAAATTGAAGGGCAACTGTGGTGCTCCAGACAAAAATACTATGAACAGGGTAACAGGGCCAGGAGACTTTTAGCATGGCAACTCAGACAGGAAAGGGCAAGCAGAGCAGTGATTCGTTTGCAGGGGGAAGACAATGAACAGGCCACCACCTCCCCGGTGGAAATTGTTCAGAGATTTGAAAAATATTACACAAACTTATATAGGATGGACACCTTTCCAGGACAGAGGGAAGCAGTAGAATCCTTTTTAAATTGTCTTAAATAACCTACTTTGGCAGACCTGGTGAAGAAGGAGCTCAATGCCCCAATTACAACCCAGGAAATTATAAATAAAATTAAAAAAACTAAAAAATGGTAAAGCGCCAGGGCCAGACGGGTTGGGGCTGAGTTTTATAAAGAGTTTAGATCTCAGGTGGTGGGCCTGTTATTGGCCACCTGCAATGAGAAACTGGTGGAGGGGGACCCGGTTCCGCCATCCTGGAACTTGGCCCAGATTTCAGTAATTCCAAAACCAGGCAAGAATCCGGAATTATGCAGCTCATTCCGCCCGATATCCCTGTTACCGGTGGACTTAAAAATCTTTACAAGTATCTTGGCAGATAGATTGCAAAGCTGCATCTCCACTCTGGTCCACCCAGACCAGACAGGATTTATCTCAATAAGATACCTACAACACAATATACAACGTCTTTTGAATATCATCACAGCCCAGAGGGGCTCAGTGGCCCTGCAACTAGCAATCAGCATGGATGCTGAGAAGGCCTTTGACAGGGTGGACTGGCACTTTATGTTGTCCACCCTGTCAAGGTTTGGGCTGGGAGAACATTTTTTGTCAGCCATTGCTGCACTGTACCACAGACCTGAAGCTAGGGTTAGGGTGAACGGCATGCTCTCAAACTGTCTGCCCCTCATGAGAGGCACCAGACAGGGATGCCCCTTATCACCACTAATATTTGTCCTCTCTCTGGAACCATTGGCAATCTGGATACAGGGCAACCCGCATATCAAAGGTATTTGGGCAGGGGGAGTGGAGCATAAAACAGCGCTCTATGCAGATGACTCCCTTTTCTTTTTGCGAGATCCACAGAGCTCCCTGCCACATCTTCTGGAAGCTTTAGAAAAATTTGGCTCCCTAGCAGGATATAAAATTAATCTAACTAAGTTGGAAGGGGTGGTGGTGAGTGGGCCCCTAAATAGACAGTTATGAGAAACTTTCCCATTTACTTGGGCCAAGAAAAATATATTTAAATATCTGGGAATACAGGTTTCCGTGGACAAGTCCAAGTTATACCGTAACAATCTTCTTAAGTTGCTTCACATCCTGAGATCAGATTTTGCCAGAAGAAAACTCCTGTCCCACACTCTTTATGGCAAAATAGAGATTATTAAAATGAATGTTCTGCCCAGACTATTATTCTTGTTCCAGAAACTCCCTATCCCCACAGCATCACAGTTTTGGACTCAACTTACAAAAGAAATCTCCAAATTAGTATGGGGAAGGGCATGTCCAAGGATAGCACTTGGTACCTTGATGAAACCAAAGGAGATGGGAGGTTTAGGTCTGCCACATAAGTACCATTATTATCTGGCTGCACAGGGAGCACAGTTAGTCAAATGGGCTAAACAACATACCGGGTCCGGGTGGTGTCTCATCAAAAATGAATCAATCCCTAACAGCAAAATATGGATTTACCCAACTTGCCAGGCTGACCCACATAATTGACGGTTAATTTCCAGTCCTTGGGTAAAACAATTCTTACATACGCTCCTTAAACTTAGGAAAAAACAAATACACCGAATACCCCGAGCCCCTTGTCTTTAATCAGACATACGTCAAACTTTGTTCTCCCGAGGTTGGATCAAGGATATGTCTTCTGGGAGCATAAGGGCTTAACCACCTTCAGACAATTGGTAGATAGAGGGTCTTGCTTAGCATATGCCATGCTTCAGGACCATTTTACGTTACGTAGGGAAGATTTTTACAGATATCTTCAGACCCGGCACTTTATTAATACAGGAGAAAACCTCCAAAAAATTACTAGGGCCTTAACTCCCCTTGAGGAATCCTGGTGGGATTCTAGAAGAATTAAAGATAAATTACCCTATCTTTCCATCCTGTATATGATACTTATGGGAAAAAAGGAAACCCCTGTGTTAGAAGAAATTAGAAAGAAGTGGGAGATAGAATCCAGGGGGACAATTCATAAGGAAGACTGAGAGCGTCGCTTACTGAGAGGATGGCAGGTAACTTCATCCATGACATGGCGTGAATTTAACTGGAAAATTTTAACCCGCTACTTTCGCTCCCTAACGATTACCACACACTGTAATCCCCAGGCATCATGGGCATGTTGGTGTGCATGCAGGGAAACACAAAGTACGCATTACCATATATCCTGGGGGTGTGCAAAAATACAGAGATTTTGGTCTTAGATCCGGGGGGTTATGACCCAAATGGGGAGTTTGATCATACCACACATGTTTCAGGACTTAGTCCTGGGAATGCCAACCCTTTCTTCTCAAAAAAGGAGGAGTGTTGGAGCTATTTCAGATAATACGGCTTGCAGCACTACAATGCATTAAACAGGAACCACCAACCTTTCAGTAATGGGCCTCCAAAGTGGAGGAAATGGAAAGATTAGAAAACATAACGTACACTATCCAGCTAAGGAAAGACAAATTCCTAGAAATCTGGGGACCTTGGTACCGCTGGAAAGAAGGGTTGGGTAAGGATATGGGAATAAGAGATCGGGACATAAGAAGGGAGGAGGAAGGAGAAACTTCAGAGAAGAGGAAAGAGGGATGACACAAAAGCTGAAGGGAGAGGTGAATAGTTGGAGGGTAACGAGATATTGGGATAGGAAGGTCTTCCCGGGAAATAGGGATGGGGGCACACACGTGTATATGTATATGTATTACTACAGATATACGTATAAGTATATTTTTAATATAGAACTAAAACACCAATTACAGTGCATTGGTTTGAAATAATGAAGTTGATTTGGTTATAAATGTTTTGATTAAAAGGTTAGATAAAAAGTAATGGAAATAGGATAAGACATGCAGTTAATTAAGGAATTAGAACTCCCAGGAAGGAAACAAAAACATTAAGATGGAGGAAGGGAAGAAGATTTGAAACCAGAACTGGGACATTTGTATGGGCCACATTATGAGGAACTGAAACTACCAACTAGGAGCCTAAGGCATGATAATGTGTACCCATAAGTTGATTCTACTACCAGATGTGAGAAAATGTTACCATATATTAAATATGTAAAAGTTAGAAGGATAGAAGATTAGAATATAGAAAAGAATGAATAAGAATGGACTGTAATTAATGTATAGATGTCCTTAATAAGATGTTATACGGAAATGGATGTAATACTGATAAGGATATGAATAAAACAGCAGAAGTAAAAAAAAATTAAAAGTACAACAGGTAGACATAGGTCAGAGTAGGGAAGGGAGAAAATGGAGCCAAGAGCAGAAACTGCTCATGAACCAGTGGGCACTGGGTTAGAAAAGCAGCAGGTTGTAAAGACTAGAGAAAAAAGGAGAAAGAAATTGAAGCATGACCTGGGAAAGGCGAGACAGGGTAGGGCAACATGAGAAGACCTGGGCAGGGGGATGGAGGCTAAAAATAATAATTAAATAGGTTCTCAGTGCTGGCCAGTTTGGGGGAACAGGAGGAAGGGATTGAAGGCATTGAACAAGTGAAGCAGAAATGCACAGGGGGAGGCAAAGGGGGGAGGTGATGAAGCAGGGAGTGACACCAAGGTACCACAATGTAGCAGAGACAAATTGTATAGTACAGTAGAAGGGGGCAAAATGAAGAATAGAGGAGAGTTGCGACGTGGATATAAGGGAGGGGAAGGGGCTAGGCCATGCAGGAAGCATATAGTGGTGAGGGGAAAGAGGTCCAAAATGGAGGAACCACAGGAAGATAAACAGGAAGATGAGAGAGTCAGGTGAGGGGGAGAAGAAACTTTAGATCAGCGACCCAAGGTAGGGTAGAACATGGGGGCAGGGCAGGCTTTAGGGAAGAGGGTAGTCGTCCTTGGGGATTCAGTACTGGACGGGGTAAGATGGAGAGGCAAGTGAGCAAGGAAAAGTCATATATGGGTGGTGTGTATGCCAGGCATGATGGTGGGGATGGAAGGGCTGTTAGAAATATAGAAACATAGAAGTTGAAGGCAGATAAGGACCGCAAGGCCCATTCAGTCTGACCATTTCTTTTTCTACTTTATGAATGTGCCATCAGCATTTGCTCTGTCAATGGCCTATCTATTCATACTTATCTGTATTGCTCCCTTATGCCTATCCCATGCCTGTTTGAAGCCCTGCACTGTATTCATATCCTCCACTTCCTGAGGTAGGCCATTCTATGCATCCACCACCCTTTCTGTGAAAAATAACTTCCTCATATTACCCCTTAATTGGTCTCCCTCTAATCTCATGCTGTGTCCTCTTGTCCTGCTATTTTTCTTATATTGAAACATGTTAGACTCTATCACCTTGTTAATGCCCTTAGGTGTTTGAATGTTTCAGTCATATCACATCTCTCCCTCCTTTGCTCCAGGGTATACATATTGAGTTCCGTTAATCTGTTCTCATATGTTTTTTGATGCAGTCCCTGCACAATTTTGGTTACCATTCTCTGGACTGCCTCGATTTGGTTAATGTCATTGTGAAGGTGTGGCCTCCAGTACTGCATGCAGTACTCCAGATGGGTCCTAACCCATGTCTTGTGAAGAGGGATTATTACCTCCCTCTTACGACTTGTGATACCCCTACTAATACACCCCAACATCCCCCTAGCCTTACCTATTGCTTTAGTGGTCTGCTTGGATAATTTCAGGTCATCTGTGATGATGATGTCCAAGTCTCTTTCTTGCCTTGTGACTGCCAACAACTTCCCTCCCAACCTATAGTTGGCTTCGGGGTTTATCTTCCCTATGTGCATGATCTTGCACTTCTTTGCATTAAACTCCAGTTGCCACTCTTCTGACCATTTTGCCAGTTTATCCAGATCTCTTCTCATTCTGACCACCCCATCTGGATCATCTACTCTGTTGCAGATCTTGGTGTCATCTGCAAACAGACAAACCTTACCCTCCAGTTCATCTGCAATGTTACTGATGAAGATATTGAAGAGGACTGGCCTCATTCTAAAGTGTGTAGGGATGGAATATGATAAACCTCACATCGTGGTACACCTAGGTTCAAGTGACCTTAAAGTGTGTAGAGTGGAGGAGGTGCAAGATAGATTCCGAGAGGTTGGAAGAATGTGTAGGGAGGTGTGGAGATCAGTTGTGTTCTATGAGGCTCTCCCAGTACCCAGGGCAAGCTCTGCTAGGAAACAAATAATCAATGAATTAAATAAATGGCTGGGACTATAGTGTGAGACCATGGGCTACATGATGGTGGGGGCCGGGGTAAGACAAGACATATGAGGACAATGAACTTTATGCACTGGATAGACTGTATTTAAGTAAGGATGGCACCAGACTCCTGAAACATAAACTATCTGAACACAAAGTGACTGAAATTAATTTCAACTGAGGAAAGGAGGGGGCAATCATGTGGGTGCAAATTGGAGTCACCCATAAGGCAGAGCGGAAGGCCTCCTGCCCTAGTTAGTCAGGAGAGGAGGGATGGTAGTTCAGGAAGGGGGGGATCAGATGATTGAGAAGGGGAATGGAAGGGCAGGGGTCACATTGGAATGTTGAATCTTTGAATGCAAAGACTTTGGTGAACAAGGTAGTAGAGTTCCAGGCAATGATGTTGGAGAGGGAGGTAGATACCGTGGCCATCACAAAGACTTGGGACAACCCATGCCATAACTGGGACCCCGTGATCCTTGGAAACAGGATGCACTGCAAGAACAGAGGGGTGGGGAAAGGGGGAGAAGTAGCTATTAATGAAAGGGATGGAATACTATGTACCAGGGAGAAGGACAAGCCAGAAGCCTTCTGGGTACAGCTTCAAAGCTCTAAGAGAAGGAAAACTAGATTGGGATGGTTTACAGACCACCCTCACAGAATAAGGAAACAATAATTTGGGGTAGTAAATCAGAAGACTCAGTGGCTGGGGTAGCAGTGTCATAGTGAATGACTTCAATCTGCCTAGGGTGGACTAGAACACCACAGCTACCTCTAATGATAGGGAACAGGTACTTCTGGAAGTTTTCCAGGATGGCACAGGGTCTGAAAAGTGGAAACAAGAATTGAGTTGGCATGGTGTGCGCGGTAAAATAGGTGATATTTTTTGGGGGGAGGCTTCTGCCCCCCACACTCTCCCCCATCTATAGGATTCTCACTCCAAGGGGGAGTGGATCTCGGGGAAAGTGAAAATTCTTGGGACAGAAAGAGTCCCACGTAAAAAAAAAATTGTCCCGAGGTATGCTAAAATATTGGAGATCAGGATTAGAAACCTGGCCATCACTGCTGCTGGAAAAGCTGCTTAATGATCCAAACCTCCACACCACAGGAGCAGCTCTGCCAGCATCCTAGATTATGGTGCTCTTTTCTCCCTTCAGCACCATGGACTGTGACCAGGGGAGCACTTACAGCAAGTGCTGTAAATCCCCAATTGCTGTCCGTATGAGCATTTATCAGACTAGTGCCATATAGTGCGGCACTACGCTAGTAGAGCTCACTTGACGCAGTACCTTCCAGGACAGCTACCTCATGCAGAAGGCAACAGAGCCAACAGGGAGAGTAACATACTGGACCTTGTATTATCAAATGGGGACCATGTCCAATATATAGTCATGCAGGATCCGATAGCAGGCAGTGATCAGTGCACAATGTGGTTCTTCCTTAATCTGAGCAAGGAAGCAGCCAAGGACCTGGAAAACAAAGGTGGACTTTAGAAGGGTGGATTTGGACAGGATGCGTAGCTTCCCAGATGGGCATCTTGCCACAGTCTGCCCAGAGATGGAAGCTAATGAGAAATGGTCCAATATTAAGAGGGGTCTGAAAGAAGCCACAAACATGTGTGCCAAAATCAAGAGTAAGAAATCCAGGCCCAAAAAAAATAAGCTGGCTCAGCGGGGAAGTATCTAAGAAAGTGAGGGACAAGAGAGTGACCTTTGGGAAGAAAACCAGGCGAAGGGAGGATATAGTGGAGTACTCGAGGAAATCCAGAGAACTGAGCATATACAAGTCAGCCTCTGCCATTATGGCCTCTAGCTCTGGAATCTAATTTCCTACACTTCTAACATTTGCACTAGTGTCCTTCCAGATTTTCTTACTACTTGGCTTGCTACCCGCTTCCTTTCTTTATGTCCTCTCTTCTTTCTGCTCTCTTTACAATTCTTTTGTACCCATCCTCCTTCATTTCTACTGCTCTGCTTCCTTTATTCATTTCCACCCTGGTGAATTCCATTCCCTTCAGGTTCTCCCTACTTTCTACTTCAGCCCATGGTGGGGGGAAGTTACTGCCTCCGTGATTTCTTCTGCCACCCCCCTCTGCTAATTTAAATGTTCATCAAAGTAAAATTTAAGCCATCCACTGAGGACTGCGATTCCCCTCCCAGATGGATAAAGATCATCATCCCTGTAAAGGCCCTTATCACTCTAGGTGGATACCCAGACTCCAGTGTAACCAAACCGCTCACCTCTGCACCATTCCTTCAACAACGAGTTGAAGGTCTTGGTGTGGAGATCCCTCTCCTCCCCCCTGTTGTAGACAGGCAGTACCATACTGAAAGCCACTCAACATGCTGCCTGTTTAACACCTTTCCACAGCTTCTTAAACTCCCTTTGCACTATCACAGCCCCACTCCTAGGCAGGTCTTTAGTCTCCAGGTGGACAATGACATCCAGCTTTGCCTCCCATCTTGCTGTCCTATTAACCCTGTGGATTTGCTTTCCATCCCTCTGGAGTATGGCACCATATAGACACATAGCCTCCACCTTCTCCTTTCCAATTCCCAGATCTATCCCTTTCACAATGACCTCTGGATCTACAGGGCCCCAATTTACCTCAGACTGTCTTCCTGGAAATGCGGTTGGTAAGTATGCCCTAAGGAGTTCTACTTACATCTCGCTTGCAGTACCTAATTTCAAGTCACGCTTTGGTAGGTTTGCCGTTAATCATGCTCTACCTGCACTATGGAGCAACCTGCAAAAAACCTTGTGACTGGTATTCCCAATCAAACTATGAGCCTTCAATGCAGTATGTTCTCGTTCATTCAAGGAATCCTATAACTGCTTCCTCTGATGTCTCAGCCTCCAAGCATCCCCCCTCCCAGATTCATTTTCTAGCCCTGTCAGGAGCATTCCATTCCTAGCACTCCTGCCCCACTACTCATGTCTGTTTGTACCCCACCTGATGGCTCCACCCAATCTAAGTTGGAGTCTCCCTCTTTGCATCATCCTGTCATCTACTAGTATTACACTTCCTGACACATCATCCTCATCTCCTGTTCCTGCCGTATTGCACCTAGTTTTATAACCATTGCCACCTGCCCCTGGTGCTCTAAAGTTCGTCAGACACCCCTGCACTTATGCTCTCATTCCTGAGTTCTCTCTCTTCCTCGCCCATGTCCCTCATTGCACTACACACTCAATATTTGAATCCAAGCCTGCTCCATGGAAACTCTGTATATATGGTTGTATAGGTTTACTCTGTATCATTTGTAGCACAAGTTCTGTAGCACAAGGTATGTAGCTTTCTGTCTTATTTATTTATTTTTTTTAAATGTATTTCTTTTATTTTTAATTTTTATACAGACAAGACATACATAAATACATACATACACTGACCTGGACTACTCCAGGCTCCACAAACCCAAAACTGGTTGTGTAACCTATATACACATAAAACTATGTACACACACAGCAATGGGGTTGACACTCCATTGCACTTTAGCACAGTCTGACTAATACTTAGTTTCACTTAATTCAGTCCAGGGATGACTAAATAAAGAAAAAAAATGCAACCACGGAGGAAAAGAAAAAAAAAAGGTAAATCCTTGGCTCCAAGGGTGAAGTCTTTTCAATTAGAGTCCTCCATCATTTTTATATATTTCCCTTTAGTTGAAAACTCATAACCCTAATTAACTTGAAGGGTAAACCCCCGCTGTGTCCCCTGGAAAGAGAGAGAGCCACACCTATTTATTTCCCATCAGAGTATAGCCCATATCCCACCAGTAGTTCCATATAAACCACCTACGCTGGACACCAACTTATGGAATATTGCCTTTAGGAACTATATAGCTTAAACTTAAGACACCTAAATCTACAACACAATATTCTTTTTACTAATCCCAAACCGACAAACAGATCTGTCTCAGTACTGCCAGCCTGTAATAGATGGATGGTCTCCAAAATCGACCATCTTTTATCAAACAAACCCTTCTTATCCTCTAAGCACATACATCTCCTGATTTACCCAGGGCCCATATAAGATCCCTCACCCAATGTTTGTAATTGTAACATTGATGATCTTTCCAATGTTTCAATATGAAAGATTTAAATATTGCCTACATCAAGGATAGATGATATTTGGGTGTAGATCCTGTAAAATGTGTCATATCACCTAAGATACAAACTTCTGGCACTGTAAACTCTGAGTAGCCTAACATGAGGTCCATTGTATGCTTAATTTCCACCCAGAGCGACTGAATTTTACAACAATTCCACATAACGTGTAGGGCGTCACCTGTCTTAACCCCACATCTAAAGCATAGATCTGTCTGTATCAGCTATCACACAGTTTCTTAGGGGTAAAATATATATATTGGAGACAATAAAGTACTGCATGATTCTATACCTGGGTATAGATATTTATTTGATACCTTTCCAAATAACATTCCAAGCTAGCTGTTGAGGGGCCATTGCACCATCCCAGTATAATATTTTAACTGGGGACTTCGGACTAAGGTAGTCTAATAATACCTTATGTACTTTAGATAAAGAATTAGACAATAGATTTAATGCAGAAAAATTTTCCCAGGTAAAAGGATTTGTTAGTGAACCCCCCAGGTCTTTCCCAACCTTCTCCAACATTTTGACCAACTGTATTCTTTTAAAAAAGTGCATAGACTCACATTTCACCAGAAGAACAACCCTATTGTCTTGCATAACATCCCTTAATGCAAGGCCCTCTGTGCTGTCCAATGTCTAGTAATGACTTTACCCCCAATCAAAAAATTGGGATTTCCTAATGCCGGCTGATCTAAAGACCTCGCCTATTCCTTTCTCTGAGAAGGTGAAAGAAACATCCACCAGGCCTTCGCAGTTTTTTCAATTGGAGTCCCCATTGCTTTACCAAAGTATTTTCCCGGATTGGCAAATAGCAATGCTTCCAGGTTTATGCCAAATTCTTTTAACAACTGCCTCTCCATTTTAAGCCTTGTTGGAGTATATGATTCCTCCTCCTCCTCCCTTGAACCCCAGTGACTTATAATTCCTAATTGACTTGCTACATAATACAGGTGTAAGTCAGGCAGTTTCATCCCCCCCATCTTGCGGCAAATATAGCACCTTGTGTTTTCTCCTGGGGGGCTTTGAATTCCACAGAAACTTAGAGTATGTTCTTCTAATTTTAATGAACCATATTTTGGGGATATTATATGGGGCTAAATAGACCGGGTACAATACTCTTGGCATCAGATTCATTTTAATTAGGCCCAACCTAGTTGCAAAATTTAAGGGAAGCTTATTCTATCTAAGCATATCCCCATTAATTATAGCCAGCACCTTATTCAGATTCATTGCAGCACCATCCTCCCAACAAGCAGTAATCCATATTCCCAAATATTTTAACCGGTCTCCAGCCCAGTGTATTTGCATTGGAATAAAGTCAGCTCTAAACACATGGGGTGTCAGAGGAAGAATCTGTGTCTTAGTCAAATTTAGTTTATAATTTGACACCTTAGAGAATTGGCTTATAAGTTCAACTGTTCTGCGGAAACTTACCCCAGGATTAGCAAAATGCAAAAGAATATCCTATGCATAAACTGTAAATTTTAATTACCACCCCACAATCGAGATCCCCTTAATGCTAACATCATTTTTAATAGCAATTAATAATGGTTCCAAATATATATTAAACAGTATTGGTGATAGGGGACGTCCCTGCCTTGTTGCATTGCCCCCCAAAAGTTCTGAAGAAATATACCCATTACACATTACCCTGGCCATGGGAGCTGAGTATAAATTTCTGATTCCTCTAAGAAGGCCCTTCGGAATACCCATCCTCTCCATGGTGGCAAACAGAAATGGATGAGAAACTCTATCAAAAGCCTTTTCAGCATCCAGAGATATCAAAGCTAGGGGTAATTGGGAGTCCGGGGCAAAACTAAGTATGTGATGTAATTTTCTAAGAGCATCATGTGCCCCCCTCCCTGGCATAAAACCCACCTGCTCAGGACTTATTAAATTTGGTGCAATATTCAGGATTCTATTGGCTAGAATCCTTGTAAGAATCTTAATATCCTGATTCATCGAAGATATGGGTCTATAGCTAACAAGTAAATCTTTAGGTTTATCTGGTTTAGGAACCAACGTAATTTAAGCCTGGTATAATGGTGGGTGGGGCACCCCATCCTGCATTATACTGTTAAAAAAATATTTTAACAGGGGAAGTATAGTATATAAATGCACTTGGTAAAATTTAGCCATAAGGCCATCTGGCCCCAGAGCTTTACCAGAGGGTAATGCCTGAATCGCAGCTATTATCTCCTCTTCTGTAGTCAATGCTGCTAATTCCTTAGCCTGATCTACATCCAGGACCGGTAAAGAAATACCATCTAGGAATGTGTTAATTTCCTTTTCCCCAACCACTTGCTGTGACTGATAAATTTCTTTATAGTAGGATGCAAAGGCATCCGCCATTAGTTGCGGGTCTGTAATAACAACCCCACTCTGTCGTATAACCAGGATTGTTCTACTAGCTTCCTGCTCTTTGACTCTGGCTGCCAGCAAATGCCCAGGAACATCACCCTGCATCAAGTATTTAGCCTGAATTTTTTCAAGCCAAAATTCCACTTTACTATAAATAATGTCAGCCATCTCCTGTCATAAGCTTTGGAGTTCAGAATCTATCTCCCCTGAGGTGCCAGAGAGTCAATAGCCCCCAATAAAAATTCCTCCTTTGCTCTTCTCCTACTATTTTGCTTTCCGTTATAACCCCATGCTGTTCCTGTGTATAATACCTCACATGTATGCCAAGCTAAACCCTTGTTTTGTAATGTAGGTAACTGATTCTGTATAATATCCTGTAAAGCATCTTCCAATTTACTGTGGATTGTAGCATCTGGAAAAAGGAAGTAATTTAACCTCCACCTATAAGGTCGAGAAGGAATATTCTCTGGTCCCCAGGTCAGCTGAATTGGGGAATGATCTGATAAAATCCTTCGCTTAGTAGATATCTCCTTGACCTCCCTAAGAGCCTCCCTACTGACCAAAAATAAATTTATTCTGGTGTGACTCATGTGCAGCGGAATAAAATGTCATATTATTACCTCCAGCTGCATGGGTCCTTATCGGATCTGTTAATGCAGCAACCTTTAATAATCTGGACATAGCCACCTGAGCCACTGATAAGGGGCTTCTGGATGGTGGTATTTTATCCTCCCAATTATTTAGACAAAGATTCCAGTCTCCTGCCAAAATAAAAGGATGTGATGTTAACGGAACAATATCTGCCTCCACTGAGGCCAACAACTAAGGGTTAGGAGGTATAGGGCCATATATAGATGCAATTGAAAACTCTTTGCCTAGTATAGTACCTGAAAGGTATATCCCCCTACTATCCTCCCTAACCATCACCTTTTCAATAATATATGGACAATTTTTTCCAATTAAAATCGCTACCCCACCTGAAGCTGTTTCTTTACCTGCTCCATATACCTGGTTCACCCACTTCCTCTTTATCTGACTCAACTCTTCTGATAAGAAGTGAGTCTCTTGTAACGCAGCAATATGTACACCCATTTGCTCGAGGTGTCTCATGATTACAATTCTTTTATGTCTACCACTAAGACCTTTTATATTCCATGAGATGATTTTTATACAAGACATTTCACACCAACATAGTAGATTCTCGGTCCAGCTATTATAACTATCTCTAGTTTAGTTTCTCTCTCCTGTGCAATAGTGTGCTCTCTCACTTTCCAGATTCCCCAAACCTCCCACCCTCCAACCCCCAGTCCCAAGATCACCCTCCTAAAGAAACACGGTTCATTTATGAGCCCTTTACAGTGTGATCCAAAGCCCCCCAAGCCCACCAGCATATCTCATACTACTCCATCCATCTTTAACCCCCTACAATCAATTAGCAATGCCAGCTTTCCCTTTCCCCTTGTGCATATAATTCCCAATAAGCATATCCTATCCGCTTATTTAATACCTAAATTAAACTTCTAACTCTTGCTAAGTTAACTTATACAATTGCCTATAGAAGTCCCTCAGCCAGCCGCTTGCCTCAGAAGATCATGAGTTGCCTAACCAAAATATAACTAACTCCCTGTCCCTATAAGAATACCAGGCAGTCCAAAGAATGTACCCAACCCCTAAAGACTCCCATTATCCCCCTGCTTCACTTATGCAATTCCCACACGAAGCGATAGGGAATTTCTCAGTCGCATACAGGAACTCCATTAACCCCCTCCAACTTCCTATCAAAAGAAACTTTGAACATTCCCTATCCCCATCAGTAGCTGCCACCTGGTATCCATCCTCCCCATGCTCCCCAGTGTCCAAGTCAGGTTCACTCTTCTAGGGGTAAGCTCATCCCCCTAAATTCAAAACACTCGCCCTGTTCAAAATGAATTTACAGCATATGCTGCGAAAGGAAACAGATGAAACCTCCATTCGCAATCTTCTTATCTCAGGTCACCACTATGAGAGATTAAACAGAGCACTTCTTCCCTCTTTCTGCAGGAGACTCAAGTCATAGTTTGAAAAAGAGCCAGTAACTCGAATAGGAGACCTTCCATTGCATCCCTAGCAGTCAAGTATCTTTTTTTCCCTGTTTGAAGATGAACAGTCAGGGTCGCAGAGTATTGCACCCTAAATTTGATGCCCGCAAGATACAGCTTCTTCTTTATATCAGTGTATTCCTTTTGTTTCTCCCGCACTGAGGGTGCCTGGTCTTGAAATAGCCAAAGGGAAGCACCATTCCACTGCAAGGCTTTGTTCTGTCGAGCAGTAGCCAACACATGTGATTTCTCTTTATAATTTAAAAACCTTATGATTAACATTCTGGGTCTCGCTCTCGGTGGGGGCATCTCTCTTAGACCCCTATGCGCCCACTCAAGATTATATGCATCGCCATATGGCGTGGGACCCGACAGTTTGAGTAGCAGTTCCTGCATAAAAGTAACACAGTCCGACCCCTCAGCCTTCTCTGGTAACCCTGCAAGGATAAGATTATTTCTTCGGCTTCTGGACTCCTGATCATCCATTTGGTCCTCTAACTGTTTAATCTGTTTGCGAGCTAAAATCAACTCCTGATCTATCATGGAGACCTTCTATTCTTGTGAGGAGACTCTCGCTTCCACATCCCACATTCTCTGTGCCAACGACTGCAGCACTGGCTTCACTGTAGAAAAATCAGCAACCAGGCCTTGCAGTAACTGTTTTATTTCCATTAGGTAATTTTCACTCTTGATGTTTTCCCCTTTTTGTTCTCGATCTATTTTGTCTATTTGCTCCTGCGGCTCTGGCGATTGAGATTTCAGATGCTTAACTGCAGGCACTCTGGCTGCAAGGGGTTCGAGAGCTTCATCCTCCATCTTGGTGCTTTAACAAGGCCTTGCACTGCTGTCAGATTCACCACTTAGGTGGAAAGACATTTCTGTATAACTCTTTCAGTCCGCAATATGTTACAACCAAAAGTCACGCAGGAGCACTTCACCAATTAAAGCACTGAAAACGATCGACTGCAGCAATTCAAATGGGGTTTTTATAGCTTTTTAAAGTAGTCAGGGCCTAGGAGCAACACCACAGATGTCCTCTCATGCCAAGCTCATCACGTGACCCCAACTTTCTGTCTTATTTTATAAATGTACTCTAGTGCTGTTATTAACCTTTTGTGTGTAATCCCTATTCTGTGTAATGACTCTGTAAGTTGGTATTCCTCTTTATGTATTGTTCATGTATCTTGCCCAGGTCCATCTCGAATATGAGCTTGCTTAAAGGTGTTCACCTGGCTAAATAAAGATTTTGATTGATTGATTGATTGATTGATTGAAGTCCTCCACCAGAAGTTGCTTCCTCCTCCTCCTCCTCCTCCTCCAGGGTTCCTTTTGTCCCTTCATGGGGTCTCCACTCTGGAGAACCCCCACATCATCTCTGGCCACTAGCAAGGGGGACTCCTCATGGCAGTCCCACCTCACCAGAGCAGCGTAGGAACTCTGTAGTGGTACTGGCTGAAGAATGTGCCTCTGACTCACCACCTTATACCTTCAGAGCCCACAGTCATCCAGCCATTCCTCCTTCCTGGGATCTTCTGGGGGTAGTAGTGCCACTTGGGTAGGATAAGAGGTTCCTCAAATCCTAGCCAACTTTGTCTGGAGTCTAACAATGTCCTCCTTAGCCCAGAGAGGTGTATGCAGATAGGACAGGAGGACAGTTTCCAGAGGGTCACTCTGCAAACTGTTGCCACACAACCACTGCACTGCACACTCCTAGCATTTCCAGATTCTATACTTCCTGTGTTACCTGGAAATACTTATGTACCTTTATCCCTCATATGGTGTTCCCATCTTTCCCTTCTTTTGTTGTTGCTTCTAGGGATGGGCAGACCAACCCACTGACAACCAGAGCCCCCCCAATCCAATGCAGTCTGACAGACCCAGATCAATAAGAGCCATCTTAGAAATTGTAACGAGTCTGGGGCTGTCAGCTGCAAGAGGTTATTTAATTTAAAAAAAGCAAGAAACTGCACAGGTAGCTATCATCTTCATACAAGTAAAATCACAGTTAAATCACATACACAGAACAGCAGAGGGATGTGAAAAAAGAACAAACTGGGCTGGCAGTTGCATGAGGAGGATTGTGTTTTGCTTGTAGACAAAGATGACTCATCAGGAAAGACTCTGGCTTACCCGTCACTGTAACTGTATGAGTCAGAGTCAGAATGGGACACATTACAAAATTGTTTATATTTGAAGACACAATGATTCAAATTCAAATTAATCTCACAAGATCTGTCCTGCAAGCTGCGCTGTCACAATAAGCACATGTTGCATGCACTGTAACTTAAGAATGGGCGCTTGGGCAGGCCACATGATTCAAACTTACACCTTCTTCACTTCTCTTGGGCTATAATGAAATAGCAACTTGAGGAAGAAGGAACACTGGTCATCAACAATTCAACATCAACAAGTGGTAAGGCTGCTGAGATGGGGAGATAAATTAATCACTGTAGACTCTTTCAGAGCTGGGACTGATATGTTGGCTTGGCTGCTAGTTCCTATCCTGACCTGTCCTTGACTGCACACATATAAGAGGTGGGGTGTTTTTACTTCTTGTCCCCTGCTGGTCTTGTACCATGGCTTAGGTATAAGGTGAATGATTATTGGAAATGTCCAAATTGTTCATCCACCCATGATGTGTTATTTTGCTCTAAGCACACACAACAGCACTACTCCGTTCCGAGGCAGAGCACGATTAATTCAAATTTCAATAAAATTGCAAATGCTGCTGCTAAAACAAAAGTTAACCATTCTTTTTTTCTGTTTCTTAGTCATGCTGTGCTTGTTACTATGCTGTAACAGTTCCTCCTACATGTTGAGTGCTACTTTACCCCTCTTGCCTGTACACGGACGCAGTTTCTGATGGTGCTGTGGTCGTGAAATGTCACTGTGCAGTGCCCATTCTAATCTTGAAATGTGGCTCTGCAAGTCTGTATGCAGTTAGCTCAGGGAGCAAGGTACACATTCCTCCTGTCTGCTGGGTGCTTGCTTGGCTCAATTTGTACAGTGACTCAAATTTAATTTCCAGCTTAGATTTAGTTGCCTCAGTAAGTCAATATTTATTTATTTAACAATTATGTGAATTAAATAATGTGAAAGACGGACACAGAGGGGAGCAGCACTGTCATCAAATGAGCTCCAGCCTCTGATCTGGACAAGAACCACACCAGAGCTCATTTGACACCGTCCAGCTGCAGTTGCACTGAACACATGGTGATGTACTGTATTGTGATAAGTCAACCAGAGCTCTTTTTTTTTAACACATCAGCATCCCCGGAAATGAGAGGTTCACAGCTAGGATTGCGCTTGCGCCACACACAGACACACATGATGGTTGCATACCTCTGCAACCTGACTTGTTGTATGTTGGTCAGGTGGCATTGAGATACATAAGGCTGTGTGTGGCGGGAATTACTCAGTGCATGGCTGAGCGAGACAGAGACAGAGACAGAGCTAGTTTGAGAGCTCGCTTTTTCTTTAATTTGATCAGTCACAGTTTTTTAAATACCTTCACCAAATGCTTCCAGCAAGTAAATGACTTTTATTTAACAAGAAAATGCAATTTAAAACAGTGAATTAACTTTAGTTAGTGAAATAAATTAATGCAAAAAAAACTGGGGGGAAAATGATCAACCTGCCTGGTGGTGGGCCGGGCAATGCTCTGATTGCTCCTCATTCACAGTAGACAGCCTGGCTCTACGTCATGTATTATTCATATCTCATCTTGTCTAATAGTCTACTCTTTCTTTTCTGTGATTATTGTAAGCCTAAAGCCAGTAGAAAGTAAAAATGATTTGTACAAGTGCCAGAAAAACAAAAATAAGAAAGCTAGTATTCATTATTAACTAGAAAAGACTAAGGGGGATAGCAGAGACAGAGACAATAAAGCAGATCACCTCATCAACCTGGCAGTTTAAAAAGGCTTTTGGAGCTCACTGCTCAGTACTCACTCGGTGCATTAGTCTATCTTTACTTCTTTTTCTTGTCAAGTTAGCTGATCTTTCTGTTCTAGAGTCTTTCACCCAGAGAAGGACACCAACACCCAGTATTACTTTGGTTGCTCAGTCCTCACACCATTTATTAATTTTGATATTCAAATTTTTCATCCAACAGTACTGAGTTCCTTTATATATCATATTTACAGCATTTCCTTATTTCATAGTCTTTTTATTGAAATACCTCAACTTATATAGCACATTTTATATCACATTTTCTTTCATCCTCAGATGTAAACCCGAGGGGGTCTTCCCTTTCTTGTTCTTATTCTGCTTTCACCCTCAGATGTAAACCTGAGGGGGTTATCTCTTACTGTCTGGGCCAGGTCCATTTCCTGTCCCCCCATTTTCTATTCCTGTGTGTCTACACCCTTTCTTCTTACACCCCACCTTGGTGTAACTCCATAATTTCTGCCCCCCCCAGAAAGTATTTCCTTTCTCTTTCCTCACTCACAGCACCCATTACCTCTTGGGCGGTGGGTGGGAAATTAAATTTTGTCTAGCGAAAGCGAGGAAGACCTCATCTGTGCAGCCCCTTATAATGCCTCTTTTGCTCTTTTTCTTCTCTCTCTCTCTTCCTTCAACCTATCCTCTGTTCTCCCTTTCAATAGACCCACCCCTTATAGAGGTCTTCCTCCCTGGAGCCAAGCTCCCTTTTCTACCTGGGCCCAGCCCTTTATGACCCTCTGTCTCCATAGGCCCTGCCCCTTTCTTTACCTGTCTCCCCCCCTTCCTCTCTCTCTATCTCTCCTTCTTGGTTCTCAGACCTACAACAAAGGGGCTTGTCTTTTTTTAGAGACAATTCTTCTTATTGCCTCATTTAAAAAGCCTGAAACTGCAGCAAGCGCCTTCATTTTATATATAAAACAAGCATTTGTCAATGCTGAATGTTTGCTTACTGGTATTAGCATTGGAAGTGCAGGAGTTAGACAGATGCACAATAAGAATGGCAGTGAATTATTGAACTTCATGCCAACCCCACCTCCACCCAGCAGAGATGGACAGGCATTGGGGTATGCCTTTGGATTGTTGCCCATAACACTCATGCCAGTCCACCTCACCCTATCCTGCAGACACCGACAAGTGTTGAGGTGTGCCTTGTGGTGTTCGACTTTACAGTCACCCCATTCCATAAGAACATATGCTGAAATGGGTACAGTATAGGAGAATGGGGAGAACTCTGGGGCCAAGGAGTCCAAGGCACACCTTGATGCCTGTCAGTGGCTGCAGGATGGGTGTGGAATTGCATGAGCATTACAGCCAGCAATCCAAAGCACACCCCTGATGCCCATCAGTCTGTGCAGGGTGGGACGTTATGGTTAGAAACCTCTAACACCCCAGGCATTTATTGGTATTTGCACTACAAATTTTCAACATGGCCTTTTTGTGACCCCCACCTGATGAAAGCATTTGGGACCTCTGCTCATGAACAGTGGCACTGTGATTTTGTTCATCTGTCCCAAATGTTGATTTCCCACAGCATCAGAGCCATTCTGCACCAGATGTGCAAAACCACAGTTCGGGCTGGATGTGAAAAATGACAACTGCACCATTCAAAAGCAGATGTGAAGAGATGGCAATGTTGGCAATCTGGAGTGAAAATATTAAAAATTCTCAAAGAACTGCGCAATGCATGCTCGTAACACAGTAATTCTTTTGAATTCTTTCAACAGATTTTCAACATAGGTATTTTGGGACCTCTGCTCATGAACAGTGTCACTATGATTTTCTTAATCTGTCCCAAACGTTGATTTCCCACAGCGACCATGCCATTGTGCTCCGGATGTGCAAAACCACATTTTGGGCAGGATGTGGAAAATGACAGCTGTACTGTTCATAAGGAGCTGTGCAAAAATGGCAATGTTGAAAATCTGGAGTGAATATATTAAACATTTTCTGAAGTTACGAGTATGCATGGAAACTGTGTAGCACAAGCTCATAACACAGTTATTTTGTAGAATTTTGTCATCAGATTTTCAACATAGGCATTTTTGGACATCTGCTTATGGTCAGAGTCACTGTGATTTTTTTAATATACCCGAACACTGATTTCCCACAGCGACTGTGAATTTGTGTGCCGGGTGTGCAAAAACACATTTCAGGCAGGATGTGAACAATGACAGCTGCACCGCTCATAAGGAGGTATGTAAAACTAGCAATGTGGAAAATCTGGAGTAAAAATTTCAAAAATTCTCAAAGATACGAGCATGCGTGTAAACTGCGCAATGCACACGTGTAACACAGTCATTTTTTAGAATTTTTTCACCAAATTTGCAACATTCGCTTTTTTGGAGTCCACCTCATGAATAGTGGCACTGTTGTTTCATTAATTGGTCCCAAAAGGTGATTCAGTGCAGTGACCATGAAATCACCTTTCAGGACCAAATAACGCCATGACAGTGACTGAATTCATGAGGAGGGGTTCCAAGTACCCCATGTTGAAAATTTGGTGCCAAAAGTCAAAACAATTGGCAGAGATAGATGCATAAGTTGAAAAAAAAAACATTTATGCCATTATACAGCTTAGTGGCATTTCTTCAGTTCACGGTCGGCTTTGAAGAGTGCAGATGTGTTCCTGGTCCACTGAAGATCATTGCACCATGCTCCGGAGGTGAGTATGGGGTGAGGGGGTATGGGAAGGTGAGGTGTGCAGAGAGTAGATGCTGGTTGGGGAGGGGGTTCTGATAGCGAGAGACTGTTTCTTTGTTTCAAGGAAAGAAAAAAAAGGATGTCACGGGAAGGGTTTTTTTTTGTTGCAGGTATGCTTTGGGCAAACTGGAGTGGGCTCCCAGTGTGCCACCTGAATTTCTGGGGAGTTGGGATTTAAGCTGATAGGGATTGGGCCCCCATCGGTAAAGAAAGCCTGTTTGGGGGGGCATGATCCTGAGCGGGATTGGTCACCCTCCTCAGCACACAGCAAATAGGGGGGTGACATGATGCTGATGGGGATTGGGCTCCCCTGTTGGCAAATTAACTGGGGTGGGGGCATGCCAACAGGGGAATTGTGTGCTCCCATCCACTTTTATTGGGACTGTGAGAGGATGGCGACGGCCGCCGCCATGTTTTTTTGAAATGTTATACCAGGCAAGGCACCACCCTGCAATGATGGGTCACTGCCTCATTGCAGTGGCAAATTACTTTCAAGATGGTGGGACACTGGCTGAACTAGTATCATCAGCAGCAGCGTGTCACCACATTGGGAAATGAGGGCCAAGCTCAAGAATGCAGTGGTGGCATTGGTCACCACAGTGCCTCACCTCCAAAACCCACTACTTCCCTAAGCTTCCACATGATGTTTCTTGCACATCTGGGCAAGCAAATGTAAAAAGGAACAACACTGAGATTGAATTAGCTTTATCCTCCTGTCCTCCTGAGTGCATCAAGTGACGTGAACCTCAGTCTGAAGTAGGGAGGAAATTGAATTGTTCTACTTTGCTTTGTCTGTCATGTTGTACTTTGTCTAGCATAACACGCAAGCATTAAACAAAAAAGGACATTTCTGTGTACTGTAGTTTCATCTTACACTTGCAACCAGTTTGCCTGTGTGTGATGTGACTGTGTGTTTGTTTGCCAGCTGCTGTTGTGAATATATTGCATATTACACAGTTTACTGCTTATATCATTGCTGCATGTTCCCTGCTAAATAAAAAAAATTACATAAAGGAAAATGCATGTTTTCTGTCTTATTCAAAAGAAATAAACCTTGCTACAGTGGTGGAAGGGGGAGGATGGCTGTGAGTCTATCCTGAGAGGACAGAGACACTTGAGAACAAGTGACAGGAGTAAAAAAGAAAAAGAAATTCCCTACAGTAAAAAGCAATTTTTTGTCTTAGTCAAAAAAAAAAATTGCTTCAGTGGTGAAAGGAAGAGGGTGTCTGTCTGCGAGGATGAGCTTATCTGGAGAGGACAGAGGTATGTGAGAACAAGTAGAACAGGTGAGAGGACTAAGTAAAAAGAAAATTCCTACAGGAAAAAACATTTCTGTGTGTGTAAAAACAAATAAAACCTGGAGACAGTGGTGGAAAGGTGAGTGTGGCTGTGAAATCGAGCCTGTACCCAGTGGGAACAGTGGAGTAACCAACCTTAAAAAAAAAAAAAGTGTATGTACCTTAAATAAAAACTACAGGCTGGGGATCTGGGGGCCAGAACATTTTTGTTTTTTGGTGCATTCTGGTGCATTTTTGGGTCATCTGAAGCATAATTTGCTATCCTGTTACCCCCTTTCCCATGCCCAGTAAGTTTCACTCTAGCCCCCTTCAGGGAATGCCCCCCCAATTCCAGCACATTGCTTGAATCCTGCTTCAGGAGCACTGAAGACATTTTAAAAGTGTGTGTGTGGGGGGGAGGACAAGGTCTGGGCATAAGGGGTAGACATGAAAATTGTTTTTAAAAAGCTGGGGGTCTGAGGGCCCCCACAAGCTCAGGGGTTTTAGATGCTCTGTGGTGAGTTGTGGGCTTTTATTGAAAATAACACATACTTTTGTCACATCTTCCCTACCCTTGACTCCAAGGAAAAAAATTTGTTTTTTTTTTCTCCTGGAGTCAGGGGTGTGAGAGACTCTGGCCAGTCTTAAAATCTGCAGCTGCAACTAGGATCAGAGCTAGGGGTGATGCCTATTGTTTTGCCAACTTGTGGCCTGTTGCTTTTTCTGTGGCATGAGTTTAGGGTGGGCCTGGTCTACTCCTGGCCAGGACATGGGTTACATAAAGGCCAATGACCCATGTAGATGAGACAACACAGCAGTGTTGAGGGGGGGAGAGAGAGAGAGAGAGAGAATAAAATAAGCAACTGTATCTTCCTCTTAGTATTTTCCAAATAACCAATTTTTGCACCACATGACAGGTCTTACCTCTGATAAATTCTAACCCAAATACAAACAAGCATTTGTCAATGCTGAATGTTGTTTCACTGGCATTGACATTGGTAGTGTGGGAGTTAGAGACACATAATAGGAATGGCAGTGAAGTATTGAAGTGATGCCAACCCCATCTCCACCCTGCAGAGACTGACAGGCATTGGGGTGTGCCTTTGGGTCGTCAGCTATTACGCTTATGCCATTTTACCTCACCCTGCCCTGTAGACACTGACAAGTATCGTGGTGTGCTTTGGGGTCTTTGGGTGTTATACTTACCCTAGTCCATAAAAAAATATGCTGAGGTGGGTGCGGTATAGGAGAATGGGGTAAACTTTGTGGCCGAACACTGCAAGGCACACTATGATGCCTGTAACTGGCTGCAGGGTGGGGGTGGAATGGTGTGAGCATTACAGCCGATGATCCCAAGTCACACCCCTGATGCCTGTCAGTCTCTACAGGGTGGGGTGCTACAGTTGGAAACCCTAACACCATAGGCATGTGTTGGTATTTTCCCTCCAAAATTTTCAACATGGGCTTTTTGTAACCCCACTTCATGAAGAGTGGCACAATCAGCTTTTTAGCTGAAAGGCAGTTTTGCATAGCGGCTATGCCATTTGGCGACACAGGGATAAAAACACATTTTGGGCAGGATGTGGAAAATGACAACTGCATTGTTCATAAGGAGGAGTAAAAAATGGCAACGTTGAAAATCTGGAGTGAAAATATGAAAAATTGATGAAGTCGTGAGCATGCATAGAAACTGCGCAACACACATCCATAACCCAATTATTTTCAGGAATTTTTTAGCTACATTTTCAACATTGGCATTTTGGGACCTACCCTCATGAACAGTGGCACTATGATTTTGTTAATCTGTCCCAAAAGTTGATTTCTTACAGCAACCACACCATTGTGCGCCACAGCTGTGGAAACACATTTTGGGCAGGCTGTGAAAAATGACAGCTGTGCTGTTAATAAGGTGATGTGAAAAAATGCCAGTGTTGAAAATTTGGCATACACATATTAGGAATTTGTGAAGTTACAAGGGTGAGTGGAAACTGCGCAACACACGCTTGTAACAGTCATTTTATGGACTTTTGGCACCAAATTTTCAACACAGGCATTTTAGGACGTCTGCTCATGAACAGTGTCACCGTCATTTTCTCAAACTGTCCCAAAAACTGATTTTGTACAGCGATCGTACTATTCTGTTCTGGACATGCAAAAACACATTTCGGCCAGGACATGTAAAATGACAACTGTACTGTTCATCAGGAGGTGTTGAAAAATGGCAATTTTGAAAATCTGGAGTGAAAATATTACAAATTCATGAAGTTACGAGTGTGCGTGGAAGCAGCACAATGCATGATCGTAAAACAGCCATTTTGGGGATATTTTTCACCAAATTTGCAACATAGGTTTTTTGAGAGCCCCCCTCATGAACAGTGGCACTGTCATTTCATTACTCGGTCCTGAAAGGTGATTCCAAGCAGTGACTATGAAATCACCTTTTGGGACTGAATAATGCCATGACAGTGACTGAATTCATGAGGAGGGATCCCAATAACCCCATGTTGAAAATTTGGTGTAAAAATTCCAAAACATGCCTGAGATATGAAACAAAAGTTGAAAAAACCCTATTTATGCCATTATACAGCTTACCGGCATTTATTCAGTTCGTGGTCGGCTTTGAAGAGTGCAGATGTGTTCCCAGTCCACTGAAGATCATCGTGCCACACTCCAAAGTTAAGTATGGGGTGATGGGTGTGTGTGTGGAGGCAGGGTACGCAGAGGGTGGGCGCGGTTTGTGGGAGGGAGCAGGGAGACCACAAGGGACTATTTTCACAGGGTTAAAAAAAAACGTTGCAGGATGTTTTTTTCTTTTTCTGGGGATTTGGCACACTCGGGTGGTCTCCCAGCATGCCACCTAAGTGTTTTGGGGGGGATGCTGTAGCCGATGGGGGACTGGGCACCCCCCATCGGCACACAATGAAAGCGAGGGGGGTCAAGAGAAGAGGGGGATTGGGCACCCCCCTCAGCACATAAGAAATGGGGGGGTGCATTTTGCTGATGGGAAGTGGGCTCCCCCATCTGCACATACATTGTATTAGGGCATACTGACAGAGGGATTGGCATTATGGCATTATGGCAGGCAGTGTGCCGCCATTTTTGATGTAATTTGGTTTTCACCAGGGAATCTACATCAGGAGGTGCCACTGCGTATGATGAGCTTTGCTCATATTGCAGTGGACCTTTCCGTTGATGTGCTCGCCACATTATGTATGCTTGGTGTGGAGCCGGTGTGCAGGCTTATTGGGGAATGAGGGACACACCTATTGATGCGTGCCCTGCATTCGCCCAACAGTGACCATGCCTCCAAATCTGCTACTACTGCAATATGTTGGCTGTGCATGCACAAGCCAACATAAAAACAAACACAGCTTCCTGAGCAGTGAGCACCTTCCCCTTCTTCAGATATGTCAGGCATGTCCTGTTGTACATCAGCTATCAGGCTACCATGCCACTGCCACATCAATTTATGTGACATGGCCATCTCTCTTCTTGGTCTCGGATGGTGCATGTTTGCAGCCAGAGAAGGTTTGAAATGAAATCCTAGCTCTCTTTATTGGGTTATATCAGTTCTGAAATTAACAGTTGGTAGGACTGGGAATCTGGGATATACATGTATATTCCCCCCTGACCCCAACCTACTCCCCCTGCCACACTCACACAGCTCCTTGTGTGCAGCTAGCTCCAGTCCAGAGTGAGAGACAGACATGAGGTCGGTTGGATAGGGTTTTAAGTTGAATTAAAGCTAACCACCTTATTAAAAGTGCTTAGTTTTAATCTGACTTACACCTCCTCCAGCCAGGATCCCCATGACCACTTACAGCCTGAAGATGGTTACATCCACTTGTCTTTCAGACTACAAATTTAGGAGAATTGAAAGTGACTCAAAACCCCTGAAAAAGCCCTAGTATCTAGGCTGGATCATGGATGAAAAACCCAACCCCAGCCCACCCAACCAGCCAGAAGTTTGGATCCCAGATCAAGACAAAACAACCTTCCTCAGAATTTAGAAACAGAGGTACTTGAGAGTCAGCCAGATGCTGCACTGCTGCAGGGGGAGCCTCCGATATACCACCCAATCCCATCACCAGCCAGAAGTTTGGATCCCAGATCCAGAGGGATCCCTCATCCCTCAGTTACATGCAGTGAACAGCCGTGGCTGGCTCTAAAGTACCTCTATTTCTGAGGGAGGTTGTCTTGTTGAATATTCCAACAAGACAACCAGCCACAGAATTCAGAAATAGAGGTGCATTAGTGCCAGCAAGATGCTGCACTGCCTAATCCCAGCCAGCCACCAGGCCAAGAACAAAAAGTATTAACAAAACAACGAGTCCCTCTCCCTCCTGGTCAATCCCATTGCCATCGCAAACAAGCAGGCTGAGACAGTCACAGCAGCAACTAAACTAATTTTATTTAAACTGTTTCACCAGACCAGCCCAGTGACCACCTCTGCCACAGTGCCACTCATTGGATGACAGTCTCCACCATCCAATCCGACAATGCAATGACCCCAAAAAAGTTTTCAATACTTGACCTCCTGAGCGCAGATTATTTCTGTTGTCTTCTCGATTCCATCCCTCAATTCCATCCCTCAAGTCATTCTTCTGCTCTTCTGCAGCCGCTCTAGTGGGTAGGGTCCCGGGGCCGGTTCTCTGCTCATTGTCTCAATCACATTCAGTCACCAGTAGTGCAGCAGTTGACACTCTTGTGATCACTGAGGTGGCTTTCTTGCTCGGTGGGCATGGGAGGTGGTGACTTGGCTGAAAACCAGGAGCAGATGGAGGGCACTAGTCTCTGACTACTGGGGTGACTTTCTTGCTTGGTCAGTGGGGGAGGTGGGGACTCAGTTTAAATTCTTCCTACCAGTCAGACAAGCTCTGTCAGTGACTGGCTGGCAGAGCTAGGAAACATGTGGACATAACTGTCCAAGCTGCTCCTTTCAGCTTGTACGTTGGTGCATTGCAAATAAGCTGCTTTGTGCCTGCATGTCTGGTAGTTGTAGGAGAAGTGGGAGAGACTGAGATTCCTTGAGTCCCCCCCCCCCAGCATTACTCCATGGCATCAGCAGCCAGAAAGACATAATTGATACCAAGCTTTTTTATTTAAACTACTCAAAAATAAAAATAAAAAGATATCATAAAAATGATATTTCACTGACTTTTTTCTGTATGTACATGCGTATGGGAAGTATGTCTGGTTATATCACTGAGTGGGCATAGGAATTTGGGAACAACTGAAAGGAGTATACACATCTGTGGTATTGCAACAGTCAAGAAATATTTCCTTGTGTGTAATTAAAAAAAAATAGCTACTGTGGCGGAAGGGGTGTGTGTGGCTGTGAGGTTGATCCCTTACTAGTGGACTGAGGAACTTGGGAACAACTTAGAGGACTAAATTGAAAGATAACACATACTGGAAAAAGCATTTTTGAGTGCAATAAAAAATACAAAAATGGGAAAAGTGCACCAGACAGGGTGAGGAGGAGGCCAAAATGGGGAAACATATGGCACAAACACAGCACAGTCAGACTGTTAAAAGACCAGTTGCTGAAACTTCATTCAAGTAGCAGCAGTGGTTCTTCCTCAATGCTGTCCAAACAGACAGGAAAGTCCAAAACTACCTTAATTAAAACTAAAGGAGTAGTCAGCACTACAAGGAGAAGCAAGCCAAGATATGGTGCCTATGTGTCCCTTAGTACCAGTACGAATTTAAATGAAACAGAGGAGGAGGAGGTGGAGAAATCTAGCTCTGATGAGAGGAATGATTATGAAATGGAGGATGTAGACAAGGAGGGAAAAAAGCAGAAACAAATGGAAAGCCAGAAGGAGGTAAAGGTTGCAGTTGCACAGACGCTGGATGAATGAGATGATTTGGACTTGTATCAGATGGGCAGTTTGGGCACGAACAGTGTGGTGCAGGAGGAACAAAATGAGGGGGGCAGTGCATTCAGTTTTAGGTTCTATTACTGGCCTGAAGGAGTTGCTGGATCATGGTAATGGTGAAAGTGAAAAAGATCATGACGAGCAGCATCCCAGTGTTGAGGAAGAATAACACAGAAACATAGAAGTTGACGGCAGATAAGGACTGCAAGGCCCATCCAGTCTGCCCATTTTTTCTACCTTGTGAATAGAGAATAATGACCAACATAGTGGAAGTGATAAAGGGGGACAGTATAGTATGCCTGATAATAAAACCAAAAAGGTGACAGCTTATGTGTGGTCTTACTTTTCTCTGGCTGCCTATAATGAGTTACGAGCAGTGTGCTCTATATATAAAAAGACCACCAGCAGAGGGAGCAAAAAAGGTGCTTTGGGTATCTTAGCACTAAAAGACATTTAGAGAGATGTGGCCCATTATGCTGCAGGTGTGATTTGTTTGGTTAGAGAGAGAGAAAGAAGACAACATGCTGGCAGAGATCAGTCAGACTACACCTACACCTGCTATATCAAGTGATGGCAGCAGCTCTGCTGCTTCAGTTGTACTGTCAACTCTTTCTTAATCTGCTTCTGGAACAAGTACTACAAACAGTCCTCTTTTGCAGTTCTCATCATCCAGCACATCTAATGTTGGCCATCTGAAAACTTCAACAGTGAAAAGACAGCTCATAATTTCAGAAACAATTTAACATAAAGTTAAGTACCAGAGTAGTCATCCAGAGGCAGTTGCTATAACAAAACTGATTTCACAGATGATAGCACTGGATTTGCAGCCTTACAGAATTGTGGCGCATGTAGGATTCAGAAGGCTTTGAAAAACTTGTCACCATGATACAATATTCCATCCAGGAAATATTTCTTGGCTGTTGCAATACCACAGTTGCATGATTTAGTAAGCACTAAACTGAAAAATGCTTTAAAAGGTGCAGTTGCTAGGGTTGTCAATCTGACTGCTGACATATGGACAAGCTGCCAGGCAGAACCATTTATGTCACTGACTGCACATTGGTTATCATTTACTCCCTGTAGAGACACTGACAATTCCCCTCTGAAACATGCTTCCCTTCGCATCCAGTACATCCCATAGGATCACACTTCTTCCAGCATCCTGGATGAGCTTAATAGAGAGATGCAGTACTAGCTTACATCACAAAGACTTTCTGTAGGTTTTATTTTGGCTGTCAATGGTTCAAACTTAAAGAAAACATTGTCTGATGGGGAATTTGTCCACATTCAATGTTTTGTGCACTGCCTAAATTTGATTGTGCATGCATTTATGGAAGAGGACAGAGATATAAAGGCTTTAATATGTGGAAAAAAGAATATGCACACATTTCACCCACTCCTGCAAAGCATGTCACTGCCTCCTGGCCATACAGGAAGAACACAATCTGCCTCCTAATACACTCATCCAGGTTGTTGGAACTCTACTTTTTACATGTTTAAACAACTGTTGGAGCACAAAAAGGCTGTATGATAATATACAATAGTGTACAGTAGGGGGCTATTGATCATAGAAATCAGAGCGTTTCAAAATGTTGTAGTACCACAGTGCAAAAGTTCATGGAACGTGATTGTACCACACTGTAGTACAACAACATCTTGAAACGCTCTAGAGCTCCACGCGCTGCTCTGTGCCTCAGTCAAACTGCCTACTAGTGTCTCCTCACAGAGCAGTGCGAGTCAGAATGGCGGCTGCATTTTTTTCAAAATTAGACTTCAGGGAGTGTAAGCGCCATCGAGGAGCAGGCGAACAACACAAAAACAATAAACGATATCAGAATAGTGATATCATACCTCATCGATGTCGATTAGTCTCGCCCCTGTACAAAATACTGCAGTAGATCTCGCTTAGCTCCATAAATGTTTTTGCTTGTAACCCCGCTCACACTGCAAATGTAGCCAATAGCAAAGCATCACATCTCCTAGCAACCACACCAAGGTTCTAGCTGCCAGTACGACGAGAGACGATCAAATAATTTTAAATCAAAACTGTTTTCTTTAGAAGAAATTATTACTATACACTATAAAAAATACTGGATGGGCAACTAAGTGAACAACCAGTATTTTGTGCCACCTCGGGGTTCTGATTCCAGGGGACCTTGAGAGCTCTGTGGCACAACATACTGGTTGTGCACAGTTGCCCATCCAGTATTCTCTATTTACAGAACCACACAGGAGATGCTGATGTGTACATTAATCCTCAGCAGTAGGTTGTTTTAGAACTTGTCATCAAGATACTGCAACTGCTTGAGAGAATTACTAGGGAAGTGAGTTCCAACACTGCCACACTCAGCCAAATAATCTCATTAATAAAGATTCTTAGATTTCAGCTGAATGCAATCAGGGATGAGTTGGAAGGTACAAGAACCCTTATGAAAATATCCTCGGAAAACTGTAGCATTACCTTTTGTCCACCATTTCTATACCATTGTAAATTCCACTCCAGTACCACTGTATCCCCTTGACTGGTAACACATTGGATTTGTTTCAATTCCACTGTGAAACCATTGTTGCCATTGTGGTATCACATGGACAGTGGTATCACAATGAAAATGTGTGCATGGATGGTACTACAATGGCTCAAACACACACCACTGTATTCCCACTGCTGTTTTGGTAACACAATGGATTTGTTTCAATTCCAGTGTATTACCACTGCTGCGACTGTGGTACCGTGTACCATGGTGGTAACACTGGGGTGATTTCTATGTAGAATGGTAACACAATATGCTGCCATTGCAAAACCATTGAAATTGGTCTCACAATGGATTTGTTTCAATTCCATTGCCATAGCATTGGTGACACTGTGGTACCATCTTTGTGCAATGGTAGGGCCGTGGTTCTCTAAGGGGATGCTGGTAGCTCAATGATGACATTGCACTGCCACTGCTATTGGTAATCAGGGGGTAGCGCATGTTAGTACAGTGGTTCTCATGTGGTATGACATCGACCACTCCAGGCCCTCCTGCTAGTCCCCCCCCATCAGACTTGACATCAGATCCTCCCCCGAGTGCCCCCCTCCCCGCATGCCTCTCACACCCTTCACTTTGGCTCCCCATGCCTGTCTCCTCTCTCTCACCAGTTCTCACTGAACTTAGATCTGCAGCTGCACAATAAAGACCACACATGCAACAGTTTTGCTTGGTCATAATATTTTCAATCAGTACTTTTGGTGATGCTAAATCATTATCTATCATTATCGATCAATACCCAAAGCCACCATAAACCATAAGTTTTCTTTCACTGCTGACGGTGTTTTCTTTTATCATCATAGTTAAACAATACCTGATGCAGGTTATTGGCAGCTAATCACCACCTGCTTCACAGATCATGCTAGGTCATAGGCATTCACTAAAACAAACACCACCAACAGCTTAATCTGGTTCAGTTTCAGTTGTTTACCATTTGTATCCCACCTCCTCCTGGTCACCCGTGAAAAAGGGACATCTAATCTCAATGGGCCTACAGGGTCAACAAAATGTAATCAAATCAAATAAATAATAAATAAATAGGCTTGTAATATTTGGCCATGATTAAAGAGCAGCTCTCAACTAGCCCCCCACTGACACGTATATGGCAACTCACCTGGCCAGGAGTCTTTTCCACAAATGATTCCTTTGTGGGCTATCACTGCAAAATGTTAATCTACTCGAAAATTTATTACCTGACCCGATCAGTCATTGCCTTTTAAAATAAAGGTGTGACATTCTGCATTGGGCTTCATTAAGCCTATCCTGCAGTGATGATAGTCTGTCTGTGCATAAATTATAAAATTTACTGCTGTTCTGTGAGGGAGGGAAGGGACGGTAACTTGAACTGCTGTCCAGCTGACCCCTTTCCACTTCCCGGTCTGCCTGCTCTGCACGCACATTCTGACATTACATGTCTCCGGAGAGGGCATGGGGAACGTCCCATGCAAGTCTAGGGGGCTCATTTTCAGAATGGTTTTATAGACATTTAAGCAACCATTGATAGAAAATGAAAGCCACTGCTCAACTAATAGGAACTCTGCTGAATGCTGATGTTTTTGCCTTAACCTTCCCCAACACCTCCTCTGAAAACCATAGTGGTCTTTTTTTTCCTCTTGCTTCTGTTTACATGTCTAACACCTTTCACTATAATTCTTTTTAATTTCACCCACTGTTCCTGTATTTCTCCCTAGTCTCCCTCTCTTCCAGGGCATTCCTAAGGCAATCCCCATCTTTGGAAGTCTTTAACTTCATTTCCTGGTAAAAGGGAAAGTTAACTTACTTGTTCTTGGTTATACAGTGTGTAAGTGGGCTGGGGCTGGGGATTCAAACCTGTGTCTCCGTCCATGTTTGCTGCTCAGTGCTCTGTCTTCAAGCATACAGTGCCCACGTTCCTCAAAAACAGCAAATAATGTCCCCGCCACATATACATACAGTATATACAGTACTTGTTGCAAAGCAAATAACACTATATTATGCAAAGTACACAAAACAAGGAAATGAAAAACAGGGTTTGAGCCTCACGAGTCTTGGCAAACTGGTTATGTGGTGTTCCTTGGAGTTGCTAACTTTAATGCCTATCCCCCCACCCCATTGTCTCCTTTCTAAAGCACAAGGTACAGCTCCAACTCAGTGCCTCACATAGCAGCCATTCATACCTGTAAAACTAGAACAGCAATGGGCTCACAAAGGATCTGCATCTCTTTATGAACTATGACAAACAGTGTACGGTAAACACAAAAATAATACTTGCTGATACATTTGGTCAGTGTCCTCCTATACCTGGTCAATGCCATGTTAGACCTGTAGATATAAAAGGGAAAATGGGTCAGTATGAAAAAGAAAAAAAAGTGGATTGTGTTTTGAGGGGGAAGGGGAATACCAGACCTACACCACACCATCAACCTGGCTTTTAGAATGGACATGGTCACTCAGGAGATGTCATGGTTGGGGGAGGGAGGAAGACTCATTGCCCCTGTGCCCCTAGAACTGATCATTTTTGGGGGGTAGGAAGCCAGGTTGCTCCTCAACCAACACAGGGCAGGATGAAGACACCAAGGGACAAATATTCAAAAACTTTGCCCAGGCAAAATATATGCTTCTCTGGTGGTGCAGTGGATCCCCTCCTTTTTTATAACCTGCCTGTAGAATACATGGAAAAACATGTATGTGACAGCAGAAAAGGCCGCAGGCCCATCTAGTCTGCCCTGTTTGCCTATATCCACTAGGCCTTTCCTGTAGTTCCCCCCCCATGACAATTGCCCTCTGTGCTTATTCCATGCCCTCTTCAACCCTCCAACCATCCTTTCCCCCGCCACTTCCCTCAGCAGCCCATTCCAGTTGTCCAACATTCTCTCAGTAAAGAAGTACTTCCTAATGTTTCCTCTAAATTTCCCCCTTGATTTGGAATTTCCAACCATCATCCAATGCAGTATAACAGATCATAGCAGGCCAAATGTGACTATTCTCTAGGCCAACATCCCCAGCCACAACCAGTCCCATAACTCCCTGCAGCTCACACCAGAGCAACAGGCAGCAATTGAAGCTCCAATAGCCTGCAGTGCACATTCGAGCTTCCACAAACTCTGATCTGATGTTTTCCACTTCTGCTTTTCTCTGGGTGCTAAGTTCAGTCCTCAGTGACAGAACTTAGCCCAGGGAGTACAGTGGGGCCAGTAAACAAAAGATGAGAGCTTATATAAACTCTTAACATGCACTGTAGGACACTATCTCCCAACGCTGCCCACCATACCAAAGCCAGCCACAGAAGACTCCAGGATCTGCTGCAAATGAAGCTGTCAGTGCAGAATCAAGCAAAACCAGTTCACCATAATCCACTACACTACAGCAAACAGCAGGCAAGCCACAATGACTCCACATGCACAGTGCACATTGGGACCAGACCCACACTTGTGTGGGATCCCTGGCACAAGCCAGCTAATTGGTGCAGTGGTAAGGAGGGACAAAACCTTTTACATACAGGTACATCATTGAGAAAAGGAAGGCAAGGGGAGGGATTGTGAGTCTGAAAGGGGAGTGAGGGTAAACGATGATAGCCACAAAAAAAGCAGAAATACTGAACAAGTACTTCTGTTCGGCTTTTACAAAGGAGGGGGCAGGAAATGGGCCAGTAATAAGGATAGGGAGATCACGGAAATGGACACAGGTCCCTTTGCAAAATAAAGGATCCTCACGGAACTGGCAGCAATAAGGCTATGGCCCAGATAGGGTACACCCCAGGATACTGAGGGAGCTAAGGGAGGTGATAGCAGGGCCTCTGACTACCTTGTTCAACCTGTCATTGTAAACAGGTGATGTGCCCAGGGATTGGAGGAGGGCTGATGTGGTCCCTCTCTAGACAAAAGTGTTAACAGGGAGGATGCAGGGAACCACATACTCGTCAGTCTGACCTCAGCAGTGGGACAAGTCATGGAAATACTACTGGAGGAAAGAACAGTAGAACACCTGGTTGTCAATGGTCTACAGGAGAAGGGGGGTAGGGAACACTGTTTAACCAGCAGTAGCACACAAAGCTGAAGCTTATTTCCAGATGCAATCTAGGAGCACAAGGAAGTTAAGTGACTTGCTCAGGATCACACAGTATGCACCTAGGCAGCTGTGGGATTCAAACCCAAGACTCCAGATCTGCAGCTCAGACCCTTAACCCACTGTGCTATACTGCCTTCAGGACCCAAGGCAGCTTGGTTTTACAGGAGGAAGGTTGTGCTAGATAAACCTAATTGAGTTTTTCAACTGGGTAACCAGGGAGGTGGATTTGGGGGGGGGTGTATGTGGCCTACCTGGATTTCAGCAAGGCCTTTGCAACCTTGCTGCACAGAAGGCTGGGAAATGAGCTGGAAGGCTTAGGGGTGGGAAAGAAAATAACAAAGTGGGTGGAGAACTGGTTGAAGGACCGAAGCCAGAGGGTGGTGGTAAATGGGGTGCATTCCAGGGTGGAAGAAGTGATGAGTGGTGTGACCCAGGGGTCGGTGCTGGGACCCATCCTTTTTTAGTATCTATAGCAATGATATAGTGGAGGGACTGCAGGGGAAGGTGTGCCTATTTGTAGTTAGTACGATAATCTGCAATAGGGTGGACACCTGGGGGGAGGGAGGCAATGAGGAAGGACCTAAAGATTCTGGAGGGTTGATCAGAAACTTGGCAGCTGAAATTCAATGCCAAAAAGTGTACAGTAATGCACATGGGGGGCAATAACCCACAAACCATTTACACACGGAGGGGATAAGTAAAACTGAGCAGGAGAGAGATCTGGGGATTATAATTTCAAATAACTTTAAGGTGTAGAACCAATGCAGCACGGTGATGGCTAAACTGAATAGAATGCTGATGTGCATAGGGAGGGGTATAAAACAGAAAGATGGAGGTGCTGATGCTCCTTTATAACTCCATGGTGAGGCGTCACCTGGAGTATGGGGTTTACTTCTGGAGGCCTCACCTACGCAAGGACAGACAAAATTGAAAGGGTTCAAAGGGTTCAGATAAGGGCAACCAAGATGGTGCATACTATGCATAGGAAGCCCCATGAGGAGAGGTGGAGGGAATTGGATCTATGCCCACTGGAGACTAGTAAGATGAGTGTGAAGCTTATTTACAAGGAATGTAAGTGCTAGAACTAGGGATCATAATCTAAGATTAGAAGAAGGAAGGTTTAAGGGCCATGTGAGGGGTCATTACTTCACTGAGACAGTGGTGGGAGTCCTGGAACAGACTACTGGAAGAGGTGGTGGAGGCAGAAATGGTAAAGGATTTAAGAGGGCATGGGACAGACACCAGGAGTTGACCAGTCCTCATAGTAGTGGAGTGTCTCTTGATAAAGGAGATGAGTTGGGTGGGTTAAGAGGCGGACTCGATTGGCCAAAATAGTCCTTTTCTGTCGCCAGATTTCTAGAACTCTAAATCAGTTAAGTAATTACGACTTACCTGCTGTATCAGAGTTGGGATCAGGGTATTCTGGGAGGACCCAAAAAGGAAGAACAAAGAAGGTTAAGGGGACACAAAGGGTCGGCGGTGCTATTCTGGGAGGACCTGAAAAGGAAGAACAGAGAAGGTTAAGGGGTCACAAAGGGTTGGAGGTGCTAGAGGAGAGATTAGGGTGTTAGAATTAAACAAAGATATTTATCTGATTGGTATACAGTTTGGCCAGACCTGTAGAAATAAAGGGAAACATAGATCAGTATGGGGAACTTATTGTAGCGAAAGTAGAGAGATACAAAAAGGGTACAGTGCAGCATGAGCGTAAAGGGAGGGGAGTTTTAGAGGAAAAGATAAATGAGGGCAAAGTAAGGAAACTAGAGATAAAAAAAATACAGACAACTAAGAACAGAGAATAAAGTGATATTTGCGGCTCAGCATAACCCCCCCCCCCTTAGCGCCCCTAGGCGATCTGCAGGTAGCCAGTAAATTTACTAGTAGTCCAGATGGGCAGGTGGGGATGCTTTTGGACTAGTGGCCCCTATATTATTTAAGAAAGGGGACACTGGTGGTAAATTGTGATTTTTAATTATATTTAACATTTCCCTGGCATCTAGCTGGGGGAAGGGTCTGTGGGCTCTGACTGTATGAAGCAGGCAAGTAGGTTGGTCAGAAAACTGCCAATCAGAAATGATGTGGCCATGCAGCCATCGGTTTTGTGCTACTTCACTACAGTGACAGTTCCGGCAGGTGCTTTCAAGTCTCAGCCCACGCAGAGTTCAGACTGTGGCCTGCAACATATAGGTGGGGGAAAAAAGATGGGAACTTTTGGGAGGTGGAGGGGGCCTGGGCAAATATGCCTCACTCTACCGATCAGCCACACAGTCCCTTTGTGAAGACCACCAAGGGGCTTGCTATGAGGGTCTGGAGGGAAGCCTGCAGGAAGTGGCAAAAAGCACTAGCTAAACTGCATGGCAGCTGAGTGTAAGTGTCCTGATGGGCTTGGTAGGAATGAACTGGTAGAAAAAAAGCACAAGATGGAGGCCACAAGACTGGCCCAGTGGCACTAAGGGGTTATGAACATACAAAATTGCCAGTAGATAATGGCCATTTGGTCTATCTAATCTGCTCAAGTGTACAGCACTTCAGTCCATTAGACTGCAGCTGCCCCCACCATCCTCATATGCCCTTCCCCATCTCCTACCCCCTCCAGATTTGTACCCTCCCCTCAAATCTGTCCCAACCCCTCTTGAAGCCCCCAACACTCTGCAATGATACAACTTCCTCTGGCAGTACGTTCCACCCTGTCAACACCCTTTCTGTGAAATAGTGCCTCCGCAGTTCCCTCTTGAACCTGCCCCCTTCCAGCTTCATAGAGTGTCCCCTGGTTTCCCTTCCGACTTTCAGACTGAACATACACCTGGTGTCTACTTTGTTGAAACCTTTCAGGTACTTGAAGGTCTCAATCATATCCTCTCTCTTCTTCTCCAGGGTATACATATTGAGCTCTCTCAGTTTCTCCTCATATGGTCTGTCCCCAGCCCCAGGATCATTTTTGTTGCCCTGTGCTGTCCTCCTCCAGTAGTTTGATGTCCTTTTCAAGTAGCGGTGCTAGAATTGCACACAGTACTTTAAAAGCGGCTCTCAACGGGACCTGTACAGGGCAAGATGACCTCCCCACTCCTAGAAGTAATCCCTCCTGCTATACACCCTAGCATCCTGTTTGCCTTCACTGTTGCCTTCCTGCACTGAGCAGAGTGGTTCATCTCCCCAGTTACCAGCACTCCCAGATCCTTCTCCTCCTTGGATTTTGTTAATGGGACACCCTCCAGCCAGTAATTGTGTCCCGGGTTCTTGCCTCCTAAATGCATCATTTTGCACTTCTTGGCATTGAAACTAAGCTGCCAAATGTGAGACCATTTTCCTCCAGTCTCATCAAATCCTCCTGAAGTACTGTACTTTTGCTCCCTCCTCCCCATTTACTTCAGCACAAATCTTTGTGTCATCTGCAAAAAGACTGATGTTACTCTTAATTCCCACTGCAGTGCCGGCTATGAAAATGTTAAACAGAACTGATTCCAGCACTGAGCCCTGTGGTACACCACTTGTCACTGCCCTGGATTCAGATGCCTCCCCTTTCACTACTACCTTCTGCTGTCTACCCTGCAGCCAGTTCTCAACCCATCTTACCATTTTCCTCCCTGCTCCCAGACTCCACAACTTGCAGATCAGCCTATCATGTGGTGCTGAGTCAAAAGCCTTGCTGAAATCCAGATAGAGGACATCCACCGCATGTCCCCTGTCTAGTGCCCGCATAATCAAGTTGTAAAAATCAGCCAAGTTCATCTGGCATGATCTGCCTAAGACAAACCCACGCTGCCTGCTGTCCTGGAGATTGTTATCCTCAAGATATTGCACCAGTCTTTCCTTGAGGATTGTCTCCATCAGTTTTCCCACAATTGCAGTAAGGCTTACTGGTCTGCAATTCCCCGGTTCATCCTTGGGCCAACTCTTATGGAGAGGTACCACATGTACTTTCCTCCAGTCCCTGGGCATGCACCCCGAGTTCAGAGAGGCATTGGATAGGTTCATCGAATGGTCTTGCCAGGAGCCTCTGCCAACTCTTCTCAGAATCCTGGGGTGGATTCCATCTGGGCCAGGTGCCTTGTCCACCTTCAGGGACTTTAGGCCCTCCCTCACTCTTTCTGCCATGATTTCCCCATTTGTGGTTGCTTCTCCTGCACCCTCTCCCACCTCACCCTTCTTCTCAGGTAGGGGCCCATCCCTTTCCTTGGTGAAGACTAAACAGAAGTATTCTTTAAGTACTTCTGCCTGCTCAGCCCCCCTTTTCTACCCAGCCACTTCCCCTCCTGATCCTAACAATTTGATCCTTGCTCTTTCTCTTCTCTCTGATATATCTGAAGAAATCCTTTTCACCTTCTTTGATCCCCTGTGATAACCTCTGCTCCCTGGCCACCTTTGCTGTCCTTACCACTCTGTTCACTTCTCTGGATTTCTTCACATACTCTTCTCTGCCTTCTGCCATGTTGGCTTTCTTGTAGATCCTAAATGCATTTCTCTTCTTCCCTCACCTTCTCCACTACCTCTCTAGTCATCTAACTTGGTTTCTTGGTCCTGGCTTTCTTGCTCTGGCTCTTGACACAAGTTTTAGTGGATTCAGCCAGTCCTGCCTTGATGACTGCCCATTTTGTTCCGTGTCCATTTCTGGGTGGATGCTTGCCATATGACTTTCCAGTATTTGTCCAATCCTGCCAAAGTCCACCCTTTTGTAGCCCAGGAACCTAGTTTTTGTAGTGGCTACTTCCCTACCCAGATTGATTGAGAACCACACTGTGCGGTGGTCACTGCTTGCTAGTGGTTCCTCCACCTGTACATCCCCAACCTGTTCGCCATCCTCCAGTGCCAGGTCTAGCATATTTCTCTCCCTCATTGGCCATTTCCATTCTGGATAAAGGAAGCCATACTGAATGCTTCCCAGGATGATCTGGTCCTGGTGCAAGTGGTTGCTGGAATGTCCAATCCACCCCTGGTAGATTAATCATCTCCTGCCTCCACTGTGCTCCCTTGCCACTATGTCTCCTTATCTGCTCACCCAGTTCCCTGCTGACTGTCCTACTCCTGGGTCGAAGTCTGTAACTGTCCCCAGACAAGTTCTTGGTCCCTTTCATTATGTAATTGCAGCCAGATTACTTTAACCTGCCCTACTCCCCTTCTTCCCATTACATCTGATCCTTCCTCTACATAAATGGCAAACCCCCAGCCTTCCCTTTATCTCTATCCCTCCAGAATAGTTTGTACCCTGGGATAGTTAGGTCCCAGTCATGGTGCCTGGTTGCCCATGTCTCAGTAATGGCAGCTATGTCCACCTCCCCCTCTGCCATCAATGCCTGTAAATCTGCTAACTTATTCCCCAGGCTCCTAGCATTTAGTGAAACCATTCTCCACACTGCTTCCAGCCTTCTGGTGTCTTTACCCTTCACTTCAACCCATATTTCACCTAAGCTCATATATACCCCAGTGGTAGGGGAGGGAGGTCCCTTGAACCCCCTTTCCTGATGATTCCCAGCTCCAATACCTCCCCCCTACCTAGTTTAAATGATACACATTGATGAAATCCCCCAGCTTCTGCTTCAACACCTGTGACTCTGCCCTGCTGAGGTTTAACCTATCCCATGCATAAAGATCTGTGTTATCCCATGTGCTACCCCAATCCCCTACCAGTCCATACCCCTTGAATACACACCATTCCCTCAGCCACTTGTTGAAGTCACTGATTCTTCTCTTTCTGCCTATACTAGCCCTTGGCACTGGCAGAACCTCTGAGAAGGCTACCGTTGTTCCCTCTTTGCTGCATAGTTTCACCACTTCTCTGAAGCTGTCTTGTACCTTCTCTAGCCTTCTCCCTTCCAGATCATTTATTCCCAGGTGCACCACAATGTGTGACTGCCCCTCCACCTTCTCCACATATCTGACCATATTCTGCCCCACTCTACTTGCTGTCATACCTGGCATGCATTCTATCCAGATGTTACTTTTTCTGGCACCCTTCCCCCCACTTTATACCCTTAAGTATAGAATCCCCCCAAATTAGGACTTGCTGGTGCTTATCCTGCTGTCTTGTTGACCATCACTCCCCCTGCCCCCAACTTGTGAGGTTTCTCTCATCCCCTGGTCCAGCCTCCCTTTGCCTCCTAACCTTTTGTCCTGTCCTTCCCCTCGCAATATGACTGGATACTGACCTCCACCCTGAACTATTTCTGACTGTGGAACTTCCTTTGCACTCATTTGTTGCTCCATCCACCATGCTACCACCTCTTCTGCTATTACTTCCCCATGTTTTCCCTGAAATGTGGCCCTCCCCAACTCGGGCTCCCCTCCTGTCCCTATCCTTAGCCTTCCCCAGGCTGTCTGCTGCTTCCCTTGTCCTCCTGTCTCCTTGCTCCTAACTTCCCTCCAGAAAGACTGCATCTCCCTGCTATGCCCCCCCCATCACTGTGTTCTCCTGGTGTACTGCCTACTGCCTCCCTGCTATGTAACATTTCTCCACTAATGACCTCTCCCTGCTCCTTCACTGTAAGTTTCCTCCTCTCTGCTTCCTGGTCTTCTGGACTAGCCAACCCTGAGAATCTGTTTGCAGTACTAATCTCCTTTCCATTAATGAGTCCAGTTTCCCTTCCCCCAGGCTGATATCTTTGCTCCGACCAAGTTTTAGTCATGCCCCTGTGCCGGACCCACCTCCAGTTATCACTTCCTTCCCTAGGCTGCAGTCCACTTGTGTGGCCTCCTGCTGTCCCACCTAGTTCCTCTCTTATCTGTGCCTGTTGTGAACTTCTTTGAATGCCTCATTAGTTTTCTCTTGGTTGTATTTCCCCATCCTGTCTCCTCCATGCCTCCAGTTCCATTATCCAACCACCCTATTTTCTGCCTGAGCTGGCCCATCTGTCAACACACTCTGCAGCCCTCTGACCTCCAAGCCACTCTCAGGAATATGGCTGCTCCACATCCTTGGCAACATACAACCCTTCCCATCTTCCCCCCTAATTGACTGCCACTGCACATCCTCTCCTCCCTTAACCTGGCCCTGCCCCTCTCCATGAACCCATTCCCCCACCTTGAACTCCCCATGTCTGTAGTGGATATATGTGGCCCTCCCAGTTAGGCTTTTACTGTCTACCAGCATGTTCTGCTGCCTGCTCTCCTCCCTGCTGATGCCCTGCAGTCTCTACTCAAGATGCTACACTCATGCTACATGGCACTCAAGCTTCAGGGTCACTTGGTCCACTTGAAATATAAGTGGATCCCAGCCCCATTATTGGCTGGTCCAAGTCATGTGACCACCCCTCCTGTGTATTTACAACCTCTCTCCCTCAGTTAAATGCCCCCCCAGCCAAGACAAAATTATTTGTTTGGAACTTGTACTGTTGAAATCACACAGCACACATTGCCATCTCATGGAATTCTAGCTCAATCCTAAAGGAAAACAAACAGCACAGAGAAAGTACTTATCTTCTACCTCCAACTGCCTGTTTCCTTCTGCTGGGTTTCACTCCAGCTGGGTTGAGGCACTGGATGCCACAATGGTGACCCAGGTTCAGGAGCGAGCTCAGGCAGTTGGCAGGGAAGGGAAGGGATTGAGCATTCAGAGGACTGATCTCCCTTCCCAGGGAGGGATCCAGGGAACTCGCTGCTCTTGGGCAGCCTCTGATGGTGGTCAGGGGCAGTGTAAGGAACAAGCAGCATTGCAGCTGCAAGGAGCTGAGTTCCAGTGTACGTTGGGATGTAGTGCCATTAAACACAATTGCACATTTGTAACTCTAAGGGGCAACCATGTAGGAAAAACCGTCCGGTGACCAGCGGAAATGAAGGTGACCCCAGAGACCTGCCAGCATTCTACCGTTAGACCCACTCGCATTATGATCTCCCACGGGCAAACTGATCTCACAGTAGATCCCTCTAATTCAAGACCAGGCCACCAAGGGTGGGCAGACCCTCCCTAGGGGGTGAAATAGGGGGCTGGACTTGCCATGGATCAGAAGGGAGATCAGTGTATCTGTGTGTGTAGGGGGGCAGGCTGGGAGTAGAAGGCAGAGTTGAGTGGGTATTCTGGAAGGATGCCCTGGTCATTCAGAATGCAAAAATAGAGTCTACAAAAAAAAAAAAAGAAGATGGGGACCACAATGGAAAAGCTGCACTGCAGCTAAAGGCCAGTGCCCAAAATGGGCTTAAATGTAGTTATGGGAAGTAGGCGGGGGAAATTAGTGGACTCCCTGAGAGGAGCAAGAGAGCAGCAAGCACCACATACCATTGACTTGTGCAGTGGCCAATTAGTTAGCCCCTGGTGCTCTAAAGGATTGGCTGCAGGAAAAAATCATAACAGCCAGGAGTGCCCATAATAAAGAACTCATAGCAACAAATAGAAGGAACCCTTATGTTCTGTTGGATAATTGGAGTTGTTTTGCTGGAGGAAATAGTTTAGAGCTCTTGGGTTTTAGATGCACGGTAGTGTATTTTGGAGCTTAATATGACCATATAACACACGTCTGTTAAAGTACAGGTGTCAGATTTTTGGGCTTAGTAGCCCATTACTCTGCTGCAGTGATAGTTCCTCCTTGTCAAAACTATAAATGTTAATGCTGTCCTGTAAAAGATAGAAGGGATTGTAACTCTGGCTGAACTACTGGCCAGCTGATCCCTTCCACTTCCCAGGTTGCTGACTACACCCCCACACTCGGACATTTTGTGACATCTGTCTACAGCACTCTTCACCAGCCCACTTCCATCAACAGAACCCTATGTCAGGCCACCTCTGTCCAAAGCACCCTACACCAGACCACCTCCATTCAAAGCACCCACCAGCCACCTCCCACAATGGCCCCCACCATACTAACTTTTTCCCCACCACAGCCCCAATTCAAATGCCCCTCACTCCACAACTTTGGACAATAGTCTCCCTGCCACCATGCTCCAATACTAGCCCCCTTCCTCCACAACACAAGACAGTTGCCCAGACACTAGGCCCCACCCTCCAAAATACCCTATACTAGCCCCCTGCTTCCACTGCCACAGTCAGCACCCTCCCTCCCTGATGACCACCAATATCCTGACCTCCACTGTCCCACAAAATGACCCTGTTTCCTCCACAGCCACAGTACTAAACCTCTCCCTCCAAGGTCCCTGACATTCTTATTCTCACTCTCTCATTCTCTCTCTCTCTCTCTCTGTGTCTCTGTCTCTGTCTCTGTCTCTGTCTCTGTCTCTCACCTCCCTCTGACACACACTTTAATGGGCATGGCCAGATCATTACAGCCAACCCACATATAGGTAGAATCTGAGTCTCTTACCTGAGGAATAGCAAGCTAGAGGCAGGCCTTTAAGGGATGATGTCCAAGGGACCCAGTAAAATAGAATACAAAAAATGGTCACAAAGGATCTGCAGTTCTTAGAGAGTAAATAGGGTGGAAAGAACAAGTTAAAGATAGATGATACTTATCTGATGAGGATGAACAATTTGTGTCCTGTCAGACCTATAAAATAAAATCAGGTTAATGTGGAGAAAATACCGTAGCAAGAGCAGAAACAGAGAGTTGAGAAATGCAACAGGTATAGAACAGCACAGAAGTAAGAAAAAGGGTACCTTTAGAATTAAAGGTACAGTTGGGTCAAAGTAGTAAAAAAAGACACAGAGAAAGGAAATCAAATAATACAGGAAATAAAAGAGAATGCATTTGGGAAGGGACTCAGCTAAATCCTCTCAATGCACTGGATGGCCAGGTGGCCAGTATTTCAGAAAAGGAGTCCAGGTGGGTTAGTAGCACTTCTGATGGGCTAATGGCTCAGCTTTAATGAAATGGGGAAAGGGAAGGGGAAACTGATTAACCAGGAAAAGCACACTAAGCCAAAGCTTGTTTTCAGGTGTGAGCTAAGAGCACTGGGAAATTAAGTGACTTGCACAAGGTTACACAGTATGTAACAAAGGGCTGTGAGATTCAAACCCTGTTCTCTAGGTTTGCTGCTCAGTTCGAAAGGTGCAGTGTGGTGCATACTTCCAAGGTCCTACACAGCACAGAGTGTTGATCACATCCATAGTGGCTACAAGTTTTTCAATCTAAAAATCGCCGTTTTCACTGTGAGCACACAGCGAAAAATGATTTTCACAGAAGCAAGTCTGCATTTGATTTTGCCCACAGTTGGCAGCCAATCGGTGCATGGAGCAAATTATCCCCTTTCCCATCTAGGACAGATCTGATACAGCAAATATTTGGACTGCATTCCTATTTTAGCACAGTCGGCAGCTGAACAGGACTTGGAGCAATAGCCCCCACCCCTTACAGCAACCTGATGCCTGCGCTCCCATTCATACAGCAAGTAGAGGCCAAGCGGTTCCATGATGCAGTACTGCATTCCTTTCTTAGCACAGCTGGCAGCTGAATGGAACTTGGAGCAACATCCCATACCCTTCCAGCAATCTGAGGTTTAGCGGTTCCACGATGCAGGGCTGCATTCCTTTTTTAGTACAGTCGGCAGCAGAACGGGACATGGATCAACACCACCCACCCTTCCAGCAACAGGAGGTTAAGCGGCTCCACGAAGCAAGGCTGCAGGACAGAGAAATAACTTTGTTTTTTAGCTGCAACAAGCATATTAGCTAACAAACATGACAAGGTAGGACTTATGTAATATGTCACGAAGACACCTGGTTTTCACAGTAATCGTGAAATCCATGCACTGCATGAAAAACTTACAGCCTTGTCCATAGTATAACCATGTCCTGCAGACTGAGATGAAATCATTTGCCAAGATGCATGGATAAAGAGGCCCCCCCCCACAGCTACTGGCTCTGTCGGCCTTCCTCCCCACTGGCACCTACAGACTCCCCCTTTCCCCTTCATCAACTATTACTTGCAACCCCCCAAGCACCATTTGAACCCCCTGTCTCTTTCCAACCTCCCAACCCCCAAGCTCTGTAGTGAACTCCTGTAGCCCACACATCACTGCTATTAAATGGGAAGATAGATCTACAGAGTGTAACTCAACGTTTAATTCCAGTACTGCAGTAATTAAATTCAACTCCCCTCAAGTTTGAATTTTAATAGAACAGCTGCCCCCTCAAATATCTAAGTATTTTCTTCTCCCTTACTTAATCTCAGGTTTGAATTCACAGGCTACAGCACAGATCCCTCAATCCTCCATAGCTCAAAGTTTAATTTACTGCACTAACCAACTCCCTTTCCCCTCACTCAGATTTGAATTTGCAGAGACACAGCAGCTTCTTGCTAATGGCTGGGATTGTGGAGCAAGACCCCTTGACTTTTATTTATATATTATGTTCAAACTTGTTGTCACTGAAGAATGCCTTTTCTAACGGCTCAAAATTGTGCAACCACATTCCTTCCCTTCCAGTATAGTGCCACAATGAAAAGGGTCCCCAGGTGCACAATGTGCCTGTGGAATATTCCTACTGGACCTTAAGATTTGTGCTGCTGTTTCCAAGCCGGCATATTTTCAATGCAATGCCTTCCAGAGAAATGTACCCATTCATTCTGTTTTTTTTTTATCATAGTTTTTTTGCTGTTTGATATTTTTTCTACATTTTGCTGTGTTTGTTAGAAGGAACCTAAATAAGCCCCCAACAGAACAAAAGTAGGAACAACTAAAAGGTAGGAGAGCTATGTGCAAGACAAAACAACATTGTTGAAATGAATTGTTCTGGGCAACTGAAAATCTTGTCAGGCAGATGGACTTTTAGCCCTGCCTGCTAGTGGCTGTACAAGTTATTTTCAGCTGGAAATGACAAAGGGGATGATGGCAAAAGGAGGTGCAGCACCAAAAAAAAAAAAAAAAGAAAAGAAAAGAAAAAAATATGAATGTGCCTAAAAGGGGGACTTGAGAGAGCTGCAACAGTGAAAGGGAGAATATTATTTGGAGGCTACAGTAATGAACACGAAGTGAGGACTTCTTGTAATGGAGTGGGGAGTCAAAGAAATTAAGCTGGGACTACAAAAGAAAATGGAAATAGGGAGCATGAGATCCAAGAGGGCAACCACAGTATTCCTCCTGAGGGGGGTGAGTGCCATCCAGCTGAGGAATTTTCTCCAGCTTTTGCACCCTCCAAGCTTCTCTCAATGGCCACCTACAGTTCAGGTTGCTGTGTAGAGACACATGGTTACCCACAATGTCACGGCTATAACCAATCTGCCACAGATGATGCTCAAGCTGTGGGAGAATTTACTGGGCACAGTAGTTGCTAATAGGGACTACTGAGGCTACTGGCAACTTGTTTGGGCAGAATATGCCTAAAGTAAACATGTTTTTCTCTCCTACAGGCAAACTAAAGTGTTCCAAAGGGGATCACAACCACACTATCATGCCCTGCCTGAGATGCCTGGTGAGAGCAGTTTCTTTTGGTAGGGCTCCTGGACACTGCTACTTGGAGGCACTACTGTATTCTGCCCCATCCAACAGCAGAAACCCCTTTTCCACAGACAAGCTACCTCCTGCAGCTGCCACTCCCTCTCTGGGGAGTGGAAGATCCACAGCAGAGAAGTGCTGCTCAGCTTTGTGTACTGGGAGGAGGTGCTGCTTGGGTAGAGGGGAAGTGGCTGTTTGGGGAGGGTCCAGACCCACAAACTATGCTTTTACTGAGGGATGCTATGTGTCTAGCAGTTGTGAAAAGTAGCTCATGGGAACAGATGCTGACAGCTTAAGGGAGTAGAAGCCATCCTTGAGTGACACATGTACCTCAGGCTTATCTCACCTGCAACCATTCCTCCCAGCATATGGAATGGCCACTCCCCTTCTGATTTCACTCAGCACAGATGGCAGGCTCCTGAGACAACCTGCCCTGGTGTCAGGCACTACACATGGCATTTTGCTGTGGTTGTACCTCATGTGCTCCCAACCAATGTCACTGCACTGTTGCTGCACATGCTCTGCTGGTACCATGCTGTGCCACATGCAGTACTGTTACTTTACTATGCAACATGTGTTACTGATACTTTGCTATGCCATGAGAACTGCTGTCACTTCCTTGTGCCACATGCACTGAAAAAAGATGTGCTCTACAATATGAAGTGCAGACACTGCTGAGCCACGTGCAGTGGCAACCCAGTATTAGGCCACATGCAGTGCAGACACCACAGTGTGTCACAAACAGCACTGACACAGCAATGTGTCAGTTGTAGGACTGACATTCTGCAGTTCAATATGCACTGCTAACACCGCACAGCGCCATGTGCACTGCTGTCAGTCTCGGTGCCACAATCTATGCAGACATCGCATTTTGATAGATGACATGCAGATACTGTGTGGTGCTACATACACTGCCAACACCACACTGTGCATTGTCATCAGTAAGCTTTGCACTTGCACTGCTTGCACATCACTGTGCCACAGGCAATGCTGACACAACACTGCCATGTGGCATACTACTGTTTAACACTATGTTGTGCCATGGTGATGCTGACACAGCACTTTGCCTCATGCAATGCAGACACTGTACTCTATCACATGTGACACTGAACTGTGTCACATGTGATAACAACATTTTGCTGTGCCATGTAGGGCTCCTGGTAAGATATATTCAGAGTGGGTACTGCTCTCTTTTGAACACTGGTGATTAAAACCAAATATTCACGCGTACAAGTGGCAAAATACAGTGTGTGAGGAGCACAGATTAAAATGCTACAAAAATCACTTGTGTTATTTGCCTTATTTTATTATTATGTTTTTGTCAATATTGCCAGGTGAAATTAATGAAGAGCACAGCTGAGCACTTTACAGTTTAACTTTGCTGGCCTGCCAACGCAGCGGCATAGCTTTCACTTGTGACCTGACATTCTGGGGTTGGAAGTGAGCCCAGAATGTCATAGGGCTAGCTGGGGAGAGGAGGATTGAATGACTTATAGACTGCTCTCCCCTACAAGGGTGAGAGACGCATCTAGCATTTGACCAACCACTGGTGGAGAGTGGAGGTCTGACAGCCGGTACTTGAGATCTCTGTGAGGTCTGTCAGACATCCAACGCTCTTTGTACCACCATGTCATTGCATGCCATGCCTCCCTGGGGATCAGCGTATTCAGAAAAGACAACATCCGCCATGCAGGACGTCCACCCTAAACTAGACCCATGCAACCAACTTAGACACTCCCCCCTCCCCAGGATCACGAAGCAGTTTCCATTTGGGAAGAGAGTAGGGTCTGCAGTAGCACAGTAGGAAGGCATTTTAGGCTATGCTAGGTGGGCCAAGAGGTCCTTTTCTGCTGACAACGTCTATATTTCTATGAGAAGTCTCTCACCAACAGCCCCGCCATGAGGGTAAGTCAAGATGCATTCCAGTGGGGTGGGTAAATCCCTGGAGATGGGGGCTAGGTGGTGGGGTAGGACAGATGTTGACTGTACAGTGGCAAAAAAAGCACTTAGCAGCTCATTACATTTTGCACATTTTGTTTTTTTTTTATGCTGAGTGGGATGATTTGGGGGGCTTCTCAGCACTGTTCCTCTCCCTACAGATCAGTGCTTGTGTGCCCCGGGGTCACCTCATGGAGGGGTAGCACCACAGATTCCCCGATGGCAGGGCCAAGGGAGGGAGGAAGGGCCATGCTCCAACCCCCCTACCTGAGATAGTCTAGTTTAGACTATGATTAGGGTGGCAGTACAGGTCCACAGACAAACATGCAGGGCTTCACTGAAATGCCAGCTTCCATTTTCCAGTTTTCTCCCCTCCCTTCTGCAGCCAGTGTGAGGCATGCATGTAGAGGCATGCAAGCATCACCAGCCCACTGTACATCTCTTCTGCACCACCCTAGCCTGTGCTATTATCAGTCAGAGGTTGGGGCATAAAAGCCTTCCCTCCCTGGAAAAGGAAAGCAGTCCCAAGCTCAGTCTCTCCTCCTTCCAAGCTGGCCCCAGCAACTGGAATCCACTTCCAAACTCAGGTCATCAACGTAGAGTGACATGTGGCATCCAGCCCCTCAATCCCTCAGCACCACTGGTCCAGCCCCTTTATATGATTAAAAATGTTTTATGTATATATATATATATATATATATATATATATAGATAGATATATATATATATATCTATATATATATATATATATATATATATACACACACACACACACACACACATTATCTACTGTATATAAGCATCTTGATGGGAAATTGCATTGCCCTTTTAAATGTCTTACCATTAAGCACTATAAATAGAGAGTTTTGCATTCTCGACATCACACCTTGAAAAAATGCATAGGGCATCTGTGAAGTATGAGCTGCGAGAGTGTGTGATATACAATGAATTCAATAAAGGTAATTACCATGGGGAATCATCAAAACTGCTATCACAGAGGCAACAAGCCTTTGTGTGAAGCAAATAAACAAATCAAAATGAAAGAAAAAGCCACTATGGTTCTCAGAAGAGGTGGCTGGGAAAGTCAGGGAGAAAAAGATAGCATTCAGGAAGTATAAGGAAACACAGAAGAAGCAGGATAGAGAGCTGTACCAGTTAAGGCAGAAGGAAGCAGGGAGGGAAGTCAGAATAGCAAAGGCCCAAACTGAGGAAAAGATAGCCAACTCAGTTAAGAAGGGGGATAAAACCTTTTATAGGTACATCAGAGAGTATAGAAAGACAAAGGGAGGGATAGTGAGGCTGAATAGAATGAATGGTGGGTGGGCAGAGGGGGACAGTGAAAAAGCAGGGATACTGAAAGAATATTTCTGCTCAGTATTCACAGAAGAGTAGGGGGAAGTGCCTAATCCAATTAACAGAAGCACTCTTAATAGGGGGGTAGATCCCAGCCCTTTCACAGAAGAAAGGGTTCTGCAAGAACTCCTAAAACTGAAGGTGGACTAAGCAATGGGGCCTGAGGGAATTCACCCCAGAATTCTAAAAGAATTAAGGGGGGAACTAGTGAAACTACTGACTACTCTTTTCAATAAATCATGGGAGGATGGTGTGGTACCTGAAGACTGGAGGAAGGCAGATGTGATTCTCCTTCACAAAAGTGGGACCAAGACAGATCCAGGAAACTACAGACTTGTCAGTTTGACCTCTGTGGTACGGAAAGTGATGGAGTCACTTCTGAAGGAAAGAATTGTTGAGTACCTTGAGGCCAGTGGGGCACTGGACCCAAGGCGGCATGGGTTCACAGCGGGAAGGTCATGTCAGATGAATCTAATAGATTTCTTTGACTGGGTGACCAAAGTAGCAGACCAGGGAGGGGCTGTGGACATGGCCTACCTAGACTTTAGCAAGGCATTTGACACAGTCCTACACAAAAGATTAATAGTCAAATTAACCAGCCTGGGTAAAACATTGGCTGAACAACAGGACACAGAAGGTAATTGTAAATGGAGTCCACTCTGAAGAAAGAGGGGTTACTAGTGTGGTACCGCAGGGTTCAGTACTGGCTCCATATATAATGTCTTTATAAGTGACAATGCAGAGGGACTAGAAGGAAAAGTATGCCTCTTTGGGGATAACACAAAGATCTGCAACAGGGTTGATACACAAGGAGGCATGGAAAGGATGAGAAGGGACTTGGCAAGGTTGGAGGAATGGTCAGAAGTATGGCAGCTAGGATTCAATGCAAAGAAGTGCAAAATAATACACTGGGAAACAAGAACCCAGGGGAAGATTACACAATGGAGGGGCAGTAACAACAACAAAAAAGGAAAGGAACCTGGGGGTAATCATATCAGATGACCTTAAGGTTAACAAGCAATGTGAGAAGGCAGTAGGGAGGGCTGGGGGTATACTGGGATGCATAGGGAGAGGCATCACCAGCAGAAAACAGGAAGTTGTTATCCCTCTGTACAGACAGTTGGTGAGACCCCGTCTGGAGTACTGCATCCACTTCTGGAGACCTCATCTCCGCAAGGACATAGACAGGATAGAGGCAGTCCAGAGGAGGGCAACTAAAATGGTGCAGGGTCTGCAAGAGAAGCCCTATGAGGAGAGATTAAAGGAGCTTAGCATGTATACCCTTGAGGAAACAAGGGAGAGGAGGGACATGATAGAAACTTTTAAGTACCTCAGTGGAATCAACAATGTCCAAGAGGGTAGCATCTTTCAGAAAAAGAGACGTGCAAGAACAAGGGGACACAATTTAAAGATAGAGGGGAGGGTTCCGGGGCAATGTGAGGAAGTATTTTTTCACAGAGAGAGTAGTGGATGCATGGAACAGACTTCCTGAGGAGGTTGTGGGGTCTAAAACTGTGGGAGAATTCAAGAATGCATGGGACAGACATAAGGCAGTTCTTGTGGGGGGTAAGAAGAAATAGGCTGTTGGTTAACTAGGATCTGTGGCCTATCCTGTAGGTAGGGACATGGGCAGACTAGGTGGGCCAAGCGGTCCTTATCTGCCGTCAAAGTCTATGTTTCTGTGTTACTGTTCTGCAACACAGTAGTGTCCTTTTGCATTTGATGAACACTGATGAATGATGGGCAAACTTCTTGTAGCTGTTAGAGCCAGAAGTGATCACTCCGACACCCATGTGTAGTGGGCAGTGTACGGAGTCCCAGCATGGGCTTGGGGATGGGTCTGGGAGCCTGCAACTGGGGAGGGGGAAAACCAGATTCCATGGCTTTCTTGGTGGGTCTTCAGGTACTAAGAGCAAAGGCTGACTGGAATCAGTATACAGCTGCAGTTGGAGGATGGGTACTATATGAGCATGCAATCTGGCTAGTTGAATTTTGTTTTTTGTTTTTTTTTTGAGTGCTTTCTGAAAGTTTAGTATCTCAATCTGTGCTTAAATGCATCTCTGATTAACATATTCTGAAACTAAAATCCTGAACCACTACTCAGTTACTAATTTAAATACTCAAAAAGCATTCAAATACACAAGTTGAGCTTTTGTTGAGTGCTGGTTTAAGGTGCTCAACACCTAGCACTCAAATAGCACTGGTGACTGCAGTTCTGAATGGGTTATTCTGTGGAATCTTTATACTGCTTCTGATTGTTCATGACTTTTTTTTGACCTTGTATTTATGCACCCTACTGCCTCCTCTTTCCACTTTCTCAGACAGCCTGTCTTGCATGATCCACCCTCATCGTGCCCCTAGAGTACACGGTACCACTAACCTAGGTGCCCGGTTAACCCCCCCCAACGAGTAGGGTGAGGAGGGACCCCCTCTTCTTACCTCCTCAGAGCCATACATACTGTGATGTGGAGCCGGTACAGTGGAGTCTGCCTCGAAAAGCCAAAGATGTACAGTGATGTGTCATCACCTAGGAGAGACTGAGTTTGTTTTTCCCCTTGTTCATTCCCAGACGTTGGCGTGCAATGAAGGCCAATGAGCTAGGAGGCACGCTGAGACGTGCCTCCTGCTCTGCCCCTCTGCAGACATCTGCCCAATGCCCTTACTGCTTCAGCCAAGTACCGCACCTTCCGCCCTAGCTACCCCTTATGGTGGAATTGTGGTGGGAGCGTGCAGATGACCCCCCCCCCCGGAGAAGGACAGCAGCCACTGGGCACTCCATCCTTCTCCTCTCCGACCAAGCTTCGGTGACCCGTGCTCGTTCCCGAACACGGGCCGCTGGCCTGGTACGAGGTAAGGCATCCAGCACCTCAGCGCCACCGGGCCAGCTCGCTAATGGCCATTAATAACAGTAAACATGGTTAGCAGTATTTAACATTAGAATCAGCTCAGAATGACTGTACTAAACTGAATGCTAAACTGATTGACTGCTAAAATACTACTAAGAAACTCTTTTTTTGCAGTCAGAAGGCAATCTGCATGCTAATATACTGTTAATATAGCAGTCGGCTTGGGTAAGGTCAGTCAGTGCTCCTGCAATTCCTCAGGCTGGGCAGGGACAGGAAGTGATTCAGGGGAATTACTTTACTGTTGTGTTCAGTATAGACTTTTAAAGGGATACTGCCAACTTTTTTTTTTGGCATCATATTATTTCTAGATAAAAACCCACATTTTAAGATTGCTTACCTTCTCTAAAATTCATTGGTGTTGCTGATTGTTTCATCTGTCTCCTTGCTTAATAGAACTGAAATGCATGGTGATGTACCCAGCCTTAATTCGCTAATTTAAATCCTTGAAATACTTGGCTGGGTAATCTTCATTCATGATTCAGTAGTATTAAAAAAACAAATTGTACTTTGAAGAGCATTACAGTTTGACACAGCAGTATTAATGTCTTAGCATTTGCAACAGTGTAGCCGCCAGCAAGTCAGCAGGGACTCCCTGTCCCCAAGCAGGCCTTGATCAGTCCTCCAGCTCCTGCTCCATCCTCTCTGCTTTATCCCGCGCCACCATACCGTTCTGAGTCAGAATCCCACTCTAACGACACTGGCATCTGCACACCTCATCACCACTGTCCTACTGACTCCCCCCAGGCCCCCAACGATTGTCCAATCAAAAATCAACCTCAAGCCAAGTCTTAAGAGGCTTCTCTAAGGCAAGCCAGTGCCCAGCAGCTGGAAGTGCAGCTCTTTAAATTTATTTTAGTCCCTCTTGTTGCTATTGGATCTGGTTGGGTTGTGGTCTGGTGTCATGGATGGAGCAAAGAAAAACATGAATACAGCGAGTGACTCACTCACAGAATTGCAGGCAGGCAAGGCAGCTCAACTCAGATCACCGCAGCAGCAGCAGGCCGCTTCACTTTCTTTCCCGCTCTCTTTACCATCCCATGGTGAGTCAGGCTGTCTTGTGCATGCACGTAAATGTTCACAGCCACAATGGATCTTGGAACTGTGAGTTTTTTTAACTTGTTTGTTCAATGTGCCTTTCCTGGTGAAACAGTTTAGTAAATAAACAAAATAAATAAATGTATTCAGAAATAAGCACCAATGGCCACTTAGGTTAAGTAAAACCCAGAGTGTAAAGTGAGTGTGTCCAGGGTGATAAAGGTGGCTATAGCCAAGTGGCAAACAGTAGCCAAGCTAGTGTTGTAAAATAGTAGAATTTACTGATTTAAAGTGCACTTGAGTATCAGTTTCATTCAGGAGCAAGGGGAAGGGAGTGGACCAGGCAGTTATCCACATGAGCAGCATAGTTGCCACACCCATAGCCTGTTAGCCACCCCAGTAGCATAGTTGCCCTAGCCCCAGCAAAGGACTAGTGGCCTGAGTAACAGATCTAGAGATCCCTATAGCACTACCCAGGCTACTGGAGGCAACTTGGCTACTGTAGTCACTTGTTTCACCCTGGTGCACTCTGACTTTATAATCTGGGACTTACTTCCCGCAACTAGCTCCCCGGAGCTTATTTCTGAATAAAAAAAAACCTTTGGGACAGCTAGAAATTATTCACTAGCCCAACCGGCTAGCTTGGCTATAACTGGGGCATAACCCTACCCTTGCTCCTTAGCACCCTGTTCACTATCTAATTCAGGGCCTGCCTGCCTGCCCTCTGCTCCACCTCCGATAACTACTTCATTTGAATACTGCCCAACCCTGTGTTCCATTTAGGAGCGTGAGTTAAATAAATTTAGGTAATTTTGAATAAGGCCACCATCTCACTCGATGCTCCCTTCCTGGGCCGATTTTAAATACATTTGAATAGATCCACCCTTGGCAGTTCCTTGCTCCAGGGCCTTGCCCTGACCACACTAACATCCACAGCCATCATTTATCATGCTCACCGCAAAAAAAAAAAAAACATTTTTTTTTTATTTCAGTATTAGTTCAGGCGGACAGTGCCTGCTTTATGACACTGTCACCGACTCACCACCCCAAACTGGGGAGAAGTTGAGGAGACAGGAGGTGGGTTAAGTGTATGCTGGATGCCCTGATGGCTGCAGGCAGGTGGGAGGCCTTCCCTTGATGGGTAGCTGGCTCCTCCTGTTGCTCGTTCATCTAATGATGCTTTCCTGTTTGTGGGGGCCACTGCCAAGGAACTGCCATTTACTTTTTCTTTACAACAATGGGACTAAACAGAATCCACACTACAGCTGCCAACTGCTGATCCTGGGGACCGCCACAACTACTGGACCACTGACACTGCTGGGACCACTGAGACTGACATAGGTATGAGAGGAAGACTGCAGGTACTGCCTTTTGCTCTGAATTTACTTCCCTGTGTCCCCTCTTTATTCTGCTGCACTTTCTTCATGTATTTGTTTTTCTTTGGGGCACCTGAACTCCCAACTGTCCTCCTTCGCAGTCAATTCAAACTCTCCTAATGGCCATTACTGGCCACTCTGAGTATGCTCCATGTCATCCAGGATGCTGAATCCAAAACAACCAGCTGTCCAGTGCAAGCTGGACCTTAGATGTGACACTGGCTTGTGCCACCTTTACTGGGCTGGCTGCAATAAGAAGAAAAAAACTTTTTAACTGCAGACAAGCACTTTATTTTTATACGGCTCTGGCCACTATGTTCACTCCCCCCCTTGCAACCTAAACTATAGGGACACCTGGGTCACCTTACTGGGGCCTGTTGGCCTCAACAGAGCTTACTGGTGACCTGATCTGTGGGGATATTACACGCCTGCCTTTGCTGCCCAATAAAACATACTCAGAAATGAAACTACCTCTAAGACAAGAGGCTGTCATAGCTCCCCTCATTTTGATGACTGCTCCTTCCTCATCTGTGTACAAAAGTAATGGTCCTCTTCATGAGCTTACATAGAAACATAGACTTTGACAGTAGACAAGGACCACTTGGCCCACCCAGTCGGCCCATTTCCCTACCTACTGGATAAGCTGCAGATTCTAGTTAACCAACAGCCTACTTCCTGCCACCCCCCGCTACAATTGCCTTGTGTCTGTTCCATGCATGTTTGAATTCCCCCACTGTTTTAGCCCCAACAACCTCCTCAGGAAGGCAGTTCCACACATCCACCACTCTCTCCGTGAAAAAAGATTTCCTCACATTACCCCTGAGCCATCCCCCTCTATCTTTAAATTGTGTCCCCTTGTTCTTACACATCTCTTTTTCGGAAAGATGCTACCCTCCTCGACTTTGTTGATTCCCTTGAGGTACTTGAACATTTCTATCATGTCTCCCTGTCCCTCCTTTCATCAAGGGTATACATATTAAGCTCTCTCAGTCTCTCTTCATATGATTTCTGATGCAGACCCTGCACCATTTTAGTTGCCCTCCTCTGGACTGCTTCCATCCTGTCTATGTCCTTGCGTAGATGAGGTCTCCAAAACTGCACACAGTACTCCAGATGGGGTCTCACCAACTGTCTGTACAGAGGGATAACCACTTCCCCTTTTTCTACTTGTGATGCCCCTTCCTATGCATCCCAGTATCCCCCTGGCTCTCCTCACTAACTTCTCACATTGCTTACCCACCTTTAGATCATCTGATATGACTACCCCCAAGTCCCGTTCCATTTTTGCTGTTGTTAGTACCTCCCCTGCTATTGTGTACTCTTCTCCTGGGTTTTTGTTTCCCAGGTGCATTACTTTGCACTTCTTTGCATTGAATCTAAGTTGCCATATGTCTGACCATTCCTTCAACCTTGCCAAGTCCCTTCTCATCCTTTCTACCCCCCCCCCCTTGTGTATCAACTCTGTTACAGATCTTTGTATCATCTGCAAAGAGGCATACCTTTCCCTCCAGACCCTCTGCAATGTCACCATAAAGATGTTACAGAGGACTGGACCCAGTACTGAGCCCTGAGGTACTCCACTAGTGATCCCTCTTTCTTCGGAATGTGTGCCACTCACTATTACCTTCTGTGTCCTGTTGTGCAGCCAGTTTGCAACCCAGACTACCACCCTGGGACCCACTCCCAAGCTGGTTAACTTGATTATTAATCTTTTGTGCGGACTGTGTCAAATGCCTTGCGAAAAGTCTAGGTAGGCCATATCCACAGCCTCCCTGGTCTATTACTTTGGTCACCCAGTCAAAGAAATCGATTAGATTCGTCTGACATGACATTCCTGCTGTAAATCCATGCTGCTTTGGGTCCTGTGCCCCGCTGGCCTCTAGGTACTCAACAATTCTTTCTTTCAGAAATGATTCCATCATTTTCCCTACCACTGAGGTCAAATTTACAGGTCTGTAGTTTCCTGCTTCTGCCTTGCTCCCACTTTTGTGAAGGGGAATCACATCTGCCCTCCTCCAGCCCTCAGGTACCACCCCATCCTCCCATGAGTGTTTAAAAAGTGTGGTCAGTGGTGTCACTAGGTCCTCCCTTAGTTCTTTTAGGATTCTGGGGTGGAAGTCACATCCCACACTGATTTCCTTTCCTATTGGCCTGGTATCTGGTCTAAGCCAGGACCGTTTGCTGTTGCTACACAAATATTAAGAGCAAAATTCAGTTGAAATGAACGGGCCTATATACATTTCGATGGGACCATTCATTTCAGTGGAGATTTTTCTGGTCATTTTGTGCTGGGCTACTGAAACTCCTGTTGGGTCAGTGGATTTTTCTAATCACTAGCCCTGATGGCTAGTGGCTAAAAAAGTTAGTATCGACCCCTGTGACAGTCTGTAAAATCTCTAGCATCATAGTACAGGGTGGCCACACATGGGGAAGGGACTATATAATACCTCTCAACAGTCCCTTAGTGACATGTCCCTCATTTTATCCCTCAGCATTGCTGTTTCCCTCACTGTAAATGGTGTTGCCAAGGTGCTGTAGCAAAAAGTTAGTCTTCAGCTGTGGGGGTCCAGCTGCAGGGAGGGGGTCCAGCTTCAAGGTGGGGGTCCAGCTATAGGGGAACGGATCTGGAGAGACTGATCCCATACCTCTTAACTGTCTCTCATTACAATATAGCATCATGGCAACAACCATCTGGACTCCCATTGTAATGGATGCAGATTCAATTATGACTAAAACTCCCCATCCCCAATCACGTAACTAATTCATGGGTACTTTATAGTCCAGGTGAGGGAACCTCTTTGGAGATGCAGATTCTGGAGAATGGATGGGGAGTACCTGTAAAACAAAAGGTTACACAGTAGTCAAAGGGGACCCATAGTTCTTAGGGAAAAGTAGTACAGATAGACAGTAAATAAAACTATCGTTAATGGCATTAATGTATTGGCACAAGAGGACCATTATTTTCATGGTAATAAAAAGTTCACTTGGACAGTTTTAATGGCAATTAATGGATTAGCAGTACGTGACCATCATTTTCATGGCAATGAAAAGTTCATTGCTCAGTTTCAATGGTTATTAAACATGCCATTAAAATAGGCTGATACAAAATTTAAGGGGCATACCACACACATTAAATACTTAATGGTACCTGTAGTGGTTAATTTAAGGCATGGGTGAGTAAACTAATGGTTTGCACCCATGAAACATCAATAATTAATGTAAATGTAATGGGAATAAAAACTGACCATTACAAAGGGTGATACAAAATGTAATGGTGAAAAGTAATGGGTTTACATGAAGAAAATGGAAGATTAATGGAATTTAATGGAAGTTTAATGGATTTCAATGAAGCAGTGATATCCCATTCAATTTGGGAACTTAAGTGAGGGTTGTTATTGTAATTTGCATATACTGTGCAGCTCATAATGTGTTTCTTTATCAGGGTATGTTTCATTTTGTATTTCTTTCAGACTTTGCTTGATTTTGACATGTACCATGTTGGTACCACAGTGGTATAAAATTTCTAGATGCACTCATACAATAGTGACACCAAATTAGCCTGGGATTTATACGTGCACCAATCTGCTCCTCTGACGTAATACCCTTGTGGTGACATTACAAAATACTGATACCACGGTGGTACCAAATAAGTCTTGGTGGTATATAGAAAACAGTGTCGTACTACCATTGCATTATCATTGTGAACTTCTTGGGCAATATAGAGTCCCACATGAAAGTGGACTCAAAAATAAGTAATACCACTATGGTACCATTACCGTTTACCAGTCCGGCAACCTGCCAAAATTGCCATAGGGATGCCACTGTGCCATAGCACTACCACTGAGGCCAGAAACCTGACTTGGTTGACACCATTGTACTACCAGACTACCACTGGGTAGTACCATTGCACAATTTCAGGCATACCCAGGTATTGCCATTGATAATACACTGTGTTGCCATTGCAACACATTTGGTAAGGGAAGCCAGTTTCAGATGGGAGATTCTAGTGCACCTGAAAGGGATTTGCCACCCAGAATAAAAAAGACGTAGTATATAGAATGACTAAAAAAGTTAGAGATGATGAGAAACTTAGTGAAATGCTCATGGCAGAACATTACATTATTTCAACCGTACTAGACCCATGGTACAAGATGAAAAACCTCTCACAGTATGACCCAAATGTGTTCCTAAACTGCAAAAGAGAAAATCATTCAAGAAGTAGACTTTCTTTTGAAAAAAACTTGACAATGGATGGAGCCCCCTCATCCATTCCTACTGCATCTTTACAACTCTTTCTTCTCAGTCAGGCTACAACAGTCAGCTTCTGCCATTTGTTCTACACCCAGCAGTCATCTTTGGGGTCACTTGAATGCTGTCATCCTTGACAAATCTGCCCTTACTTCTCCACTTGGCATTGATTCTGCCCTGGACGTAGCTGACTGTTATTTAGGAGAAAAAAGGTATTGAATGGATTGAAGAGCCCATGAAGTACTGGCAAAGCAAGGAGCATGTATGACCTGCACTTGTGCAGGTAGCCTTCAAGTACTTGGTCTGTCCACCAACTAGAGATGGGCAAAGTGGCCAAAATCTGCTTTGCGAACCAATTCGTGAATCAAGGTAGAATCAGTGAAGTAATCCACATCTCGAAGTGAGGCACTTTGTAGCATAATGAGGAACGTGAAGTCTATTGGAGTCAATTACTTCACGGCACTCTGCCTTCCGCCAACCATTTCTGCACCAAATTTAATGCAAAGTGCATTGAGATCAATGTATTTCGCATCACTTCACCTTGTTTTTAAGCTCCAAGGTGAATTTTGCAGTGACTCATGGGATTGCAGGTTACATGGGATTTAGATTGTTCTGCACAGCCTCAGTTTTGTGTAGTGTGCATGTAGTGGAAGCGGGAGACAGTTTGCTGTCAGAGCTCTGAGATTCAAACCCTCTAAAAGCCATTCAAAAAGCCTTTTTGAGCTATTTTATTTGCTCAAAATTTAGTACATCGATTACAGGAAGCATTCCTGTGCTCGTGTTGTCAAGTGTTTATTGTTTGTGTGTGGATTTTGAATGTTAATTTAGAACATTCAGACTGTGTAGTGACAGACACTTGAAGTGTGCTTGGGGGTGGGGTGTATCTGTGGTGGAGGGAGGTAGATAAACTGGGAGAAAGGCAGTCTTTCTGTTTTGATAATATTTTTCTTGTATAACTGTGTTAATGTACACACAGTAATATTTCCAGTAATGTTTGGCACGTTGTTGCTGATTGTTGTGATGCAGCAGTGCTTAATTTTAGTTTATTTAAAAGATTTGGTTATATTACTGAAGTTTTAAGTTTGCTGCACAGTACCTGTAGTGTGTGTGCATGTGTACGTGTGTGTCTGTGTGTGATGCATTCCATCAAATCAGACACATTTTATTGTGCCACACAGTAATTACAGTACTGTGAACCTGCTATCCACCTGTGTTATTTTGCACTGCTTTGTGGTATCTTGGTAGTGGACTGTTACTTATGCACTGCCCCCCCAACTGGCACAAGGTATTCTTTTACAGATTTGGATTTGTGACTTGTGAGCACTGGTTAAGGTGTTGTTGTGGCTTTGCGTCTGCATCTCTTGATTGCACAGTGCAATCTTAATCTATCTGTGTGTTTGCATCTGTTTAGTGCCCAGTCTCCATCTGCAAGTCACAGTTGTTGTTTTTTGGCTTCCCATCCACTGCTCCAGACTGAAAATTCAGAAATCTTAATTTGTTGAGAATGTTCTTGGTGATCCCTAAAATGCCGGCAAAGAGATGTGAAAGCAAAGCTGTTTCTGGCCATGACACTGCTGCCAGTGACGAGATTGGCAATGGGTGTTGTAGTATGCAGAAGTGCATAGCTGATGTCAGTAAAGGAATTTCTCCTTCAATATTTTTTACAGCACAATCTGTAGCTTCACTGATAGTTGGAAGATATGATGTTGTCCGCACTGGTGGTATTTGTGCACATGCTGCTGGCATGAGTATGGCTCGCCCCAAGTTCCACTTCTGACCAGTTAGCCATTTTAGAATATATAGTTGAGTCTAAAGCTGTGACTGACAGTATAGACGATGTCATACTCCCCAACATCCCAAGGGTAGTTGAACATGATTCTGATCCTGGCAACAGTAATGCACAATGTCACATTTCTTGCAGCACTGTTGAGGTCATGCCTTTGCCATCCAATGATTCAAGGTGAGGCACAAAAGTATCAGGTGATGATGATGCTGTGATTGGAACATGAGGCCCGAGGCCAGAAGGACTGCAGCAATTCACTGGTGTAGGTGAGTTGCAACAATCGCCACTACACCAGGGACCCTATGCCACATTCCAAGAGGGCAGGGTCACTGCACTTGTGACATGCAGAATACATCATGCGAAGGCTAATGCCATGTACATGGCATATATGCCACACACGTCACAAATTGTGGCCGGCAACAGGCAGACCCCCCCAAAGCCCCCCCACCCTGGACCACCATGGCACACACCAGTTGGCATGGGAGGGCAGGAGAGATGGCACAGGTGTCCAGGGGAATGCACCATAGATTGGACCCCTAGGGGTCCCCAGCAATTGGGGGTGGGGACAAGGGTGTGCTTACTGGGGCTTGGGGGGCAGTATGGTGCCATTGCAGCATTGCTGAGTGGCAGCATCCAATGGTGCCATCCATCAGCTGCCTCTTAGGACAGCTCCCAGCTGCTGTAAGGTAGCTCCACCAGTGCGGCTTTCATAATCACACTGGTGGGTTATGACATCCGCCTTCCTGGAATTGGACGATGTTGCTGTCATAACCCTCATTTTCGTCATGTTACTGTGTGCTGCAGCGTAGTGGGTAGCATAACCCACGATTGTCATTGCATGCATATGACATGGCACAGGGTGCCTCCTGGAATAGCAGTTGGCATAATGCATGGTGTAAGTTGCGAGATACACAGTGGGGTTTGGCATATCTCAGCTTAAGCCGGCGTAGCCCGTCTTGGAATTGGGCCCCTGTTCTCCACAGGACAGCATCAAAGCTGAAATTGTGGATGCAGATGATGTTGAGGAATATGATGATGATATCAGTGACCCCTGTTGGGACTCAGAGAAAAAGAAAGTGAAAGTGGCTGCGTCTGGGTCTGTTGGTGTTAAATACCCCCCTCCTCAAAAACATTGTGATTTAGCAGTTCCTGATAATGATGATCATGATGACCCAGTAATAATCATAGGCAGTAGTGGTGGTCAGTTGGAGTCAAAGTGTGTCCAGCCAGAAAAATTATGTAGTACACTCCCATTTCAGGGGTTAAAAAAATGGAATCCAATAAGCAGCATTGTGGACATGTTAAAAGTAGGGGACCTAGCCTTACAGAGAACAAAATTTTGGTACCTGAAATCAGTGGAAAGAGCAGGCAAACATCTGACCTTATGGCTCAAGCAGTTAGAGGCTCAAGGCATGATCCAAAATGTTCAACCGATTGGGGGGGGGGACATTTTAACCCATCCATGAGATATAGCTGAAGCCTTCCAGCAATTCTATAAAACCCTTTATGCTCTGGAGAAAGAGAGGAACCTTGATGAGAGTCTCATTAAATGGTACCTTGACTCAGTTCCTCTACCTACTCTTACAGAAGACCAACAGAAGGTCATGTGAGCCCCTATCTCCCTACTTGAAAGAGGGGGTGATAGAACACCTACCTAAAGAGAAAGCCCCATGCCCGGACGGGTTCAACAATGCGTTTTATGCAGCTTTTGTGGATGACCTGGCACCACACCTTACAAAACTCTCTAATTTCCTTCACTCAAAGGGATTAACGGATGGTTCATTCACTCAAGCATGGATTACCATTATTCCTAAACTGGGTAAATTGCAACTGGTATGGGGAATTACCGCCCCTCTCTCTTCTCAACTCGGATCTAAAAATCCTCACCAAAATTTTAGCCAACCGCCTCTTAAGAGTGTGGCAGAGCCTCATCAGCCTGACCCAGGTGGGATTTATGGCAGGGCGACCGTCCTCAGACCATTTACGTATGGTTCTTCACCTCATAATAGTGGCGGGAGAAAGGAAAACTCCTTCAGTCTTGGTCTCACTTGACGCAGAAAAAGCCTTCGATCGGGTCTCTTGGGGCTTTATGTTTGCCACCTTGCAAAAGTTTGGCTTCCCAACCCAGTTCTGTGACAGGCTTAAAGTCATATACCATCCATTTTGACTCACCAAAAAGATCTGGGATGGTTATGACTCCTCAGCTTTTTCCTATATTATTGTGTTATACACTGCTGTAAGATATTCTGATGGTGCACCCATATTAATAATTAAACAGCCGATACTTACGTCCCACATTCTGTTGTAATGGGATGATTTCTACCCCCATTACATTGTCTCAGGGCACTAGTCAAGGATGTCCTCTCACGCCATTCCTCTTTAACCTCTACTTGGAACCAGAGGAATCAGGATGTTATGGGTATCCAAGTAGGTCCTGACAGGTATAAGCTGTCAGCATATGCTGATGACCTGTTACTGCACTTGGAGAACCCTCAAACCTCCACACCGGTAAGTGTAGCAACTATAGATGAGTTCTGTCAGTATCCTGGGATGCACTCCATCTAGCTCCATTGCCTTCTCTACCTTTAGCATCGTTAGTTCCCTGAGGACCTCTTCACTGTAAAGGATCACTTGTGTTCACCTCACTAGATACATACTCCCTTTACACTACTGGAGATCAAACAAGCTATCAACTCTTTGGCACCCCATAAAGCTCCAGGTGGAGATAGATTTCCAGCTGATTTCTATCACCTATTAGCTAATACAGTCTAGCTACACATGATGACAGAAGTTCTGAGGCATTCTAAAAGTTGCGAAACACCCTCAAGGAAGTTATCATTACAGTTCTTCCTAAAGAAGGTAAGTCTTTATGCCTACCAGCCAACTACATGCCCATCTCACTAATTAATGCTGATGCAAAAATAATTGCTAAGCTTCTTGCTCCAGGCTGGAAGGGATACGTTCTGCCTAATCCACCCCACACAGATCAGCTTAATAAAAGGGCAGGTCAGTTCATTTCATCTAAGGACCCTGATATAGATACTACAGGTTGTGATCTCTGTCTCTACTCCAGCCACAGCTATTGCTATAGACTTTGCAAAGGCCTTTGACTCAGTGGATTGGGGATACCTTCACACTCTGCTACAGTATATGAATTTTAACTCAGCTTTTAGAGTTAAAAAAAAAAAGAAAAAAAAAACTATACTCACAATCCTCGGCCTGACTGCTTACTAGAGATAGCGTGAATTTAAAATCCGTCTGCGAAGTGAATGCAAAGCGGCCGCTTTGTGTTGTCACTTCACTACTCGGAGTGCCTCCTAGGAAAGGCTCACTTCGCATTGCTATTATTACTTTGCATTGTCATTCCGCTTTAAATGCAAAGTAAGGCGGAGTGACAACAATATTGGCAGCACCCCACTCACACAGCCACCAGAATTAATGTGCATCCCCAAAGTGCTACTGTCTTGTGTCCAGAAAACTCCCCAGTGTTGATGAAGTGAAATGAGAGCATAACAAGAAATGCAAAGTCTCCCAGAATTAATGGCGCACTCATTCATGTGCGTAGTGGTCACACACAGCGTCACCAGAATTAATGTGCATCCCCAAAATGCTACTGCCTTGTGTCCAGAAAATTCCCCAGTGCTGATGAAATGCTACTGTCAAATGCTACTATCTTGCATCCAGAAAATTCCCCAGTGCTGATGAAGTGAAATGAGACAGTAACAAGAAATGCAGTCTCCAAGAATTAATGGTGCTCTGTAAATGCAGAGACAGTTTAAGATTGCGCTGAGCATTCAATTGATGCATATGAAAAGGCACAACAACACCTAACTAGTGCACACAAGTCACAAATCCAAATCTGGAAAGGAATACATTTTGCCAGTTGGGGGATTAGTGCACGGCAGTAACAATCCATTACCAGTAAAGATACCACAAAGCAGTATAAAAAATTCATGCAGGTGCGGTGGATAGCAGGCTCACACTGCTGCAATTACTCGATGGCACAATAAATGGTATCTGATTTTATGGCACACATCGCACAAACACTCACACACACACTACAAGTAATGTGTAGCAAATTGAAAACCTTTAGTAATATAACCAAATGTCTTAAACAAACAAATTATACACTGTTGCATCACAACAATCAGCAAAAAAAGTCAAGAATTATGGAAAATATTACTGCGTGTACATTAACACAGGTATACAAGAAAAATATAACCAAAACAGAAAGACTGCCTTTTTCTCCCAGTTAATGTTCCTACACCACAAATACGCCCCTCCCCCAAATCATTTTTCACAGTACACAGACTGACTGTTTTAAATTAACATTCAAAATCCACACACAACAATAATCACTCCATGATATGAGCACAGAAGGGTTTTCTACAATTGATGTAGTAAATTCTGAGCAAAGAAAATGACTCAAAACGTCATTTTAAACAGCTTTTAGAGCTTTTGAATCACAGAGCTCTGAGAGCAAACTGTCTACAGCTATCACTACACGCACATTACCTAGGCCAGAACTGAGGCTGTGCAGAACAATCTAGAGCCCAATGTGACCTGCAATCCCATGAATGACTTCAGAATTTCATTTGGAGCTCAATTACAAGGCGAAGTGAGGCGAATTACATTGATTTCAATGTACTTTACCTTAAAATTGGTGGAGAGGTGGTTTGGGGAAGGTGGAATAACGCAAAGTCATTAGTTTCAATGGACTTCACATTCCTCATTATGACGCGAAGTACTCTGCTTCACATTGAGGAGTATTCCATGAGTTTCACGTTACTCTGTAGTACTGTAACTCACATGGTGTATAGGAAGGAACTCAAATGCCTATGGCTGTACTTCCCCGTTGAGCTGCAGCACAAAACTCCCCAACTTAAAAACACGTATCAATGAGTACAGTGGTGGGGTGGTGAAGCCTGGAGCGATACTACAAAACAGGCTTACAATACATCCAAGTAACTAGAAAAAAAATTTATGTTGTGATTCGTGATGTGATTGTGAATCGTGATTTGTGACTGCATTTGTGACCGTGTTAATGAAGAACATGATTCGATGTTGATGGTGTTAGATAACCAGTATGAAACTGTATTGGGAACGTAAATGCCTACTGATGTATTTCCCCGATGAGCTGTAGCTTAAAACACCCAGACTTAAAAACATATCAGTGAGTACAATGGTGGGTTGGTGAAGCCTGGAGAGATACTACAAAACAGGCTTACAATAAATCCAAGTAACTAGAAAAAAAATTAATGTTGTGATTCGTAACGTGATTGTGAATCATGATTTGTGACTGCATTTGTGACCGTGATGTTGAAGAACATGATTTGTATCACGAGTGACTCATGATGATGGTCCTGACTTAAAAACGCATATTAGTGAGTACAATGTTCATGCAAAATGATGCACCACACCTGTCCAGTACTCTGAAGGGAAGCCAAAGTAACAACTGCGACTTAAGTTACAGATGGAGATTGGGCCCTAAAGAGATGCAAATGCACAGACAGATTAAGATTGCACTGTGCACTGAAGAGATGTAGACACAAAGGCACAACTCCTAACCAGTGCTCACCATCAGAAATTCAAATCTGGAGAATACCTTTGCTGGTTGAGGCACACCGCATGGGTGGGGGGTGGCAGTGTACTGCACTGCTGTAGTAACGGTCACTAATACTAATACCAGTAAAGATACCACAAAGAAGTACAAAAATCACACAGCTGCAGCGGATAGCAGTTTCACATTGCTAAAATAATTATGTGGCACAATAAAAGGTGTCTGATTTGATTACACGCGTCATACACCTACTCACACACACACTAAGTAATGCACAGCAAATTGAAATCTTCAGTAATATAACCACATATTTTAAACAAACTAAAATTATGCACTGCTGCACCACAACAATCAGCAAAAAAATGGCAAAAAATATTGAAAATATTACTGTGTGTACATTAACACAGTTATACAAGAAAAATACCACTAAAACAGAAAGCACTGTCTTTTTCTCCAAGTTTATCTACCTACACCACAGATATGCCCCTCCCCAAAGCACACTTCCACTGTCTCCCAGTACACAGACTGAATGTTGTACATTAACGTTCAAAATCCATACACAAACAATAAATGCTCGATGATATGAGCACAGGAGGGTTTCCTCTAATCGATGAACTAAAGTTTCAGCAAAAAAATGACACTAAAAGGATTTTTTAACAATTTTTAGAAGGTTTGAATTTATTTATTTATTTATTTAGCTTTTGTTAACTGGGTAGGTACACTAGACAAGTTACATGCCTATTTTCAGGAATGACCCGGGAGAGTACAACAGCTATTACAGATACATCAATACAGCGTAGCAGGTAAACAGAGCATATCGTAACATAGTACAAAAATTAAACAGGCAGGATAGGAATCATATGTAAGACAGGAAGTGGCAGAAAACACAGTGAGCAAGCACTAAGCAACATTGAACATCTGTAGCATTGGCAAGTGCATAAGGAAGAGCTGGAGCAAAATCAGCAAACCGATATTGATTCAGTTGGTGAATCACAGAGAGCTCTCAGAGCAGATTGTCTCTTACAGCTTCCTACACACACTACCCCAAACTGAGGCTGTGCAGAACAATCTAGAGCCCATGTGACCTGAAATCCCATGAATCACTGCAAAATTGACCTTTGGTGCTTAAAACAAGATGAAGTAGCAGGCAAGTACATTGTTTTCAAAAGTACTTCCATGTAAATGATGAGTAGTGGTTTGGGAAGGCAGATAGCATTAAAGTCATTGTTTTCAATGGACTTCGCGTTACCCAATATAATGCAAAGTACTCCGCTTCACATTGCGGAGCACTCTGCGAATCCGTCTTCACTCTGCGAATCACTTCAAGAGCGAATTGGGACCACTTCGCCCATCACTACTGCTTACCAATTCCACTATCTCTGTTCCCTTTCAGCTCGGCAGGGACACTCGCCAAGGATGCTGTCTTTCCCCCGTTCTATTTACTTTAATGATAGATTTATTAGCAGTGACCATATGTGCCCATCCACAACTAGCAGGCATCCAAATAGGCGACGCTAATTACTGCACTAAATTGTATGTAGATGACTGTCTGGTACTGGTCCAGGATGCACCTCATAGCCTCCACCCGTTTCACTTTTTAGTTCAATTTGAATTCCTCTCCGGCCTTGAGATGATCAACTCATCCAAGTTAATAATTTTCCCTCTCAATGCTTACTGACAAGAGAGGCTTGTCCACCCTTTCTGTTTAAGGGCTATGCAGTCTCTCCAGTATTTAGGGATTAAAATAGCTTCAGACTTATACAAAGCACACTCAGCAAACCTTTCACCTCTTTTTACTAAACTGCAGGAGAAACTGGCCAGATGGCATCCCTCAATCATTGACTGGCAGGGAAGGTAGCCACCCTGAAAATGGTGTGAGCACTCAAAGTGCTGCACATCCCTGAACACATACACATCTCAATACTGGGAAAATGGTTTCAAAAACTCGATACCCTCATATGTCACTTTCTGTAGGAATGACCTCACCCACGGTACAGTGGGCTAAAACTTATGGCTCACTGAATGAAAGGAAGCTGGGCCTTCCTTTTTTTCTGCATATTGCAATGCTTTTTATGTAGCACAAACTTGCCAGCATTTTTGTCCCCTCACTAAATGCTCCCCCACCTGGGGAGTCATAGAACTAGCATTAATGGGTAACTGTTCCCAACCCCCACAACTTACTTTGGATGCCCATTGCTTACAGCACATCAAAGGTGGCTCACCAAACAGTTATCACACAAAGCTTGGCATAGGGTAGCTAAACTAACCAGACTCAGTAGCGTTCACAGAACTTACAGAACTTGGATCCCATTGTGGAACAATAGGAAGCCATTTTACTGGTTGGATTGAATGAGCAGGGGCATTCATACGATATGGAACTTACTCATACCTGGGGACTCTCAAGTTGACTCTTTTGAAAATTTACAGGCTCAATATATGATTCCACTATCCAATTTTGGGAAATTTCTTCTGCCACTCAATTTGATTACTACTGAAAAGTGAATGAAGTGTGAATGTTCCAATATGTGTAAGAACTCACTGACCTTGGTGAATAAGATTCCTATAACCTAGTGGAGTAAGTCCCAAAAAGGCTTAGTGGTCAGTAAGTACAGTGCCATAAGAGATGCAGCCACTGACCCTATAGAGAGGGCCAAACAAAAATGGCAAACCTCCCTTTGGACTGTAGTCTCTGATTACACCTGGTCCCAGTACTGAAAGATTTCACACCAGGCCTGCACAGATGCCAAGAGTTTGTTAATCCAGAATAAAGTACTACACCAGTGGTACCATACTCCTGCACAACTACAATCCTTGAGCCTGTAGTCTCATGATAAGTGTTTGTGCTGTAACACCCCGAAAGCAGGTCTGCTGCAAATACTATGGGCCTGCCCAACTCTTCATCACTTCTGGTCCTATATACAACAGGAATGCTCATCAGTTTTAAACACAAGCATCCGCTTCACTCCAGTGGTAATTTTGTTGAGGATCCTAAACAATCACACCACACTTTCCACCCTCTAGCAGCAATAGCTCTTGGCAGCCAGCGTAGAGGAAAAATACCTTCTGTTGGCAATGGCATACTATGGACATTCTGACTCTTGCAGAATGGCAAGCCTCATTGGAAACCTTGGCTTTACTCACCAGGATATCTCATTACACCAACAACACCATGTAGTGCTATGAGGTTATCTGGAACTCATACCTTACTAATATCTACAAGTTGCCTTCTGTCTGTCCACCAGTACCTTCTAGAGGCTTACTGCAACCCTCATAAGCTGGAGATGCCTCAGAATTCTTGCACTTTTTTCTTTTTCTTTCCTGAACACCTCTTGCCCTCATATAGTAGGGGACCCAACCACTCAGAGCTACCATACAATTGGCAATATCTGTGTGGTTAAGTCTCAGCTGGGCCTTACTATCAAACATACCTTCCACTCCTATTCCTTTCTCTGCTCCCTACCCCCCAGGGTCATAAGTTTTCACTGTAGACACAATAAGTAGCTTACTGGAGCCCCAAGAAGGTGTAAACCACCTGGTTTAAAAATTTAATGGAATCCCCCTCAAGCGAACTGTCCACAATAATATGCTCCTTTCTTAACAATTACCATTTATGAAAGGTATATTTTGATGCACTATTGATTACATATACACACACACACACACACACACACACACACATGCTATGCTAGTATCTAATGAATCCACATGTACTCATAACATTGAAGTGCAAATTATGAGTTGTATGATTGTATCACTCTTACACTGTATGGGTAGAATTCACAAAGCAGATGAACTGAGCGCAGATGAGAAACACCAACCCCAAACAGTGGGAGTCACAGAAGGATGCACCACAAGTTGCACTGTGCACATCCACACTGTGAATACCACTGAAGCATCATGGCACAACCTGAGATGCCCCAGTGCAACCAGGATACGCAGTGGCACAAAGGATGCAGGGGAACAGACCAGCAGGAACTGATCAGCATACCAAAGGGCCAGAGAGTGGCCAAAGCAGATGAGGTGAACAGACAGAGCACACACGGTGACACCTTGAAGCACCAGACACACACCTCACACAGGGACCCAACAGGCACAGATGCCATGCACAGAGGTGCACGGTAGGGTGGGGCAGCAGAGGTGCACTATGCAGCAAGGCAAAGGGTGCCATACATGTTCTGATGCACAGGAACACAGCAGGGTGGACAAGGGAGATGCCACACAGGTGCACACAGGTGGACAGGTACAACGGCAGACAGGTCAAAGGCCATATCCTGCACAGGTGGAACATGCCCATAGGCAATGTGGACAGCAAGAAGAGCAGCACAACAACAGGAGACTGGTACAACAGAAGCAATCTGCTTGCACCACTCACAGAATAGGGGCACTGTGAAAGGCAGCAAGGTGAAATGCCCACCAAAGGGCAACATGCAACAAGGAGGGTGTACACTGAAGTGGGCATGAAAGGTGGACAGGGTGCATGGGTGCACAGTACCCCATGTGCACATGTGTGAATGGGAACAAAGATACAGTGGAAACCAACAAGGACAACAGAGCACATCCACAAGGCACAATAAATGACCACACACACTATAAGCAATATAAAACTCTTGAGTAAAATAAGAATGGTTACACATGAAACTATGCACAATATCAAACAGCAGTAGGAACAAGGAAAGTGTGGTGTGGGAATCAGAACAAGAACATATCAAACAGTAGACAGGAAGGTGGTGGCATAGTGGTGGTAGAACAGAGGACAGCAAGAGACAATGGGGATGGGCATGGAGGGCAGGAGTAAAACAACAAAGGGGCTACGTACAAGTGTTCCAGTGTCCTATCGTGCTGGATGGACAACAGCATGCTGGTCACTCCTTCATCCTCTGGTGCTCAGTACCCAGACAAGTAGAGTGATGGCCTGCAGAAACTGCCCCTGCCACCTGTAGAGTGGTGCAATAGTCCTCCTCAGTGTCCTCTGGAGCTGCAACCTTGCCAGAAGCCCAGTGAGTCCTCTCCTCTGCCACTCTGGCACACCTGACTGTTCTCTCCATGGACCTACAGTGGGGACACAGACAACAGATACTAAATGCCATGGTCCACACCTGCTCCCCTCTTGCCCACCACATAAGTGTGCAGGAGGCAGCCACTATGGCAATGGCTGACAGCCCACAAGGCACACCACATGTCAGCATCAGGCTGGCACATAGTGCCACACTGTGATTGTGCAATGGTACTCAGACAGCACAAGGCCCACATGTGCATGTAGAGGCAGGCAAGGAGGGGCATGCAGCCATGTCCCACACAGCATGTGCAGATGCCAGCTGGCTGCACAAGCATGCAGGCTCCATCCAAACACCAGTGGAGCACCACAGTGTGCCCATGGTCCACAGCAGATGTGCACAAAGGGGATGGACACACAGGAGCCATGTGCACTGTGGCCCAAGCACATGCCACCATGGCCACACCTCATGTGTGAGTACAATGTGCATCACACGGAGATGCACATGTGTCTGGCAATGGCCTTTAGTGGGCACCACCACGCCCCTCATGAGCACATAGAGGATGCACAAGAAGAACACTCACCTGCATTCACATGAAGTGGTCCATGGCCTCCACCACCGTCCCTAACGAGCCTAGTTTCCACTGCTGCCATGGCCTTTCACCTGTCTGCCATCCCTGTGAGGGAAATACAAGCAAAGAGCACTGTGGGATGATGGTAGGTGTGTGCCACCCCCCCCCCCGTGTCCCATAGCAACAACACTGGTGCCAGCATGCAGGGATGGACCCACCTCCACAGTGCCGCAATAAAGGAACCCTGGTCAGCATGCAGCAACACATAATACCCCAGCCTATGCCCACCACAGATGTGTGTGGATGGATGGACATGTGCCATGCCAATGGCTGTACCACAATGTGGCTACCACAGTGCCTGTGCATCCCCCAATCATGCACCTTGCTGCACATGGCTATGTGCAGTGGCTATGTCTGCACCCCACATGTCACAGGAGCATGGCATTCCATGTGTGTGTGTGTGTGTGTGGATATGTGTTGGGTGCTGGGCACTGTGCCAGTGCACACTGCCCCTCCCCGGACACAACCCCCTGCCTGTGTTGCTGTACATTGCTGTGACTTACTTGGGCATTGTACTGTACCCTGTCTACCCAGTCACAGAGGATCTGGAGCCTGTCCAGGTCCTGGTGCTGCAGATCCCCATAGTGGTGCCTGCATTACTTCCCTATGCACTCTACCCCGGTCCTGCACACCAGCTGCTCTCCCACCTTCTCCCACACTGCTGAGCATGGCTCAGTGAGGTCCTCTGTGCCAAACAGCTGGCCCTCCAAAGGCATTACCAGTGCCGCATGGTTGACCAGCACAACCTCTTCCCAGTTCGTGGCCCTGGGACCTGCTGCCTGAGCACGTGTCATGGCTCCTATATGGGTCTCCTGGGCAAGTGTGCACAGATCAGGATGCTGGCATGCAATGGCCCATTTCTGCCACATGCATGATAGGACTTCAAGCACCAGTCCACACAACACAGGTTTGTGGCATGGCAATGAACGAATGCGACTCATTGCACATCACCATGCATGCACAGTGTGTACCGCATGGGCAGGAGACCAGGGTCAGGGGTCATGACTGGATCATGCATGCACAGTCTGCGGATATCTGCCATATTGTGAATGGCAAACAATGGCACTCACAGTGCACTGTTGCTGTGCACACTGCCAGTGTTGCACCATTTACTGCAGGTGCACATTGCTGGTATGTCACACCGAAGTACAATGCATGCACTCAACGAGTCATGTAGCACTGCACCAATGGTGCATGGGGCCCTCAGTGTACTGCCATTATCAAATGGGCAGTCAGAATCACTGGACAATTATTGCTATGCCTGGCATGCCACTGATTCTGCATCATGCATGTGCAGGGATGTGCCATGAGACTTTCGCTGCATTCAAGCTATACCCTGAGTGTAATGCACAAGCATGGGTATTGTGCCTTAAGGGGCTGTGGTCAACACATCAGTTGAGCATTGCTGATTGAAATGAGCTGGGAGTAATTATGCAGTTCACAGACAATGCTCCCCAATCAGCTCATTGCCAAATTCAGGGACATCTCACCTGTTTAGCATCTCATCACAGATGCTCCAAATCTCATTTGCATACCATCTGTCATAAATGCTCCTCAATGCCCCTCCAAACAACTCAGATGACTTACAAGAATTGCATCCTTTAAGGTAGGTCTGTTCACATTCTACCATTTACAGCTTGTCAGCACAATATGAGTGGGGATTTGAGGACATACTGGCATACCTCTCACCTGTCCCCGATCATCAGGTACGTCACTGTGTTTGCCTCACAAATTTTCACTGTTCCATCTACAGTTGGGAGTTCTTTTATATTACAGACAAGAAAGGATTCATAGAATAATAGAATGCAGGACGTTTGTGTTACAGTCTATTTCCCCTTCAGATAATACATTTCACTCCAGGTCAAACAATATGGCAGGACATTTGAGCTGATATTACCATTCTTTATATTGTGTCCCTGATATTGGCCACTTGTCCCTGATTGTTCTAAGCCATGCCCCTGATATGCAAGGCAGGAGGTTGAGAGGCATGCATACAGGGTGCTGTGTCTATGCAAATACAACAGCCAGCCACTGTGCTGGCACACATCCACAGTTGCCTGTACTGTGCTAATGCCTGCATATTGTCACCCCCAGAAACAATGTCCGGAAAGGTCTGAGCTACATAATGGAGATATACGAATTTCACAGTGGACAAAGACAGGGCACTGATAAAGTCCTGCCTCATAAGGCAGGACATCCTGGCTTGCAGGGGTGGCAGCAGCCAGAAGAGGGATAAGAGCTAGGAGACAGTGGCAACATGTGTTAGTGTCCATGGAAAGTACAACTGAACACCTCAGGAGTGCAGGAAGCTCTTCAATGACAAGAAGAGGAGAGCAAAGGAGAAGATGGCAAAAATCAAGGCCTCCCTGGGTGGGACAGAGGGTGAGTTGCAGACAGGTGTGCACCTCACACCCACTGAGAAGTTGCTGGTGGCCAGCATGGGCCAGACAGCTGTGCAGGAAGTTCTGCAAAGGGGCTTCCAGACAGGTGGCAGTCCATTGCAGCACTGTGAGTATAGATGTCCCATGAACTGTGCCTGTCCTTGTGTGTGTGCCATGGGTGCCCTGACTAGCCCCACTGTGGGACACTAGGCTGCCATGTCTCTGTGTGTGTACTGATCATGTTACTGTATGCCCCATCCATCTACTGTATGTTGCAAACACACGAAAAGCTGCCCCTGTGCAGCCCGGGAGGGGGGCCCGACCATGGTGTGTGGTGGTGGTGGTCATCTGGGATGATATACCTGCATGTGGTGTCCAGGGTATTGGGCTGATCACACACACATGTCCATGGGTGCCTGTACATGCCCTGGTGCATGCCTGCATTCACCGTTACATGGCTGAATCAGTGACCCCCTGGCTGGCAGTCCCCTGCATGCATGTCAGCCGCACCTATGGTACAGATGCATGTCCCTCTGTACATGCCAGTCTGAACAAAACAGTCACACGTCAGTAATCATGTGTCCCTTCTCTGTCTTATAGCTCCAACACACCCTCTCAAGTGCTGCCATGGCTGGTGGTTCACACAATGATCTGGTGGTGGAGAAGGCCAAGCCATCACACCGGGCTGCAATTGGGGCTGTGGCCAATGCTGTGCCAGGCTCTTTGAACACCACCACAGGCCCAGACACTGCACCAGTTGTTATAGGGCCATTGAACACCTCCACAACCGGTGCCACGGCTGGAGACCAGGATTGATCATGGCTGGTCAGCATACTGGGTTTAACTGATGATGACCCAGAGGACAGGGTGGACACTGTGGACACTCTGCTGGTGCTGGCATCTGGTACACAGGGGGTGTATGATGATTATGATCCAGATGTCACACAAATTTGGGAGGTCATAGCTAACAGTGAACTGACAAAGGCACAGGTGCATGTGTGACTGGCACCATGCAGCGTCAGCAGTCCTGTGTCCTCTGGTGCACCCACAGGGCCTGCACAACTGCCCACGGTGGTGGTTCTTGGGGGGGGGCCCTGTGTCTGGAGCTGCTGTGGGAACAGGGACCACCAATATAAATCAGCAAAATGCTGTGGTGCAGAAGTAGTTAATGGAAGACCATGATGTGGGTGTCCCAGGATGTGTAGTAGTTGCCCGTGCCCAATCCCTGCCCATTCAGTGGCCTGATGTGGTGTGTCCACCTAGGATGAATGCAGCACAGCAGGCTGGGACCACACCTGCCTGTCTGCACTGACCCCATGATGCATCCCCTGCCAACTAGATAGAGGGCTATGCACGCCACCTGCAGGACACTGTGGCGGACCTGGCATCCCTCAGGGCAGAGCTCATGGGCTTTCGGATGCAGCTGGCTGTAGAACATTAGTCGTCAGCTGTGTGGCATGCCCAGATGTGGGCAGAGGCTCACCTACTGTGGGTGGGCATAACCACTGCTCTGGGGCTTATTGTGCTTGCTGCCAAGGTGGCATGTGCAAACAGTGTGCCACATGGCCACTGGGCTGCCATCTTCACTGCCAGGAGTGCCTTATGCACCCCAAGGTCATGGAGTCAGGTGAGCCCATCGTTGTTGATCCCAAGTATGGATTCCACAACACCCCCGGATCCCACCTGGGTCTCAGGTATGTTACACTGTGAGGTGTGGGTTAAACAAGGAGGACGTCTTATCACAGTTGCAGGTGCATCAATATCTTTATTACCATAAATAAAATAAAATAAAGCTGAACTTCAGGCGAAACAGAAAAGAAAACAAAATTATATAATACAAGACTGAAAACAACGTCTTGAAACACCAGAATCTGCTAGTGTAACACACACTGTGAGGTCAGAACAGGTCTGGACCTCACCAGACTATCTAATGAACTGAGAACAAGTCATTCTTTATATATCCTTACAAACATGTGACTAAAAGGCTCCTCCCTTTTTGTTTAACTTAAATATATTTTTTTATAGAAAGGAACATTCTTTTTGTTAGATAACAATATGATATTTCTTATATTTAAATTATAATCTATACCACTGTTCCAAATTCCCAAAATGATATTGCCACAACAAAAACGAAATACAGTGTCCCAAAAGAACTCCACCCCCTTGTATGTACCTTTAAATATGGCAAGAAACCAGCCGGCCAGCTCTAAAAGAAGGGCTACATTAACAAAATCTGGGATCCCACGTGGAGGGTCAACATTCGAAAAACTAAAAGGTATGTTTAAACCTAATGTCACTAGAGGACAGAATGGTACCAGGAGTGTTTAAATGTATTCATTGGTCTTCATAGGTTTTCCAGCGTCTTGCATTGGAATAGAATATCAAATATTGCTGCAGTATCTAACCTCTAACTAGCAGTATTAAAAATAAATGGTCGAAAGGCACTTGGTTTAAAATACAGGCATACTGTGCAAACATAGCTATTATGAGATAGCGTTCTGAAATAAGCACTGCTTTTCTATGGCAGCGTTTCCAAAGACAACAGAATGCTAACGTATAGGGGAGAGGTGTTTTTGTTTACCAGGGAACACCACAAGTTAAAATCAACCTGACAAGAAGAAATACACAGAGCCAGCAAACAGGCACATTTTCGAAGGGGGGCGGGGTTAAACTCTTATCTACAATAAGGGCTAGAAATATTTTTTGTAATTTAACCCAGAAAAGTTACTTACTCGGCAGTGTTTTCAAAAAGCTTAATATGCCGAGAGGGCAGAGTGCAACTGCTCGCATGTTCGCATGCGTAAATACTCACATTTTTAAAGCGCTACCTCGGAGAATAATTTTAACGCAGTTGCGACTTTACAAGCAAGGAATATCATAGATAGATTCTCAAATACTTCACAAAATGAGGGAAATTGCTATCAAAATTGATAAAGGGGAAAAAGATAGAACCACTCCTAGCTACTCTAGCTACTCTCTTTAATAGCTATAATATTAGAAATGGGGAGGGAGGTTACCAAACTACGATGTTTGGTCTTTCTTTATTATTTCTTCATTTCTCCATTTCTAACGCTTATTCTGAAATTGTTAGAAACTGGGGGCCTCCACATACCAGAACAGAATAGGGAGAGAAAGATTAAGAGAAGTTATATAGGTGGCCAGCCTATATAGATAGAGAAGGAATAGAAGAGAGAAAGCAAGGTGCACTGTTGCAACAGACTTGAATAAAAAAAAATTCTGGTATATGGAACTTTTCCCTACATTCCTCCCCCCTTAAAAGGAAACCAATGTGTTAAGTAAAATTAACTCACATTGGTTTACTCTATTATGAAAAACAAAACTGTCAGATCTCCCCCTGAACAAAAAAACAGGGGAGATGGAGCTTCAGCCCGCCCACTCCCAAAGCTCCACTCCGGAGTCCCATATCAATTAACTACTTTCTTATAAATCCAATTTCGCAAAGAATTCAAACCTTAATTTCTTCTACTCTGGAGTCTGTAATAAAGTAGTAGTACCTGCACCATAACGGGATAGATAATCAGCATTAACATGCATTTTTCCTGCTCTATGATGTATCACAAATTTATATGGTTGGAGAGCTAAGTATCACCGCATAATGCAGGGTTTTTGTCTTTCATTGTCCGTAACCAACATAACGGGTTATGATCTGTTATAATTGTAAAGGGTCTACCCCATAAATAAAATTTCAAGGCTTTTATTGCCCAACGAATGGCTAAGCATTCCTTTTCAATAGTTGAGTACTTAGTTTCCTTCTGATGTAGTTTTCTGCTAATTAATATGATCGGATGTTCTTCTTCTCCAACAATCCGGGAGAGAACAGCCCCAATGCCTTGATCAGAAGCGTCAGTTTGAACTATGAAAGATTCCTGAAAATTTGGACTATACAAGACAGGGTATGAACAAAGCTTGGCTTTTAGTGTAGTAAATGCCTCCTCACATTGTTTGGTCCATTGGACTTTTTCAGGTTTATTCTTTTTTGTTAAGTTAATTAAAGGGCTAGCGATATCGGCAAAATTGCTTACAAAACATCAATAATAACTAGCCAAACCTAAAAATGAACGTACCTGCTTCTTTGTTTGTGGCTGTGGGCTATTAGCGATAGCATCTATTTTGCCGATTTCGGGCTTCACCTTCCCTTGCCCTATTATGAAGCCTAGAATTTTGGTCTCCTGCATGCCTATGGAACATTTACCAGGATTTATGGTTAGTCCTGCCTTAGCTATTACTGCCAAAATATTATGAAGATGGTTTATATGGTCCTCCCAGGATGTGCTTAAAATGATGACATCATCCAAATACGCTGCACTGTATTCAATATATGGATGTAATAATTGATCCATACATCTCTGAAAAGTTGCTGGTGCCCCATGTAGGCCAAATAGCATTTTTGTAAACTGGAATAACCCTATTGGGGTAGTAAAGACTGTCTTATCTTGAGAATCAGCATATAGGGGTATTTGCCAATATCCCTTGGAAAGGTCTAATGTACTGATGTATTGGGCATTGCCTAGTCTGTCTATAATATCATCGATTCGTGGCATTGGGTACCCATCGAACCTAGATATTTCATTCAACTTGAGAAAATCCAGGCAAACCCGCACACCTCCTTCTTTTTTGTTTACAACCACCATGGGAAAACTCCACAGGCTTTTGGAAGGGACAATAACCCTAGTTGTTGCATTTTTAATAGTTCTTTAATTACTTCTTCCCTTAAACTCTCAGGTATTCTATAAGATTTATGTCTGATAGGTTTATTATTGGTCACCTCTATATGATGTTCAATTCCCTCTACTTTTCCAGGGATTGTTGTAAATATATCCTGAAAGGTATATATCATGTCCTGTATTTCTTTCTTTTGTTCTACACTTAGTTTGTCATTAATAGTCACTTCATTTATATTATCCTGACCTTCTAATCGTTCATAGTCAAGGTCTAACTCACTTGTAGTTATCTCAGGGTGTATAAATAGAGCTGGTGAACTTCTATCATGCCATGTTTTCAACAAATTAGCATAATAAATCTTTAATTGTTGTTTTTTTTTCAGGACAAATGATTTCATAGTTCACCGGTCCTACTTGTCTGTGTATGGTATAGGGTCCCTGCCATTTCATTAATAGCTTGTTCTCGGTACAAGGTAACAACAAGAGAACTCTATCGCCTGGCTGGAATGTTTTAGTCCCAACTTTCTGATCATAATATTGTTTCTGGGATATCTGGTGTTCTGTTACTCTGCTGGGCTGCTTTTGCATATTTTGCCAACCTTTGGCGTAATGTAGTGACATACTCTAATGTAGATACTGGGATAGTACCTACTTTGGACCCTTCCCACTTTTCCTTTATCATATCCAAAGCCCCTCTTGGATTCTTTCCAAAGAGAAATTCAAAGGGAGAGTAACCAGTGGATGCTTGATGAACCTCATGATAAGCAAACATTAAATAAGATAAATACCTGTCCCAATGTTTACCCTCATCAGAAATGAATTTTTTTAACATTTGCTTTAATGTTTTATTAAAGCATTCCACCAAACCATCTGATTGTGGATGATACGGTGAGGAAAAAATGGAATGTACCCCCAAGGCCTGATAGAGTCATTTCAAAACTTGTGAACAAAAATTGCTACCTCTGTCAGTCAAAATTTCTTTGGGTACACCCATTCTAGAAAATATTTTGATCAATTTTTCAGCTACTTTATCAGTTGTGACTGTTCGCAGAGGTATTGCCTCAGGGTATTTTGTAAAGTAGTCACATACAGTATAACTAGAATAAAACGGTTCCCTTTGGCACTTTTGGGTAAAGGACCAACTATGTCCATTGCAATATGGGTAAACGGGGTATCCACTAAAGGTAAAGACTATAGGGGTACCTTATCTTTTCTGAGCGTAGGCCTTACTTTTTGACACTGCACACATGACTTACAATACTTGGTCGCTTGATCATGTATACCTGGCCAAAAAAACCTGTACAGTAATCTTTGTAGTGCACGTTCTCTACCCAGGTGACCAGCTATAGACAAGTCATGTGCAAGGTTCAATAACTGTTCCCTATAAAAAGTAGGTACAAGTAATTGTAACAAAGTCTCTCCATTTTTAACATTTAAACATTTCCGATATAACAATCCCTTATGCAATACATATTTCCGTTCAGAATTTTGTTCAGTATCTACTTGTAGGAATAAAGGCTTTAAAGAAACATCCTGTAATAGTGCTGCTCTAAAATCTGATTGAAAACTTAAGTCCTTAAAGTCAATAGTGTCTTTAGTGTCCTTCTGGGTATGTTGCCACACCCACTTCTCCTGTCTCTTTTCCCTTTTTGTCTTCCTTGTTTTCCCAGGAAGCCCAAACAGTTTGTCATCAAATGGGAAAGAGCATTGCAGTTCTGTATCTATTCTTTCTTGTGCTCTGGTAGTCACTGCCCCTAAATTAGTAGAGCTGGCGAGCAGCTGTGCAAAATCTAGGTGGTCGTGTCCTAAAATGACTGGTACTGGTAGTTGTGGAACCACCCCAACTTCCATATGTCGGGTACTTGTTTGTACCTGTACCTCAACCTGTTGCATTGGATACATGTGTGTCCCCGTGTATACATGTTACTTTTGTTTGTGTAGCTACTTCAGGGACTGCAGATACCATACAAGCTTTGACTAATGTTTGCCTACTGCCAGAGTCTAATAGACCAATCATCTCTTTACCATTTATTTTAACAGGAGTTATATACTGCCCCCAATTGGCCAACACTAAATGAGCAGAAGTAGATTTCTTTTTAGGACAAAATCTTGTGATATGTCCTTTTCCTTGACAATGATGGCATATTACTTCAGTGTAGGGAGTTTTGGGAACATTTACGGGTTTAACCGCACCACTAGGGATTTGTGAAGGAGACATACAAGTTCTTACTGTAGGATGGGTTATGTTAATTCCAGGATGTCCTTTAGTCCTATTTGGCCGGGCAGTTAAGTAATCTTCTGCCAATTGTACAGCTTTTTTAGATGTCTCTGGGTGATGTTCCCGTACCCACATCTGAACATCTTGAGGTAGAATGCGTATGAATTGTTCCAAAACCATAGCTTCTAACATCTGTTCTTTCATGTTAGTGGAGGGCTGTAACCACTTAGTACATAGATCTTTCAGTCTAGTAAAGGCTTCTTGTGGAGTGTCGGATGTCTGGAACCGCAGAGTTCGAAACCTCTGCCTATAAGTTTCAAGACAGGTATCATAACGCTTTAGAATGGTTTCCTTGACAGTATCATAGTTCTCACTCAAAGCACTGTTCACATTACCATAGGCCAGTTGGGCTTTTCCTGTCAGATAAGGAGCAAGACGTATCACCCACTGGTCCCTAGGCCACTGACAGGCCCATGCTATATGTTCAAATGTGGTTAAGTAAGTTTCTGTATCATCAGTCTCACTTAATTTAGTCAATTTTTATATCTTTAGGATTATCTCCTGCAGGTGGGGGTAGCCTACCAGCACCAAGTGTTTGTATAGCCCTCAAGGTGTCGGCCCGCCTGTCCTCATTCCTTTGCATATCTCTTTCTCTCTGTTTCGCCATGGCTATCTGCTGCATGCATAGCCATTGTAACAGATCCTGTGAGTCTCCAGTAGGGGTTCCCTTCTCCAACTCCTCCTTCTCTCCATCTGCTACATCACCATCTTCCTCAGGCTTCATGGTTTTACGTTTAACGTCAGGTAACCCAGTCATCAAAGGTTGTCCAAGTTTTTCTGCCATGGTTCTGGTCAACACACCAGTGGGTCCCTTCTGGAACATCCATGACCCCCTTTCAATACTTTGGACAGTATCACAAGGATCCCACCGCTACCACCACATGTGAGGTGTGGGTTAACAAGGAGGGCGTCTTGTCACAGTTGTAGGTGCATCAGTATCTTTATTACCATAAATCAAATAAAATAAAGCCGAACCTCAGGCGAAACAGAAAAGAAAAGAAAATTATGTAATACAAGACTGAAAACAACATCTTGAAACACCAGAATCGACTAGTGTAACAGACACTGTGAGGTCAGAACAGGTCTGGACCTCACCAGACTATCTAATGAACTGAGAACAAGTCATTCTTTATATATCCTTACAAACATGTGACTAAAAGGCTCCTCCCTTTTTGTTTAACTTAAATATATTTTTTTATAGAAAGGAACATTCTTTTTGTTAGATAACAATATGATATTTCTTATATTTAAATTATAATCTATACCACTGTTCCAAATTCCCAAAATGATATTGCCACAACAAAAACGAAATACAGTGTCCCAAAAGAACTCCACCCCCTTGTATGTACCTTTAAATATGGCAAGAAACCAGCCAGCCAGCTCTAAAAGAAGGGCTACATTAACAAATTCTGGGATCCCACATGGAGGGTCAACATTCGAAAAACTAAAAGGTACGTTTAAATCTAATGTCACTAGAGGACAGAATGGTACCAGGAGTGTTTAAATGTATTCATTGGTCTTCATAGGTTTTCCAGCATCTTGCATTGAAATAGAATATCAAATACTGCTGCAGTATCTAACCTCTAACTAGCAGTATTAAAAACAAGCATTTGTCAGTGCTGAATGTTGCTTGCTTCTATGTGCTGTTTAGGTATCTGGAAGTCATTGGAGTGCAAATATTGAAAATTTGCGAACTTACGAGCGTGCGTAGGAACTGCGCAACGCACGCTCGTAAAACAGTCATTTTTAGGAATTTTTTCACCAAATTTTCAACATAGCCATTTTAAGACCTCTGCTCATGAACAGCATCACTGTGATTTTGTTAATGTGTCCCATACATTGAGTTTGCACACCGACTGCGCCATTGTGTGCTACGTGGGCGGAAACACGTTTTGGGCAGGATGTGAAAAATGACAGCTGTACTGCTCATAAGGAGGTGTGGTAAAATGGCAATGTTGAAAATCTGGAGTGGAAATATTGAAAATTCAAAATCCACGAAAGTGTGGAACTGCGCAACGACGCCGTAGAACAGTCATTTTTAGGAATTATTTCACCAAATTTTCAACATAGCCATTTTAAGACTCTGCTTCATGAACAGTGTCACTGTGATTTTCTTAATTTGTCCTGTACATTGATTTCGTATACCGATCGCGCCATTCTGCGCTATACGAGCGGAAACACATTTTGGGTGAGATGTAAAATGACAGCTGTACTACTCATAAGAAGGTGTGGCAAAATGGCAGTGTTGAAAATCTGGAGTGAAAATATTGAAATTTCGCGAACGCACGATCCTGCGTAGGAACTGCGCAATACACGCCAGAAAACAGTCATTTTTTTTGATTAATTAACATGGATTTTTGGGACTCATTCTCATGAATGATGTCACTGTCATATGGTATTCAGGCCGCCAAGGGGATTTTGCAGTCACTGCGCGAAATCACCCTTTGGGCCCGAATAACGCCATGACAGTGACATCATTCATGAGAAGGGGTCCCAAAAACCCCATGTTGAAAATTTGGTGCAAAAATTCCCAAAAATGCCTGAGATATGCAACAAAGTTGAAATCACCCTATCTAGCCCATTATACAGCTTACCGGCATTTCCTCAGTTCACGGTCGCCTTTGAAGAGTGCAGACGTGTTCCCGGTCCACCCAAGATCGTCGCGCCAGAGTCCGGAGGTAAGTATGGGGTGAGGGGAGGTGTGTGGAGGCTGGGTGTGCAGGTGGGTGCGGTTGTGGGAAGGGGTTGGGAGACGCACGAGGGACCGCTTTTTGTTTTGCAGGGTAAAAAAAAAAAGACGTCTTGGGACCATTTGCCGCACTGGGGTGAGCTCCCAGCATGGCACAAGGATGTTGGGGGGGTGTTCAGCTGATGGGGGATTGGGAACCCCCGTGGGCCATGGTAGTTATTGCCATGCTGGGGTGGGCTCCCAGCGTGGCACAAGGACGGGGGGGCGTTCAGCCGTCGGGGGATTGGGCACCCCCGTTGGCAAAGGACTGCTTGCCACGCGGGGTGGGCTCCCAGCGTGCCACCTACTACTGGAAGCACGCAGCTCAACCCGGCGGGGATTGGGCACCCCGTCTGCTATACAATCGCGTCACGAAGCGCGCGCTTAGCTGCGGTATGTGTCTGGGGAGAAGCTGCATGTGAGCAGCCGATATCTCATCAGTGCTCACTCAAGCGTAGCTTCCCCTTTCAACTGTATGCCACTGCATTTTGGAGCGTGTCATACACAGCTCCAAAATGCATTGGCTTACAGGGGCCGCGCCTGCCAGCACACTGACTGAATTGGTGGAGGAGGTGACACACCTCCGAAATCTCCGATGATGGCACTATGTTTCTTGCACATGCATGCAAGCAACATAATAAATAGCTGAAAGGCACTTGGTTTAAAATACAGGCATACTGTGCAAACATAGCTATTATGAGATATCGTTTTGAAATAAGCACTGCTTTTCTACGGCAGCATTTCCAAAGACAACAGAATGCTAACGTACAGGAGAGAGGAGTTTTTGTTTACCAGGGAATGCCACAAGTTAAAATCAACCTGACAAGAAGAAATACACAGAGCCAGCAAACAGACACATTTTCGAAGGGGAGGGGGGTTAAACTCTTACCTACAATAAGGGCTAGAAATATTTTTTGTTATTTAACCCAGAAAAGTTACTTACTCGGCAGTGTTTTCAAAAAGCTTAATATGCCGAGAGGGCAGAGTGCAACTGCTCGCATGTTCGCATGGCGCACACTCACATTTTTAAAGCGCCACCGGAGAATAATTTCAGAACGTTGCGACTTTACAAGCAAGGAATATCATAGATAGATTCTCAAATACTACAAAATGAGGGAAATTGCTATCAAAATTGATAAAGGGAAAAGATAGAACCACTCCTACTACCTAGTGACTCTCTTTTAATAGCCATAATATTAGAAATGGGAGGGGGACCAAATTACGATGCTTGGTCTTTCTTTATTATTTCTTCATTTCTCCATTTCTAACACTTATTCTGAAATTGTTAGAAATGGGGGGGGGGGCTCCACATACCAGAACAGAATAGGGAGAGAAAGATTAAGAGAAAGTTATATAGGTGGTCAGCCTATATAGATAGAGAAGGAATAGAAGAGAGAAAGCAAGGTGCGCTGTTGCAACAGACTTGAATAAAAAAAAAATTCTGGTACATGAAACTTTTCCCTACACACACTAGTGAGCTCATATTCATGGTCTCACTGCAGTACCCCTCCAAGGGTGGAGGACACCCCCCTGCAGCCAGTGGCACAGACACAGCACCCACCAAGTGTGGGCATGGCCACCCACCTATCTGTGGTGGCCATGGTGCCTCCCATTGACACCTGGGTTGACAGCCCCTATGGCCCCTGTTGCTTGCACCTGCTGTAGCTCACACACCAGGCTAACAGTGCCTGGGGCAGTGTGGCTGGCACATGCCTGTCAAAGTACAGTGCACGTGTGGATCACCTTTGTGTTGCACGGTGCATGGTCGGGGGCACCACTGTTGTGCTGTGTGTCATGGATGTGATGAATGCAGATCTGTGTTTGCTGTGCACATGTGCCGGTAGATGTACACTGATCCATGCCATCCCCAGCGCAGACACTGTGTCCCCCCGGCCATGTTTGCCCTGCTGTGTGTGTGTCTATTCATCACTGTCACCCCTCACAGGTACTCTCCCAGGTCATACCTGAAAATAGGCAAATGTCTTGTTTAGTGTACTTACCTGGTTAACAAAGCTAAATAAATAATAAATAAATGATGGCTGTGTTGCCGTCGTCTGCCCTGCAGTGTGGGTGCATGGGGGTGTGTGTGGGGGCGTGGTCTAGATGCATGGGGGGGCTTCCATGTTTGTCCCACCTGTGTTACTCACCTGTCATCCCTGAAGTGCTCATCCATGATGGTGTCCCTGTGCTACCGCGACCTGGTAACCAGGCGTGGGTCCCTGTGCACCAGTGGTGGTCTGCCACCTCTACCACAGGGCCCCTGTTTCACTGCATCCTCCTCATCCCCCTCCTTCTCATTGGAACTGTTGCCCATCACAGCCTGGACAGCTATTCCATGGTCAATGGCCATGTTGTGCAGCATACAACAGACCAGGAATATGCCACAGGCCTTCTCTGGGCTATATTGTAGGGCACCACCTGACCTATCCAGGCACCTAGAATGCATCTTCAGCATGCCGAAGACATGCTCAATGATGGCATGTGTAGTGACATGTGCCTCATTGTTGTGCTCCTCCACCTCTGTGCCATGTTGGCGAAAGGGTGTGAGGAGTCAGGGTCTGAGGGGGTACACCACATCACCTGTGAGGAGGGCAAGAGCAGTCTGTTATAACTTGCATACATGTGAATTGTATACCACAGCCCCCCCCCCCACCAATCCACCATGGTGCACTGGTACAGTTACTGCCTGTTCACCTCTGTCCCTGTGGCCCACCTCCCAATGCATAACCCTCCCGCATGGTGGGTTGGTGCATTCCTGCATTCACCAGTGCCTGCAAGCCCTGGCTGCCCTCAGCTGCCCCTTTCCTGCCCATGCATGCTACCACGACTGCCCACACCTGTCCTGTCTTGCAGTGCCTGCCCTCCATTCCCCAGCGGTCACCTGTGTCAGGCTGCATGTGATGCATTCTGCCATGCCACATGTCTCTGCTATTGCACATCACATCCTTTCCCATGCTGCACTGTGCTGCTGCACTGTCCCCCATGTTGTGTGCGACATCCCCTCAGTGTGCCTACCTCCAATATCCCACCTGGGCACCTCCCCCAGCACAGTCACTGCTGGGGACCATGAACACCTGCTCTCCCTCCCATCATTTGTTGCGTCATGGTGCCCTGTTTATGGACATGTATGCATGCCCCACTCACCCACTAAGTGGCCGCTGGGTATGTCTATGGTCTCAAGTCAGCAGCACAGGTGGATTAGTGCCATATGAAGGCATCATGTGTGCTCCCAGGGTGTGTGGTGCAGACATTGCTGATGCTTTCTGTGGCATTGCACACCACCTGGCAGTTGACAGAGTAGTATCCCTTGTGGTTCATGTATGGCATGGCTTCTTCCCAGGTGGTGCACAGATTGCCACATGGGTGCAGTCAATGGCCCCTATGATGCCTGGTATGAGTGCCACCCTGTGAAAAGGCTGCATAGCTTCTGTCAGCTCTGCCTGTGTGCTTGGGAATCCAATAAATTCTGAAGCATGTAGGAGTAGTGCAGTGAGGAACTGGGTGAGAAGCGGAACGTGGCTGGCTAGAAAATGCCAGGAGTGTCTCCAGCTGGTCTCTGGAAGCTTCCCATGGTGAGCAGGCACATTGCTGTTGTCACCTTGGTCTCTACTGATATGGCATGACCCCTTCCAGTGGGTGCTGCATTTTGTCATGGCACAGCTCACAGAGTTGCCGCAGACTTGACCTGTTCAGGCAGTATCAGTCAACTGTTTCTGTGTCTGTCAGTTGTTTGAATGTTAGTCTGGCACATTACCACTGTGGGACAGGCCACCTATGGTGCCTTCTGCTGCCATGTTGCTGGTTTGCCCATCTCATCATCCTCATTATTATTCCTTCCATCAGGAACAGTGCACCATCTTTCTCTGTAGCCTATGTTCTGCTGCTGCTGTTCTGCCTGATGCCGCTGCTGTTATCATGCAGTTTGCCTGCTGGGGGCTTGCACTTAACATCTACTTCTTTTATACTTATCTTCTTATGGTGCATTTGGTGGATGCGTTGTGTTTGTACATTCATTTTACTTTGTGAATGGTTCTGTGCTGTGTATGCACCTATACACCCCCTCCAGATGCATGGCATACCATTTTATTCACCATCCAGCACATCCTGTGTGGTGCAGCGCATCCAGGATGCATTGGGGTATTTCTACCCTACGTGAATGGTGCCATCCAACACATCTCATTTGCACCCAGTGCATCTGCTTTGTGAATTCTGCCCCATGTGTTGACTGAAAGTGCAGTCTGATAAAAAGCCTTAACATAAAAAAATAAACTTCTACATAATGGTTTACTACTGTCCTCTTGATATAACTCTTATATTTAATATTTAATACTTATCATAATCTTTTTTAGCAACATACTGGTTCTACATTTTCAAGTCATAACACTGCTAGTTATTCAGTATAATAGTAAGTCTCTGAGAAGTTTGACAACACAAATGGATGCAATTATATTTTTCTATAAAACACATTTGTGCAAGTCTATGCTCTGGAAGATGCATGATCTTTATCCAGTAATTTATTATACAGTCATGTGCTAATGCAGAAAGGCTGATGATTCCAATTCTTCACTGAGATAGGCTGCTGGTGAGGATTTATTAATTCTTTTTTTTTAAATTGAACAAACTTTATTGAAGACCAAAAGAAAGAAAATTACACACCAAATATGTAAGTAAAATGGAACTTGTCAGAAAGAGGGTAGAAGAAAAAACATCAGTAAAAATTCAAAGCAGTATATTGTACATAAATAGTATATAACCCAACAACCCCAACCCCTCTCCCTCCCACCCATCCACCACCACCACTGGAGAACAGGGTAACCCAACCAGAAAGGGAAGAACTGAGCTGAGGGGCCTGAATCAACATACTGTACCAATGTACTGGAAAAGGTTCATAAGGGGTACCAGTAAGTAATGTCATAACATTAACAGAACCTGTAAGGGTTCCCAGATACAGCTGTAGTTAGATAATCTGCCGGCCATGCTGGCAATGATGTGCTCAGCCTGTTGGGTGAATAACATCTCCTTGTAACATTCGAGGAATTGTAATATGCAATGGTCTAACCAACGTTAAAGAATAACCTTCTTCGAACATGCTGAGATCAAAGCCATCAGGACATTGGCGTTACCTACCAAGACATTGGAGTAGTCTCCCAAAATACAAACCTCAGGAAGAAAAACATCCAATAGACCTAATAAGGGATCTAAGCATGTGCCAATTGTGTTCCAAAAAAAGACTACCTTCTCTCAGGACCACAAAATATGGAGTAGGGTGCCTGGTTTTTTGCCACATCCAGAGCAGAGATTCACAGATAATTTACCCATTCTATGCAATTTAACTGGAGCATAATAAAGGTTATGTATAATTCTAAATTGCATAAAACAGTTATCTATCCCACTTAATGAATGTATAAATGTGTTTCCAAATAAGAGGCCAGTTCCTAGGGGAGTCAGGGGTCGGGAGAGATTGGACCCAGCAGTAAGACATTGGGCCCTCACTGGTGGCTAAAAAGTCTCATATTGTATGGCAATAATATGAAACCTGATGAGATGTGGGGGTATTCTGAATGAGAGAAATGACCAAATTACCTAGAGGGCTTAGCCAGGCGTCACTACCCAAAAAGTGAATAAGCATATGGGACAGCTAAAGATATCGAAAACACACAGAAACAGGCCAGTGATATTTGGTACAGACATCCTGAAACGATAACAGTCGGTAATTGACAGTAAGATCTCCCACTTTATGTGCCTCCACATTCAGCCAAAATTTCCTCAAGAGCAGCTGGGCAGCAATGCAGAAGTTTGGGTTTCCAAATAAGGGCTGAGTTGTATCTTTATGGGGGTTAATTCTGAGTAGGGAACAAAACTGTAAATGAGACAGAAGAGAGGCATCCAGAGGGGTATCCCACAGAGATCGAGAGAATTTCTTCCTGGGGAGATAGAGAAGCGACCAGATATCCAGTCCATAGTCAGAATATAAGGAACGTTCCAAGTCCATTGAAAGGGGTACATAAGATCTGGAGGGGTCATCCCTAGCCTTTTTCAACCAGTGAGAAGTTCTGTTAAAGTGTAAAGCCAGGTAGTATAGGAAAAAATTGGGGTCTTGCAGTCCTCCATCTTGCTTAGCACACATTAACTTAGTTAGAACCCTGCATACTGCCTTGCCTTGTCACAAGACAAGGGTAATAATTATCTGAACTTGACTAAACCATATTTGTGACACAGCAAAATGATACATCTGAAGGGGATATAAAAGTCTGGGTAGGACATTCATTTCAACAATATTCAACCAGCCTCACAATGATAGAGGAAGCATGGAGCAGCGATCTAAGTCTACTTTAAGATGGGATACTGCTGAGTCAAGGTTAAATTGTTTCAACTTGAGAGGTGAGATACTAAGACAGATACCCAGGTATTTTAACTTGTCCTTCTTTTAGTCCAGACCAAGGTGCTCAATATTCACCTTAAAAATTGCAGTATTAAGTGGCATAACTTCCGTTTTGGCTAGATACAATTTATAGCTGAAAATAGCCCCAAACTGAGAAATGATCTGCAGGGCAGCAGGCAAGGATGTAGCAGGGGAGGAGATATGCAGTCGAATATCATCTGTATATACAGATAACTTGTACTCCATATGACCTAAGGGAATGCCCGAGACTAGAGGGGAGAAGTTAAGTTTATGAATGAGATGTTCTAAGAATAGATTAAACAAGTATTGGGAAAAGGGTCATCCCTGCTTGGTGCCTTGATGGAGGGGGAAGGATGAATATAAAACCCCGCTACAAAGAATCCAAGCTGATGGAAAGGAGCAGAGCACCTTGATCCCCTGTATAAATATTAGGGGATATGAAATTTGGAGAGCAAGGCAAAGAGGTAGACTCATGAGACACTAACAAAGGCTTTTTTGGCATCTAGGGACACCAGAACTGTGGAAAGAGAGGAGTCCATGGACACTGAAAAAAAGATAGGATAACTTCCTGAGATGTCCCGCCAAGATTCTACCCTTGACAAACCCAACCTGTTCTCTGCTTATAGGTGGCCCCCATACTAGCCCCTATGAGCTAATACTTTAGCTAAAATGTTAATATCAGCATTAATTAATGATATCAGCCTATAGTTGGAGACCAACAGGGGGTCCTTACCAAGCTTGGGAAGGACCACAAGAGTGGCTACAGTAAGGGAAGGGTCAGAGAGACCCTCTTGGAATATGTAGTTATAGGTGTTGAGTAAAATAGGAGCCAATTGGTTTTTACAGGCCTTGTAGAAATTGGTGGTAAACCCATCTGGATCACCTGTCTTATCAGAAGATAAGGAGTCCATAGCTAGGGATATCTCAGCCAGGGATAATGGGGCCTGTAAAATTTCAATCTGTGGGTCAGTCAGTTGAGGAAGGGGAATATCCTGCAAAAAACACCTCCAACTGAACCAGGCAAAAAGGAGAGGAAGGTGGACCATATAGATGTTGATAAAAGATTTTAAAGGAGCCCACAATGTTGCATGGGGAGGTGAGAAGAAAGCCAGATTTGGTACAAATGGAGGACACAGTTCCAACCATGGCCTGGGACCACAACCAGAGGGTAAACAGCTTCCCTGCCTTTTCACCCTAATCAAAGTACTTCACTTTAATGTGAAGCAGAAGGTGTTCTGCCATTTCCCCCAATAGGGTGTTATTCTGAAAGCAAAGACTTTCTAACTGCTCCCTCTCTGACTGTGGAGAGGTCTGGGAGATAGGTCCTTCTAAGGAATGAATCTGGGTAAACAAGGAAGATATGCTATCCATGTTTTGTCTCTTTCTCAAGGCCGCTATACAAATCAATTCCCCTAAGTCACACTTCATGGCACACCATAACATATCAAGAGTAGGCGTAGAGGGAGAGTTAAGTTCCATGAGGGAAGCAACAAAGGCCTAGAGATGTTGCAATAAACCATCTGATTTGAGTAATTGGTTGTTTAAAATCCAGACTTTATCTCTGCATAAAGTGGGAGTGAAATTTACCTGAATTAGGGCAGGATGATGACATGAAATTACTTTTGCCGAATAGTGACGTAGAAGAATCCCAGGAAGATGGTCCGCCCCAGGAAAAAAATAATCAATCCCCAAGAAGGAATTTTGAAGGAGAGAATAAAAGGAATAATATTGACTGTCAGGATTTAGTGTCCTCCAAAGGTCTATCAAACCTATGGAGTCCATCAAATCTCAGCGAGCCAACTGACTGGAGGAAAGGGCAAAATGTGTCCGACCAGTTCGGTCTAAATCATTGCACTGAACTAGATTCTAGTCCCCAACCCCCCGAGTATAATTGAAAGAGAGGTCCGAGGAGCTAGGAGAGACAGGGTGATAAAAAATTGTGGGTCCTCTGCAATTGGACCATAAATGACCCTTAGTATCACCTCCAGATGCCCAAGCAGGACTGGAAGAATAATGCAATGTCCCTGAGGGTCTACCACCTCCTGAAGGAGACGGAATGGGACTCTCCAGGCAATAAGAAGTACCACTTCTTTCTTATGAGAGTCTGAGCCAGCACCAAAAGCCTGTCCCACCCAGGATCTCCTAAAAAGGGGAACCTGAGATGGGAGCAGATGAGACTCTTGTAGAAAAGCTACATCAGTTTGTAGTTTGTGAAGATGAAGGAGAACTTGGGCCCATTTCATAGGGGACTGTGCACCTATGATATTCCAGGTACAAAATGTGTAAGCAGCCACATCAAGGGGTTGAATATCTAGGAACCATCCTAGTATAACAAGGAGCACAAAAAGAAACTGTCAGGCAACCCTGAGTAAACCTAACCTCTGGTGGTACCCACCCCTCCACCCTACCTCTCCTAGCCACAGAAAAAAAACTCCAGACACTCCAAAGCCATGTATAAAATGCATCCCACCCCCTTCCCACCCCTGTGTACTAAAGGTTTACCCTCTCCCACAACCCACAACGTAGTCAGAACTAGAAAATAGAAGTAGTAGGGAACCCCAGTCCCAAGCCCTTCCTCCTCCTCAGAAATCCAACTTAGGCAGGTGATGGGGACCGTCCAAGTTGAACAGTACCATAGACCACAGTCAAAAGAACAAAAACTTCCACTGTAAAAGCACCCAAATGAAAGGTTATTTCCCCCATCTTGAAAATAACAACTCAGCCCCATCAACCCCCCAAAACCCCTTCTGTAGCCCTGGAAGAGAAACCACTTTTGCAAAAGTCGAACAACCCACCAGGACCACATAACAAGGGGCCCCCTTCCCAAAAACAGGTCCATGACTGACATCCCTAAATTTAGCACATTAACTCACCTCAACCACTCCCACTCCAACTAATCTAGTAACTACATTACAGCTAGAAGAGAAAAAAAGAAAAAATAAATAAATATCTTATACTAATGCATAGTACCCCTCCTAAAAAACAAAAACAAAACAAAAAAAAACCCTGGCATTCTATACGTAACCTTATACAGAAAACTTCCCATATTGTACATACATTAATTAAAATAAACATATTCTAAGTGAACAGGGAAGGGCAGTAAGCAGTAACATAACAAAGCTGCATTTCAGGTGGAGAAAAAGCATTGTGCAAAATGTCCCCAAGTAACCTTTCTGGGTCCATGTAGGCAGAAACCAAAGTAAAACACTCCAGGAAAAAACAGTTTGAAAGTCATAGCTCCTGCACTTGCCTGCTAGATTATTGTACAATACAACTAGTACATCAAACAAAGTCCAAACATGAGGGAGAAGGACACCATAAAGTAAGTCCATTGCTGGAAACTAACAATCTTGGTGCGGAGAAGCTGCACTTGAACTCACCAGCCACATAGTACATACCGGATCCAATATACATAACCGGAGGAACCTGCAGCTAATCGATGATTAGCCGCACAGCAGGCCAGACTTCTGGAGAACTGTGGCAACCCTCACAGGTGAAGCATTGAAGGACTAAAGACACATCAAGCCCAAGACACAATTTTAACAGGCAAGACAAGGAGACCAAAAATGTTTTAATAGAGCTGTAACAGAAAGGGTCTTTAGTAAGTGAAGGGACTCCCATTAATAGTAGGTATAAATGAAGATCAGTAATACCACCCAATCCCCAAACATTCTAATCACATTCAGTCCAAAGATGGAAGAAACCAAATAGGAAGAGTGCTTACCCCTCAACAGTCCTTAAATAGGTCTGGATAAAGAGTTTTAAGCTGTGGAGCGGCTTCTTCAGCTGACTCAAAAGCAATCCATGAGCCCTGATACATAACAGAGAGCCGGGAAAGGTACAGAGCTTTGAAATGCACTCCTGCAGCTAGGAGCTTAGTCATAAGGGGGTGATAGGTGACCCACTTCTGCTCTGTAACTGCGGGTAGGTCTTGTGTAATACAAATCTTGAAGCCCTCCCAAAGAATGTCTTGAAGTTCTCAGACCTTAGATAGGATGTACTGTTTATCCAGGTAGTTAAGAAATTTTAGGATAAAGGGCATGGGGGAGCTCCATCTGGTGGTCTGGGGCATAAGGTGTGGTGGACCCACTCAACCATGTGTGATGGACTGAAAGGAGAGGTACCTGCTATTTTAGCCAACATCTTCTGGGTAAACAGAATAGGTGAGATCCCTTCTGCATCTTCAGGAAGGCCAAAAATTACTATGTTGTTCCTCCTACTTCATCCTTCCAGATCCTTCAGTTTTGCTTACATTTTTGTCAGTTTATGCCATAAGGATATAACTTCGGGGTTCCACTTCTCCCTCCAATACTCAAGAGATGCGGTGCTAGCTGCAACATTTGAGATTTGCTGGGTCGCTGCTCCCAGGTCTGCTGTCATGGATTTAAGCTCACTGGTAAGCTCCTGAAGGGCGGTCATGAATGACTGAAGCACTGCCATATGTCTTTCTTCTGTGAGATGGGCCAGCGCTGGGAGAGTGGTAGTGGATTTCTCAGTGCCAGTGCTCTGGCCCTGGATCATCTTCTAACTCTTTTCTGGGGTCTGCAGTAGGGTGTGGTGTAAAGGGGCTTGCGATTGCCGCATTTCAGTTTCTATTGCAGATCTGAACTCCCAATCTCCAAAAGCGGCACCTGAATTGCAAACCAGATTGCGTACAGCATCAGAGAAGACTCGAGCTTCCAGGAAGGCAGAAAACACCACAAAATAATAACTTTTAATGGAATAGGGCAGGAGTGGTTGTGAGGAGCTGCTGGTCTCAGAGCTGCATCAGGTAACTCCAAATGTATTAATTCTTAGTAAACCTTTATACATTTGGTTCATCGGCTTTTCTAAACTATCAAAAGAATCAATACCTCAAATTCCATCTGAATATAAAGCCGGTAATGTACATTTGGGTTTTATCTCCTCAGTCAGTGGTCTAACACTATTCCCACTAAATGGTCTTATTAAACTATTTAAGAACATACACAGCTTGTTTTAACCTGATTAAGGAAGATTTTAAATGGCCCACTCAAATACCATTAGAAGTAAAGGTAATACCCAAGTATGTGTATGATTTAACAGATTTTAACTATGACTTTGAGTTTCCATATCATACTTTCACTCCAAGCACCAAAAATTGCAAACTTTTAGTAGAATTTACTGAATTTTAATAAATTAAACATGTTGATTAAGAATATCCAGTTTTCTCAGTGAATCAACAACAACAACAATCATTAGAATACACTATGGCCGGACAATACTTAATACCATTTTCTGAAGACTCAGACAATGTATCATTTAATGTGATCAACAGATGATCTAGATAAATACAAAATAAAGGTGTGAGACCAGGACACAGCCCTGTCTCACACCTCTGTTTGCTTGAGGAGGTTGAAGACAGCTGTCCTCTTGCCTCTATTCTAATTTGGGACAAAGTTTGAGGGTAAAGATCTCTGATAATGCGAATGAGATTCAAATCCATTCCCCAGTTTAACATTAGATCCCATATCGTACCACTATCCACTGTATCAACTGCTGAATTGCAATCAATGGGCTCTATGCATGATGCCAACATGCCACGGAAACCGGGAACATGCCACCTATTTATAGGGATGTGGGCTCCCAGCATCAGTTGGACAGCATGTGGCCATGGTGGTGTGTGGAGGGATGTGTCTCTCATGGTCCCTCATAACAGCACTGACTTGTGGGGACAGGGGGTGGTGTTGTAGGTGCCACAGTCGGGGGGCAACTAACTACTGATGAAGGGGGCAGGGAGCGGGGTGGGGGGACATGATGGGCATTACTGGAAAAGGGATGCCAGGACAAGGCAATGGTTAGTGAGGGGATCATCACTGAATAGCGGACCAGGGATGGGGCTCTGCCAGGGAGGGTTGTCTTCTTGATGCCAGGATCAGGCAGGGACCCAGATATATTTGGGGGGGGGTTGCTCCTCACTGCCGAGACTGGGCATGGGCTGAGATGTGTTGGGGGTTACTCCTTACTGCCGAGACCAGGCAGGGGCATAGCTATGTTGGGGTGATGTCTACATGATGCCGGAACCAGGCAGGCTTTCTGTTGTGGGGGAGGGGAGGGGGGTACATCTGTGCACCTCAGGAGCCAGACTGGGGAAGGGACCCCTCAACAATTAGGTATTGACAGTCTGGTCCCCAGGTGCCTGTGTGTACTATGCACATACCCGTACCCAGACTGTCCCACACTCCCCATCTCCCACAGAGCAGGGATTTACTCTGGATCCCAGGACAGGCATCTGATTGACTGCTTACCTGGGTCTACTACTCCACCTCTGCCTCCTCTGCTCTACACTGTCCTGTGTGCAGGGGGGCAGGCCATGGACAGGTGGCTTGTGATGGTGCATACCGGCATTTGTGCACCTGTCCACAGGTGTGGAGCTATGCAAGCAGGGTACATGCCTTCAGTGTTTACCGTATGCCCCATTAGTGCATGGGCACCAATAAATGTAGTATACAATTTTTGTTTTCTTTAAAAGACACAAATCTTAAGTGAGACAAAACAATTATCAGATATACTATATCTAGTCCTAAATCCAGATGGAAATTTTTAGAACCCCAAGCATTTATTTGACCCAAAATGTATGTCTTGTCAATGGAAGTTTCACAAAATCCTTCACTAAAATATCTAAAAAACTTAATGGGTCTACATATTTAAGCCATTGTTAAAAACAGGCATAATTGTCAACCCGCTCTATGAATTTGGTATGAATTTTTCTAAAATGCATTTATTTAAAAAGACCACAAAAGATTACTTCAATTCTGAGGATGAGCAAGAAAGACCTTTGCAGGAATAAAGCCTGGTCCTGAGGCTTTTTATTTTTTTTTTCAGTAAGCAAATGGCCAAACTATATAATTAATTTTGTCTGATTTGGAGGGAAATTGGCTTTTTGATTTTTTTTGCCATTTAAATTAAACATCGTTGATATCCTTATTATAAAATATACATGCAATGTGATGAAGCCAACAATCTGGTGCAATATACAGCAAATCCAGACATTCATTATATAATTCTACAACAGAAGATCCAATACTGAAACTCCTTGCACACCAGATAAGGTTGGGCTCCCCACAAAGTCCCTGGGCAAGCTATCATTTAAGGAGACAATATTTTGTTCACACATTAAATCAATCAGTTTTAATACCACTGTATTGGCTTTTGAATTAGAAGACTTTCTAACAAAATGGTGTGCTTCTATATCAGTACAGTTAATAATAGTGTTATCTAAATAACCATCAAATTGACCAATCCTAGCACTCTTGACACCAACTATTAGACTGCCCAGCTCATGATAGTGAGCTTGAATTTTATGTAAAAGTGAGTTAAATGTATCTCTTATTGACTTATAATAATATTTTGATCATACTGGTGGAATATATCAATTCAAAAGACAGAAGGTGGGGGAAATTGTTTTAAAGGAGCACCACAGTAAGTCTTTGCAAAAACATATTGTGCAGAGTGTTTTGATTTGTGTATATAGTCCTGGTGTCTGCTTTCCTTTATTTGTATCAAGAGTTTCTTCAAAATATTCCTGCTAGTTATGTATGAACCCAGGAATTTCTAGCTTAGCAAGGTTTTTTGTTCTTTTGCCTACAGTGCCTCCTGTCCTATATGACAGTAATGTGTCTGGGACCAATGATTTAACAAGTACCACTGACAGGACTCTACTAAATGGCTCTAATTAGTTTTTTTTGTTTACTCTGTGTGTGTGTGTGTGTGTCTTAGGTCTAGCCAGTAGTAGCACATGTTTTGCTTTTAAATTTTTTTATTTCATCAAACTAAATATAGCCATAAAAAAACACAAATCACCCAAGAGTATCAATGCTATAATTTGTAAAGACTCTAGCTGTTTTCTTACAGAAAAACCTACTCAATTAGCCCTCATTGTTTTGTTAAACTGTAAATGTAGCCATTAGCAATCACTAGATAAGCAAAGTAAAGGAAGAAATGAGTGAAAAGGTGAAAGTTTTGGTCTTCAGAGCCAAGGATCAAGAAAATCATGCACACAAGTCCAACCTTCAGATTGCTTGACTGCTGAAGGGACTGGAAAGGAAAGAAGGAGGGAGAGTTGTACACACATGGTTGGTGGGCAAACTGGGCATGGAGGTGGCAACAGTGGACTTCAAGATTCAGAGAACACATTGTCTGGTCTGATCCCCAATCCTGGGGATAGATCAAGACATTACTTGATAAATTACTTGTGCTTTCCAGAAAAAGAAGAAAATATTAAGAGCAGCTCACACGTAGGGTCCAATCCTGATAGATGGTGGTGGCAAAGTGTCAGTCTTTCTGGATTACACTGGGGATCTTGAACTTGTGAGACAAAAGTTTGCAGGGATTAAGGCAATGTTCTATAACAAGGGCTGGGAGTTCTTATTAATGTACCCTGCAAAACTCACAGTTGTCAAGCCTGGGTCCCTGTCAAAGTACTTTGTGAAACCCAAGGGAGCTGAGCAATATGTGAATATGGAAACAGCTGCAGCAGAGGGGTGTTCTAACCTAAGAACAACTGTCCCAACTCAAAGGTGAGTGCTGAGTACCAAATTCCTTAAGGTATACCAAAACTGGTAGCTTGTGATGTGGGCTTCTGTAATAAGGCACCATCTGGAATGGTGACGCATTATGGGCAAAAGCCCGAATAGCGATGGGGAGAGTAGGGTGACCAAATATGGAGGGTGGGCAAAGCTGGTGACAGGATGTCGCTATATGTACTCGTGTGCGGGGGAGAGCAAGCATGGTGAGTGTGGGCTGGGACAGGGTGGAGGGGATGTAGGGGGTGGTGCTGCGGTGGGCTGTTGAGCTGTGCTGTGGAGTTGGGGATTGGCCTGTGGTTACTGTGGGTGGGGTACTGGGTTCAGGTATGGGTGCTGGTGCAATTTTATTGCGCCAAGCCCAAAAAATTATTTTTTCATGCTTTTGCCCCCCCCCCCCGACATGCACTCCCCCTGAGTTGAGAATCCTTTAGTAGGGGGGAGCAGGGGGGTTTTGGGGGGTGTAGAACCCCCCACAGAAAGCATGAAATCTAAGTCCCCAGTGCCGTTCTTCCATGCGCTGAGGATGTCAGAGTGGCGAAAATGTTTTCGCTGGTCTGATGTCATGATAACACGGCTCGCCATTTGGCAGTTGCCGTTATCAAACAGAACCAACTAAACTTAATGTGCTTCTGTGACGGTAATGGCTCGGTGCCAAAGCATCTAACTGTGTTTTATCCTTAAAATGTAAATAATGAATGACTGGAAAGTTAAATATGATAAGCTCATAAAGTGTAGCTGGCACTGATTGAAATAATGTGAATAGTTAAAAAAGCTATGCATGTTGGACTACATCTTTCAAAGCCTGTTTAAATAATGTGATTCTGACTTAAGCCAGTGGGGAGGCAACATGGCTACTTGTTCCTGCCTGCCTTTGGGGGCATGATGGCATTTTTCTGCTTGGTGCTTCATGGAGATATTAAGTAGAAACATAGAAGATGACGGCAGATAAGGACCTCAAGGCCCCTCCATTGGCCAAGTCTGACAGCTAGCCATTACTATCATCTTGTGAAACTGACTAAGAACTGGTCTGATTGAGCATAGAATGATTGTCAATTTCAGGTGACTGTCCAACCAGCTGTCTGGTTGGATGAATGGTTAAATGCACAGCTGAAGAAATGAATATCCGTAAAAGTGTTTGCATCCTGATTTGAACTTCAGCTTAGTGCACTGGTATAGAGAACTCCCGACTCTATCACCATGGAAGGAAATAAATTATGCACCTTGAGTGACAAATCTGCACAGATGGAGAATGAGCTGACCAGATGGGAAATACAGTAGCAATGGAGGGAGGAAAAGTGGCTTATAGAATGCTGGCCAAGCAGAGCTTCATGAGAGAAATTGCTGAAACAATTGCAGGGGGCTGGAAGGAAAGGTCTGCCTATTTGCAGATGACACCAAGATCTGCAACAGGATGGATACTACAGAAAGGGCTCCAAAAAAGAAGAGGGACCTAGAGAAGCTTGAAAGATAGTCAGAGGTGTGTCAATTGAGGTTCAGTGCAAAAAGGTTCACGGTAATGCACCTGGGTAGGGGGAATCCTGGTGAGAGCTACTAGATGGGGGGGAGGTGCTGACTGTCACCAAAGAGGAAAGAGACCTAGGGGTTATCATATCTGATGACCTTAAGGTATCAAAGCAGTGCAGAAAGGCTGCAGAGAGGTCCAGTAGCATGCTGGGGTGCATAGGCAGTGGTATTACTAGTAGGAGGCTGGAGGTGGTGATGTCATTGTATAAAACACTGGTAAGACCTCACCTGGAGTACTGCGTGCAATACTAGAGACCACATATGCATAAGGACACAAACAAGGTGGAGGCAATCCAGAGAAGGGCGACAAAGATTGTCCACGGTTTGCACCACAAAACATATGAGGAAAGACTAAAAGACCTCAATATGTACTCACTGGAAGAGAGGAGAGAAAGAGGCGACGTGATAAAAACTTTGAAGTATCTCAAGGGCATAAACAAAGTTCAGGTGGGGGATCTTTTCCAATGCAGAGAAGATACTAGAATGAGGGGGGGGGGTCATGATATGAAATTAAAGGGGGTCAATTAAGAGGTAATGTGAGGAAGTTTTTCTACACAGAGAGGGTAAGGCAGTTTTTCCACACAGACAGGGTGGTGAATGCTTGAAACAGTCTGCCACAAGAGGTGGTAGAAGCAAGCACAGTGGAGGGGTTTCAACATGCCTGGGACAGGCACAAGGGAATCTCGGGCAAGAAGGGAGTGATAAAAAGGCATTGACCACTTAGGGTGAGTGGATGTATACGTGTATAGGGCCTGCGGGCAGGCTGGATGGGCCTTGCTGTCCTTATCTGCCAACAATTTCTATGTTTTTGTGTAACTGAGTGGCCCGGAACTTAAGATCCGCTTCTTCAACCTCACGATGTTGCAAACCAGGTCACTATGGTTAACAGCTGGGCAAACTGTCTGCAGAGCTCCGATAAATCCAGGGTGGTGGGTGCTCACAATGTAGGGACTTTTCCCTGGAACCGATCATTCACTTCAGCTCATGGTAAGTTGACTGGTACTTGTGCACAACACTGAAAAATGTCACACTTTACTGGCGTTATTCTATTACTGGGCAAGACACCTACATAAATGTTTTAAAAGGATATCCCTGCCCTAGACTAACCAAGCCCCAGAATACTTACCTATTTGGCTTAAGCTAGAGAGTGATCTAATAAATAAGACTGGCCTAGTTGGGCCATCCCTATTTTTCACACCTTGGAGTTCCTTACCACCCCTACTGAAAGATTCAGTGATTGGCATTTCTCTAAAGGTATACTCCCAGTTCTGTGCTGCCCTTAAATGTCAACCAACCAAAGATATCTCCCAGTCTCTTTTTTTACAGCCACAATTTGAAAATTGGTGGACAGGTGATCCCTATCACTTGGCTGATACGGTTATCCAGTGCTATAAGTGCAGATCTAGTCCTGCAGGGTGCTTTACTCTCTTCACCTTCTATCTTGCAAAAATTTCAGCAAGGCCCTTCTCCTATATTTAAGATTTTCCAACTAAGATATCTTCTCTTACAGTTGTTAGGACCCACTCTATGGTACACTGATCAATCCAAACTCCTCAGCTTGCTGAAAGAGTTGGCCTTCAAGCCTCATGGAGTCTTGGATATCTATTCATTAATCCTCCCTAAGCTTTCCCTGAACTGAGTGGGCGAGCCAGCAGTCTGGGACACCCTCCTCCCCTCCTCTTCTTTTAAATGGAGCACCATATGGAGGTACTTATACATCTATACTTCTCAGGATAGGCTCAGACTTACCCAATTTCATATCCTACACAACCTTTATCATACATCTGTAAAACTCACTAGAATAGGCAGATCCCCTTCAAGCACCTGTAACAGATGTGGCAAGGGAGTAGGCCGCCCCCCTTACACATTTTCTGGTCTTGCACTAAGGTGGCATCTCTTTGGGGTCTTATTGAAACTAAAGCAGACCCATTACTGGGGTTGAGGGGCTTTTCACACCAGAAATATGCATCTTGGGTGATTATAACCCTATTCCGGTGAGAGAGAAGCAGTATCACATCTCCATAATGTCAATGGCAGTGAAAAAACTGGTGCTTAGGCACTAACTGGATCAGGTGCTCTCTCCTACCAGGAATGGCTGCAGGTACTCCTGTTCAGTTTATGGACTGAGCATATGATCACCAGTATTTGTCATAAACCAGCCGTTTTTGATAAGAAATGTGGCAAACTGCATACCCTACATACTATCTAAATTTAATGGACTGTAACAACTCTTGCTATCTCTACTGTTGTAAATATAATTGTAGGTTTATAGCTCAATCCCGTGTACTGAGGACACTCTGTTGGGGTGGGGTGGGCTGGGGGAGGGAAGGGGGCTTGTTCAGGTAATATGTCTCATCATGCCTGTCACTTGTTTGTACCATTTTTGAATTAATAAAGTTTGTTGAATTTCCAAAAAAAGCTTTACTGGTGGTACAAAGGATTTATTTTGGGGTGACAGTTGGCTGACAGCAGGGCCCCATCAGAGGAATCCATAGTTGTGGTGTACAGGCTTGACTCCCACCACAGCTAAACTCTCTTGACCATAGCTAGGGCTTTGGGTATTGATGGGGGGGGATAAAATTTCCAGCATGTATGACACTAACTTTTGCATTAAAAACCTACAATGTGGGTGCTGTTTTTCTTTTTTGATAATTGAAACATTTATGTCTCAATTCTAAACTAATTGAATTCTCCAATTTCCTTCACGCCTCCCTGGACACCAGCTCACTAGCTGGAGCAGTGTTCATTGACCTATCAAAGGCTTTTGACACTGTCTCCCACCCTCTTCTGCTGAACGCCCTCTGCCCCACTGGTCTTGCGGCTGGCCCACTAGCATGGTGCTCAAGCTACCTAAGCTCCCGGTCGCAGTGTGTTAAAATCAGTGGAACACTCTCTGATACCCGCCCCATACTTTCAGGAGTTCCCCAAGGCTCCATCCTGGGCCCCCTCCTCTTCTCACTCTATCTGAACACCCTGCCCAATGCTTGCTCTGGCAAAATGCTCCTGTATGCTGACGATGCGGTCATTTTTGCCACCCACCATAACCCCATCTCCCTTCAGGATTCCCTGCAACAGTCCTTCAATCAGGCAGATGCCTGGTTTAAGGAGCACAGACTCATCATTAGTCTTAAAAAAACCAAAGCTATGCTTTTTGCCCACCCCCAAAACAAAGCTAGCAACCACCCACTCCATATTCTTCCTAGTACCAAACAACCCCTGGAACAAGTCTGCTCCTACAAATACCTCGGAATTACCTTCGACTTAGACTCACATTCCACAAACACATTGATGCCCTTGCTTCCGCCACCAACAAACGGCTGGCATCCTCTTCCACCATCGAAACTGCCTCCCCCCAAATGCTCTCCAGCTCGCTGTCACATCCTCAGTACTGTCCCTGGTAGATTATGGCCTACCAATCTATGGTGCTGCTAGCACTACAGCCCTCAAAAAAATTCACATAACCCTAAATAAGGCCTGCAGACTGATCACTGGTGCTCCCAGGCTCACACACACACCTGTCAACTGTATAACGATGCTAAACTCCTGACCCTAGAGGAACAGCTTCGCTACCATACCTGCCTACTCACAAAAAAAACCCTACTCTGGCTCTCTCCACCAGGGGTGACTGCATCCATCCACCGGATCCCGCCCACTGTCTCTACACGGTCCTCCTACAAGACCGCTCTACTGGTCCCCAGATCAAGAACCACTCATGGTCAGAGGTCCTTCTGGTACAGAGCCCCACTCTGGTTTAACTCTCTCCCTGCCACCATCTCCAATGCCTCCACAATCTCCAAATTCAAAACCACCCTTCGCAGCCAACTCCTCAACACTCATAGCTGTTCCTGTCTCTGATTGAGGCCCCACCTGACCTCCACTCGTGACAATGCCCACCGGGCAGCTCCCCACCTAGCCCACCCCATCCCCTACCCAGCTCACCATTCCTAAGTAGAACCTGGCCAGAGCCTGCTGTCTCACGACAGTTGATTGTGCAGCTAGTGAAACCAATTGTGTCAGACCTATCTCTATTACATGTACCATGTAACTCAAATTTATGTTGCTTGACCAGTGTGACGTGGCACCTCTAACGAACGCCTACTTGAAGAAAACCTGTACTATGTAACCTGAACTATGTAACCTATATGCTATGTATGTCTCAATGTGATGAGGTACCCTTTGGAAACGAGCCGCTGGCTCAAAGGTTGTAAACCGATTCTCACAAATAAATAAATAAAATAAATGCATAAGGGAAAAGATTTGGGGATGTAATTGGATAGTGGGGTGCAGTGGTGCTGCAGAGGACTAACCACCACTACAGTCCTCTGACTGGGAGCATACAGTTACCAGATGCAAATGGTTTTGGCTTTAGACATGGCCAGGAGTGGTCATGTGACCAAGTGCTATGATTAGTGTGGCTGAATAGGCTTTTCCCCTCCTGCCACTGCAGCAAATGTAAACTGTGAAATTTCACAGCATTCAGCTGAGGGGTGGCTCTGTAGTAGTTAAATGTTTCTGCTTGAGTTTGCAAAACTGCATCAGCCACTCCAACCAGATCTTCTTTGATTCTCTCTACTCAATTGATTATAAATACTGTGTACTATCATAATTGAAAGTTTGTCAGTATTCATCTGCCTTTGATATTTTTATGGTTATTGGGGTGCCCATGTAGATGTAGATCACCGTAGAAAAGTGGGATGTCATGCTGCACAAGATTAGTGCTACGTTTGGGGGGGCATGTTTTAACTGTTCTGTTTGGAAAGAGTTTTTGGAAGAGAAGGGAGGAGGGAACTGCTTTGGTTTTTGAGGGGACTTTGAAATGTACTCTATGCAGAGGGATGTTGTTTTGGCCTCTTTAGTTAGGCAGAGGCCCCAATTATGGTTAGTAGTTAACGTTTTTGTTTATGGTAAAAAACAAAGACTGCTAAATAGCATAAACGTTGTATTGAACTACAGGCTCAAAGGTGTATAAGTTCATAGCATCTACTGTTGATATGTACAATGACTAACAATTTGAATGTGTGTACTTGGAACATCAAAGGTTTAAAAACACATACTAAAAGAAAGGAAGGTACTAGGGAAAATTAAAGCTAAGCATGGAGGCATTGTGGCCAGGATATTCAATGCAGTTGCACATGGCGCAACTTAGTTGTGCCACTGCAAGTACGGAACTGCGCCAAGGAGTGATATTCAGTGGAAGCCATCGCACAGCACAAATCCCATTGCACCAATGCACAACCCTAATGAATGCATGTGCAAGACCAGGGGGCATGCCCATGAATATGCGGTGCACTGTGATATTCAACTGATGAACCATGGTGCAACAACGGAGCAAGACCCAGATGCACTGAGCAGACTTGAGCCTATAAATACAGGGTGCAAGCACACAAACAGCACATGTACCAGGGGTGAGGGAGAGAGAGAGAGAGAGTGCAAGAACAGGATGGTGGAGGGATAAGAACATGAAGAGCAAGGGAGACAGAGCCTGAGAAGGACAGGGGACCTGCACAGGCAGCCAAAAGGGTCATGGAACAGAGGTGGCAGTGGAGAGTGTGCCTGGGGCAGAGCGAGTGAGAGGGAGAGGGAGAGGCAGTCAAGATGCCACGCACAGCACCAGGGTGGCAGACAGCCCTCGGCAGCCGACCTCCATGGGGGAGACAGGACAGCAGGGTCCATGGTCAGTGCAGCCTTTCAGATGGAGGCCGTAATGAGGGGTGTGAGAAGGCAGGAGGAACAGTGACATGGCCTTGGAAGGGCCCGGCGGTGGTATGCCCAGAACAGGTGGTACCATGCCAGCACCACCTTTGAGAATTTCAGTGATACGGAGATTGTGGGCCAGTATCATCTGAACCGGGCTGTTCTGAGGCAGCTGTGTGAGCAGTGCAGTGAGGAGATGCAGGCACCCACTAGACAGAGCCATGCCATGACAGGGAGGAACAGGGTGCAGGAATGCACTATTTTTAAGCGAAAAAGATGTTCCAGGACTAGAGGGCATGGGATGAAGTTGGAGGGAGGATGATTCAGAGGAAACGTGAAGAAGAATTTCTTCACAGAACGGGTGGTGGACAAGTGGAACACCCTGCCAGAGGAAGTGGTGGGGGCTGAAACAATCACGGGATTTAAGAATGCATGGGATAGACATAAAGGAATTCTGGAGGTCAGGGGTAAGGGGCAACAGACTTCCTGGAAAACATAAACTGAACTTACAAACTTAAATGGGCAGACTGGGTGGGCCATAGGCTCTTATCTGCCGACACTGTCTATGTATCTATGTATGTATCTATGAGACGAAGGTAACAGTTGTCATGTGCCTGCTCATCACGGGCACCTTCCAGATTCCAACAGGAGACACAATAGGCATAACTCAGTCAGCCACGTCCTGGCTCCTCACACAATTCCTCAACACCCTGCTGCCACATGCTTCAGAATATATCCATTTCTCCAGCACACAGGCAGAGCATACAGCAACTATGCAGGACTTCCACAGGGCAGCACACATTCCTGGCATACTTGGGGCCATTGACTGCACCCACTTGGGCATCTGCATGCCACCTGGCCCTGAGGGTGTGGCATACATAAACAAGAAGGGGGTCCCCAGTGTCAACTGCCAGGTGGTTGCGATGCCATGGGGCTCATCACCAATGTCTGTGCCACACACCCTGGGAATGCACATGATGCATTCATCTGGCACAGCAGTGTGCTGTGCCACAGGTTCGACCATGGGGATATCCCCACAGGTCACCTAGTGGGTAAGGGGGCCAGGCAGAGCATTGGAAGGGGGAAGGCTGGGTGGAGTGCTGGTGAGGGTGCCAGGGATGGGTAAGGGGCACAGCAACAGAGAACACAGGGCTAACCATGCCATTTTCCACACAGGTGACAGCGGATATCCACTCAGGCCATGGTTGCTCACCCCCTACCGGTGCCCATCATCCCCAGTGGAAGAACGATACAATGAGGCACACACAAGCACTCAGAACATCATCAAGCATGTATTTGGGATGGTGAAGGCATGATTCCATTGCCTAGACAGATCTGGCAGTGCCCTACAGTACAACCCCTTGAAAGCCTGTGGCCTATTCCTGGCCTGTTGCATACTGCACAACATGGCCATTGACCGTGGGATAGCTGTTGAGGCCAAGGAGGGGAACAGTAGTGGGGACGACAAGGGCAATGGGCCAGAGGGAGGTGGAGAGCCCACCCCGGGTGGAGGGCCCCCCCGGCTGCAGCGCATGGCACATCAGCACAGGAACGCCATTGCATAGGAGCACTATGGGGCAGGTAGGTTGCACTATACCCACGCATTGGCCACATACACAGGGACAACACACAGGCAGGGGCATGCATGGCAATGAGCAGGAGTGGGGGTGACAGTGCCACACAGCCACACACAGCAGCACACAGCAGCACACAGCAGCACACAGCAGGGAATGGCAACACATGCATGCATACACACACACACACACACACACACACACAGACACATCCATGTGGCAAGGATCTAATGCAGTGCACCGGTGCTCATGCGCAACTGGCGTCAATCTGCTCTCATCATGCCCATGTCATATGGGTCAGCAGCCAGGCAAGCACAGCACAGACACAGGCAGTGTGTGGTGCAACACACAGGTGCCACACTTGTGGTATGCACACACACACCCCACCCATGTATGCACAGGGAAGAGGCAGCAAACTGCAGCCAGGGCTGCACTCACCTCATGTCCACAGCACGGAACCATGGCCACCGCAGACAAGGGGGCAGCCACACCAGGGGGTTGATCAGCAGCCACAGGCTGCACATCAGTCACAGGGGGTGTCTACAGCAGCCCTCCTGGGGTTGAACCACGGGACCATGAGCAGGTCCATGCAGGGGTGTATAGGCACCTAAACAGGACCACCACAGGCATGCCTAGGATGCCTACAGCAGAGCGCGGCATTGACAGAGAGGGTGTCCCTCTCGACGTCGGGTCTATGGGGTGGACAGTGCACTACATGGTGTGTGAGGTGGCCAGCCATGCCCGATGGCAGCCAGAGGTGCAAGGCCATCCCTGATCGCATTGGCAATGTGATCTTGGGATGCGGGCATGTCCTCCCACATGTGCTGAATAGCCTCCAGGAGCTGCACAGTGCCCTTCTTGTGCTGCTCGGTCACCTGGTGCACCTCCATGTGCAGTGCACGTACCCCAGCTACCAGCAGCACCTGTTGCTCCATGGAGACCCACAGCAGTCGGGTGTGCTCTGACAATGGGTCAGCACCAAGAGGAACCTGGGTGGGGTGCCGAGCCACCAGTGGTGTACGACTGCACTGTGCAGCCCCCGCTCAGGTGGACGCTGCACAGTGGGGTTCCCATGGGGCTGGTCCCTGTCTGGCACCCTAGCGGTGGATGCTGCATCTGGCTGCCCCCTGTCTCCTGCTGACTGCTGCTGCTGCCCATCTGGCCCCTGTACACTGCCTAGCAGCTGTGTGGCCTCCGGCATTTGGAGGCACCGCCTGGCATGGGGCAGTGCCACAGCCAGGTGAGTAGGCCCATCATGCATGTGTGCCCTGTGTGCTTTACTGTGGTGTTGGCTAGCCTGCCTGGTGTATCCTGCAGGGTGGAGTGCTGCCATCTTGCTCAGTGTGCTGTGGCTTCATCCTGCGCCACTTGCATTGTGCTGCCACCCTGTGGGCCATGTCAGGCAGGGGCTTGCAATGTGCACAGGGATGGGGGTGGTGGGCAGCTGCTCTGCTTGGTTACTGATGTGTATCTGTTTTTGTTCCATTCTCAGGCCCTGAGGACAGGTGACAGGCAGTGCTGGCAGGTCGCCAGGCCACGGCTAGAGTTACCACCTGTCCTGCGTTTCGCAGGACAGTCCTGATTTTGGCAGCTGTGTCCTGCAAAAAAACATGAAAAACACTACATGTCCTGACTTTTTAATAGAAAAAAAAAAATTCTAACTTTCATATAAATCTTGTAGAAAACTATAGTACCTTAACTAAAATACATCAAAATGATATGAAACCATAGAAGCAACCAAGAAATTACAATACTTAGCCTTAATTCTGATAATATAGAGAAAAAAGTCTGTTGCACTAGTCGAGGTTACCTACTGTCCTGTGAAAAATCATGTTTCAGTAAGAAATGTCCCACTTTGGGCTTCTTAAAAGGTGGTAATCCTAGCCACGGCAGCCCAGGAAGGAGGAGGCAGCAGAGGAGGAGGAGTGGCACCTGCGCCTTTGGGGCCACAGAGGGCAGGTAGGCACTGACATGGTTCTGCACACCATCAGTAGGGGGTAACAAGGGTATGGGTGGGTGCGGTGGCCTGTGCCATGGCAGCTGTCAGTGTGGCACTGTGGTGGTGTCCACCAGTGTGGCGCATCCATTGTTCATGTGTGCCTGCTGCTGGTGCAGTGGGTGTGAGCATGGCACCATTGATATTGCTGTGGTGCAGGTGGGGCACTATGCCATTTGACTGCCATGTTGAAGTTGGGTGGCCACTGTACAGCCCAGACCACTGCTGTACACTGATGTGGTGTGCCGCCTTGCCAGCAGGCATTGGCTCACAACCCTGTGGGTGGCCTGCATGGGCCCTCCAGGAGAGGGTATGTTCCCCCTGCTCCGTCAGTGCTCTGGTTAGGCCGGTTCCTTGGGACGTTGAACTGATCACCTGTTCTGTCCCTTGTCCAAGGTGTCAGCAGATGTCACTGGCTGCTGCTCTACTGCAGGCTTCTGCGGCAGATTATCCTGCTGACATTGACCACTCTGGAGGCCGTCATCCAAATCCAGAGGCAGGTCCTCGCAATCTGGAGGCAACTGCAGCAGCAGGGGACAGATGGGCATGGGCGCCGCTAGCCATGTGTTTGTTCCCCTGTATCCCCCACCATACCTCCTCCACCAGTCCCACATCCCATTGTACAGTGCCTGTTCCCTGTCCCCTTCCCTCACTATCCTACCCTTTCCCACCTTCTTGTTTCTGTACATAGTTTTTGTTAGTATATTTCTATTTTGCCTTACCTGCCTGTCTCTGTGTTTCCTTTGCAACTGGCGTGTGGAGCCAGGCTGCAGTGATGAAGTGTGCATCTGTATGGTGTGCCTGTGTCGTTGTATGGGTCATGCATTGTGGTGTCCTGTCCCTTGGTCGGTGGCTGTGCCTTGGGGTGGCTGTCTGGGATGTGTGGCATGTGTGTGCTTGACAGGATGGTCCTGGGTGTGGCTTGCTGGGGTCTGGGAGGGTGGGGGCATAGCATGGGGGAGCTCTACTGTTGGCTCTCCATTGGCCATTGGTGTCACCTGTTGCCTGCTTTGTGTGACACAGGTGTGTTCCAGGGTGTGGGTGTCTGGGTGTCTGTGTGTGCCCTGCTGGTGTTGGCCATCTGTGACCTGCCACTCTGCATCCCTAGCACTGTCCCTGCGTGTTGTCCCCTGCCATGGCCCATGCCTTTACACTGCTGCTGTGCTCCCACCATTGCCTGGGGTTGGTCTTTGTGTGCCATGGCACATGTCTGGTTATGCCCTGGCACATCTCTGGTTGCACTCTGGGGCTGGTCTGGTTGCATCTTGGTGCATGTCTAGTTGTGCCTTCGCACAAGTCTGGTTGCAACATGGTGCATCGGTGTGATATTCAGCCATGTTGCGCTGGTGCATTTCACCATGCTTAGTCTTTGAATATTGCACTCAGTGCACTGTGGCACATCGAGGTTGCGCTGCTCTGGACTTGTGCCAGCCTTTGGCGCATTTCTGAATATTTGGCCCTATGTGTTTACAAAAGACCCATATGACAGGCAAACAGGGGAGTCACATGGCTAAAAACTGGGGGGGGAGTGGTATGGCTCATATTTTACAATAAAAGCTAGGGGGCAGCTATATGGCCTTTGACATGGTTCCATTAACAAGCTGGGCAACATGGGAGCAGGGCCAAAGTTAGCAAATTGACTGCAACATTGACTGAGTAACTGAAGCCAGAGGGTGGTGGAAAATGGAGTATACTTGGGGAAAGAGAGGTAACCAGCAGGGTACCTTGGGGTCAGTTCTGGGACCAGTCCTCTTCAATGTCTTCATTAGTGACATCACAGAAGGGCTTGATGGTAAAGTATACCTGTTCACAGATGACATGAAAATCGGCAACAGAGTTGATCTGGAGGGGTAGACAAAATGAGGAATGACCTGATAAAACTGGAAGAATGGTCAAGGGTATGACAGCTAGGCTTAAATGCAAAAATGTGCAAAATTATGCACATAAGGCACAGGAACCAAAGGGCAATGTATCAGCTGGAGGGGAAGAAGTGACCACAACAAAACAAGGAAAGGATCTGGAGGTCATGGCAAGGCAGTGTGATAAAGCAGTAGGAAAGACTAATAGAATCCTGGGGTGCATAGCGAGGGGCATCACAAGCAGAAAGAGGGAAGTGGTGTTACCCCTGTATAGATCGATGGTGAGGCCCCACCTGGAGTACTGTGTCCAGTTCTGGAGGCCACATCTCAGGAAGGACATAGATCGGGTAGAGGCAGTACACAGGAGGGCAATCAAAATAGTGCACGGCCTGCAACAGAAGGTAATGGATGCCTGAAACAGACTACCAGCAGAGGTGGTAGATACCAAAACAGCAGCATGATTCAAGCATGCATGGGACAGACAAAGGAGACTTTAGTAACAGGGCTAGGAGGGGGAAGGCTGCAGATCATATTGGGTCTGCAGTGACACATTAGGCAGGATATTTTTAGGGCAGACTAGATTGGCCAAGGGGTCCTTTTCTGCTGACAACTTCTATGTTTCTATGTTTCTATGAGAAAGCTTATCACTCTTTCCTTCAGGATAGTTTCCATCAGTTTTCCCACTATTGAGGTTAGACTTAATGGCCTGTAATTCTCTGGTTCATCCCTTTGCCTACTTTTATGGTGAGGCACCACATTTGCAGTTCTCCAGTCCTCGGGGCACAATCTCAGACCTCAGAGAGGTGTTAAATAGGTCTGTCAGGGGGCCCACCAGCAACTCTGCAAGTTCCCTATGGACTATTGTGTGCACACCATCTAGTCCTGTGGACTTGTTATCCTTCAGGGCCTTTAGTCCTTTATACACTCATCTACCTTTATTATGTCATCTGTGGCTCCCCCATCTCCACCCCCATTCTCCCTTGTGGAACTGATCCATCCTTCTTTCCAGTGAAGATGGAGCAGAAATACTTGTTGTGCACCTCCGCTTTCTCTTCACTTCCTTCTGCCCAACCCCCCTCCTCCTTTAATCTGAGAATCTCATTTTAACATCCCACATTTACCTTAAATATTTGAAGAAGTCCATCTCATCAGATTTTACTCCCAGTGACAGCCATACTTCCTTTGTAGGCTTTGCCTTTCTAACTGCTATGCTAGAGACCCTAAATTTAACACAGTAGACCTTCCTATCCTCCTACTAAGTACATCTGTATTTCCAGAAAGTTGCCTTCTTTTCTCTTAGCACATCTACCATGCCCTTTCTGAACTATCTGGGCTTCTTTGTCTTTGGTTTCTTTCTTCTGATTTTTGCCCAGTCTGTAGTGGCCTCTGCCAGTCCCTCCCTAATCAGGGGTTATATTGGGCAGGAACTCTCAGAAACTTAGTTCCACCTTCCTTGACATCTTTCTCCATTGAGTACTGTTGGAGAGTTCCACCGCCTATGGATGAGAGTTCCATCTCCTATGGATAACAGTTCCACCTCCAACACATGTAGGGATTAGAGTTCCACCTCCCAAGCATTTCTAATGTAACCACTGCAGCTAATTATTGCCCATTTCTGCTCCACCTCCATTTCGTTTATGATCCCACAAGGTACGATATGGTGAAATCCACATATACTGTATATTCAGGTTGTGTATTATTTCCATCCTTCAGGGGGGCACAGTTACCAGCTGGAAGAGGGGGGATTCAGAAAAGACATCAGTGAATATTATTTTATGTAGAATTGGTGGTGGGCGGGTGGAATAGACTTATCAAGCACTGTGGTCAATATTTGGCCTACGTGAGGGTTCAAAACACTGTGAGACAACATTTTAGGTGTTATCAGAAGTAAAGTAATAGGAAGTAAGTAGAGAGGAGAGGAAAACTTTGAGGGGAAGATTCATTCAGAGAAATACACTAGAGGGCAAAAAAGAGCAGACTGGATAGACTTTTAGTTTTTTCCATCTTTACTTTTCTCTGTTTTTTATAATTGGATGCCACACTAAGTACAAACTAACTTACCTTTGTCAGTGTAAATGTAACTTCATCATGCCCACCTAAATATTAAGAACTATTCTGTGCTAAATCAGGCTTACACTGATTTTATTCCAGTGCCTCTTGATGATAATGTGAAGAGAATGCAACTACCACCCCATAGATAACTAGAAATAGATATGATGTGCCCATTATTTCAAGTCTGAGGTATAAGGTTCTATGTAATAACAGTGAATGAATTACAGTGATAATTATGGTAAGTGTATATCACCACAAAGCAATTCAGTGATATACATTTGCAGGAGACTAGGCACACACAATAGATTGTGTTTGCGTGGGGAGAGGCTATGCCCCCCTTAACCCCTTGATTATGGATTGTCAATTCCAGGGGAGTGCATGTCGGGGAAGAGGCACAGCCCGGTTTAAAAAAAAATGTAAGTCCCACAGCCACGGTAACAAAAAACTCTTCCGGACCCCCAGCCCTGAACCCATGACCTGCTCCATTGGAGCCAGCCTTCCAACCCACCACACCACACAGTGGCTCAGTGTAGCAGACACATTAGTGGGTAATAGCCTTCTTCCCTATCCCTCCCCTTTTCCTCACTATTTTCCTTTTCCACTTGCCCTTCCCTCTCCTCACAGTCTCAGTCCTCTCTACCCTGACAGGTTTCCCATGATAATAGTGCCATAATATGGGTCGCAGAATGCGGCAGCCAGGCTTTTGACTGATACCTCCAGGACCAGTCATATAATACCTGTGCTCCACGGACTGCACTGGCTGCCAACATAGTGGCAGATTATCTTCAAGGTTGGTTTGCTGACCTATAAGGCCCTACATGATCAGGGATCCAGCTATCTGCAAGATCTCCTTCATCCCTCCTGTCCTCCCCTCCCTCTCTGATCCACTGACGAGGGATTGCTAGAGATTCCCAGGATCCATTTACAAACATCTGGATCAAGATCATTTAGTTTTATGGCCCCAATCCTGTGCAATTCTCTACCTCATCTGGTGCGAGATTATCTGACCGTTCAAAGTTTTAAAGTTGCACTAAAAACGTATCTTTTTAGCCTGGCATTTTCTGATTTTTAAAGCTGAAATTGTATTTATTAATTTTATTTTATCCTGTTATTTATTAATGTGTCTTGATTTTATTGTACAGGTGCCTTGGTTTAAGAAAGGTGCCTTTTTACAAATAAGGTATTGATTGATTGCTATCACTGGATGCTGGGGTATAAATATCATTAGCAACAGTAAACTCATGATAAGTGGGATAAGCCAAGGAGTACAGTATTACTGCAACCACAGTCAGTACATATATATATATATATATATATATATATGAAACAACATTTATGTAACACTAAGATAGAGGTCTGGATTAATGAGCACTTTCACATACAAGGTATAATGCCTACAAGCTTACAGGATGGGGAGTATTAAGAATTCTGTCAATGTCTGAGTTGAAGAACAGCTGACGAAGTGAAAGGGAACATTTGTAATTACAGTATTTTACTGACATCACATATTGAATTTATTGAAAAGCCACAATCAAGGTTAGTTACAGCGATCAGTAGAACAGCAAGTAGTTGTGCCTCCTGTTGCAGAATCAAACTCTTGCATCTTTTTGCAGTCAGCCGCTGTTGAGCATCCTCGAGATACAACAACTGAAAGAAGAAGAAGAAGAAGAAGAATATTGTGTAAGAGTAACACAGGGCTTTCAAACTGTAGACTTCACATTTCAATGTCCAAACTTCTGCTGTTCCTTAATCAGGTAATTATGGCTTTTAACTCTACAACATGTATAACATATGTAGAATGTACAATTGTTTCACATTGTACATATTGAGACAGTTTTAGTTGTGTTAATTAAGCAATATACCATGACAGGATGTGGGTATATGGTGGGACTTACCATGCCTGGTGTGGCTGAGTCACTAGGCCACAGGCTGAGTGAGTAAACCACACCAGAAGTGGGTAAAACCTTTTATAGGTACATTAGGGAGCAAAGAAAGACTAAGGCAGGGATACTGTGGCTGAACAAAGAGGAAGGTGGTTGGGCAGAGAGCGACAGTGAAAAAGCAGGGATATTGAACGAATACTTCTGCTCAGTCTTCGCAATGGAAGAGCAGGGGGAAGTACCTAATCCAGTCAAAAGAAGCACTCTGGATAGGGGGGGTTGATATTAGTCTTTTCACAGAAGAAGGGGTTATGAAAGAACTCTTAAAACTGAAGGTGAATAAATCAATGGGGCCTGATGGGATTCACCCCAGAATTTTAAAAGAACTAAAGGAAGAACTAGTAACACCACTGACTACCCTTTTTAATAAATCATGGGAGGATGGGGTGGCACCTGAGGACTGGAGGAGGGCGGATGTGATTCCCCTTCACAAAAGTGGGAGCAAGACAGAGGCAGGAAACTACAGACCTGTCAGTTTGACCTCAGTGGTAGGGAAAATGATGGAATTACTTCTGAAGGAAAGAACTGTTGAGTACCTAGAGGCCAGTGGGGCACAGGACCCAAGGCAGCATGGACTCTCAGAGGGAAGGTCATGTCAGACAAATCTAATTGATTTCTTTGACGGGGTGACCAAAGCAGTAGACCAGGGAGGGGCTGTGGACATGCCCTACCTAGACTTTAACAAGCATTTGACACAGTCCTGCACAAAAGATTAATAAAAAAATTAGCCAGCCTCAGAGTGGGTCCTAGGGTGGTAGCCTTGGTAAAACACTGGTTGGACAACAGGACACAGAGGGTAATAGTAAATGGAGTCCACAGTGAAGAAAGCAGGGTTACTAATGGGGTACCGCAGGGTTCAGTACTGGAGCCGGTCCTTTTTAATGTCTTTATAAGTAACATTGCAGAGGGACTGGAAGGGAAAGTATGTCTATTTGCAGATGACACAAAGATCTGCAACAGGGTTGATGCACAAGGTGGGGTGGAAAGGATGAAAAGGGACTTGGCAAGGTTAGAGGAATGGTCAAATGTATGGCAGCTTAGATTCAATGCAAAGAAGTGCAAAGTAATGCACCTGGGAATCAAAAACCCAGGGGAAGAGTACACAATGGGGGGTGAGATACTGACAACAACAAAAATGGAAAGGGACCTGGATGTAGTCATATCAGATGACTTAAAGTGGGCCAGCAATGTGAGAAGGCAGTAAGGAGGGCTGGGGGGATACTGGGATGCATAGGGAGAAGCATCACCAGTAGATAACAGGAAGTTGTTGGCCCTCTGTACAGACAGTTGTTAAGACCACATCTGGAGTACTGTGTACAGTTCTGGAGACCCCATCTCCGCAAAGACATAGACAGGGTGGAGGCTGTCCAGAGAAGGGCAACCAAAATGATGCAGGGTCTGCATCAGATAACATATGAAGAAAGACTAAAGGAACTAAAGATGTATAACCTCGAGGAAAGGAGGGAGAGGGGGGAAATGGCAGAAACTTTCAAATACCTCAAGGGAATCAGCAAAGTCCAAGAGAGTAGCATCTTTCAAAAAAAGAGATGTGCAAAAACAAGGGGGCACAATTGAAAGATAGAGGGGGGATTGTTCGGAGGTAATGTGAGGAAGTATTTCTTCACAGAGAGGGTTGTGGATACATGGAACAGCCTTCCTGAGGAGGTCGTAGAGTCAAAAACAGTGGGGGAATTCAAGAATGCATGGGGCAGAAATAAGGCAATTCTAGTGGGGGGTAGGAGGAAGTAGGCTGTTAGTTAACTAGGATCTGCAGCTTATCTGTTAGGTAGGGAAATGGGCAGATTAGGAGGTCCAAGCAGTCCTTATCTGCCATCAAATTCTATGTTTCTATGTTTCTATGTTACACCCTGTCATGGTATATGGCAATTATACACTGGAAAATTGAATAAAAAATAAATAAAAAAACTTTTCAGGTATTTAGTGTTTTGTTTTTTTTTTGCTCCTCTCCTACCCCGACCAGCCACTCCTTCGGAGCGCCAGGGCCTCCCCACCACCCTCTGACCTCCTACCACCTTCCACCAGCCCCTATGGTGGCCTACCTGAGTGTCCCTGGCATATCCCTGTGCCGGAAGGGTATCTCTCCTCAAGGAGGAATTCACCTTATGGTCTGGCACTGTGTCAGGCACCACAGGGTTGGATCCAGGCTGGTTCCAGGGCTTCAGGTGGTAGGGGGCCTAAGGCTCTCATCATCTTAGCTGGCCAGGAGATAGTTTCCTTGTTCCGTGCCCCTGCCCACTACAGTTCTCGGCCTTGCATGAGCACGGAGGATCCTGGGCATGATCACATGGGGGGGCATGTTGAGGCAGCACGTCCCCTAGCATGCTCCCCAATTTGCACTCAGGTCTCCAGGCTGAGCCCACCTCCCAGGAGGGAAGCATCCAATGAATGCTTATGGAATCCCTTCCTGCCAGACTCCACTCCTGACACCTGGGCTTGTGGCAAGAACCCAGATTGCCAGAATGCAGAGTGAACCCCTTTTGCTCTGAGTCACAGAGCTGGTGGGTTTTTAGGTTTTTATAGAAATATTCTTCCATTGTAGTGTAAATAGTCCTTTATTGCCAAGTAAATTATGGTTATTAATGTATTGTGTGTCTCTCTCTCTCCCTTACTGTGAGTTGAATTTTATGTTTTGGTGTGGGTGGTACTTTTTTTGTGAATCCCTTCCTGTATATACTGCTTCATTTAATTATTTTTCTCCCTGTTTGCAGTAGGAGAGTGAGCTGTTTTGGGAGGTGAGAGAAAGGGAAGAGCTGCTGGTGGGAGAGCAAGGAGTGTGGCATGAAAGAGCGGCCATTGGGAGAGCAGGAAGTGTGGCTGCAAAACTGTTAGTAATTGCTATGTAAAAGAGAGAGGCAACAGAGTGGTGGAAAGCAAGGGAATGAGTTTTGTTTTTGCCATCTGGGATAGAATCAGGAGTGAGTGATAATTTGTGACTTGATTGTGATCATGCAGCGATGGAGTGAGGAGGGAGACAGTGGTGGAGCCTGGAGCAATAGAAAGTCAGACAAGTGAAGAATCTGGGAGTGTGGTAGCTTTACATGAAGTGAACAGTGGAATACAAGGTGCTTGAAAGTTTACTGACCATGTGGGGTTGATATGGGGAGGTAAACTTATTTTGGGAGGTTGCTAGTTAGAGTTGATAAAACTGTTTTAGACCTGATGTGGATTTTGCTTCTGTTTATATTTTGAGCAACTTGCCCTTGGTCACTGTCTTTGCCTGTCTTGGGTTTCCCATGGTCAGAGTGATTTCAGAGGGAGTTCCTGATTCAGCTGACTGGTGACTAGCACCTTTTTACATTGGTATATCATAGGATTTACAACAGAGAAAAGGTGCCAGTCAGCTAATCAGAGCATTTTGTGTAAATTTTCTTGCCCATTGTATAATGTGTAATAAACATCATTTTCTGACTCTGGTTCATGACCTACTGTAGGCAGAGGTGAACTCTTCTACAACACCATATGGTCCTAGTTTAGGATCATGGCCTTTGGAAGGCAAGCACTTTTCTCCCGTGGTGTGGTTCTGGTTCTTGCTCACATCCAAGGGAGGAGCAAGCTCATCGGTACCAATGCATAGTTGTTCTAATTTATGACCAAGACTGGGGCAAGCTCTCCAGAACCACAGTACACTTTTGGTCTTTATCATGACCTGGGCAGGATCAAGTTCTCTGGTACAATGGTTCCGTTCTGATTCTTGATCTAGGGAGGGACAGACTGTCTTTTTCCACTGTGTAGGCCTGGGTTTGGAGAATGAAGTATGTAGGGGTGAGCTGTCCTGTACCACTGGATGGTTTTCACTCTGGAGCATAACCTAAAGAGGGATGATCACTAACACTGTGCTTTCCTGTTTCTGGTGTAAGTTCATGACCTAGGGAGGAGTGAGCTTACATGTAGTTCTGGATCTGGTTCATGAACATGGACAGCAAGCTCTTATGCAACATTGTGTGTTCTTCCTCTGGTTGATAACAAAGGGAAAAGTAAGCTTTCCAGGTCCACCATGATGTTCTGGTTCTAGTTCATGGCCTGGGAAGCAGAGAGCTCACCTGCACCATCATGGATTTTAGGTTTTGGTTCAAGCACTACAGTGAGGATAGTGCTCCTGTACCATTATACATTTCGAATTTTGGTTTATGATCTAAGAAGAGAGCAAGTTTGCCTACTGTATATCACTGTGCAGTTCTATTTCTGGTTTATGACCCATGGTGGGGCAAAAACAACTGGACAACTGTATATTACTAATTCTGTTATCATAACTTCAGGAGGCACAAGTCATCCTATACAGCTGTGTCAGTGCTCTCTGTACCACCACAATTTTCTCATACTAGTTCATGTCCTAGGAAAGGGCAAGCTCTATCATACCATGGTGCTGTTCTGGTTCAGATTTATAACTTAGGAAGAGACAAGTTTGCCTGTTCCACCCTGCAGTACTGGTTCTTGACCTGGAGGGAGCGGTACTTCTGTACTGCTGTGTGTTTCTGGTTCTGGATCAAGACCTAAGAGGTTGTGTGCTCTCCTCTACCACAGTGGGTTTTTAGTTCTGGGTCATGACCTAATGAGTGAAGAGCTCTGCTGTATCACTCAAGAGTTCTGATTCCTGACCTAAGGAAGGGCACTCTCCTGGATCAATGTGCAATTCTAGTTCAGCTCTAAGACTTAGGGTGTAGCAAGCTTTCCACGTAATATTGTGTAGTTCTCATTCTTGTTCATTCCTAAGTTCAGGACAAGCTTTCTGTAGTGTGGCTGTGGTTCTTGTTCATGACCTCGGATCAGGCAATATCTCCTCTACCACTGTGTGGTTCTTTGTCTGGCTCATTACCTACAGAGGAACAAACTCTGTTGTACTAGTATGGCTATGGTTTTGGTTCATGACTTAAAGTAAGGAAAAGTGAGCTCTTCTGGGGTACTGTGCAGCTCTAACTCCTATTTTTCACCAGCTGAAGAAAGGAAGTGATGATTCCACTGTCAGATCATTGGTGAGGCCCCATCTGGAGTACTGTGTCCAGTTCTGGAGGCTGCATCTCCATAAGGACATAGACAGGGTAGAGGCAGTTTGGAGAAAAGCAATAAAAATGGTGCAGGGTCTACACCAAAAGTCATATGAGGAAAGACTAGAGGATCTCAGTATATAGCTGCAGTATCAAAGTGGGGGGTGGGCGGGGCTAAACTATAATTTTCTCTAAAAGAGAATGGAGGAATGGGTCCTGGGTGGTTGGCAGCTTAGAAAGATGTTGTCTGCCCTGACATAGTGACAAGAGATTACAGTTTTAATCTTTAACTCATGTATTCTTTCCAGAACACTGGAAAATTATAGTACATGATCAAGAAAAATAGTTAGGTCATACTGTCAGTACAGTGGTAGGGCTACAGGCTGTTCACAATTCTGGTGACCTGGGTTTGGAAACACACCTGGATTCTCATGGGCCAGCCACAGAAGGAAAATGTTCTTATTGGAGGAAATGTCCTTAAGGACCTTCTGCAATGAGAAACACAACAGAGGTGGATGGTGGATGAGGCTTGGTGTTGGTCTGGCTGAAGTAGGTAGCCGTGGTGACCAAGCAAAAAAATATATACTGTATATAAAAAAAACACAGCTAGCATCTGCAGAACATGGTAATACATCATTCCCAAAAGGCTTGTTTCAAAGATCTCCGTTCTTCATTACATGTGGGAATTGTCACTTGACAACAGTTCACCTGTTTCTCCTTGTTCTTTTATTACTCAAAATGGTTCATAGAAATCCTGTAACCTCATTGACATAAACATGTCACATGGCCATTGATTATTTTCTGAGAACCACTCATCTCACTTGAACTACACAGCTTTTTAACAAATAAAACCCCATTTTATAAGTGGCATAACACATTCCAGTGTGTGTAGGAATAAAGGAATAACACATTTCTTATGTGGTCATAGTACGCAGCTACACCTCATGTGTAACAACCACCCGAGGCATGCATTATTCCCTTATAACTGCACACCCTCTCATTTGTTATCATTTACATAAATCACTTATGGAATCTGAGTCAATCATTACTGAGAATTGTAGGACCTCTTATGATATATTCAGTTGCATTTTGTGCAAATATAGAAAGCTGAGTACAAACTGAGCAGTGTGTATCCAATAGGTGTTACCCATGGCCAAGTAGTGCAACTGGGGTGAGAAGAAGACTGTCGCTGTTCATGTTGATATGAAGGACATACAACATATAACAGCACACATCCTGATGACATGAGTGATTCATTCACTGAACTATGGATACTTGTGAGAGAAAGCTTATTTTTGAGATCTTCTTGGCATAGGGACTAGTGAATTGTGCAAGGGGACCATGAGGCTGGCTATTATTTGACTACGGTTCAAAAGCAAGAGAGAGGGTTTCTTTTTAGTTGACTGAAAGGTCTTCAGGGGCAAGGGATGCATGTATTCCCTGGTTGGCTGCACCTGCATCTGCTCTGGAATGGGGTTAGTTAATGAACCAGAAGAATAGACTGGGCACTCAGGTGATCCTCAAAGGAAAGACACCAGAGCAGGGGAACACCAGAAGAATCCAATGCCAGTGAAGGAAGCATGAAGGGGCAACTATCCATGTTTGCACACAGGCCATCTACACAGCAAAATAAGTGAGCTCAATGGCTGGATGCTCTTGGTAGCCAGGACATAGTTGCACTCTCAGCTTTGGTTGAAGAATAAAAGGACTTTATCAATATAGAAAGAATCATGGTATTTCAAAGAGATAAGTCTGAGAAGAAAGGGGGCAGAATTGGTGTTCTCGTTTACATTCACATGCATGCCAATAGCATAGTAATCTTTAAATCTGCAAAAGAAGAAGCACCCACTAACACCCTATCTTCTGGATACTATGTTTACTTAAAGTGCATAGATACAGTACTAACAGTGCAATGTTCAACCCTCTGAAAAAGAGGCAGAGGACACAATAATGTAGGGAGAGTTCAGTCACTCTAAATTTTCTTTAGGGGCTGACCTTTGTTCTGTTTATTACTTATTTGTATACTTTATTTCATAATTTATTGTGTATTCCCCTAGCTGCAAGGAACAGCTCCAAAACAGAGACAACCACTCAGATCTATAATCCCACTTCTCTTACTTGAACCATGCTGGCATATACCCTTAGGATTGGGCTCATCGTGCTTGACCACAGCCCTGAAAGGTAGTGGTCACCCTCATCTAAGTACCTCTCAAAGTGGAGGTAGCCAGTCATGTATCAAAGGCCTGAGCCTGTCCCATTATATAACCTCACTGTGGGGTGCCCCTTTCCCCATCTGCTCACAATGGCTCCAAGTGTTCAAGGAAAAAGTATACCTTTGCAGAGCTTGAAAAATTCAGTTCCTCCTGCAGAGGAATCAAGATGCACTATCTCCTGTGGTTATCCAGGTAATAATTCCTGTGACAACTTGCAATACAGTTTTTCTGGTGTGTATTTTTTATCATCTGTGCATCCAAACAGATTTCCACTAAGGTGGGAGAGCTAGTGGAAACTGAACATTGCATTCTACTGTATCCTATGCCTAGGGGGACTCAGCTAAGAGGTGCCTTGGTGTATGCAGTCCTTTGTCCCGCCCTGTAAAAAGGCTTCTTTTGTTTTAGCTAAACTTCAAAAGATGGAATCTCATTCATACCAAAAACACATGCTTTGAGTGTAAGCAGGGCCAAGGCACAGTGTGACAACATCCTACTGATTTAGCCAGGTGAGATACAAAAGGGCCAGGCTTCACTCCACAAAACCTGTTTTGACCTGTTGTAGGAAAGGGTGATCTTCAGGGATCAAAGAAATGATCTAGTATGTGATGCCCAAGGAACATGCATCATGACGCAGGTGTAGTGGGCCAGCGAGCCAATGCTATCTCTGTTTATATTCACTCCTAGAGTCAGTTATGTTTATAATTTTGAGCTAGCAACATCATAGGTTGGTATTTGCCATAACTCCTTACTTCCCAATTGGGGTAACCTTCTTCTATTCTAGTAAGAATTTAGATTGCTTTAGTTTAAGTTCTTATTTGTGTTCTTTACCTTTTCAGATGATTTTATCTCTGTAGAAATATGGTATTCCCCATAGTCTTTAGTAGGTATTAGCCTGTAATATACACTATGTTACTGTCAGGGAGTATTAAATGTTATTTTTATATACTTCATGCTTTCTGTGACCGAGTCATTTCAGATATAGATAATCAGGAATAAACTGACAAGGCCATCATACTTTTCTGAAGAGAAAGGATATAGTTACCATATCTAAGAAGAAGTGATCTTAGCAGTGACAGAAGTGGTGAGTTATTTGCCCTTTAAGTAAGAGCACAGTAATATATGTGAGTAGAGGGTTTAGTAGGATTCAAACCTAGAGATACTCTTAGTTGGAGACACATTGAGTAGTGTCAGCATAACTCATTCAGATGTCTGAAGGATTGTGAAAATTGTTAGCCTTATAGATTGAGTTCTTGGAGAGAACAAGTCTATGATAGTACTGAAGCAGCATGTGCAAACCTTCTGTCTCTCTCCAGTCAATGATAGTTCCTTCTGGGATACTGAATCCTCTTTTTCTCAGTTAGTTCACCATTAAACAGGCTAGCTTCTGAATCTGGGTTTACTAGTACCATGAGAAACAACTGCTGTAGCTGTACTGGCAGGCCAGCTTTTTCATTATTTAGTATTTATTCTGGGATTGCTTAGTGTTATAAATGATGCCTATCCCATCCTCCCAACCCGTTTAATACTCAGTCCCATCTTCAGTCACTCAGGTGAGGCACTTTGCTGCATTTCATGATCGATTGGGTGGATACTGAATTTTCTCATGCTTCTATCTCCTAGATCAGTGCCAGGGAGCAGTTGGATATTTTTCATTTATAAATGAATTTGGGGGGGGGGGGATAGAGTTAGTGGTGGGAGTCAACTTTTAAATAAACTTTATTTTAGGCCTTGGAACAATCAGGTTAGAGAGGGGAGTAATTAAAAAGACAGTGTAAGCACTTGACTCTGTGCCTTTAGCTTCCCACATGTTCTTAATGAGTATGAGGGGAAGGATAATGACTGGAGTAGAGGACGGGTGTTAATGGACTACTTTGGCCACCTGGGCAGCATTGTGCCTTAGAGGGTTAAGATTTTTTTGTAACCATGCAAACAGTGAATCATTTGAACTGTACAGAATAATGCCTGGTTTGACGTTTGCATGGTTGAACTTGGTGAGGTTGCTGCTCTAATTGTAATAATATGAGCTGATACCATAACTCGTGATATGGGTGAACATATACTGTAACAGCAAGCCCAGATTATGGTGACTACATTTTGATGAGGACTGAAATGGTGAAAGTGCTTTTACTCCTTCCTGAGGTGCTACAACCTTGGAGCTGGTTAATTTAGTAAGGGGGTGCGGGGAGAAAAGTTCCCTGCAGAATAGCACATTTGCCATTTTACTCCTAGCCGTAATGTAGCTACTCGTATAGGCTTGCTGTTATGCATTCGTCCATATCACATGGTGTCAACTGATACATATATTAATGAATGTGACTGATGCAACTGGATGTAAAATTACACAATGGATACTTACGGACTGGAGACGGAACAATCATGGAGAAACACACAGTATTACTTCCAGAACAGGTCTGTGTGGTGGGACTACAGGGCCTACCACCAGTTGATGAGCATTGATTACACTTCAGACTTTCACCTAGTTATATACACAATTTAGGGAGAGAGGGAAAGACATATATTATAATGCAAAAATAACTAAAACCAAACACTGAAGGGGTAACTCACATCAGTAAGTGCACTGGTACCCCAAGGAGACAGTAGAATACACACAAATAAAGTTGAAAGCATGAGATCAGCTGGGGTCAGCATAAGTGATTTCATTCCACAGCACAAGGTTAACTTTGCAATCAGTGCAATATTTAATTTAATTTCATCTTCAGTCCATGCTTATAGTAAAATCTTATTGCATGGTATTTTCCAGTTGAATGACATTTGGAGAAAAGTCTGTAAAATTCAATATGGTTGGCTTGTTTTTCAGTAATCTCCTGATGCCATCACTGCTACAGGCTGACTTTTTGTGAGGACTTGGCATACAGCACCTGACTGCACCACTCCATGAAATCTGCCATAGTTGTTGTGTTTGCTATGACAGTGTGCACAATTAATTTACTGCAGTAATAGCTAAGATTATAAAACTGAGCTTCTGAACCTGCAAAATAACGTACCTAAACAGTAGCTCTCACTCATGTTAGCCTCAGATGCAGGTATAAACAGAAGCTAACATTTCAATGTAATGCCAAAGTCATTTTCATTGTTCATGAAGGGCACTGTGCAAATTAAATTAGGAGTTGTCTCATGCTTACACTAAGATACTGAAAACCTTTATGTTGAGAAAAGTGTTTTAATTACTGTAAATGTTCCACATGAACAAAAACTTTAATATAAGATAACTTACTAAACACTTAAATATTGAGGGCGATACTTCAGTGTCTGTGAGGAAGGGGTGCAGTACAACAACAAAATTCTTTGTCTTTTTATAAAAGTGCAATTTTCAATTAGAATTTTTTTTAATGTTACTCCCATCCCCTCTACCGGCTACTCCTTCAGGCTACCTATGACCCCCTGCCAGCCTCCATATCACCATTTTGCAGTCCTGAGCCCCAGCTCCCATGGTTTGCCTGATGTATCACTTTATGGGGGCCTCCTCCCATTGGGTGCAGGATACCAAGGAGGGAAAGCGCTTGCCCAAAGGCAAAGAGAATTTGTTAGTGTTCGCTGGGACTAGCATGAGCTCTCCCACACTTGAGTGGCAAATGGTGGGCTGTCAGCCATCATCTGGCTAGTCAAGAGGCATTTTTCCTGATTATATCCCACCCAACACCTTAACACATGGGCTGCACGCTCATGGCATCCTGGGTGACTGGCTTGTGATCACCTGCACCACAAATTGCGCCACTGCAATCAGCACCCAGGAGCAGCTCAAGAGTGATGCTAGCTCCGACCAACCCCCTGGGGAGGAAAGCATCCTTCAGATGCTTCAAGCCCTTCCCACCTGTCTCTGCCCTTGTAATCCTGGGCTGGGGCATGAACCCGGGTCTCCAGCATGTGTGGTGATCCCCTATCACTTGGTGTCATGGTGCCGGCCCTTAGAAATTTTTTATTAAACTACAACTGTTCATAAATCTTTCACAAAGGTTTTTAGAAATTTATATACTGCCTGAAGATTTTGAAAATAATTGATATGAAAATGTAAGCAGTACACAAACAAAATGTTTAAGGCTGAAAGATTACATAATAAATGCTAATTCATTTTCTAAATGTTGTACTAATAGAAAAATCACAAATGAAAAATCAAATGCATAAAGTAGTATTAAGAATGCTGTGTTGCTTCATTCAGGGAGGTGAGTCCCTGCACATACACAAAGGCTGGGGTTATGTGCAAGGCCCAAATGGCCCTGCACATCCAGTCTTTCACATAGCACAAAAGAACCTGAGAAAGTATATTAACAGTCACCCTCTCTTTTGCACAGGGTGTAAAATGCCATGTACAAAGCATGTTACCGCTATCATTTTTCAGAAAGAAAAACAAATAATTGTTGGCAGAAAATTACGTTAAGGCTTACTAGAGTTGCTTCTGTACAAAATTCAAATACAACAAAGGCTGGAAATGTGCTATTAGAGTTATCAACACAATGCCCAAAAAGTTTGGAAAAGTGCTATTAAGGTTGTAAAGCATACCTCATTCCCTTCTTACTTCCCCTATCCTCTTAACCAAGGGCTAAGCTACAGCTTCAAAGCCATGCATCATTGCTCTGGTACCACAGGCAGGGCCAACATATTCAAAATGTGTAAATATCAGATCAAATCTCCACCCCTTCCCCTTCCTCTACCCTAGGACTGAAATAAAGTCTCACTCAGAAAATTGATCCCCATCCCATCGCCATCACACCAGTCCTGATCCACAGCTCCATGGTTTGCCCAATGTATCCCTTTGTGGGGGGGATCCCCCATCAGATGTGGGGTACCAAGGAGGATCTCCTTTTCCAATCATATCTCCTCAGTTATCTACTGTACTAATCAGAAATTTGGTGAGGCCTATTGGATAGTTACCCCAGACCAAGAAAGCCCTTTTAGCCATTGTCCAAGGCAACCTGCTACCCTTGATTGACTACTACTCCCCTATTTATTGACACACATCCTCAGCCTTGCATGTGCACCTCTGCTCCACGTATAACAAAATATGTCATTTCACTCTCCTGGCACCATATTCCACTCACCACTGCCACCTCTACCTGACTCTTGACTGGCTCCCATTACACTGCAGATTTGATTATGGGCTTGGCTGCCTCTTGGAGCACCATCAGGCATGGTGAAGTCTCTCCTTATACCTATCTCCTCAAGAGCAGAACTCCCTCAAGGTGTCTGCATGCATCTTCAACCCCCCCCCCCGATATCCTAAAAGTTTTCTTGGCTATGGGTAGCAAAGCATTGTCTGTAGCTGCTTCTACAATGCTCTGTGGAACAGAATCCCTGTACATATCCACTCTCTGGAATCCCATGCCACTTTCAAGATATATCTCAAATCCTGGCTGCTTGAAGAGGCCACATGCCATTGCTAGCTTGGATGACCCCAACCCCACCTTTCTGACTTTTTCCTCTTGGGCTGCTTTATAGAAACATAGAATTTGACGGTAGATAAGGACCGCTTGGCCCACCCAGTCTGCCCATTTCCCTACCTAATGGATAAGTTGCAGATCCTAGTTAACCAGCAGCCTACTTCTTTCTACCCCCAACCCCTAGAATTGTCTAATGAGTGTCCCATGCATGCTTGAATTCAGCCACTGTTTTTGACTCCACAACCTCCACCGGAAGGCCATTTCATGCATCCACAACCCTCTCTGTGAAAAAATACTTCCTTACATTATCTCTGAGCCGCCCCCCTCTATCTTCAAATTGTGCCCCCTTGTTCTTGCACACTTCTTTTTTTTAAAGATGCTACCCTCTTGGACTTTGTTGATTCCCTTGAGGTACTTGAAAGTCTCAATCATGTCCCCCCCCCTCCTTTCCTCGAGGCTATACATATTAAGCTCCTTTAGTCTCTCTTCATCTTCCAGTGCAGACCCTGCACCATTTTAGCTGCCCTCCTCTGGACAGCTTCCATCTTGTCTATGTCCTTGCGGAGACTGGGTCTCCAGAACTGCACACAGTACTCTAGATGGGGTCTCACCAGCTGTCTGTACAGAGGGATAGAGGGATAACAACTTCCTGTTTTCTATTGGTGATGCCTCTCCCTATGCATCCCAGTATCCCCCCAGCCCTCCTTACTGCCCTCTCACATTGCTTGCCCACCTTTAAGTCATCTGATATGACTACCCCCAGGTCCCTTTCCATTTTTGTTGTTGTTAGTATCTCACCCCCCATTGTGTACTCTTCCCCTGGGTTTTTGTTTCCCAGGTGCATTACCTTGCACTTCTTAGCATAGAATCTAAGCTGCCATACATTTGACCATTCCTCTTACCTTGCCAAGTCCCTTCTCATCCTTTCCACCCCACCTTGTGCATCAACTCAGTTGCAGATCATTGTGTCATCCGCAAAGAGACATTCTTTTCCTTCCAGTCCCTCTGCAATGTCGCTTATAAAGACATTGAAGAGGACCGGTCCTAAAACTGAACCCTGCAGTACCCCACTAGTAACCCCCTTTTCTTCAGAGTGGACTCCATTTACTATTACCCTCTGTGTCCTATTTTCCAGCCAATTCTTTACCCAGGCTATCATCTTGGGATGCACTCCCAGGCTGGCTAACTTGAATATTAATCTTTTGTGTTGGACTGAGTCAAATACTTTGCTAAAGTCTAGGTAGACCATGTCCACAGCCCCTCCCTGATCTATTACTTTGGTCACCCAGTCAAAGAAATCTATTAGATTCGTCTGGCATTACCTTCCCACTGTGAATCCGTGCTGCCTTGGGTCCTGTGCCCCTCTGGCCTCTAGGTACTTGACAATTCTTTCTTCAGAAGTGATTCCATCATTTTTCCTAACACTGAGGTTAAACTAACAGGTCTGTAGTTTCCTGCTTCTGCCCTGCTCCCACTTTTGTGAAGGAGAATCTCATCTGCCCTCCTCCAGTCCTCAGGTACCAGCCCATCCTCCCATGATTTGTTAAAGAGTGTAGTCAGTGGTGTCACTAGTTTTACCCTTAGTTCTTTTAGAATTCTGGGATGTTTCCAATCAGGCCCCATTACTTTGTCCACCTTCAGTTTTAAGAGTTCCTTCAGAACCCTTTTCTTCTGTGAATGGGCTGGTATCAACTTCTGTATCCAGAGCGTTTCTATTGTTTGTTTTAGACACCTCCCCCTCTTGATTTGTAAATACTGAGCAAAAATATTTGTTTAATATCTCTGCCTTTTTACCATCACCCTCTGCCCACCCCCTTCCCCTTTCTTAAGCCTCACTATCCCTCCCTTGGACTTCCTTCACTCCTTGATGTACCTAAAAAAAGGTTTTATCCCCCTTCTTAACTGAGTTGGCTATCTTTTCCTCGGTTTGGGCCTTTGCTGTTCTGACTGCCTTCCCAGCTTCCTTTTGCTTTAACTGATACAGTTCTCTGTCCTGCTCCTTCTGTGATTCCTTGTACTTTCTGAATGCTTTCTTTTTCTCTTGAATCTTCACTGCCACTTCCTTTGAGAACCATAGTGGTTTCTTACATCATTTTGTTTTGTTTATTTGCTTCACACAAAGGCTTGTTACCTCTGTGATGGCAGTATTTATTATTCCCCATTGTTCTTCCACTCCTCCTTCCTGCCCATTTGCTAGTACATTCTTTAGGCATTCACCCATTTTGGCAAAATCAGCCCTCCTGAAGTCCAGTACTTTTGCCTTTGTATGGCTTGACTCTATTGCTGCGTTTATTGTAAACCATACTGTTCGATGGTTGCTAGTTCCCAGATGGCTACCAACTTCTACATCTGTGATCCTCTCTCCATCTCCATTTGAGAGAACCAGGTCTAAGATTGCTCCCTCTCAAGTGACTTTGGCCTCCCTCATCCTCTCTAAGTTCTTTGGACTCCTTTCTTAAATTCCTCACTACCTGCTTCTCAGGCTTTCCCACTTGGCTATTGTCTTAAGTGTTTTTTTTTACATCATGCATTAATTTGCACTTATCCTTTGTAAATAATTAAATAATAATTATTGCTTATCATGATGTACAATTTTTTTTTCAGGTTCTCATTAATTTTGTTTCCTATGTTACTTTCTTTGTTCACCAGTGACGACTATATTTCCACTTTGTTCACCAATGTTGTCTGTCTAGCCACATGGCTTGTACTCATTGTATTAATTGTCATTACCTCTGTAACTTCTGCCTGTGTGGCCCGGGTCATGCATGAAAATGGTCCCCTGGATCGGTACCCTTACCCAGTTACCAAAGACTTAAAGAACAGCTGATGCCCTCAGGATAACTTAAACAAAACATACAGTAAATGTCACATTAAACTGTTTCCCAAGCTCACTGCTCTGGCATTGTTTTTGTGTGTGTGTGTGTGTGTGTGTGTGTGTGTGTGTGTGTGTGTGTGTGTTGTTAATGCAGTGGCAATTCTAAATGCTTAAAACAAAAACATTTTTTCAACTAGTCATCAGCTCACATGCAATGCACTTCCAGCAACTATACAATTCACTTCAGCTCCCACTCCAATGGTCATGCAATGCATTTACAGTGCAGTACTGTGCTGTACTAAGGGCTGTGCTGGTGGCCTGCTCCTTTGGGGATGGAGAGAGCAGTGTGTGATATTTTCTGTCAGGATGGGGAGGGGTTACAGAAGGGACCACTAGGCCACCAGGAAATCAAGCAAACAGTACTGCACTATACAGCATTAAAGATCGGGATTCAGGGATGGGGGGTACTAAGTAGGGTACAGCACTGTACAGTATTATGAGATATGGGCAGGTGGGTGGGTGATTTTCTTTCTTTATCTCTAGCAGGCAGGTGATGGGGGAGTACCGCTAGTCACCAGGGATTTATTTGAGGCAATCAGGCAGGGATCGGGTCCCTGTGACAGCTGCTAAAGAACCGTGAATTGCAGGCAGAATTTCAATGTTTTTCAAACATGGCTAGAGAACTGGAGCCCAATTTTACTGCAGTATGGCACTGCAGTGAAATCAGGCTCCAGCTGTACAGTACAGCTTTTTTGAGTTGCTTAATGTGTACAATCATTAGTGCACGGCATTAAATAAGAGTTTTCGGTGAGCTACAACTGATTAGCAGCTAATAGACAAACTATTAGAAAACTCTTAGCAGCCAGAAGTGCACACATTAAGCAACTCACTGAAAAATGCTAAACCAGTGAGTTGGGGGAACAGTGTAATGTGACTTGTACTGTAATATTTAGACACAGTTCAGTTTATATTTCAAAGTAGTTCTGTATTTGTCCTCCCTAATATTTATTACTGAGGCCATTTGCATGAAAACAGGATCTCTGCTCCTGAAGAGTTCTTTTACTCCTGTTGCTTTCTTCCCACTGAGGTCATAATGTACTGCTTGTGACATCACAGTTACTCCCATGGCAACAGACTGTGATGTCACAACAGAGAATTATAACATGAAGAAGGGAGTAAGTTACAGAGGAAGATGAACTCTAACATAAACATCATGTATCCATGCAAATTTCCTCTGTAATAAAAGATAGGGAGGAGAACTCTACAGAATAGAAACACAGAAAAATAGCTCATAATCTTTAATTCCAACACTGGTTATGGTATTTGACAATGTACAGTGCCCAGAGCCTGCAGGAATGGGCGCTTCATAAATAAACATTTGCTTGCTTGCTTACCTTCATAAATAAGAGCAAGAACAGTCAGGGCAATCACAACAGCCTTCATCATCTTCTTCTGTTCTACCTGTAAGCTTGGAACTCTTCTGTGTGAAGACTCGTACAAATTTTTCTGCCTTAAATAGGTAGGGTAATGAACAGACTGGGCGGACCAAGCGGCCTTTATCTGCCATCAAAGTCTATGTTTCTAAATACAAATCAAATCAGTTGCTGATAATGGCAGAGTGAAAAGAGAAATTACACTTCCTTATCTGCTGTTGAGTTTCTTATCTTCACATAATTGTGCGAAAGACTTATTGCCAAACTACAAACTTCCACAGGTACACTTGTCCTCATTGGGAATCAAGATATTTTCTGCTGTCACACGTGTTATCATTCTTAAAGTAATAACAACTTTATGTTCATTAATTTCCATTCATTTCCAATGGATTAATGACCAGATTGAGAGATGGCTGGCCTGTGGCCACCACCTGACAGCTGGTTTTTAATCTTTGGAAATGACCATCCTTAAGCTTGTCATTACAGTTGCTGCCTGACTGCTTGTTATTTTTGTTTGTTTCTTTTTATTTACTTTGATTTTTATTAATCAAGAATAGTAGAGTGTGTGGTGGGGCAGGAGGACCTTTTATTAAGTGGCTGGCATCTGGAGCAGGTCCCTTCCTAGGAATTATTGACCAGTCCAATAGCCAAGCCTTGGCAGGCTTATAAACATTACAGAAGTCATGAAGTAGAAAAACGCCATGGCACTCACCTTCACATGTAACACGGAGTTTTTGCATTCTTGGCATCTAGGCTGGGTGCTGTAAATAAACCCCCTCGGTCCTGGTCAGTCCTGCTTACTGTTGTAAGAGAAAAACTGAGACCAGAATTTAAAGTTTGAATGCACCTCTTCATGTTGCATTTATTGTGCAAATGTGCAAATTACAGCATAGTTTCTCAAGGGGAAAGCAACCGGTAGCACCTAACTTTTTACTTCTTGACAAACTGCAGTCACTTGAGCACCAACCTCTCTTTTGAATGTCTGTGTTTCCATTTTTGATTTAAGATATCGGATAATATAGACATTAATTTAAATTAACTTTCCTATATACCAAACATTTGTTTGCTCTACTGTATGTGGTTTTATAGACAAAAACCTCTACCCTTGAGTGCAGCCTTTCTTCAATGTTATCATCTTAATTATTCCTTTAGGCCTAATAATTACAGGTCCTTACCTTTAGTCCCTAAGGATACCACTAAGATAAGTGACCATTCTGTCTCTGTCTTTGCTTCTACACCTTACAAAACTCTATATTTTCATTTCTTAATTAATTTATTGATTTAAAAACTGGTAAGTGGGAAAGACACAGTGGAGAGGGAAATAGGAGAACAGTGTTACTAAGTTACAAAATGTTAAAATACTGTACAGGTAGAAATGACCACAATACAAAGTGCAAATTAGCGTACAGGGCAATCAGGTGATCAAACCAGGCAATGGCACTATAAAATTAGTGTACTGACAGCACTCAAAGCAGAGAGGTGCTAAATAAAGTGCCAGGTGCCCAAAGGAAAAATGTGACAGTGCTTCAACAGTGCAGACATGTCAACAGGCATCTACAATCAAACACAGAAACATAGAATTTGATACATAGATACATAGACAGTGTCAGCAGATAAGGGCCTATGGCCCACCCAGTCTGCCCATTTGAGCTTGTAAATTCAGTTTATGTTTTCCTAGAAGTCTGTTGCCCCTTACCCCTGACCTCCAGAATTCCTTTATGTCTATCCCATGCATTCTTAAATCTCGTGATTGTTTCAACCCCCACCACTTCCTCTGGCAGGGTGTTCCACTTGTCCAGCACCCGTTCTGTGAAGAAATTCTTCCTCGCGTTTCCTCTGAATTGTCCTCCCTTGATGGCAGATAAGGACTGCTTGGCCCACCTAGTCTGTCCATTTCCCTACCTAATGGATAAGCTACAGATACTAGTTAACCAATAGCCTACTTCCTCCTCCCTCCACTAGAATTGCCTTATGTCTGTCCTATGCATTCTTGAATTCTTCTACTGTTTTTGACTCCACGAAATCCTCAGGAAGGCTTTTTCAAGCCTCTACAACCCTCTCCATGAAAAAATACTTGCTCACATTACCTCTGAGCCTTTCCTTCTCTATCTTCAAATTGTGCCCCCTTGTTCTTGCACATCCCTTTTTCTGAAAGATGCTACCCTCTTGGATTTTGTTGATTCCCTTGAGGTATTGAAAGTTTCTATAATGCCCCCCTCGCTCCTTTCTTTAAGGGTATACATAAGCTCCTTTAGTCTTCTCCATATGTCTTCTGGTGAAGACCCTGCACCATTTTAGTTTTCCTTCTCTGGACATCCTCCACCCTGTCTATGTCTTTGAGGAGATGGGGTCTTCAGAACTGCATGTAGTACTCCAGGTGGGGTCTCACCAACTGTCTGTACCAAGGGATAATAACTTCCTGTTTTCTGCTGGTGATGCCTCTCCCTATGCATCCCAATATCCTCCCAGCCCTTCTTACTGCCTTCTCACATTGCTTGCCTAACTTGAGGTTATCTGATATAACTACCCCCAGGTCACTTTCCATATTTGTTGCGGTCAGTATCTCACCCCCCATTGTATACTCTTCCCTTGGATTTTTATTTCCCAGGTGCATTACTTTTCACTTCTTTGTATTAAATCTGAGCTGCCATATATTTGACCATTCCTCCAACCTTGCCAAGTCCCTTCTTATTCTTTCTGCTCCACCTTGTGTATCAACCCTGTTGCAGATCTTTGTGTCATCTGCAAGTAGAAATACTTTTCCTTCCAGTCCTTCTGCAATGTCACTTATAAAGACATTAAAAAGGACCAAACCCAATACTGAGCCTTGTGGTATCCCACTAGTAACCCCCCTTTTTTCACTGTGGACTCTGTTTACTATTACTGTCTGTGTCCTGTTGTTCAGCCACTGTTTTACCCAGGCTACCACCCTGGGACCCACTCTCAGACTGGTTAATTTGTTTATTAATATTTTGTGTGGGACTGTGTCAAATGCCTTGCTAAAGTCTAGGTAGGCCATGTCCACAGCCCCTCCCTGGTCTACTACTTCGGTCACCCAGTCAAAGAAATCGATTAGATTCATCTGACATGACCCTCCCACTTTGAATCCATGCTGCATCGGGTCCTGTGCCCCACTGGCCTCTAGGTATTCAACAATTCTTTTCTTCAGAAGTGATTCCATCATTTTCCCTACCACCGAGGTCAAACTGACAGGTCTGTGGTTTCCTGCCTCTTTCTTGCTCCCACTTATGTGAAGGGAAATCACATCCACCCTCCTCCAGTCCTCATGTGCCACACCATCCTCCCATAATTTGCTACAAAGGGTAGTCAGAGGTGTTACTAGTTCTCCCCTTAGTTCTTTTAGAATTGTGGATTGAATCCCACCAGCCCCATAGCTTTTTTGACCTTCAGTTTTAGGAATTCTTTCAGAACCATTTCTTCTGTGAAAGGACTGATATAACTGTGAAAGGGAATAAAAACATGGAGTTTGGAGGGGACAGGATCAGATGGAGAGATCAGAAGTGGAGGGGATAAGCGGAGGATGTGTAGGAATGGTTGGGCACAGGGAGAACTTTCATCTGGTGTTTAAGAGCTGGGACTGAGAAGACAGGTTGAGAAATGAAGTGAGCAGGTTCTAGAGGGATAGGAGATTATAGTAGGAGGCAGACAACCCACTGGAAGAGTGAGTATAAAGAAAGAGGAAGGTGATAGGGTCCTTAAAACAGAAGGATTAGGAGGAAGAGCTGAGAGAGGATAAATAAGAGGGAAGTGACCCAAACCAGAATTTTGAGATGAAGGAAGCACAGTGGGACTAGTGACTTGAAGGGAGTCAATGGAAGGGGAAGAGTAGAAGAAGCAATGCTGAGTACAATAGGGTGAGTTGGTAGAAAAGTGTCAGAAGACATTGCAAAGGGTATCCAGTCTGGGAAGTGAAGATGAACCTTTGGTCCTGCAGACCACATCTGCATAGTTGAAAACTGGGAGAACCATTTTGGTGACCAGCTCCCAGCAGACTTGGGAGGAAAGTCAGTACTTATTGTGGTACAGGGTACTGAGTTAAGGAGGAGCTTGGCATAGATGGCACTGATGTGGGCAAAGAAGTGTAGTATATTATCTAGCCACACACTGAAGTAATTGAAGGCAGGGTCTACTTCAAGAGGGGTTCCATTTAGCCTGGAGTAGTCAGGAAGGAGGAGAGCCTGGCTAGTTTCTGGCTGATGCCAAAGCTCATGTTAACTGCTTTCTTAGTGTTGACTCAAAGTTGGCTTGTGTGGAACCAGCAGAAAACATTGTGGAAGTCTTGCTGAAGCAGGCCATCCGCAGACGTGGCTGATGAATTCGATATGTAGGTGACTATGTCATCTTCATATATATGGATTTGTGAGATGACACAGGCAGAGGTTGGTTCACTGAGGAAGACTGAGAAGAGGATGGGACACAGGTTAGTAAGGTTTGGTGTAATCCAGAGTTGTTGGAACTTTCTACCCTGGACTTTTTAAGAGGGTGGAGGTGTGCTTGTCCAAAATGAGAACAAATTTGGCATGGAATAAAGAGATGGCCTCATCAGTATAGAAACAAAGAATTTGGCCAACAGATAAGGACCACTTGGCCCACCTAAGCTGCTCACTTTTCTCTGCCTATAGTGTCACTGCAGATCCTGCTTGACCTCTGGTATATTCACCCACCCTCTCCTCCCTTTCCCTAGGAGTCTGTCATGTCTATCCCATGCATTTTTTAACTCCACCACCATTATTAAAGAAATTTACCACTCTTTCTGTAAAAAAAGACTTCCTCACATATCTCTTGAATCTACCCACTCCAGCTTCTAATCATGCCCCCTTGCCCTTGAGTATTGTACCTTATTTACACTGTGAGTAATTTAAAGGTCTCTACTGTATCACCACAGAGTTATGAAACCCAGTGATTCACGTATGAATTGGGGGGTGCAAACCAGGTATCAAACCAGAAAGCCTAAGTCAAAAGGTTGCACTCACCACTACAATAAATAATGGCAGAAGCAAAGATCTGCAAATAAGAAAAAGCTTTAAGTTTTATCATACCAAAAATAAATAGCCAGATTAGGTCGCCACAGAAACCTCTGTGCTTCAACCAACAGATCTTCCTAAGGGGCAGCTTCTGAATTGTGAACTGCAAACTTAAATAGCTCCAAATATCACTGACATCTAGAGGTGGTCAAAGTGGCTGAAATTCACACCAGAAAGTGATTCGTGGAGTAATGCAGAATCTGCAAAGTACTTTGCAATGTGAAGTGTAGTACTTTGTGTTATAATTGGAAATGCGAAGTCCATTCACAACAATGACTATGCATTATTCTGCCTTCCCCAAACTATTTCTTCACCAGTTTTAAGGTGAAGTACATTGAAACCAATGTACTTCACCTCACTTAGCCTCACTTCACCTAGTATTTGTGCTCCAAAGGCGAATTATGCAGTGCATTCTGGGATTGCAGGTCACATGGGCTCTAGTTGTTCTGCACAGCCTCAGTTCTGTGTAGTGTGTTTGTAGTGGAAGATGGAAACAATTTAATTTCAGAGCACTATGATTCAAATCCTCTAAAAGCTGTTAAAAAGATCATTTTGAGCTATTTTTTTGCTCACAATTTACTACATCGAGTATAGGAAACCTTCCTGTGCTCATATTATCGAGCGTTTATTGTTTGTGTGTGGATTTTGAATGTTAAATTAGAACAGTCAGTCTGCGTACTGTGAAGTGTGCTTTGGGGGAAGGGTGTGTCCATGGTGTAAGTAGATTAACTGGGAGAAAAAAAGCAGTCTTTCTGTTTTGGTTATATTTTTCTTGTACAACTATGTTAATGTACACGCAGTAATATTTTCAGTAATTCTTGACATTTTTATGCTGATTGTTGTGGTGCAGCAGTGTATAATTTCAGATTGTTTAAAACATTTGGTTATATTACTAAAGGTTTTCAATTTGCTGTGCATTACTTGTAGTGTGTGTCAGTGAAGTGCCATGCGTGCCATTAAATCAGACACCTTTTATTGTGCCACAGAGAAACTGCAGCAGTGTGAAGCTGCTATCCACTGCACCTGCATGTATTTTTTTATACTGCTTTGTGGTATATTTACTGGCAATGGACTGTTACTGCTGTGTACTACCCCCCTCCAACCGGCAAAAGGTATTCTTTTTCAGATTTGGACTTGTGACTTATGAGCACTGCTTAGGTGTTGTAGTGCCTTTTCATCTGTATCTGTTGAGTGCACAGCACAATCTTAATCTGTCTGTGCTTTTGTAGTACACCATAAATTCTGGGAGACTTTGCATTTCTTGTTGCACTCTCATTTGACTTTGTCAGCACTGGGGAATTTTCTGGACACAAGACAGTAGCATTTTTGGGATGCAGATTAATTCTGGTGACTGTGTGTGACCACTGCATGCGTGATGGAGTGCACCATTAATTCTGGAAGACTTTGCATTTTTTGTTACCCTGTCATTTCACTTCATCAGCACTGGGGAATTTTCTGGACACAAGACAGTAGCATTTTGGGGATGCACATTAATTCTGGTGACTGTGTGTGACTACTGCATGCATGATGTCTGACTGCACTATTAATTGTGGGAAACTTTGCATTTCTTGTGCCCTCATTACACTTCATCAACACAGGAGAGTTTTCTGGACACAAGACATGAGCATTTTTGGGATGCACATTAATTTTGGTGATTGTGTGTGTGAAGGGCTGCCAAATATTGTTGTCACTTCACCTTACTTTGCATTAAGGTGGAATGACAATGCAAAGTAATAATCACTAGATGAAGTGAGCCGTTTGCATTGGCCACTCCATGTAGCGGAGTGACAATGGGAAGTGCCCACTTTGTGGGCACTTTTCTGATGGAATTTAAATTCACTGTATCTCTACTGACATCACACATCACATGATCAATTAGGCAAACAGGTTAATTATTCAGTATAATGGTCATGTGACTTATTCAAAACCTGTAAACATTTCTTTTAAGCTGCTTGTTCTGTGACAAGTACAACTTTAAATATAAACAAGAAAAATGAATTAGATTAAACAAAATTATACACAGAGCATGTAAACGAGACTAGAGTAAGATAAAAATGTACAACCATTAATCACATCACTATGCATCATTAGAGCCAATCAGTTCTATATAGATTATACAATCTAAGTATCACAATATACATCGCAAAACAAATGCAAAAGATAGTGAATAACCAAAAAATCTGCTGTCATAAATCAGGGAATGAGGAAATTAGGAGGGGGGAGAAGGGGAGACAAGAAAACAAAATAAATTAAATACATTTCTTTTAAATCGCATCTCATATTAGAGTAAACATATAACATAATAATGTTTACTTAAAAGTTTTAGTAGAAGTATAAAAAAGATATGGGGGGGGGCTCCTGAAATGAAGTATAGTAATAAATGGGGGCTAAATTCTGTGTTAGCAAATAATACAGAAGCAAGTATGCAACCTGCGCTCTCCCAAAACTTCAAAACACCATGGGAACTGTCAGGAGAAAAAAGGAAAAGACTTATCTTAAAACGGAAGCCTCTGAATAGAAAAAGGAGGACCAAAGATAGTCTCCTCATTTTCTCTCTTGAAGCCCTTATGAAACTTTTAATTTTTTTCCTGATCTGTGTTGGAAATGTGGAAATTAACCCCGGACCTCCACAGTGCATTACCTCACCAGCAGACTTAGCCTCGACCAAAGGTCTAAGCTTTCTACATATCAATGCCTGCAGTCTGCTAAAAAAGCTCACGTTGATACAATCCTGGGTTGCCCATACTTTGCCAGACTTTCTTGTGGTATCAGAGACATGGCTCAGACCCGCCACAGCAGACAGAGACATAAACTTACCCAATTATCAAATATTCAGAGCGGATTGCCAGACAAGGGTGGGGAGTTGCTATATATGTCAAATCCAATATATCTGTAACTTGCTTAGATGCAACATCTATGCCCAAAGAATTTGAATGTCTATCCCTCAAAGTGGCTCTCTCCAACACTGCAGCATTTCGGCTAGTTGGCTGCTACTGGCCCCTTCAGCGGATCATAAGCTTCTAGCCCACCTGGGGAATCAAATCAAGATGGATACTGAAGAGACCATAATCCTAGGTAATCTAAACCTTAATTGGCTATCCAAGGCCGCGGCTCCTTTAGTATCATTTTGTGATACATATGGTTTTTCACAACTTATATATGAACCAACAAGAATCAACAAAAAAAATCTGAGCAACAGCACATTACTTGACATCATGCTGGTGAACAAACCCCACCTCTTCACGCACACTGGAGTGCTGTTCAGTGACATAAGTGACCACTGCCTTATTGCTGGAATAAGGTCATCCGGTAAACTAACACCCCCAGCTAAATTCCTACTGAGGAGATCCAAGAAAACTTTCAACTCTGAGGCATATCTTCATGATCTAAATCACTCTACAAGATGGCAAGAGTTCTATCTAGCAGACTCAGTGGAAAAAGCTAATCAGGTGTTAAATAGCATAATACTAGATGCCCTTAACACTCATGCACCAATTACTAGAGTTGAATTAAAAACAAATCTTGTCGTTGGTTTCACCTAACCTTAAATCAGCCCTGCTTGAGAGAGATAAGCTTTGGAAAAAGGCAAGGAAGACTAAGAACCCAAATGACTGGTTGATATTTAAGAAAGCCAGGAATAGCTGTACCAAGAAAGTACAGGATGCTAAGGCTGCCTACTACATGGCTGAACTCGAACTCCTCATACCACAATCCTGCCAGGTTCTGGAGCACTATTAAGGGCATAACGGGACAAGATCCTAGCACTTCACTACCAGCTCAAATGCACCACAACAAGGTGACAATTTGGACAGAATGGAAATACTGGATGCATTCAATAATCATTTTACAACCGCTGGCCTTGCATTTGATACCTCTCCAGCCAATCTGCTACGTGCTCAGTTAAGCTCCCAGTATACAGGATCTCAGTGAGCTGAATCCTCCTTCTTCTTCAAACCGATTCTGTTGAAACAAGTGGAGGATCTAATCTCGCAGATGGATATAAAAAAAAGTGCAAGTGCTGACTCACTTGACCCCTACTTTCTAAAGATTGCAATGCATGCACTTGCAGTTCCTTTAACACACCTTTTTAACTTGTCCTTAAAATCTGGTTCTATTCCTGCAACTTGGAAAACAGCCCAAGTTTTCCCTCTACTGAAATCAGGGGACCCCATGGACCTTAACAACTATAGGCCAATCTCTATCCTTCCAGTACTATCTAAGCTGCTAGAAAAACTGGTAAGCATCCAATTAAGAGATTACCTTGAAGAATCTAATCTTTTAAATCCAGCACAATCTGGGTTTCGGTCTAAGCATAGTACTATTTCTGCACTGGCTAAAGTTACAAACGATGTGGCAAACCGAACTGGATAAGAAGAATAGCGTTTGTGCTGTATTCCTTGATCTAAGCAAGGCATTTGATATGGTGGACCATGAGCTGCTACTCTCTTCCTTGCACTCCATAGGATTGGATCCATCCTCCCTTACATGGTTCAGGTGTTACCTAACAGGAAGAACACAGCAAGTGAAAGCTGAAGGAGACCTATCTCCACTAAAACCACTTCTAAGAGGAGTTCCACAAGGATCTATCCTGGGCCCTATCCTTTTCATCATTTATATTAACAATATTGATTCGAATCTTACCAAAGCCACTGTACACTTGTTCGCAGATGACACTGTTTTATATGTCAGCAACCCATCGCCTGCTACAGCTTGTGAAGTTCTACAAACAGAATTCTCTATACTACAACATCAATTATTGGAAAAAAGCTTCTTTTAAATGCAAAGAAAACAAAAGCAATGTTTTTCTCCACCCAAAGCCATACAAATCCCTCATTACTAAACAACCTCCTCCAGCAATCCACTATCCTTGTTGAAAGCCTTGCTTATGTAGAAAAATTCAAGTATTTGGGGGTGTGGATAGATAGCAAACTTGACTACACAGTTCATACTGAAGAACTTTTAAAAAAGCTTCACCAGACGCTTGGTCTATTTTTTAGAATAAGGCACTTTCTAAACAGAGATTCCAAAATGAGGTTGGTCCAGGCCACATTTCTCTCAGTAATTGACTATGCAGACTTCCTCTATAGTCACTGCCCTATCTCCTGCCTATGCAAATTGGATACACTATACCACAGAGCTCTGAGGTTCATAACAGATCTACCATTTAACACTCACCATTGCTCTCTCTATGCTGCAGTCGGTTGGACATCGCTACATCTCAGAAGAAACAGAAATGCTGCAGTGTGGACATACAGAATTTTGACTAAGATGCTTCCAAACTATATATTAGACTGCTTCGCAAAGGCCACAGCTGGTACCTACGCCCTAAGAAGCTACAATTTCATTATGCTCAAAGTGCCTAAAGTCAACTCCCGGCATGGGAGATCTGCTATCAGCTATAATCTAGCTATATCATGGAACAGGATTCAAAAGTCCTTGAAGCTGATCAACGGGCATCCTTAGCATCCTTCAAGCATCTATACCTAAGTCTCTTCCCTGAAAATGCAATTGCTTCCACAAGTTCTAGTTTATTCATAGTTCTTTCCTTCCCCTCTCAGGCTGCCATCATATCATGGCAATTCACTTCCTAAAATTCATCTCCACAGATATCTCACCTCCTGGCTATAATCTTCTCCCATTAACTCCAGGCTCCTACCTTAGCCCTTATCACTGCCTTTCACCTCCCAGTTCTAGCACCAGCCCCTGCTATAGTCATGCGTAACCCTTCCTACCATGTCACTTGTCTCAGTCTATGACCACCTCTTTCAGTCGTCCAATCACTATTTCTCTTTGTCCACATTAACTTCCCTTGGATCTTTGGAATCTTGGGGATATCATGTTGAATGTATGCCATGTTTACTGCCAATGTTGATATGTATATACTGGTTTACCTAGAGTGCATCTCATATGTTCCTACCATATCCTGTTATGTTTAAACAATTTCTGTTCTTGATTTCTGTATATAAGTGTTTTAATTATTCATGTACATATACCAATTATTGAACCTTGATTACTGTATATAAGTATATACGTGTTTTAAATCTTCCTATACATGTACCAATTATTGAACGTTGACCTTATCAGGTCCATCTTGCAAATGAGCTGTGCTCAATGATGTTCGCCTGAATAAATAAAGATTTGATTGATTGATTGAAAATCAGAAACTCATTAATAGATATGGTTTGATATCTATTTCATTTTTCAGGCCAACTAGATTAAGGCTTCATAGATTAAAAATCCAAAATGTTTCTTGTTGTAACAATTTGTTCAATCTATTGTCTCCCCTTTTTCCCAAATTTACTTGTTCTATCCCCATAAAATAAAGAGGCTTGGGGTTGATTTGATGAAATGACCACAAATGTTCAGCTACAGTATTAATGAGGGCATGATTTGTTTATGCTCCTCACAAGTTCCTGTACATGTTGCTTAGTGATTCTTGTCATACTACTTACATAAAGTTGTTGGCATCCACACCAAATGACATACACTATGCATGTGGATACATGAGATGAATTGTCTGATTTTAGCTATTTTAGTGCAGCCACCTAATGAAAAATGGTCGCTTTGTATGCAGTATCTGCATAGATTGCAGTTACCACAGCAAACTTTCCGTGTGTCTTAATAGGTAAAAAAGTAGTGTTACTAGTATGTGGCTCCACAAAGGTACTTGAAGTGAACTTATCCTTCATAGTTTCACCTCTCTTAAAGGTAACCCTAGGCTTCTCACCAATTACATCAGACAAAATTGTCTCATTATTATACTGCATACAAAGTGATCATGTTTCATTAGGTGACGGCACTAAAATAGCTAAAATCAGACAATTCATCTCATGTGTGTCCATATACAGTGTTTGTCATTTGGTGTGGATGCCAACAACTTTTTGTACAACAAGAATCCTTAAGCAACATATATAGAAACATGTGAGGGACATAAAAAATAAAACCTCACTAATCCTGTAGCCGAGCATTTTTGGTCATTCTGTCAAAGCAACCCTTAGTCCCCTCATTTTATGAGAATAGGACAAGTAAAGTTGGGAAAAAGGGGAGGCAATAGATTGAACAAATTGCTGCAAAAATAAACATTTTGGATTTTTAATCTACGTAGCATTAATCCAGTTGGTCTGAATAATGAAGTAGATATCAAATCATATTTGTAAACGAGTTTCTGATTTTTCTCTTTTCCTTTTTTCTCCTGACAGTTTCCATGGTGTTTTGAAGTTTTGGGACAGTGCAGGTTGCATACTTCCTTCCATGTTATTATTTGCTAACACAGAATTTAGCCCCCCATTTATTTCTATACTTCATTTCAGGAGATCCCTCCATATCTTTTTTTTACACTTCTGTTGAAACTTTAAAGTAAACAATATTATGTTATATGTTTACTCTATCTAATATGAGATATGATTTAACAGAAATGTATTTAGTTTATTTTGTTTCCTTGTCTCCCCCCCCTTCTAATTTCCTCATTCCATGATTTATGACAGCAGATTTTTTTGGTTGTTCACTATCTTTTGCATTTGTTTTGCTTGAATATTTTACTGTGTGAATTGAAATAAAAATGATCCAGTTAGTGATGTGTTTCTACTGTTGTCATACTTAAACTGAATAATCTATATAGAATTGATTTGATCTAATGATGCATAGTGACGTGATTAATGGTTGTATGCTTTTTATTGTAGACAAAACTGCAGCACAGATGTAGATTTTGAACAAGAAGCTGTGGTTCATATCAACAGATTGGGAGAATATAGCTTGCCATTAAAAGGCTAGCCAATTTGTCCCTTGGCTCAGCCAGAAAGAGTAACAGAGGGGGAAGGGGAAGGGAAGGGAGAAGGGGAGGAGGGGGTTTGTGAGATCACAGAAGGGTGGAGAGATAAAGGCTATGAAAGGAAACAGGGGCTTGCTGGCCATTGGCCAAAGGGTGGGGCCACTATGGGACTTGACAAGGGTCCTTAGGTACTATTTAAGGGCTAGCAGCCTTAAGTAAGCCCTCTTTCTTGCTGAAAAAAATCAGTACATAGCTGGCTCTGAGAGGTAAGGAACTGCCAGGGGAAGCCTAGGCCTTTGGGCCACTTAGAACCCCTTGATTAAATTATTTTGAGCATACTGTTCCTGAGGGTAGGGTATAGTACAGAATGTTATGATTAAAGGGGCTAGGGTAGGACATGTTTTTGCTGTGTGAAGTATGGGCCAAGAAATTGATCAGGTTTGGCCACCTGAAGCAGGAGGTTTTTTGTTGGATAACTTGTTGCAATCAAAAAAAAAAAAAAAGGAGAGAGAGAAGGGGAACGGTAGCAGCCAGCATAGCCTTGTGGCTAGGGCACAGGACTGCAAGCCTAGAGATAATGGTTCGAAGGCAATTCCCCATAATTTCAGAAATAGAGGCAAGGTAGCTCTCCACACTACCAATGGTAGAACTATTTCAGTTGGGCATCAGCCAAAGAATGTCGCCGGGTAGGCTTTCGGTGGCAGAGCTGTTGATCCAGTTGGCAGCTCATGAGAAACCCTGCCAGGAGGGAAGCATGGCGGGCCATACGACAGCAGGACAAGTGGCTCCTGCCAGGGGACAAGCAAGGGGCACATTTTGGGAGCTCCATTTTGGAAGGGGCTTGTGGAGCAGGCAGTGGTGGGTAGGCACTGTAGCTAGCAAACTGAGTCAGCGAGGCCTATCATGTGTACTCCCCAAGATGGGTGAGGTGATAGGAGAGAGGATAACAGAGAAGTTTTTGGGGTGCTGCAGGGCAGTGAGATTTGGTATCTGCAGGGGCTGGGGCTGAACATCAATGAGAGGAGGTGGCCAGTGAGGCCTTTCTGCATGGCCACGGATGCTAGGCTGGGGGGGTTCATGCTGGAACGCACTAGCAGGGCATGGGGGACAGGCTCAAGACAGACGATGTGCAGGGCAGCATGAGGGTCCAGAGAAGGAGGCCTGGAAGGAAGAAGGCTCCAGATGGGCCCACTGCATGTCTCGGTCACCATGTGGGGTATGTGTGGAGTGCACTAGGAGTGTGTGGGTAGGCCCACAGCAGGCATGGGGCAGGGACTGCAGGTAGGGTTGTCCTGGAGTTGTGACCACAATGGAGGGGCTGGAGAGGCCCACTGAATGGTGTGGCTGCCACATGTGGGGTTAACGTTATGGTGGGGTGCCTAAGGGCATTCACAGTTTGGCAGGGGGTATACGGTGGATAAAGCAGACAAGGAAAAATGGCTGTCATGCTCATCCTCTGATGGAGGATCATTCAGGGGTGAGGGAAGCTAAGCAAGGGTGACAGTGTGCCTGGTCTGCTGGATTGAAAGGCACAGCCTCATGGTGTGGCCACCATTTTGTGGAAGGCCACAACCAAGCCTGTGGAGGGCAGAGGAAAGGAGGAAGGATGATTTGGATTCTGGGAGCAGGCATGCCACGAAGCCCAAACACATGTGCACCAAGACCCCTGGTGTCGGGGCGCTGGGTCAGTTGGGTGTGGTGAGTGCTTGCTGACAATGGGCAATTGTTTAACACGGTGCAGTCTGGTGCTTGGTGGGTTATGCAGTGCTGACATGAGCAGCATAGGGAGGGGGGGTTATTTAGCTTGGAGCAGATGTTTTCTTGTGGAAAGGACACAGCAAGATTTACTACAGGAGAAGCTGTTTTGTGAGGGAATAGGCTGACTTTAGCAGAGCAGTTGTTAAGCTATTTCTTACGCAGAAGGTATTTTCCCCATCCTGAAGTAAATTTTTAATTTATGTAGAAACGGCGGTGACTGAATAGTGGCTCTGGGAAGGAAAGCGAGCACGCTCTATTATGAGCCACTGTGATGTGGCACCATGAGTGTGTGTGGAAGGGGGGAGGACATGAGGTAGCAGGCCACAATAAGCGGAAGGGTCAGCAGGGGTACAGATGGCCACATGTGGCTCAGTGAAAGAGAGGATTTCACACACGGGAGGCCAGACAGGTGCCCTGGGAGACCGTAGGCAAGTCGGGACTGCAAGAGCTTGGCAGGCCCAGCTGGCACACAGCCTGGACCACGTGTCAAGAGCCCAGGAGGATATGGTGGCAGGCAACATGGGAAAAGGGACTGGACATAGAAACTGTGCAGTAGGGGGCCATGGGGGGTTGTAGGTGTAAAAAAAAAAAAGTATAGACTATATGCATCAATGTAAGCTGGAATGGGCATATGTATGTATACGTATACCTCATATAGGAAAGCTGCAAAGGGAGGAAGGAGGAAGGAGAAAGGGGATTTGGGGACACAGTATCATGGTATGGGGGACAGAGGCCCCCCCCCATTACCAGCGGGTTGGCAAACTGCTCTTGAGGTAGACCAATGAGGTTCTTCTGTGGGGCATCATGATGAGTCAGGGAGTACAAGTTAAAGGGGAACAGGGTGGTGGGGCCAGGCCACCACAGGTCGGCCGAGTGGGGGGCCCGGGGGTGAGCCATGGGTAACCAACTTCCGGGATACAGGTGACCAAGGGCCAAATAGGGTAAAGAGTGAGGGGATGGTCAGGGACCTTGTACCACATATGGCATTTGCTTTATGGTAGTTAGGGGGCCCCCAGAGAGTACACAGGGCTAAGAGGCCAGGCTGAAGCAGGGGGCTGTGAGACTGAGGGTGGTAACCTGCTGGGGATACACACTGGGGCTGGGGGCCCTCTGCCTGAGTTCTCCTTCAATGGTGACACCCAGGGTAGCACCCAGATTAGAGCTGGGTCGAGGACATGTGCAGTTGGGGAACTGGCAGATGAGGGGCAGTGGGGGGCAGCGACATACAGGGGGCAGTAGAGTTTCCATTTCAGTGGTGTAAAAAAATATGCGATGCAATAACAGGCCTGGTGTGGTTACAGAGGCCACTCTGCTCATGAAGGAGGCCAGGTGGTGGGGCAGCATGCCCTGTTATGGGCTGTTGGCCACCGCTCCATGAAAGGTTCTGGTGGATGGAGCTCCCAGTCTCATGGATCAGTCTCAGGAATCTGGGGAGCACTTTAGGAATGGTGGAAAACCACTGGTGGTCTGTATGGTCTATTAGGGCACAGTGTCAACATAGGGAGGTGGGAGGCAGTGGATGAGGGTGGCAGCAGTTTTGGTGGCTGCCTGTTTAAGGGACAAAGGACCATTGCACGCATGGGGGCAAAGATGGGAAGGGGAAGGAGTGTTTCCTAGGCTGGTAACAGACCAAGGCTCCGAGTCTCCAAAGGAGGGAGAGGGGCCATGCCAGGTACAAGGAGCTGCAGGTTGTCCGGTTGAGCTCCCCTCCCTTGTTTTGGTATGGCAACTGATATGGGTCCCGGCACTGGGAAGGAGTTGTCAGGTTATATGGAGGGAATGGCAGAACTTTGAAGGAAGGCAGACAGAGTGGAACAACTCTAAAAAGGGAAAAAGTTTGGTGGCTGGGGGCAGAAGGAGCTAGAGGGGGCACTGTTTGTGGTGAAGGGGTGAAAAGGGGACCCAAAGAGGGGGCCCCATGCCAGCCAGCCAGAAATGTACACCCCCCAAGCCTGCACCAGCCCCAGGGAACTGAACATAGGAGGGTTGTCGAAGAGGGTGGCCTGGGGTAGGTAGAAGGCCTTTTTGGGGATGTGGGTTGGAAAGGTTGCAGGGTACTTGAGCTGGCGGGCACAACCAGGCATAAATGTTTTGCAGCTATTGCTACAGCTGTGAGATGAGCAAGGAGTGGGGAGGTCAAGGATGCCAGTCATAGACGATTAGGGTCATGGGAGCACAAGGATCCAATAAGAAATGGGTGGATATATCTTTCAATGTCTGTTGCAGCCACCTCCATAACTTCAACCCTTCCACCATCTATTTTATTTTGTTTAAATACCTGCAAAAAGAAAATGGTCCATCGTTGTCTATTGCAGCAGCGACTATACCCCTCCTGCCATTTATAATGCTGACATTGAGTGTGCCCCATCCCCCAGAGTCCACTGCTGGTGCAAATGTCACCCCACCTGACCATCCCACTTAGCAACCATCACCCCCTTAAACATAACACTGAAACTGGAGTTGCCTAATCCGCCAGTGTCAAAACCTGAAATAAAGAAAACCTTCCCTCAGAGTTTGTTCTTTTCTTTTTAAGCCTGTAAGAAAGGAGGAGGCAGTATAATGCAGTGGTTTAAGGCTCTGAGCTGCAAATCTGGAGACCTGGGTTTGAATTCCACAGCCCCCACTTGCATACTGTGTGAGCCTGAGCAAGTCACTTAATTTCCTTGTGCTTCCAGGTTGCACCTGTAAACAAACTTTCAGCTTAGTGTCTCTCTTCTGGTAAAAAGTAAATGGTCCATCAGTGTCTATTGCAGTCTGTCTCCCTCCCCTGCAGTTTATAAATCTGATACTGGGGGTGCCCAATTCCAAAGTGTTCACTGCAGGCACCCCTTTAATTTTCATTCCTACCCAACCATCGCACTTAGCACCCACCACCCCACAGCCCCCACCCCTACATAATGCTGACACTTTGGGTTGTCAAATCCCTAGTGTCCACACCAGGTGTCCCCTTGTAATTGCTACTCCCACTTGACCCAACAGCTTAGCAACCACCACCCCTCATACCCCTAAACATAACACTGGCACTGAAGGTCCCTAATCACCCAGTGTCGAAACTTGAAATAAAAAGAACCTTCCCTCTGTGTTTCTTTTTTTTTTCTCTAATTTTTTTTAAGCTTGTAAAAAAGAAAATGTTCCATCAATGTCTGATGCACCATTAGTTCACTCACCCACCCAACCCTCCCAGTCGATACTCAGCACCAACTGCTCCCAAGCTCTTACTTACCAACTGGGCTTCTAACATCATCATGTTCTTTGGACCACAGACACATCTTTGCTCTTCAACTCTGGACCTCAAACTGAGGAAATCAGAAAGGCGGTTTAATGTATTTCATTAAAGGTTTGCATTTAGTGGTATAACTTGGCCAATGTTGGTTATTTGCACCCCAAATTTTCAACATACCCTTTTGGGATACCACCTGATAATTCAAGTAATGTTAGGTAAGCCTGTTCCAAAAGGTGATTTCACAGTCGTTGTGCAAAATCACCCTTCAGGAAGGAGTTGAAAATTTTCTCTGCCCTTGTTCATGCAGTGGCTGTGTTGGAAATTTGGTGAAAAATATTAAAAAACAGCAAAGTTATAAGCATAAGTCAAAATCTACAAATGCAGGCCTGTAACGTTGGTAATTTTCAAACTGCTGACCTCAAATTTTCAACATAGCCATTTGTTTATATCACCTCATGAATTTGACAGCTGTCATTTCTTCAGATCCTGGCCAAAATGTATTTTTGTGTCCCAAAAGGTGATTTCACAGTTGTTGCACAAAATCACCTTTCAGGCAAGAGTTGAATATTATCTCTGCACTTTTGAGTGAGATGGGATCCTAAGAAGGCTAATGTTGAAAATTTGGGGCAAAATGAAATAAAAATAACAAAGACATGAGCCTACTTTGCAATTTATGAACTCAGGCTTGTAATTTTGGTAATTTTCAATATTTTGACCCCAAATTATAAACATAATCATTTCATCACAGCACCTTACAAATGTGGTAGCTGTCACTTTTCAAATCCTGTCAAAAATGTGTTTTCACACCTGTAGTGTGTAAAGATGCTTCAGTGATGCAGAATGACATTTTGGCAGGGATTTGCAAACAATCACCTACTGGGCTCATTATGTGGGATAATAAGAATGCTGTGCTGAAAATGTGGTGTACAAATATAATAAATTGCCCAGGTTATGACTGAACATTACACTGTTTCAGTGTTCAAGCATAACTTTGTGAATTTTCAATATTTTGACTCCAGCCTTTCAACATAGCAATTTTTCACACAATCTCACAAATGTGATGTGTCGTTTTTAAAATCCTGGATGAGATGTGTTTTCACAACTTTGCTGTTAAATGACATTTTGGCCAATATACTATAAACGGTACATGTCATGTCTGTAGGGCAAATCTTAAAACAAGCATCTTCAAAATTTGGATTCAAAATTGCAAAACACAAATTATTTATCTAGCATCAAATGCTTGGCATTGATAAATGTTTGTTATATTTAAATTAGCAGTTGAACTATCTTTTGTATTGTAATTTTTTAACATATTATAATCTCTGTGTATACTAAGTGCTTCATTATCACAGTCAGTTTCAATTGTGCCCTGAATGTGGATTGGCCATTCAATCCCATTTATGTATCTGTTCTGTGTTTAATGTTTGTAATGTTCCTGTTTTAAAATTCTAATAAAGAACATTTTTTCAAATATATATATATATATATATATATATATATATATATAACATTTTTGTAGGGATGAGATGTTTGTATTCTGTTGTATTAAAATTGCAATTGCTTTTAGTCAATCAATAGAGTTTTATACAGTGGAGATGTAACATCTTATTTCTAGGGCTGTCTTGTGTTTACCCATTTTCACAACTGAGTGGACTGCACACTGCAGCACCAATAGAATAAATGACTTGCTCAGGGCCACACACAGTTGGCTCTAGTGGGGTTTGAACCTGTGACCTCCTCTTTTTCAACAATGCTGTAAATACTAGAATGCACTGCTTGCATGGGCAGGGGGACTTTAGAAGGTCACCAACTGTTGGCAATGCAATTTACTTGCCAGGAGAGCCCAGTGGAGATGAACCATCTTATTTCCAGAGGGGCCCTTCATTACCCATTTCTGCAGCTCCGTGGACTTGAGCACTGAGATGTAAAGTGATTTTCTGGGTCACACAGTGAGTAGTTGGTATCACAAGCCCCCTCATAAGGGTCAGATCACTGAGCTCATAGTGCCCACCCCTAAGTGCAATCTGTGACAGGGAAGGGGAAAATATGGATACACTCCTTGTATATGTTCAGTTTGTTCACTGGTTTTACAACATAACTCTCACCACAAGGTTCAGAGTATCCCTCTATACTTTGGATCAGGGCACAATACCAGTCTCAAGTCTTGTGGTCAAATATGAACCTTTTTGTGGCTATTACACGCAGAAGTATTACACCCTCTTTGGGGTAGCAGTGTATCACTTGATTTGGTTTTCACCCTCCAGGACATGCAACAGCCCAGTTCCCAATCCCTGCAGACCCATATGAGACTCTAGTACCCTCCCTAATTCTGCCAGATCTCCTATTGACCATTTTTAATTTGGTTGCTATTTGGTGACCCTTCCAAGCATAAACAGTTGTCACAGATTTTTCAAAAAACTATCTACACTCACATATACAATATAGAGAATCTCATGCAGGCAGAAAAACTTCAGAAAGAAACAAAAGTCTTTACAAAATAATTAAATAAATGCAGTTACAGGTAAAAGAGAACATATATTAATTTGGGTCACAGCACAAGAAACAAATAAGGAACACATGCACAGTGAAAACAATGCACTAATGATATTAGCTATGTCTGCCTTTTATGAAGACTTTCAAAGTTCAGAGAAAATTTGGTTTGCAAAAATATCTCAGTCCTTGTGTAGCAGCCTGGCAGTTGTTCACTTGTGCTCAGGAGAAAGTCAAAAAACAGAATGGCACTGAGTGATTGTGCTGAGAGTTTAACTATCCTTCTGAAAATTGCAGTGTGATAAATTTTTCAGATATAAGGAAACCAATTTATTTTCCCACCATTGACTCACAGCATGGTTTATGACAGTTCAGAATTAATAATAATAATAAAGTGTATTTATACAGCACAATTCAAAATTATCAATGCACTGTACAGTAAGACAATAAAAGCAGGATAAAAAGATAAAATAAAGTAAAACAAACATTAGAAAACTATACATTCAGTGATACTTCTTAGACTTAGTCCCCAAAAGCTTGATGAAACAAATCAGTTTTTAAACCCATCTTAAAGCTCTCAATGGTCTGGCACTCTCAAATCCAGTGAGGTAGAGAGTTCCACAGGATCAGGGCTGCATACATAAATGCTTGAGCACTAGAAATTTTCATTGTAACCCTTGGAACCTCTAGCAATCCCTTGTCAGCTAAGCGGAAGGGACGGAGGGGGGCAGTAAGGAATAAAGAGCTCTTGCAGGTAGCCTGGACTCTGTCCATGTAGGACCTTATAGTTCAGTAAACTGACCTTGAAAGTGATCCACCACTGTACAGGCAGCCAGTGCATTTCGTACAGCACAGGGGTGATATGACTGACCCAGGACATCCCAGTCTGTAGCCTGGCTACAGCATTCTGCACCAGCTGCAACTGGCAGATATGAACCCCCCAAAGCCCTAGGTAGATGGAATTACAGTACTCAAGGCATGAGGTCACAAAAGCCTGGATCAACATTGGAAGGTCACAAGACAGAACAAGGTGCTTAATCCAGGCGATGTTCCTCAGATGGTAGAAAGAGGACTTGACTACTGCAGATACCTGAATACTTAGTCTCAGCGCCTCGTAAAAAATCACCCCCAGATTCCGTACCTGAACAGAGGGCATGAGTTGGTTATCTCCAAGATGAAGCCCAGAGGCAGACTGTGCCCCAGCCCTCTCTATCCCGTGACCAGCATCCACCACCAACACCTCAGTCTTATTAGGATTCAGCCTTAACCAGCTGACCCGCATCCAGTCCCAGATTTCTATGGGACAGCTATTAGAGACAGAGATCACACTATCCTGTTTGGGTGCAAAAGACAGGTAGAGCTGGGTGTCATCTGCATAACAGTGAAACCTCAGCCCATACCATCTCGCAATGTCTCCTAATGGCAGCAGATACACCACAAACAAAATAGGGAGCAGCACAGAGCCCTGAGGAACCCCACATGGCAGAGAGAATGATGCTGAAGTATAAATCCCAGACACCTCTTTCTGAGTTCTGCCAGTGAGGAAAGATCTAAACCAACTGAGGACCATACCTGACAGGCTGCAGCTGTCCATGTCCACTTTTAGTCATCCAGGGTACCTTTTTAAAATGTATTAATAATTTATTAATAATTCTTTTATGATAATTTTCCTCATTCAGAGGAGTGAGACTGTGTGGATAAATCCAATGAAGAAACATGTGAAGTCTCACTCAACCCTCTGGCACCCAAACAGACCCCCATGGTTCACGGAGTCAAAGGCTGATGACAGACCAAGAAAGATCAAGATTGAAAGGTACTTCTGGCCTTTTGCAATCAGCAGATCATTGAGCACCTGAATAAGAGCAGTCTCAGTACTATGCCTCTTCCAAAAACTGGACTGGAGGGGGTCATGGATGGTCAAATGGTTCTCCAGCTGTGGATCAACTACTTTCTCTATCACCTTCCCAACAAAGGGAAGGTTAGAGATTGGCCTGTGGTTGGCTGGGCAGTTTGGGTCCAGAGAAGATTTTTTTAAGGACAGGTATAACCACCACCTCCATCAGGGAGTTTGGAAACTCACCTAACTCTAAAGAACACCAAACTATCACTGCCAGGACAGGACCAATGGTATCCACACACCACAAAATGAGGCATGTATGGCACAGGTCCAAACTACAGCATGTAGGCTGCATGCTCTGGACAATCCACACGACATCAGAGATCACCGGCTGGTCAAAGTGGACCCAAGATAATCAAGGCAAAGTAACTGTACACCATACCTCTCAACCTTTTGTCTCCCAAATGTGGAATATTGCCTCTCAAAATGTAGAACAAATGAGCAAAATGTAAAACACTTAATCAAATCTTCACCTAAGAAGCTCAGAACACTGTAAAAATGTTTGCATTTATGTTCAGAAAGTCTGTTATTAATTGAATAATATATTTTTTGCATCATTTACTACAGATTTTTGCTTTAAAATGTTAACACTGAATGTGGGACAAGTCCTCACAATGTGGAACAGGGAACGTTTATGAAGCAAAATGAGGAACGTTCCTCATAATGTGGTACAGTTGAGAGGTATGCTGTATGCCGACCATTGTAAACCCCTGTAGAATGGGCTGAATGGATCTCCGACCTAATGTCAGCCACTTTACTAGCAAAGAATTGAGTGAACTCATCACACTTATCTTGTGAAAATGCTCCATGAACTTGTAGACAGGTTGGATTGCACAACCTGTCCACAGTTCAAAACAGCTGAGAAAATAGATTCTGAGCCACAGCAAGCTCCCTGGACAGGAACTCTGCCTTCTTATGGGATATTACTGATTGATAGACCCGATAATGTTCCATCAATCTAAGGTGGTCGACATCCAGAGCAGATCTCCGCCAGCGCTGACCTAGCCTTTGTCCCACTCTCCTCAACTCCCTCAAGATCCCGTCAAACCAAGGGGACCAAGGGAGAACAGTGAGGGCAAGGCACGGACTCGGACAACAGCGATGGAATCCAAAGCACCCACCTCAGCCTTATTATAGAAATGTACTAGATTCTCTGGACCCTCACTAGCATCCCGAAATCCCGATAGGTCTAACACTGCCAAAAGACCAACGGGAGTAACATCCCACAAAGGATGGTGTCTGACCATCTCCACTGGGGCAGACCTGTAGAGGGAGCCCAGAAATTGAACCTTACAGTGTGATGGCCAGACCATCAACTGGTTCCACCACCAAGTCAGAGGCTTCCATCCCCAGGAGGAAAACCAGGTCAAGTAAGTGACCCTAATCATAGTGTATCACAGAGAACCTGGCAGGAATAGCCACCTCCAAAATCAGGCTTGCATTTTCATCCAGTCAGGTCTAGGTAATGGATGACAGGTCAGCTGTTCCAACAAGATTAGCAATAATAGCTGTCTTGTTCTTTACAGACCTGGCATTGCACAACACCACTTGAGATGGACAAGACTCTGGAGCTGACCGGACTACTGGCCCTGAGATATAGGAGTCCTTGGGTATGGGAACCAGATATGGAGAACCATGATCTAGCACTCATTTCACCCCAGGGTATCTGCTTAACAACCCCAAAAAGACCCCCAGCTCCCTCCTCCCAAAAGGTTCGGAGCACCCGACCCTCATTCTCATTTTGTTCACTATCCCGAGTGCCCTACAATGCCTATAAACCACAGCTGAAAGCAGATGGCAATTAAAGGGTCAGAGGCCCTGAAGCTCGAAGGAGGAATAGTGCCTGACAGGGATAACTAAATGCCAGCACATCCAAATAAAAGCCAGATACTCTTTAACCTCTTTGAAGTCTCAGGTTCTCACAATAACACACTGGAAGTAAATTTCACACAGTACTGCTAGAATGGTCTTTCCCAGCTAATAAATCCTGTTCTCTCATATAATCTGATACACTATAACAGTTCCTGAGATCACAAGCAATCTGCTTCTGCAGTGCACATTTATAGCAGGTAAATGGCTTTTGGCATAACTCTGCTAAAAGAACACGGGAATGAAAATCTCACTTCCTGGAAAGCAGGTATCCTTTGAGTCAAAAAGTCACCCCTTTAAAAATAAATCTAGGCTTTTTCCTATGCCTTGAATTAACACTGGCGTGGGCATACACAGACATTCCATATTACAATATATAACACAAATATATGTTGCAAATAATGATTGGCGGTTGGCTACCTCGCTACATTCAGGTCTAGCAGGGTTCGAACCTGTGATCTCTACATTCCGAACAGTGCCTAATCCTGTAGAACACATTGCCTGTACTGATGCATTGGTGGTGTGAACCCATTAGTGCCAGTGGTTGACATTAATGTTTTTTTTTTTTTTATTTTATTAGTCATCAAGTACATTCAAGAGGTACACACAAGTTAAGGTTTTTGTACCTACACTCATCCTGTTGCATTTCATTTTTCAGTGAAACATTTTGATTAGATTAATCAGGGCAACCCTTAATTAAGGAATAAGACATGGCCAATGTGGAGTAAGCAACTTCCACATGCCCTTAGAGGGTGACTAACTGCCCGTTAACTTAACCGCTGGTCATGACTTATTTCTATTACTCATTAATGGGGCACAGTAGCACCCATATGGTTGGGTTTTACTGGCACTTCTACATTAAACTAAAAATGTTGTATCTTAATAACATTGGCATTCTTTGATGGAATAGCCCAAACCTAGGCATGTGCACTCATTCTGGCAGTATCTCAGGATGTGGAATGTTTCATGATGACATCTTGTATGGTTTGTGAGATATAGAGCATTAAAAAACAGAAACAAAAAACACTTTATTTCCTTTGGTTAACATTGATTTTTTGGCCTTCATTTACAGCCCAGATGGAATTAAAATTTTTTTAACATTTTCAGGGATAATGGGGTGTGTGCCAAGGGTGTGCCTATGGATACTGCGGTGAGAAGATATCTCACCATTTTTTAATTATACATTTTTTTGTGATTGCCGCTAGTCAGGTGGATATTTGAAAACAATTCAACCTGTTAATTGTTGAGGATTTACTGTTCATGCTCAGAGAAATACTATTTGTGCTTCCTATATCTTGTTTTTTTTCCCCATTTTAGACATTGATTTGTAAAGAAATACTACTTGGTAAGGAATGACCGAGATTTGCATTTAGGTCAGTCACATGCTTAGTTCCCTTACTGTATTATTAATTACAAAATCTGAGGGCTAATATGTCTTTTTTGGGGAGATGATCATTTCACCCCTCACTCGCTTAGGAAAGGATCAATCGGCAGGAAAATAACTATTCACAGTTTATTACAGCTTGAACTCTACTGTTTGAACTGAAAAGATTGCAAATAGTAAAGCTCCATGACAGTTCAAACTGTCATAGCTCCCTGGTGTCTATTAGCAACCCACACACACACACAGATTTCCATTCCTTGGCTGAATTAGTATTATACTGGTGGTCCAATGGTCACTCCCCAGTCTCCCATCTCCCTCCCCATCTAAACAAAATACATATCCTGGTAGTCCCGTGGTCCCTCCCCATGCTCTGAATGCCATCCCCATATAAATGTAATACATATATGTCCTGGTTGTCAAGTAGTCCCCCCCTTCTCTGATCGCTATGCCCCTTTTCAGTTTGCCATTCATTGGTAGTCCAATGCTCTCTCCCTTCCCCTGTTCTCCAGTCGCTATCCCCATATTCATTATGAGGTTCCCTGGTGCCATTCTCCAATTACTGTCCCCATTTTAAATATGCCATTCACTGATAGTCTAGTTGTCCCTTCCCCATTCCCTGATTTCCATCCCTGTATTTATTATGACATTCCTTGGTACCTTCTCTTGTTCTCTGATTGTTGTCCCTATATTAAATATGCCATTCATTGGCAGTCCAGTTGTCTCCTCTACTCCCCTCCCCCATTCTCTGATCACCATCCACATATTCAATATGACATCCATTGGCAGTCCAGTGGTCAGTTCCCTCACTCATTTTCCAATCATCATCCCTGTATTCATTATGACATTCCCTGGTAGTCAAGTGGTGCCTTCTCCATTCTCCGATCGCCATCCTCATATAAATTAAACAAATATATGCCCTGGTAGTACAGTAGTCCATCACACTCCCCATTTGTTGATCACTGTCCCCATATTAAATATGCCATTCATTGGAAGTCCAATGGTCCCTCCACTCCCCCAGTTCTCCGATCACCATCCCTGTGCTACCATTATATGTTCCTGATGTTTAGTGGCACCCATCCATCACTGTCTGCCCCAGTAATAAAGAAAAAACATCCCTCAAAGTTTTTTCCCTGCCAAAATATGGTCCCCTGTCAATCAGCCCCCACACCCCCTCCGACTTACCACCCACCACCCCACAAACCTTAGTACACCCCCACACACACACGCACACACACACACACTCACTCACCTGAGCAGGTCCAAGGTTCAAGATTGTTGTCTAATAGAAACAAGTTTTGCTGCTGGAACCAAGGTACGTTATTCATTGTATTTCAATGTGGGTTTCAACTTTGGTGCATAACTTTTCCAATTTTTTTTAACATTTTGACTCCAAATTTTCAGCATGGCTCTTTTGGGACCCCACCTTATGACCAATATGACTGTGATTATGTAACTCCCACCCAGTAGGTGATATATAGTGACAGGATGTCATTATATGTATACATGCGCTGGGGGAAGCAAGCATGATGCAAGGGAGGGAAGGTTGGCATGACATGGGACTGCTGAGCTGGCCCCACATCATCGTGGCTGGGTGGCAGCCTAAAGCTAAGAGGGTTCCTGGTTCAGGTCCAGCCACACCTACATTTTTGTGTGCCCGGAGCCAAATTTATTTTGCCCCAAAATTTGCACCCCAACCCTGACATGCACCCCACTGGAGTTAAGAGTGCTGCAAAATGCTGCAGAACTGGGTTTCGTCCTGGGGAACCCCACTGTAGATAAAATAATAAGACTTACCTGAGTGCAGGGGACCAAGTGGTATTCCTGAAGAGAAGTCATCCACTGCACCTGTAAAAAAGAATAGTAATGGGGTCACAAAGGATCCAAAGCTCTTAGGGAGCCCAAACGGGTGTAAGGGAAAAGATTGAAATAAAAGCACACTTACTTGATGAAGATAGGAGCCCTTGTCCAATCAGACCTACAAAATAAAAGAGAAGTTAGCTTAGGTGGGTACAAAAAAAAAACTGTAAAAGAGAAGAAATAGAGAAAAAAGGGAGTGGGGTTTTGGGAAGGGTGCTTAACTAAAACCCCGTTACCCATAATGGTGGGCGAGTGGCCAGTAATTTATTTAGTAACCCAGGTGGTTAGTGATGGTTAGTGGGGGGCTACTAGCCCCTATAGAAACATAAAAACATAGACTTTGATGGCAGATAAGGACCGCTTGGCCCACCTAGTCTGCCCATTTCCCTACCAACAGGATAGGCCACAGATCCTGGTAAATCAACAGCCTATTTCTTCCTACCCCCAACAAGAACTGCCTTATGTCTGTCCCATGTATTCTTGAATTCTCTCACAGTTTTAGACCCCACAACCTCCTCAGGAAAGCTGTTCCATGCATCCACTACCCTCTTTGTGAAAAAATACTTTCTCACATTGCCCCAGAACCGCCCCCCCCCCATCTTTAAATTGTGTCCCCTTGTTCTTGCACGTCTCTTTTTCTGAAAGATGCTACCCTCTTGGACTTTGTTGATTCCACTGAGGTACTTAAAAGTTTCTATCATGTCCCCCCTCTCCCTTCTTTCCTCAAGGGTATACTTACTAAGCTCCTTTAGTCTCTCCTCATACGGCTTCTCTTGCAGACCCTGCACCATTTTTGTTGCCCTTCTCTGGACTTCCTCTAACCTGTATATGTCCTTGTGGAGAAGGGGTCTCCAGAACTTAATGCAGTACTCCAGATGGGGTCTCACCAACTGTCTGTACAGACAGATAACAACTTTCTGTTTTCTGCTGGTGATGCCTCTCCCTATGCATCCCAATATAACCCCAACCCTCCCTACTGCCTTCTCACATTGCTTGCTAACCTTAAGGTCATCTGATATGATTACCCACAGGTCCCTTTCATTTTTCGTTGTAGTTACTACCTCCCCACATTGTGTAATCTTTCCCTGGGTTCTTGTTTCCCAGGTGCATTATTTTGCACTTCTTTGCATTGAATCCTAGCTGCCATACTTCTGACCATTCCTCCAATCTTGCCAAGTCCCTTCTTATCCTTTCCACGCCTCCTTGTGTATCAACCCTGTGCAGATCTTTGTGTCATCTGCAAAGAGGCATACTTTTCTATCCAGTCCTTCTGCAATGTCACTTATAAAGACATTAAAAAGGACCGGACCCAATACTGAACCCTGCAGTACCCCACTAGTAATCCCTCTTTCTTCAAAGTGGACTCCATTTACAATTACTTTCTGTGTCCTGTTGTCCAGCCAATGTTTTACCCAAGCTACCACCCTGGGACCCACTCCCAGGCTGGTTAATTTGACTATTAATCTTTTGTGTGGGACTTTGTCAAATGCCTTGCTAAAATCTTGGTAGGCCATGTCGACAGCTCCTCCCTGGTCTACTACTTTGGTCACCCAGTCAAAGAAATCTATTAGATTCATCTGACATGACCTTCCCGCTGTGAACCCCTGCTGCCTTGAGTCCTGTGCCTCACTTGCCTCTAGGTATTCAATAATTCTTTCATTCAGAAGTGACTCCATCACTTTCCCTACCACAGAGGTCAAACTGACAGGTCTGTAGTTTCCTGTCTCTGCTTTGGTCCCACTTTTGTGAAGGTGAATCACATCCACCTTCCTCCAGTCCTCGGGTACCACACCATCCTCCCATGATTTGTTAAAAAGAGTAGTCAGTGGTTTCACTAGTTCCCCCCTTAATTCTTTTAGAATTCTGGGGTGAATTCCATCAGGCCCCATTGCTTTGCCCACCTTCTGTTTTAGGAGTCTTTGCAGAACCCTTTCTTCTGTGAAAGGAATGGGATCGACCCCCCTATCAAGAGTGCTTCTGTTAATTGGATTAGGCACTTCCCCCTCCTCTTTTGTGAATACTGAGCAGAAATATTCATTCAGTATCCCTGCTTTTTCACTGTCCCCCTCTGTCCACCCACCATTCATTCTATTCTGCCTCACTATACCTTCCTTTGTCTTTCTACGCTCTCTGATGTACCTATACAAGGTTTTATCACCCTTCTTAACCAAGTTGGCTATCCTTTCCTCAGTTTGGGTCTTTGCTATTCTGACTTCCCTCCCTGCTTCCTTCTGTCTTAACTGGTACAGCTCTCTGTCCTGCTCCTTCTGTGTTTCCTTATACTTCCTGAATGCTGTCTTTTTCTCCGTGACTTTCCCAGCCATCTCTTTTGAGAACCATAGTGGCTATTTCTTTCATTTTGATTTGTTCATTTGCTTCACACAAAGGCTTGTTGCCTCTGTGATGGCAGTTTTGATGATTCTCCATTGTTGCTCCACCCCTCCTTCTAGTCTGTTTGCTAGTGCTTTTCTGAGGCACTCTCCCATCTTACCAAAGTCAGCCCTCCTGAAGTCCAGTACCCTCACTTTTGTATGGCTTAACTCTGTAGCTGAGTTTAACATGAACCACACTGTTTGATGGTCACTTGTTCCCAGATGGCAACCCACTTCTAGATCTGAGATCCTCTCACTGCCCCCATTTGAGTGCATGAGGTCTAAGATTGCCCCCTTATGAGTGGGTTCTGAAACTAGCTGTCTGAGGCCTGCCACCTGTAGGGCATCAAGAATGGCCCTGCTCTTGGATGTGGCTGTAGCAAATGTGCTGCAGTTAATATTGGGCATATTCAGGTCTCCCATCAATAGTATCTCCCCTTTCTCTGTCATCCTAAGAATGCCTTCTATTATATCCTTGTCTATTCCCTCCCCCTGACATGGGGGTCTGTACACAACCCCTGTGCTGATTGTGACGCCCTTTCCAGTCTCCAAGGTGACCCACAGTGCCTCCTCTCCTCCCTGTTTACTCTTTTTTTCAGTTGCTTTTATCCCTTCCTTTACATAGAGAGCTACTATACCCCCTCTTCTTCCCTGCCTGTCTCTCCAGTAGGTTATGTGCCCTGGTATGTTAACATCCCAGTCATGGTTCTCTGTGTACCATGTTTCTGTGACTGCTATGATATCCAGGTATCCCTCTTCCATCAAGGCCACCATCTCAGGGGCTAGTTGCCCAGACTACAGGCATTGGTACTCATTACCCTCCATTTCCTGATGGCCTTGCTCCTTTTTGCCCCATCCTTGTCCTTCTTGCCTTTGTCACTTTCCCCATTTACCTCTGCCCTTCTCCCTATCGACACCTCTATGTTGGTGTTTACTGCACTTACTACTGTGATTTTTTTTTGAGGGGCTAGGATTTTCCTGCTCTTTTCTAGTGCCTCCCCCCTTGGCTAGTTTAAATGCTTGCCAATGAAGCATTTAAACCTATCACCTAGGATCCTGGTTCCCCTCCTGGACAGATGCAGCCCATCATACCAGTATAGGCTTGCATCACTCCAGGTGAACCCCCAGTCCCCAGTGAAGCCAAATCCCTGAACTCTACACCAGTTTTTCAATCACTGATTGAATCCCATGGTGCAGAACACCCTAGCCTCTCCTACTCCATAGATGGGCAGCACCTCCGAGAAGGTTACTGTGCATGCTACTTGTCTAAGACCCCTTCCCAATTCCACAAATTCTTCCTGCACTGCTATAATCCCTTTCTTAGCCAGGTAATTTGTCCCTAGATGGACAATGACATCCATCTCCCTCCCCTGTGCAGCTGCTCCAACAATCCTGAAGATTCGCTCCCTGCCTCTCCAAGCCATGGCGCCAGGCAGGCACCTGACCTCCCTCTCCCCTTCCTCCCCCAGTTCTACCTTCTCAACAAAGGAGTCCCCCACCAGGAGTTGTTTCCTTCCCCTGTGGGGTCCCATGCCACTCTCCTATGGGTCTCCTTTGTGGAGGTTTCAAGCATCCTCCTTGGTCTCCACTGCAGGTGCCTCCATAGAGGAACCACACTTTGCCAGAATGGCATAGGAATTGTGGAGAGGTATAACTGGAGGGATGTGCCTCTGTTCCACCACCCTCACCCTCCCTGAGCCCACTGTGGTCCAACCGCTTCTCTTTCTTGGCAACTGCTGAGGCAATGGCAGTGGCACTGGTGGACCCTGGATGGAAGAGGAGGTCCCACAAATCCTGGCCAACTCAACCTGGAGATGAGCAACCTCCTCCCTCAGCCCAGAGAAGTGCCTGCAGATGGGACAATACTGCATCTTCCAGAATGTCTTCCAGAAGACTGCTGCTCCACAGCCACGCACTGCACCACTCCCATCATGTCTTATTTCTGGCCCCTTAAGTGTTGTTTGGAATCCTTACTCTTGCTCTGTTTTTTTTTGCCCTTCTCTCTCTACTTATTTTCTGCCTCTGTGCCCTTTAAGCTCCTGATTATCCTGTTCTGAGACAGGAATATCCTATATTTCTCAGTAGACCCCTTATTTGCTCAGAGGCAGACCTCCAGCAGCTATAGGGGGCTGGAAAGCTACTCTTGCTGTTCTAGGATGGTGGGTCTTTGGTGGCTCTGTGATCACTCACTTTCTGCTCCCAAACAGGAAGTTCCTGTTGTCAGTCAAATCCTGTGCCTATGAAAGTAGAACTAGCTTTGAGTGGAGGGTGGAGGGGAAGGAAGGCGGGCAATATAGTCCCAGTATAGAAGTCCAGTCACACAGCACTCCTTCCTCCTGGTAACTTTTGCCAAGCTTCTAGCAGATTCTTTCTAAGACAGTCTTTAAATTTAGATTCCTTCTAGCTAAGCCACTTCCCTTACTTACTAGAACTTTCTACAAGTAATTTAAACTGCACAGCTATCAAGCCCTATCAGTCACCTGAGATTTACACCTAGATAACTGTTCAGATAACCATTCAATTCAGTTAACTCAGACAAACACACTAATTTTTTTTTTGTTTTGTTTGTTAGGTTGTTTTTTTCCCCCTAAATTAAAGGTCCAAGTACAAGAGTTCCACTTCTTTAGTCCCAGTAGAGAAGTCCAGTCACACAACACTCCTTCATCCTGGTGTCTTCTACCAAGCTTCTAGCACACTCTTTCTAAGGCAGTCTTTAAATTTAGCTTCCTTATAGCTAAGCCTCTCCCCTATTTACTAGATCTTTCTACAAGTAATTTAAACTGCACAACTATCAAGCCCTATCAGTCACCTGAGATTTACACCTAGATAACTGTTCAGATAATCATTCAATTCAGTTAACTCAAACACACTAATTTTTATTTTTTTGTTTTGTTTGTTAGTTTGTTTTTTTTTACACTAAATTAAAGGTCCAAGTACAAGAGTCCTACTTTTTTAGTCCCAGTAGAGAAGTCCAGTCACACAGCACTCCTTCCTCCTGGTGTCTTCTGCCAAGCTTCTAGCAGACATGTGTTTAATAAAAGAAGGCATTGGTAGTCTTGGGGTTTGGAAATGCTTGGGGTGGGGATCACTGTATAAAAATTAGCCCTGGTGATCTAGGGGCTAGCATCATGTGACTTGGGCCAGCGTTTTTCTTTATAAAGGTAATCCCCTTCCCTGGAGTATAATGTGGGCTCCCTGAGCCCTTCTATGCTGTGGGCATTGTTGCAGAGGCCAGGGCTTATTTGCAGCAGTGGCAGCAGGAGGATTAATCTGGGCTGCAGTTGCAGCCAGCAAAGCAGATGTGACCACGCTTTAGCGAAAGTGCCTTCAGGCGCTGTAAACTCCCAGCCCATACCAAGCTTAGGCTATAGCCTACTCCACACAGGTAGGAGAAGAGAAGAAAAAGGGAATCAGTTGGAGGTGGAGGAGGCAGGGGAGGAAAGTGCCTCAGGCAGCCATTTTGAAATAGGTATTTAACAGAAATGGCAAAGCAATGTGCACTTCTGTTGGCCATCTTTACTGAGGGTATCAGCCAACTTAGAACTTACACTGCAAGTGGCTGTCATTGAAAGATACATTCCATTAAAATTAATGGACGCTGAATCACCAGCAGTTACTTTTGCAAAAAAAAAAGTGAGATCAACAAAATAAATGTTATTCAGAACTTCAAGTCAGATACCACTTCACAAACTTTTCTTGCAGTTACTTGAGATTTGGTGACAATGTTTTCTCAGCATCACAGGATGAAATTTCACAGCATCTCACCTTTTGCATATATATATGGTACCATCTCATTTTGTTAATTACATTTAAATTTTAAAAAAGTGAGCAACAAATTGATACATCTGCATTCATCCCACAGAGGGGTATACATTTTATGTTAAATACCCCAACCTACAATAATATGCTTTATCCAAGTTCTGTACCCTGTGGAAATGATACTATGTCATGAAGACAGGAAACCGATATCCAAAAATAAGAACTTTCAGGGAGACCTGGATGTTTACAAGGGTCAGAAGAGGCTTGGTCCTAAATTTGGGCCTCCCTTTTCCCTACATGGATTTTCAGTACTGAGCCGATAGGTCAGAAATGGACTGACTCACAAATATAGCCACCGGAGCCATCAGCTCACCCAAGCAGCCAATCATAGCTGCTATTCTGCTGGCACAAATTTTTAACTTTGAAACAGAGACTGATGACCCCTATACAGCACATGCAAGGGCTATTTCAGAAGACTTTCAGGCATCTACAAGAAGCAGAGGAGGCTTGGTCCTAAAATCAGGGACCCTTCTTCCATCCACAGATCTTCAGGACTGAGCTGCTAGGTCAGGACTGGCCTGACTTGCAAATACAGCCACCAGAGCCACTGGCCTACCCAAACAACCAATCACAGCTGCTCTTCTGCTGGCACCAAATTCTTTACTCTGAAAAAGACACCAGTGACCCTTATATAGCACATCCGAGTGCTATTTCAGAAGAGTGTTGTATGTCTACAAGGGGCAGAGGAGACTTGGTCCTAAAATTGGGACCCCCTCTCCCTTCTGTGGATCTTCAGGAGTTTTGCCCACTTACCCACCATCCTTAAGCTGATTTTTGTATAAGGATTGGAAGTCAGCTGTAGAAGTATGGGTGATGTGTAGGAGTAGACAGGGACAGAACTCTCCAACTGACTCCCTGTAATTTGTCATAATCAGAATATTATTGGACTGTATTGTGGACGTATTATCTAATGGTATCTGAAACCAGCAACCAACCAAGGGATGGACCTACTGTAGGTCTAGTTTAAATAAAAAAACTGCAAGACATGAAATGGATGAGTCATCATAGCACATCTTATCTGCAATAAAGAGAATTAGGATGAGTTGTGCGGTTTACATGGCAGCTTAGACCTTTTTTATATGTATGCCCTATGGGGCTTAAGGAGGCAGCCAGGGGTGGAATGGATTGGAGCAAGAGTTTCTATTTAGTGAAGTCACTCCAGTGGCAGTGCAAAGGGAAGAGGTAGTGAGAGAGGGTGCAGGGCTGCAGCAGCCATTAGTAAGTGGAGCTGCACCACAGTAAAAGCTGGGGCTGGGGAGTTATGAGCAAGGACATTGAGCACAGTAAACTCCCAGTCCATATAGAGCTTAGGCTGTGGCCTACTCTACATGGGTATGAGAAGAGTAAAAGGGAGTCAGCAGGAGGTGGAGGAGGCAGGGGAGGAAAGCACCTCCTCGCACATTCCTGAATCACTGGTCCATCAGTATTATTTTCCATGTATTTATGCCCTCCAGGCCTTAAGAACATAGCCAGGGGTTGAAGGGGCTGGAGCAGAAGCTGCTATTTAGCAAAGCCACTCCAGTGGCAGTACAAGGTAGGGATGGAGAGAGGGAGAGTGTGCAGGGTGGCAGAAGCCACCAGTAAGTAGAGCCACATCACATAAATGTAAAAATCTGGGGGGCTCAGACCAAGAGGCAGCAATAGAGTGGCAGGTGATACATAGTGAAAGTCACACTGCAGCTTCAAGTTCAAGTTTATTGCAGAAAAACTCAGTTGAGCAAGCTCATTCACAAGGAGGTCCTGAGACAGACATACAGTCAAATACTTTAAGAGAATTACATGATATTACATAATGTACATAAAGAGCTCCCCGGGTACACAAAAATTCATGATGGGAGGTGACACCGATTAAAAGACAATACATTGCATACATTAGGATTTCACCAGAGAAAAATAATGTTCCTGGAGAAAGTAACAGTAATTACACAACTGTAACTAACATGCTAACAGAATTCCATCAGATACACTGATAATGGTTAGAGGTAGAGCTAATGACATAGAGAGATGGAGCCTAAGATACCGTTTGGTCAATACATTGATGCCCCAAAAACGATATTCAGTTTAATGATAGTTACAGGTATCTTTTAATTTGGCCATGGCTAACCTTTTAAAAAAGTTAACAGGCACAATACTGGATAATTTCAAACAGGATTGTTACTGATTCCAAATAGTTGGCAGCGAACATGAGATATCACATTTGCCAAAGGAAGTACGGGTCCTAGGTACATCAAGGAGGAGAAAATCAGAGTTCATGAGGGAGTAAACACTGTGTGATATGTGTACTAAGGAGGTTAGGTGTTGCAGTAGTTTGTTCAGAAGAAGTTTTAAAGTCCAGATATCGGCATGGACTGACTGTCTAATGGTCAGCGAAGGCCAACCAACTATGGCATATAGATTACAGTGATGGGTTTGGGGAAGGGAGTTTGTAATTAATCAGAGGGATCAGTGGTAGAGAACATCTAGCTTATGAAGACTGGTAAGTGCTGAAGATTTGTAGATTATGTCACCGTAATCAAGAAGGGGGAGGAATGTGGCCTGGACCAGTCTGGTTCTAATCTCCGTGGGAAAGAAGGACTTGTTGGGGAAGAAAAAGCCTAACCTGGCTTTTAGTCTTTTGGACAAGTCATCAAGGTGATCATTGAAGGAAAGCTTGTTGTGAAGCCAGAAACCAAGACATTCGAACTTTGAAACGATTTCCAATTGTTCACCTAGAGAAGTATTTATAAAGTTGTTAGGTAAAACAAGAGTGGTAGAGGAGGAGGTACATGGACAGAGGATCATGGCTTTCATTTTCTTGGCATTAAGGAGCAACTTTGCATTAATTAGATTATTTTCTAATTGTGCAAAGTCAGCTCGAGGGTGTCCCTAACTGCGTTCCAGTGTGGGACCAGATGTGTACATGACTGTGTCATCTGCAAAAAAACGTAAATGGGACTTGGTAATCTGATGGTCAAGATTGTTTATATATAAGAAAAAGAGGACGAGGCCTAAGATAGATCCCTGTGGGACTCCCCTAGCAGTAGGTAAGGAGGACAAAATCAAGTCTCCTGTTTTAACTTTATGAGTCCTTTCCATCAGATAACTATTGAACCACTGGGTTGTGGATTGAGTTAAGCCTAAATTAGTAAGGCTGTACACCAATAAATTGTGGTCTATGGTGTCAAAAGCTTTACTAAGATCTAAGAATACTACACCAGTGGTTTTCTTAGAGTCCATTGCAGAGACCCAATCATTAGTAACCTTGGCCAGAGCTGTTGTGGTGCTGTGATTTGAACAAAAGCCGGATTGGAGAGGGTTTAAGAGAGACTGAGTTTCAATATGGTTTTTCAGTTGTGAGTAGATCAGTTTTTCAAAGGCTCTTGAGAGGATGGGCAGTATTGAAATGGGTCTATAATTGTTGAGATCGCAGGGATCACTCGACTTAAATAGGGGGAGAATATGAGCAGATTTACAACACGATGGAACTGTAGCAGTTGAGATAGAAAGGTTGAATATATGAAGTATTGGGGTGGTAAGGTAGGAGTAGCCAAGTTTTAGGATTAATGGTTCTATGTTATCTCCCCCAGCACTTTTTTTGGTATCCAGATTAATAAGTGAATCCTCAACTTCCTTAAAGCTAAAAGGGAGCAACTGAAATGGACAGGCTGAGGTATACGTAGGCATTCATGCTATCTAGGTTCTTTACTTGAGTGGCATATGGAGAGGAATCAAACGCTAGGCTGGCTTTGACGAAGTGGGAAATAAGTTCTTCTAGTATTTGATGGGCACTTTTAATTGCTGTTCTGTTGATGTGGATCTTTAGTGGAACAGATGGGGCAGTTGAGCAACCCTCCATTGACTTAAGGGTCTTCCAGATTTTGAAAGAGTTCCCCTTAGCCTGCTCGAGGGTTGAGACATAGTAGTTTGATTTGGTTGCATGAATACTTTTGATGCAAGCATTCCTTGCTGCCCTAAATGCCTGCCAATCTAGAGGGCTCTTTGTGCACCTAGCCTGGGCCCATAGTTTGTCGCAGTTTGTCAGTGCAATCTTGAGTTCCAGGGTAAACCAAGGGTGTGAGTTTTTGCACGTATGAACCTTAATAATGGAAGCATGTCTATTAACCAGTGAAGCAATGTTGCAGTTGAGAACATTAACAGCCTTGTCTACAGATTTTGCAAGGAAGAGGTCTTGCCATCTGACCTTGCTTAGGTCGGGCAAATAGTTATCAGTATTGAACTTACGGAATGACCATTTGGTTATGAATTTAGGGGGAAGGTGGACTTTGGCTTGTGATCTAGTGCAGACAACAATATTGTGATCACTCATATCATTATGAAACATCACTGTTTGTAGAATTTTATGTGGGTGGGTAGTTAATATAACATCTAAAAGTGAGCTATTGGCTGTTTTTAAGGTATTAATCCTAGTTGGTTCACTAATTAGTTGGGCAAGGCCAAGTTCATTACAAAGTGATTTCAAGCTGAGGGACTTTGATGATAGCCAATCCAGGTTGAAGTCCCCAAGGATTAATGTTTCTGTATTAGCATTAATGATTAAAGTTTTGAGGGCACTAAGGATATCAGTTCCAGCAGCAGGTGATCCATAACCACCTATGATAGCAATGTTGTCAGAGGAAGGGAGATGGAGCTTCAGAGAAACAATTTCGTATTCCTTGTGTTTAGATTTGATAATAATGTTACTAATTGTATACTTAGATTAAGCATAGACAACTACTCCACCCCCCCCTTGATTCCTTGTCCGCCCTAAACAGAGTATAATCCACTAGGTTAATTTGTTCGTCAGTAATATTTTTATTAAGCCATGACTGAGTGACAAGGGTGAGGTCAGGTTCAGGATTGACAGCCCAGGCTTGTAACTGGGATAGTTTTTTGGTCAGACTCAATGTATTAACCATCATTATTTTTAATCTGGGTGCAGCTGCAAATTCTGTTGGGGAGGAGAGCAGTGAAGGGGGGCCTGGATTAAGCTCGACATTGCCTGAGCAGAGAAGGAGAAGGAGTTACAATTTCTTCAAGGAGATCAAATGTCACCAAAGGACTTTTTTCCTTTCTGTCTGACTGTTATTTGTTTTTGAGGGTAGCAACTGTATATTAATTGTGAATGTGCTTGTGTTACAGTTTGAAACTAGGAGAAGGAATGCATTAAGGGACATTGGGGAAAGAAGAAGGGAGAGTAAGAATGAAGAAGGTGTAGAGTGGATAAAGGGAGTGGGTGTGAGGAATATTGAGTGGTATAAAGGCCGGAGACATAGTAGGTATCGTTTTTCATGGCAGTGCTCGTATATTGAGTTGTGTTGGTGTAGCATACGCCAGGAACAAAGATTATCAGTAACAGGCACGCTACAGTGTAATGTGCCATGGCTCTCAGATAGGTATGGTTTAAAGTTAAAGTCGAGATAGGGCTGGATGAATATGTAAGAGAAAGTGAAGGGCTTCTTCTTCTTTTACCTTATTAAAATTGTTTTCTTTTTCCAACTAGGCAGTAACCTATAGGATGGCTAGATAAACAGAGAGGGCGTGGCCACAGTGTATTTAAAGGAGGTCTGGGAGGGGGTGGGTTGAAAATCAACAGTAGAAATCATTCTGGAGAAAAGCCAGTACCAGGGTGAGGGACTGGACCAATCGGTGGCCTTTTGAAAGGTGCTCAAAATCCAGTTGGCTGGCTTGTGAACCGTACTGTCTGAGGAGCTGAATCCACTTTCCAGGAGGCTGCCGTTGGCTGTGTGGTCACCGTCAGGCTGGTGACCGTGAGTACTGGGGCTCGCCCTGTTCAGGGGCTGCAACTAAGGGAGACAAAGGCAGGAATTTATAGGGATTCGAGTAGTGTGGCAGGCTGAGGAGCCAGAGGTCAGGAGAATTTGCAAGACAAAGGGACACTTAAAAAAGGCGCCAAGGGTGGCGGGGGTAAACACTTCGGTCTATCAAAACTTTAGAAGGGCTGGTAATCGCTTTGCATACATTCAATTTTTAAAATTCTTTGTTTGTAAAGCAGGCTTCACTAACATTTCCCACAAACTTAGTGCTGGGCTGAAAATCAACAGTAGAAATTACCCCAGAGAAAAGCCAGCATCAGGTTGAGGGACTAGACCAATCAGTGGCCTTTCTGAAAGGTGCCCAAAATTTGGTTGGCTGGCTTGTGAGCCGTACCTTCTGCAGAGCTGAATCCACTTTCCAGGAGGCTGCCGTCGGCTGTGTGGTCACCTTCAGGCCGGTGACCGGCAGTCCTGGGGCTCGCCCTGTTCAGGGGCTGCAACATTTTCCGTTGAAGCAGTGGCCGCTCTCTCATCTCCACTATTGATAATGGCATCTCCAGCTTAAAGGCAATGGCCAGTGGGCTGACTTTTAAAAGTAAATTAGAAGAACAGCAACTGGACAAATTCGGTACGTGGGTAGAATGGGTGCTGTTTGAATCAGCACACTCAGAAGGCTTCCTCTTTCTTTTTAATGCTGGTTTTATGCAAATTAAACTATTGAGCACTCTCTTATTGGAACACTTCATTTGTTTCAAGTAAATAAAGTTTATGCCCATAACCCCTGAATACTGTCATACCCAGCTCCTATGGTCATTGGTCTGTCAGGGATGAGCCCAATATATATTGCTCTGCTTTGGGCTAGTCCATGACACACCTAAGAAATGTTGTGTGAAGCAATTAAGGTGTTTCCTGTGCGGGCACAAGGAAACATAAAAACGCAATTTATAACTGACAGTATTCTGTAGGGACCGATGATGTAGCTGGTACAGAAGTTTGATTCTAATTATACTGCATTTGTTTTTCTTTTTTTTTTTTCATTTGTTGTTGTTTTGTTTTTAAAAGGGATAAACAGACTACCACCATTCTGGTATTATCACACAAAAATGTGTTTGTTTACAGTCCATGATCAACTCCCACTGTATTCTTTCTTGATTTGGGGGCACCATAACACAGTCTAGACACTCATGATGCAGAGGGAGAACAGTAGACTACTGCATCATGAGTGGCTGTGTTGTTTGGGGTGTTCTTAATGGCCAGAAAGACTGCAATAAGAGTGTAGTATGGATTTGAAACAAAACACGATTGTCAGACACCTGTCAGTCTGACCTCTGTGGTAGAGAAAGTGATGGAGTTACTTCTGAAGGAAAGAATAGTTGAGTACCTAGAGGTCAGTGGAGCACAGGACCCAAGGCAGCATGGGTTTACAGCTGGAAGGTCATGTCAGATGAATCTAATAGATTTCTTTGACTGGGTAACCAAAGTAGTAGACCAGGGAGGGGCTGTGGACATGGCCTACCTAGACTTCAGCAAGGCGTTTGACACAGTCCCACACAAAAGACTAATTGTCAAATTAACCAGCCTGGGAGTGGGACCCAGGGTGGTAGTCTGGGTAAAACATTGGCTGGACAACAGGACACAGAAGGTAATTGTAAATGGAGTCCACTCTGAAGAAAGGGGGGTTACTAGTGGGGAACCGCAGGGTTCAGTATTGGGTCCAGTCCTTTTTAATGTCTTCATCAGTGACATTGCAGAAGGACTGGAAGGAAAAATATGCCTTTTTGCAGATGACACAAAGATCTGCAACAGGGTTGATACACAAGGAGCGTGGAAAGGATGAAAAGGGACTTGGCAAGGTTGGAGGAATGGTCAGAAGTATGGCAGCTAGATTCAATGCAAGAAGTGCAAAATAATGCACCTGGAAACAAGAACCCAGGGGAAGAATACACAATGGGGGGGAGGTAGTAACAACAACAAAAAAGGAAAGGGACCTGGGGGTAATCATATCAGATGACCTTAAGGTTAGCAAGCAATGTGATAAGGCAGTAGGGAGGGCTGGAGGTATACTGGGATGTATAGGGAGAGGCATCACCAGCAGAAAACAGGAAGTTGTTATCCCTCTGTACAGACAGTTGGTGAGACCCCATCTGGAGTACTGTGTCCAGTTCTGGAGACCCCATCTCCGCAAGGACATAGACAGGATAGAGGCAGTCAGAGGAGGCAACTAAAATGGTGCAGGGTCTGCAAGAGAAGCAGAGGAGGAGACTAAAGGAGCTTAATATGTATACCCTTGAGGAAAGAAGGGAGAGGGGACATGATAGAAACGTTTAAGTACCTCAGTGGAATCAACAAAGTCCAAGAGGGTAGCATCTTTCAGAAAAAGAGACTTGCAAGAACAAGGGGACACAATTTAAAGATAGAAGGAGGGCAGTTCAGGGGCAATGTGAGGAAGTATTATTTCACAGAGAGGGTAGTGGATGCATGGAACAGCCTTCCTGAGGAGGTTGTGGGGTCTAAAACTGTGGGAAATTCAAGAATGCATGGGACAGACATAAAGCAATTCTTGTGGGAGGGTAGGAAGAAATAGGCTATTGGTTAACTAGGATCTGCGGCCTGTCCTGTAGGTAGGGAAATGGACAGACTAGATGGGCCTAGCGGTCCTTATCTACCATCAAAGTCTATGTTTCTATGTTTCTACGTTTCTATGTTTCTATGTTTACAACTATGCCATTAGGATGCATTTCAGTTCTACTAAGAAAGGAGCCAAATAAAACAACCAGCTACATCAGTGAATTGTGCAGTAGGTAAGCAATCATAAAATGTGGGTTTAAGACTATAAATAACATGATGCAAAAAAGGGTCAACAATGTCAAAGATTAGCATAGGGCTGAAAGAATGTATACAGTCAATCAGAAAGTTTTTTTTCTCAGACCCTTTATATAATCCCCATCATTTCCTCCATTGAGATTATAGTCTTATTACAAGGTATTACTGGAGTCCCCTTTGCCCTTGACACTTCTTGGTCCCAGGAATAAAGGTCACATATAGGTATTATATTACTTATTTCACTTTTCTAGACCATATCCACTCTGCCTTTGCTCCATACACAGCACATCCTACTAACGGATGACAAATAAATGCCATACACAGTATAGCCACATGACACAATTATATAAACAAAGAACATAATGCTTCCAGTTCTGTGATATCTATATTTCATTTAAATCTTTAACTTATTTCCATTTAAACAGTAAAGACATACAGGCAAAGTATGCCTACTTTAATAGAAAAGGTAACTCCTACTATCTGGTGTGTGCTTTATTTGGTTACTTTTGATTTTCCTTTCTATTCTTTTACAGTAAATGGGTGACATGACTACCTGAAGCAGCCAGAGGTTATCTAGGTGTTCTGACACAGGTAGACCCTCTGTTCTTTCTTGTTTGAAAAACAACTTATTTACTCAGGATTTCCCAACTGAGTTGCAACATTTCTGGACACCAGAGAACAATCAATGACCCCTTTGATTTAGTAATGACTCACTGACTGCCAATGTTTCCCAGTCACAGATGAAGAAGGGGATCAAGATAGGGTCCTGCTATCAGAAATAAAACTAAAGGGAAAGCCAACAACACAGATGAACTTTCGGTGTCAGCATTATTAAAGTGAAATCTGATGCAAGGGATGGGCTCCGAGCGTTGGCTTTGAAAAAGTCTTGTTCTATCTTTGCTCACCACAATCACTGGAGAACACTTTTTAAAGAACCTCTCTTGGGTTTATATAATGGACAGTTGCAAGTACTATATTAACAAAGTTCATGGACACTCTTGTGGATCACTTTCCTCTGCATTTTATTCTGACATTTTCATATATCTGGCCACCATAAAATCCTCAAGATTTACTGCTTGCTGTTGGGCATTTTAAGGAGAGTGTTCTGCATTAAGTTTTAAAAAGGGTATACACAATGTTCTACATACACTTCATTGTACCTGCTTGGCTAGGCAGTAGAACGTTGATGCAGTTTGTATTATAGTACTTCAGTAGTTTTCAATGTTTTTATTCACCACTTGTCACATAGCTCATAACTTTACAAAACACCCCCTACGAGGGATTCACCTTCTTGCCTGGAAAATGTCATGTCTAACCAGATTCTTACTAGAGTCTCCTTCTGCTCTGTTCTGATGAGCAACTTGCTGGTGCGAGTATCAGCATACCAGTGTGCACTGCATGATGGCATTATGATGCCTCAAAATCATGATTTCATAGCTATGCTGCATAGCACTCGAGAGCACAAAATTGCAAGCCTCAGTAAAAAGTGAACTGACCCCAGGGAACTATACAGCAGTGATTCCTAACATAGAAAATAATAAGTTTATTATAGCTCAGCATTTACTTTATTTACACAGCATGTATGTCAATGTTCTATAAATAAGTCCAACTGTATAAAACTTCCACAGGTTCATTTGTGGGAGTAGACTCATAGAGAGGTCAGGATGAGTATATTATTAACCCACAATCACTGCTGATAACAAAAAAGATATTAAAAAAGTTATACACATTTGTCAAAAATAAAAAAAAAATAAATGAAGGCAAAAAACATACAGTACACATAGTTTTTACATCTGGGCCCAGATATTCAAAAGAGCTGAGCCATGCGCAATAGGGTTGCACCTGCGCAAGTCCAAAATTGCGCCATTCTGCAATATTCAGCAGGAGGCAGTTGCACCCTGAAATCACGCTGAGCAACAGCGCAATGATAATGAAAGCATGCGCAACTGAAGGGGGAGGAACCATGCATAAATGGCACAGTGTGATATTCAACAACTTGCGCCATGCGCAATAGGGGAGCAAGCAGAAGTTGCGCCATAGCGGAAATGAGCCAAAATAAAGAGGAGCAAGGGAGAGGCGCAAGAACACTACAGGGAAGGCACATGATGCAGAACTCTAGCCACACAGACAAGGCAGGAGGGACACACAGGGCAGGCCAGGGAAAGGGCACCCTGAACACAGAGGCACAGGAAAGGTGTGGGGAGCCACAGCCAGTGCAGAAGGGGGAAGTGCCACACAGCACAGAGGCCACCACATGCAGGTGTTCCCAGTGCAGGGTAAGTAGCAATGAGGACAGTGGGGGGAATACAGTAACAGTTGCTGGGGGGATAAACACAAGCCAGGGACATGGCCAGTGCCACCTTCCAGATGGAGGCCATTATGAGGGGGCTGAGAAGGTGGCAGCAGGGGGACGTGGCCACGGAAGGGCCCACCGGCAGTATGCCCCCAACAGGCAGTACCGAGCCCGCACCAGCTTTGAGCAGTACAATGATACCAAGATCGTGGGCCGGTTCCGCCTGAATAGGGCAATTCTGAGGTGGCTCTGTGAGCTGTGCAGTGATGTGATGCAGGCACCCACACGACGGAGCCATGCCCTGTCAGTGGAGACTAAAGTGACAGCTTGCATGTACTTGCTCGCCACGGGTACCTTCCAGAGACCAACTGGGGACACCACAGGCATAACCTAGTCAGCCACGTCACTCCACCTCACTCAACTCCTCAGCGCACTGCTGCCACATGCTGTGGAGTACATTCATTTCCCCAGCACACCGGCAGAGCACACAGCAAACATACAGGAGTTCCACAGGGTTGCACATATGCCTGGCATGCTAGGGGCAATAGACTGCACCCATGTGTCCATACACACACAATCTGACCCCGAGGGGGCTGCATACATCAATCACAAGGGCTATGCCAGCATCAACTGCCAGGTGGTGTGCGATGCCAGGGGGCATATAATCAATGTGTGTGCCACGCACCCTTGGGGAGCACACGATGCCTTCATCTGGCACCAGTCAGCACTGTGCCACAGATTTGAGAGTGGGGACATCCCCACTGGACACCTAGTGGGTGAGTATGCAAACCACATGGACACACATAGGGCCTGGGGGGCATGGCCAGAGGTGACACGGGTAGTGGCTTACATGGCCCGGGGCAGGGCGATGCTGATCACCAAACTAACCTCCACCCTCCACACACAGGTGACAGTGGATACCCACTCCGTTCCTGGCTGCTCACACCCTACTGGCAGCCCTCGACCCCATCGCAACAACACTACAATGAGGCACACGCCACCACATGTAATGTCATCGAGTGGGTGTTCGGGATGCTGAAGGCATGTTTCTGTTGCCTGGAAACCTTCAGCAGTGCCCTACAGTACAGCCCCTCAAAGGCCTGCGGGCTATTCCTGGCCTATTGCATCCTGCACAACATGGCAAACAAATGTGGGATAGCCATACAGGTCAAAGAGGGAGACAGCGATGGGGACAATGAGGTTGCCGGTGAAGATGGTGATGGGCAGCCCCCGCTTGGGCGATGGGACCCCGACTGATCCGGCTGGCACAGCTGAACTGGGACACCATCATTGAGGAGCACTTCAGCCAACCCAGGTAAGTCATGGGGCCATGTGCAGCCAACAGTGGCTAAGACACAACCCACAGACACGCATGGACACACACCAGGGGTGCATGCCATCAAGGGAAGTGGCAGGGCACGGAAGCACACACACAACCAGGGATGGGTGAGGACTAACATGCCACGTGGACGGATATACACACACACACACACACACACACAATGCACCAAACTTGCACAGAGGGCAGGAGGCACATCAACCCAGAATGCCAACCCTAGACACACACATGTCCACAGGCCACCACGCCCACTGCCTGTCCATGTGCGTGTGTCAGATGCTGAGCACCATTGCACATTGGTGTAGAGCACAATGCAGGCATCATCATGCACACACAACTGTGGACAGCAGCCGGGAGGGTGTGCAGGTGGACTGTGTGTCCACGTGCAGGGCCAGGTACCCACCCGTGCACTGCCCACTGCAAGACACAATACACACAGGGCAGCACCAGACAGTAGTCACATTGGGAGACAGGTCAGTCACGCGACACAGTGCCCTGGCCACCACGGATGCGTGGGTGGCCCCACCGGGACCCACCAGCACTGACAGGCTGACCACTGGCCTCATGGGGTGGCACCGATGGTTCCCCAGGGGTCTGCAGCACACCGAACATGCCTGCACCAGTCATGCTCGGGATGCCCACAGCTGAACCCGGTGTCAACAGGGAAGGTGTCGCATGATGCCGGGAAAGGGGGGGTGGACAGTGCACTGCGTGGTGTCCGCGATGTATGGGCACATGACTGTGTGCCCTTTGTGGCCATCACAGCAGTGAATGTCTGTGCATGCCTGTCAATGGCAGCGGTCACATCCTCCTGCAACCGGTCCATCCCTGCCAGGATCAGAGCGGTGTCCCTGCTGTGACACTCCTCTGTCCACTCCAGAGCCACACGCAGTGCATCCACCGATGTCGCAAGCCACATCTGCTGCTGGACTGATGCTTGCAGTAGGTGGGTGTGCTCATCCAAGAGGTCATCTGCCTCCTCGGCGTCCTGTCCCTCAGGGTGTGCGCGGCCCTGATGCTCAGCACCCCTTGAGGGTGGGCGCTGCGCACCAGGACCAGGTCTGGGCATGTCCACAGGTGGTGCACAGATGCCGCTGCTGAACCCTGTACCCCCAAGCCCATTGGCCAACTGCTGATGCTGCCCCTCCAGCTGCCTTTCCCCAGGGCTCAGTGGTGCTGCCGCAGTGGCCGCAACAGTCCCACTGTACTGAACAAACACCAGTGTTGCCCCACTAGTGCTGACATGCACAGGCTGGGACTGTGATGACACGCAGGCCTCCACAGCAGCACCACCCACAGCCATGGCCGCGATGTGTCCTGCTGTGTGGCCATCCCTTGGCACACATGTGTCACTGCCCATGATGTTAGTGACATCATCATCAGTGATGGACTCTGCGCTGGCCCCAGGCACAGCATGCTGGCATCCAAGGACGCCGGCACGCTGGGACACAGGCAGGGCTTCCTCCGCACCTGTTGCAACAACATCAGTGTGGACAGCCAGGCAGCCCCACTGTCGCACTGAGCCACATATACCTGTGGAGGTGGATGGGCCCTCCTCCATCTCCAGCTGACTGTCCTCAGTGGACAGGCCCACCACCGCTGACCCATGCAGTGATAGGCCACCACCCATCTGGAAGCCACCACTCGGAACACCCTCAATGGCACTATGCTGCATGCTTTCAGCAATCCTCTCCTCCTGTGGGGTCAGGTGTACCACCTCCGGCTGTCCCCCACCTAGTGCAGCTCATGCTGTCCTGATGGCAGCCACCTTCTCCTTTATCCTCCTCCTGTCCGTGCCCAGCTTTTTCTTGCACTCCTGCACAGAGTGCTGGTGGCTGCCATGCAGGATCTCAGCACGTGCCACCTCCTACCATGCAGCAGCATGGGCTTGAGGTGTTCCCTGCCATCTGCTGAGAAGCGGCTCCTCATCCAAGTAGGCCTCAAACAGTGATTCGGTCTCAGCCTTGGTAAAGTTAGGCCTACTCCTCCTCCCACCACTGTGTTCCTCCTCTCCCACAACTTGCTCGGTCATTATTTAGCCTGTAAGAATGGCAGTTGTTACCTGTGACTGTGCAGTCCCATGCATGTCCCTAAATCCACAGTCCGCACTCCAAAACAGCATGCAACTCACCAATAGACTGCAGTAACTGACTATGGCCACTGCAGCCCAATGTTGCACTTTTATAGTGCAACCCATGCAAATGAGGCGAGGCACAACTCTAAGTGGATGCAAATTGCAGTGCTGTGCCATTGAATGGCTGATCAGATGATTTGTATATGATGGCTGAATATCATGCTTTTGCGCTTTGCACAATTGTGTTGAACGTGCTGAGACAATGGCGCAGTTCTGTGACATGCGTAGTACGCACCTCACTACGCATGCCCGGGTCGCTGATGCAGGCATCTGCCACACTGCTGATGTGCTGTGCATGTTAGGCAATGCAGGGCATGGCTACCTTTGTGCCAGTGGCGCTATAGCGATGGCCACCTACATGGCACCATGGCACTGGGCCATCATAGGCATACTGGGCCAACTGCGTAGCAGGCCTCTACTGGCGGTAACACACAGGCAGCCAATCACGCAACACGCATTGGGTTCCAATGGCGCTGTGCATGTCTGTGCGCCAGAGACCCTAGACCCTGTGCCCGACCTTTGCCCCCTAGGCGACACGCGTCAGGCGTTGGTGCACCTCTATCGCACTGTTCGGTGACAGCGCAATAGGGAATGGCAGCACTGTACCGCGCAGCATCTGCACATGGGGAGCCATGCTGCAGAGCGTCATATTGGCAAATTGAGCAGTGAGCATGGCATGTAGGAGGGCAGCTCAGTAGCCAGCAATAGAGCTGGCCAACCTAGTGGCTATTGTGGAGCCACACCATGGGCCACTGTTCGGGGAGGCACCCCTGGACAGGTCCAGGACCCAGGTGTGGGAGGAGGTGGCCACTGCACTTGAGGAGGCCACAGGATGGAGGAGAAGTGCCAAGCAGTGCCGCCACAGGTATGGGGACCTGCAGCGGAGGGAGCCGGAGCTGCTAGCCCACCTGCGGGCACGTGCCAGGAGGGGCACGGTGCCATGGCCAGGTAGGTGTTATATCAACACACTTTTATCTTCCATATGGGTATCACAGTTGCATGTGTCCAGCACATGGGGGAGGGACCGTCCGGGGTTGGCTGTGTTGGTGTTGTCAGGGTGTGGGGTGGCTGGGTCTGGCTGGGTGGGAGGGCACACACCTGGGGGCAGGGGGGAGCTTTGCTATGGGATTGTACTGATGTTCCTCTCTCCATATTTGCATCACAGGCCCGGAGGAATGCCGCCTGGACCACGATCTTCAGCAGCAGGAGGAGCAGAAGGAAGCCAGGCGGGGCGAGGACCCTCACTGCCCACTGGAACGGCCTGATGATGGTGAGTGCCATAACTCCATGATTACTATTGCATGCTGTGTAACAGGGTGGGCAGCGGGGCATGGCCACCATCCATCGACACTACTGCCTTGCACGCAACTTGTTACAGTCAACACTGTCCAGTGGCAATGCATGTCTGGGAGTGCATCAATGGTGGTCCATGCATGCACTGGGTACATGGTTGTGCCACTGCCTTTGCACCACATAGCCATGTCACTAAACAGCCATGGTGGTGCTGTGCGTGACTTGGCCAGTGGGTGTGTGCAGCATTCCTCATGACTGTATGCACCTGGGTGGGCAGGTCATGTGGACGTGATCACTGTGGGTGGTCACACACCATCACAGAGGTATGTTCCATGGCTGTATGCCATGCACAGTGGGAGGGCTATATGGGGCTGTGCATTCACACCTATTGACTGCGCTCCCTTGTCCTAGGTACACACCATCTCCGGGAGATAAGGGAGGCACTGCGGGAGATACTCCAGGTGGTAAGGGCATTGCTTGACATCCTCCACAGGATTGACAACACCGGGGTCCTGCGGATGCACTGACCGAGACGGAGTCAGAGCGGAGAGTGGTGCTCCCGCTAGAAGTCCCTCAGCCCTGTAATCCCTACCCCTGGATCCACCCTCACACCCCCTCCTTTCCCATCCCATTTGTCCACCCCTGCCCCTTACCCACCCCCACCTTGTTTGTGGCCCTCCCCCCTACCTTGTACATATTTTGAAAATAGTCTTGTAAATAGTTAACTTTTATATGTTTGTTCAATACAGTTATTTTGATGTGAATACTGTGGTAGTCTTTGATTTGCAGTGGGCTATAGGTGCTCAGCTGCAGTGGTGTGCATGGCAACAGGGGTGGTGAGGTCATGGGTATGTGTGTGTGTCCATGTGGAGGTGACTATGGTGTGGGGTAGCTATCAGTCAGTGTCTGTGGTGTGTGTGTTGTGCCCTGTGCACTGGATGACTGTGTGCAGTGGTCCATGGTGTGCGCTCTGTGTCCATGGCACCCCTATCAGCCCATCCATGGCCTGTGCAGCTGACACACATGCATGTCTGTGACCTGCATGGTCTGCTGGCATGTCAGTGGTGGCAGTCCCTGCAGGGCAGCCACTGTACCTGTCACAATGCTGGGTTGCCTCCTGTCACTGGTCTGGTGCATGTCTGCCTCGGGTGACACTGTGGCCTCCACAATTGTTGTCCCACCTTCATGCTGTGCATTGTGTGTGTTGCAGGGGATGTGCACCACTGTCTGTGACTTGTGCTCCAGGCAAATGATGGTGGTGTATGGGTCCACAGTGCCTGCGCAGGGTGGCTGGCACTCCAGTGCCATGGAGGACTGTGGGTTGTGTGTACACAGTTTACATGGTCCCACACTGGGGGCTTGGTTGCCCCAACACTGCGTCCCTGTGTTGTTGTGCCCTTGGGTATGGGTGGGTGTCTGTCCATGCACTGCGTGGCATCCAGTGTGGTGCATGCTTCCACACACCACTGTGGGTGTCTGCACTGGCTGTTGTGGCCAGTGGTGGGTCGGGGTGTGTCATTGGAATACTGTGCAGGGTGCTGTACCACTGGTGGTGGTGTACAGGGCAAGCACTGTCCCGTGTGGGGTACCTCATATGCCGATGCATGGTTGGTCTCTCAGCAGTACCTCGGGGGGACTGTGCATGGTGGCACTGTGTATGCCATTGTTGCATTGCTGTGTGCTGCCACTTGCTGATGGGTGCTTGTGGTGGAGCTGTCTTGCATGGTTCTGTGGTGCATTGGGTTGCAGTGTCACAGTGGGGTGGTGGCATGCATGGGGTTTACTGCAGTGGTGGTCGCTGCTCCTGGGGAAGTGTCTGGGGTCATGGTGTGGGTGTGCTCTGCATTGGGGGGATGGTGTGGCATAGGGTAGTCAGCCCTCCTTGTGTGCTAGTCACAGCTTGCAGGGGGGGTGTGATGGAGCACCATGGCCCGGTTGTGGGTTGTTTGATTGTCTCCATGGGCCGGTGGTTATTCCAGCCCTTCCCCAGTTGTACAGTGCATGGGGTGTGGGGGGATGATGTCTGTTCTACTGTGTGTTCCTGTGCCCATCTGTGGCATGGGTGGTGGGCTCCTGCCTCCCTGGTTGTGCAGTTGCATTGCTCTGCTGCTGGGGGGCATCCCTGGTTGCGCTATGGCACCTCTGGACTGCTCAGCTGCACATCTTTTGTTGCGCTATGGTGCATCAGATCTGCTCAGCTTCCCCTCCCTAGTTGTGCTGTGGCACAGGTGGTGGGATAGTCAGTCGTCAGCTGTAGGCGCAGTTTGGCCTGCTCTGTTTTTGAATATTGTGCCTCTTGCACTTGGGCGCAATGGACTTGCGCTTTCTCCTGCTATTGCACACTTTTTGGGCATGGTTTGAATATCTGGGCCAGGTGTGAGACACCTGACGATTAAGATTTTATGTCCAGTATTACAGTTTTTAGAATATTGCAGAAGCACATCTATAGAACTGGTGCCCAGAGAATTGCTTCATTTCAGCATAATTCTGGTCTCAGAGTTCCAAATCATTGGAACCAGAAGGTTTCTATTTGTAACAGCATGTGGTCCCAGATCCCACCTGTTTTAGGCATAAAACCCATTCTAACCCAAAAAAATCTCACTGATGCCTCTGTGTGGTCTATCTGAAGAAAGTGTTGAGCTACACTTGACTTTTTCTCCTTGGTCCACATTGTAGACTCAAATGTTCTGAAATTCTCTGCTTCAGCATTCCAGTGTTTTCTTCCTGTATTGGATCTGTTGCACGGGTAACAATATATCTTTTATTACATGCATTGCAGTACATGTAATCAACTGTATGATCAGTCTTTTTTCTCCATAAGCTTATTGGTTTTCTCCTTTAATATGTAAGTGCTGGAACACTAACCATAACACTGGCATGGACAATTCCCCATTGGTGCTGGCCCAATGCTTCCCAATGTCTCTTTTCTCTCTTGTTTTTGATAGTTACTGTGCAGTAATGGGTCCATAAAGTTTGACATCTCCTTGCTACTGTGAATGAGTGACACAAAACTGTGCTATGTGCTAACTTCAGAATTTTCTACTATTTATGAATTACAGTGCATCATACTCGCGCTGATGCTTTTAATTTAATTTTTTTGCGATATTGGAATTTTCCAGACACAGAAGTTCCTGCAGTGTGCTACAGATGTCACTATTCAGTGTTTATACTGTACATGTGTCAACCTGGAGCATGATCTCCCAGCTTGCTCCTCACAAGCCTAATTGTTCTCTCTCTTATCCCCCTGTCTTATCAACACTAGGCCCGTCCATCCCCTTATCCTTCCTTTCCCAACCTTGGATAGGAGCTCACTACCCTGGGTTGTGACATCCTACCATGCACCGTACTTTATAGCATTCAATCCTGGGGCTCACACATACTCCTTTTCTCCATCCACCTTCTTTACATCCTGTTTTACCAACTCCTCTCTGTGCACCGTGCCCTCCTAGCCTTTCTCCCCCTACCTACCTCCCTTCCTCCCTACCTTTGCCACTACCTGGTGTATACTTTTATTTTATTTTTTTCTTCTGTTACTTCCTCCTGCAACCTTAGATAACCTGCTTTATCTTCCTATAAACACTTCTATGTATGTAAATACCCTGTAATCTGTACAATATCTGTATAATCTTATGTACATATGAACTTCTTTTTCTTCCTGTCTGTAAATGGTATTATCTGTATTGCCTTGTAAATATCTGTATTGCCCTGTATATACAATTGTTCATGCTTTACCCAGGTCCATCTTGCAAATGAGCTTCTGCTCAATGATGAATGCCTGGTTAAATAAAGACTTGATTGATTGATTGATCTGGGGACATCATTGCTGAGGCACACCAAGTAGTATCTGATCTAGGGCAATAAACACTCTAATACATGCTTTGAAAGGTTCCATATTAAAATAGTGATTAAAAAATCATGAGTGCAAAGTCAGCAAATATTAAATAGCGATCACAAATAACGCACCATAACATAACAGCCCAACTTATATCAGCTACAATGTAATAATAGTGATCCACGGTAATCCGATGAAGTAATAGTTAGGAAATTTAGGGAAGTATGGACAGCAAGAATTTCCATTGTATACCTATATGAGAACATAGACTTGTATGGTGGGAAGATGCAAAACAGGCATTCATGAATTGTTTTAGGAGTTTTCCTGGAGAAAAATAAAGAGTATTTAAAATACCTTATACTTCACTTGTCAAATAAAGAATTTCAAAGGCACACCAAGTAGTCTCTTAAAATAGAGATTCACTTCAAAATAGAAAAAAAATGTGTAAACTGTAAATACAGAGCACTATATCACAAAATCATACAATCACTTAAAAGAACAAGGTTTTAAAGTGCAAATTCCTACCAACCATACACTTAGACTGGTCTATCTAATGTATATCTTCTCATAGTGCTGATAGATGTTTCTTCTTCAGAATCCAAACATGTATATCTCACTAAAGGTCAGTCACAGCATAATTAAAACACTGTTTTGGACCTGCCTTCTCCATGATGTCACCCAGCTCCTCCTCTGTTTATTAAAAATCATACAACCAGGATGCCTCATCATTCAGAAGGTGACATCAGCAAAAACTAATTTCCCCATATGACTTTCTAATCAAGTCTGTGATTTTCCAGTTTCTTCTTTCATCCATGAGCAGTTTTCTGCTTTACAGACATCAGAGGAACATTTATGACTTAGCACCTAAGTGACATTACCTGTATTCTTCCTCTAAACATCATAAAAGTTTATGATTTCCATCCTAGCACCTGGGAGCTATAATTAAGCCAGATAAACAGGAGATCCTTAATTTGGGTCTCTTCTAGCCTGTACTTATCTCCTGGCTATTAGGTTAACAGCTTGTAGTTGAAACCTGGGGGGGGGGTCATCCCAGGAACACAGCATGTCTCAAGAGAGACATTCAATAACACATTTGTATATTACAAAAAGTATAGATTAATCAGAACCAGCTGCCAAGTGTCACACTGTATATTTTGGATACTGCCTGAAGGAGGCCCATCAAGGGACTTAAATCTGTAAGAAAAGAGACTTTTTGGGACCGTGGAGGGGTATCTCCTATAACCTTGATCAGAAGATGGCATAACTGAAAAACCTGAAAGATCCTGGTGTTATGGATATTTGCTTTATGCAAAATGTCTGGGGAAGAAAGCCAATTCCCTCTTTCTGATATGAAATAAGAGAGTTGGCAATTTCCAAGTTGTTGGAGCCACCCAGCGGGGAGAGGTTTACTCTCTGTCTTAAAACTGGGACTATGCCTTAGAATTTGGGTAAGATCACTTGCATGGGCATATTTTAAAAAGGAGCATAACTGGGTGTGTACTCCAACAGATGTAGCAATCGAGGGAGCTTTTAGCTGAGTGGGAAAGGAGTTTAGTTTGGTGAGAAGAAGTGCAGAAGGGGAAAGACCCTGTTGCTTAATCAGATGCAGCTCAATATAGAGCCAAACAGGGTAATAGGAGAAGGGATCTTGGGCTAGTTCCGTAGTCATCCACCTCAGATATTTACTGGCATGACTTGCCCAATAATAGAGACCTATGTGGGGTAGTCTCAGTCCACCCTTCAATTTGGAGGCTGCCAACTTATGAAAAGCTAGTCTTGTTTTTTTGCTGGCCCAAATGAATTTGGTAATAAGACTTTGGACTTTTCTGAACCAAACTAATAGGAGCCAAACATTCAGAAGATTAAGAGGATAGAAGAGGCATGGGAAGACATTCATTTTGACTAGATTAATTCTTCCTCAAAGGGAAATAGGTAGGAGGAACCATCCTTTCAGTTCTTGACTGATCGTGTGAACAAGGGAGTCTAGATTTTGTTGCTGGAGACTGCTGTACTCTTCATAAGGACAATGCCTACATATCACAGGGTACCAGGTTTCCATGCAAGTCCAAGTTCAGAAATAGCAGCTTTTGTATTCTATAATTAAGAGGAAAACCTACTGTCTTTTCCATGTTTAGCTTGTAATTAGATATTTTACTAAACTCCTCAATAATCCTGAGCATTGGTGGGATAGATTCCACCGGGTGAGAGAGTTGAAGAAGCAAATCATCTGCATAGGAGGAAACTTTAATTAGCTGGTCTTCAATAATAATAATACATTGGACTTCCTGGGAATCTGTTAATCTACATATCAGGGGCTCCAGATATAAGTTAAAGAGGAGGAGAGATAAGGGGCAGCCCTGTCTCATTCCAGAATACAAAGGGAACAACTCTGATATTAGCCCTTTACTAAATATTTGGGCAGTTGGAGATTTGTACAAGGACCCAATCCAACTTTGAAATTCTGGGGGATGCTGAATGCTTTTAAAATATGCAATAAATAACACCAATTAACCCTGTCAAATGCCTTCTTGGCATCCAGGGACACCAACACCATGGGGAAATTGTCATCCCTGGAGGCCAAGAAGATATGGGCCAAAGTATGTAGATGGTCCACTGAGGAGCTGCCATTCATAAAGCCAACTTGTTCCAGTCCTATAAGAAGTGGGAGGACTTAATTCACTCGATCATCCAAAATCTTGGATAGGATTTTTATATACTGGTTTAGGAGTGAGATTTGTCTGTAACTGGACACTAATTCCAGACTTATCAGGCTTAGGAAGAAGAATAATCAGTACTTCAAACAGGGACACATCTACATCAGCTCCCAAAAGTATGTGTTGGAAAAGAGGCAATAGGACTGGGGATAGTTTTTTTATAAATAACTTGTAAAATCTGGGGGAAAATCCATCTGGTCCAGGAGTCTTGTCAGAGGGAAGGTCTTTGACAACTCTTTCCAATTCCACCTGGGAGATGGGAGTAGTCAGGAGGATTTGTTGGTCTGTCAGGAGAGTGGGTAAATGAGAATTAGATAAATATCTGTCCAAATCTGACTCTGTTGGGGGATCTGTCATGTGACCATACAAATGAGCACAGTGGAAGGTGAATTTTTTAACAATATCAGATGGAGTTGTCTTTATAGAGTTGTCACCCAGGGAGTGTGTTGCATCTGAGTTATGCCCCTATTGTTCCACATACACCTCACACTGTATTACTGGTCTATTATACTGTGATACTGCTATTTTGCACTAACATATAGAAACAAGCACTCATCATATAAGCATGAGTGCCAGGAATGTGCTTTGCTGCTAATATATGCTAATGTTTAGCATGCATGCTTCATTATACCTCACTAGAATACATTTATTTTGTTTGTCTTTCATACATATTCTGTATATAATCTACCTAATCACTGATAAGATGATGCTGAGTGATCATCAGTGATTATTGTATACCTATTTTCTCATATAATTATATGTAGTGTGTGTTTTACTCAGGCAGATATGCCACATGTAACAGAGCCCAGTCAGCACTTCTCTTTGTCTAAGCAAGCTGACAGAGAGGAATCCTTTGTTATGTCTTATATTATACATTAGCAAGAAATGCCATGTGTAGTTAGAACCAGTCAGCATTTCTTTTGTCCAAGCTATAATGCTAATGGAAGCATATTCTGTCTCATATGATACTCATTAGAATTCTATCTCCTAAGTCATTATCCAATACATAATGTTTCTCATATCTGTAACTATGAGGTAATCTCTGTTGCTATGCTGTTATCTGTAGTATTTAGCTTTCTGCAACCCAGTTCCACAGGGAGAGAGACCGAGATCTTGGAGAACCTGAGATCCTACAATCCTGGAGATCATGTATATTCTTCAGGAGAGTGGTGAGAAACCTATCTGCTTGTGATTTTCTTTGTCACATGCTTGGCGTAAGTAGTCTAATAAACATTTATTAGCACTCTTGCTTGTTTATGAATGTTTCTTGCAGACACCGAAGACATAAGAATCTGTATTATTAGTATTTACCCTATATATCAAGAGTGTTTAGGCAACATAAAATGGTGACCGGGCAGTGTGTCTGGGTGTTTGCCAAGTTTCATTTTAATTTCCTCTGTAAATTAAAATACTGGGTAAGAAATCCCTAGTAACAAGCAGCTGAGAGTGCCTTCTGTTTAACTTTTCAGTCTGTTGTGTGTACCACAGAGCAGAAAAACAATCTATTAGCAGATATTCAATCTCTGAGTAATGAGTTGTTTTATTTTTGGGTTTTTTCCTCTATGCCTTCTCTGTGAGAATACACAGCTATACAGGGATCCAAACAGACAGACTGCTTTAATTTGTGGATTCAAATCCTAATAGGTATATACTCCTCTAGGAGTCCACATACACTAAAGGCTGTTTGTGTCCTGTCATGAACGTTATTGCAAACAAAGTTTTTGATCCACAGACAGCTAAGGGTTTCTTATCTTATGACATGTCTAAAAATATCAGTGCTGTGTTGAGGCTGGATGCCTTAACATACCAAACTGCTTATGGTGGTTGGTGTGATTTTGCTGAGGTAGCAGAATCCAATGGTAGCCCTTTAAGAGATATCACTGCCCATTGTTGGAAATTGAAACATGGTACCAAAAGAGTTGATCCTGAAGGATTGTTAATTGCAACATTGTTTAAATGTGTTGAAGCTGTTCTAAATAAACTATCTGTTTTGGAATCTGAGTATGATGCTTGCAAAATGGAGCATGCTCCTTACAAGCAGGAAATTAGTCTACAAAAGGCTTCTTATAAAGAAAGGATAGATGAACTGCAGTCTAAGCTGCAGTCGCTCCATCTAGAAAATAGATAACGCTGAAAAGGCAAAACTTGTTAAAAAAAGGTTGTTCAAACGAATGGTGTTCTGGCTAGTAACATTGATTCCATACATTTTGAAAACAAGGAAATTAGGGATGATAATTCTGAAGTAATTACCAGAAGAGTTAACATGCTTGTATTTCAACACCAGACCTTGACTGAACAGCGTGATTCAGTATGTTTTCAGTACAGCAGATTTGAAATGAATGTTTTGAATATAAGCTATGACACAGCTTCTGTTGTTAACAGGCATATTTTACAAGATGAGAATGTCTTGCAATCTGAAAACAATGCACTTTACAGTGTGTTAACTCCTGTATCTGAGCAATTAGAATATAGGAGTAAAAAGTCAGGTATGGTGAAGTTGTGCCATCAGCCAGAGGTATTGGCAGGGCATACTAACTTAATGCCCAAAGACCTTGCCTCTTCTGATGCTGAAGAGTTTGATTTTGAATACCCACAGTATGCTGTGGGGTGGACTAGAACAAAGACTAGCCACTTGTTTTTCTGTAATTGTTAGAGTCTCAAAATGATAGGCACACATGTCATCAGGTTGCATCCCCATACCATCCCCAAGATGGCCACTCATGGTCATATGATGATGGTCATAACACAGTAACCCAAGATGCCCATGAGGTAATCCAAAATGGCCAACCACCACATCATGGAGGTTCGATCATGCAGGCACAAGGATCTGTGATTGCTGCCATAAACAAACAAAACATATTGGAGGTTTTTGGCATGATTAATAATGTTATCAGTAAGACTAGTGTTTCTGAGGGGCAGAAGATTCTCATTAAATATGATGCTGACATACTTTGGAATAAGGCTGATATGCAATCTGTCATGAAGTCAGTGTCTGATGCTGCAGAAACAGCTTGTGCTGTTAACAATGTTTACTATACTAGAATGAATTTGGTTAAGGAACTCATTGCAGTTAATTACATGAAATGTTGTGATTCTTCCCTATGCAATTTAACATCAGCTTTCCCTGAGAAGATTGAACGTACTGTTTTTCCTATGCAGTGCATTAATACTTTAAGCTGCAACATTAAAAACAATGTTGCTACCATCCAGCAACCTTCCAGTGGGGAAACCCACTTTACATTTGATGGAGGAGGGGACCAACCCTTATTCTGAAAGCCCCGTGGCTGTAATATTTTCAGCATCACAGGCCATGTTGGGGGGGGGAGGTTACAGGTTTGATTTCTGAACCTGAGCTGACAGCTGTTTCAGTACTATTTTTTCCACCCTTGATGACTACTGAACCACAGTCCATAGCTGGAGAACTATGTGTAACTTGCACACCACTTTTCTCCACTGTGCAGGCACCCCTGGTAGTGCCAGTACTCCCTGCACATGATGCAGGACTTTAAAACAAAAACTTATATTTTTTTAAACTGCCACATCAGATAAAGCAATCTCAGCAGTTTTAGTCCAAAAATACAAGGGACACATCAGACCCACTGCTTATGCATCCCTGATGCTTGCCCCAGTGGAGCTGAATACAACCTTTGTGAAAGGAATCTTTTGGCTACATACTGGGCCATGAGATACTTTATGTACATCATTGGATATGCACCCATTGTGCTGCATTCCAATCATTTGCCATCTAACTTTCTGTTGTCAGACAGAGTAAAAGATGCCTCTGTATCCAATGCCAGACTTACACACTGGTCTCACATTTTAGAGGATCATCACATCACTGTTTTTCCTATCAAAACTCCATCCTTGTTGGTCCATGGCCTACAATTTGCAGGAGAGACCCATGGTTGTTTACTCCAACCCCCTGACCTACCAGTCCCAGAGCTCTTTCTGACAGAACCCCAGAAAGTATTAAAAGACTCCACCTTGTGTCATGTTTTGACTGATGACTCAGCCACACATACCAATGAGGGTCAGATAGCAGGGTTTGAAATTATTGTACATCTTGGTGATGACAGAGTGTGCATGGCTAGTAAATGCATCATCATATATGCACGATTCACAGGCAATGTTAAAATTCACCTGGCAAATAAAGTGAAAAACAGGGAGGTGAGGAGTCTCCTTATTACCACAAATATTTGTGGATGGTTTAGAAAGCTGGTGAGGGAGCAGTTAGCTGAAAGGAAGGACGTTATTTGGTCAGAAATGTATGAGACTCTCTTGGGGTCTTTTAATAATTGGTTGTTAATCTTCCACTGCCCCCCAATTTTGGGGAGAGATGAGAGAGAGACCTGACAAAAGACCAGAGCATGGTCTGATGGGGGACCAGGTCGGATTGAGGAGTCAAGGACCGCTGGGATAAAGGACTGAGAAATAAGTAGACAATCGATGCGTGAGGAGGTTCCATACACTGAGGAGTTGAAAGTGTACTCTCTGTCCAATGGATGAAGGACTCTCCAGATATCACAGAGACCTGCCTGGTCAATCAGATCCTGGAGTGCTCATTGAGCTGGTCAAAGGCCCTTACAAGAGAAACCGGACCTGTCCATAGATGGATCAAAGGCTAAATTTAGGTCTCCACCTATAACTATTGAGATGGCCAAAAAGGGAATCGGTTCATGGAGGAACATGTAAAATATTCTGGGAAATAGGCATTTAGGCCTTACAAACTGCCCAATAGGATTTCAAAGGTGTGGAGTCTGCCATGTACCAGAATAATTCTACCCTGTGGATCACATATGGTTTGGATCAGGGAGAATGTGAGAGATTTATTTATTAAAATCAGAACCCCACAACTCTGAGAGCTTCCTGCTGCTGAGTAGACTTGCCCTATTTGTTGTCTCCTCAGTTGGACTGCTTCAGTATCTAGTAAATAGGATTCCTGTGTAAACATAATGTCTGCTTTCAGTAGCCCTAAATGTTTCAGAATTGTATACTGCTTTCATTTTTGAAATATGGCTCGGAGCAAGTTTTCATCAATATTTGTAGCTGGTTTTGAACAACTATTGTTCTGTAATGTCAGAGAGCACTGCCTGCTTCATAATAGTTAATTTTAGTCACAACAGAAGTGATATATAAATAACAGATGGACAAAAACAGATGAAAATATTAACGAAGACCTGGTCCACACCATATTAAAAGGAGTGCTCCTGTTATTATTTCAGACATGAAAAAAGTACTAAAGCAGACTCAAACTGTGGAAAGAAGGGTATCATACAAGTCAGAAGGTAAGTGGCAATCTAAAATGGTATAAAAAAGCATAGGTCAAAATTTTCACCAGATTGATGCACTGTTGTTTTAATAGATGAACATACTAGAATCATAGAACACAAGAATGTACAAAGTATAATACCACACCATATTAAATGTATTTTAAGCCAGGGAATGCATTGCTAGTCTTTTTCCTTTTGGCATTGAGAAAGTTTATCTTGGTCCACAGAGAGGAAATTTGGATACAGCTTTACTTAATCAAGCCCTAAATATCACAATATCAGAGCAGAAATGGGGTTAGGGTGCATTCAGATGGAAGTGAGAATGAAGGTAAAGCAAATTTATGTTGGTACTATACTGTATAAAGCTCCTGCCAAAAGAAAGCAACACATATGCCAAGCAGAGAAACACCAGCTTGGCATATATGATGCATTAGTTGCAGCAAATTAAAGTGCGTCCGTATTCATTTTTGAGTGGGGAAATGTGAAAAATGTCAGATGGTTGTCACTTCCAACCCACCTTTTTTCTTCTTTGATGACAAAACTGCTGCTTTCAGAAAATGGGCTATGTAGACCATAATGATCCATCATAGTTCCAATAACCCCAACTTTTTACACACTGTGGGTCACTGTCCCACACAGGAAAATTGACCTTCTCACTCCTCTCTGACTGCAAACCAAGCCCTCTTTTTGTGTTGACTAATCCCCCCCACGTCTGCCACTTGCTTAGTGGCAGTAAATTTATGTAGCATTTTTTAGTTCTGCATATTTATACAGTCACATAAAATGCCAACTGACATCCTTTGTCAGCTTCTCTCTATCAGTTGCTTCATATTTCCTCCAGTGTTTACATTTACTGTAGCAGCAAAGAGAATGTGTTTAGTACTAAAAATACAAATACATTTGTTGATAGACTTTCTGTTTAGATAGCATTGTTAAGGGGAAGCTGCATTTTCAAAACAGGAATACCTGGAAGGATCTAACAGATAATATCTGTATTTATGTTTACTAGTTGTTGTTACTGTCTTCTCCCTGTGGGACACTGACAAGGAAAATTCCCAATCGGTCCAAAGCTTCCCACTGTCTCTTTTCTCCCTTGTTTTTGATAGTCAATGTGCAGTAATGGATCCATAAAGTTTGACATCTCCATACTACCGTGAATGGGTGACACAGAACTGTGCTGCTCCTATGTGCTAACTTCATAATTTTCCAGTATCTTTGAATTACAGTGCATCATACTTGCGCTGATGTTTTCATTTAATTTTGTTCAGATATTGGAATTTTACAGACACAGAAGTTTCTGGCAGTGGGCTACAGATGTCACTGTTCAGTGTTTATACTGTACATGCATCAACCTGGTGCATGATCTGGGGACATCAGTACTGAGGTGCAACAAGTAGTAGGTCATCGAGGGCAGTGGTTCTCAAATGGTGAGGCCAGCTCCCAAGGGAGGCCCCATACTGTTCCAGGGGAGGCCCAGTCAAGTCTGAGAATGTATAGTATTTAAAATTTTAAGTTTTGGATATTTAGTGTGAAGGGATGAAGCAAACTTAAAATGGATAATGGCAGCTGACTTTATTTACTTATGAACAAATTGGTCACCAGGAAAGGCCCTGAGCCAAAGCTTGTTAATACTTTAGGTGTGTATTTACATGTAAATTAGTGACTAAGAAGGCACACTCAGTCAAGGCTTGTTTCTACAGTAGGTGTTTATATGCAAATTAGTTACTGGGAAAGGCACACTGATTCAATGCTTGCTTCAACAGTAGGTGTTGTTTATTTGCAAATTAGTGACTGGGAAAGGCACACATGGTCAAGACTTGTTTCTACAGTAGGTATTTATTTATACATAAATTGGTGTCTGGGAAAGGCACACTGAGCCAAGTCATGTTTCGGGTGTGACCTTGGTAAGGGTACAAGAAGTTCCTTAACCAGGGTAAGAGAGGGAGAGATGATGTGGCTAGGTTACTTGTTCCACATAAAGAGGATATAAAGTAATAAGGGTCCAAGAGTCAGAATGGTGGAGTGACAAGGATAACCTGGGGTTTGGGGTGGAGAACAGTAAGTCGAATAAAAAGAGAATATTCTCCATCAACATTATTAGTCCCGCTTGATTCTTGGTGTATTGGGTAAAAGTATGATATTTTTTTTTTCCTATGGGGAGGCCCAAGATTTGTTTCAAATTTGAGGGAGGCTCGAAATCTGTTCCATGGCTTGGGGGAGGATCACTATTGCAAAGTGTGAGAACTAATGATCTAGGGCAATACACACTCTAATACATGCTTTAAAACAGTTTAGAATACACTGGGGGATGGTGTGATGTCCTTTGCAAACACTCTGTACCACTACCATCCAAATACAAATGATTTAGCAAGTCAGGGGATACAGATTTGATGGAGGAGATATGCATACCTCTCAGTCATCATTTAGGTTCCTAGTTGAGGACAGGGGTGCCCTTGGAAACACTGTCACATTCCCAACTGAGTACTTAACAAATCAGCATGCCAGAATTTCACTTAGGAGAGGGGGCCCTTGGAAACACTCTGCCACATTCCTAGCTGAATATTTAATGAATCAGCATGCCAGAGGTTTCACGTAGGAAAGAGGGCCCTTGGAAATACTCTAACATTCCCAACACTCTGTAACATTCACAGCAGAATACTTTATGAACAGTAGGTGGCATGCCATCACCTGCCAGAATAAAAGAAAGACAAATGTAGTACAGCAAATAAATGTTTATTTACAGTATATGTAACAAAATAAACCTGTATCCCATCATTGGATGGAGAAAACACAGAAGGACAAACTGCTGAGGCTCTAGTCCTCCTCATTCTCCAGGGAATCATTATTGGATCCCTTGAGTGTGATAGGTATGTACCCCCTCTCCACCTGTGCATGCAAGTCTGCAGCTGTATACAACTGTCATAAAGTGCCCCTAGCCCCAGGGATTCTCCAGAGCAACAGTTCCCTGACATCATCTTTATAGTTGGCATCCCAGCTGCCTCACCCCAGGACAGGAAATCCAGGATGAACAGTGACCATGGCCACTGGTGCCTCCGAATCATCACCACTGATGTTGCCCCATTGGCTTGGTCCCACATCTCTAGTACTATGCATCCCAGATATCCACAAAAATTCTATGGAGACATAAGGACAGAGACAACATCAATGACAATGCACACATACACAAATAGGTAAAGCATGCATCATCAACCCATGAAAAGTGTGTACTGTACTTCCCTCTGCAGACACAGTCACCTGCCAGATCATCCTCCACCCCTCTAACAGGGAGTCCTGATATGTGGAGAGAGACACTATCCACAACTTTCTGGGGTTTCCCCCAAGACTTCACACAGTCGGCACTGATACACCACGCACATGCACAGCCATTTTGATGCAGCATATTGGATGAAACTGGGACAGCATGCTGAATATCAGAGGTCCTTCAGGTGAGATGCTCTGTGGAACTCATACTGCAGGGGTGACATTTCATGGAAGTGATGTGATCAAAGTTAAACACAAGCATCCAACAGAGTATTACAATAGAGGAGCAGTTCAATGCCTTTACCTTTATTACAGTGACTGTACAAATGTTAGTACATGTCCCAGCATCCCCCCTCCCAAAATCCAGAAGTTTATTCAGCATCAACATCACCAGCCAGTAGTTACTATATCACTGGGCATGGTGGTGCATGATGGCATAGTGTGCAAATGTGGCACACTGCTTCTATATTACTGTTGGAGTTCCATCTCCCCTGGGGTTGAATTCATAGATTAAACTTGACCTTGTGTCTGTGAAGCAGGTTTGATACACTTGCTCTGTGTTTACATAGTACATTTACCTACTCTGCACTGCCCCACATACCTGATTTATTTCGAAAATAAAGATGATAAATGCACAGAATTTTAGAGTTTTAATAGTGTGCATGATACCATGGTACCAGAGTTTTCCTAGAGGAAATTAGTAAACTACAGTAACTGCATTTTTCAATGAGACTCAACCCCCACAGACAGCATTAGCAAACCTAAAATCACACCTCAGAATGCTGCATGGCTAGGTGTTAGAACTTGGCACTGTAACAGTCTTGGTTAGTACTCCATTGCTCTTCTGAATTTGAGAAAATTTTATGTAAAAATAGAGCTATTTGTTCTAATGCATGGACAAAAATCTAAATTTTTTTAAAAAAGTGTGCCCACATACCCAGTACAGTACTGTACAGGTAAGTGAGAGAAGTTTTAGAAATAGGGTGTTGGATAAAAAAGTACCCTGTACCTGTCCATCTTTACCATGTCATGAATTACTGTAGAGCGATAGGAATAGCCAAAACAGAGATGGGATAACATAGGCTAATGATAGTTAAAGAGCTGGTGTACTCTTCTACTAAACAGACAGCTATTTTTTATTGTATTTGAACATGTTTGTAGTTACTGTTTAAATTTTAATACTATATTTCATAGTGCACTGACTGTACTGTCTGTTCTTTGATGCTGATGATTCTAAGGACATAGGCATATGTCTTGCAGGCAATTTAAAGAACAGTGAATGCCAGCACTAGCTGCTTACTGGTACCTCTCACAGATGGATGCTGGAAATGATGCTCGGAGGGCTGTTTCTTAAATGCGCTTCATTTTATTTAACTTTGTGCTCTCAAAAGAGAAAGAAGAACTCCACTCCGGCATGACCCCCCCCAACCAACTCCAAGTCTCCTAATGCATTTCATATCCCCTGGTGCTTAATCATAGGATGACGAGGCATTATTTCAATATCCTTAAATAAAGTTTCAATTTAAAGTGACAGCACAATTAAAACAGCAAAGTGCTTAGTAAATAGAATAAAGTATGGGCTGGGATACGTAACGAGAAGTTTACACACACCCTCTGGGTTAGATGCTATATAAACCCAGAGCAAAGCTCGAGGTGTTTATGTTAACATCTAACCCAGAAATGTTACCCAACCATATTTTATTTTATATAATTACACAGAGTTTCCTTTTTAGCTTCAGCAATTATATAAAATAAAATTAAGCTGCTGTGCGGTCTAGTCAAAGCCCACAGTTAGCAGCCATGTTCACTTTTTTTTTATTCATTTAGAAGTTTATTTTTGCTGGGGAATTAAAAAAAGAATGTTGTGGTAGATTTAAAAAAATAACTTACTGCCAAATCAGAGTGGTGGTTTAATGTTTCTTTGCTCTTCCGGGAGAAAGGAAGCAGAGAGTGGTTGACAACTAGTACAGCTGGTGCCTGAGCAACATGAAGAAAGCTGTGCTTGTGTTTGTGAAAATAAACACTCCTTTACTATGGCAAATTATGCCACGGTTTCCCTATGGGAAGAAAGGGAGGCCAGTAATTATACTTCAGTTAAAAACACATAATTTAAATCAGATTCATGTAACAAGCACTATTTTATTAATTTTCACTATTGACCAATGATGGAAACATGATTATATATAAAGATAAAAGGGCTTATGTATTCCTTCATGAAATGTTTTTGTTGATAATGTATCAGACCAGTTCTGTCGAACATCAAAATGATTACCAGAATTTGGGAACAACAGGTACTGTCCTTGGTTTCCATAAGATTTTCCTCAAGAATCCACTACTGTATGCTATGTTTCAAAATGGGAAGGCTAATAGCTGGAAAAATAGAAAAACAATACATTAGTGCTAGGACCATAATTACAGTGCTAATAATAACAATCAATATATTTGTTTAAATATCTGTAACAATTAAATACTTTCATATTGCTTTACAATCACCACAATTGGATCAGAGAACTAGAACACCGATTCATGAAGCTTACTTATCTTGTTCAAAGCATGTTTCAAAAATGGGGGGGGGGGATTGAGGTCAGTGGTCTATTTTCTTAGAAATGGTTTCATCTCAATACTTTCATTAGGACCTGGTTTTTCCACACACACCCAAGCTGAAAATCCAGTATTGTTCTCCTTTGAGAAGGACATTGCCATAATTTCCCTTCTTGAACTTTTTTTGGGTTTCTCAATGCCCAAGAAATTTAAGGTATGTTCCTTCCTATCTTCCACAGAATTCATGTGAACAGCCAGAGAATTTTTTAGGTCTCTGTTCTCGATTGCTCTCAGATATTCCCCTATCCTTAGTTTGAACTGTCTTTTGGCTGTCCCTTTTAGCAACAAAAACATTTCATGAAAGAATACATAAGTCCTTTAGTCTTTATATATAATCATTTTCCCTTCATTGGTCAAAAGTGAAAATTAGTAAAATAGTGGTTGTTACATGAAGCTGATTTAAATGATGTGTTTTTAACTGTAGTACTAAGCACCTTGCTGTTTTAATTGCACTGTCACTTTAAATTGCACTTTATTTAAGGACATTGTATTAATGACTTGTCATCCTATGATTAAGCGCCAGGGGGCATGAAATGCGTTAGAAGACTTGGAGATGGTTGGAGAGAGGAGAGGTCATGTTGAAGTGGCATTCTTCTTTCACTTTTGAGAGCACAAAATGAAATAAAATGAAGCACCAATTTGATTGATTTCTTTGAGAGGGTGACAAAGGCACTAGACCAGAGAAGAGCAATAGATGTGGCCTATCTGGACTTCAGGAATGCCTTTGACACAGTCACAGACAGGAGACTAATCCACAAGCTGGTAAATCTGGGATTGGGGACAGAAGTGATTACGTGGGTTAGAAACTGGTTGAGTAACAGAACACAAACAGTGGTGGTAAAACGGTTTCGCTCACAGGAGGGATGGGTAACAATTGGCATAACCCAGGGATCACTGATGGGACCAGTGCTCTTCAATGTCTTCATAAGCAATATTGCAGAGGGTCTAGAAGGGAGGGTTAGCCTGCTTGCAGATGATACAAAGATATGTAACAGGGTAGATACACAGGAAGATATAGAAAAAATTAGGAGGGATCTGAAGAGGCTAAAAAACTGGTCCAAGGAATGGCAGTCAGGGTTCAATGCAAAAAAGTGCAAGATTATGCACCTAGGGAGATGGCATTCTAGGGCTGGGTATGAAATAGATGGGGTAACACTGGAGGCCACCACAGAGGAAAGGGATACAGGGGTAGTCATAGAAGACAACTTCAGAGTGGCTAAACAGTGTGACAAAGCTGTTGGAAAGGCTAACTGAATGCTAGGGTGCGTAGGGAGGGTTATAACAAATAGAAGGAGGGAAGTGGTGGTACTGTTGTACAACTCCCTAGTAAGGCCTCATCTGGAGTACTGTGTTCAGTTCTGGAGTCCCTATCTCCATAAAGACATAGGATGGATATGGAACAGAGGAGGGCAACAAAAATGGTGTCATGGATGCAGCACAAGTCGTATGAGGAATGACTCAGAGCTCTAAATATGTACTCCCTGGAGGAAAGGAGAGAGAGGGGAGACATGATAGAGGCCTTAAATATCAAAAGAGGATCAACAGTCTACCAGAGGGGAGCATCTTTCACATGAAGATAAATAGCAGAACAAAGGGGCATAAGACTAAAAGGTGGAAAACTTAGAGGGAACTTGAGGAAATTATTCTTCACTGAAAGGGTGGTGGAAAGATGGAACAGTCTCCCCTGGGTAGTGGTGGACATGGGCACGGTTCATGAATTCATAAATGTGTGGGATAGGCACATGGGAATTATCGAGCTAGGGGTGGGGGGGCATGTAGCATCTAGGGTACCTTAAGCATTAGAAAGAGGGATAGGGCAGACTGGATGGGCCACAGAGCCCTTATCTGCTGACAACATCTATGTATCTACATATCTATGTAAGCATGTTTAAGAAACAGCCCTCTGAGCACCAATTTGAGCATCAATCTGTGAGCGGTACCAGTAAGTAGCTAGTGCTGGCATTAACTGTTCTTTAAATTGCTTGAAATCTTGGCCTTGCACAGTGGCCCAGGTGCAGCCTGAACTGTCTTGACCTTCAATATACTTGCTCTTATAGACAACTGCACGGGTTTGAAAAGAAAAACTTACAACTGGAAGCATAGACCTCAAATAATGGAAGGAACTTTTGCTGGAACTGTGTTTTATTTTGTGTTGTGAACCCCATCCCCTACATGAATTGCAAGCAGGGGAGGCAATAACACATTTTCAGGTGGAACCGGAGAAACAAACAGCAACGCGTTAGCATAGGAAACCCCCTCCCTCTCGGAATTCATTCTCACCACTACTCTGGTGAATGGGAACACCATAGAATTACAACACCAGAAGCACAGAGTTGTTTTAGGGCCCTACAATACTAAACAAGCATTTAGCCAATTTTAGACGGTAGCATTCAGATTAAAGAGGCTACACTGTAAGCATGTCTCTTTACTCGCATACCTGGAAGTGGAAAGAGTGCCTCGTGGTTTACAAGTATTAAAGAAACCAGCATTTGAATTACTGAGAGCTGGCTTTCTTGAAAAGTAAAGAAAAATAAGCAGCAAAGCAAGCAAAGAATATATTGTGCTAATTCAGAAGGAGAACTTAGAAATTCAGAAGGAAACAGAAGTAGAAATCAAAAAGAGGGAAGAAGCTGTATTAGAATTTATAGATAATTCTCTATATCAAGAATTAAGGGACATGTTTAAATATAACCTTATTAGGTACAACAAAAAAATTCAAGAAGTAAAGCACACAAAGTCTGAAAGGGACATGAATGACTACCAAAACGGAACTATACTTGAGTGGAGCAAGTTATCAGAAAGCAGCACCAGTAAAGCAACAAACATCAGGCCTATTTTGAGGATACCAACGGGATCAGACCAGGGGGGATGTGCCCAGGAAATCAGCAGCTCCAAAGAAATTAATTTGAGAGAAGAACAATACCCAACAAATCAAGCTCAGTCATCAGATACCACCCCTGAAGGCCCCAGAAGAAGTCAGCACCTTACTTTTGCATAGCCCACAAAAATGAACAAGATGGGGGAGGCAGGAAGAGGAGGAGGAGGTATCGGAGGGGGAAGAGCAAGGGGTAGATGGAATCAATGGGGAGACTCCAGGAACAACTATTAATAGATAGTGGAATAAATACCTCCAACTATGAACTCTCAGGGAAAGAAGTTTCCCTTCTGAACAAAGGCCTCTAGTTTGTGCCATAAGATTTAAATTACTTGAGATAATATTGTACTGTAACCAGTTTGTCAGGAACCTAGGCTTCAAATCCTTCTTTGGATGGAAGAATGAAGTGGGACATAAGATGGCACAAACTGGGGTAATACATCAGACATTATTGACACTAGCACCTTGGAATTAAATCAAGACTAAAATAATGTTTTTAAACCTAAGTCTGTATTTTGTCCACCATTAACATCAGCCTTGAAAACGTTTTTAAAAAGTTGTGAGAGAGACTTGAAAATTTTGGAGAAAGAAGTAAACCAGTGTAAGGTATACTATCAGAACCTGAGTAGAGTAGAAAAAGCAGCTTTAGACAAATTAGGTACAAATACAAGTGTGACAATTAAGCCTGCTGACAAGGGGGAATCTGTAGTAATTATGGACACTGGCATGTACCATGAGGAAGTACGTGGGCAACGGCACAATGAAATGTGTTATGCTGAACTTGATAGAGATCCTACTAAAGAATTTAAGAAAGAGGTAGATGAATATCTAAAGAGTGCTATTCAATTGGGCTGGGTGTCAGATGACACTTTAGCATATCTTAAGGTAGAAAATCCTGAACGAGCTTGTTTCTGTTGTGTCCCCAAGGTACATAAGCATCTAGTTAACCTCCCTGGTCATCCAATTGTTTCAGGCAATGATTACCTCACAGAGCCCCTTTCAAAACTAGTAGATGTCCATATCAGTATCATAGCTAAACAGTTTCCATCATATATTCAAGACACTGGGGACATACTTAGCGTTCTGAATCATTTAGAAATACAACAGGACAGTATGTTTGTTACTTTAGATGTGGAGCCCCTGTACTCAAATATTCCCCATGATGAGGGTCTGTAATCTTTGAAATACTACCTAGATAAAAGAAAAAAGAAGGACCCCCCATCACTGAATTCTTACTGAAACTCACAGAGTTTGCATTTAAATGCAGTACCTTCTTCTGTTTGGATAAACAGTTCATTCAAAAGAAAGGTACAGCTATGGGGGCAAGTTTAGCACCTACTGTAACTTTGCTAACACATATCTTGGGAAGTGGGAGGAGGAGGTGGTACGGTCACCAGAAAATAATCCTTTCCTACAGCACATAAATCTATATAGGAGATTTATTGCTGACATTTTTATTGTCTGGAAAAGAACAGAGGAGGAATTGTTCTCATGTGTCAGGTATTTGGAGAATAGCAAAAAGAAACTCAGGTTCTCAGTAGCCTTCAGTAAAATGCAGATAGGTTTTTCTGACCTAATAATTTCTAAAGATGGGGAGAGGATCAAGATAGATCTATACAGGAAACCCACAGATAGAAATACCCTCCTTCAAGCTCAGAGCAGTCACCCATGCCACACAATCACAGGGATACTAAATGGCCAATTTGTCAGGTTAAAATGAAACTGTAGCGAACAAGAGACTTATGAGGCAAGGGCTAAACAATTTGAAAACAGATTACAGGCCAGATTTTTATCCCCCCAAAAAATGTTATTAAAACTAAAACTGAAGTGGACAACATGCAGAGGTCAGAGGTCAAGAGGCCCAGAAACAAAAACAGGGAGAAAGGGGACTTAAGGATTAATTTTGTCTCCACATATAGTGCACAATCAGCAGAAGTGAGTGAAAGTATTCAGAAACACTGGCATATGATCAGTCTTGATCCTGGTTTAAATGACCTTAGGGAGGCCACCCCTAGAATGTTGCACAAAAGAGGGAGAAGTCCCAGAGACATGTTAGTACACTCTGTACAACTGAAAAGAGAAAATCCCAAAATGTGGCTCCCAAGAAAAACTAGATGACAGCCATAAATGTGATAACTGCAAGTGCTGTGCTCATGTGGCAAATACAAAAACTTAAAAAATCCTAAAACAAAAGCAGAATGTGAGGATCCAAGGATTTATCACATGCACAGTTGAAGGAGTAATACACATGGTAATCTATTCTTGTAATTGCTTTTACATAGGGAAAACCAAAAGACAGTTCAAACTAAGGATAGGAGAACATCTAAGAGCAATCGAGAACAGAGACCCACAAAATGCTCTGGCTGTTTACATGAATTCTGTGGAAAATAGGAGGGAACATACCTTAAATTTCTTGAGCATTGAGAAACCCATAAAAAGTCCAAGAGGGGAAAATTAAGACAATGTCCTTCTCAAAAGAGAACAATACTGGATTTTCAACTGGGTGGGGGAGTACAAAAACAGGTCTCAAAGAAAGAATTGTGCAGAAAACATCTCTAAGAAAGTAGACAAATGACCTCAATCCCCCCACCCCCAATTTTGAGATATGCATTGAGCAAGATAAGTAAGCTTCATGAATTGGTGTTCTATTTCTCTGATCCAATTGTGGTGAGCGAAAAGCAATATATATATATATATATATATAAAATGTAGTTGCTCTGGATATTTAAACAATTATATTAATTAATATTAGCACTGTAATTGTGGTTCTAGCACTAATGTATTATTTTTTTGTTTTCCAGCTATTAAAGATCATGTGCAACGGTTTTTACATATGTTTTATAAAAGTTTGAAAAACTGAAATTCAAGTCCCTGTGTCATGATTAGTGTTTCCTGAAACTTTCATACTGTTTTTTTAATTTTTGGTTTTCTTTAAATCAGCATTTGTTAACTTGCTGTACAGTGGCTGAAAACAGGGGAGTTATTTCTGCCCTCTCCGTCAAACTTGGAGTGTGATGACATCATTTTGGAGTAGTTTGCTGTTTCAGATTCCCAATTGGAGCAGTAATTTGTAGAGTTAATGGTCTGCTGAACTCTCCCAAGTTTCTTACAAACTCAGTCTCTGGCTTGTGTTTAGATAGATTAGCTTAAAATATATCATTATCTTCTCATAAAAAGCTGATCATTTTAATTTCAATGCTGAATTGAAGTAGTGGAACTCTTTCTTTGTGAAAAATCTGCTTGTCTGTATCACAGCTCTTAGTTCTTTCTAATTAAAACTCTGATTTTTTTCTAACTATATAACACAAGGCTATTGAATGTAAAATAAATCTAAATTGTGTTTATTCACAGAAAGTTTGTCTTTGATATAGCCTTCATAAATACATTCATGTAAGAACATTTATTCATGTCAGATTGACAAACAGTACATGTGCTTGAAATACTGTAGCAGAGTGTGACAGGTACCTGTCAGAACTCACAAATTTCAATTCTTTGGTGGTCTCTGTGTGAAAATACATCATGTTAGGTATAACTAGAAACACTATGTAGCATTTTGATGCACCGTGTCTCTGCCCCACAGTTGAGGCAGCTGCAGTCTACTGCCACCTGTTCCTGCCCCCACAAGTCCCCCCTGCCTTCTGCTCCACATTTGTGGCTACTGCATCCTACTGCCCACCGTCTTCTCCCACACAGTCAAGGATTGTGCACCCTGCTGCCTCCATCCACTGCCTGAAGAATCAGGGCAGCTGTACCCTGCCACCCCCTGCCCAAACAGTTGGGATTGCTGCACCCTGCTGCCCTCTCTCCCCTACCCTCATAGTTAGGGAAGCTGCACCTGTTGCCCCTTGTTCTTGTCTCCACAGTCAGGGCTGCTGTGCAGTGCTAAGCACTAGAGTGCCAGGTTCCCTGCCTCCACAGCTGGTGCTGCTGTACCATGCTGCCCTAGCCACCGGGGGGGGCCTTTGCTACACCCTGCTATTCACTTCCATTGCTCCAAATGAGCAGAACTGCTGCACCACCTGTACCCCATCTCACAGTCAGGGCTGTTGTACCATGGTGCCCCCTGTGTTCTACACGACAGTTGAGACTTCTGCACCATGCTGTCCTCTATCCCCCATCACCAGACAGGGCTGCTGTGCCCTGCTCCTTTCTACATAGTTAGGGTTGCTATGGCCTGAGGTGCTCTAGTGCCCAATGCCTTTGCAGTTTGGGCTGCTGCACCATGCTGCCACTTACCATAAGATTCTGAGCATTTGCTGCACCCTGTTGCATGCCTTCACAGTGTAGGCAGTTGCATCCTGCTGTCCCCCCACCACCAGAGTCAGATCCTTTGCTACACCCTGCTTCCCACATCCCTTGTCCCAAACAGACATGGCTGCTGTACCCTGTCCCCCAGTTTGGGTTGCTGTATCCTGATGCCACCCCTTTCTCCTGTCTGAACATTCAGAGCAGCTGCAGCCTGCTGCCCTCTGTCCCCACCCCCACAGTCAGGGTCACAGCACCCTGTTGCCCCCTGTTCCTATCTCTACAGTCAAGACTGCTGTGCTGTGCTACATCCTAGAGTCTCATGCTGCCTGCATCTACAGTTCGTGCTGCTGAACCCTGCTACGTACTTCCATTTTCCCTAATGGACTGGGCTGCTGCACAATGTGCACCCTGTGCTATTGTCAGGGCTGCTGTACCCTGGTGCCCAGCAGTGTCCTGCCCCACAGTCAAGTCTTCTGCACCATGCTGTCCTTTGTCCCCTGCCACCATTGTGCCCTGCTGCACCACAGAGCCCCTTGATTCCACAGGCAGGGGACAGGGTGCAGCAAATGCCCTTACTCTTGTGCTGCACCCTTCCTGAACAACTGGGGTTTCTGCACCCTGCTACCCTATCTCTCTCACCCTCACAGTCAGGGACACTGCACATGTTGCCCCCTGTTACTGTCTCAGCAGGGTGTAGCAAAGGATCTGACTCTGGTGGCAGGGGAACAGTAGGGTGCAACTGCCTCAACTGTGGAGGCATGCCACAGGGTGCAGCAAATGCCCTGAATCTTGTGGCAAGTGGCAGCATGGTGCAACAGCCCTAACTGCAGAGGCATGGGGCTCTAGGGCACAGCAGGTCACAGTAACCCCAATTGCATAGAATGGAGCAGTGTGCAGCAGCCTGTCAGTGGTGACAGGGGATGGAAGACAGCATGATGCAGAACCCTCGACTGTGGGGTACAGTAGCCCTGGCTGTGAGATTGGGTACATGTGAAGCAGCAGCCCTGACCATCTGGAGCAATGGAAGTGGGTCGCAGAGTGCAGCAAAAGTCCCACCTCTGGTGCTAGGGCAGTATGGTACAGCAGCCCCAGCTGTGGAGGCAGGGAACCTGGCACTCTAGGGCTTAGCACAGTACAACAGCCCTGACTGTGGAGACATGAACGGGGCAACAGGTGCAGCATCCCTAACTGTGAGGGTGGGGGGGAGAGGGCAGCAGGGTGCAGCAACCCCAATTGTTTGGCCGAGGGCAGCAGCAGGGTACAGTAGTCCTGATTCTTTAGGCAGGGGAAGGACGCAGCAGGGTGACAATCCCTGACTGTGTGGGAGAAGACAGTGGGTACCAGAGTGCAGCAGCCTCAAATGTGGATCTGAAGGCAGGGGGCTTGTGGGGCAGGAGACAGGTGGCAGCAGACTGCAGCTGCCTCAACTGTGGGGCACACACACAGTGCATTGAGATACCATATAGTGTTTCTAGTTATACACCTACAGGATGTACTTTCACACAGAAACCACAAAAGAAATTAAATTTGTGAGTTCTGACAGTACTTGTGTGTGAAATACTGTAGCACAGTGTGACAAGCATCTGTTTGTTAATCTGACATGAAAAAAATGCTCTTACATGATTGTATTTATGAAGGCAACATCAAAGACAAACTTTCCGTGAATGAACACAATTTAGATTTGTTTTATATTCATTAAACAGCCCTGTGTTATATAGTTAGAAAAAGAAATTGAGGTTTGATTAGAAAGAACAGAGCTGTGATACAGACACGCTGATTTCTCACAGAAAAAGATTTCCAGTACTTTAATTCAGCATTGAAACTGAAATGATCAACTTTTTAAAGGAAGAGAAATATATATTTTAAGCTGATCTATCTAAACACAAACCAAAGACTGGATTTGTAAGAAACCTGGAGAGCTCAGCAAACCATAAGCTCTACAGAGTGCTGCTCTGATTGGGAATCTGAAACAGCAAGATACTCCAAAATGATGTCATCGCACTCTAAGCTTGACTGAGAGGACAAAAATAACTCCACTGTTTTCAGCCACTGTAGATCAAGTTAACAAATGCTGATTTAAAGAAAACCACAAAACCAAACAGCATAAAATTTTCAGGAAACTCTAATCATGACACAAGGAATTAAACTGCAACTTTTTAAGCTTTTATTAAAACTAGGTAAAAACCGTTGGACATGATCTTTAATCTTCTTATTTTTAAACTTGGCATACAATAGTGGATTCTTGAGGGAAACCTTTTGGAAACCAAGGACACTACCAGTTGTTCCCAAAATGTGGTAATTTTTGTGTTCAACAGAACTGGTCTGACACATTATCAACCAAAACATTTCATGAAGGAATACATAAGCCCTTTTGTCTTTATATATAACCATTGTTCCATCATTGGTCAATAGTGAAAATTAGTTAAATAGTGGTTGTTACATGAAGCTGATTTAAATTATGTGTTTTTAACTGTAGTACTAAGCACTTTGCTGTTTTAATTGCACTGTCACTTTAAATTGCACTTTATTTAAGGATATTATAGCAATGCCTTGTCATCCTCTGATTAAGTGCCAGGAGGTGTGAAATGTGTTAGGAGACTTGGAGTTGGTTGGAGAGAGGAGGGGGTCATGCTGGAGTGGAGTTCTTCTTTCAATTTTGAGTGTACAAAGATAAGTAAAATGAAGTGTGCTTAAGAAACAGCCCTCCGAGCATCATTTCCAACATCCATCTGTGAGAGGTACCAGTAAGCAGCTAGTGCTGGCATTCACTGTTCTTTAAATTACTTGAAGTCTTGGCCTTGCACAGTGGCCCAGGTGCAGCCCAATCTTTCTTGACCTTAAATATGTTTTGCAGGACCTTTTTGTTCAGGCAGCTGCCTTCTTCATAATGATTCCTACAACTTTTGTTTTCCCCACCCTCACAGACAGAATTAGTAGTCTTGAAATCACACATCAGGATGCTTCCCTGCTATGTGTTGGAACATCACACAACAACTCAACACTACCTATTCAGAAGCTCCTCAGACTCTTTGACATCCATCCCTCCCAGCTCTGATTTCCAAACCTGAGATCATGCTTCAGGATGCAGCAAGACCAGGTGTTTGGCTAGCGCATGTGTTACATATTGACATAACAAAGATGTGGGACACAAGAAAAATAACAGAACACTTACTGCTGGAAAAACAAAGCTCAATTTTATTAACTTTATTTTAAATTGCAGTGGCACAACCATTGACATGTACAACTGCTTGTATCACTTTATCCATGTGATTAATATATTTCTTGCAGTCTTCAACTATGAGCACTTTTCTCCACAAATGCCTTCTGCCCCATATGTGCTGAGCACACTAACCTCTCTCTGAAGAAATCACCCTTCATAATGTCACTGTATAGTAGTATCGGCTATGGCCTGTAGTGCAAAATGGAACCCCAGTTGTATATTTTCCGCTTTGTTTGGGCTGCAGTTTCAGTACAATAAATCATTTTTCTGGAAGGCCTTGGGGAAAAGACTGCATTGCTATGGTAGTCTCATTAGTAAAATGCACATTCACAAATTGTTCATTTCTTTCCATTTATGGCTTTCTTCCTGTTCCAGCCAGTTAAGTTTACTTACTTTATGAATGAGAGGGCATATACTGTTTGGAGGAAAGGGCCAACAGCATTTTGCTCTTTTGAGTTACTCTGCAGCACATTATCTGTAGTATATATGGTACAATACATAGATTCTTGCACAGTCAGTCAGTACATTAGCAAAATATGTAAAGCTGACAGAAATAAGCAGGCTTTAGATTTCTTTTGTGGCATACAGTATGCTGCCCAAAATAATTGCTTATATACTTACCATGCTCTGCCGTAACTCCATCAATTTTGGATCACATTCATCTAACTGATGACTCAGATACCAAGTACCCTCATTCTGCCATTTTCTGATGGACCGTTGCTGCACTGCACCATCCTCCACTGTTAACTTACCACAATTTGGGAAACCTCACTGCAAAAAGAGAGTAATACACATTAGTTAATGACACGCCTTCATGTTCCAAACATTTATTATGAATTAAATCTTGAAATGTTGATATTAATTGCTATGTATAGTATTTTTAATGTGGCCACAGAGGCAGCCTTGAGACATTTCACTGTACTGTGGCTTGCTCAAGATCAGAGAGACAGCCCTGAAACATCTCTTTGCCTTGTAGTGTACTGCAGCTTGTTCAGGGCCACAGAGATAGCTCAGAACATTTCATTGCCTTGTAGTGCACCATGACTTGCTCAGGGGGACAGATGCAGCCCCTGAACATTTGACTGCCTTGTAGTGTACTGTGGCTTGCTGAAGGCCACAACAGAGACAGCCTCAGAATATGTCACTGCCTTGTAGTGTGATATGGCTTGCTCAAAACCACAGAAGCAGCCCTGGATTTTATCATTGCCTTGTAGTGTGATATGGCTTGCTCAAGACCACAGAAGCAGCCCTGGAACATATCATTGCCTTGTAGTGTACTATGGCTTGGCTTATTCAAGACCACAGTGGCGGCACTGGACCATGTTGCTTATAGTGCATATGATGTCAAAGATGTCTGTCTAGTGCAATGCTGCCACTTTGTATGGATGTTCTCTGTGCAGTTGAATGTGTTTGTAGAGCATAAAGAGAGGAATCATCATTATGGCATCTGCAAGGTAGGGCTGTATATCCAGCATTTGAGTCCCATTTTTTCACATTTCAAGGACTGCATTGCTATGTCTCTCATCCAGGTTCTTGGTTATAATTGTAGTGTAAAAGTGGTGGTTTCTCAGTCTGCAAATCTCCTGCAAAAGATGTAGATACATGCCACAAAAAAATGACAAGTATTTATAGAGTAGCGGGGCAAATACAGTAGGTGTGACAAGGGACTGTGGCAAATCACAAGATATGGATTAAGGAGCTAGCAAATCAGATGCCGAGGATCCGGGAGGCATGATGTAACTAGGCTGTGAGAAACAGTTTCAGCCAATCAGCTCCAAACTGATGGCTGTCTTGAAGTCAGGGAACAGTATGTAATGGGGTTTTTATTGGGAATGAAAAAGTACATCCGACTGAGAGGCAATACTCTGCACAACAGTACTGTATAGTGTATTGAAGATAACTACCAGATTCAGACCTGCAAAATTTTATGTGACCCCAAATGTAAACAAACCTGACAGGAAGAGTAAAGTCGTAACACAACTGAAGAGCAGCACATCTGTGAGCAGAAAGGGGGGTAGGAGAATGACACACCACCAGTACAAAGCCAAATTTCCAGAAAGGAGCCTAAGAAATACATGGTAAAACACTATTGTTTTGTATTACTATTTTGAATAACATCTTCAAATAGCTTTCAACTGCAATTATTTTCATATAGTGCTGCTGATGTGCATAATGTTCAGTAACTTGATAGAAACTGTCCTTAATATGAGAAAAATGCTACACTTCATTTTTAAAAGTATTATTCTTTTTCCAGTTGTGCCCCCATCCCTTACTTCTTGATCCCCTGCCTCACAAATCAGGAAAAAGGCTTAAAAATCAGAGACAAAGGACCAAAATCAGGGACCATCTTAAACACTAGAGATATCCTTTCTGGTCTCAGAAAGCTGGAAGAATAGAAGACTTAGGCCCAGATATTCAAATTGCACCCAAAAAGTGCACAACAGCAGGAGCAAGCGCAAGTCCATGGCGCCCATGTGCAAGAGACAATATTCAAAATCAAGGGCCAAGATGTGCCTACAGCCAACGACTGAACATCGCACCACCTGTGCCATAGCACAACTAGGGAGGTGAAGCTCCAAGGATGCAGGGGCCCACCACCCATGCCACAGATGGGCAGAGGAACACACAGCAGAACAGACATCGTCCCCCCACACCCCATGCACTGCACAACTGGAGAGAGCTGGAATAACCACTGGCCCATGGAGACCAACAACCAACCCACAGCCGGGCCATGGTGACCCAACACACCCCCTGGCAAGCCGTGACCGGCACACAAGGATGGCCGACTACCCCATAGCACACCATCCCCCAAATGCAGAGTATACACTGCACCATGATCCCCATACACCATGCCCAGGAGTAGCACCCAACAGTGCAGGACACTCCATGCATGTGACCACCCCCACTGTGACAATGCAATCCTATGCACCATGGAGCCATGCAAGGCAGCCCTACCATGGACACCCTGCAGCGGGCGGCAGCAGACAGTGATGCAACAGATGCATACACAGTGCCACCCTGCATGTCCCCCCCGAGGTACAGCTGAGAGACTGACCATGTGTCAGCACACGAGGTGCCCCACATGTGACAGGGCATGCCCCGGACCCCACCTCCAGCGGTACAGCACCCTGCACACCCTCCCAAGGACACATCCCATCCCAGAAATGGCCACAGCAGCCACCACTGACACATCAGCAGACCATGCATATCACAGATATGCAAGGGTGTCAGCTGCACAGGCCATGGACAGTCTGACAGGGGTGCCATGCACACAGTGAAGGCCCCATGGACCACTGCACACAGGCATCCAGTGCACAGAATACAACACACAAACCACAGACAGTGACTGATCCCCCTGCCCACACCATAGGTGGTTCACCTCTGCACACACACACACACACATACACACACACACCTGCCCATGCATGCACCACCCCGACGCCATGCACACCACTGCAGCTGAGCACCTGTAGCCCGCTGCAAATCAGAGACCACCACAGTTGTTATAACAAAATGTATGTATTAAAATATAACAACTATGTAACATATTTACAAATATATACAAGGGGGGGAGGGCCACAAACCAGGTGGGGTTGGGCATGGGGCAGGGGTGTACAAATGGGAGAGGGAAGAAGGGGTGTGAGGGTGGGTCCAGGGGGTATGGGTGTCAGGGGGTCATGGAGGGCCTATTCCCTGCCCTGCTCTCCACTCCTGTGGTGCCTCCGGGTTCTCCTCCTCTGGACCCCTTGTCTCTCTAACTTTTCCAAGGCTGCCAGGGACACCCGTGCCAGCTGCAGGATTTCTTGTATTGCCCATTCCAGGGTCATCCAGTGTTGTTCACCTAGGACAAGGGAGCAGAGTCAATACGTGTGACTGTCCAGTCCCCTGTAGCAAACCCATTGTGCAAGGCATACAGCCATGTGCCATGCCCCTGTGATGGTGTGCGACCACCCACAGTGACCGTGTCCACAAGACCTGCCTACCCAGGCAGCCACAGCCATGTAGACCACTACACACACCCACCACCCATGTCCTGCACAGCACCACCGTGGCTGTACAGTGACTTGGCTATGCGGTGTGAAGGCAGTGGCACAGCCATGTGCCCAGTGCATGCATGGACCACCAATGATGCACTCCCAGACATGCAGTGCCATTGGACAGTGCTGACTGTAACAAGTTGCATGCATGGCAGTGGTGTCAATGGATGGTGGCCATGCCCCGCTGCCCATCCTGTTACACAGCCTGCAATAGTAATCATGGATGTAAGGCACTCACCATCATCAGGCTGGTCCCTGCACCTCTGCGGACCTTCGCCCCTCCCGGCCTGATGGTCCTCCTGGCGGCACCTTCTCTCCCTCGCCAGCCTGCACTCGTCTTGGCCTAAGGTGCAAACATGGAGAGAGGAACATCAGTACAATCCTGTAGCAAAGTCCCCCCACCCCCATGTGTGTGCAGTCCCACACAGCCAGACCCACCCTCCCCACACCCTGATAACACCACCACGGCCATCACTGGATGGCCCCCCCATGTGCTGGACACATGCAACCGTGACACCCGTATGGAAGATGAAAGTGTATGGATGTTGCACCTACCTAGCCATGGCACCGTGCCCCCCTGGCACGTGCCCACAGGTGGGCAAGCAGGTCTGGGTCCCTCTTCCTCAGGTCCCCATATCTGTGGCAGCACTGCTCTGCCATCTGCCCCATAGCGGTGGCCTCCTCCAGGGTGTCGGCCACCTCCTGCCACACCTGACTCCTGGCCCTGTCCAGGACTGCCTTACCAAACAGTGGGCCAACATGTGGCTCCACAATGGCAACCAGGTTTGCCAGCTCCACGTGGCTCCACTGTATAGCTCTCCTCCACACCATCTCTACTGCTCAGTTAAGTCAAAATGGCACTCTGCAGCGCAGTTCCGCCACATGCAGATGCTGCGCAGTACAGCACTGCCATTCCCTATCGTCCTGTCACCAAACAGCACGATAGTGGTGCACCCATGCCTGATGCATGGCACCTAGGGGGCAAAGGTCAGGCACAGGGTCAAGGGTCTCTGGCACATGGACAGCCACAGCGTGATTGGAACCCACTGTGTCTAGCGATTGGGTGCCTGTGTGCCGCCTCCTGTAGTGGCCTACCGCACTGTTGCCCCAGTGCACCTATGACGCCCCAGTGCCCCAGTGCCATATAGGTGAACAGCACTGTAGTGCCACTGGCACAATGGTGGCTGTGCCCTGTATTGCCTCCAGTGCAGAGCACGTCAGTAGCATGACAGGCGTCTGTGTCATCAACCCAAGCATGCGCAGTTAGGTGTGTACTGCGTATGTCATAGAACTGCGCCCTTGGCTCAGCACATTCAACACAATTGCGTAAAGCGCAACAGCACGATATTCAGCCGTCATATGCAAATCAGCTAATCAGCCATTCAATGGTGCAGTCACTGCATTTGCATCCACTTAAAGATGCGCCTCACCTCATTTGAATGGGTTGCACTATAAAAGTGCGACATTGGGCTGCACTGGCCATAGTCGGTTACTGCAGTCTATTGGTGAGTTGCATGCTGTTTGGGAGTGTGGACTGTGGATTTTGGGACATGCATGGGACTGCACAGTAACAGGTATCAGCTGTTATTCTCACAGGCTGAATCATGACCGAGTGAGTTGAGGAGGAAGAGGAACAGAGCCATGGGAGGAGGAGGAGGCCAAATTTCATGAAGGCTGAGACGGATGCCTTGTTCGAGGCCTACCTGGACCAGCAGCCGCTTTTCAGCAGACACCAGGGAACACCACAGGCCCATGCTGCTGCATGAGAGGAGGTGGCGCATGCTGTAAACCTGCATGGCAGCCACCAGTGCTCCGTGTAGGAGTGCAAGAAGAAGATGGGCATAGACAGGTGGAGGATTAAGGAGAAGGTGGCTGCCATCAGGGCAGCATGGTCTGTGACAGATGGGGGACAGCCAGAGGTGCTACGCCTGACCCCACAGGAGGAGATGGTTGCTGGCAGCATGCAGCGTTGCGCCATTGAGGGTGTTCCGGGTGGTGGATTCTAGACAGGTGGTAGCCCGTCACTGCATGGTAGGTCATGGTCTGTCTATTGGGGGGGGACAGGGTAGGTCACATGCAGTAACACAACTTTGTTTTCCCTTACAGCTCCTGAGCATCGGCATGGGTCAGCGGTGGTGGGCTTCTCCACTGAGGCTGGTCAGATGGAGATGGAGGAGGGCCCATCCACCTCCATAGGAATACACGGCTCAGGGCAAAAATGGGCCTGCCTGGATGTCCAGACTGATGTTGGTGGAGCAGGTGTGGAGGAGACCCTGCTTGTGTCCCAGTGTGCCAGCATCCATGGATGCCAGCATGCTGAGACTTGGGCTGGTGCCGGGTCCATCACCGATGATGATGTCACTAACGTCATGGGCAGTGACACGTGTGTGCCCCAGGATGGCCACACAGCAGGTAACATCACAGCCATGGCTGTGGGTGGTGCTGCCATGGAGACCTGCATGTCATCACAGTCCCAGCCTGTGCCTGTCAGCACCGGTGGGGCAGCACTGGTGTCTGTACAGGACAGTGGGACTGTACCAGCCACTGCGGCAGCACCATTGAGCCCTGGGGAGCAGCAGCCAGAGGGGCAGCATCAGCAGTCAGCCAATGGGCTTGGGGGTACAGTGTCAGGAGGCTGCATCAGTGCACCACCTGTAGACATGCCCAGGCCTGGCCCTGGTGTGCAGCACCCACCCTCAAGGGGTGATGAGCATCAGGGCCGTGAACACCCTGAGGGACAGCATGCCAATCAGGCAGATGACCTCTTGGATGAGCACACTTGCATACTGCATGCATCAGTCAATCAGTAGATGTGGCTTGTGACGGTGGTGGATGCACTGTGTGTGGCTCTGAACCAGGCAGAGGAGCATCGCAGCAGTGAAACTGCTCTGCTCCTGGCAGGGATGAACCGGATGTGGGAGGATGTGACTGCTGCCATTGACAGGCTGACGCAGACAATCACAGCTGCCATGGCTACAGGGGGCACATAATTTTCTGCCCATGCATCACAGACACTGCACAGTGCAATGTCCACCCCCCGTTCCTGGCATCGTGCAACACCATCCTTGTTGACACCGGGTTCAGCTGTGGGCATCCTGAGCACGCCTGGCGCAGGCATGTTCAGTGTGCTGTAGACCCCTGCACGAGCATGGTCATGTTCATACAGTGGAACCCCTGGGGGACCATCAGTGCCACCCCATGAGGCCAGTAGTCAGCCTGTCACTGCTGGCAGGTCTCGGCGGGGCCGCCCATGCATCCGTGGTGGCCGAGGCACTGTGGCGCATGACTGAGCTGTTTCCCAGCGTGGCTACTGTCTGATGCTGCCCTGTGTGCATTGTGTCATTCAGCAGGCAATGCACGGGTGGGTACCCAGCCCTGCATGCACACACACAGTCCATCTGCACACCCTTCCGGCTGCTGTCCACAGTTGTGTGTGCATGATGATGCTTGCATTGTGCTGTATGCCAAAGTGCAATGGTGCCCAGCATCTGACACACGCACAATGACAGGCAGTGGGCTTGGTGGTCTGTGGACATGTGTGTGGCTAGGGGTGGCATTCTGGGTCGGCGTGCCTCCTACCCTTTGTGCATGTCTGGTGAGTTGTGTGTGTATGTGTGTGTGTGTGTGTGTCTGACCACATGCCATGTTAGACTTCACCCATCCCTGGTAGTGGTTCCATGCCTGGCCACTTCCCTTGATGGCATGCACCCCTGGTGTGTCCATGCATGTTTGTGGGTTGTGCCTTTGCCACTGGTGGTTGCACATGGCCCCTTGACTTACCTGGGTTGGCTGAAGTGCTCCTCCATGATGGTGTCCCAGTGCAGCTGTGCCAGCCGGAGCAGTCGGGGGTCCCATCGCCCAAGAGGGGACTGCCCATCACCATTCTCACTGGTGTCCTCATCATCCCCATCGCTGTCCCCCTCTTTGACCTGTATGGCTATCCCACATTCATTGGCCATGTTGTGCAGGATGCAACAGGCCAGGAATAGCCCACAGGCCTTTGAGGTGCTGTACTGTAGGGCAGCACTGGAGGTGTCCAGGCAACAGAAATGTGCTTTCAGCATGCCGAACACCCGCTCTATGACATTACATGTGGTGGCATGTGCCTCATTGTAGCGTTGCTGCGATGGGGTCGCGGGCCGCCGGTATGGTGTGAGCAGCCAGGGACGGAGTGGGTATCCACTGTCACCTGTGTGTAGAGGGTGGAGGTTAGTTTGGTGATAAGCATCGCCCTGCCCCGGGCCATGTAGGCCACTACCCATGTCACCTCTGATCATGCCCCTCCCAAGCCCCAAGTTTGTCCATGTGGTTTGTATACTCACCCACTAAGTGGCCAGTGGGGATGTCCCCACTCTTGAATCTGTGGTACAGTGCCGACTGGTGCCAGATTAAGGCATTGTGTGCCCCCCAAGGTGCGTGGCACAGACGTTGATTATGTGCCCCCTGGCATTGCACACCACCTGGCAGTTGATGCTAGCATAGCCCTTGTGATTAATGTATGCGGCCCCCTCAGGGCCAGGTGGTGTGCAGATGGCCACATGGGTGCAGTCTATTGCCCCTAGCATGCCAGGCATACGTGCTACCCTGTGGAACTCTTGTATGTTTGCTGTGCGCTCTACCAGTGTGCTGGGGAAATGGATGTACTCCGCAGCATGTGGCAGCAGTGCGCTGAGGAATTGGGTGAGTTGGCGTGACGCGGCCGACTGGATTATGCCTGTGATGTCCCCTGTTGGTCTCTGGAAGGTACCCGTGGCAAGCAAGCACATGCAAGCTGTCACTTTTGTCTCCACTGGCAGAGCATGGCTCCGTCATGTGGGTGCCTGCATCACATCACTGCACAGCTCACAGAGCCACCTCAGAATTGCCTGATTCAGGCGGTACCGGCCCATGATCTCAGTATCACTGTACAGCTCAAAGCTGGTGCGGGCTCGGTACTGCCTGTTGGGGGCATACCGCCAACGGGCCCTTCTATGGCTGTGCTCTCCTGCTGCCCGCCTTCTCACCCCCCCTCATTACTGCCTCCATCTAGATGGTGGCACCGGCCATGTTCCTGGCTTGTGTTCACCCCCCCGGCAGCTGTTTCTGTGTTCCCCCCGCTGTTCTGGCTGCTACTTCCCCTGCACCAGGAACACCTAACTGTGCTGGCCTCAGTGCTGTGTGGCACTTCACCCTTCTGCACTGTTGCTGTGGCTCCCCATGCCTCCCTGAGCCTGTGGGTTCCAGGTGCCCTTTCTCTGTCCTGCCCTGTGTGTGTGTGTGCATTGCCTGTGTGGCTGGCTATAGTTCAGCAACATGTGCCTTCCCTGTAGCATTCTTGTGCCTCTCCCTTGTTCCTTTTTATTTTGACTCATTTCCACTATCGCGCAACTTTCGCTTGCTCCCCTATTGCGCATGGTGCATGTTGTTGAATATTGCACTGCGCCATTTATGCATGGTTCCTCCCCTTCAGTTGCTCATACATTCATTATCATTGCACTATTGCTCAGCGTGATTTGGGGGGGGGCACAACTGCCTCCCACTGAATATCGCAGAATGGCACATTTTCGGACTTGTGCTGGTGCAACCCTATTGCGCATGGCGCAACCCTTTTGAATATCTGGGCCTTAGTGTAAAATGCTTTTTCTCAGCAAGAACAAATCTGTAACTATCATGTCTGCCATTATTTTCTGTTTACAATTCCCATTTTCCTGTTGCAGAGACATAAAGTTTGGAGAGACGTCCCTGAAAATTAGGAACTGCTGAGAGGTATGCCCAGTCCTATTGTCCAGATATGCACTGTGCACCTCAGTCAGACTCTGATAAGTGTAATTCATGGGCAGTCAGGCAGGCAGTATTCTAAATATTTTGAATCCAACTTCGTTTTTTGTCTCAAAACAGTGTGATATTGCCAGAATGAACCATCCTTTTATAAAAAGTGTGAAGAAAGCCATGTCACATGCACAGGAGGAGGAGGCAGCAAAGGACAGAGCAGCAACTGAGCAGCAAACCTGTCTAGAGGACACAGCAGCACTAGATCTGCTGTCCCATCCAGAGGATGTGGAAGCACCTGAGCAGCTGGCCCATCTGCAGGACATAGAATCACCTGAGCAGCAGGCCCATCTGGAGGACACAGAATCACTAGAACAGCAGGCGCATCCAGAGGATATGTAAACACCTGAGCAGCTGGCCAATCTGGAGGACACAGAAGCAGCAGAGCAGCAGGTCCATCCAGAGTGCAAGGGATATTGTACAAAATCCCAACAACAACAATTCCAAGAAACACTACACCAAGGTGATTGCCAAAAACACAGCAACCTGACATAGAAAAAATCCCAAGACACATAAATCTGATAGTAACAGAACTCCAAGACTAAAGATTACAACAAAAAAAATAAGAACAGAGCTAGACATCTGAAACGCTTTCACTGACACCCTCCTGGTGTCACTGTAAGCTCACAGCACAGGGGCTATGCCCCCTGCACCATCCATTCTATATATAACTCCCCCCCAACTGGCCCACATTTATCAGATGCTTAATGTGGGCTACAAATGAAAATTCCTGCTGCCCATATGGAAGTCACCTTCCTCACTGATGATCACTTTGCCGCACCCTCCTTGTGGCGCTCCCCTGACAGGATACCTGTCAGAAGCATAGCAACACAACCTCCATAGAAACAGGTGAAACAGGAAGGCTCCAAATTAATGAAGTAAGAAGGTAATGCTGTAGGAAAACCTGAGAAACCTCCCATGAAACACACCACACCTGCACCTCATAAATAAAAGCCACTCTGCCATTTACCGATCAATAATGCAAAGCAGACAGAGGAAACATGGTATACATGGTATACACTGAAAAAAGCAATCCAAGCCACCGACTTTAGTAAAGAAAATGTCTTCAAAACCTGAGAACACTGCTATTGAACTACCAGATATCTGCAAAGTGGTACAATTGAGAGAAGGATGGGACAAAATCAGTGTACAAGGATATCTCCTTGTAAAACAGAGACATAGAGGAGACGTATTTTAGTAGTGCTGCAAGTGCCGCTACTCCAGAAACTGCCTGGGATGAGCTGTAAAGCCAAAGGCAAACACCACCTAAAGAAACATATTGAGCATAACCATGTTCCTGATGCAACCCAAGCACCCATCATGGCATTAATGGCAACTTTGAAAGAGAAAGACAAAACCTTGACTGCCACCCCAGCACAACTCTTACAAAGCAAGATAAACATTTCATCAGAAATGAAGCAGAACCTGCCAAGTAAAACAGCCCTTCAGCAACTAGAGAAATGAGTGAGACAGGAAAAACTACCTCCAAAACCAATCTCATTAGCAAACATACAAATACCGTAACAACTAACCCATGTAAATGGATAGTATTCTTCTCAAAACAGTCTACCACAGGTGAAGAAAAATTCTCATCTTCACCACAAAACAAAACATTAAAACCATATAGAGGGCTCTGTACTGATTCAAGACTGTCCCCAGATTATTCTCACAACTGTATTCCATTCATGCACCAGTGGAAAACAATGAAAGCTCAAGAATATTGCCACTGGCATATGTCCTGATAACCTCTAAATCAAAAGACTGCTATAAATCACAAGACTGCTGTAGTCAACTGTTCCAAGACCTACACAAAATAGAAGACCAGTACGATGCAACCCTAACACCATGGAGTACAATTACTAACTTTGTGCAAGCCGCAATAAATGCAAGCAAGCAGGAATTCCCAGAGAGCATAAACAAGGGCTGTCTCTTCCACTTCGGACAGATAATATGAAGCAAAGTGTAAAACATAAGGCTAACTTCAATGTACGTCAGTGACGCCAAATTCAGTCTCAAAGTACAGCAATTAGTAGCTTGAGCATTCCTCCCACCTCATGAAATCCCTTTTACATTTCAAGAATTAAGACAACAAATGCTTGCATGCAGCACACCACTTCTCGAGTAGTTCGAAGACAGCAACATATGGGACGTGTGCACACCCACATGAGAAACAGAAAACCAGCCAGAAACCCACCAATTTTCCCTCCTGACTTCTGGTCCATTCTAGACCAGTCATCACAGGTCATCCCATGCAGGCAGAACAATGTGGAAGGCCAGCACAGAAGACTTTACTCCCTCCTAGGCAAGGCACATGTAGGAGCCCACACCATCATCTGGTAACTTCAGAAGGAGCAGCAAAGAACAGAAGCAAAGATGGAAAGCATAGCATGAGGACTCCAGAGATCACATCAGAAAGAGCTATGCTGAAAGCGAAGAGAGGATCACACATATAGAGGATAATGTATGGGCATCGGTGGTTAACTGCACTGTGCTAGCATTGAGTGATTCCCTTGGCAACCTAGGTAAACCTCGAGAGCACAGCTCGAGAGGTTTACCACGGTTGCCAAGAGAATCACAAGATGCTAGCACAGTGCAGTTGACAACCGATGCCCATACATTGTCTTTTATAGTGTATGGGCAAGGTGTGGACCATAGCTAGCAAGTAAATAGATAATTGCCCTACCTTGCACAGAAGATTATGGGACGCTGGTTCAGTGCCATCAATGAAACCGTTTATTTAACATTCTGGTGACTGAAACACTTTTTATTTTCATGCAGAGTATTAGCAAGAAACTGTACCCGGAACAGCAATTTAAACTGCTACGGCTAAAAAAAAAAAACGCACAAAAAGATCCATGTCAAATGTCAGGTAAAAAACCATGTGACTACTGCTATCCAATAGTTAGTTCAGTAGGTCAAAAGTCACGCATTTTTGTGCTGCGAAATGGTGGCGATCTTCGGCTTGATTCTTAGGCGGTTCTTTCTGATCTTTTGAGAAAAGGAAAAAAACAAAATTGGGCATTATGGAAAGGCAAGTTAGGCTAATGTTAATTACTACTACTATGGGTTGACTGGATGTACGTCGGGTGGCAGGAGGCGTGGGTCTGGCATATTGAAAGTAAATTTAGTAAAAATGTCTTTACTTTTACTCATCACTCTCGGATGAGGAGTCCGAGATAATGGCAACACGCTCTCTTCTGTGGGGCATAAAATGGTTCACATTAACTGTGATGTTGCCTTGCTGCAGAACGGAGTTATCTCCAAACAGATTGAAATTAGTTAGCTCAGACAGAGCAAATCTTTGGTGCTTGTTTGGTGTTTTCAGTATGTTTGGTGCTTTCAAATCTGACAACACAGCAGTGGCATTCAATGTGGAAAGTTGCTGGTGGTCTCTGATTGTATGGCCGCCAAGAATACCAGAGTTTCTTTTTTGTTTTGCTTTGGACAAGAAACTGTAGTTGTTTATGGACTACAGGCTCCTATGACCTGAGACTTGCTGGACCTCTGTGGAGGGGACCACAATGTCAACTAGTCTCTGTATGGCTGTTTTACAGGTGGAGTGATTCATTATACGCTTCTGCACTGGCAGTCCAGATGAGGTTTTTATTATCTGCATTATGGTATGAATCATGTTTTCACCAAGGGTCATTGCCCTAAACCAGATTGATATGCCAGGTTTGAAATATAGATTGGGTGCCAGGTAGAAGGGGGGCATCAACATGTTGCATGCTTTGTGGCCTTTGAGAGGCATACAGTCTGTATGCTTTCACTGGGTCTCTGCCTGGAATTGACAAATTCTCATACACCCGTGGTTTTACAGCCCTAATATCTCGAGGATTGTCTCCTGCCCGAGTTTTTGTCTGCCTTTCTGTATACTCTAGAAAGTTGTTGCCATCTGTATCCTTCTGTAGGCTTAGGTCTCCCCATCGTAAGGCATATTGCTCTGCTGTTCTAAGGGTGTAGTACAGACCATTGTTAAAAAAAGAGCATGTTTAACAGTGCTACCAGGCTATGGAGACCTAATGTGCCACTCTCGTACAATTTGTCTATGTCGGACGGTGAGAGGGCTTCTGCCCTGTTCGGCTTGCTCCCTTTGCCCATTTTCTTTAAGTACTTTTGCTTTGCACTTAAGGTGGCTGTTGTTTCAGGGAAGTCACTTTTATTCCCATGGAATATAAAACGCCCGTAGCTGATGGTTTGTAGGTAGCGATCCACACTGCCTAGGATACCCCTCAGAGTTGACGGCTCATACTCACTGCCGTCGTTTCTTTTTATTTTATAGATGAACTCTGCTACGAGGACATCGAGATCAGCAACTGGGATGTGACTAATTGTACGAGCTTCCCCAACGTCTGCCAGGTATGATCGAAGCATTCGTATATCGGAATCAGTTTTTTTTTTAGTACGTCTGTTCTGCTGTCCTTCTATGAAAGACTTTCTATCCTGGGTCACTGGCTTTGAAAATGTTGCTGCTGCCATGTTTACTATTAGAACAGCTTTGTATTTTGAATTTGCTATTTTGAATAACTGGAGCACTTCGAGTTTGTTTGAATCGTGTGCTGCCACAGGCGTCCTTTGAGACAGTCGTGTGGCTGAAATGCTTGTTATGCCATCGATGTGATGTGCGAACGATGGGTTAACAACAATCACACATCACATCGATGGTATAACAACATGAGTAAATGATGATTTTCGTGGGGTAACTGCGTTCTACCATACACTATATAATAAATTATAGTGCAAGCCACACAGTTCTGGAATATCTTCACAACATTGCCCACAATACAACTTTGTAACATAGACCTCCAAAAAACTCATCAATACACCTCACTGTCTCACAGCTACACAGAAAACTATTACTCCCACACAGGCACACTCACCACAACACAAATTACCATCACATGCATGAATAGACCACCTCCAAATAAATAAATAAGAAAATAAAAAAGATTACATATCACTGCAACAATAGATGACAAATCAATCCATCCCGACCACAAACACCATTGTATCTGTTGGGATTACACGCTTGGGATATTTGTTGTCGGCATTTGACCTTGTCGGGATTCCATACTTGGGATACTGTGTGTTTGGGATTTTGAGTACCAGTATTTCATTCTATTCTGAAGAACAAGGAATTGTCCAAGCAGCAGACCAGCCAAGAGAACCAAGAATCACCAGAGCAGCATGTGGAGGGACCTTGAGGGAAAAGGACAGCTACACAGCACCAGGGAACAGGGATGGATGTGAAAATAGCTACACATAGAAGATGGAACAGAGTGGGAGAGACAGCCATATCTAAGCATTTTCTGTGGAATAGCATGAAAGAATGGGAGCAAGAATGCCAACAAGTGAGGGAGACCATAGAACCTTTAAAGGCAGAGCAACTCCATCGCAAGCAATGATTCAAGACCTGAAAACATAGAAACATAGAAACTGCCGGCAGATAAAGACCACTAGGCCCATTCAGTCTGCTCATAGGCCCTATACATTGCATGTAGCCACTGACCCTATGTGATCAATGGCTTTTCATCACTCCCTACCCTCACAAACTTCCCTTGTGCCTGTCCCAGGCATGCTTAAACCCCTCCACTGTGCTTGCCTCCACTACCTCCTGTGGCAGACTATTGCAAGCATTGACTACCTTTTCTGTGTAGAAAAATATCCTCACATTACCTCTTAATCTACCCCCCTCCAATTTCATATTGTGCCCCCTTGTTCTAGTACTTTTTCTACGCTGGAAAAGATCCCCCACCTGCACCTTATTTATGCCCTTGAGGTACTTGAAAGTTTCAATCATGTCCCCAACTGTCTCCTCTCCTCTAGTGAATACATATTGAGGTCCTTTAGTCTTTCCTCATGTGTTTTGTGGAGCAAGCCCTGCACCATTTTTGTTGCCCTTCTCTGGATAGTCTCCACCTTATCTGTCCTTGCACAGGTGTGGCCTCCAGAACTGCAAGCTGTACTCCAGGTGAGGCCTTACCAATGTTTTATACAATAGCATCAACACCTCCTGCCTCCTGCTAGTGATACCCCCTGCTTACGCACCCCTCAGCATGCCAGTAGCCCTCCCTACCACTTTAGTGCATTGCTTTGATACCTTAAGGTCATCAAAGTTGATAACACCTAGGTCTCTTTCCTCTTTGGTGACAGACTCCTCCTCACCCCCCCCCCTACAATCTGTAGCTCACCCAAGGGTTCCCTCTACCCAGGTGCAGTATTTTGCACTTCTTTGCATTGAACCTCAGTTGCCACATCTCCGACCATCTTTCAAGCTTCTTCGGGCCCCTCTTCATTTTCTGCACCCCTTCTGGATTATACACCCTGTTGCAGATCTTGATGTTATCTGCAAATAGGCAGACCTTTCCTTCCAGCCCCTCTGCAATGTCACTAATGAAGACATTGAACAGGACTGGACCTAGTACTGATCCCTGTGGTACCCCATTAGTCACCCCCTCTCCCCCAGATTGTATCCCATTTACCACCACCCTCTGTCTCCTGTCTATTAACCCTTGTCTCCCATGCCCCAGACTACCCATCTTGTTAATCAGCCTTCTATGTGGGATGGTGTCGAAGGCTTTGCTGAAATCTAGGTAGGCAAATTCTACCGCCCTCTCTTATTTATTTCCTTAGTCACCCAATCAAAAAGTCTATTAGACTCACTTGATGTGACCTTCCTGCTGTGAATCCATGTTGCCTCTGATTCAGAGAACTGCTGGATTCCATATGTGCCATTGTCCATTCTTTCAGCAGTGTCTCCATGATCTTTCCCACCACTGAGGTGAGGCTGACTGGCCTGTAGTTGCCCGACTCCTTTCTACTGCCGCTTTTGTACAGTGGGACTACATGTGCCCTCCTCCAGTCCTCTGGAATGACACCCATGCTGAGTGACTCTGTGAACAGGGCCACCAGAGGTGCTGTTAGTTCCCTTTGCATAACAGGGCATACCAAAAAATACCCCACTTTGGTTTCCATTTCTATGTGCTCTTGCCCCCCCCCATATCACTCATCATACATTCTTCACTTGCCTGCCCCACACTGCCTGCTTTAGCTGTTCCTGTAGTCAACTTATGTTCCTGCATGTTCCCATGGGGGGTTCCTAAGTCTCCTGACCATCCTGGCTCTCCCCCCTTGACCAGTTAAAATGCTCACAGCTTAAGCATTTAAACTTCCCACAAAGGACCAAGGTCCCTTTCTAAGTCAGATGCAGGCCATCCTCCTTATATAAGCTTGCATCTGCCCAGGTCAGGCCCCAGTCCCCTATGAAGTCAAAACCCTCATTTCTACACAAATCCTTCAACCAGGATTTGAAGGTGTGGATGTCGAGTGCCCTAGCTTCCCCTGTGCCCTGGATAGGTAGCACCTCAGAGAATGAGACGGACAATGTTATCTGTTTCAGGTTTCACCGCAGCTTCCTAAAATCCTCCTGGACACTGGGTAACTCCAACCTTCTCCTGGCCAGGTCATTGGTCCACAGGTGGATAATGACATCCAGCTGCTCCCTCTTAGCTACTGCCATAGTGATTCTATGGATTTGCTTCCCATTCCTCCATGCAGTGCTTCCTGGGAGACACTTGACCTCCCTCTCTCCCCTGCTAGCTGTCCCTAGCTCCACTCCCCAGACAATAGAGTTCCCCACTAGGAGAAGCTTCCCCCTCCTCTGGGGTCCCCTGCTTCCCTTCCCTGGGGCTTCATCCTGTGGGATCCTACCTAGTCCCAGCTTTGGGTTCCTAAGTAGGGCTTTCGGATTCCTCCAAAGCAGTATAGGAGTTACTAAGTGGGACTGGCTGTGGGATGTGCTTTTGACCCCCCTCTTTCACCCTCCCTGAGCCCACTGCAGTTTAATCACACCTCATTCCTGACATCCTTTTAGATACAGGTTGTGAACCCAGTGGTCTCTGGATGGGGGTGGATGCCACCTTCAGCTTGGCCAACTCTGCTGGGAGACAGGCAACCTCCTCCCTCAGCCAAGAGAGGTGCTTGCAGATAGGGAGCATCACAGCCTCCAGAATATCTCCCTGAAGACAGCTGGTCCAAAACCACTGCACTGCACCACTCCCATCATGTCTGTTTTACTCCTCAATCAACTACCTGCTTAAGACAGCTATTTGTTATCTCCCAAATATTTGTTTATTGTTTTTTCTCTGCTACTTCCTGTATGGATGCAGGATGTTGTAGGGCACTATGGGACCCACCCTATAAATGTAGGGCATGCTTGTGGTGGGACTACACCATAGTCTGTGTCCAAAAACTATCAGTCATGGAGTCCACTGGCAGTGGCTCTTTACTTCACTCACCATATTACAGACACAGTCAGTTACAAACACACAGTCACCAGACCTATTAACTAGAATCCCTCAGTCCTGCCCAAACTAAATGGAAATGCACACAGAAATGACAGTTAAGAAAAGACGTCAAATTCAATTACAAACACACAGTCATACACTCACCTGCTAGGATCCGTCAATCCTGACCCAACTAAATGAAGAATCAAACTGAAATGGCAGTTAAGATCTTACATTCAAACTACACTAATCCCTGTAATGTGATGTGATGTCTGCACCTATAATTCAGACACAGCCAATTACAAACACACAGTCACCAAACCTATCGGCTAGAATCCCTCAATCCTACCCAAACTAAATGGAAAAGCACACAAAAAAGGCAGTTAAGAAAATACTTCAAATTCAATTACAAAGACACAGTCACAAACTCACCAACTAAGATCCCTCAGTCCTGCCCCAGCTAAATGATGAACCAAACTGAAATGGCAGTTAAGATCTCACATTCAAACTACACTAATCCCTGTAATGTGATGTCTGCACTTAAAGTTCAGGGGAAAAGGGAAAGAGGTATATGCAGCAGAAAATGTCAATCCCATGGGCATCAACACCACTGCAGAGGCACGGTACAGGAAGTCTTTTGGAAGATATTAACAGTAGCGAAACAGAGGAAATCACTGCAAGACAGTAACACAGTACTGGAGGCAATGGCAGATGAAATGGGTACCTGGGTCAATTCCACTAAGAGCAGTCCATGGCCATCTAATAGGTACAATGAGCAATCTGCTGGATGTGAACATTGTGCCTAGAGTTCAAACAAATCCAAATAGTTTGCAGCACTGATTTTTCATGCCTACTGCCATACAACATACAGTACATGAGCACTGAGGAAATACAGTGAATTACTATGGAACAAGTGGCAAAAGAAAGGGCTAACCAGAAACCTAATCAAAGTGATTTTGATAATGGTTGCAAAATAGAGTCCATGCCTGGTACAATGGGTCACCCGGTGGGGATGGGGAGATTAAGGTCCTTATGGACTTTGTGCAGGCAGTAGAAAAAATGCATAACTCTTCCTTCTGCAGGGCTTCTCACACCCAGTCCTCAATCCAACTATTTTCATGTGCCCCCTCGAAGATCGTGTGTATCTTTTTTGGTATGCCCTGTCAGGAATGCCTTCTAATCTTTTATGGTTTTCAGAATTGTTTTATTGCCTAAGGCATTCATTCTTAAATACCTCATAGTTGAAGATGACAATGCCTCCTCCCTTAGCTGCCTTCTTAATAACAACTGAATTCTCTTTCTGTAAAGATTCCAATGCATTCATGTATTTTAAAGTTAAGTTCATTCTTTTATTATTCGCCAGTGTTTTTGCTCTTTTTAATGCTTCCTTTCACAAATGTATTTTTCAGTGAGGAGCAGTATGGGTCTTTGGAAGGTAATTGAGATTTGGTGGGTAGTTTCATTTTCAACTGAAAGCCTCAAATGTCTGAACTTTTTTTTTCCTGTATTCATGAAATACAGCTTAAAGTTTAAGATGTAGTAAAACTGTTGTAAATCCAATCGTATTAAAAAAATTATCTTGGGGTTGCTGTAGGGGCAAATGATAAACCTTTGGAAAGCAATCTCTCTCCTCAGAAGCAGTTAACTGCCTGTTTGAGAGGATAACGACTGTGCTCCTCTCTAGGTTACCACATTTGGACCACCTGGCTGCATGCCCCTTTTTTATTTCCTTTTCTTTTTATTGACCTGTTCTTCCTTCTTTTGGACCTCTCTTTGCATTTTGTTTGCCAGCCTCCCTCCACTTGTGTGTTTTGGAACTCTCTTGGTGTGATGTATTAATTTCACTGTCTGTCCCTCTACTATGTGGCTGTTCACCTACCCATGAAGCCTGTTTGCCCCCTGAAAACTGTAATTTCCTTGTGAACTCTTGCTACTTGCTTGTCCCACTTAGGTCTGAGCTAGTGTTATCTAAATCTGTGAGAGCTGGTTTCACTTTTAGTACTCCAATGATGGACTTGGTTATCGCTATAGTCTATTGTGTCCATTCTATATGTTTTAGTTTCTGGTTCTTAAATTGTTCCACAAATGTTTTTGGATCTGCATTGATTCTTTCAAGGGTACTGTTTAATTCTTCTTCTATAACTTTCAGCTTATGCTGCTCTTCAATACTCAGAATCTAAATTCCCAATCTTTTTCTCTAACGGTGGCTTCAATTAGTTATACTATGTGATCTATTGAGCATTTTGCTCTGGTGCAGTGCCATCTGTCTATAAGTTTAGGGTCATGAAATCCAAAATTTGTTCCAATAAGAACTCTAAGACCCTTTCAAATTCTTCTGTTCTTAACCTATTCAGTGGATTCAGCCTACACCCTGTTCAAAAACCTACTACTGCAGGTCATTAATAAACATGTCCCACAAGTAAAAATTAGAAACTAGGAAAAAGTCATGCCCCTGGTTTAACCACTCACTTAAGTCAGCCCAACATAAAAGAGATATCATCTGGAAAAGGGCATGTAAAACCAAATTACCAACTGACTGGGTAGTGTTTAGAGCTTCAAAGAACCAGTGTAGAAAACTAATTAGAACTGAAAAAGCAAAATATTTTCAAACAGCCTTGTACTCATCCAGCAATAATTATACCAAATTGTGGAAGATTCTGAGAGAAATACACGGCCACAACCCTCACCCTCCTCTCCCCACACAGATCACCACCTGTGATATTGCAACCACCAGTAAACAGGATATTCTAGATCTATTAAATAATCATTTCGCTATGGAGGGACTTGCCTTCAACATCTCCCCAGCAAGTACTCTTTGCACCTCTCTTTGTAACTTAGGCACCTCATGCCTCCCTATTAGGGCCCTCTCTCATACTGACTCTTTTAGTTTCAGCCCTCTCACCTCCAAACAAGTAGAAGACCTGTTACTAGGTCTGAATACAAGTAAGAGCACTGGAGCAAATCACAGAGACCCATATTTCCTGAAGCTTGGATACCATGTGCTAACTGCTCCCATTGCACATCTTTTCAAAAAAATCTCTTGCCCAAGGAGTCCTACCCCATGAGTGGAAAATAGCCCATATCATCTCACTTCTTAAATCGGGCGACCTGGGTGACCAGAATAATTACAGACCTATATCCCTTTTACCAACCCTCTACAAGCTACTTGAAAAAACAGTTAATTCTCAAATCAGAGACTATCTAGAAACATGCAACATGCTGAACCAACTGCAGTCCGGCTTCAGATCCAAACATAGCACCATAACCACCTTAGCCAAGGTAACTAATGACTGGCAATTGGAGCTTGATGAGAGTAACCATGTATGTGCTTTATTCTTAGACCTAAGCAAGGTGTTTGACATGACTGACCACAAATTTGTTCTGTGTATGCTGTGGAACATTGGCCTAAGTGACACTTCCCTCAAGTGGTTTCTTACTTAATTGGCAGAAAAAAACAAGTTAAAGCTCTAGGTGACCTCTCCCTACTTAAGACTCTCTTGAGAGACATGCCACATGGGTCTATCCTTGGGCACTTACTATTTGCGATTTATATCAATGACATCCATCTTAGTATTGCTTCAGCAAATATACACCTCTTTACAGACAATACAGTACTTTATATTGCAAAACCTTCCCTAGATCTGGCCTGCTCAGCTCAACAACAAGAATTTTGTCTACTGCAACACAATCTGTTGCACCTTAAACTGCTGCTCAATGTTAAAAAAAAACTAATGTTATGTATAATTCCCCTCAGGTAAATTCAGCAGTCACACAACCAGTAGGAGCCAGGCCACCAATCATGACCCTCCTGGGGGAATCATTACAGTCAGTTGACACATTTAAATACCTAGGACTCTGGATTGGTTGTAAGCTGTCCTTCTCCCCACATGTTGAAGAACTAGCCAAAAAGTTAAAACAAAGACTAGGTGTATTTTATCAAATCAAGCACCTACTCACTTATGAGGCCAAAATAAGATAAGTGCAAACAACCTTTCTTTCCCTCCTTGATTATGCAGACCTCCTCAAAAGTCACTGCCCTGTCACCTCACTAGCCAAAATGGACACATTGTATCACAGAGCCCTTAGATTCATCACAAATATAACTTATAGTACCCACCATTGTTCCCTCTATGCTCAGCTTGGCTGGTATTCACTTAAAATAACAAGACTGAAAAATGCAACAATATGGGCCTTCAGAGTCCTATCAGATAAGCTCCCCCAGTATATCTCCATGCTTTTAGTTTGTTCCTCAGGAACCTACTCCCTTAGAAGATATTCTTGCATCACACTCAATATCCCTAAGTTCAGGACATGTCACAGTGCCTCTTCCATTAGCCATTCTCTCATGAATGTTTTGGAATAGTCTCCAAAAAGTCTTAAAGCTCACTCAACTTGTTAATATTGCACCTTCAAAATGCTACTTAGACAATCATTGAAAGACAATTGTAGTTGCTTCACCAATTCCTATCATCCTCATCCTCTTCTCTCTAGCACCTTTTGTTATTAGATCTCACCAGTCACCATGTGCCTGCCTTTCCCCCCATTAAGTAGGAAAAGGTGACTGTTGTGTTTCTAACCGGGCCCTCTTCCTCCATCTCTCCCCTCTCCCCACTTCCCTTCCCTCCCAATACTCCTATCAATCATATACTTAATATGCCCTTAATCTATGCTTTCCCACAACTTACTGCTCCCCAATTCTCTTTAGCTATCTGTTTTATCAATATCCACCTGTAATGCATATATTGTATATATTGTAGATGCAATATTGTTTATACTTCAAATGCATGTATAATCTTATTGTATGTATCAATCTGTGTACCATTTTATGCTGTCCACCTGGGACCACCTTGTAAATGATTTCTCTCAACATTGTTACTCCTGGTAAAATAAATATTGATTGATTGATTGATATGCCATTCATAACATGTGTCTTTTTTCCCTTGGATTTTCAAACTTCCTAATCAGACCTCCTTCATTTGTAGATATAGTTCTCATTTGGGCACATGTATAGTCTTCAAACTCTTTATCAATACCCAATTCTGAATACCCAAATAAGTTTAATTTATTCACTGTAATAGTACTTATTCCCTCAAAACCTTCCCTTTGGAAAATTTTGCATCAATGACCTATCTGATGATTAATGTCTAATTCAGAAAAATGAGAAACAATATACAAAGAAGGGGCACAATACAGCAGCTCCTCCTTTTCAATGACAAACTACCAAGTTTTCCATTAACTAGTATAGCAAATCACACACTGTATTAGTATGTCATCAAATAATAATATAATTAAAAAGCTAACTCAAAAAAAAACACAAGGTAAGAAACATATAATTGTCCAGACAACAAGGTGAAACAGTTTCTGTGAGGTATAAATGTTTTATCTTAGAGAACAGCGTGAACAAATCTCAGCAATCATTCTTGTAATAGTGTGCTCTTCTAAATTTATTTCTAGCAGTTCAGATTCTTTCAGGCGATATTAATTTTGCCTGCTGTAGTTGGAAAGCAAAAAAAAATGGCACTCCAATCCTTCCAAAAACAATCCCTTTAAAAATGTGCTCTCCGCAACCAGCAAGGCCAGTCTTTTTAAAGAATGTCCATGGGGTTTGTATAATGGAAATCTCAAATATTCACAAAGTTCACCAGCGCTCCAGTGGGTTCACTTTTCCTTGTTTTTTTATTCAGTCATTTTTATATTTCTGGCCATCATAAAATCCCCCTGCTCTCATGGCTTTGTCAAAGAGGGTGGTCCTAGGTTTAAAAAATATAGCAGCAGAGACAGTACTGTGAGCTGCATCTCAGTCAGACATGACAGACCATTAGGCCTGATCTGCTGGCAGCTTAGTATGCTAGCATATACAATGTTGTACGCACAGTTCGTGGCACTGCTTGGTTACACAGCAAATGGTCAAGTCAGTCTGTACTATAGTACTTCAATAATTCTAAGTATTTTAATGTGCCACTTCTCATGTAGTTCACAGCTTTACAAGATGGCCCTCTATCAGGGATTCAGAAACCTTTCCTGGAAAATGCCATGTCTGAAAACATGTTGAATGGTGTGGTGTCTCCTATCCTGTTCTGTCATTATGAGTACTTTTCTGATGAGAGTGTCAGCATGCAGGTGTGTGCTGCATGATGATATCATGATGCCTCAACATCATGTATCATATGTCCTGCCACTGCCTTGCCAGACAGCCACTGGATCCTTCTTTGACAGGGGTTAGGGCACCCCGTTGACTTCACCAAGGGGGGCAAAACCTAGGGGAAGAATGGATGGCAGATAAGACCCAGTGGACATTGAACTGATGGGACTAGGGTGCCCTTAAGATAGGGCCATCCAGTGAAAAGGAAAAAAAAAAGGTTTAATGAGAAAAAAAATGGCCCTATCAGGGGTTCAGGCAGATCCAATACTTTTACCTTGAGCACGCTCAGGTGCATAGTATCTGGCCTTGGGACCACTCTATTTTCAGGTCTCAAGTTTCAAGTTTCAAGTTCAAGTTTATTGCAGGAAAACTCCATTGAGCAAGCTCATTCACAAGGAGGTCCTGTGACATAAACACTTAAAGTACAAACACAGATAGGTAGTAACAGTATATACATGAAATGCACGTTACATGATACAGGGTGGATATACACACAAGGGTACCACATAGGGTGACCGCAGGTGGTAAACACTGATATGAGACAGGGAAGCAACTTACAGGTTGCATACTGATAAATGAAACATGATGTCTGGTGTGTGCAATACATATACAGTATTTTGGCAGCTAGAACAAACAACATTCTACAACTGATATGGGGGGGAGGAGTGATTTGATAGAGTAGCAGTGGAGCGTAAGCAAAGATAAAGCCAGGAGTAGAAGGGGAAGGGAAAGCAGTTAATATGACAAATCAATTATACCTTACCAGTGGATAAATATGGCACACATGGGGAAGGAAGAGACTTAATGACAGTTACAGGTGTCTTTAATTTTGGCTGAACTTAGCGATTTGTAGAAGTTTATTGAAACTGTGCTAGTTAGTTTCAGTACGGTTTGTAATTGGTTCCAAATGGAGGGAAGGGCATATGCAATAGCATGTTTACCAAAGGAAGTCCGAGTCCTTGGTATGTCAAGCATAATAAAGTCAGATTATCTTAACGAGTATGCACTATGTGAGATACTAATAAGGGAAGAAAGATAGCTTGGCAATTTCTGCAGGAGCAGTTTAAGAGTCCATAGCCCAGCATGGAGCAGGCGTCTAGTAGTAAGGAATGTCCAACCAACAGCTGCATATAAGTCACAGTGGTGCGAACGGTAAGGGGAGTTGGTAATGAACCGTAATGCATGGTGATAAAGGATGTCCAGTTTACTTAGATTTGCAAGAGTGGTGGAGGAATAGATTACATCGCCATAGTCGAGTAGGGGGAGAAAAGTGGCCTGTACAAGCTTGTTTCGAGTTTCAAGGGGAAAAGGGCCTATTTCTGTAGAAGAAACCTAACCTTGCTTTTAACCTTCTAGAGACATCTTCGACGTGGTCACTGAAAGATAATTTATTGTCGATCCAGATACCTAGATATTTAAATTTGGTTACAACTTCCAGAGGCTCGTTTAAGCGTGGTGACAATGAAGTCTTGAGCAAAGGTATTGGGGGCCTGTGACAGCACTGCGGAGAATATCATCGCTTTAGTCTTCTTAGCATTGAGCAGAAGCTTTGCCTTTATTAGTTTATGCTCAAGTTGTGCGTAAGTCCGCTGAAGCACTCCCTTTGACTTCAGATAACGATGAGCCAGAAGTATACAACACAGTATCCTCTGCAAAAAGTGCAGATTGGACGTGATATGTTAGCATCTAAGTCATTAATGTACAGAGAAACAAGATAGGGCCTAAGATGGATCCTTGGGGACTCCTCTTGCAACTGGCAAGGCAGCAGAAAAAAAGCCTTCCACCTTTACTTTTTGGAATCTTCCAGTTAGGTAGCTAGAGAACCACTGGGTGGTATGGTATGTGGCACCCAACTTTGCAAGGCAATTGACTAATAGTTTGTGATCAACAGTATCAAAAGCTTTGCTGAGGTCCAAAAAGACTGCACCAGTTACCTTAGCATCTATAGCAGAGATCCAATCATTGGTTACTTTTGCTAGTGCAGTGATTGTGCTATGATTAGCCCAGAAGCCAGATTGAGCTGGGTTAATGAGAGAGAAGGTTTCCAAGTAAGATTTTAACTGAATATGGATCAGTTTTTCGAGAACTTTAGAAAGGATAGGCAATATGGAGATAGGCCTATAGTTGTTTACATCGCATGGGTCACCAGATTTAAATAGAGGGAGGATATGAGCTGATTTCCAGCAGGACGGCACAGTAGCAGATGTAATGGAAAGATTGAAGATGTGGAGAATTGGGGCAGTGAGATGGGTGTAGCCTGACCAGAAAAAGGGTTCCAAGCCATAGTTCCCTGCCCTTTTGGTGTCTAAGTTAAGAAGAGAATCTTCTACTTTATAAGTTATCTCGCGAGTTGGAAGGGCTGGGTGCAGGACTAGATGTGGCGGGAGGGGTATGCTGGCTCACAGCAGCACCAGCATAAGGTGACGAGTCAAAAGCTAATCCAGCTGTGGCAAAGTGGGAGTTAAGTTCCTCCAGGATTAGGGACTTGTTTTCCACAATCTTGCCACTTGCAACTATCTTTGTTGGGACAGAGGGGGCCATAGGCCGTCCTTCTATAGCTTTGATAGTCTTCCATATTTTATGAGGGTTACCTTTAGCTTGTTCGAGAGTAGAAATATAATAGTTAGCTTTAGCAGAGCGAAGTTTTTTCACACAGTTATTCCTGGCTGTTCTAAAGGCCTGCCAATCTGAAGATTCTTTGAAATGTCTAGCTTTAGCCCAGAGCTTATCTCGAGCTATAAGGGCTGCCTTGAGATCCGAGGTGAACCAGGGGTTGGAATTGTTCCGTACGCTTACTTTGATGAAAGGGGCATGCTTATTTATTATTGTAGTGAGTTTGTCATTAAGGATGCAAGCTGCCTTGCTGACATCTTTGGCTAGGTAAAGATCTTGCCATCTGATCATGCTCAGGTCAGATAGGAAGTTTACTGCACTGAATTTCGAAAGGATCTTTTTGTTATAAAGATGGGTTTGCGGCCAGGCCTTAATTTGAGATCTTATGCAACAACAATTCCATGATCGCTCATGTCGCTTGTGAAACACTGCCAAATGAGATATTTTGTGGATGGGTGGTTAGTACCACATCTAGAATGGAACTGTTGGCAGTATTTAGAGTGTTGTTCCTAGTAGGTTCACTGACTAATTGCCCAAGACCTAGCTCAGTCACAAAGGGATTTGAGGCCGTGTGATTTAGGTGACAGCCAGTCCATATTTAGATCTCCTAGAAATATTGTTTCAGTTTTTGCATCTACGAACATGGATTTAAAGATTAAGGACTTCATCACCACCAGACGGGGGTCTATAGCCACCTAGGATAGTGATGCATTCCGAGGAGGGGAGATGAAGGCTCAGCAAAACTAACTCAAATTCCTTGGCTAGAGATTTGCAACTAATATTGGTGACCAAGTACTTTGATTTGGCGTAGATAACCACACCCCCGCCTGTAGACTTTCTATCTGCTCTAAATAAATTGTAGCCCTGCAGTGATATTTGTTGATCAGTGTTCGTCTTTTTTAACCACGACTCAGTAATTATGATAAGGTCTGAGTTAACGTGTGCAGCCCAGGCTTGCAGCTGTACAAGTTTTTAGGCAAGCTTAAAATGTTGACCATCATCATTTTGAGTCCTGTGGCCTCAGCAAAATCGATAGGTGAGGTAAATTGTGGGGGCCCAGGGTTGAGCTCCACATTTCCTGAGCAGAGAAGAAGCAGAAGTATAACTTTCTTTAAGGAGCTTATAAGAATGGAGAATGCTTTTTTATTTCTTCGCGGCAACCCATATCGTGCTGTGCAAGAGGCGGCACCACTGTAATGACAGTTGATCGTGATCAATGTAAGTGCTTGGGTAGACATAGGTGAGGACAGTAGCAAGGGGGTGTAGGCTAACTGGGGGAATAGGCTAAAAGGGGAGAGGAGAATGACATAGTGTCTGCACAGTAGACTGTTATAACATTAGGTATTGATAAGGTACATTGGAGAACTGAACTGCATTGAGGTACTTCGAATTGCACTGTATTGCTGAAAACTCTGCACCTTAGGAGCAATAAAAACACAAAAAGGAGAGCCATGGTCCCAGATTGAGTGGTCTCGTGATTTGTATTAGTGCAATATTTTCTAGGAAAGTAATTTGCCCACCTAGGTACTCACTTAAAACCTAGACGAGAAAATACAGCATAAAGGGGAACAAGGAGAGCAGGAGCAGCTTAGTTAGTGGCCATCCACCCTTCAGACTCAAGTCCCTTGTAGCAGCACCGGAAAGAAGTAGAATGATAATGCAGGCCATATTGCCCACAAATGAATACAGTGATTTATGAGAAGACCAAGAATCCCTCTAGTGGCAGGTCTGTATAACCTGCTAATGGAAATCGGCGCCAAGGCAGAGTGCTTGGATTGGGGGGGAGGGGGTTCTGCAGGAAGAGCAGTCAGACAGAAGAGGTGTAAGCACTTTGAAACAGTAGTAGAAATTACAATCCAGCTAATACAGTTGAAAAACTTCTAATAACACAGTTGAAATGTGCTTAGTTCTATCTAAAAAAAAAAGGTCTGCTATCTCTTTTCTGATCCTTTCCCCTGTGATTACCACCTGCCTCTTTTTCATGATCCCCCTTTCTGCTGCCTTTGTGCTACCTTTTGGCAAGGGCCCCCTATCCTCCATGGTGAATATTAAAAAGAAGTAGTCATTAAGTATGGCTGCCTTCTGCCCATTTTCCTCTGTCCCTGACCCCTTCCATCAGCTTTCCCCTTCCCCCTCTCATCTTCCTTATTTCAAACTGTTTTCCCTTTCCTCCGAATCTTGCTGCAATACACAGCTCAGTGTCTGCTGTTCCATCCCTAGCTGCTCTCTTGGCCTCCCACATCTTTACTTGGTAATCAATCCATTCCTTGTCCTCCTGTCTTAATTTGTATTGAAAAAGACCTTTATTGGCCCTCAATATCTTGATGACATTTTTATTTTAGAGAACTGGACTGATCTGTACCTGTTGCTCTTGATAACTGTTCTCAAACATGACTTACACTCCACCTCCAATCCACACCCATGAACTCATCTACTGCAACCAACTTAGCCTAGATTAATTTTTTCTTCTGGTCAAAGCCTGCTCATCTGAAATCTAGATAATCAGTCTTTGATGAGGACACTGTAACCTGGGATGCTTCAAACCACATGATGTTATTGTTTCTGGACCCCAGTGGCTTCCCAACCCATACTCTTACCATTTCTGAGTTGGTGAGCACCAGGTTGAGAATGGCAGCCTACCTGGTGAGTACCCTGACCAGCTGCACCAGCAGGCAGTCCTGCAATAGTATGTTCTGACTTCTGGTGCTATGCAGTGCCGGAATGTCCAATCTAAGCCTGGAAGTCTGAGGTTAACACCACTACTTTCTCCCCCATTGTAGCACCCTTCTCAGATTCTACCCATTGTTTCCTGTTACCCTTCTCCCTCTGTCTCAGTGGTCTATGTATCACCCCATGTGCAGCTTTTTTCCTGATGCTGTAATCAGCTATAACCACAGTGATTCTGTCACCCTATTTTCTCCACTAATGGATCAATCCTATATCATCTCTGTTCCCGTTTTAGCATACAGAGATATCACCTCTCCTTTTTCTCACAGTGTTAGTTTGGGGTGAGAAGAAAATAAAAAAAAAGGCTTGCTGTGGTCACAGACCTACTGAGTCTGTAACAGGCATGGCCACCCCATTACAGTCAAGCCACCAAAATACAGTATAGGTAAAATAAAGGGGCTTACCTGAGAGCAGGGGGCCAAGTGAAAGTCCTAAAGAGAAGTGGTCTGCTGCACTTGTAAAAAAGTATAGTAAAGGGATCACAAAGGATCCACAACTCTTAAAGGCCAAAAAGGGTGGAAAGGACAGGACAGAAATAAAAGTACACTTATCTGATGAAGGTAGGAGTCCTAGTTCAGTCAGACCTGCAAAATAAAAGAGAAGTTAGGTAAGGTGGTGTAAAGGGAGTGAGGTTTGGGGAATGGGGGGGCTCAACTAAAACCCCTTTACCCATAATGGTGAGCAAGTAGCCAGTAATTTATGTAGTAGCCCAGGTGACTAGTGATGACTAGTGGAGGATAATAGCCCTTATGTTTAATAAAAAAAGGTATTGGTGATCTTGGGGCTTGAAAATGCTTGGGGGTGACCACAGTGAAAAAGTTAGCAATGGAGGTCTAGGGGCTAGCATCAGGTGACTCTGGCCAGCGTTTTTCTTTATAAGAGCAATACCCTTCCCTGGGGTCTAGTGGGGGCTCCCTGAGCCCTTTTATGCTATGGGCATTGTTGGAGGGGCTGGGGTTTATTTGTGGCAGTCAGAGCAGGAGGATTATGCTGGGCTGCAGTTACAGCCAGCCCCGCAAGCAGGATCGAGCTTAAGTGAAAATGCCTTTGGGCACTGTAAACTCTCAGCCCATATGGAGGTTAGGCTGCAGCCTACTCCACATGGGTGGGAGAAGAGGAGAAAAAGGGGAGTCAAGGGGAGGTGGAGGAGGCAGGGGAGGCAAGCGCCCTAGGCAGCCATCTTGAGAGAGGTATTTATCAGAAATGACAAAGCAATAGAAACATATAGAAACATAGAAACATAGAATTTGATGGCAGATAAGGACCGCTTGGCCCACCCAGTATGCCCATTTCCCTACCTACTGGATCAGCTGCAGATCCTAGTTAACCAGCAGCCTACTTCTTCTTACCCCCACACCCTAGAATTGCCTTATGACTGTCCCATGCATGCTTGAATTCCACCACTGATTTTGACTCCACAACCTCCTCCGGAAGGCCGTTCCATGCATCCACAACCCTCTCTGTGAAAAAATACTTCCTTAAATTACCTCTGAGCCGCCCCCTTCTATCTTCAAATTGTGCCCTCTTGTTCTTGCACACCTCTTTTTTTGAAAGATGCTACCCTCTTGGACTTTGTTGATTCCCTTGAGGTACTTGAAAGTTTCTATCATGTCCCCTCTCCTCCTTTCCTCGAGGCTATACATATTAAGCTCCTTAAGTCTCTCTTCATATGTCTTCCGGTGCAGACCGCACCATTTTAGTTGCCCTCCTCTGGACAGCTTCCATCCTGTCTATGTCTTTGAGGAGATTGGGTCTCCAGAACTGCACACAGTACTCCAGATGGGGTCTCACCAGCTGTCTGTACAGAGAGATAATAACTTCCTGTTTTCTACTGGTGATGCCTCTACCTATGCATCCCAGTAACCCCCAGCCCTCCTTGCTGCCCTCTCACATTGCTTGCCCACCTTTAGGTCATCTGATATGACTACCCCCAGGTCCCTTTCCATTTTTGTTGTTGTTAGTATCTCACCCCCCATTGTGTACTCTTCCCCTGGGTTTTTGTTTCCCAGGTGCATTACCTTGCACTTCTTAACATTGAATCTAAGCTGCCATACATTTGACCATTCCTCTAATCTTGCCAAGTCCCTTCTCATCCTTTCCACCCCACCCTGTGCATCAACTCTGTTGCAGATCTTAGTGTCATCTGCAAAGAGACATACTTTTCCTTCCAGTCCTTCCATAATGTAAAGCATAAAGACATTGAAGAGGACAGTCCTAATACTGAACCCTGCGGTGCCCACTAGTAACCTCCTTTCTTCTGAGTGGACTCCATTACTATTACTCTCTGTGTCCTATTCTCCAGCCAATTCTTTACCCAGGCTGTCATCTTGGGACCCACTCCCAGGCTGGCTAACCTGTATATTAATCTTTTGTGTGGGACTGTGTCAAATGCTTGCTAAAGTCTAGGTAGGCCATGTCCACAGCCCCTCCCTGATCTACTACTTGGTCACCCAGTCAAAGAAATCTATCAGATTTGTCTGACATGACCTTCCGCCAGAATCCATGCTGCCTAGGTCCTGTGCCCTCTAGCCTCTAGATACTCGACAATTCTTTCCTTCAGAAGTGATTCCATCATTTTCCCTATCACTGAGGTTAAACTAACAGGTCTGTAGTTTCCTGCTTTTGCCTTGCTCCCACTTTGTGAAGGGAATCACATCTGCCCTCCTCCAGTCCTTGGGTACCACCCATCCTCCCATGATTTGTTAAAAGGGTAGTCAGTGGTGTCACTAGTTCTACCCTTAGTTCTTGTAGAATTCTGGGATGAATCCATCAGGCCCAATTGCTTTGTCCACCTTCAGTTTTAAGAGTTCTTTCAGAACCCTTTCTTCTGTAAATGGGCTGGTATCAACTTCTGTATCCAGAGTGTTACTACTGTTTGTTTTATGTACCCCTCTTCATTTGTAAATACTGAGCAAAAATATTTGTTTAGTATCTCTGCCTTTCACAGTCTCCCTCTGCCCACCCTCCCTCCCCTTTATTAAGCCTCACTATCCCTCCCTGGTCTTCCTTTGCTCCCCTGATGTACCTATAAAGGTTTTATCCCCCTTCTTAACTAAGTTGGCTATCTTTTCCTCGGTTTGGGCCTTTGCTGTTCTGACTGCCTTCCCAGCCTTTTGCTTTACTGATACAGTTCTCTGTCCTGCTCCTTCTGCGATTCCTTGTACTTCCTGAATGCTTTCTTTTCTCTTGAACCTTCACTGCCACTTCCTTTGAGAACCATAGTGGTTTCTTACATCGTCTTGTTTTGTTTATTTGCTTCACACAAAGGCTCATTACCTCTGTGATGGCAGTTTTTATTATTCCCCATTGTTCTTCCACCCCTCCTTCCTGCCCATTTGCTAGTGCATTCCTTAGGCACTCACCTATTTTGGCAAAGTCAGCCCTCCTAAAGTCCAGTACTTTTGTCTTTGTATGGCTTGACTCTATTGCTGTGTTTATTGTGAACCATACTGTTCGATGGTCGCTAGTTCCCAGATGGCTACTCACTTCTACATCTGTAATCCTCTCTCCATCTCCATTTGAGAGAATCAAGTCTAATATTGCTCCTCTAGTGGGCTCCAGTACTAGTTGTCTAAGGCATGCCCCTGTAGGGCATCTAGAATAACTGCACTCTTCAAGTGGCAGCTGCAACTGCACTCCAGTTAACATCTGGCATATTCAGATCACCCATCAGCAATATCTCCCTTTTTCTGCCATTCTAAGTATACTTTCTATCATTTCCTGTCCATTTCCTCCCTGAGAAGGGGTCTTATATACAACCCTGTGCGTATTGTGGTGCCATTGCCTGTCTCCAAATTTACCCACAGTGCTTCTTCTCCTCCTGTTTACCCTTTGTTCTGTTGCTTTTATTCCTTCCTTATGTAATGAACTACCCTCCTCTTTACCCTCCCTGTCCTCCTTAGACAGTGTATCCTGGTATGTTTATGTCCCAGTCATGGTTTTGTGTGTACCATATTTCTGTGACTGCCACGATATCCAGATGTTCCTCCTCCATCAAGGCCACTAATTCAGGAAGCTTGTTACCCAGACTACGGGCATTAGTACTCATTGCTCTCCATTTTTTGATGGCTTTACCTTCTGTTGCAGCATCCCCCACTGACCGTTCTACCTCAGTCTTTTTCTCATTTAGTACCCTGTTTTGTAGGGAGAGGCTGGGATTTTCCTGCTGCTTGTCAGTGCCTCCCTTTGACTAGTTTAAAAGCTTGCCAATGGAAGCATTTAAACCGATTGCTCAAAAGACTTGTTCCCTTCCTGGACAGATGCAGACTATCCTGCCAGTATAGGCTGGTGTCCCTCCAGGTGGAACCCCAGTCCGCAATGAAGCCAAACCCCTGTGCTCCACACCATTTTTTCAACCATTCATTAAACTGCATGGTGCCAATTACCCTTGCCTCCCCCATGCTTTTGACAGGCAGCACCTCTGAGAAGGATACTGTGTGTGCTACTCATCTTAGGTCCTCCCCAACTCTGCAATGTCCTCCTGCACTGCTCTAATCTCATGATGAGCCAAGTCATTTGTCCCTAGGTGGACAATTACGTCCAGCTCGGAATCCCTTGCAGCTGTTCTCGTGATCCTGAGGATGCACTTCCTGTCCCTCCAAGCCATGGCACCAGGCAGGCACCTTACTTCATTTTTCCCAGCTCTCCCCAGTTCTATACACCTAATAATTGAGTCCCCCAACAGGAGCTGCTTCCTTTCCCTTTGGTGTCCTCTGCCTCCTTTCTGTGGGCCTCCCTTGTGACAGTTATCATCAGTCTTCTCTGCGGGTGCATCCATAGTGGAGCTATGCTCCCCCAGAATGGTGTATGGATTGTGGAGTGGAACAATTGACTGGGTGTGCCTCTGTTCCACCATCCTCACCCTCCCTGAGCCCACTGTGGTCCAACTGCTGTGCTTTCTTCGCAACTTCTGAGGTAGTGGTGGTGGCGCTAGTGCTCCCTAGATGGGGGAGGTTCCCTTTCTACTGTCCAGTGTGGCCTGGGGGAAGGTTTCCTTACTACTGTCCAGTGTGGCCTGAAGACGGGCTACTTCCTCCCTCAGGGCAGATAGTTGTCTGCAAATAGAGCAGCATCTCAGCCTCCAGAAAGACTCCCGAAGACTGCTGCCCCTCAGCCATTACATTGCACTACTCCCCACATGTTTATCTAGCTTTTTTTATTGTATTTGTGTGTGTGTGTGTGTGTGTGATTTGTTATATAGAAATATATATATATATATATATATATATATATTATACAACGTGTATGCTTGTATTATCAGTGCAGTGTGCTAGAGAGGATATGACAGTGAAATGCACCTTGCACTTGAGAAATGATGTCAGAACCTCAGGTATAAAGGAACTATTTCCAGGGGTGGGTGGGTGTAGGGGGTGGGAAGAGGGTTGGGCCTAAACTGTGTCCTCACAAAACAATCGACTAAAAGCTCTCACCCACGCTCTGCGATGAGTGCCTTCCTGTCAGCAAGATACCCTACACAACAATTTGACAGAGAAAGTACCTGCTAATCAAACAGAGAAAATCCAGACATCCAAGTCAGACACAGGTAAACCTCTCAGCCCCAAAACAGCCTGGTGGTTTGTTAGCCACAAAGGAAAATCAAATATGCAGTTATGTCAGCCCTTCTGAGGATGCTGACAAGATAAGCAGTTTTAAAACCCCTTTCTGAATTAAAAACTAAAACAAATACCAAGCAATGCCACTTTAAAAGTGAGGAAAACTTCTCTCAGATGTAAGCAAGAGAGAGAGAGAGTTAGTTACAGATAATTCGTCCAAAATAGTATATCCCACGCAGCTTCTCAGTTGTTTCCAAGCACTCCTGTACACAACTTGGAAGAAGATGGACTTCTGCCTCACACAGGATCACACCACTAGTTTATAGTAATTGAATAATTCTGAAATGGTCTAGCTAGACAAATGGCTATGATGCTGAGCTCTGACTTGTGAAGACAATTATCCCCACCTCAGGCTATGTTTGGCATCCAGTTACAACCTGCAGCTTTTGCTATTTTGAATCACACAACCCCACCAAAAGTTGCAAAATATATTGATGCAGATTCTCACAGAATTCTAGTAATCAGTCCAGTTAGCCACAAAGGAAAATCAAATATGCAGAAGATAAGCAGTTTTAAAAAAAACCTTTCTGAATTAAAAACTAAAACAAATACCAAGCAATGCCACTTTAAAAGTGAGGAAAACTTCTCTCAGATGTAAGCAAGAGAGAGAGAGTTTAGTTACAGATAATTCATCCAAAATAGTACATCCCACGCAGCTTCTCAGTTGTTTCCAAGCACTCCTGTACACAGCTTGGAAGAAGATGGACTTCTGCACTTTTGGTGGCCATCTTTGTTGAGGGCATTAGCCAACTTGGAATGAACCTCCATGAAGCTACACCACAAATGGCTGTTGTTGAAAAATGCATTCCATAGAAACATAGACTTTGACAGCAGATAAGGACCGCTTGGCCCACCTAGTCTGCCCATTTCCCTACCTAGAGGATAAGCTGCAGATCCTATTTAACCAACAGCCTATTTCTTCCTACACGCCACAAAAATTGCCTATATCTGTCCCATGCATTCTTGAATTCTCCCACAGTTTTAGACCCCACAACCTCCTCAGGAAGGCTGTTCCATGCGTCCACCACCCTCTCTGTGAAAAAATATTTCATCACATTGCCCCTGAGCTGTCCTCACATTATCTTCAAATTGTGTCTCCTTGTTCTTGCACATCTCTTTTTCTGAAAGATGCTACCATCTTGGACTTTGTTGATTCCACTGAGGTACTTAAACGTTTCTATCATATCCCACCTCTCTCTCCTTTCCTCAAGGGTATACTTGACAAACTTTTTTTGCAGATACTTGAGATTTGACAACAATGTTTTCTCAGCAGTACAGCATCAGCTTCACAGTGTCTCATCTTTTATGTATATATGTATATTTTTTTTTATATATTTATATTTATATAGATAGCTAGATAGATATACGGTCCCATCTCTTTTTTTTTACTTACATTTTTATTTTAAAAAAGTGAGCAACAAATTGATACATCTGCATTTATCCCACAGAGGGGTATACATTCCACATTAGATACCCCAATCCATAATAATGTGTTCTAACCAAGTTGATTTCAATTGTATGCTCTGTGAAAATGATACTATGTTATGAAGACAGAAAACTGATACCCAGGAATAAGAACTTTCAGGGAGACCTGGATGTCTACAAGGGGCCGAGGAGGCTTGGTCCTAAATGGGCCTCTCACTTCCCTCCATGGATCTTCAGGACTGAGCTGTTAGGTCGAGACTGGACAGACTCACAAATACAGCCACTGGAGCTGTTGACCCACCCAAGCAGCCAATCCCAGCTGCTATTCTGCTGGTGCAAATTTTAAACTCAGAAACAAAGACTAGTGACCCTTATATAGCACATCTGAGTACTATTTCAGAAGATTTTCATATGTCTACAAGGGGCAGAGGAGACTTGATTCAAAAATCGGGACCATGTCTCCCCTCCGTGGATCTTCAGGAGTTTTGCCCTCTCACCCACTGTCTTTAAGCTGATTTCTGTATCAGAATTGGATGTTGGCAGTAGGAGTATGGGGTGACATGTAGGAGTAGATGGGGACAGAGCACTCCAACAGACTCTCTGTAATTTGTAATAATCAGGACATCCTTGGACTGTATTGTGGGTGTATTATCTAATGGTATCTGAGACCAGCAACCAACCAAGGGACTGAGCTAGGTCTAGTTTAAATAAAAGAACTGCAAGAAGTAAAGCAGATGAGCCTTCATACCTCACCTTATCTGCAATAAAGATAATTAGGATCAGTTACATGGTTTTCATGGCAACTTAGCCCCTTTTAATATTTATGCCCTATAGGGCTTAAGAAGGCAGCCAGGGATTGAAGGGGTAGGACCAGGAGCAGCTATTTAGTGAAGTTTCTCTAGTGGCAGTGCAATGCAAGAAGGGAGGAAGAGAAGGAGAGGGTGTAGGACAGCAGGAGCTGCCAGTAAGTGGAGCTGCACCACAAGAAAAGCTGAGGCTGGGGGGTTCAGAGAAAGGACTTTGGGTACTTTAAACTACCAGCCCATATGGAGATTAGGCTGTGGCCTACTCTGCATGAGTGGGAGAAGAGGAGAAAAAAGGAGTCAGCAGGTGGTGGAGGAGGCAGGGGAGGAAAGTGCCTTCTCCCACCTCCTGAATCGCTGCTCCCGTAGCAACATTTTCCATTTATTTATGCCCTATGGGTCTTAAGGATGAAGCCAGGGGAGGAAGGGGCTGCAGCAGAATCTGCCATTTAGTGAAGCTGCTCCAGTGACAGTGCAATGTGGGGAGAGAGATAGGGAGAGAGAGAGGGAGAGAGGGACAGTGCACAGGGTGGCAGGAGTCACCTGTAAGTGGTGCCGTAGCATGGCAAATGTAAAAGCCTTGGGGGGGTCAGAGCAAGAAGGCAGCAGCTGAAAAGCAATGGCTGCTGGGTTATTTTTTAAATGTTATTTAGAAGCCTGCAGAAACACAGACAAGGGCAGAATGCTTCCCAAGGGAAAGAAAGAAAATCAAAAGAGCTGCACCGTAGCTGTAATATAAGTTGCCATGCCAGCTCCACAGCAACGGGACAAATGTGGCATGCAGGGAGAATGTATGTTGTTTGAATCAGCACACTCAGAAGGCTTCCTCTATTTTTTAATGCTGGCTTTATACAAATAAAACTATTAAAGCACTCTCTCATTGAAATGCTTCATTTGTTTCAAGTACACAAAGTTTATGCCAGTAAATCCTGAATAATGTCATACCCAGCTTCCATTGTCATTGGTCTGTCTGGGATAAGCCTAATGTAGATTTCTGTACATTGGGCTAGTTCATGACACACCTCTGAAATGTCATTCTGTGAAGAAATTAAGATAATTCCTGTGCAGGTGCATGGGAAACATAAAAACACAATTTATTAACTGTAAATATTCTGTAGGTACTCTACTGCTGATGTAGCTGGTACGGTAGTTTGATTCTGATAATTTTTTTTTTTTTGCTGTTGTTTTGTTTTTAAAAATGATAAACAGGATATCCACAATTCTGGTACTGCCACACAAAAATGTGTTTGTTTACAGTCCATGATCAAATCCCACTGCATTCTTTCTTGACTTGGGGTTACCACAACACAGTGTGGCAACTCATGATGCAGTGGGAGGACAGTAGACTACTGCATCATGAGTGGCTGTGTTGTTTGGGGGTGTTCCTAATATCCAGAAAGAATACACTATGAGTAGATCAAGGATTTGAAAGAAAACAAAGTTGTTTACAACTACTGTACACTATTAGCATGCATTTCAGTTCTACTAACAAAGGAGTCATATAAAACAACTAGCAACATCAGTGAATTGTAGAGTAGGTAAGCAATCATAAAATGTGGGTTTAAAACTATAAATAACATGATGCAAAAAATGGTCAACAGTATCCCTTTAATCAAAGATTACCATAAGGCTGATAGAATGTTTACAGTCAATCAGACAGCTTCATTTCTCAGACTCTTTTTTTAATCCCCATCATTTCCTCCACTGATATTATAGTCTTATTATAAGGAATTAATGGAGTCGCCTTTGCCCTTGACACTTCTTGGGTCCATGAATAAAGGTCATACTTACTGTAAGTACTGTATTATATTACTCATTTCATTTTTCTAGACCATCTCCACTCTGTCTTAGCTCCATATACAGTACAACCCATTAACTGATGACAAATAAATGTCATACATAGTATAGCCACATGCTGTAATTATATAAACAAAGAACAGATATTGTGGTAGTACCAGGGTACACAATCTACAGGCGGGACAGGGAGGGTAGACGAGGAGGAGGAGTAGCTCTCTATGTAAGGGAAGAGATCAAAGCAACTTAACAAAAGGATAAACAGGGAGGAGAGGAGGCACTGTGGGTCACCCTGGAGACTGGAAATGGCACCACAACCCACACATGGGTAGTATACAGACCCCTGTCTCAGGGAGAGGAAATGGACAAGGAAATGATAGAAAGCATCTTTAGGATGGCAGAGAAAGTGGAGATATTGTTGATCTGGGACCTGAATATGCCAGACATTAACTGGAGTACCCTTGCTGCAGCCACATCTAAGAGCAGGGCCATTCTCGATGCCCTACAGGGGGCATGCCTCAGACAGCTAATGTTGGAACCCACTTGGGAGGGAGCAATCTTAGACCTGGTACTCTCAAATGGGGATGGAGGGAGGATCTCAGATCTAGAAGTGGGTAGCCATCTGTGAACAAGTGACCACCTAACAGTGTGGTTCATGATAAACTCTGCTGCAGAGTCAAGCCATATAAAAGTGAGGATACTGGACTTCAGGAGGGCTAACTTTGTCAAATGGAAGAGTGCTTCAGAAAGACACTAGCAAACAGGTAAGAAGGAGAGGCAGAGCAACAATGGGGAAACATTGTATCTGCCATCACAGAGACAACAAGCTTTGTGTGAAGCAAATGAATCAAAATGAAAGAAAAAAAAACACTGGTTCTCAAAAGAGGTGACAGGGAAGGTTAGGGAGGAAAATATAACATTCAGGAAGTATAAGGAAACATAGAAGGAGCAGGACAGAGAACTGAACCAGTTAAAGCAGAAGGAAGCGGAGAAGGCAGTCAGAATAGCAAAGGCCCAAACTGAGGAAATGATAGCCAACTCGGTTAAGAAGGGAGATAAAACCTTTTATAGGTACATTAGGGAGTGAAGAAAGACAAAGGGAGGGATAGTGACATTTAATAAAGGGGAGTGTGGGTGGGAGAGAGGGACAGTGAAAAAGCAGGGATACTGAACAAATACTTCTGCTCACTATTCACAAAAGAAGAGGAGGGGGAGGTACCTAATCCAGTCAATAGAATCACTCTAGATAGGGGGTTCAATATCAGTCCTTTCACAGAAGAAAGGATTCTGAAAAACTCCTGACACTGAAAGTGGACAAATCAATGGGTCCTGAGGGGATTCAACCCAGAATTCAAAAAGAACTAAGGGGAGAACTAGTGACACCACTGACTACCCTTTTTAATAAATCATGGGAGGATGGTGCAGTACCTGAGGACTGGAGGAGGGTGGATGTGATTTCCATTCACAAAAATGAGAGAGGCAGGAAACTAGAGACCTGACAGTTTGACCTCAGTGGTTGGGAAAATGATGGAATCACTTCTGAAGGAAAGAACTGTTGAGTACCTAGAGGCCAGTGGGGCACAGGACCCCAGGCAGCATGGATTCACAGCAGGAAGGCAATGTCAGATGAATTTAATCATTTTTTTTTACTGGGTAACCAAAGTAGTAGACCAGGGAGGGGGGCTGTGGACATGCCCTACCTAGACTTCAGCAAGGCATTTGACACAGTCGAACACAAAACATTAATAAACATATTAGCCAGCCTTGGAGTGGGTCCCAGGGTGGTAGCCTGGGTAAAACATTGGCTGGACAACAGGATACAGAAGGTAGTAGTAAATGGAGTCCACTCTGAAGAAAGGGTAGTTACTACTGGGGTACTGCAGGATTCAGTACTGGATCCAGTCCTTTTTAATATTTTTATAAGTGACATTGCAGAGGGACTGGAAGGAAAAGTATACCTCTTTGCAGTAGACACAAAAGTCTGTAACAGGGTTGATACACAAGTGGGGGTGGAAAGGATGAGAAGGGACTTCACAAGGTTGGAGTAATGGTCAAAAGTATGGCAGCTTAGATTCAATGCAAAGAAGTGCAAAGTAATGCACCTCAGAAACAAAACACCCAGGGGAAAAGTACACAATTGGGGGAGGGGTAGTAACAACAACAAAAACAGAAAAGGACCTGGAGGTGATCATATAAGATGACCTAAAGGTTAGCAAGCAATGTGAGAAGGCAGTAGTGATGGCTGGGGGGATACTGGGATATATAGGGAGAGGCATCACCAGTAGAAAACAGGATGATGTCATGCCTCCGTACAGACAGTTGGTGAAACCCCATCTGGAGTACTGCATGCAGTTCTGGAGACCCCATCTCCACAAGGACATGGTCAAGCTGGAGGCAGTCCAGAGGAAGGCAATTAAAATGGTGCAGGGTCTGCAACAGAAGCCATATAAAGAGAGACTAAAGGACCTTAATATGTATACCCTTGAGGAAAGGAAGGAGGGGGGGAACATGATAGAAACTTTGAAGTATATCAACCACTTCTAAGACAGGAAGTGATAGGGTCTGCTCTAAATCTCTCCTAGCTCATCCAAGAGCCTACCTGACTAAATCACAAAACCCCAAACCGCACATTGTTAGACTGGGCTCTCAGCTCCCACCCTCACTGAGTCATGAAGTCTGGCATCCTCCCTGATGCCTTCAGTGATCACCACCCTATCTTCATGGTCAGAACGGTCCACAGACCTAAACCTCCACATAAAATCCTGCAACTCCACTATTCCAGTTCCCTTGACTTAAGTGCAATGTTCATTTGTTGTTCAGTTGTGGGTTGGCTGGTACCTTCCTAGGAGCTCAGCAAGACTCAGATACAGGGTCTCTGAACCTTGCACAAGGATATGCAGTAAGGATGACTCCTTTGGCACCTATGAGATTGGAGAATCTGGGTTTTCCTAAACTGTAATGGCAGAAAGAGTGTAGTTTTGGCCAAAATGGAGCTGACCACTTACTTCAGGTTTCAAGGGACCTAACTGATTACAAGATAGGGTTAGAGGTGGTAACTTAGATTACTCAATGTGTGCTTGAGTTTAGTGCTGAGGCATCATCCTTATAAATGCACTGGTAAAGTCCAGAGATCACTAATCACAGGGGTGGATATCTGTGGGAAGTGTTCTTGTGAAAGGTATCAGTACTGCAAGAAAGAGTTGTAAAAATGTTCTGCCTGCTGCAAGTGTACCATCTGTTTAGACAGCTACCAAGCCTTGGGGGCATCACCATGTTTCTGTTACCATTCTGTCAGGAATAAAAGCCATACAGTACAATTCAAATTTTTTGGTTGTGGACATTCCATCGCTGAGTGACCTCTGTAAGTTCTTGGGGCCTCCACAGATATTCACAGACATTGCCAAAGACTGCTCTAAATATGTGTTAACATACCTCCTGTTATAGGCTCAGTTGGTGAGGGGGCTCATAGGTAGGCCAGCAGCTGAGAACCATGGAGGAGGGAAGGGGCTTGTGCTCTTAAAAGCCCATGCTGCCTGTAAGTGGTGTTTTGAACAGCCTCCAGTCTTACAGCTGCAACAACGGAAGAAGTTCTGTTGACCATTAGAAGACGCCTGCCTGAAGTAGTGTCATCTGTTGCTGAACATTTCACCCTGACTGCAGCAGTGTTTGAAACTCAGAGACATTGTCAGAGATGGCTTTAAACATGTGTTAACATATCTCCTGTTACAGGCTCAGTTAGCAAGAGAGTTCAGAGGCAGGCCAGCAGCTCAGCACCAAAGAGAAAGGGGGCTTGTGCTCTTAAAAGCCCATGCCTTCTGCAAGCACAAGTGTGACAGGTGCAAGTGCTACTTGGTAGAGAAAATTGGTTGAGATGGGTCAGTTCCTGCAACTACCAAAGAAAGTAAGGTCAATATGTTTATTAAACTAACTTGGATAAGTTTAAAAACTACTAGCTTCAAGAGAGTATTATTTATAAGCTGAACAGGTGTTAGCTGGCCCCCCATTCACTGAGGGTTGAGGCACTGGATGCCACACCTCACGCTACATTGGTGACCTAGGTTCAGGAACAAGCTCGGGTCATCAGGGGTCAGTGGGGAATGAGAGGATAGAGCATCTGGAGGACTGCTTTCCTCTCCTGAAGAGGGTAGGTAGATGACTCCCTGGCACGAGTGACTCCCAGTGGAGGCTGGAAGTGCAACAGCCAGGGAATCATGCTAGTATGGGGAACAGCATCGGGAAACATCCGTGGAAAGGGTGCAGGAGCACGCTTGGTCACACTGGATGTCATTGCACATCCTGGCTTATATGGGGAATGCTCACAAACACAGGAAAACTCTCGTTGGCTGAGAGGAAGACATTGTCTGCCCCCACCTCCAGCACTGGACCCTGCCCACTGGGGACCTTGTCTCACCAATCACCTCCACCTGAGGAGCACCAGAAGAAAGCACTGAGGAGCAGAAGGCATTTCCACTCGGGGGGGGGGTAGATTTCAGGGGGTTGCTCCACAGGTGTGTCACGGGTAATGGGAGGTCAAGGCACAGATGGGAGTATCTCAGGTAGGAGGGGAACAGGCAGGTCAACTGATGGAGCCTCTGCCAGCGGTGACAGGAGGGAAAAATACTTGACAAAAAAAAGCTGAACAAGTGTTCTAGGAATGACCTCAGTATATGGGGTATAAAGTTGATTTAGTCAGAGCATTTTATTTTCAGGTCCTAGGTAGTTTTCTTTACATAATAATACAGCTCCGATTTGAATGACCTAAGTGAGAGTTTGAAGAATAGAAAAAGTGATTAAGGAGCTGTAAATTAGGACTTAGGTAAACACAGTTTTAAGAATTTGTTTGTATGGTACAGAAACAGATCTGTATAATTGCACAATTTAATCTAACTTTCAAATATTGAAGAGTAAAAACAATGAATCTTAACTAAGTTGGTACAAGTCTAGGATCTTTTAAATAACATATTATCTGTATAAAAATAACACATGAACGGAAGGTACAGGAGTAAACACAATTTTTTGACTCCACCTAGAGGGACTGAGTTGAACATTAATTTAATCCAAAGAGTATAAAAATTCAGAAAATTAAATTACTTACTGATTGGTTGGTGGTATTGTTAATTACAGCATGTGTGGCACAAATTTAGGTGCTTAACAAAAAACTAGGGCAACCCTCACCGGTAAGGAAACAACTGTAGCCCTACAGAAAAGAATTAATGTAATCTTAGAGCAGGAAAAGATGGCCATGAGTAAAAATAAAATAAGAAGAAATCTTTCAGACTATTAGAATTGAGTTAAGGCAACAAACACGAGTAGACATATAAACCTCCTGGCACATGAAAAACAGTTCCATACTAATAGCGCTAGCACTGAGTGGGGACGTATAATTAAATCCTGGGCCACAGCAAAAGTCAAACTTTAAAATGATTCATGACAATGCTAGAAGTTTAAAAACAATGTAGACTTATTTAAAGTGTGGACTCATTCAGAGATCCCCCATGGTATAGCATTAACAGAGACTTGGCTAAATGAAAACATATCAAATACTGAAATTGAACTAGAGGGATATACTAGTCATCAGATGGACAGAAAAAATAAACATGGAGGGGGATACTGCTCTATACAATATGAGGATTAGGGCAGACAGATATTATTTACTCACAAGAAATTTAGGGAATTGAGTGCTTGCTAATCAAGATTTTCCAGTTCGATTTGGTTACTGGAGTAATCTATTCAGCTCCTAAAGTGAAAACTAAGGGCCAGATATTTAAAACTTTGTGCAGGGCAGAAACTGTTTGCACAGGTTTAGTGCGGGATTAGCACGGGTTTGCTATATTCAAAAGGCCAAATAGCATGCGCAAACTGCATTAGCGCCGGGCAAAATCATAATGTATGCAAGGGGCAAACTGAGTGGATGTGTACATGAATACAGGTGCAATGCTATATTCAGCAACTAGTGCTGCGCAAAGTGGTTTTGCATGACTTAGTGCAACACTTAGTGCGGTGCACATTACCGCCCAGGAAAAGGTAGTCTTAACCCTGGGCAATCAGCTTTGCTTGACATTATGGCTTTGCGTGGTGTTTGCACAGCTTTTACGCAGCTTTGCACAACCCTAACAAATAAACATGACACATAGACAAAGCCAGACATAGAGGAAACATGCTGCTCACTGATGGCATAACAATGATGCCATCATCTACCACCAGTCCCAAACATGCCAGGCAGTAAGTGATGACCCTGCCGCCAGTGGACAGCATGGCGGTGTGGCCATACAGCACACACCTGTGGACCTCTCTTCTGTGGACACCAACAGATGCCAGCATACACATGCAGCACTGTGGGCATGGAGGATGTTGAGGGGAGAGTGTACGGGTGGACAGGCTGTGCCACAGACCAGATGTGGCCACAAGACTGGGACACATCATGCAGTGCACATGGTCCAGTATTGGGAATATCCCAACACCAGTGTGACTTTCTGATAATATATGCCCCCCCCGGCCACATACCACACAGCTGTACAACTGCCACAGCATACGAAGTCGGACATGTATATGTCACTGTGAGCATCCCATGCCAGAGGTGCAGCATCTGTGGGTCACACAACAACATAACAGTAATGTCCACTGTCAGTAAATGCCTCCATGTTGGGTCTGTCACTGTGTATAGTGTAGTCATCAGCACTGCCCTTCACACCATAGGCAGTGCTGTGTCCACACACTACCGGCCCCATTGCTACTGTAGTGTCTGCTGTGTACTGTAGCATGACCTACAATGTGACAGTTGCATGCAGTACCACCACCATCTGTGCCTATGCTGTGTTGTCCCAGTACAGCTGCAGGCAGCAGCGCATGTGAAAGTACAGTGTTCAAAACTATATAATATTCCCTGAACTGTTTGTGCAGCACTAACACGTTTGTGTGGGTTTAGCGCAGGGCTAAACCAATAGCCCGGTGCAAACCGCATGCAAATCAGGGCATAATGAGATGCTAATCTGGATTTTTGCCCAGAGACTACCTAAGCAGGCTCATTTGCATGTCACTTTTGAATATGGCAAAGTTTAGCACTGGGCAAATGTATTTCCACCGGGCTAACGGTTTAGCCCTGTGCTAAACCCGTGCAAACGTGTTAGCACTGTGCAAACAGTTTGGAGAATATTATACAGTTTTGAACACTTTACTTTCACATGCGCTGCTGCCTGCAGCTGTACTGGGACCACACATTTGCTGGCACACACATTGGCCACATAGTTCACCTCTACCTACCTTCACGTCGCTGTGCACAGTGTTGCTATTGTGGTTTGCACTTCCTGGTTGCTATATTCAGAGCTGTCTTATTCCAGGGCTAAGTTTGCCCTGCACTCCCAGCCCAGTTTGTCTGGCCTCATTTCTGTGCTATATTCAGAAGCTGTTTGCCCCAGGCTATTCCTTTTGAATATAGCCGCTTTGTGCCGGTGCTCAATTTGCCACGCTGGGCAGTGCTACTTTTGCCCCGGGGCAAAGTTTTGAATATCTTGCACTAAGAGTTTTGAGAAACTGTCCCATGAAATAATGAAACATATAATTGGGAAAACAGCTGGTGTTGATTGAAGATTTAATTCTGTATGGGGTAAGCCAAGGGGCTGAGCACTAGAAAAAGTTTTAGTCACCTGGATGTAAAACAGGTAACCACCGACTTCACAAGGAAAAGTTCTCTAAAAAGCTCTGGGAACATTTTAGATTTAATATTTGTTTCACAAAACATGGAAGTAAATTATGCATTGGTCCAACAACCAGTGCTGGAGATCATAACACTATAAGTTGTGGGGGTAAATTTAACAACAAAGGAGCAAACTCTGCCTAAGAACAAATATATCTGGAGAAGGCATGTGTTATAGGCCTCATTATATTACCCATTGTGATCATTCTTCCTTATTAAAAGAAATTGCAAGTAATCTAAAGCATAAGGATGTTCTATTACTAGGAGACTTTAACATCCCAGGAATTGATTGGAATGAATATACTGCTACTACTTTCCAGGAACATGAGTTACTGGAACTTTGTATGGTTAATGGTTTGCAGCAAGTTGTTGACAAACCAACACGGGGGAAAAAATATTTTAGATCTGGTACTTACAAATATACCCGAAAAAATTACTAATTTAGAGGTTAGTGATCCATTGCTCAATAATGACCATAACATCATTACATTGAACATTGTATATGAACAGATTAAGCAGATTGGTGCTACTAAAGTTTTGGATTTTGGTAAAGCAAACTTTGTGGCTATAAATGAAAAGTTGCAAAGCTATTCTCAGTTACACTACACTATCCCTGTAAATGACTTATGGAATAAATTAAAAACTATGATTCTTGAACTTACTGAAAAACATATTCCTAAACATACCATATTTAATCACAGAGGAAAGTTCCCTATGTGGTACACATATAGGGTTCGTAAATTAATATCAGCAAAAAAGAGAGCATGCAGTTTAATGAAAAGAGACTCAACTGATTATAATAAAACAAAATATAAGGAGGCACTAAAATCTTGCAAACTTACCATCAATATGGAAAAAAAGGAATATTGAATTTAGACTAGCACATGTTAAAGATGGAGGGGAATCCTTTTTCTTTTATGTTAATAATAAAAAGAAGGTCTCTAGTATAGTGGGCCCAATTAAAACTTTAGATAATACCGTGAGTAATCCTGTTGATATGGTTAATAAGTTTAATTAATTTTTATGTTCAGTGTTCTCTGATAAAGATACTAATTCTTTACAGGATATTGATCCTATTGATCAAATTATAATAACTAAGGATCAAATATGTTGTAAATTACATCAGATGAAAACAAATACTACATCTGGACCAGATTCATTGCATCCGAGGGTCTTGAAGGCTATAGGATGGTGGTTGGTTGATCCACTATTTGTCCTCTATAATAGATCTTTACAAATGGAAGAGGTCCCAGCTGACTGGAAGCAAGCTTTAGTTGTCCCTGTTTTTAAAAAGGGGGATCGTAGTAACATGACAAACTGTCAACCAATCAGTTTGACCTGTATTTTGGGTAAAATTATGGAATCTATTTTAAAAGACATACTTATCACTGATTTAAAATCTATTGGTTTTGTTGATGACACGCAGCATGGCTTTAGGACCCAGAGATCATGCCTTACTGCAAATCTTTGTTTCTATGAGAAAATTAGTGAACTTTTGGATGAAAAAAAAGCAGTGGATATTGTTTTTTTTGGACCTTTTTAAAGCCTTTGACAAGGTTCCGCATTTATACTTCTTAAAAATGAAAACTAGGGATACATGAATTCATTATAAAATGGGTTCAGGAGTGATTGATGAATAGAGAACAAATTGTCAGGATTAAGGGTTATACTTCCTATATAGGTAAGGTCACTAGTGGGGTCCCCCAGGGCTCTGTATTGGGCCCTTTGTTATTCTCAATTTTTGTTTCTGATCTGGACAAACATGTCAAAGGAATTTCAGTTAAGTTTGCTGATGATACTAAAATTGCATTGGATATCAGTAAAATGGATGGATACTCTGATCTTACCAGAGATCTGTTAATAATGGAGTCATGGGCAGTTTCAAATTGTATGTCCTTTAATTTGGACAAGAGTGTGGTTATGCATTTGGGTAGCAATAATCAGTGTTATAATTATTTTTTATATGGTCATCAATTAAAGTCTGTGGAACACGAGAAGGACCTAGGTGTCCTAATATCAAAGGATTTAAAATTTAGCAGTTATTGTACTGAATTAATTCAAAAGTCTAATAGACTAATTGGCTGCATTAGACATTCAATAACTTCTAGAGATAGAAATTGTATAATTCCCTTGTATAGGGCCTATGTACGACCTATCTTGGATTATTGCTCTCTTTTATGGAGCCCCTCATTACGTGGTGACATAAAAAGAATGGAGGGGGTACAGAGGAGGGTTACTAAGATGGTTTGGGGCCTTCACGGGGAAGATTATGATACTAGATTACTCTCTTTGAATCTCTATTCATTGGAACTCAGGAGAAAAAGAGGTGATCTCTTATTAATCTTCAAAATTACAAGGGACCCTATATTGTTTTCAGATTTAGGCTTTATTTGTAGTCAAAAGTTGTTTTCTTTAAGAAGTCATAGTTATCAACTAGGACTTACATATCCTAAATCTCAGCTAAGAAGGAATTTCTTTACACAGAGGATTATTGTATTATGGAATTCTCTACCAAAAGATATTGTTGAAGTTGATTCTTATAACACATTCAAATTAAAGCTCGATAGGTTTTTGCTAAATTAGGGAAATGGGAATTAATGCCTGCTAAGGCAGGAGATGTATATTTATGGGCTTCGGCCTTCTGTACATCTATACTTTCCTTGTATGTATGACTCCTAGTAAGAAGTCTTAAACATATAGTGCAGAGTAATTACAAAATAAGTTAGGTAACAAAAAGTGGTCTAGATTGTTTCTTATACCATCATTAGAACTAGCCATACAGTCAGCCAGCCCAGTGGCATGGAGGGCAGAGGCATCTGTGCCTTACCTCCTGTCATTCCAGTGACCTGAGTTCATGGTGCGAGCGGGCCTCTGGGGATTGGCAGGGGAGGGAGAGGACTGAGCATCCGGAGGACTGCTCTCCTCTCCCGGGGAGGTATGGGGATGGAGTCCACTGCTTGACTGGCCCCTGACAGTGGCTGGAGGTTGTTGCAATGGACCCACAACATAGGGGGGTGGATGCGGGGCAGATGCCCGACATATCACATTTGGAAGCATGCGTGTCTCAGCCATTGGCATCATTGCATGCCTTTTCTCTGTGCTCAGGGACGGGAAGCAGGAAAAAGAGAAAAATTTATCCTGACTGATGAGATGTTGCTGACCTCCCACAAGAATCACACCCAGCCAACCGGCACCTTGTAGAAGAAGCAGAGAGGTGAGTCCAGTAGATGCCTGGGTGACGGGGCTGGGGAAGCCTGTGGAAAGGACCCAGTTGGAACACGGGTAAAAAGAAAATGGGGAAAAGAAAAGAAAAGAACTAGCCACACAGGAATTCAATAACCTCTTCTTGCAGGCTTGCAATGAATCCACCCCATTTGTCAAAATTCAACAAAACAAAAGTGTGCCATGCATAACATAGAAAAAAAAAGGATATTTGGGAAAAAATAAAATAAGAGACTGGCACACACAACTGTGTTAACCAAAGAGTGGGATAAGTATAAACAAGTAAGAAATGCATTAACAATTAAAATAAAACAAGCAAACGCACAGTATTATAAAAATAAAAGCAAGGATTCAATAGGTACAAGGAAGTTTTGGACTTTATTGAAACTACTAGAGAATCCAAGTATAGAAACCCCCATGATTCAACTGGAGAAAGACAGTGTTTTACTGACTGGTAAAAAATCTGCCAACATCTTAAATGATTATTTTACATACCTTCCAGATGTCTCAGGGCTACAAGAAAGTTAAAAAACAAGCAAACATAAAAAAAGATCCACCAGAAAATAAAGGGATCATACAGCTCCAAAATTTAGATTTAAGTATGTTACATGCAAAGAAGTTAAAGAAATTATAAGGATATTAAAATTTAAATAAAGCCCCAGGAAAAGACGGACTAGAGACAAGATTCCTAAAGGATGGCATAAATATTATTTCACTAGTTATAACAGACCTATTTAGTTGGAGCCTGAGAGCGGGAATAGCTCCAACTATCTGGAAAGAGGCAAAAGTTGTACCAGTTTATAAAGGTGGTAAAATAACTAAGCTGTCCAACTATCACCTGATAGCCTTGCTGCCAGAGATATTAAAGATCTTGGAAAGGTTGGTATATAGACAACTATATGAGTACTTTATTTATTTATTAAATTTTGGTGACCGGGTAGGCCCACTGAGCCCTGAAGGTCCCTTTTTCAGGGGCGACCCGGGATAACAATACAAGTTATAAGAATGAACAAGGACATAAGGAACATTTGAGGCATTGTGAGTTACATCATGAGGTGGTTACAGTAAAGAAAAATAGTGGATACAGGCCTTGTTACAGGCATGGTAAAAGAAAAGCAGTGGATACAGGCATGGCTTACAGGCATGGTAAAAGAAAAGCAGTGGATGCAGGCATGGGTACAGGCATGGTTATCATCATGACGTGTAAGCAATTGGTAGTACTTTGCATATAGTTTATTCAGGGGTTACACGTGGCCTCTGGCAAGCAGTCTGTATAAGGCAGGTAGTAGGAAGGTTAAGCTAGGAGACGGGAGTTGGAGAGGAGGGGAGTACCTTAGGAGCTTAAAGTACCATGACAGTGGCATGCGCTTGAGGTCAGCAGATGGAACTTAAGCCTGGTGCAGAAGTTCATGAGTGAGGAGGAGGCCTGGACCTGGGGAGGGAGCTTGTTCCATTGGCAGGCTGCTTGGGAGGAAAAGGATCTTCCGCCAGCATTTGTCCTTACCCTAGGGACTTCTAATAGCATTCTATCTGAGGTCCTTAGGTTCCTTGGGTTGTGTTTGAGGGTTATGGTCCCAGCAATGCTTGGTGGAGCGTGGGGTTTGAGAAGCTTATGAGGCCTGGACAAGCAAGGGTGTTGGAGGTGGGTGACAAAGTGGGCCATAGAAGATTGGCCAAGTGTCCTGAGTGGTGAAGTCTCGGTGGTCTAAGGTTGCGTAAATGAGCTTTTATTATATAGGGTTTGCATCCTGGTAATCTCTTATTTAGCCATGCCCTGTATAATAGGGGCCACAAAGGTCAGGTTGGGTAGAAGGACGCTGGTAGCTATGGAGAGCCTGGCTTCAGGGATGAGTTGGTCCCTGAGTCGGTACAGGGTGCCAAGTTTCCGATGTAGGGTCCTGGTGACCCGGTCCACGTGTTCCTTGTATGTGATATTCTGATCCAACGTGAGGCCTAAGTATTTAAGGGAGGGGACTATGTTAATGGCTTTACCAGAGAGTGAGGTTAAGGAGAGGGATGAACTTAGAGGAGTATGCCTTGTTGTCTGTGCATCAGTCGGGGTTCAGAAAAGATCATTCCACAGGCTGCGCACACTGATCTCATAGATCTGGTAGCAACATCTTTAGACAGGAGAGAATCAGTGGGTGCAGTGTTTGTGGATCTGTCAAAAGCATTCAATGCTGTTAAGTCATCAGATTTTGATAAACAAGCTCATCTAAATAGGAATTTCAGAAAAAACTGTCATTGGTTTCAATCACACCTGACAGGTAGAAAACAACAAACTGTGGTGGGAAATGATTTCTCAGAGCAAATTGGGGTACTAAGAGGAGTTCCTGAGGGATCCGTATTGGGGCCCCTGTTATTCATAGTCTACACAAATCAGGTGGCAAATGTGACAGAGATGTCCATGCAGATGACGTGATCTTATTGATGAAAGGAAGTAACCTAAAACAAGTGAAATTGGACATGCAAAGATATTTTACAGCATTGCAAAATTGGTTTACAAACTCAAATTTGATTAACAGTGAAAAATAAAAATCAATGTTGTTCATCAAAAACACTAGATCAAAAAAATGTTCCCCAAGTTCTGGAAATTAAAACCACTGAAAGAGGCAGTCTAACACAGGTCACAGAATAAAATATTTAAGCCTCTGGGTGGACTGTAGTCTAAAGTTCGATTATCATATAAATTAAATGGTTAAAAAAAATCAGTTGTAGGTTAGGTGCCTTGATTGTGAACAAACCAGTCTCTAGAACAGCAAATGGGAAGTAAGTAATAATACCCAACAGGGTGGGCATTATTGGGATATAACAGACTGCCCAGGGGCATAATGAGGCCCGATGCCGCAGGCGGAGGGCCTTATAGCCCCTGGAAGGTCCGTTGTATTCCATAACGCCCACCCTGGAGAGTATTATTACACTTAGAATATGAGTTTGTAGTTTGAAAGAAAAAAAGAGTTGCAGACACAAAGTTTGAAGAATTATAATAGTAACTTTATTTAAATTGTAATGTTTTTAAGTGGGAGAAAAAAAGAGTCTTTTGGGGAATGGAAAGGAAAAAGAAATTGAAATGCAGTTAAATCGCGGGTTGCACTTTTTGTTTACTCAATTGTGATAGAAAGATGATCTTCTATTTCTGGTAGTTGATGAAGTTGACTGGTCCTGTGAAACTGCAGTGCATCAAGTTGAATGGATTTTGTTGTAGTGCTGAAAAAAAAGATGTGTTATTATAGGTAGTACTTATTATAGTCAATAATGTAGCTTAAATTAAAGTATGAAAGGTAAAACAAATGTTTTAGTGACTGTACTTGTTGCTGTTGCAGAAGCTGGTGTTTGTATGCTGGTTCCTGCAGGTGGCAGTGTGGATCTTTGTACCAATGTGGTAGGATGTTGTGTGTTGTCTTGGATTGGTACAGTTGTGTGATGTGCTCCCAAGATACTGCTCTACTGTTCTCTATCTTCTGAGGAAGCTGTCCAGTAGCTTGCTAAGCTTGCTTCAGAACGATGTCCTATGACAGAGACAATCTCTCGTGGGGCTAGTCCTGCATTGGATAATAGCTGTACTGCTGTTGCTCATATTCTGTGGTTAGTATACTTTCGGCTTAAGTCAGCTTCAGTACTTAATTTTGTCATTAATGATCTTAGGAAGTTTTTCCCCATGGGCTAATGGGTATACCACATTTTCTCCCTTTGCAGAGATTCTTGTGACAGCCTTCTAGGTTGAAGATAGAAACATTGTGCATCTTCTGGTATTTTGCTGAGGTATATAAGGAATGATTTCACAGGACAGAGTGGGTCGTCTGGTCTTTCAAAAATAAAACTCCATTGTTATTCTTTGTTGGGTTCTAGGTTTTTTTTTATGATTTTTAGTTTCAGGATTGTGGCTTAAAGTAATATATTTGTGTCTATTGTCACTAGTTTTTACTTGGAATGACTGTGGTGTGAGTTCCCTCAAGCCCTCTCGTCCTCGTCTAGCCATATGAATCGAATGTCGAACCAGACTTTCCTTACTAATCCTGGTGCAGTGTTGACTGAGAGGGCTGGGGAAGTTTTGAGTTTTTGCAAGTCTTGGAATGTGATGGCTGGGTGATGAGTAGCTGTGTCCTGCTGATTTTTCCTGAATTGCTTTAGTATAGAAGCAAAAACGTTGTTAGACATTTTAAATGCTGGGTCTGTTATCAGGGAAATGTTGCAACCAATTTCAGGACAGTTGAGGTGCCTTGTTAAACCAGCACAGAGGGAACAGTAGCCACTGACAGAGTATTGTTGCCCTGTTTCTGTTTGGGCTTCGGCATAAAATTGTCTGAATAGGTTGTTTAGTGTGGCAGTCGAGTCAGTTTTTAAGTTAAATGTAAATTTTTTCCTGTCTGCCCACTGCTCAAATACTTGTATTGCCCTCTGTGTCTGGTGTTTTGTCGCCGGTTCCTGCCTCTCATTTTCCACTTTGTTTAAGTCAGTGGCACTTAATGAAAGAAAACGGTCACTTACTTTGCAAGGTTTTTTGTTCACTGGAGCAATGTCCGTTTCATCCGGTAATTGGTTTACGTTTTCGAACATTTTTTTAAATTGCTGCTTATTTATTCAATTAAAATTGACTGTTGTTGTGGTCATTGAAGTGCTGTGTTACAGCGTTTTTGTTTGTGGAGCGACTCTGCGACAGTGCAAGGTGTAATGATCATGGGCATAACGTGGGTATGCTGCCAAGAGGTGGGTGATTAAGTTACTAGGCAGATTGTGGGTTGGAGCAGGCGTTATTGAGAAATAATGTCCCACTTGCTTAGTGTTTTAGCCAATAGGATTGTTTGTTTATTTGAGCCTATATTCTAAGGTCTCTTAGAAACCAGATGTTAGTCCCAATTATAGACTATGATATACACATCTATGGCTTTGCTAGTGCAACAGATTTAAAGAAAGTGGAAGTCATATATAACTGATCGGCCAGGTTTGCTTTGCAAACAAACAGACTCACCACTGTAAACTTCTTGAGGACTTAAATTGTCTTACTATAAGAAATAAACAAAAATATTTTGGGTAAACCAAGTTAGGAAGACAATGTTTAATGAGAAGTCTTCCTATTTCTTTGGTGTAACTCCCTTGTTCCCGTGGGTTACTAGAATCATAGTTAGAATCAGTGGTAGGCAGGGCAGGCAACTAGTGAAATGCCAGTTAAATGGGTTTCACTCGGTCTCTCTCTGTCCTCAGTCTCTGCTGAGCTCTGGAGGGGTGTTGTCATTTAGAACTGTCACAGCAGAAGTCACAACTTGCTAGCAGCTGCTACAGCTATCTTTAGAATGTTGAGGGAGTCTGTAGTTGGAGTTCAGTGGAGGAGGCTGCCGCTCTAGCCAGCTCCTCTTTCAGCTCTGTCAGAGAGCTACCAGCTTGCTGGTATTACTTGGTGTTTTGGGGCATAAGAAGGCTGATTGCCCATCGAGAATGACCCCCACAATTTTGTGGAACATTAAGAGTTAAATAACGTTTATCCAGAAGTCTAAGTCTGTTTTAAATGTGTCAAAGTTGCTACTATTCACAAGATAGTCTGGTAACTTATTCCAAATTATTGACACCCTTACTGTGAAAAAATGTAGTCTCTTATTGGTATTTGCTTTCTGAATTTCTATTTGCCTAGAATGTAGTCTTGGTACAAGCTTTCTGTCTGCAGGATGAATTCCACATTGCTGCATTAAGAAACATAGAAACATAGAATGTGACGCCAGATAAGGACCGGTTGGCCCACCTAGTCTGCCCATTTTCCTACCTAACAGATAAGCTGCAGATCCTAGTTAACCAATAGCTTACTTCCTCCTACCCCCACTAGGACTGCCTTATGTCTGTCCCATGCATTCTTGAAGTCCCCCACTGTTCTTGACTCCACAACCTCCTCAGGGAGGCTGTTCCATGCATCCACAACCCTCTCTGTGAAAAAACATTTCCTCACATTACCTTTAAGCCATCCCCCCCTCTATCTTCAAAATGTGCCCCCTTGTTCTTGCACATCTCTTTTTCTGAAAGAATCTACCCTCTTGGACTTTGTTGATTCCCTTGAGATACTTCAAAGTTTCTATCATGTCCCCTCTCTCCCTTCTTTCCTCAAGAGTATACATATTAAGCTCCTTTAGTCTTTCATCGTATGTCTTCTGGTGCAGACCCTGCACCATTTTGGTTGCCCTCCTCTGGACAGCCTCCATTCTGTCTATGTCTTTGCGGAGATGGGGTCTCCAGAACTGCACACAGTACTCCAGATGGGGTCTTACCAACTGTCTGTACAGAGGGATAACAACTTCCTGTTTTCTACTGGTGATACCTCTTCCTATGCATCCCAATATCCCCCCAGCCTTCCTTACTGCCTTCTCACATTGCTTGCCCACCTTTAGGTCATCTGATATAACTACCCCCAGGTCTCTTTCCATTTTTACTGTTGTCAATATCTCACCCCCCATTATGTACACTTCCCCTAGGTTTTTGTTTCCCATGTGCATTACCTTGCACTTCTTTGCATTGAATCTGAGCTGCCAAGGCAGGTTTTTGTAGGGTTTTACAGAGGAACAAGAGATCTCCCTTATACCATCTTGTTTCTAGAGAATGTTGTTTTAGTTTTTGAAGCCTGTCTATATAGCATAGCTGTGCCAAGTGGGGGACCATCCTAGTTGCCCTCCTCTGAATACCCTCAACTCTCTTTATATATCCTTTTTGAGGTAGGGGCTCCAGAAGGGTGACCCATAATCTGTATGAGGCCTGATGTATTTTCTGTAGAGGGGAATGATACAGTGTTCTGATTTAGTTACGAAAGTGTGGTAAATTCTCCTAAGGAGTCCATTGGAGTATTTGGCCAGTTTGTTACAGTGGTCAGTTGAGGAAAGTTTATTATTAACTATAATCCCAAGGTCTTTTTCACTACTTGTGACTTTTAATGTAATACTGTTTAGTTTGCACGACTGAAGTGGGTTATTTTTACTTAAGTGAAGTACAGTACATTTTTCAATGTTAAAATCCATTTTGTTTGTTTTTGCCCAGGCCTCAATTTCAGATAGGTCCTTGAGTAGTTGATTGCTGCTATCTAGTGAGTCCACATTCCCTCCCAGTTTGGTGTCATCAGCAAATTTTGATAGAAGGGTGTTTGAGCTGACCTGCATGTCTGAAATGAATAAATTAAATAAAGTTGGTCCAAGGATAGAGTCCTGTGGGACCCCACTTGTCACTTCACTGACATCTGACAGGGTTCCATTAATTCTTACCCGCTGTGTTCTGTTTGTTAACCAGTGATCTACCCATTTATCTAAATACTGTATATGGAAATCCCTAACTGTAAGAGTTTGTTAATTAGCTTCTCATGTGTTACCCAGTCAAAAGATTTGCTATAGTCTTAAGAGAATAATGTCCATAGGAATATTGACGTCAATCTCCTGGTTAATGTGATGTTTTAAGTTCTCACCCTAGTGGATGACAATTATTCCAGTCTGTGGAAGTGGTGGAAACATGTGCCAGTGGGTTTTCCTGTGCTTCATCTCAGGTGAGATGGGGTTAAACTCTGGGATGCAGGAGAAATCCCCTGATCCATTTGGACTTTTGGAAAGCTGCCTTGTACAACTGCTCTGTGAGCACTTTGTGTGATTTTTCTGTGTAGACACAGGAGTACCTGCAATTTCTGTGAAGGGCGGATTTCTCTGACAAAGGGTCCCAATCTCCTATGACCTTCTAGTTAAAAGTGTCTGCCTACAGTGGAATCCAGAAAGTGACCATCCATGTACAGAACTTTTAATTCTGACACCTCTTGTGTGTGTGTAGTATGTTGTGTTATATATATTTAAGACAACAACTACAGTAATCTACAGTTTGTGTGATGTTATTTACCAGATGAATGGCTGAGTATAAGCTTGGAAACAAAAAGTGGGAGACACCCCCCCCCCCCATCTGGAGTAACCAGTTTACCTCTATGGATTCTGAAGGGCACATATTATGTTTTCTTCAGTGCAATTGCCCAATGCCTGAGAAAAGTGTTTACCCCTGGATGTGGGTTGTTTTTGTTCAGTTTACCCCACTATAGTGGGTTCTGAAAGTTCTGAGCCTGGATGTGTTCTGTGAGGTTGTGTGTACCACATTCGTACTGTGAAAAATGGGAAAGTGTCCTAGTGCTGGCAGTATGTGCTTAGCCAATTGGGAAATGTACCAGTACCTAGCTGTATGTGCCAATTTTGAATAGGAATCAGTGTGTTCACCAGTGTATGTTTTCTTCATCCTATGCAAAATGGGAATTTAGGAATGTCTGTGCCTCAGTAATCTGCATTACAAGTGTGTGTAGCCCCATGGGGGTCCATCTTTGCTTTGTGATTATTCCTGCTTTGTTACGTGAATAAAAGCCACACTGCAGAATCCCAGCCTGGTTTGGACAGTAATGTTATTGCTTCCTTGTGTCTGGAGTTACTTGGGTGGCCCTGTCCAGAAGTGCAAACCTAGCATAGTCTTGGGCAAACGTTTTCTCCCAAGGACCTGGGTTGTTGGCCATGGTAATTGGTCCCTACCAGGTATGTGCCAGGCAGTTGTCATACTTGGTTGTCTGTTTAGTATAACAGTCTAGTCCACCTTGTATATGGTGGCTTTGGTTGGTGGTTTTCCTTAAACCTTCTTTACAAATGTAAACCCCACCCCTCTCTTTACCCTAGATATTGTGGAGAGAGGAGAAGCCCTGCTAGTTATACAAGAGGGGCCGGTGGGGGGGGGGGGGTGTTACATTGGTAAAATGAAAAAAGTTAACCACTCACATAACCAGATGAAAAACAAAGTTCTCAGGCATTGCCAAATTCATACACCAAAAACTAGATATGGAGGAATGACCTTTTCTTTCTTTGCTACAAAAATACAGAATGAGTTAACAATTCAGTCATAAAACATCTCTGATAGCCCAAATGTATTCAATACAGCCCTAAGACAAGAACTGTCAGTGAAATATACATGTTTTGATTGAACCCAGAATCTTCTTAGCACAAGCTTACTTGACTAAATGTTCCTTATGTTGTAATGGAATCTGTATTGTATGTCCCTCTGTGTTGTATGTGTAATTTATTTTACCAAATATAAATTGTTATAATTCTTAATTAATAATTAATTAAGTAATTAATTAAATAAGTATATTAATTAAATTATTAAATTAAATTGTTATAATTCTTGAATAAAATCAGGATCGCCTTTTTTAATAGGACTTGTCCTAATGGTATTTTATGACAAATGATCCTGACAAAAATAAAGATTTTACTACTACTACTAGACAGGAGACACACCATAGCCCTGGCATGTCTCCCCCAGACTTTGGTAGAAATAGAAATTTTGTTTTGTACCACTCCCTGCCTCCTTGATGCCCGAGCCAGGAGTTGCCCTAGTTCCAGGGGGGATACCTTTTGTTATTGTGTTAGTTTCATTGCTGACAAGCTGCCAGTAAAAAGGGGGAGCTGGGTTACATTTACATACAATAATGTCACAGATACCACCCCCCCACCATACCCTTGATAGAATAGAGAGCAGCCTGGTATAGCCATATTCCAATCATGGTGATCAGTATAATGTGATTCCACTATGGAGGCTAAATCTGGTAAGCCTCCACAGTAATAATAGTCTGGGGTTTTGTTTTTATTTTTATTTTTTTGTTATAATCTTCTTTATTGTGTTTTTTCACCAATGATCATTAGACAAACATACACATATACCCAGGATAGCACCGGGCCCACACCCCAAAACTGAGTGTGACCACTATGTACAGCCAATAACTATGTACATACACAGCCAGGTTGTATACCCTCTAACAGCTTGTTCATACCTAAGTTTATATTATAATAACTAGGACAACCCCTACCAAAGAGATACTTATCTGCATCAAAATCTATATCCCAAGTGCCCTTCTGTGCCTATAGGGCCTTGCATCACATACAAGAATCCTCAGGGTAATACCCTGCAGCTGCGTCCCAAGGGAAAAGAGAGAGTCCTCCCCCCACCAATATCTGGCAGATTCCATGGCTCCTACTATCGGATCTAACAAAAAAAACATTCAAACGGGGCATATATGCTTCAATAAGCTAACAGTATTTAAGTGAGCCCACTATTACTAAGGTATCTACTCCCTATCCACATATCATTAATTACGTACCTTCCGACAGACAGACCCTTGTCTGGGGTATTTTAGACTGTATGGTATATACCGCCTCTAAAGTCCTCCATCTCTTGTCAAAGGGGTTTTGTTTTTAAAGCTCCTGGTATTGGCACCCATGGCCCTATACATCTTCTAAACCATTGCCTGATTTCTTTCTTTCCTTCTTTCCTTTTTCCCTGCTTGCTTGCTTCCTTCCTTCCTTCCTTCCTTCTTTCTCTCTTTCTTTCTTTCTCTCTCTTTCCTTCCTTCCTCATGTTATTACCTAATGTCTTCTCTGACTCCTCTCTTCTTGTTTGCTTTCACAATTCCTTGGCCCATTTGATCCACTTTTCCTCCTCTATCTGAGTTGTGTCCCTGTTTTCTTCCATCTCATTCCAGTCCATGCCCTGTACCACTATCACTAGGGTGTTTTCACCCCACAAGTCCTCTCTATCTTTAATTTTACCATGGGGGGCAATATTTGCCTTCCTCATTTTTTCTGCCTCCCCAATTGGGTAGTTTCAATGCTAATCTAAGTGGCATCTAAACCTGATACTTACGACCGTAATTCTCTTCTTAGAAGGATGCAGGCCATCTCCCTTACAGATGCCCATGTCTTCCCAAATTGGACCCCAGTCCCTGTTGTGGTCAAAGCCCTCCTTCATGCAGCATGCCTTTAGTCAGTCAGTACAGATCGTGATATAAAGTACCCTTGTATGTCCCCAGCCTTTTACAGGTAGCACCTTAGAAAAAGCCACCCCATGTGCTATCTGCTTGAGGTCCCACCCCAGCTCCCTGAAGTTTCCCTGTACTAACCTGACTGTACCCTATCCCTTGCTAGGTCATCATTTGTTCCATGATGGACAACAGTGTAATGCTGAATCCCAGCTCCTACTGCCCTAGTGATCCTCAGGATCCACCATCTGTCTCTCTAAGCTATGGTACTCCTCAGACACCTCACCTCCCATTCTATTCCCTCTAAAGCTCACAACTCTGTGTCCCTCACAATACAGCCCTACACCAGCAGCTGCTTCCTCTTGGAATTGTGACTTGTAATCAAGAATAGGTCACTTATTGTGTCTGGTGTCTTCTTTCCAGGATGAATATATTTAATTCCTCATGACTCTCACTATTGTATAATTCCAATGACTTAGACCAGTGACCACTGGGTTCATTGTCCTCTGTCCCCCATCAGTTTTTTAAATGTCCTTTTTACAGCTGCATAGCAAGAGGTGTGCATGACATAGTGTAATTACATTGAAAAGGGGGGTTTGGTAGCATGTGACTCTGAATATAGTATAGTGCAGTGGTTTAAGGCTCTGAGCTGCAAATCTGGAGACCTGGGTTTGAATCCCACAGCCCCCACTTGCATACTGTGTGATGCTGAGCAAGTCACTCAACTTTCCTGTGCTCCCAGGTTGCACCTGTAAATGACCTTTCAGCTTAATGTGTCTCACCTGGTTAAACAATTGGAAAATACAGCATAGCTGTAGACTGCTATATCCTTCTGCCACAGTGGAACTGAATCTATCTGCATCCTCTCTTCCTCCATCCCCACTGCACTAGTTTTTTTTGCAGGGACAATGGAACAAATGGCCATCCAAAGAACTAGAACAAAAAAGACAGAATGGCAAGACCCAAAGCATTTTCCTAGTTCTGTTTGGCCATCTATTTGCTGAGCATGATTATGCTGCTGGCTGGTGCCATGCACACTGCAGAATGATTGGCCTTGCTAAGGAAATGGAAATGTTTACTGCTTTGGCAGAAGTTTTAGGAGGCTAATGGGAGCTCTAAATTGTACAATTAAGCACAGTTCAATTTATGGAACCTTCTAAGTTGATTAAAATGCCAGTCCGAATTAAGGCATGTCATCTGACAATATGCCTGCAATGTATTACAAAATGTGGGTCTGTGCAGTGAAACATAGGTGAGGACAAAGCTCTGTGTGCTGTTCTTGCATGCTAGACCATGCAAGAGCCCACTGTCTGCCACCAGCTGTAGTCTGCACACTTTTTACGACTGTGGATGGAGCCTACAGGAGTTTTGCATGTACAAAAGGAGTGATGTCATGTTTTCTGACTGTGGAGCTGACTGAAGGTTGAAACAGTCTCCTCTGCCTTACCCTCCTCCAAGAAATGTTTTCTGCCCTCAAATAAATATGCTTTCATGTTACTCAATGGTTGCAGGGTACTACTTTCATTCTTAAATGGGTAGCACAAGAACTGGAACCTGAGTAGTGGGAGGTAGCATTGTTTTTTGGGGGGAAGTAAGATCCAACCCCCTTCCACCCAAGAAGCTCTTAAAGATCCAGCCCACCTTTTTTTTATTCATGTGGGAGGGGCATGAGGTAGCTCTATTATGTTGAAATGAGGTTCACTAAAGGAGTTGGACCTAGGAACACAAGAAATTTGTGGACCTCCTGCATTTTTTAAGGAGTATGAGAACAGAAAATACTTAATGCCTTCAAACTGACTTAAAAACCCTTGGAACAAATGATTATCAGAGTCACCTGGTGTCTCAAAAGGAAAGACTAAGTGTCTGAAACTACTAAGGATTCACCTTCTATGGAAAATAGACAGTTTTCAGGTATTTCTTAAACATTTATATACTAAAATTGGCACAGTACTTGGTAAACACAGTCTGTGATGAAATGTATTTTTCCTTTTAAGTTTGAGAAGTGGAGTTGACTTGCACATGTTAAAAATACCAGCTGCAATTAGCAACTCATTTTAGAAACAAAATGCTGTTTTTTTGTCCTATTTACTTTTTTCCTGGCTCAGTTTATAGTGGAGTTGACTTTCTAACATTCCTGCTGAGGCAATTACTCCTTGGAACCTGTAATTTCAGTTTTTATCACTGTGTCCCTGGAACTTTCTACATGACAAGCTCCCGTAGGCACCTCACAGCACCTCATTAAGCCATTTGACACCACCATCCTTGCTGGATACTGCATAATAAGAGACCCAGCCTTGCATTTTTCCAAATAATATACCAACTTCATTCTCAGGCAGGCAGTTCTAGGCTATGTCTCAGTATACTTCAAGAAAGCATTCTAGTGATAAAAAACCTTGGGATAGTATTCTCTCTAATACATGTAAGAAGAGCTTACATTACAAGTGTCCTTGTGTTTTAAAGAACAGACAATGAGAGACAAAATCCTGAAATTTGGTCTAACTGCAAGTTGAAAACAAGCCCCAAATTAAACATATACACATATACATGATGTAAGATAGTATCACTTGTAAGTATAAGTGGCAAATAAAAATACTTCTCAAGGACCCCCAAGAAAATGAGACCATGAGCCTGATAAGTGCAGATTTCAACACAGAGTCAGTGTATAACAAAAATGCACAGAATCAGTCTAAGGAATCTAAATGAAAACTACCAAGGATGAAATCCTCCAGCCTCTCTCCTTTTTTTTCTTTTCATTTCTCTCTCTCTCTCTCTCTCTCTCTCTTTGGGAAAGATGACTAGTAGGAGTGAGATATACTGTATGTACAAAAGTCATAATACATCATCATTCACACCAATCTTAATATTTACCCAAAGGAATTACACTTTTTAGGAACCCCCAAGTAAATGAGATATGCATCTTAATATGGGCAGATAAATGTGTCAGTGTGTAATCTAACCACTGACAACTAGTAGAAGGAAATAAATGTCCACTCTATATGAAAACTAAGTGACCTAGCCACATAGCGGTAGCCCCAGCATGGGGCTACTGTTATGTGACTTACTGTTATGTGTCTAGGACATTTAGTTTTCATAGCACTTTGTTCTTTTGTGTAACATCCATGTTGGTCCAATAAAAGGTATCAAATCATTTGTTTCTGGATCTATTCTTACAAGGACCAATACAGCACCTACAACATTTTTTGCAAATAGTCAGGCATCTGTGTGTCTGTGTGTCTAATTTCTGTCTGGCTTAATGTAGGTTACACATAGAATCTGAAAAATTCATAACATGCTGTATTGTGATTCAATGAACTGATAAATGGGGATTTTGATTTCTTTTACAAATTCATTTTTCCTGACCATAGATATACTAAAACAAAAATTTCTCAACAAAATGTTTTTAAATAAAGAGTTTTGAAGTAATTTAGTTGTTATGGTGTCCAGAGCTGCTCCTGGAAAATTATCTGGTTTGGGTGGGGGGTGCTGCCACAAATGTTTTTAAATAAAGAGTTTAGCAATGATTTAGTTGATATTGTGTAAAGAGCTGCTCCCTGGAAAATTATCTGGTTGGGGGATGCTGCCACAAATGTTTTTAAATAAAGAGTTTAGCAATGATTTAGTTGATATTGTGTAAAGAGCTGCTCCCTGGAAAATTATCTGGTTGAGGGGGCAGCCACAAGCAGAAAGGGACTTCACAGATGGGGGAACTCATAGCAGCAGAAGAAGCATGTTGGCATTAAAAGCTTAGTGGCGTGGATGTAGAGGCACCAGTATTTAAGCATGGCTTTGGTAGAGGATTAATTGTGACTGGGGAGTGAAGGAGGGAATGAGTCTTGATATTTTTAACATAATGGTTTTCTGAAACTTCAACCTTCAATGGTTTAGACTCTGCAGCCATCTGTACAGTATATCATTAAGCCACATACAGTGTGATATGGGTAAAACCCACATCACCAGACCCAGGCCAGAGCTGTAAAATCTGGACTGGGCACAGCTTGTCCAAATATTGCTGATCCGGTTGAGCAGCAATAAAAGATAAACTATGCAATACCCTCAATAACACACCTACCCCAGTTTACATATACCTGATGCCCATTTTTAGGCCTTATATAGTAATATCCTCCTTCAACAGAACAGCTTGTAATGAAATGTGTCAAATGTACATTGACATTTGGGCATATGCACTTTTATATTATATGAATTTTGTGTGTGAACTGTATATCAGTTTCTAAAAAAACCAATGAAATGCATCAAATGTCTTCAAAAAGTTGTCTCAACATTGTGTTTATCTTCCACCTTGTCACAACATACAGTTGTTTCAGCAGTGTTTTCAGTTAGGGTACAGTACCTTCATGTATGTGATGGCCTGGTTCTGTTGAGTTGATTGCTATAACAGTGCATGGAATACAATGCAAAACATGTAGGTAACTGTAATACCGATGGTGGCATTATTTTTAATTATACAATGGCAAGGAAAAATGTAAGAAGCTGATTGGCTGCTGACCCACTGAAACAGTGATCTTATTACACAGTAACATCACAGTGGCTTTGGATTTGGATCGTTCCTTGCATTTTCTCTTAAGAAATATTTTTCCACACTAACAAAAACATCCTTTAAAATATATTTTTTATTCTGTATATAACAACAAGCCAATGTATAATTGCAAAAAGGCACTCCAGGGTGTGTGTTATCTTGTAATATTGTCACTCCTGGGGTGGTGGAAGCACTCGGCTTCGCCTTATGCTTCAACCCACCCCAGGAGTGACATTATTACATAACACACACCCTGTCATGCTTTATTGCTTAAATGTGCCCTTTCTCACTGTACTGTACTTTGGTTCAGTTAGTATATATTCAGCAGCCTTCATGTGAACACTCCGGGCTTCTCTTTGACTCCTGATGTCTATTTGCTTCAGCTATAGTAAATTGTTTGAACAGCTTTGATCTTCTTGATGTGGTGCCTGCATGCCTAAACTATGTTATCTGTTTATCTACTGCTACCCATGCATCTACAGTGAATGATTGTTATAACAGTCTGCTCTCTGAGCCATTGTTTTTTGACTTAAGTATGCTGTCTTTGTATTAGTTTCAATGAGGTGCCTTTGTAACTGAGTCTCTGACTCAAAGGTCTGTAAACCTGATATTTTTTTAAATAAATAAGTAAATAAATGTTTATATTTAAGCCCATGAAACACTCTTATCTAGTTAATGTATTTACAGTCGTAGTGACTCTGCCAGAGGTTGTTTACATCTGAGCTAGATTCAGACTTGAGCCTGATGTTTTCTTTTGTTCAAAGATATAGATCATAGGGGCACGGTAGCACCCCTTTACTTAGAGTTGAGTAGTGCTTTCTATGTTAAATCTCAGATTTTGCACTTTATTATCTTTAAAATTTGCACAAATGTTTGCATGCACAGTCTTGTGGGGGTAGTTCTCTTGATGTGCTATGTTTTTTTCTGGTCAGATGTGTGAATTCCAAGCCGTACATAGTGAAAAAAAAATTGCCAATTTTTGTGGGTTTTCTTTCATCTTGCTGTACCCAGACGGTTTGGAATTTTGTTCTGAACTTTTCAAAGTAGAAGAGGCTTGGCCCACAGATATGCATTTCACTGGTTTGGTGAAAAAAATAACCCATTCCAAAGTTATTGAATTTTAAAAATGTGGGTTCCGAGCATGCTCAGTATAGTCTTTTGGGTAGCTTCTCGAAATGAAAAAATAATTTGGTCCTCAGGAAAAAGGATCCTTTTTCATTAGGGCCAATCCTCTTTCATGAGGAAAATTCATTTTTCATTTTTGACCATTTTGTTAAATGTCAAAATACCCCAAAATAACATTTTGTGGAGAAACCAAAACATATATTTTGATCAGTGGGACTCCATTAAGTGAATTCTGCACTTTCCTTGTGGAAAAATGATCCTGGAATGTGTTTTATTTTTATTTGAAATCATTTTTCATGATTTACTTAGATCCTTTTTTGTGAATACTTTTTCATTCAAATGAAAAAGGATCACATTTCACAAAAAATGATTTTTTGACTTTTTTTCCCAGTTCTGTTTTTGAGCTAAAGGATTCTTTTTCATTTGATACCTTCATTCAAAGAAAAAAGATCAAGTGACATAAAAAAAGGATTTCAGACATATTTTTTTTCTGAGTCTTTTTTCATGCCAGTGAACCCATTGGCACAAAAAAGAATTTAGGACTTCATTTTTTTCTGAAACCTTGTTCATTTCAATGAAGCCTTTTTCATTTCATTTGGTACAGGATTCCCTGAAACAAGAAAATGTCTTTTTTTTTTTGTACTTCCCATTATTTTTGTTAATTTTCCCTGGTATCTATTGGTATCCCCTACCCTCTGACTGCTTTGCCTATCGTTATATTATTTATCCCTGGTGTCTAGTGGTGCACCACCACCCTCTGACCATTCTCCTTGCATTTTGTTTATTACATACTGTATTTATATTATAATATTTTTCCCCAGTGTCTAGTGGTGCCCCCTCATTCTCTGTTTATTGTCCCCATATTTTTTTAAATATATATATTTTTTAAATATATTTTCCCTGGTGTCCAGTGGTGGCCCCCCACCTCTTCCAGTGCCATCCTGTAATTATAATGTGTATCTCTGGTGTTGACTGGTGCTCCCTACCCTCCCTTCCCCATGCATCATAAATCTCTGGTGTCTTGTGGCACCTCTCCAATGATCACCCCTGTAAGTCAGTGATACAGTCACAGCCAAAGACATGGTCAGATATTATCTGATACTTCTGTGATATTTCCAGAGTAATCTCATACTTTCTGCATCTCAACAGTAGCAGAGAAAAACTCTTTAGAAATCTGAAGAAACATCTGGAAATATCTGACCATGTCTATGGCTGGTACTGTATATCCCTCATGTCTAGTATTTCCCCACTCCAATGCAGAGGTATGCCTGTAATAAAGAAAATGGTCCTTCAATGTTTCTTCTCTCAACCTGAAAACAAGATCCTTTACCAGTTGTACCCGCCCCAGCCTGGACGTCCCACTCAGCAATCTCTCCATCCAACATTCCTCAGACCCCCCATACACCCTCATTCACCTGAATAGGTCCTGGAATGAAGATCCACACTGATATGATAGACTCAACTTGCTGCTGGAACTGCTGACTGCAATATGACAAAGTAAGGTAAGTGTGGTGCAATATATTCATTCATAGGGTTTTCAACTTTGGTGTGTAACTTTGTCATTATTCAAGATTTTAACACCAAATTTTCTACATATACTTTTTGATACCCAGCCTCATGCACAATGTTTGTGTCATTTTCCAAATCTTGCCCAAAAGACAATTTCCTGTTCAGTTGTTGAAATCATTTTGGAGGCAGAATTTCAAAAGTTTCACCATACTTGTTCATGATGTGTGGTAATGAGAAGGGTATGTTGATAATTTGGGGTCTAAATATGATAAAATGTCAAAGTTGTGCTCATCTGCTGACATTTCATTAGGCTTGCTTGTAAGTTTCTTAATTTTCAATATTTTAACCCCAAATTATCAACATAGCCATTTCTTTACACCACCTCATGAATGTGACAGCTATAATTTTTCAAATCTTGACCAAAATGACTTTATGTGCCCCTAGAGTGGAATGATGCGGCGGTTGCATGGAATGATGTTTTAGAGGGATTTGATCATTTTTGCTACCAGTTTCATGAGGTGAGGTAACAGGAAGGCAGTGTTAACAATTTGGTTGATGTTCTTCTAGAAATGGAAGCACAGGGCTTAGAGGACCCTGTACTTCCCCATAGACATACATACAGTATATGCATCTATGAAGGAACAGGAAGACAGAGCTTTGAGGGCCCCATGCTCCATCAGACAATTAAGAATATGATTACACTATCTCAAAAAGTATGAATGCATTATATGAGTATACTAGCTCAAAAAGCAAGGACATTATTTGCAAAAAAACTGTGTTAATGCAACATTTAAAGTTCAAGCTAAAATAACAAAAGTATGTAAATATGGCTTTAGGGTTTCCAACCATAAAACCCCAATGCCACCCCTAAAATCAATCAGGGCCAGAGTCTTCCTAGGGGTTGTCAACCCTAAAGCTCACCCCATTACGTGAATGTTTAAAAAGTGAATACGTAAAGACAGAATGAGGACAGTCATCTTCACTACATGATACCCAGGCCCGTGCGGACAACCCTACAGCTTAAATTCCCTGGCTGGGGGGATTGTTGTATAACAGTGGTTTTCCCCTCCCTACCCCCTTACATCAGGGTCACTGAGCTTGCTCCTGAACTCTGCTCACTTGTACGGGATCACAAAGCATACCCGCTGGAGTCATGACTGGCACTACACACAAAGTTTCTGAACAATTTATATCTATATACTGTCTACATATATATATATATATATATATATATACACATATACATTTTTTTTTTTTATTTTGACCGAAAATTTCAAGATAGTCATTTTATGACTCCCCCTATAAACATGACATGAAACATTTATAGTATATTAGCCAAAATGTCATTTTACACCAGAAGTGTGAAAGCACATCTCATCCAGGATTTAGAAAATAACACATCATGTTTATGAGGTGGTGTAGAAACACTGTAAACTAAAGTTTGGAATCAGAATATTGAAAATTAGTGAAGTTATGAGTCATAGAAACATAGAAACATAGACTTTGACGGCAGATAAGGACCGATAGGCCCATCTAGTCTGCCCATTTCCCTACCTACAGGATAGGCCGCAGATCCGAGTTAACCAACAGCCTATATCTTCCTGCCCCCCCACAAGAATTGCCTTATGTCTATCCCATGCATTCTTGAATTCTCCGACAGTTTTAGACCCCATCAACTTCCTCAGGAAGGCTGTTCCATGCATCCACTACCCTCTCTGTGAAATAATACTTCCTCACATTGCCCTGAACCGCCTCCTTCTATCATTAAATTGTGTCCCCTTGTTCTTGCAAGTCTCTTTTTCTGAAAGATGCTACCCTCTTGGATTTTGTTGATTCCTTTGAGGTACTTGAAAGTTTCTATCATGTCCCCCCTCTCCCTTCTTTCCTCAAGGGTATACATATTAAGCTCCTTTAGTCTCTCCTCATACGGCTTCTCTTGCAGACCCTGCACCATTTTAGTTGCCCTCGTCTGGACTGCCTCTATCCTGTCTATGTCCTTGCGGAGATGGGGTCTCCAGAACTGGACACAGTATTCCAGATGGGGTCTCACCAACTGTCTGTACAGAGGGATAACAACTTCCTGTTTTCTGCTGCTGATGCCTCTCCCTATACATCCCAGTATACCCCGGCCCTCCCTACTGCCTTCACATTGCTTGCTAACCTTAAGGTCATCTGATATGATTACCCCAGGTCCCTTTCCTGTTTTGTTGTTGTTACTACCTCCCCACCCATTTGTATTTCTTCCCTGGGTTCTTGTTTCAGGTGCATTATTTTGCACTTTTTGCATTGAATCCTAGCTGCCATACGTCTGACCATTTCTCCAACCCCAAGTCCTTTTCATCCTTTCCATGCCTCCTGTGTATCAACCCTGTTGCAGATCTTTGTGTCATCTGCAAAAGGCATACTTTTCCTTCCAGTCCCTCTGCAATGTCACTGATGAAGACATTAAAAGGACTGGACCCAACACTGAGCCCTGCAGTACCCCACTAGTAACAACCCTTTCTTCAGAGTGGACTTCATTTACAATTACCTTCTGTGTCCTGTTGTCCAGCCAATGTTTTACTCCAGGCTACCACCCTGGGACCCACTCCCAGGCTGGTTAATTGACTAATAATCTTGTGTGGGACTGTGTCAATTGCCTTGCTAAAGTCTAGGTAGGCCATGTCCACAGCCCTCCGTGGTCTACTACTTTGGTCACCCAGTCAAAGAAATCTATTAGATTCGTCTGACATGACCTTCCCTGTGAACCCATGCTGCCTTGGATCCTGTGCTCCACTGACCTCTAGGTACTCAACTATTCTTTCCTTCAGAAGTGACTCCATCACTTTCCCTACCACAGAGGTCAGACTGACAGGTCTGTAGTTTCCTGCCTCTGTCTTGGTCCCACTTTTGTGAAGGGTAATCACATCTGCCTTCCTCCAGTCCTCCGGTACCACACCATCCTCCCATGATTTATTAAAAAGAGTAGCCAGTGGTTTCACTAGTTCCTTCCTTAATTCTTTTAGAATTCTGGGGTGAATTCCATCAGGACCCATTGCTTTGTCCACCTTCAGTTTAGGAGTTCTTGCAGAACCCTTTCTTCTGTGAAAGGACTGGGATCGACCCCCCTATCAAGAGTGCTTCTGTTAATTGAATTAGGCACTTCCCCCTCTTTTGTGAATACTGAGCTGAAATATTCATTCAGTATTCCTGCTTTTTCACTGTCCCCCTCTGCCCACCCACTGTTCATTCTATTCAGCCTCACTATCCCTCCCTTTGTCTTTCTACGCTCGCTGATGTACCTATATATCAACATTGACATACTGCAATCTTCACTCATAACCTGGACATTTTACTGTATTTTCAGCATAGCCTTCTTATTATTCCACCTCATGAACTGGTAGGTGAAAATTTTCAGTTTCCTGCCAAAACGTCACTATGCACCACCATAATGTCATTCAGTGCAACACATCCAAAAACACATTTTGGCAAGGTTTAAAAAAATGGCAGCTGTCACATTCATGAGGTACTGTGACTAAATGGCTGTGTTGAAAATATGGGAGTCAAGATATTTAAAATGACCAAAGTTATGTGCAAGCATAGAACAATTTCAACGTATGCTCATAACTTTGCCCTTTTTATGTATTTTGACCCCACATTTTAACATGGCTGTCTTATGACCCCCTCATCATAAACAAGGCTGGTGAAAATGTTGAAATCCTGCAAGAAAAGTGATTTCACCAAGTAACAGTGAAATCTTCTTTTGGGCCAGATTTTTATAATTCCACCACCATTGGTCATAAAGTTGGATCCCCAAAAAGGTCATCTAGAAAATTTGGGATCAGAATGTTTAAAAATTGCAAAGTTATGATTCAAAGTTCAAAATCTCTTTGAAATGCATTAAACAGTACTTACCTTATTTTCTCATATGACAGTCACCGGTTCCAGCAGCAAAATGTGTCTTCAATTGAAGAGTGATCTATGTTATGGGACCTGTTCAGATGAGTGAGGGTGTGTGTGTATATGTGGATGGGGTTGCTAAGGACAGTCAGATCAATAACTAAACAAGAAATCACAGAAACAATGAACAGTATGAAAATAGGGAACTGCCGAGGGTTAAATGACTTTACCACTTTATCAAGGATTCAAAACATTGATTGTGCCACACCAGGAAACTTTATTTAATCAAATGTAAAAAGCACATAAAATTCCTGAATCTTCTTATCAGGCATACATCTCCCTAATCCCCCAAACATATAAAGATTTATGTTAGGTGGACAACTACAGACCAGAGGCAATTTTGAATGCAGATTATAAGATTTATACAAAAATTCCAAATAACAAGATATTAGCAATACTATAAATAAAATGGTGCACAGGGACCAGTCTGGATTTACACCCAATAGATATATTCAGACAGGCCTATACAGAATAGAATTTATTACTAAATATCTTATAAATAAAAAAAAACGTGTAATTTTTTATCATTAGACACCACTAAAGCATTCAACATACTGGAGTGAGGTTGCTTATTTGGCATAAAGAAAACAAGTGGATTTCCAGATACTTTATATCTTATATACAGGATATATATATATATATATACACACACACATATACACATAAGCATGAGAGTATCACTGGCTCTGAGGTACTCCCTGACTCTTTCAGTGACCACTCTGCTGTTATCTGCTTTTGGTCAAACAAAACCACTAAACAGCAGGGGAAAGTTTCTCACCATGTCCTTAATAAATGCCAGCTTCAACATCTCGAAGCCCATCTCTGAAATTCTGACTGGTCATCCCTGGACTCTGCAAAAAATATTGATTATGCTCTGGATTTTTTATAACTGTCTTTAACAATGCCTTTGCTACCTTAGCCTCCTACAGAAAAAGAAAGTTCAAGGCTGCCTGTAACCCCTGGATCATCCCCTCCCTCCTAAACCTGATGGCTAAAAGAGACTACCTCTGGCACAAAGCCCATGCAACAGGCAGTCAAGTCAACTGGGACTGGTATAAAGCCACTGGAAATGATTGCACTGGGGAGATCAGACTGGATAAATCTGAGTACTACAAAGATGTGCTTCCATACTCATTGGGTGGCAGTCAGAAATGTTTGGGATAACCTCAAAGATCTCACTGGCAAGCCCAACAGATCCCATCCCCCATGCTTAACATTAATGGGGTAACAATCCATGACCAGCAACTAACAGCTGACACATTCAACTATGTTTTCATTTACCTGAGTGGCATACTTCTCCCTGACTTATTTGATAAACCCTATAGCTCTTTGAACCCCACTACACCAGACTCAGCCCTGTGTAACCCTCCTTTCTATTTTAAGAAAATCACCCTAAGTAAATCAAAAAAAATCTCCTGAAAGCACTTGGCGAGTCTTGTTTCAGCAGTGACACCCTAGACCTGAAGTTGCTGTACCTTTCCCTAGACACAGTACTGCTGCCACTCACCAAAGTCCTCAACCTGTCACTTTCCCTTAGACCCATTTCCCCAATGGTGGCAAGCTGCAGTGGTGACTGTCATTCACAAGAGTGGGGACAGGACCTCACACATAAATTATTGTCTGATCTTGATTCTCCCAACCCTCTCTAAAGCCCTCTCCATGTATGCTTCGGTGTTCCCCCAGGCTCCATACTGGGCCTCATACTTTCTAGCCTCTTTCTTAATACCCTTCCCCAAGTCTTCCAATAATCTTCTCTACGCTGATGATATGGTTTTATTTACTAGTCAGCCTGAGCCACTCCTCCTTCTTAGTAGTCTTCAGTATAACTTCTCAGCAGTTGGGTCTTGGTTCATCCAACATAAACTGATTATGAACTACAAAAAACTTTGCTAGTCCCCATAACAAGCAAAAATCAGCTCCTCTTACCATCTTTAATAGTCAGAATGTACTCATCAAGCAAGTCTCTACCTCTAAATACCTTAGTATTACACTTGACAGTGCCCTGTCTTTTGCTGAACATGTCTGCCTTATCTCAAAAGTGATCAACTCCAGAATTGGAATCCTCTACTGCCATACCCACAGCTTAACTCCTGAAGCATTATGATTAGCTGTCACCAGCTCAATACTCTATACAGTGGACTATATATTAGTCATTTTTGGCTCCACCACTGACACTACACTTAAAAGAATAAGTATGGCACTCAACAAATTATGTCATCTGGTCTCTGGTGCTCATAGTCATACCCATACCTGTGACCTATATGCCCTGATCAACTGGCTGCATCCTAAAGGAAGGATTTTGTATCAGACCTGAATACTTGCAAACAAAATCAGTCTAGGGCTCACCCACCAACCACCAAGCATCTTCTCATATGCACACCTAACTCACATAGCACCAGGAGTGCATCTAAGAACACATTCATGGTACCCTTCTGTTGGACCACCCAGGCTCAATGTTCTTTCATGTTCTGAGCTCCCAGCAGCTTCAGCAACCTCCCCCAGGATATCCTTGGCAAACACAAGCTTGTTTCCTTCAAATGCAAACTCTGACAGCACCTTATTGCACTTAGCAACTGTGACTGTCCCAACTAGCTTTTTTAACACAGCAGAACATTGCCATCTCATTCTGTTTTGTGCTTGCACTCTACTACTCCCTCACTGTATTAGCTCTCCTTCCATTAGCCAGTCACCCTCTCCCCACTCCCCCATCCTTAATCTCTGACAGCTCCCAGATTTTCTACACTCTCCCCTGATCCTTCTCTCTGTCACTCCCATGTCCTCTGTGCTCCCTCCCACTCCTCCCACACCATGCCACACCCATCACTTTAACAATCAGCCCAACAAAGTCTCCCTGCTGACTGTTGTGTTTTTCCCCCTTCTCCTTATCTGTACTCTGTTATTCACAAAACCAATAGCCAGACTGCTCAAGCATTGCTACATCACACTATTGGTGCATCAACCTTTAATTTGTATTGTAAACTTGTATTTTCTACCTCTAACCCCCTTACTTGTTTCTCTCTCTACATATTCATGCTGTTACCACTCCTTTTTATTTATCAATGTGCACTGGGATTGGAACCCCATGCTCTTTTGACAATGTCTCCTCACTGATGACTCAAGTGTCACCTAATGTTCTCATTGTCTGTGCCCTGTATTATCACCTACACCAACTGTATCCACAAATGTACAAATGATAACTGTTATCCAAATGTGTTTACATTTGTTTACCGCATAATTCTGCCTTGTGATTCAATATCCTATTGTCTGTACTATTTTATTGTACTTTGTCTATATTCTAACCTATTGTATGCTAAGACATGGAACCTCTCTAAATGAGTCTCTGACTCAAAGGTATTGTAATTTTGAGAAATTAATAAAAAAAATATATATTAAAAAACAGTGTCAAAAATTGAAATAAATAACAATTACTCAAAACCCTTTAGACCGTATTGAGGTATCAGGCAGGGCTGCCCTCTGACTCCTTTACTATTTATGACAGCCTAGAACCTCTGCTCAATAAAATCAGAGTGTGTAAAAGTATCAAAGGAATCCAAGCTAGTTCATGTGAAACAAAAATTAATGTGTATGATGTCAGTTTGCTATTACAAGATCAAAAAAACAGTTTAAAAGAACTAAAAACAGTTATAGACACATTTTCCCAATATCTGGCTATAAAGTGAATGAAAAAAAATTGGAAATTCTAACATTCAATTCAGTTCAGGTAGATAACCATAAAGACATTTTTAATGCAAAGTTACAAAAGTAAAGACATGAAATAGCTGGGGATTGATGGCACTATTAAGTTAAGGAATTTGTCTCTGTTCTACCACTGCAAACTTCTTACTTCCCTAAAGGGTAAACTAATAGTGTAGAGTATGATCCCACCATCATTATGGGGAAAAATCCAAATAAAAATGTTTGCAATTCCCTTTCTATCTTATAGATTCCAATCCATAATGACATTTATACCACTAATTGGTTTAAAAATATAAATAGCTTATTTAGAATATGTATATGAAATAACAAACAAGCCAGAATCTACTGGCATAGACTATGTATACCTAAAGAACAAACGTGTCTGGCATGTCCTGATATGGAAGCTCAGTACTCATCCTATATGATGAAGCTAGCAATAAACTGGACTTTCAATACAGAAGATGGATTTAGGGATGAAATAGCGAACTGTTTTAGGTGCAAAGTAATGCACCTAGGAAAAAAAACCCAGGGGAAGCGTACACAATGGGGGGTGAGATAATGACAAAAATAAAAATGGAAAGGGACCTGGGGGTAGTTATATCAGATGATCTGAAGGTGGGCAAGCAATGTGAGAAGGCAACAAAGAGGGCTGGGGGATACTGGAATGCATAGGGAGAGGCATTACCAGTAGAAAACATGAAGTTGTTATCCCTCTGTACAGACAGTTTGTGAGACCCCATCTGGAGTACTGCATGTAGTTCTGGATACCCCTTCTTAGCAAAGACATAGACAGGGTGGAATCTGTCCAGTGGAAGGCAATCAAAATGGTGCAGGATCTGCACCAGAAGATATACAAAGTGAGACTAAAGGAGCTTAATACGTATACCCTCGAGGAAAGGAGGAAGTGGGGGGACATGATAGAAACTTTCAGGTACCTCGAGGGAATCAAGAAAGTCCAAGAATTTAGCATCTTTCAGAAAAAGATATGTACAAGAACAAGGGGACTGCATTTGAATGTAGAGGGGGGATGGCTTAGAAGTAATGTGAGGTAGAATTTTTCCATGGAGAGGGTTGTAGATGCATGGAACAGCCTTCCCAAGGAGGTCGTGGAGTCAAAAACAGTGGGGGAGTTCAAGAATGCATTATACAGACATAAGGCAATTCTAGTGGGGGGTAGGAGAAAGTAGGCAGTTGGTTAACTGGGATCTGCAGCTTAACTATTAGGTAGGAAAATGGACAGACTAGGTGGGCCAAGCAGTCCTTATCTGCCATCAAATTCTATGTTTCTATGTTTCTATTTACTGGAGCAAGGTATTTCTGAAAAAAATTGATATAAAAAATATGTATTTTTCTGGCAAAAAAAAAAAAATCCAAGAGAATGATAATGCAAAATTTAATAAATATAGTAGATAAATATATCAATGAAATTAATTGGAAAAAAATGTTTCCCCAATGAATGAGATATGGTACAATTCATATTATAAATTAAATGGGAAAATACTATTTAAAATATCACAGGTGAAAAAGAGGAATTAAAAGATGGAGAGATTTATTACAAAATGATAATGTCATGGGTTGGGACAAATTCAGGGTAAAATATGGATTAAAAGTTGTCAATATTTTTACTATAATCAGATCAGCAACCTGTACTGAAAAGGCTACAAGCACTGTGAGAGAGCCCAAATAATAGAATGATAGAAAAGGAGTTGCTGACCATTTTGAATGAGACCCCGCCCCCAAAAAAACTGTTTAAATGGCTAAATTCTAAGTTACATAAACCAACTGGAACAGTACTGTAAATATAACAAGCATTTGTCAATGCTGAATGCTATCTTGCTGGCATTGGCATTGGTAGTGTAAGAGTTAGAGAGATGCATAATAGGAATGGTAGTGAAGTATGGAATTGACATCAATCAATCAATCAATCAAAATCTTTATTTAACCAGGCAGACACCGTTGAGCAAGCTCAATTTCAAGGTCGACCTGGACATCAACCCCACCCCACCTTGTAGAGACTGACAGCATTGAGGTGTGCCTTTGGGTCACCAGCCATAACACTCATGCCATTTCACCTCACCCTACCCTGCAGACTCTGACAAGTGTCACATTGTGCCTTGGGGTCATTAGGCCTTATGCTCACCCCATTCCATAAGGAAATACAATGAGATGGGTGCAGTGTAGGAGAATGGGGTGAACTTGGGGCCAAAGAGTCCAAGGCACACCTTGATGCCTATCAATAGCTGCAGGGTGGGGGTGGAATGGCGTGAGCATTACAGCCAAAAATCCAAAGGCATACCCCTGATGCCTGTCTGTCTCTATAAGGTGGGACATTATAGTTAGAAACCCTAATGCCCTGGGTGTTTGTTGGTATTTGCACTCCACATGTTCACCATGGTCTTTTTGTGACCCCACCTCATGAAAGCATTTGGGATCTTTGCTAATGAACAGTGGCACTGTGATTGTGTTAATCTATTCTGAATATTGATTTCCCACAGCGAGTGTGCCATTCTGTACCAGATGGAAGCAAAAACACATTTTGGGAAGGATGTGAAAAATGACAGTTGTGCAGTTCATAAGGAGATGTGAGGAAATGGCAATGCTGAAAATCTGGAGTGAAAATATTAAAAAGTCATGAAGTTATGAGTGTGCATAGAAACTGTGCAATGCACGCTCATAACACAGTCATTTTGTGGACTTTTGTCACCAAATTATCAACATAGGCATTTTCGGGACCTCTGCTCATGAACAGTGTCTCTATGATTTTCTTAATCTGTCCCAAACGTTGATTTCTCACTGCGACTGCACCATTGTGTGCCAGATGTGTGAAAACACATTTCAGGCAGGATATGAAAAATGACAAAAATGGCAATGTTTAAAATCTGGAGTGAAAATATGAAAAATTCTTGAAGTTACGCATGTCCATGGAAACTGAACAACGCATGCTCATAACAGTCATTTTTTAGGAATTTAGTCACCAAATTTTCAACATAGGCATTTTGGGACTACTGTGCATGAACAGTGTCACTGTGATTTTCTTAATGTCTCCTGAACATTGATTCCCCACAGTGACTGCACCATTGTGCACCAAATGTGTGGAAACACATGTGGGACAGGATGTGAAAAATGACAGCTGTACTGTTCATAAGGAGGTGTGAAAAAATGGCAATGTTGAAAATCTGGAATGAAAATATTAAAAATTCTCTAACTTACAAGCATGTATGGAAATTGCACAATGCATGCTCATAACACAGTCATTTTTTTGAATTTTTTCACCGAATTTGCAACATAGGCTTTTGGTAGCTTACCTCATGAACAGCGATGTTGTTTTGCTAATCATTCCTGAAAGGTGATTCCACACAATTATCACAAAATCACCTTTCGGGACTGAATAATGGCATGACAGTGACTGAGTTCATGAGGTGGAGTTCCAAGAACCCCATGTTGAAAATTTGAAGACTAAAGTCACAAAAATGGCTGAGACAGCCACTTAAATTGCCCCCCCATTTGATGCCATTATATAACTTACCAGCATTTCTTGAGTTTGCGATTGGCTTTGAAGAGTGCAGACATGTTCCCGCTCCACCGGAGATCATCACACCGGGCTCTGTCTTGAGGTAAGTATGGAGTGAGGGGATGCAGGGAAGTGTGGTACATAGAGGATGGGTACAGGTTGAGGGAGGCGGCACTGGAGACAACGAGAGACCATTACTCTTTTACAGGTTAAAAAAAAAAAAGACATCACAGGAAGTTTTTTTTTTACAGGTTTGTCTTGGCTCACTGGTGTCAGTTCCCGGTTTGCCACCTGCGTTTTTTTGGGGGGATTGGGACTGAAACCAACTTGGATTTGGCCCCCCATTGGCACAGGAAACACATCTCTGTTTGGGGTGCACATGATGCCAAGGGGGGACTGGGCACCCCCCTCAGCAGAAAATTACAAGCGTGGGAAATTATGCCAATGGGGATGGGCTCCAGCATCGGCAAATGAACTGGGGAAGGGGCATGCTGACAGGAGGATTGGGCACCCCCAACATCAGCTTTGAGGTGGGACTGTGAGAGGTGGATGGTGACAGCGGCCACCATGTTTATTGAAATGTTACACCAGGCAAGGCATGCCCTGCAATGATGGGTTGCTCCTTCATTGCTCTGGCAAAATTGTTTCAAGTTTGTGGCATGCGTTTGCAGCACTGTCATAGATAGCCTGCTATTTCATTAGTGCCACAGAGCTCAGCCCAAAAAAGCAGTGGTGCCATTGGTCACAACACGATCACACCTCCAAAATCTGCTACTCCAAGCTACCACAATATGTTGTTTGCACTTGCACACAAGACAACATAAAAAGACAACACAAAGACGGGAACAAGATCTACAATTCTCTCATACATAGAAACAATGGTCAACAGCCTGTGGATCTATACAAAATTATAAATTACTAAGAGATAAAACTATACAATATAAAATATTGAAAAGAGCATTCTGTGCTACTCATCATATAGACTATATAAAAAACACACTATGTCAGGCAGTTGCTGGCACTGTGGAGCAGAAATAGTTGATATTTTCCACCTATTTTGGAAATGTTCCCTTAGATAAATATGGTGGGTATAGTCCTTTCAAATATTAAACAAGGTTAAATGCAATTATACAGGATGGCAAGACCCAATCTGTATTTTAGAAATGGGTGGAGATACATATTGGCAATGACAGCAAAAGATAGTCTTTAAAGCTAAATTAATGGCAATTAAGGTATTAATCTTGAAATATTGGAAACATTGAACAAGCCTATTACTGCTGCAAGGAAGGTAGGATAATGTGGGTGCACAAAGGGGTGAGGGGGTGGGGTTTTAGTTCTAGGTGACTCAGTCCTGAAAAGAGTAAGATGGGGAAGCAAATGGGAGTGGCATAGTCGAATATGAGTGGAATCAGTACCTGGACTGACAGTGGATAGGGTGGAACAGTATATTTTCAAGTGTGCAAGACCAGGAAGGGAGAAACTGCATGTAGTGGTTCACTTGGGTACAAATGACTTGGTGGGTAGCACAGTTGGGGTGGTAAGGGAGAGGTTCGAGGAACTAGGGAAGTTGTGTGAGGAGGCAGGGAGATCAGTGGCCTTCTCAGAAGTGCTCCCAAAATCCAGGGCAAGCACAGAGAGGAAAGTAAGGATAGAAGAGTTCAACACTTGGCTGGGAGAGTGGTATCCAACCAAAGAGTATGGGCTAGTGGGAGGCTGGGGTAACATCTGGGACAATAGTGACCTGTTCACAGAGGACAGGTTACATTTGAGTAAGGTGGGGCAGGGGGTATTACAGCAGAGGATGGGGAAATACATAGCAACTAATGTGGATTTAAACAAGGTGTGGGGGGAGGAAAGTGTGCAGCAAGAATGCAGAGCCACCAAAGATGGGAGCCAAAAAAGCCTACTCCCCAAGCTAACAAGGAAGGTACCAGGGAGGGATCACAGGAGGTGGTTAAGAATGGAGAGAAAAGATTAAGGAAGGGAAGGGAACAAGTTAGAAGGTCGTCTTTCTGAATTCAAGAAGCCTTGGGAACAAAGCAGCTGAGTTACAAGCTCTCTTGGCAGTGGGGGGTGGTGGACATTGCAGTCATCACAGAGACTTGGGCCACCCAATACCAGGATTGGGATCTGATGATCTAAGGGTATAAGTTGTACAGAAAGGAAAGAGGTAAGGGGAAAGGGGGTGGGTGGTGATTTATGTAAGGGAGTGGATAAGGTGTGTAAGGGAAGAGGGGGAGGAGGATAGGACTGAAGCATTATGGATACAGATCCAGAATTTAAAAAGCAGGACAATTAGAATGGGAGTAGTGTACATGCCACCAACTCAGGCCGAGTACCTGAACAGGGAATTAGTGGAGCAGATCAGGAGGGTCTGTGTGAAGGGGAACACAGTGATCATGGAGGACTTCAATCTACCAGGAGTGGATTGCAGCACCCCAGCCACCTCGAGTGCAAGGGAACAGGTCCTACTAGATACATTCCAGGACAGTTTCCTGGCACAGATGCTTAACGAGCAAACTCAGTTAGGAAAAACTCTAGACCTAGTACTGTCTAATGAGAAGGCTGTAAGGGAGCTGGGGGTGAAAGACCCGCTGCCTCAGAGTGACCATAACTGGGTGTGGTTCATGCTCAACATGGGCAAAGATGCAGTAGGTACAGGAACCAAGGTGGTTGACTTCAGGAAGGCTGAAATTTTGAAGAGGTGTCTGGCAGGAATTCGTCCACCTTGAATGTGTGCCAAAAATGGGAAATCATCAAGCTGGGTCTAGTGGAGGCTACTCGGTCATGTACCAAGACACAGAGCAAGAAGGGTAGGGCCAAGAAACCAAGCTGGTTGAATTGCTAGGTCTTGGAAGGGGTGAGGGCACAAAAAGCAGCATTTAGAAGGTTCAGGAATTCAAAGAGGGTACAGGACAGAGAAGTGTATGTGAAGAAGTCCAAAGAGGCAACCAGACTAGTGAGGGAAACCAAGGATTCCAGAGAGCTGAGGGCAAAGGGCATCAAGGATGGGGAAAATAACTCCTTCAGGTACATAACAGAGAGAAGGAGCTGCAAGGACCAGATAGTGAAGATTAGGAAGGATGGGGGGTGAAGAAAGGGGTGGAGCAGGCAGAAGCACTAAATGAGTACTTATGTTCTGTATTCACAAAAAAGAAGGGTGGGCAGCTACCTCAGTGGATGGGGAAAATGTGCAAGGGTGGAGAGGGGGTGACAGATAAGGTAATTACAAAGAGCAGGGTGTTGGAGGGTCTGAAGACTCTGAGGGTGGATAAGGCACCTGGACTGGATGGCATTCACCCTACGGTGCTGAAAGAACTGGCGGAGGTCCTGGCCAGGCCAATGGCAGACCTGTTCAATACATCCTAGGACACAGGATGTGTACCACAGGAAGGGAGGATGGCTCACATGGTGACCCTCCACAAACGTGACCCAAATGATGAACCAGACAATTACAGACCAGAAAGTCTCACATCCATTGTAGGGAAACTAATGGAGTCAATTCTGAAAGAGAGGCTTGTGACCTTTTTTGAAGACAATGGACTCCAGGACAATCAGTAACATGGGTTCATCTCAGGGAGATCCTACCAGACCAGCCTAATTGAGTATTATGACTGGGTGATGAGGGAAGTGGGCAAGGGCCATGTAGTGGAGGTCCTATATTTGGACTTCAGACAGGCCTTTCATTCGATGCCTCATGGGCAGTTAGGGAGAAAGTTGGAGTATGTGGGAGTGGGGACAAAGATGGAGAACTGGATTGTGAACTGGCTGAAGAGGAGGCAGCAAAGGATGGTGGTGGTGGGGGAACTCTCATCCCCAAGGGCTGTGATGAGTGGGTTTCCACAGGTCTCAGTACTGGGCCCAGTGCTGTTTGGGGTTTTATATCGGATATCTCACATGGCATCAGGAATAAGATCAGTTTGTTCACTGATGATACCAAGATGATACCAAGGTGGTGGATGACATAGTAGAGTGGCAAGGACTACAAGATGACCTAACTAAACTGGAAGAGTAGTCAGAAATGTGACAGTTGGGATTCAATGCTAAGAAGTGCAAGGTACTGCGCTTCGGAGCAAGGAACCCTAGGAGGAGCTACCAGTTGGGAGGGGTTCAGTTAAGTGCCATTGAGGAAGAAAAGGATCTAGGGGTGGTTATGACAGGGAATATGAACAACTCAGCTCAATGCAGTAAGGCGGCAGCTAAAGCCAACAGGATGCTGGGATGTATTGTGAGACTAATCTCCTCCAGAAGGAGGGAGGTGATTCTGCCTCTCTATAGGTCACTGGTCAGACCATACTTGGAGGGTATACCATTAAAATCGCATGGACAGAATAGTGCTAGTAATTATAGTGTATACAACTAAGCAGGGTAAAAACAGCGCAATGTCAATAAGATGTTTGAAATAATAGCGCGGTACTGCCATGTAGCGTTAGTTTTTGGCAAACAAATAAATATTAAAAAACTGTGAACACTGTTTTTCTGACAGCACATTCAAGTGCTGCCTTCACATTTTCCAGCAACTGTACAGCATTCACGCAATATGAAATAACTCTGTAATACCCCTGGTGTACATGCTAATGGTAAACAGAACCGCTGCATCATATTCCTGTGTGTTCACAGAGCTTCTAATCCCATGCCCTTCCTTGCAACCCAATACAATTCTGCTCAATTTTGAATGAGCTGCTATCAAAGCTTTCAGAATTTCTTTTCTCAGTGCCAAAATCAGGGGTTGCTTTTTCCACATGTGCCAATCATATTGGCAAAAAGTGCAAGAACACAGTGTTGTCTGTGCACAATACATATCTGGCCCTAATTTTGCCCTGCACTTGCTTATGTGCCCCCACAAGATGTCCTTTCTGCTTTTGAGGAAATAAACAACTTGGAATTTTTTCAAAATAATGGAGAGTTACTGACACCTATCCTGGACTATTTTGAGGATACATGGTTGGGGCAACCCTTGGCACAGGGGGGGGCCGTAGGAGGCCGATGTTCAAACTCAGTCTTTGGAAGTGTTTTGATGAGGTTGAACATGGCATACCATGAACCACAAACTCTGCTGAGGTACGGCACTGCAAATGTAATAATTTTGTTGGTGCCACACACCCCTTGATCTGGAAGTTCTTGCAATGCCTTAAGGAGGAGCAACACTGCGGCACAATGCTGATAGAGCAGCTAATTGCAGGAACTGCTGCTACAGAAACCAAGAAGAAATACAAAGATACTGCTAAACATATTGCCATTATAGTTTCTGAATATAAAATGAGACCCAGGATTGAATATCTACGTGGAATAGCCTGTAACTTTCAGTTACACGCATGAACTACTGATATTGATTATCTGATGTGACCCCTACTTGTGCATTTTTTTAAATGAATCAATTTGTAGAATTTGGATAATTACATAAAGGTTACCTGCATGTACAGACTGTGTTGTTATTCTTTGGTCAAAACAGGAAGGGAGGAAGCAATGGAAGGAATGTAAGTGAGGCTGATAGGGGGTGGGGGGAACAGTTTAGTTGAAGGACATTAGTTTGTGTTCAGTCCATATTAGTCCCCTCACAGTTGCACAACAAAAGATGTCAGATGTAAGTAACTCATTTACAAAACTGGCATTACATCTCTGAAAATCTCTGTACTTACTAAAAAGTGCCCTCACTAAAAAGCCATATCACATCACTTAGTTAAGTACTGGTCATAGTAAGGATTTCAGCACATGAACAACAGTAAACATTTTTTTGTTTGTTTGTTTTCTTACTGATTTTGTGGGACTGGAGTTAGGACTGCTATCAGTGTGTTAGCTAAGGTAGCCACTCCATATTGGTACTCCAGTAAAATCTTTGTACATCACTATTGTTGCTAGCACTAGATTGATGGCACGCTAATGCAGATACGCGCAATCATGTATGTGGCATATTGACTTGCTCTATTAATGTTGTGCGTTATTGACAGTAATCCCACCTGGAGTACTGCGTGCAGTTCTGGTGCCTGTTTCTGAAGAAGGATATCAGGTTACTGGAGGGGTTACAGCCCAGGGCAACAAATATGACCCAGGGTTTGGAGGACAGACCTTATGAGGACAGCTGAGGGGGTTGAATATATACTCACTGGAGGAGAGAAGGATTCGGGGGGATATCATTAAGACCTTTAAATATATAACAGGGATAAACAAGACAGATATAGAAGGGGCATTTAATGAGGAGGGGGAGGGATATGAGAGGGCATGGTCTCAGATTGGAAGGGGGATGATATAGGACAGAGATGAGGATACATTTTTTCACAGAGATGGTGGTGGCTAAGTGGAACACTCTGCACAAGTAGGTGATGTCCTGTAAGATGGTGAGCAGTTTTAAAAGGGGATTGGACAGAGTGAGAGAGGGGGTAAATATGAGGGGGAAGGAGAGAGGGGCATTGCTATGTAGAGGGCTAGCTGCACATTCAAGCAGACTTGATAGACCAAGAGGCCTGTTTCTGCTGGCAGATTCATATGTTCATATGCCCAAATTAGAATGTTCTTTTTATAACTATGGTGGATGTAAAAATTATTAAACATTATTGAACTTGTTTAAAAAAGTCAGACAAATGGAAACAAAGTGATTTAACTTAATGTTCCAGGAAAAAGTTCCAAGCACACACAAATGCTTTGATAAAGGACTCCAGTCCGAAACATGTCAGGCATTTCGTTGTGTCGTGTATGTGGCAATAAATGAATTTTTTCTAGTGAATTATGGCATGGTTTGAAAGGCTTTGTGTGTGCCTGGAACTTTTTGCTGCAACACTTTATGTGGTGTGTGGTTCCTTTAGCACCACAGTCCATGTATGCACTCCATTTTGGTTTATTTAACTTAATGTAGATAAGTTCCATGAAAGGTGTAGAATATCAAAACACCAAAACATATATTAATGTTAATGGTAAGAAGGTTAGCAGAATTATGTGATTTTCTAGTCATGTAAATTTCTAATCTCTGTATGAATTTCTAAGGAGTATACATGATTGTTTGATTGTTGGTAGTTCATAATGTACTATGGTCAAAATATCTTAAATTAAAACTTTTCTTGCAAAAAAAATCATTGATGGATCATTTTCTTTTTTACAGGTTAAAAAAAAGATTAATGATGGGCAATTTTATTTATTATAGGGGAACAGAAGCTGACATTGGGGATTGCGCACCCCAGTGTCGAGAGGATCTCTGGTGCTACCAATGCTGGGCACCCTGGTGCTTCCAGACATCAAAAGAAGAAGAAAGGCAACTTGGAAGGGAGGGGGACAAGAGAAGTGGTACTGTGATGAGCACCCCAGTCTGCTTACTAGATAGATAGATAGACAGACAGAGAGATAGACAGACAGGTGGCAGTGTGGAGATGGGACATATCGCTGATGGATTTTTCTTTTTTACTAAACAAATAATGAAAACATCAATGAGAGACAGTTTGCTTTATAGTAGGGGTACAGAAGTTGACTCGGGATTGGGCATACTAGTGTCAGGAGGATGCTCAGTGGCACCAAGGGTGCAGATTCTATTGTCGTGAGTTGTGAGTTGTGAGGTGAAATGCTAGCAGTTTGATACCAATCCTGTCACCTATGTCTGCTTACAGGTGTATCTATAATGTGTGACAAGCGAATAAATTTAAAGTTTAATTAAAATGGACATCTGCACACACAAATATATTCTCATTTAAATGTTAAATCTTACTATTTGAGTCTGTCCATTTGTGCTGAGAGTGATCTGAATTCTGTCAACAGAACATGTTACTGTACACATCAGTACCTCTGTTCACACTGGTTTGCAGAATCTCACTCGCAGAGAAATGTGGCATGAAGTTTGACAGCATCTTGCTGTTCAGTCTCTGTCATCGTCTAACTATATTTATTTGGCATTCCTAGTTAGTTGTGGCTAATTGTAGAATTCACATTGGTTTAATATTTTGAGTGAAAATTATTGGCTCAGCTTCTCATGACAAATAATGTTCTGCATTGATCTGAAATGAAATGGTCTGTCAGGAAAGATAAGTTAGACAGCCTTCTGCCGTTCAAGTGTATGTTACACTGTCACTCCATTCAGTGTTATTTGAGTTGTGTTTGCTTGTATTTTGTAGATCTAGATCAGTTTAGTTTTAATTCAATATAGGAGTTCATGCATTTGTTTTTATGTAGAACATCTGACTACTCAGTTTTTATATTATTTTTAGCTGGGGGGTCACGTGATGCAGCTAACGCAGTAACACCTATCTTGATGAGCTCCCACTCCTCTCCTGCATTAAACTGTTTATTTTTACAGCTTACCAGCCCACACTTGCTCCAGACTCTTCAGACTCATTGTGCTTACGGTCTGAATTCATCTGTTCAGTTTGGAGTCCAGCGAGCAGCTAAACGTTTCCATTTCCCTCTTCCTTAATTTTGTTTATGTGTGAGTTTAGACTTGAGAATATCTGCTGGTCCTGGCATATCATGGACTGGGTTGGGTCTGATCTAGTGTTTTAGGATCTGATGGTTAATGTGCACCTGTAGCTATTATTCATGCTCGGGGGGAAAAGCAAACCGGACTAGCTGGAGAGTCTGCAAGGGCACTCCTTTTTCCTTTATTCTTTTTCCTAGGTTAATATTTATTTTTGCTTTTTACACCATAACCCATGTAAAGGATTTGTTTTTGCGACATTCTTTCACATTTAGCAGCCACATACAACTTTGTGAATGTGGTCCCCAGGGTTCATTTGTGTTCAGACCCTCTTGGAACAGATTGGGGAGATATGGAATATCTGCATAATGTCTGAGAAGGCACTGATTGTCTAAATTTCATAAAATATTAGTCTTTTCTGTGTTTTGGGTTTTTCAAATGGTGGGGCTGGAGTAATCCTGACATTTAAGAGTATTTGGTGATATAGGAAATGTGTTTAGCTTGTTAATAGATTATCCGGGAAGTGGCCTATCAGGGCCAAATATTTTTCTAGGTTTGGTGTGAGAAGGGGTTGGGGGCAGATAGTGTGGCTATATGCTGGCGGATCACCACTGTAAACTTTTCATTTTGGGGGTTGGGGGGTTGTTGTGGTTTTGGGGAATTTGGGTATTACCATATGATGCTAAGGATTGTTTTGGGGTCTTATGGAGGGACAGAGGGGAAGTGGGGAGGGATTGGGGCCCGGCTTGGCAAGGGGTTTCTTATATCTTTTACTGGATTAATTACTTTATTTAAAGTGTTTCTGATAGGAGACAATATTAAAGATATATAAGTTTCTGTCTTGGAATATTAGAGGCAGGTGAAATAAGAATAAAAGATACTGTGTGTTTAAACATCTTAAACTTCTTAAAGGGAACATTAATTTCCTTCAGGAAACACACATTTTGCAGGCTGAGGGACATCTACTACATAGGCAATTTGTTGGGCAAACATTCTCCACAGGGGATAGCACCCAGAGTACGGGGGTGGTGATTTTAGTCTCCAGAGGGGTCCCCTTTGTGAGTAAGCAGGTCCTACAGGATCCCTTGGGGAGATATATATTTGTAAAGGGGACCTTAGACAGGCAAGTTATCCTCTTGGGCAGTGTTTACGGCCCAAATGTCAATGCACCTCAGTTCTTCACAGACCTGCTACAGCTGTTGGCCCCTTTCATGACTATCCCAATAGCTGTAGGAGGGGACTGAAACCTCCCTTTTGCACCAGACCTGGACAAACAGGGTGCAGGAAGGAAAGGCCTCTCTTCTGCCCAGCGAGCTCTTAGAGAGTTGGGGGACTGTTTGGGCCTGTGTGACCCATGGAGACTCCTGCACCCCACTCTGAGGGGGTATAACTTCAGGTTTAGCCTCCACGGCACAGGCTCCAAAATAGATTTTTTTCCTGGTCAGTCAGGTTTTATAAGGGGGTTTAATAGAGTCTAATATCAAGCTAGGAGTGATTTCAAACCATTCAACAGTCGCATGCTCCCTGATACTAGAGGTCGGCCTGCCCAGTGAATCACTCCGGAGACTCAATAATCAGCTCCTCAAGAACGGGGAAATTGTTGCGAGTATAGAGGACGAGATTCAGGCCTATACTCAGCTTAACCAGCACTCTACCCAGAGAGTTGATTTTGAATGGGGAGCCTTAAAATGTGTCCTGAGGGGGGTTTTGATTAAGATAGCAGCTCACTGCAAAAGGAATAAAGAACAAAAGGCACTTGCCTTACTTTCAGAAATACGTAGTATTGAGACATTCCTTTCACCCTCAACTACAGAAGTGATCCATTCTAAGTTAATTGCACTTAGGGATGAATATTTCAGTCTATTAAGTAGCAAAGCGGAGTATGCTATCCTCTAAACAGGAACAAAGTATATTGACCAGGAGGAGAAGGCAGGACACCTTTTGATGCTATGCCTTAAGAAATGGGAGGCCTCTAGGATTATACAAGGTATCCGCTCCAGGAAGGAGGGGTCCCTGTTTCTCTCCCCCAGGGCAATTACGGAGGAGTTTGCAGCATATTACAAAGAGTTGTATGGCCCTATGCCTAACCCCCCAGACTGAAAGAAAATCCAGGAATATCTTGATGCTACCCCCTTCCCTCCCTTACCCATGACCAGCAGGAATGGTTAACCATGCCAGTCCAGGAAGCTGAAATTCAGGATGCCATAAAATCCCTGACTTCGGACGGGTTTTCTTCCAATTTTTATAAAACCTTTGTCAAATCACTTTCCCCTTGCTTGTGCAGATTGTATGATTGGATTTTGAATCTTAACCCACTGGATGGATCTCTGTTGGAAGCGTTAATCATTGTTATACCCAAGCTGTGTAGGGACTCTGAAGATGTAAGTCGTTATAGGCCCATATCACTCCTCAATTGTGAAATAAAAATTTTGGCTAAAATTTTGGCTAACAGGTTAAAAAGAGTTCTCCCATATTTGATCCACCCTGATCAGGTAGGTTTTATGGAGGGAAGGCATTCAGCTTATCACTTCCTTAAGCTTGCGCATAATTTCTCTACATCCAGGGACCGTGACTGTCCGGTTGGTTTGTTGTCCCTGGATGCAGAGAAAGCATTCGATAGGGTTAACTGGCAATTCCTTTTTTTAACGATGTCTCATTTGGGCCTTCCGCAGAGATTCATTAACTGGGTCTCCTCCTTATACCAACACCCTCAAGTCGGTATTTATGCTAATGGGGTGTTTTCCAAGCCATTTTCCCTTTTATTGGGTACTAGACAGGACTGTCCCCTCTCCCCTCTTTTATTCAATATTTTCCTCAACCCCTTACTATCTAGATTGTGGACCCATGAGGAGGTCAGGGGTATTAGGGTGGGACTGCAAGAATTCAAACTTTCGGCTTATGCCGATGATGTTCTGCTGCATCTCGTGGAATCAGCCCACACCTTCCCCAAAGTATTTTCTTTACTCTCGGAATTTGGGTGTTTGGCTGATTATAAAGTAAACCTAAACAAAAAAATGTTTTTTCCACTTAACCATTGGCTCGCTAGGAGTGATATAATACACCTTGGGGTACAATGGAATCCTCACCATCTTAAATATTTGGGGCTTTTGTTAACTAGACAAGAGATATCTATGAGGAAACTGAATTTACACCCCTCCTGTCATCTATCCAACAAGACATAGATAGGTGGCAATCCTTTCCAATATCGCTGTGGGGGAGAATCAACATAGTCAAGATGAATGTTTTGCCAAGATTGTTTTACCCCCTTAGCATGCTGAACTTATGGATTTCCCTAGCATGGTTCAGAAAGGTGCACGCAATCATTGCTTCCTTTCTTTGGCTGGGGAAATGCCCTAGGCGTGCCTATGGTAAGTTGGCAGCTTCAACTCTGAAAGGAGGACTTAGGTTACCTCATTTTAGTTTGTACTTCTGGGCCAGTCATGTGGCAAAATATTTACGAGGACTTACCCCCCAGACAGAAATTGAGAATAGTTCCTATGTCCCAGTCTGGTTGGTTTTGGAAAGACATATGATTTCTGAAGCTAAAATTTCTCCTGAGGCTATGTTATATTTAGCTGCATCCTCTCTCCCACCCGGCCTGGCAAACTCCCTATTTGCTCTCTCACGTTGCATGCTCAGCTGTGTGCTTTTCTGTGTTATAAACACACCAGAGACCCCAATCAACCAGTCCTCGATAATCCTAATCTTAAACTGGGTTCCCACACCATACCTCTGAACTGGCTCTCCAGTCTCAGTGGGGTCAAGGTTAAGGACTTTTTCTTAGAGAGTAAATGCATGAACTCTAAAGGGATCATGCTTAAGCTCGGCCTGAGGCAGAACCAGATTTTCAAGATTTACCAACTCCGTCCCACCTTGGTGCATCTTCTGCTAGAATGGGTGCTGATCCCTGATTATAGAGAAGAGTTTGATTTACTGGTGACCTTGAGTGGTCAGCCACATGCTATTTCAGCAATATACACTCATTTATAAGGCCATACTTTGAACTCTAAGACTGATGTTCCCAGAGCCTGGGCTCTGCATTATCCTGATCTTGCAGCAAGATGGGAAGGTATCTGAAAGGCCACTTTTGAGCATCTCTCGCAAGATAGACTGAGGCTTACTCAGTATCAGATCCTAAATGATATGTACTAGACCCAGATTAAATTATACAAAGTGGGTAGATCCTCTGATACTCTCTGTAACAGGTGTCAGCAGGCAGAGGGCTCACTTAAGCATATTTTCTGGGATTGTTCAGAGATTCAGAAGTTATGGACTCACATTAAGGATAGAGTTGATCCCTTGCTTGGGCTGGAAAACACATTTACCCCAGAGATTTGTCTTTTGGAGGACTTCTCCTGAATCCCCGTCAGGGCTCGTAGGTATCATATGGCCCTCATAACTTTAACTCCGAAGAAAATGGTTCTTCGACATTGGCTAGATGGATCAGCCATTTCCTATCTGGAATGGCTGCAGGAACTTCTCTTTAATCTTAGGGTGGAGAAAATGACAGCAAGTCTTTGAGGCTCAATGTCAAGATATAATAATCTCTGGCAAGGATTTCATGCCCTCTACCTGCTCCAATTGCAGGGTTCATAGGAAGCTGCAAGATTAGATTTAAATTCCAGCTAGGGCATAGACCCTCTCTTTGTTTGCCCTCTATTTTTTTAGAGGGATATGGTCTGTTCCCACCTCATAGAGGCACATTCAGAGTTATTAATATTGGAGTTATTTTGATTTGCTTTATGTATTATTAAGCCGGGGTGGGGAGTGAGAGGGGAGGGGGCGCCTATGTTGATACATAGTTCATGGTTTTTGTGGTGTTGCCTGTATTATGCCATGGCCTGTATCTTGGAAAATCTAATAAACTTGAATTTAAAAAATATTATTTCTACGTGGTGATCCTGTCAGCTGCTCAAGACAATGGGCCCGATTCCAAGCCAGCGATGAGAGAGCAAGATGCAAAGTATGCCAGTGTGTAAAGTTATGCCAAAATCCCTATGGCATGTGAGCTGTGCCATATTGCAAGAGACTCACCAGATATGAAGGAAAATGCAGAATTACACGTTACAACTTATGCCTGAAAGACATGGTGTAACTCGCAATAGCGGCATAGCGGTATGCATGTTACAACTCGCAATACTGTCAGTGGTACATACCTCTCAACTGTCTCACAGTACATGGCACTGTTCCCTACTGTACGTCCCATCACATCTCTGTTCTACAGTGTGATGTCTTGTCCCACAGTCTGTGTTTGGCTATTGTGCTACATGCTATGGTACATGTTGCACCAGGTATGTATGTCACTTACTATTGGCCTGTCTGGCCATGCTGCTGCCTATTTCACTGTATCCTAGGCTTCCTAGGGCATGTTTGCTTAGGTATTCCACTGTTTGCCTATTAGTTCCACATTCAGGGCCAACTGGTTGGGGGTATGCTGCAGTCTGGTTTGGGGGGGGAGATGTTTTTATGGCCTGTGCTCTGGTTAGGACAGCTTTTCCTTGTTCCAACTTATGTTACCATCCTTTGGCATAGTTCATTATGCAACCTGTTCTGGAATAGCAGTTCCGTGGTGCTGGTGTGTTACACTTGTCATAAGCCACATTGCACAGTGGCGTACGCATTCTTTGGTGTAACTGCAGTGTAACTTGCATTTGTCGTAGCAGTTTTGGGTTGCAATGTAAGTGTTCTTTTGGAATCGTGCATGTCGCAAATCACTGGCGTAACTTGCAATTTGCACTATCAGGACTGGCATACTGCATTTACGCCTGGCGTAACTGTCTTGGAATCAGGCCCAATAAGATCATGTACTGGCATCACGTAAGTTTTCTCTGATTGCTAAGAGTCCACAGAAGCAGAAAAAAATTAAAAGCTAATTTGCTGTATTGTTCATTGTCATACATAGAACATCAAGAAACAACCTCAGACTGTACATTCTGTAATGTGTTTAGCCTGATGATTTAAAAATACACACTATGTAACTTGTATCCCAACTAGAATATAAAAATGTAGATCAGACCTCAATGTCCAAAACAAGCATAGCTCTCTTACCTTGCATTGTTTCCCTTCATAGTGCAGATTGCACGTGCATGCCTTATTTTTCTTTTGTTGAATACTCAGAAACCAACAAATAAAATGCATTAGAAACAACAGCACTTGCATTATGTGAATCATTATCTAATATTCAACATAAAGTGCTGAAAAAATAACCAAGCGTATAAATGATGTTCGGTCAGACTCAGTGTTATACTAGCATATGACCCAAAGACATCAATAGAACAGGATACAATTGATTTTAGAATCTTGAAACTAGGGATAGCTGTCTTGGCTAGGTCATTAACAATGATTTAAATTTTTTCATTATGTCATGCTTTTTTTCCAAAATGCAGGAAATCTGCCATTATAAGTCCTATACATAAAACTGGTCTTTATCAAAGATTATGGAGAGAATGGTATTTGACCAAATCCAAGAATTTTTGTTAAAGTACAATTTACAAACTTGTTTACAACATGGATTCAGATCACAACATAATACAGAGACAGCTTTGGTTGGGTTCACAGATGGCATACAGGGTGCCTCTTATTTGGGGCACTCCACTGCCAGGGTGTTTGTGGACCTCACCAAGGCTTTCAATTTGGTTGATCATTCATCATTATTCGACTCTTTGAGGGAGTTTTATTTTGCAGGGGAAGTTATAACCTGGTTTGAGAGGAATTTGTCTTATAGGGAGTTTAGGACAGCCATAGGTCAGGAATATTTGGACCTGGGATTACTTACCTCTGGTGTACCACAGGGTTCAATTTTAGACCCATTATTGTTTTCATTATTTACCAACTCTGCACCAAAGGCATGCACTGAGTCCCAGATAACATTATACACAGATGATGCGGTTTTATCTGAAATAGGTCCAAATTCAGATCAAGCGTTATTGAAGGTCCAGAGAGATTTTGATAATTTTCAGAAGTGGCTTTGGGACCATCAGCTTATCTTGAACATAATTAAGACTAAGGTGATGGTCTTTACTGGCTCAAGAGTAATTACAGACATACAGTAAATGTGTCAATTGTTTATCTTGGGGGAAATGAAACTGAGTTAGTGGACAGCTTTTGTTATTTAGAGATTACATGGGATTCCAATCTCACATTTGAATTCCATGTTAGGTACCTAATTAAGAGGATCCATCAAAGGTTAGGTATGTTATTCAGAATAAAATCATATCTAATTACAGAATCATGTAGACTATTGGCACACAGTTTTTTTTAATGAATACATTGGATTATGGATTAATAATTTATTCAGAAACTAATGATTTGGTGTTAAAAAACTACAATCAACATATCATTCAATTTTGAGGTTTGTGACTGGCCTTTCTCAAAGAACACATCACTCTGAATTGCCAATAAAAACAAAATGTCTGTCTTTTCAGGATAGAATTAATTTTAAATTGTCTGTTTTTGTATTTAAAAGTTTGAAGGGTTTACTTCCATTGTCTGTTCAAACTCAATTTGTTAGATTGTATAGGGAAAAAAACTACTAGGTCTTTAACCTTGGGGTTATTAAAGATCACTTTTTATAAAACAAATGATAGGCCAGAGATGTGTGCCTTATAAGGCCTCAACTTTTTTAATGACACCAAGAGAGATCATAAATTGTGAATAGTGAATTCTTTTGGGGTGAATACCTTGAAGTGGATTTACTCGACCAGTAAGTGTTTGTGTTTTAAATAATTGTAAATGGATATTTGAATATTTGTATTATGTTGAATTGCTTGTTTTGTACTTTTGATATTGTTATTGGTTAGCGAATGTTGTTATTTATTGTACCAATTTATGATGTGTGTCTCTGTTTACTGAATGTTAAATGTAACTTGTTGCTGTTGAAAATGGGCTATTAGCTCATCTAGCTTACAAGTATAATATATATATATATATATATATATATATATATATATATAATTATAAATATACTAAATATGTTCACTCTGGAAGAGAGGATAAAGGGGCTTATTGTAGAGAACTTTAAATACCTCACTGGGGTGAATAAAGAACAGGAGGGAAGTATTTTTCAGAAAAAAAGATGCACAAGAACAAGAGGACATGCTATGAAAGTGGTGGGGGCCTGGTTCAGGAGATATGAGAGAAAGTAATTCTTCACAGAAAAGGTAGTGGATTCATAGAACAGCCTACTACCTGATGTGATGGGGGTGAAAACAGTGATGGGATTCAAGAATGTATGGGGCAGGCATAAGGGAATCTTAGTAGAAAAGAATGAGGGGAGGGAGAAAGAGCCAGAGATCAATTAAATCAATTAAAGTCTACAGTGATACTGTTGTTAGGAAGAGAATGGGCAGACTGGGCGGACCAGGCAGACCTTATTTGCTGACAGAGTCAGTGTTTTCTATGTTCTATGTTTCTATGTTTAAGCAGCAACCAATATGCAGTCTTCAAGCAATCATAATGTGGATTAAATTTTATGAGAACAATGTTTAAATAAAAGAACAAAATACAGTGCCTTCTGAATGAAACTGAATGCCCGAATCAGTCTTTCCTTATACCATGTACAGCTCTTTTGTCAGATCACACAAAAGAACAATAGTTCTTTTGTTTGACTTTACAAAACAACTGTGAAAAACACCTAAGTCCCCCTTCTTTTCTGAACCAGCATTCTTCTTTCATGGTCACAAAAGAAGTCATGAATGAAGAATCTCAGCTCATGAAAGAAGATGTTGGAATTCATTTTTTGTGAGCTGCCATTCTTCTTTTGTGAGTTATTTCATGATCTGTAATAGTCATTCATGACATTGTGAATGAATGACTTCATTTCCAAAGTTGTGCATGACTATTGCAGTATGCACTGCAAGCTCATTGATCCACAGTGTGGGCCAATGAGCTTGCAGCAGATACTATAAGCTGTCATTCGGTGGGCATCCATGGAGGTATGCAGGTGGGTTTGCTGCCCATCAATGATGGGGAGTTGGGTGGGCTGGTGGTCCTGTGGGGGGGGGTGGCGAGGGGACCACTAGACTACCAGGGAATGAATGTGGACAATTTCTCAGTAGGGGTTAAGGGTGGGTAGGGGGGTACCACTAGACTACCAGGGAATTTAAAAACATTCATTTTGGGTGATTGAGGTTACGGGATGGGCAGGGTGGTAATACTAGACTAACAAGAACTGAACTGAGCTGTTTTAATGGTGATCTGTGTTACGAGTGGGGAGAGGTGTACCACTGGACCACCAGGGAATATTGTGGGTGCTTCTGTATGGTGTTCTGGGGGGAGAAGGCACCCATGACTGGTGGCTGCTGTGTTGCTCCTTGCATTATGGCAGCTCACCTGTGGATGGCTTCCACTTGAGCATGATTTTTCCATGCTCAACTTTGTGCCCAGGTATGCAGCACATCTCCAGGATGTGTTGGCATATGCGCTGCACATCTTGACTGAATATTGAGATGTGCCACATATGCATTGCATGCCCCCTGCCTGGAGATGAGCCACATACATTATCTTTGCACCATGGCACATTGGAAATTGCATTGTGCAATTCCCCCTTTTGAATAGTGCCCCATGGCACATTTCTATAGTTGTGCTGGCATAACTAAGTTGTGCCAGGTGCAACTCCTTTGAATATCCAGCCCATAATGTACAGAGAAATGTTGTAATTTGTGGTTATACTTACATATCAATCAATAATCAGTCAGGACAAGGATTGCAAAATAGAGGAGCTAAACAAATTTACACAATTTAGAGCACCAGGTTGGTCTAGTAAAGGCAGTGTGGTACATACACATAAGTTTTGTCAAATTAAACATTCTATACATGTATGTATTGTAGGCCATGTAACATATAATATACAGAGATACCTGGTTAGTCTTATATATCAGACAATAATCGGTCAGGACAGGGATTACAAAATAGAGAAGTTAAACAAATTTGTACAAGTTAGAGTACCAGGTTAGAATGCGGCAGCCAGGTTGTTGACAGGTCTCCCAAAATGTTGTCATATATCTCTGGTTCTACACTGACTGCACTGGCTGGCAGTGAGGTGGCAGATCTCCTTCAGTGTTGTCTTGCTGATCTATAAAGCCCTACACTGGCCAAGCCCTAGCTACCTGCAAGACCTTTTGCCTTCATACCAGACCTCACAACCTTTCTGCTCCTCTGAGGAGGGCCTCCTAGCAAGTCCCAGGTTTTGGTTAAAATCCTCAGATGAATCAGCCATTGATGTTGTTGCACTGACCTTATAGAATTTGCTCCCCAAATCTCCGAAGGAGGTCCCTCACTGGAGGCCTTTAAAAGGGGCTTGAGGCCTATCTCTTTACAGAAGCTTTTGGCATAACCTAATGATTTGAATATTGTTTTATACTTTTATCAGTATGTAAGCAATAAGACATGATGCGGTGTGGCTTAGTCAGTTCTAATGCATGGTTAGGGGATGTAGTGAGGCATGATACCACAGGCCAAGTGTGTCCAGCCTCCTAGCTGAGCGTTAGAACTGTCTAACATGCACTCTGGAGTGGCTTATTGTGCTTATAAAATTGGATGTGTATTTTACATGGATTCAAAAATTTAAGTTTATATTTCAGTGTTAAAAAAACTAAAATTTGATGTGTTTTTATGTAAAATAGTTCCTCCACCACAATGTAATTTGTTTTTGCCCTTAACTGTTTTGACCTATAGGGGCCACTGCAGCTTTGCTTGCAGTTACTTGTCATAGCCACACACACACACACACACACACACACACACACACAATGAAAGCTGCTAAGCTATAATACATCTCTGTTTACTTTAAAAAATACAGTAATAGTTCCTGAGAGGTCACACCAGAGAAGGGAATGAATCACTGAGTGGGCAGAGGGATGAGCGCCAAGATTAAAACAACAAGAGAGAGATTGCCACTTTACCAGTGATGGCAGATATTACTGTGGCAGAAAGAGAGTCTAACAAAGAAAATTAGAAAATGAGTAGTATGGTATGGGCTGCACGCCCATTGGCTCATGCTGTGAACCAATGGGCATGCAGCCTACACCGACTGTCAGTTGGCGGGTGGTGGGGTGGCAGGTGGGGTGGTGCCGCCGCGGCTGATGGGGGGAGGCGGTGGGGCTCGTTGGGTGGAGGGAGGGGTACACTAGACCACCAGGGTAGTAGGAGTATTTTATGAGCTACAGATGCCCGCGATAGGGCAGTGATTGGTCCACTGGACCACCAGGGATATTGGACACGGGGGGGGGGTTCTATTACTGATGCCCGCGATCGGGCTGAGTGTGGTCCACTGGACCACCAGGGATATAGGACGGGCTTAATCTTCATGACAAATGCCCGTGATCAGGCACATAGAGGTCCACTGGACCACCAGGGATATTGGACAGGGGGGTTTCTTTTACATGAATGCCCACGATTGTGCTGCAGGGGGCATCAGTCCCTGATGGCTGCTGTCTGGCAGGGTACCAGGTGCAAGTCATCGGGGATCGGCGCAACTGCATGCTAATGGCATGCAAATGGGGCCATAATAAGATGCAAATGGCCCCCGGTGCACCTTGCATAAATTATGGCTCATTTGCATGTCCCCTTTTGAATATCGCAGGTGCTGTGCATGGCGCAATGGCACTTGCGCTAGCACATCTCCATGCTCCACTCTGGCCACTTGCACTGGCACAGTGCCACTGCACCATACACAGTGGGGGTGGCCAGGGTGCAATATTCAACTGCTGCACCACAGCGCCAGCTCGTCTGAATACGCCCAGGCCACACCCCTGCGCAACAAAGTTGAGCTGTGCCCAGGCTTGCACCACAGCCTGGTGCAGTTTGAATATCCAGGCCACAGCATCTAGTGTACCCCCCCCACACACACACACACACACACACACACACACACACACACACACACACACACACGTTTCACCTGGACAACACGCAGTGTTTTTTTTTTTTTGCAAACCCAAGTGAGACAGGATTGAAGCAGGAAACTGGAAGTCGAGCATGTGGGCTGGCATCTGGGTCAAGGAACCTGTGCAGATATACAAACAAATGAGTAAGGGTGTTTCACAGTTTTTATTGCCAGACTGTGTGTGCAGTATTGTTTTTTTGTGTGTGTGTTTATATGTTTCTGCAGTGAGTTTTGAGGGTGATGGAGTGATGGTGTGGGGTGGGGTTGTTGACCAGTACAGCAGGGAATCAGAATTGCAGCGGTGATGATGATGACACTAGGACTGCTAACATGTAATGTGTCCTGTTGTGTGTTAGGACTAGTTTGTAGTTGTGCGTTAGACACTACAGGTTGCTGGAAGTCTTTTATCCATTTTATAAATTATATTATCATATTATTCAGTTTGTTATTTATTATAGGCTATTTTTATTTTCTGATTATTTTAAATGCTGAGTATGGCTGTTTTGTCAGCTGTTCAAGAATGTGGTTTTATTTGTTTTATTGTCGATGTTTTAATGTGTGATACTTTGTACTATGCTCAGAGCCTAGGGGAATGAGTGTTAATAAATAAAGTTTGCTTGCTTGCTGTTTTATTAAATAGGCTCATGACTTTTGAAAGTATTTCTCCTTTATTATACCCCTTCATCAAATGTAGCTGTATTTTTCTATTACACAGTAACACTTATTCTGACCATTTTGTTTTCCTTATGAAGGCGCTGATCTTTTAGTACTTTTTATAGTTTGCCCAGGCTCATTATTTTGACAGTCAAGTTCTGTACAGCCTTATAAGATGTTTTAGCCTTTTGTTTGAGTAGACCATCTACATTTTTTTATCTCCAATTAACTCTCTTGTCCGTATTTCCTCTGTTGTCACACTTTGTGATCTGACTTCCTTTAATATACGTAGCAAGCCTGCTATTGGAGATAGTATGCAAGCTTCCTCCATCATAAACTCATTCCTTGTTACCATCCTAACATCTTTGTGTGTTGCTGTTGCTGTAAGGTCAGAAATACCAAAACACATTTCTTAAAAGTAAATTAGTTCTGGTTAACAAACAAATCAGTTTGATTACCATTGCGGGTGCTCTCCTTTATGTTACTGCCACCTAATTATTTTGTGTTAGTCAGGTTTCCGGCAGGTCTGACTTTTGCAGATGATGTTATATCTGCCAAAGTAGAGGGATACTACCTAACCCCCAAAGTGTTTCTGGCATGGCCTTATTCAAACAAACTCTGGTCAGAGCCAATATGACTATGCAATGATATTAATTTGCACTGGAGCTTGGTGCAAAAGGGACCCTGCACCTGATTTTCCAACATGTGGGGTCCTGGCACCAAAGTAACTGATGCAGCCGCAACAACTTCCCAGCATCTAAAGAAATGGTGCATGGGATGGGAATGATGGAGGCTGCTAGCAGCCCCTGGACAAAGGTCAGATGGTAATCAGCACAATGCAGGTTGCAAAGTACAATGTACTGCTGGTGCAAAATACATGACTACCCACTAGTACCCACTGTACCATGATCTAGGAAGAGGTGTGGCTTGTGGAAGTCCTGGCAACAGTGATATTGTGGTCTGAGGTAAGTAGTATGGCTGACAATGGGCATCAACATGCCAGTGTCATTGGCAGCATGTATGCTGCCTCATAAGACAGTGCACAGTAGATCACTATTTGCTTACTTAGATGAGTGTGACATGCTGCAGGAAAGGCTTGCCAATAAAATATACCCTTGGCAGGGTAGGCATACATGTATGCAGCACTGTTTTGTAGACTGGAATGTCACAAATACGGGCAGCATACTGGTAATGTTCATATAGTCGTTCAGCCCCAAGGCATGGTGGCAGCTGGTAGTGATGTTTGGAGGGGCGTGCATGACCATATAGCACAGTACTGGCACTCTTGCAGTGCTGGTAGGTCATGCTTGGCCCCTTTACCATTCCAGCCTAGCAGAGGTGTCTGGCATAGCCTGTCTGCACTATGCCTAACTGGTGACCAGCTGTGTTTTTCTATGCACCTCACCTCCCCACAGCTGAGGTGAGAAGAGGTGCATGGTGTGTTAGCCCAGTTCTTGGCTGTTCTAACTCTGGTGGGTTATGTGCCACTTAGGGTAATGCAAACTCCCCTTTTATGGGATGCTGCAATGCTGCCCTGGTGAAAGCCCCCTTCCACAATGGAGCACCAGTGGATCCGTCACAAGGACAGTGCAAGTCCAGCTGGTGCAGGTGGTCCCCCCACTGGTGCAGACTGCCTTGTAAATTTGAGAATGACACATGGTGCAGTAGAATGAGTCCCTTGTGTAATTTCTCTTTGATGCAAGTACCTGGCATCATTCCCCATGCTTTGAAAACTGGGCCCAGAGTTTGTAACACAATTCTTAAGTGATAGCCTGGATGATGACAATGTACGTAATTACTACCAGCAACAGTGTTGCTGCTGTAATAGTTTTACATTGTTAACAATAACAGAAACAGTATGGATTTTCTCACTAATCACACTAGCACCATCTTCACACAATAAATCATTCTACATTGTCTTCACTGAAGCAGGTAAATAACATGGGATGAGGATCCTGCCACCCTACAAGCTACCACTGACAGGAACATTTCTTCCCTACTTTGTTTTTTTTAGCTCCTTCTGGGCCCCCACAGCCCCACTTCTTCAGGCTCTCATATGGTATTGCTTCTCCATATGGTGGACCCTACCCCCACTGCTGCACCTGTCTTAGCTTCCCCCATGGCTCTGCTGACACTCCCCATTGGTGGACTGGCTTATCCATGCCAGGGGCCCCCCAGGCTAGAATGAGGGGGAGAAAGCATCTGTTACACTGGGGATGTTAGTTGGGGGCCAGGCACAGTGAACTGGGCAATCAGCAGCAGGAGGAGTCCTACTGAAGGCCATCATCCAACACTTTGGGAAGCCGTTTTCTGCCTTTCCAGACCCCACCCGCTTCTCACATGTTCCGCCATGGTGACATCCTGAGGGTGGGGATGCACAGCTGCATGTGGTCACTCACATAGCCTAGAGTATCTCCACAAGCCACCACCAGGATCTGCTCCAAGAGTGATCTGCACCATCCCACCCCCCAAGAGGATGGTGTCCAAAGGATATCCTTAAATCCCTCCCTGCTAGGATCTTCTTCAGACACCTGGGCTTGGGACATGAACCCACATCTCCAGCGTGCCTGAGTGATGCCTCATCACTCGGTACAAAGGAACCAGCTCTCCCCCTTTTTTCTTAATAGATAACAAAGGTGATGCCAGCTTCTTCCATCAGATAATGTAGGCTGTGAATATTTTGCATACATTCATGACGTGTTACAGAATGATATCAAAACGTTGGCCATTGACTAAAATTGCACATACTTTCGTTCTTCACACATTCTCATGTTATTAATGCCGTTTCTGTCTCTGAGTGATTCATTGTTTCCAACTGCTGCAGATTTTGTGTGAGAGTAAGGTTGAGCACTCCAGCATTTTATTTTTCATTCACAGCAACAATTTTATTCAGGAACTCTGGTAACAGTTTTACTCACTTAAGATTGCAGAAGCAAAAGGTCTCAACAATAATGCACAATCTGGGGTGGGGGAAAGAGACACATACAGCTGCTGCTTATTTTTTTTTTACTTTGATACCACATCAGGCAACAACATCAATCAACACCAAGTGTGGGATATTCAAAGGGGTTGCACATGGTGCAACAGTGTTGCACCATGAGCAACCCACTGATGTGCCCGGCGCGATATTCAAAGGGGTAGGTTGCTCCGTGCAACCCCAGATGAGCTGGGGCACACCAGTAATGTATGTGGCATGAGTGCGGGGGGCATGCCCTTGCATATGCGGCACATCCCGATATTCAGCCTGAGATGTGCGGCTCATATGCAGGCACAAACCCACCTTGCGCCGCACAAGAGGGTGCAAAGATGTGCCCGTCAAAACCAGGAACATGTCGGGGGACACCAACACGCAGGCTGCCGTATTGCTGGGCACAACACGGCAGCTGCCTGCTGTGGGTGGCCACCTGACCTCCCGGGACACAGCCCGAGCATCGTTGCCTCCCCACCCAATTGCGGGCATAACAAAGATATAGCCCTGGTGGTCCATTGTACCCAATCTCCTGCCAGATCACGGGCATATGGAATAAACATCCCTGGTGGTCCAGTGGACCCAATCACGCACATATGGCATTATTAACCCTGGTGGTCCAGCGGTACCGCCTCCCACCCGCCCACTGAGGCCACGCCACCCTGCAACCCCCATCAGCGGTGGGTGGCAGCTCCCTGCCTGCAAGCTACCCGGCCACCGCCAAGCTGACGGCATACAGTGCGACTGTGCCTGTTAGTCCACTGCATGGGCCAATGGGCATGCAGACTGTACTGTACTACACAGTCCTGAAATGTGAATGGTTCATTCACATTTCAAGACTGTGTAGTACAGTATGGTCTGTACTCTCATTGGCCCATGCAGTGGACCAATAGGCATTCAGCCATACTGTACACTGTCAGTCAGTGGGCGGCTTACAGGAGGGGTGCTGCAACCCACCACTGACAGGGGGGTTGCAGGGTGGTGAGGCTCAGTGGGCAGGTGGGGAGGGGGGTACCGCTAGACTACCAGGGTTAATAATGTCATATGCCCACGATCGGGCAGGGATCGGGTCCACTGGATGACCACCAGGGATGTTTATTCCATACGCCCATGATCAGGCTGGGGATCAGTTCCACTGGACCACCAGGGTTGATTTAAATACATGCCCGCAATCGGACAGGAGATAGTGGTCCCCTGGACCACTAGGGATCAGTTATTCACATGCCCACCATCGAGCAGGGGATTGGGTCCACTGGACCACTGGGGAGTTTTCTACACATGCCCACAATCAGGAGAATGGGTACAGTGCCCGTCGAGTAACAGCGGGGTGTCAGTCCCCGACGGCTGCAGCCTGGCAGGGCGCCAGGCACAAGCCACCGGGGATTGGTGCACCGAATCCAAACTGGGCCATAATATTGCCCGGTCATTGAAATTCCCAATTCAAGATTTATCGGGACGAGGAGAGGAGAAGGAAGTCCTGGTGACTTATGTTCCACTGCCCGAAGTGGATGTTGAACAGGCGTGGAATGGAATGAGGGTTTCCTGTGTGCTGAGATATTACGGGATTCCATTTACTAGGATCCCTTGAGCTACAGTATTATTTGGATCTTGTGCTTGACTGAGACCCCTGATGTGTGTAAGTCCCTTTTTGAACTGGTTGGGGGTATGGTTTTCCACCAGGCTTCTGCTTGGTTTGTGGTTTGAATGGGGATATTAAGATTTTTTCAGTCAAGAAGTTGGCTGGGACTCTGTGAAGGTCGTACTGTGGAGCGTTCAACAAAGTTAGAGCTGGACTGTTATTTTTCGGAGTAGTGGAGGAGAGAGTTGGACCCAGGCAGCTCTTCTGTGGGACAGCAAGTGTTACTGTTTCTTTTTTGGAGAACCTTTTTCTCGGCCCTGGCCTGACTCAGTGGTGTGCTGTGGGCCTTCTGCCGTAGGGCGGTCGGTGCTGTAGTGCTTCCGTTCATCAAACGGTAGCTGGTGGGCTGCCATGGGACAGAACGGGTCTGGGGAAGGGCTTTGTGGCTGGGTTGAGGTTGGGAAGTGCTGCTGAGATCATTTTGGACTGACTCTGGTTGGAGCGAAGATTGTGAGACTGTGAGGGGACGCTGAACCTAGAAATGTGGATATTTGAATCTGTGGGGAAAGTAACAGTGGCGAGTCCATTGTGCCTGGATTTGGAATCTGAGAAGGCGAGGAGCCCTGGTCTCCCATTCCATGGAGAATTAATATTTTGGATTGTGTCGCCTTGCCCAGGACCTAAGGCTTAAACTGTCTCGTGTGGCTTTTAATTTTTATGGATTATTTGGTTCCATTTGGATTCCCACCTGTGAACTAATTTGACTCTCTCCCAGTGACTTTCTTGTCTTTCTTTTGAGTTGGACAATGAGGTGGTGAGAGGACCTTGTGTCCACCTATTTTATTTACTTTATTTCCTCCATCTTCTGGTCGTGAGAGAACTGGCGGTGGGGGGTTGGATTGTTTGTTAAGTGGGGATATATTCTACAGTGAGAGTGTAGAAATATATATATATTTTTTTGTTCTTCCCTTTTTAAAGTGCCCTCCGGTGGTGAGAGAGCTGGGGGTGGGGGGTGATTTCATTTATTATTTTATTTTCTCTTCTCCCTGGTCACAGGAGGGCTGGGAGAGAGGGGGAAGGGATGTGTTATTGTATATTTTGGTTTTGATTTAATTTTGTTTATATTTATTTTATTTTATTTGTCGCTGGGATAGTCTTGACTCTCTTCTGGTGGGGGTTGGAAAGTTATTAATTTAGTTTAGGTTATTTATTTTATTAGATTTATTTTGGAGTTTTATTTGAATTTTAGAGTAATTGTGGTGTTTTAGTAGTTTTGCTGTGGCATGTGTCGGCCTATTGCCCCCACGGTGGTGAGCTATTCATCCTCCCTGCTCCACGCCCTCCACCCTTTTTATCCTCCAGCCCTTCGGTATGATATTTATCAGCGCTGTAGAGCATTGGGAATTGCCCGGAGGAGAGGGAAGAGGGCGGGGGATGCGAACCAGGGAGGATGGACGAGGGGGGCTTTCGTGTTGGGGTTGTTAGATCTAGAAGGCGCCCTGGGGTGAAATGGAACACAGATTGTGGTTTACCATGTCTGGTGCCCATACCCAAGGGCACTACGGAATTAAGTAGATAGATGAGCTTGATGGCCTCTGAGGTTCGTTCAACTCGGGCGGTGTTATGCAATGCTAGGTCCGTCAGAAACAAGACGGGCATTATAGCTGATCTTGTTAGTTCGGTGGACCTGGCTTGCATCACCGAGACCTGGCTGGATAAAAATTCAGGCCCCATGTTGGAAGCTATGACTCCAGCCGGGTACTCGGTGATACACCGCCCGAGATTGGACCGCAGGGGTGGGGGGGTTGCAGTCTGTTTCAAGACAGAATTGGACCTCATGAGTGTAGTTACAGGGGAGGCTGAGTCCTTTGAGTGCACAGTGGTAGCGGGTGTTGGCATTCGAATCGTACTCATCTACCGTCCAGGAGATGGGAAACGGTTCTTACGGGAAGTGGCAGACTCCAGCGTTGACATGTCATTTGAGTCACCCAGATTGATGGTTCTGGACAACTTCAACGCCTGTATTGACGATGAACTCTCGTAATTTGGCAATCACTTCCTCCAATTAATGATTTCTTTGGGCTTTACACAGGTGGTTTCCACCGCTACTCATAAATCTGGGCACTCTTTGGACTTAGTCTTTCTCCTTGGGATTGATGCTTTCGATTTGGGGGAGGAACCAGTCGTTTGGTTGGACCACTACATGGTGAGGTTCAATTTTAGTACCCCCCCGAGAAGGCCTACCCCTGTGGAGATGGTGAGATACCGCCCTTTATGGGATATTACACCCCAGGGCCTTGAGGCGGTTCTCGACCTCTCGTCCTCTGCGTTGGTGAGCAGTAGTCCGGAGACTGTGGTGACAGCCTATAATAAGGTTGTTACACTGGCTCTGGATACTATTGCTCCTGTTCGTGTATGCCCCCTCTCCCTTCATCCTAAGGTGCCCTGGTTTGATGGGACGCTGAGGGAGATGCGGAGACAGGGGTGAAGATTAGAACGCTGATGGCACAGATCCGCCCTTGATGCCGACCACCTTAGATTGATGGATCATTATTCTGTCTATCAATCTGCAGTCTCCCATAAGAAGGCAGAATTCCTGTCCAGGGAGATTGGAGTAGCCAGGAATCGACCGGCTCAGCTTTATCGAACTGTGGACAGGCTGTGCAACCCAGCCTGTCTACAAGTTCGGAAAGCTTTTTCGCAATTAGAGTGCAAGGAGCTCGATCGATTCTTTGCTAATAAGGTGGCTGACATCAGGACGGATTTGCACCCGGTGGCTTCTAAGGGGGATGCCGTTGAACAGCATGAGTTCACAGTACCTCTGTCTTCCTGGTGTTCCTTCAGCAGGCCAGATTTTGTGGATGTCATGAGGATTATCCATGGTGTGTGTCCTACGAGCTGTAGTTTGGATCCTGGACCGACTTTCCTAATATTGGGTTGTTGTGACATCATCGGCCTAATCCTTGTGCAAATAGTCTGGTGCTCCTTGGAATCAGGTGAGTTTCCTAGTTCCCTGAAAGAGGCGGTGGTGACACCCCTCTTGAAAAAAGCTACCTTGGACCCCGACTGTTTCACAAACTACAGTCCTATCTCAAACCTTCCCTTTATTGGTGAGAAAGTAGTGGCATCCCAACTGGAGAACCATTTAACCATCCATGGCATCTACGAACCCTTCCAATAGGGTTTTCATAAAAGACACAGCACTGAGACTGCGCTGGTTCGGGTGCTTAATGATCTCTTGAGGGCGAGAGACCAGAAGAGATGTTCTATCTTAGTTCTTCTTGATCTCTTGTCAGCTTTTGACACCGTGGATCACGTGGTGTTGCTAGCATGCCTGAGGCAGATTTGTGGAATATCGGGAACCGTCCTCCAATGGTTCACCTCATTCCTCACTGGGAGATCACAAAGGGTTGTGTCGGGGCTTTTTTCCTCTGGCCCTATACCTTTGTTATGTGGGTTGCCTCAGGGTTCTGTGCTGTCTCCCATGTTATTTGCGGTGTATATGCTGCCCCTCGGAGACATTATAAGATGGTATGAGCTGAGGTTTCATTGCTATGCAGATGATACCCAGCTATACCTGTCTTTTGCTCCTGACCAGGATAGAGCTACCTCAGTGTTTAACAGCTGTCTGAGAGAAATCCAGGGTTGGATGGATTCTAGCTGGCTGAAGTTGAATGCAGAAAAAATGGAGGTTTTGGTGGTGGACCCGGGCTGTCGGATAGAGGGGTCGCCTGTTGTTGCACCATCAGGAATTTTTCTTGGGGGTGTGTCACTTCCAACCTCTGAGCAGGTGCGTAACCTAGGGGTTATCTTGGATGACAGGCTGACACTGCATTCACAGGTGTCAGCAGTCGTCAAGACTTCCTTTTACCATCTTAGGAATATCGCTAGAGTGAAACACCTTGTTCCGTCTGACATGTTACCTATGTTGGTCCACGCATTTGTGTCCTCTCGTCTGGACTACTGCAACTCCCTGTATTTTGGGCTTTCTGGGGTTGAAATCCGCTGCCTTCAGCTAGTGCAGAACGCGGCAGCCCGAGTTTTGACGGGAACCAGTAGGTCATGTCATATTACCCCGGTGCTGCGCGAACTGCACTGGCTTCCTGTTCAGTGGCGGATCACCTTTAAAGTCTGTTTACTGACTTTTAAAGCCCTACACGATCAGGGTCCAGCTTATCTGAAAGATCTTCTTGTATCTTACTGCCCTGGCCGATTGCTCCGCTCGGCCGATGTGGGGTTGCTAGAGATTCCGAGAGTGTGTTTAAATTCATCTGGTTGTAGAGCCTTTTCTTATGCTGCTCCCACTCTCTGAATTCTCTACCTGCGGTTATGGCACTGCACCTCCTGGGGAATTTAAGAGTGGCCTAAAACCCATCTGTATCATATTGCCTTTTATAGTATTATGTGATCTGTTTATAAAATTGTGGTTTTATGAGTGTTTTATATTGTATTATAATGTTGATTATATTTTTGTATGATTGTACAGTGCTTTGAAATTTGAAAGGCGCTTTAAAAATAAAATTATTATTATTATTATTATTATTATTATTATAATGACATACAAATGGACCCATTTTTGCCTTTCATACATAATGGCCTCATTTGCATGCTCACGGCTGAATATCGCTCCTGCTGCACCTAGCGCAGCTGCACTTGTGCTGACACAGCCCCCTGCTCCTCTGCTGCCACTTGCACTGGTACAGTGCCACTGTGCCATGTGCAGTGCGTGTGCCCTCAGTGCCATATTCAGTGGTGCTGAGCCATGGCACAGCACCATTGAATATCACCTGGACCATGCCCTGGCTCATCCCAGTTGTATTGCACCCAGGCTTGCGCCCCTGCCTGGCGCAGTCTGAATATCCCATCCCAAGTGTGTGAATGTGTGTGTCTGAGTTTGGTGTGTTGTTTATGCATCACGTGTGTGTGTTGTGGGGTGGTAAGCACGTGTGTGGTTTCCAGAATTGGATTGGTGTGAGACAGAACAAATGCCACCAGCTGTTCAATGTATTGACCTTGCTGCCTGATATGTTACCAAACAAAGTAAAAGATAAGCAGTCTCTGCTCTCTCACAAGATCTGCTGCAGCTCGATACAGATGAATCACTCAGAGACAGAAATGGCATTAATAACATGAGAATGAGTAAAGAGTGAATGCACATGCCATTTCATTCAATGACTAACATTCTGAATGCTGTTATACTGCAGCACATCATGAAGGTATGAAAAACACATATACTCTACATTATCTGATGGAAGAAGCTGGCATGCACCTTTGTTATCTATTAAAACAAGACTAGGCCAGAGCCAATAAGGATGCAGATGAGGAATTTGGGGCAAAAATGGTGAACATTTGTTTTGTAATATTTTTACACAAAATTGTTAACATAGCCTTGTTGTGACTGTGCCTCATGAAGAAGGACAGAGAAAATGTTCAACTCTGGGCCTAAATGTGATTTTGTGCAGAAACTGCGAAATCAACTTTCAGGACACAGAAACACATTCTGGGCAGGAGCTGAAAAATGATAGCTGTCATATACATGAGGTTCTGTAAATAAATGGCTGTGTAGAAAAGATGAGGCAAACATATTGAATATTACCAAAGCTATGAGCTTGCATTTGCAAAATTCAACATAGCCTCATAACTTTGTTTTGTTTTTAAATATTTTTACATCAAATGTAAAACATAGCCTTCTTATGACCCCTGCCTCATGAATAAGGTTAGATAAAAGGTTTAACTCCTGTCCAAATGATGATTCCTTGCAGGGACCGATAAATCACCTTCAGGATGTAAAAAAAAATTATTTTGGCCAGGATGTGAAAAGTGACATTTCACATTCATGAGTTGCTGTAAAGATATGGCTATGTTGTAAATTTGTGGTAAAAATATTGAAAATTACCAACATTATGAGCCTGCATTTGCAAAATTCAATGTTGGCTCATCAATTTATTATGTTTTATATTTTTGCACCAAATTTTCAACATAGCCTTCTTATGACCAAGGGCAGAGAACATTTTCAACTCCTGTCCAAAAGGTAATTTCATGCAGGGACAAAAAAAATCAACTTTTGTGACAGATCTACCTAATGACAGTGCAATTTGTCATGAGGTAGGGTCCAAAAGAAGGCATGTTGAATATTTTGGCCAAAAATATGCAAAAATGTCCAAGTTTTTTTTTTTTTTTATTTCATTGTTTAACCAGGTATAGCACACTAAGCTGAAAGCTTTTTTACAGGAGCGACCTGGGAGCCCCCCAGAAACATAAGAATGACACTGTGGGTGCCCAATCCCCCATTGTCCTGATGAGGAATCCTTTGTATGCCGCTGTCCTTTATGCCACTAAGTTCAATACCCCATTGAAATACATTAAACCACATACTTATTTCTTCAGTTCCTGGTCCGGCTTTGAAGAGCTAAGATGTGCCTGCATTCCAGAAAGGATTACAGTGTTGGAACCCTAATGGGTAAGAAAGGGCTTGGGGGTGTGTGGGGTGGTGGGTAGTGGGTGGTGAGTGGGATGGTTGGATGGGGGTCAGCTACAGCTGCAAAATACATTGATGAATGGTTTCCTTTTTGTAGGGTTTAAAAAAAGGACAGCGGCATACAAAGGATTCCTCATCAGGACACTGGGGATTCGCACCCACAGTGTCATTCTTATGTTCTGGGGGTGGGATGGGTGCTGAAGGAGGGTGGGGTGGGGTATATTAAAATATATATTTTTCTTTTAAAGAAGAAATAACTGTGCATGCACGTTGGGGGCGCTTTAAAAAATCAAAGATTACACATCGGACACTGGGGATTGGGCACCCCTAGGGTCACTCTTAGGTTTGTGGGGGTGCTTAGAGGGAAGGTTGGGTGGGGTATAACTTGAATTAAGAAAAAAATAAATGGCAGTCATGGCAGAACATGGCACATTCTGCCATGTACAAGATGGCAGCTGTTTGTTTTTTCTTTAAAGTTAGAGTTTTCCCCCCAACTGACCCTCCATCTCAGCACCCACCACCCCACCCCACCCCTACAAAGAGCAGAGTGAAACTGGAGGTGCCCAATCCCCCAGTGTCATGATCAGGATGGCCATAATATTTTTTTCAATTAAAAAATAGTGTAGTGTGAGAATTCCATGGACTTGGAAGCAACTGTGGTATAACTGCAACATGTTCAGTCACAAGGAATATGGAGTCCTTTTCTCAAAGCAAAAAGTTTGCAGGGCTCTACCCACTGCAGCCCTAAAAAGAGGGGGGCTACCAGTGGTAGTCTGCAGGGTGACAGGCTCTTCATCTGATGTTATTTACCTTGCTTTGGTGAACACAATGGAGAATGATTAATTGTGTGAGGGTGGTGTTAGAAATGGCATCCGTTCTAGTATGATCACTAAGAAAACCAGTGCCATTTCTGTTATTGTCAACAATGTAAAACTATTACAGCAGCAAGTAGTAGTGATGTTCATAAATCAAATGGCAGCTGCATGTTAGATCAGTGTCACTGCTGCTGGTAGTAATTACTTCTGTCATGATTTAGATGCTACATCACTTTATGTCAGTTGTCATCATGCAGGGTATCAGTTCAGAATTGTGTTATAAACTATGTTTCTGATAATGTTGTGAGAGAATTTGGAAAACTGACTTCTTCTCCCTGTGACATTTCAATGTTTGTTACAGCAGCTCTTATGAACCTCCGGCACACTCACGAGTTGCCATAACTGATATCAGTTGTTGTTTTGAGGGCTTGGTTAATATTAATAGTGCTGACAGAAACGGCATCAATAAGTAGTCAGGCAAGCCATTTCTGTATGTCAAGATTCTGACCTCTGAGCCTGTACTATTTGTTGCCATCTCTCATTGTATGTCACTGCCTGTCCCATAAGGCCTGCTATGTGCTCCACCATTGACAGAAGCTTGCACTTGTGAGAGCACACTTGCTCATCCCCTGCTACTACACAGCATCACTTTAACTATGGGGATGAGTGTGCAAGTTAGCTGAGCCACTATTTTCTAATGTTAAAAAAATTGCTATTTCTGTTTGTCGAGTTTTTTACCTCTGGGTCTGTATTATTTGTTACCATCTCTCGTTTTCCATTACTGCCAGTCAGTTTGACACTGCTGCAAGGCTTGCTATATGCTCAGCTGCTGACAGAAGCTCCTACTTGTGATAGCATGTGTACTCATCCCCTGCTACTACATAGCATCACTGTAGCTATAGGGATGGCAGCACAAGTCAGCAGAGATGCTATTTTCAGTTAGTCCCCAACAGAAATAAAAAATGATCAACAAATCTTGAGTCAACTACAATGTATAAAAAAGGTCATTTAACCCTTAGACTGCTGGCAGAATTTGAACATATTGGAGTTCTGGACTGATATATCAGTCCGCGGCCCTGCAAGGGTTGAAAATGTCCCTTTAACATGATCACTTCTGACAGTTGCTCTGTGAAGTGAAAGTGAGCATGAAGCAAGAAAATACTGCAGCAGCAAGGGGTGGGAGAGACAAAGGAACAGCACTGTAGTCAATGGAGAGGACCACATGTGCTTCAGCTCCATTCAAGGAAGGACATAATCTAGGTATCTGGCCACATGCTTCCAGTGCCCCCTTTCTCTACCATATAATAGTAATGTGTCAGCATAACTCTTTCTATGCAGCTGTAAAAAGGGGTGACAAATTTCTTATAGTGATACAAGTATTTATCTCCACCATGTTCTTCTCTTGAAAACAGCAGTTAGTAGTTGTGGGGTTTTATTTTGGACCACTCAGTATATCTATTTTTACGAAATTATCCTTCAACTTTGTACAACATGGGTTATCTGATACCTTTTACTGGACCAGCAAGAGATTCACAATACACAAGCTTTCAAGCTACATAGAGCTCTTCTTCTGGCATATCATTTTCTTTCTCAAAAAACAAACATGGAAACATAGAATGTGTTGGCAGATGGGATCCGTGTGGGACACCTAGTCTGCCTATGTATACTACCCCCCCCCCCCCCATTTAGGCCACTGTGCTAAGTTCTCCTCAGTGCTTGCCCTATGACAGTTTGAAACAAATACATTGGAAAAACTGATAAAGTTTTACACATGGATGTTACAGTTTTTCTGATAAGGAAGTAATTGGATATGTGCAGAGATGAAAAAGATTAGAGATGTAGGCTCCTCTCCATGGAATGTGTCAGCTACAACATGGTTTCCACTCTTTTCTGACCGCTTGAGCCTGTGTCTACAGTTGGAATTACATTTATTTCTATAGGCTGGACATTCTTTCCTACATTCATATTTTCTGTATTGGCTGACTTTTCCAACCTTTTGAGCCATTCAATAAGTAATTCTGATTTGTTTCCTGTTTTTCTAAGCTAAGGGAACCTAGCATTTCTCTAAGAAATATATATACATTTTTTTGTTTTGACTTTACTTCACCCTTTTTCTGAGTATCCTTGCTATTTTTTCTCTTCATTCCTCCCATTATGCAAACACAGCACAAGATTCACCAGAAACTGTATTTATTTATGAATTTGAATTTTGATGACCAGGTATGCCCACTGAGACAAAGAAATCCCTTTTTCAGGGTCTACCCAGAATTAGTTACATACATTAGGCGAATGATTATACATACAGATTCAGAAACATCATATTCAAATGCAACATAATGAGGTAATAACAAATTAGTTACTAATAGTGGCTGAGACTATCATGTTCATTAATTGCACATTATAAACAACCAACAGTGCAGCAGATACAGATAGCAATGAAGGTAAAAATATGACCTGCATAGGTAGTTAACAAAGCAAGTTACCATACATCGCTCAGTATATAAAGGGTCATTCAAGCTTCATGAACAGAGTTTAGTGATAACAGTTACAATGATGTGCAATCCAGACAAGGTGTTTTAGCCTCTTCTTGTGCTGTGCTAAAGAGGGACAAGCAATGACCTCTGGGGGCCAAGAATTCCATAGATGGGGGGCAGTGAAGGAAAAGGATTTCATCCCCAGTGCACACTGCACTCTGGGAATGTCTAATACTGGGAGGGCAGCAGATCTCTGGGACTGAGTGAATTGTTTATGTTGATGTATATCAGTGAGACTGGGTGGAAAGAGGGATTGCAATAACCTAAAGGTCAGGCTGTACAGGGGATAACGCATTCTGTTTTCAAAGGATGGCCACCCTAGGGATGAAAGAACTGTACAGTTGTGGGCTGCTGAGTGTGCACCAACTGGGAAAAACCCTGTACAGTGATTTGAGTCTATAGAGGACAGATTCACAAGCCGATTGTAACACTGCAGCACCATAAGGGAGAAGTTGTAGGAGGGCACTTCTGGTGATGGCTAGTCAGGTTTCTCTTGAGAGGAAAGGAGAGACTCACTAAAGTAGTCCAGCTTTTAGATTTCAAGTTTTAATCAGGGCATCCACATAAGGTTCAATGGTCATTGTTTGGTCCAACACCACTTCCAGGTATTTGAGGAATTGAACCACTTCTAACCTGACTCCAGAGTGAGTAGTAATTATAAGTACAGATTGCCTGTCTAGGCCTAGGTTTTTGTAACTGAACAGCATTGCTTTTGTGTTTTGGCATTAGGAACTAATTTGTTATCTAGGAGCCATCTTTTTAAAGTATGGAAGTTATTTTCCAAGTGGACATTGATCCAGTGTAAATCAGCAGAGGACATTATAGATTATGACATCATTGGCGTATGACTGCACTGATGCACCTCCACAGTTGAGGGTGTAGGTCATTAATATACAGGGGGATGAGAAGGAGTCTGAGTACAGACCCTTAGGGTACCCCATAAATGATTGTCCTAAGGGCTGAGACACTTCCAAGCCATTTGAACCATGTTTCCACCCAGTCAAGTAACTGTAAAACCAAAGGCAGAAGAGTTCATCTAGACCAAAACCCCATAATTTGGTAAGTAGCAGTTTGTAATTTACCAGAACGAATGCTTTAGTTAGGTCATCAAAGATTGCTCCTGTAGCCATTCCAGTATCCTCGGCATTAACAATATTATTGGTGACACATACCAGGGCTATATCGGTGCCATTGTTTTTGCAAAAGCCATGCTGTGCTTTGGTAAGGGAGTGGTTGTTTTCAAGGAATGCTAGGAGCTGATTGTATAACATCTTCTGCTGAATTTTCGTGACAGCACAAAGAAGAGAGAGTGGCCTGTAATTTTCAGTTTTGTCCTTAGAGTGGCCTGTAATCTTCAGTTTTGTCCTCCCCCCCCCCCCCCCCCTTTGTGTACAGGCACCACAAGAGACACTTTTCACTCATTAGGGACCATGCCTGTTAGGAAGGATTTGTTTATGAGGTACATGATTAGGATGGCAATGATTGGGGTAGCAATTCTCAAAAACCTCAGTTCAATGGTATCACAACCCAAAGAGCCTCCACATTTTAAACTCTTAACCTGTTTGAGGACTTCCTTCCTTCCTGGTTATTAGCCTAAGGTGAAATTTTGGCTGTGCTACCCAGTCAAGTGGCTGATGTGGCATGGAGGATCTGGAGTAGGCAGAGCTGGTGTTTCGGGGGGCCTTGAATCTCTCAAGGTCAGTAAAGAAGTTGTTAAAGCCAGTGGAAATGGCTTGGGGGGTATGATAGAACTTGATCATCTGCATACATTTTTTTTTGGGAGAAACAGTAGAACTGCCCTTGAGTAACTGGATTTATCTGAGACCAGACATTGACATTGAGAGATTTTGAGTTTGAAGGGACTTCAGGTATAACTGCTTGACACTGCTCAGATTACACTTGGAGGTACTCCTGAGGTGTCTAGCCAATCAGAGGGTTGGTCAAATTGTTTATATTTCACACAGGCCTTATCCCTGAGTCATAGGGCTTTCCTGAGGTCACTGTTGATCCATGTAAAACACAGACATGAAAAAAGTAATAACTGATGAAAGAAAATTCCTAAGAAAAAGAAGCCTGTTTTATGTGCTGATAGTACATTAATAACAGCAGGCCAGTTTTTGGTTCTTCTTGATTTATTTGTCTCAGACCAGCATATAGCACTAAAAATCCACTTTTTAGGAAACCACACAGATTTCCCCAGACTCTGGCTAGTCTTGAATATATAGAGGACCTTAAGATGAAAAATAAAATGTACTTTTACAAAATATACTCTTAAAACATCCACGAGAGTCTCTGTAAAAATTAAAAACAAAACAAAACTAAGAGACAACAGAAAAAGGGACTCACATGGCTGCAGAGTAAAACACTGAGATCAGACTGCTCATGCAGGGGAGGAAGAGCTGAGCAAATCCAATAAAACAATATGCAAATTAGAGACAGATGAGTTGCAAAAACAAAGCAATATAGAAAAAAAGACTAGATTACAACTTTAAAGTATTTAGCAGAGTTATAAAATCATGGGTGGCAACATGAACTCTTACCAGAGATATAGAGTCAGTGGACTTCACAGTTTTCTATGATGTGAGTGCATGCAACTTGCTAAGTTAAAAATGACCCCACAGGGCAAAAGTCAGAGTTCCACTAAATATGCATCCAAGACTGCAACTTTCAATCCGGAGATGCGTAATATAATACATAGAGGGACAAGGGTTGATTTAATAACCAATTTGATAATACCAAATGATTACTTGGGGATTAAGCACTAAAGGAGCACTTGTGGACTGAGCACTAAAGGATCACTTGGGGACTAAGCCTGTACATTTTTAAAAAATATATAAAAGAGTTGAAAAAGGGATTGGGAAGCTTGTGGTAGTGGTAACGAAGTATAGCTGGGAGCAGTTTACCAAGCTACTCGCAAGGCAAGATGTTAGTTCATCAACGCTGAAACACACAAGATGTTCCCAGTTGCTAAAGTGACAGAATAAACAAATAATAGATACCATGGGAAAGTACCAATTTTCAATCGGTTAGCTCATTCAAACTTGGATGAGTAGACCAGACAGACAATTAAACTGGTCCACTGCTCTGTTTAGATCCTACTAGTAGTTAGGCAGCTGTATGCCTAAACATACAGCACATCTAACTCAGTGTAGTACAATTTCAATTTCAAGTAGAAATCAACACTATCCCAATAAACAGTACCAAAAGCAGTTCTTCATAAACTTGCTACACCGGCAGCCTGCATGGCCTCTATAACTCCGCAGGATCAGTACTCCATCTAGTCACTCATTTCCACTCATCTTCTTTCTTGATTTCACCCTCTTTCCACTAGACCACTTAATCAGCTCAGCCAATGGAACCACAGATCTCTCCTCTCTGATGCAGTTCCTCTCTCCTTCACACTGACTGCATCTGGTTAGAATGCCACAACCTCACCATCAACAGCTACAGGGCAACAAAGGAATTTTAATTCAAGGTAGTATGTAAAGATAAAAAATATAGCAACTGGAATAAAAAGGCCCTTAGGCAATGGTGGCTTATCTGAAAAAGTATAGTAAGCCTGCCAAAGCATTGCATCAGACGTCCATTTGTTTGTGACCCTCCCCTAGAACAAGAAGACAGGTAGGTAGGTAGGGTTCCTCCCTTTGTGGTGGGAGCAGACCCCATCACTGCCCCTGGAGGAGAAAGCACAGAGGTAGCGTGCAGGGCAGTAGCCATCTGGAAAGGGTGAAGTGAGAGGGGTTAAAAATAGTTGAAGTCAGCAGCTCCCCCTCTTCTTTCCTTACTCTTTAGATCATTTAATTGACTTGAATACCAAAAGAAAATGAGTAAACGATGAGGAAACACTAAATGATGACTGGTGTTTAGTTTCATCTGTTAAAAGAAAAAAAGGTGGACAAAATGCACTACAGACCCTATCAGTTTTGGAGACAAGCAACAGAAATTCATTACATAACCTCCCTGCATACATCTTGAACATCTTCAAAAGGGCTAAAGGTTCCTATGGCCTGAGACGCTTCTCCTTAATCTGCTTCCAGATTCTTAGAGTGAAAACTACCCTTGGCTCAGCAGCAATCAACTTCTCACTTCCATCACTTTGGAACTCTATGCAAGACTCATTAAAATTATCCTCACTTCCAAGCATTTTCACATTCAAAGCTCTATTAATGGATTATCTGAAGGAATCATGCAGCTGTTTCAGACACCGATGACCCCTAAGCCCCGGGTGCCACTCTCAAATCCTACGCCTAAGTATCTCATCCATCCCATATTTCTAACAACAGAAACCTAGGACCTACAAGGCTAGTTACCTTAATCCAAGATGGCCCTGCCTATTCTCTACCTTTTACCTATTCTGACCTCCCTTTTGGCTGCCTACTCTTTCACCCCAGTTTCTACCCTATTCCTTAATACCTCCTTATTTTTTATCATTTAGGTATGAGCTCTTACTTAGCAGAGACTATATGGGACTGTTGTCTCTTCTCATTTCAGTAAAGTTTATCATTATGTACCTTTGCATGTTAATTATGTTGACCGGTATGTATAGGCCCATATTGACTGGCACCTTCACAACAATTTTTCTTTTATTTTTACACCGTTGTCCACCATAATTGTAATCTTATGAAGTGTACTGTATTGTATTAATGCCCAGGACCACCTTGAAAATGAGCTTGCTCAATTGTGTTTATGCCTGGTTAAATAAAGTGATTGATTGATTGATTGATTAGTGTAAGTGAAAACATAGAGACACAGATTGCAGACAATCAAAATGATGCTATCTCATTAAATGCAGACAAAACTGAAAACATACAGGTAGCACAACAATCTGTCTCAGACAATTTGAGCCCCTATGTTGTTTCTCTAAACAGAGAACCTATCAGTATTGAAGGAATTGATAAAGCACAGCAAGTACAACCCCCTAGGTTTGAAATGACAAGCTATAGTAAAGTTTCACACATCTCAAAAATGTAAGCCCCTGTGGTCCTAGAACATTTAATTAGAGAGAGATAGCCTGGTATTTTAGAAGGAATTAATAAAGCATAGCATGTTCAACCCTCTATGTCTGAAACAACAAGCCACAGTAAAGTTTCACAACTCCTAGTAATTGGTAATTTAATCCTAAGTAGAGATGTTGTGAAGTGGAAATTCGCCACAGACCTGCCGGTGAAGTTGGTAAATTCACCTCCATAGAGCAATCAGTGAAGTTATGCTAACAGGCATAACATTTGCCTTCATGACTTTGCCATTTTTTCAAATTTTTTTTTTTGTGCAGAATTTCACTGCAAAATGTGAAATTTCGCTCGCAAATGGCAGGATTTCACCACAAACAGTGGAATGTCAGTGTTCTAGGATGAAACTCCATTGTTTGCGATGAAATTCCACTTTTAACAGGTGAAATGCCATACTACACATGCAAAATTCTGCACTTCGTGGGTGGAAATTTGCACTTTGCATCCATGGCTTAATCAGTGAATTGTGCTAAATTCACAGATTACTTCACAGAGTGAATTTTCCGAATTTCACCTGTCTATCATCCTAAGGTATATAGACATGATTATTTGTAAGGATGACAAGGCCAACATTCAGGTCACCTGTCTAACAGGTGCATGTTTAAAAGATGAAAGACTTGGTTTAACAAAATTGATTAAGAAGCTAGAACACCACCAGTAGTGATGGTTCACGCAGGTGTTAACGATCTAGATAAATCCACAGAACATAATATAGTTCAGGAAATAACTGCAATGTGCAAATTTCTAAAAACTTTAACTTGCAATGTGATTTTATCTGAAATTCTATTAATTAACAGAGAGGACAAGAGACTAAATGTGCAGATTGCAAGACATAGCAAATGGTTGAGGTGTTTTGTGGCAGATGAAAGGCTCAAGTTTGTTAGATATTGGCAATCATTTAATAATCAAAGGAATTTGTTTAGAAAAGATGGATGACAGCTGAACAGAAGAGGGATGGCAGTTTCAGGCAAAATAATTTTGACAGCAATCAAACATAAATTAAACTGATAAATGGGGTGGAGGTATATTTATCAAACAGCACTTTGGTGCCCAGCCCAACTAGTAGACTTTCACAACCATTTATTTTTAACAATAAACATCCATATAGGCCTTATAGAGCTAATTTAAATATCTTGTCACTGAATGTCAGAAGTCTGAATGATGGAACTACTGATGGCAGATCATTTAGAAAATCATTACAATACTATGTCAGTTACTGAAACCTGATGGGGGCAGGACACTAATGACTGGGGAGAACAGATAGATTGGTTTGAGTTACATAAATTAAATCTGAAGGACAGAAAGGGGGGGTTGCCATATATATAAACAGACTATTAAAAAACGTATTGCTACATGTACAGTAAAACTGAAGATGGTATAAACCTCAACAATATCTGGATAAAAATTGAAGAGAAACCAAGACCACTGATTATAGAAACATGCTATAGGCCACCACATTCTGATCACAACTATACTACTTATCTTACACACAGTTTAAGATAAGTGTTCCTTGAATAAAGATGTGACAATTTTGAGCAATTTCAACATCTCATCTATTGAACGGGAATTAAAGACAGGAAACAGTCTTAAAGGGGTAGAATTGCTGGGCATAATGAATGAATGTGAACTTGAGCAAGTAATATTAGAGCCAACAAGAGGAAATAACATTCTTGATCTGATGCTAACAAATATCATGAATAGGGCAATGTTTCAGTATGTAGAGTATAAGAGCCATTAGATAACAGCGATTATTGCATGATCCAAGTAAATACACAAACAACCTGTTAATGTAACAAGTAGCTTAATTTGCCTAATATTCAGGAGGGCAAGATTTAGAGCCATGGTGTAAGAGTTAACAACTTGGAAATGGAAAGAGTTATCCTCTAATAAATCTGTTCAGGCAAAGTGGAACATGTTTAAGAACAAATTATCAGAATTACAAAATAAATGAGTACCCAATCAGGTTAGACCCAAAATTAGTAAAACCAAACCAAATGATTAACAGCAGATATTAAAAAGAAAATCAAAAAACAAAAATTATAATATAGAGCATATAAAGCAGACTCATGTAAAATAAAGTTTAAAGAATACAAAGCATATCTGAAATCTTATAGATCTGTGATCAAGAAAGTAAACATATGCAAGAATACTATATTTCATATATAAACTAAACCTAAGACATTTTCTTGATACATAAATTCCCTCAAGGGCAGAAAAACAGTAACAGGCCGATAGATGTAAATGGCACTTTAATAGGTAAACCTGAGGAGTTAACATCTGAACTTAGCAATTTATTTGCAACATCATTCAGTAAATTAGTGGCACAGCAAACTGCAGAGACATCAGAGCACAGTACTAGTTTTAACTTTAATCTGGCCCCTATATTGTTCTCACCAGACAATATCATGAAATGATTACTTATGATAGATCATTATAAATTACCTGGTGTACATAACATCCACCCTGCACTTACTAAAAAAATAGCTCATATTATCTCTGGGCCAATTTGTGACATATTTTCCTCATTACTATCTACTGGTATAGTGCCAAAAGATTGCAAGGAAGGGTTAGTCATCCTGCCTTTTAAAAAAAGGATCAAGGCAAAGTATCAATGTGTATAGACTGATTAGCCTGACCTCCATTCTGGGCACAGTTATGGAAAAATTGCTAAAATGACATATAGAAGACAAAGTTAATGGTCATGGCTTATATGGCAAATCACAACCTGGTATTACAAGGGGACATTCATATGTGACTAATCTTATTTCTTTTTACAAACCTCTAAGTAACCTCCTAGACCACAACATGTCCTGTGATGTTATTTATCTTAATTTCAGTAAAGCATTTGATAGGGTACCACATGACAAACTAATAATAAAATTAAATAATCTGAAAATTGATGATACTGTGGTTTGGTGGATAGGTGACTTATTGAAGGACAGACCTCAGAGGGTTAGGGTCAATGGCTGTATATCAGATCCAGTAAATCTGATGAACAGTGCCCCCCCCCCGGCTCACTGTTGGGCCCCGTATTATTTAACATTTATATTGGAGACATCCATGGATCTATGACAGTTTGTTGACAATTTCATTGTTGACAGACATTACAGCGACTCCTTTATATCGACCACATTTGCAGTTGGCATACAGGGAGTCACTGCAGACTGTGTTTTCCTCAGGGGGCTTTGCCCCTAAACCCCAACCCCATGCATACCATGCTACTTAGTTAATCAACTCCAAGTCAGAGTTGCTTCAGGGAGGGGGTGCAATACCCCCAGAAAGCAGTAACGGGGTCCCGTGACAACACTACATCAACTGGTGCTGCTGTCCCTGTATTGCATCTCATGGTAAAGTTGTCAACCATAGCGACGGTATACCACATACATCAAAGCCTGCATAATATAGTTAACAAGTTTGCTGATGACACAAAGATAGGAAGCAGAGCTAGCAACATTGTTGAAACCAACAGGATCCAGGATGACTTAAATACAGTTGCCACATTGGGCCATGAAATGGGATATGATGTTTAATCCCACTAACTGAATAGTTTTTCATACTGGCAGCAGAAATATTAGATAAACATAAAGACTTGGTGGTGTAGAACTGAAATCTGTTACAGAAGAAAGATACCTAGATGTGATAATTCAAAGTAATTTATCATTTAGGTCACATTGTTCATCATTGTTGGCAAGAGCGCATAAGATTTTGGGATGTATAACGTGCAATTCTGTGAGCAGGAACAGTTCAGTTATATTGCCATTGTACAGATCACTTGCATGCCTTTACCTAGACTACTGGTCCCAAATCTGGCCCCTATCATAAAACAGACATTATTACAGTCGAAAAAGTGCAGGGCACTTTACTAAATTCATCAGCAGTTGTGAATTCTTACCTTACAATGCTAGATTAACAAGATTAGGTCTGCATAGCTTGCAAAGAAAACATTTTAGGGGTGATTTAATTATTCTTTATAGTAACTTCAACAACACAGATTGTATGCAAGAACTTGGCTTTGTAGCTAAGAAATCTGAGTATAATATAAGGTTTTACAACAAGCAGTCATAGTGGAAAGCATTAAGGACTAATAAAAGAGGTTCATTCTATACAAATAGAGTGGTAAAGTATTGCAATGGTTTACCGCAGTCAATTGTCGACTCATCAACATTGTACAGTTTTAAAAAACAGCTTGATGCAGAAATGGATAATTGTGTCATAAGTGACTGACCACTGATAATTGGGGGGGTGGACTAGAAGCACCTATGGAGTACTTCCACCCTTAACTACCTAGTACCTAAGTATCATCAGCCACTATGTAACCTCAGCTGGCATCTATTGAGATAAGGCAAGCAGATGTTGCTAATTGCTAGGTCAAGAGGGCTTCCTTGGATTAAACCTGTGCCATAACAAACAATGTAGTAGCCATGGGGGTATTATGGATGGTATAGCCTGGGGCTAATTCTTTAGGATGGTACAGCACATGGCGAGCTGTGGGAGAGGAGGAAATTTGTGCTGGACCGCTTGAAAAGTCAGAAATATAATGAAGAGTTGTAGTAGAAGATCATCATGAGTTCAGCTAAGCAAAGGAGCAGTTTTAGTGCAGCCTTGGGTTAATGCCATTGGGAATCATTTAGTATGAGGGTTGGCTGCTGGAGGTATCTGGAGGGACTCACAGGAAAAGAATTCCATTTATGAGTGGAGCCTGTCCAGTAAGCATGGCAGTAAATGAAAAGAAAAAGAAAATAAGAAGCTAGTAGCAGGCATTTTGAAGTAGGGAATTCCTCCTCTGAGGAGGAGGTGACACCTATCCAATGGGGCTCCAAGCAGGTGGTGAAACCATGCAGTCCAGGACATGAGGACAGTGGCTAATCTTTGTTCTGCAGTGGATGATCACCACTGGCAGGGGAGCGGAAGCTGGGACTGGGAGCAGATTTGCTCATTCTGCACATGGGGGTGGGATCCTGGCCAGCTTGAGTGGAGGTTATGTGTGGTTGGGATTTACTACAGAAAACTTGGTGGGCTGATCAGCTCCCTTTTTTTTACCTGTACAGTTACACAGCCATGATCCCAGTTCCTCCTCCCGATCACAACACATCAATTTCATGAGTGTCCCCTAGCTGGAATGGTCATGTAAAAAGAAAGAAAGAAAGAAAGAAAGGAAGGAAGGAAGGAAGGAAGGAAGGAAGGAATGGATAGTAGAAGGAGTAACCTTGTAACTACTTGGCCAAATCCCTCAGAACCCTGCAATTTCTCAGTGCCCCCCTCAGAAGGCTGGATACTCTAAAGTAATGGGAATGATGATGGTACAGAGGTTTGAATACCTCATATCAGGGGTACTGAGGAATTAATACTAGAACAGCCTAAAGAAATATTGCTGGGGAAATATCTTGAGGCTTGATATTGCAGTAAGGTATTTAAACTCCAATGTGGGTGGGTTATTAATTTGTTCTCAACACTGACTGTGGATATCTGAAGCTTGTGAAGGCGATGCCAGCCTCACCGTTGCACAGACTTCTTTAGAAGTAGTAATCACCAGGGGTGCTCATGCAGATGCAAATGAGCCGATGGCAGAAGAAACAATGTGAGCAGCATCGCCAGCAAAGACAGGCTGGGGGCAGCAGCTACAGGGGTTTGGAGGCACTGGTGGCAGGCTGTAGATAATTTTAAATTAAAACAAGCATTTGTCAATGCTGAATGTTTGCTTGCTGATATTTGCATTGGATGTGCAGGAGTTAGACAGATGCAGAATAGGAGTGGCAGTGAAGTACTGACCTCTCGCCAACCTCACCTCCACTCTGCAGAGATGGACAGACACTGGGATGTGCCTCTGGGTCACTGTCCATAATGCTCACAATATTTCACCTCACCCTATCCTGTAGACACTGACAAGTGTTGAGGTGTGCCTTGGGGTGTTCGGCTTCACAGTCACTCCATTTCATAGGGACATACACTGAAATGGGTGCAGTATAGGAGAATGGGGTGAAGTATGGGGCAGAAGAGTCCAAGGCACACCTTGATGCCTGTCACTGCCTTCAGGGTGGGGGGTTGGGGTGGAATGGTATGAGCATTACAGCCGAAGATCCAAAAGCACACCCCTGATACCTGTCAGTCTGTACAGGGTGGGACGTTATAGTTAGAAACCCTAATGCCCCGGGTGTTTGTTGGTATTTGCGCTATAAATTTTCAGCATGGCCTTTTTGTGACCCCTACCTCATGAAAGCATTTGGGACCTCTTTTCATGAACAGTGGCACTGTGATTTTGTTAATGTGTACCGAACTTTGAGTTCCCACAGTGACCATACCATTGTGTGCCAGATGTGTGAAAACACAGATCAGGCAGGATATGAAGAATGACAGTTGTACCATTCATAATGAGCTATGAAGAGATGGCAATGTTGAAAATAGGTAGTGAAAATATAAAAAATGCTTGAACGTCTGAGCATATGTGGAAACTCTCACTTGTCTGTAACTGATCATTTAGTGGAATTATTTCACCAGATTTTCAACATCGTATTTTCTGACCTCTGCTCATGAACACTGTCACTATGATTTTCTTAATCTGTCCCGAACATTGATTGCCCACAGCGACCGCGCCATTGTGTGCTAGATGTGTAAACACATATTTCGGGCAGGATATGAAAAATGACAACTGTACTGTTCATAAGGAGGTGTGGAAAAATGCCAATGTTGAAAATCTGGAGTGAAAATATTACAAATGCACACAATTACGAGGGTGCATGGAAACTGTGCAATGTACATTCATAACACAGTCATTTCATGGACTTTTGTCACTAAATTTTCAACATAGGCATTTTAGCACCTCTGCTCATGAACAGTATCATGGTGATTTTCTTAATCTGTCCCGAGCTCTGATTTCCCACAGTGACCACGCTATTCTGTGCTGGAAGTGTGAAAACACATTTCAGCCAGGATGTGAAAAATGACAGTGATACTGTTCATAAGGAGGTGTCAAAAAATGCCAATGTTGAAAATCTGGAGTGAAAATATTACAAATTTACAAAATTATGAGGGTGTGTGGAAACTGCGCAATGCACGCTTGTAACACCATCATTTTATGGACTTTTGTCACCAAATTTTCAACATAGGCATTTTAGGACCTCTGTTCATGAACAGTGTCACTGTGATTTTCTTACTCTGTCCCAAACACTGATTTCCTACAGCAACCACGCTATTCTGCGCTGGAAGTGTGAAAACACATTTTAGCCAGGATGTGAAAAATGACAGCTGTACTGTTCATAAGGAGCTGTGGAAAAATGACAATGTTGAAAATCTGGAGTGAAAATACTACAAATTCGTGAAGTTATGAGCATGCATAGAAACTGTGCAACGCACGCTTGTAACGCAGTCATTTTTTGGAATTTTTTCATCTAATTTGCAACATAGGCTTTTAGAGAGCCCACCTCATGAACAGTGACACTGTTGTTTTGTTACTCAGTCCTGAAAGGTGATTCCGTGCAGTGGCCACAGATTCACCTTTTGGGACTAAATAATGCCATGACAGTGACTGAATTCATGAGGAGGGGTCCCAAGAACCCCATGTTGAAAGTTTGGTGCCAAAAGTAAAAAAAATGGCAGGGATATCCACATAAGTTGAAAAAAAAAAACATTTATGCCATTATACAGCTTACCAGCATTTCTTCATTTTGCAGTCAGCTTTGAAGAGTGCAGATGTGTTCCTGGTCCACTGAAGATCATTGCGCCTATCCCCAGAGGTAAGTATGGGGTGAGGGGAGTGTGGAGAGGTGGGGTGCACAGAGGGTGGGTGCATGTTGGGGGGGCAAGGGACTCGACAAGGGGCCGTTTTCTTTTTTTACAGGATTAAAAAAAAACAAAGACTACAGGAGGATTTTAGCACACAGGGGTGGGCTCCCAGCATGCCACCTGGGTGTTTGTGGGGGGACTGGAGCCGATGGGGATTGGGCACCCCTGTCATCCATACAGTGTGCCGGGGGGAGGAGGAGTGCATGAGTCGAGGGGAATATGGCACCCCCTCAGCACAGAACAAATGGGGGGTGCATCATGCCAACAGGGATTGGGCTACCCCATCGGCAAATGAAACTGGGAATGAGGCATGCTGACAAGGGGGTTGGGCATCTCTGTCAGCTTTCATGTGGACTTTGAGGAGGACGGCGACGGTCACCGCCATGTTAATTGATATGTTACACCAGGCAAGGCACCGCCCTACAATGACAGGTCACTCCCTCATTGCAGTGGCAGATCAGTTTCAAGTTGGTAGCACGCTGGTTGAACTAGTGTCAGCAGCAGCATGCCACCACATTGGGGAAGTGGGCCAAGCCTCACAAAGCAGTGGGGGCACTGGCCACCACAGTGCCACACCTCCAAAACCCACTTCTTTCCTAAGCTGTCCCATAATGTTTCTTGTGCATGCGTTCAAGCAAACATAAAAAAGAAATTCTAACAATAAATAAAACAGGAGAGATAACCAAAAGCAGGAATGATCGCAAGGTGAGGCAGGGGTCAGAGGGTTTGCAGCACAGCTCAACTGCTGTTCTAGAACTGGGGGGCTGTTTTAATTAAACAAAAGAGTCTGTGGATTTCGGCAGGTAATCTTTCTTGAAATACAGAAGGAGCTGCCCCACAGGCTGGATGTGCAGCAAAAAAATGCATACGAGTAAAGCTGAAGTGCTGCACCAACCACCAACTGTGGAGACAAGCCATACAAAAGTGAGGGTAGTGGACTTTAAAAAGTCTGACTTTGGCAAAATGGGGAAGTGCGTAAGGATTGCACTAGCAAATGGGCAGGAAGGAGGGGTGGAAGATCAAAACTGCCACCATAGAGGCAACAAGTCTTTGTGTGATGCGAATAACGAAAACAAAATGAAGTAAAAAAAAACACTATGGTTCTCAAAAGAGGTGGCAAGGAAGGTTAGGGAGAAAAGATTGCATTCAGGAAGTATAAGGGATCACAGAAGGAGCAGGACAGAGAACTGTGCCAGTTGAAGCAGAGAAAAGCGGGTAAGGCAATGAGGCTAGCAAAGGCCCAAACAGGAAAACAGGAAAAGATAGCCAGCTCAGTTAAAAAGAGGGATAAAACCTTGTGTAGATATATTAGGGAGTGCAGAAAGACCAGGGGAGGGATAGTGAGACTTAATAAAAGGGAGGAGAGGAAGGCAGAGAGCAACAGTGAAAAGGCACAGATACTAAATTAATACTTTTGCTCAGTATTCACAAAAGAAGAAGAGGGAGAGGTACCTAAACCAAACAACAGAAGCACTCTGGGCAGGTGGGTCTATAACCAATCCATTCACAGAAGACAGGGTCTTGAAATAACTCTTAAAACTCAAGGTGGACAAAGCAATGGGATCTGACATGATTTACCCTAGAATTCTGAAAGAACTAAGGGGAGACCTAGTGACAACCACTGACTACCCTTTCTAACAAATCATGGGAGGATGGTGTGGTACCTGAGGACTGGAGGAAGGCAGATGTGATCCCCCTTCTCAAGAATGGGAGCAAGACAGAGGCAGGAAATGACAGACCTGTTAGTTTGATCTCAGTGGTAGGGAAAATAATGGAATCACTTCTGAAAGAAAGAATTGTCGAGTACCTAGAGGCCAGCAAGGCACTGGACCCATGGCAGCATGGATTCACACCAGAAGGTCATGTTAGATGAATGTAATAGAGTTCTTTGACTGGGTGACCAAAGTAGTAGACCAGGGAGGGGCTGTAGATATGGCCTACTTAGACTTTAGCAAGGCATTTGACATAATACTACACAAAAGATTAATAAACATGTTAGCCCACCTTGCAGTGGGTCCCAGGGTTGTAGCCTGGGTAAAAAATTGGCTGGACAACAGGACGCAGAGGGTAATAGTAAATGGAGCACACTCTGGAGAAAGGGGAATTACTATTGGGGTATTACAGGGTTCAGTATTGGGACCGGTACTCTTTAATGTCTTTATAAGTGACATCACAGAGGGGCTGGAAGGAAAAGGGTGCCTCTTTGCAGATGACACAAACATCTGCAACAGGGTTATAACATAAGGAGGGGTGGAAAGGATGAAAAGGGACTTGGCAATGTTGGAACAATGGTCGAGTATGGCAGCTTAGCTTCAATGCAAAGAAGTGCAAAGTAATGCACCTGGGAAACAAAAACCCAGTGTAAAAGTACACAGTTGGGGGGGGGGGGAGTACTAACAGCAACAACAATGGAAAGGGACCTGGGGGTACTCATATCAGATGACCTTAAGGTAGACAAGCAATGTGAGAAGGCAGTAAGAAGGGCTGGGGGATTCTGGGATGCATAGGGAGAGGCATCACCAGTAGAAAGCAGGAAGTTGTTATCCCTCTGTACAGACAGTTGGTGAGACCCCATCTGGAGTACTGCGTGCAGTTCTAGAGACCCCATCTCCACATGGACATAGACAGGATGGAGGCAGTCCAGAGGAGGGCAACTAAAATGGAGCAGAGTCTGCAGCAGAAGCTATGCTAAGAGAGACTAAAAGAGCTTAATATGTATACACTTGAGGAAAGGAGTGAGGGAGGGACATAAAAGAAAACCAAGTACCTCAAGGGAATCAGCAAATTCCAAGAGGGTAGCCTATTTCAGAAAAAGAGATCTGCAAGAACAAGGGGGCATAATTTGAAGATAGAGGGGGGATGGCTCAGGGGCAATGTGAGGAAGTGTTTTTTCATGGAGAGGGTAGTAGATGCATGGAACAGCCTTCCTGAAGAGGTAGAGGGGTCAAAAACAGTGGGGGAATTCAGGAATGCAGGGGACCAACATAAGGCAATTATACTGTAGGGTAGGGGGGATAATGAGAAAGTAGACTGCTGGTTGACTAGGATCTGCAGCTTATCCAATAGGTAGGAAAATGGGCAGACTAGGTGGGCCAAGCAGTCCTTATCTGCCGTCAAAGTCTATGTTTCTATGTTTTAACCTCACAAGTAGCAGTCAAGCAGAGAAGTGAAGATATAAAATTATTAATATGCAAGCGAGTCACATACAGGTACAAAACCTCTTATCAAGGACACTAGCAGGAGCCTATTACACCAAACCTCAAACTGGTTACACTTTAAGCAATAATGCATGACATGAGGTACGTTTTTATGAGATTTACACATGCCTCGGGTGTGGTGTGGCACAAGGCCACAGGCCGAGTGCTATAAACCACCCAAGGCATGTGTAAATCTCACAACAACAAACCCCGCTGGAGTGCATCATTGTAATTATAAAATGGAATAAAGAAAAAACCTTTTTATCTAGAATGAATAGATATTCTTATTAATTCATAGAAAGAAAAGGCTTTGTTCTTTCACATCTGATAAAAAGTCCTTTCTCTCCCCATTCTCTGTCCCCTGAACAGCCGTTGTTGTTCATGAGGAAGCCACAGCTGAGGGTAAAACCTGCAGTGTTTCCCTTGCATTATATTCATTTGCAGCAGGTGACAGAGAAAGTATGGAGGGAGCCAACACCACTGCAGGAAGGGAAAATATGATAATTTAATTCCCCACCCCATTCTCCGTATGCTCAACTGATGCTGAGGTAAGACAAGACATCAATGAAAGAAGGTTGTTCTCCCCTTCCCCACAAAACGTTAATTCAGATACAGGTAGTCACTCTACTAACTGTTTTCTTCTGATGTTGATCAATCAGACAACGGCACCGGCAACACAATCTAACTGAAACTACACACAAATTATAAAATACTACACAGGAAAAGCAGCACACAGCCATTAATGGCTATCTTCTTAGACCAACCAATCAGAACGCTGCACGGGAGTGCAGTCTTGTTTAAAAATAAATGCTAGCCAGTGAAACAGCAACATCTGTAATATGTCTTTACCAAACTCTTAGGGTCCAACTGTTTTCTGGTGGTGCACCTCCATTGATTACAAACAGCATCAAGCAATGGCTCCCTGAAATCAGAGGCAAGATTCTGTCACAAAAGGTGCGACTGACTCACCTCAGTCAGGGACACCCTCGGCTGATCAGACTAAGTGCAAGCACTTCCATTCATTGTTGCATTTTTCTCTGAGAAAGCACAACTTCTAAGATGCAACTAAACTGCCACATCTCGGTCCCTGCTGTTCATTTTGCTGTGCCACAATGTTGCTCGGTCTCGGCCCCAGTTGCTCATTGTTAAAGTTGCTGAGTCCTGGCAAACTAACTTCAAAATTGTGAAACATGTCAATAGACCAGCTGGAACTTTAGCTTCCTGCTTGTTGTGAGATTTACACATGACTAAAGCACCAGCTGGACCAATCAGATAACTGAATTTTAAGTGACCATTTTATAATAGTGCAGCATCAGGCAGGGAAACATTGAGCAAAACCGATTAAATTAAAAGACAGCTTCAGAAAGATTACATAAATTTGACTGAGTAGTTAACTCAGAATAAATGACAACTAAATGAAAAAAAAAGCAAAGGTAATGCTGTAAGGGACTGCACAGAGGTTAGCCCGAGAGGAGGAAGAACCTGTGCATCTTGGGTAGCAATGGGACTGAGATTTCAGGGGTAACTTTATTTAAATATTCAAGTATTTAGTTGGACCCTACCCTTAATTTAACAGGACATCTGGATATGACTGGTAAGAAAATAAATCAAATATTAGGTTTCTTATGCAAAATATTAATGCATTAACTGACAAGGCTAGAACAAAATTAGCAAAACAAATAGTTCCAATCTTAGACTACTGGTCAGTTCTAATTGTAAACCAAGGGAGTACATTCTTTTCAAAGTATCAAATGATTCTGAATAGTATTTGTAGGCTTGGTTTGAGGGCCCCCTGTTGTACAACAGTTTAAATATTTTGTCTCCTTTGTAGGGAATAGAATACCATGCTGCTGTGTTTGCTCTGAGTATTTATCAAAGCATTTTACCAAAATGTTTGTCTAAGAAATTTATTAGACATCAGGCACCTCACTCGACAAGAAATGGTATAGATATACTGTTTTACCCTAACTTGATAAAATTGGCACAATGTAAGCATTTTTTACTTGGTATGTCCCACCTTACTAAACGGTTTTATAGCAATAGTCAAGACAGTACATAATTCAAAACACTTTAAGAGATGCTGAAGGCACATTATGACATTTCTAATTCCTGTGCTTGTATTTGTAATGTAAATGAATCTGTGCTGTATCATCTATGTTTTGTTATATATTAATTGTCAGGCGTGACTGAAAAATGGCTGTGCTTAGTTCACTTCCTGGTAAAAAAAAAAAGATTTTATACCTGCACTTCTGTTTGACTGCTGCTTGTGAGGTTGGTGGTTAGTGCAGCAATTCTGCTTTACTCAGGTGATCCTTCTGCCAGAGCAGTCCACCCCCCATCCACTACCTGCCTGCATGAGAGCTCCTCTAGGACAGTCACTTGGGATGCTGCACACTGCAGAAGTGGGGCTGGCACTTCAGCAGGGGGATTATTAATAAAAACAAAATAGGAAAAAACAATAAGGGAGCTAAGGAGGCCACAGCAAAGTTTGAGGCAGAGGCAAATGGTGCAGGGCAGCACAAACAAATGCACACATTGACAACCCTGGAACAATAAGGCACACACAGCAACCAGCCAGAGCAGTCAGCAGGCAGTGTCCTCAGGAACGACAAGGACAGGCTATGGTAAATGCCTCCAAGTGGGTACAGTCTGGACAAGGGAGGGTGCACACACATACAAAAAATACTTTGGCATGGCACGGGGGAGCATTGGTAAGAAGATGGACAGGTGCATTAAGGCCATACCCCCCCCCGCATGCCCAGGTTACAAGAATGAATGTACTAATATGTCCTTTCTTTGGGTGGCTGTAGTTATGTCTTTACGGCTTATATATGCCAAGCAATAAGAAAACCACCACTGCCAAAATACTGATGGCAGCCTTGGAAGCACAGCTGGCATGTGTCAGAAGAAGGGCCATGAATCACTTGAAGCTTATATGGAGGGAACCAGCACTCTAACAAATATCAGTGACAGTGAAGAACAAACGGTCAGCTATGGAACCAGTGAACCCCAACCAAAGGTCCTCAGTACACCTGAAGGAGGTAAGAGCAGTACAGTGGTTTCTCAACACCAGAAGAGGGATTTGGGAACATAGTAATTAGGGCTTTTGAAGATGATCCCTGGTGGTCCACCAATGGAGGCCAGAGAGGGGGCTCATGGATTGGCCTCATCAGTTGCTGATTACAACACTAGGGAGCAGGAGGTTCCTATGCACCTGCTTTTGAACTGGAGGTGGAAACCATGGATCCACTAGGTCCAACCCCAAGTCAGCAGGAGACCAAGAAAAGGTCAACGATGGTAGAGAAAGTAAACAATATCATGGACCTGATGGACTTCCAGTGGCATCACCATTGGGTAATAGCAGGCTAACAACTGCACTCTATCCTAACACTTGGTTTTAACCTCCCAAACTGCATTTTGCTGGGGTTTTTTTTCATACAGCGTGAGAGGGAGGATAGTTGTCTGCATGGGCAAAACTAAAAAGTATAAAGGCAGTGATTTACCTCATGCTTTACATTCTGATCTTTCCTCAGTGTCTCAGGCTGGTGAAATGGTGTCTGTACCTCCCACACCCCAGCGGAGTCTGTTCCTTCTAATGCGGCTCTGTTGGATGAACTCTGGGCATATTGAGATGAGAGTGGGGGGATATTTGAGGAGCTTAAAGCTAATATTGCCACCATAGATACTAGGCTTAAAGATTTGGAAGAGCAACAATCGAATATGGACTCCAGCGTGGAGAGGCTGCAATGTGTCTTAATTAAGGTTTTGCAGGAAACCCAGCATTTGGTGGAAAAATGTGATGACTTGGAAAACCGCTCCCACTGTAACAACATTTGGATTTGTGGTCTCCCAGAAGGCGAGGAGGAAACGGGAGACGTTATTATTTTCTTACAATGACTGCTACCTACTATTCTGTATATTGAGGATCTCTGTCCTCTGCCATCGAGAGAGCACATCAGGCTCTTACCCACTGCCTGCAGTTGCCACACAATGGCCATGTTCAGTTGTTTTCCATCTCTACAATTATACTGTGAAGCAAGCTCTTCTTTCCCGAGCCTGGCATAAAGGGCAAATAATGCATATGGGGCACAAACTGCATTTTGACAATGACTATTCGACAGAGCTAGCTGCCAGGAGGCAAGTTTTCTCATAAATTCTGTGTGCCCTCAAGCAGCATGACATTTTATTTGCACCCCATACCCGGCCATGATAAAGGTACACTTTCAAGATGGGGTGATATTTTTTAATGAGCCTGATGCAGTACTTCAGGAATTAAGAACCCAGAATCTGTGCATGCCAGACGATGGAATGAAGTATTCGGAGGTGCAAGAAAAATGGGAGCTCCAATGTGATCCCTGGGCCATGGTCTCCCCAGTCAGTAAGAAGTGGAGATCCAAACAAGCACTGGAGGAAGTGAAGGTGCTACTTCATACTTTTCTAGGTAGGAACTTGCCTGAATAATTATGCCTTGTTTGTTTTTAACCAGGAGAGATACGCTAAGCTGAAGCTTGTTTACAGGTGCAACCTGGGAGCACAAGGAAGTTAAGTGACTTGCTCAGGGCCACACAGTATGCAAGTGGGGGCTGTGGGATTCAAACTCAGGTTGCAAGGTTGCAGCTCAGAGCCTTAAACCACTGTGCTGTACTGCCTCCTGAACCAAATTCTGCCAAACTGTAGTGGCTACTATTTTTTATAATCTAGTTGTCTTAGTTGGATTTTAGTGATTGCAGAACTTGTGTGGTGGTACATGTGGCAAGCTGCCTGGCTGGTAGCCCTCATTTGTAGATACTCTTCTGTTGTATATATGTTTTTTTATGTAATTCTATTGTATACATACATGCCAAGCCATGCCAGTGTAAGCACAAGGCACCTAGAGAAAAGATGATTTATTTTTAAAAGGGTTTTGACCTTCTTCTGACCTGAGATGCCAGCTGCTTGCAGGAATCTGACAAGATACTGTCAGGTGCTTTGGGGATGCATGATCTAAGGGGTTGTTCCAATAGGAACTGACCAAGGGAAACCAGAAGTGATAGTATCACCTGTATAATCATAAAACTTACAGGATCTTTCTTACAACTAATTCAGTTAAGCCAGTTCAAGGCCCTGGATGTTTTAGCCAGGAAAAATCCTTCTAACAGGCATGTGTGAGGTAAAAGAAAAAGAAACACATTCTTATAGCATACCTGTTTGAGATTGTAATTACAGGTGTCATAAATGTAGGCTGGGTGACATCACCAGGTAGTTAGAAAATTGTGAGGAAAGTGCAAGCATGACACCTGGTGACCTAAAGTGGAAGGGCCAAACTGTATTCACTGACCTGGAATGGGCCAGCCTTCATTCACAGACCTGGGAGTTGTCAGCTCTATTTCAAGGGGCACTGTCAGCTTTGCCCCTCATTTTTGCCCAAATATCAGCAGTGTGTCTCCATGCACGTATTTGTCACGTATCATCTCTATTAGATCCCTGTGTGTGCCAAACATAATAAGTCTTACCCCTTAGTCTTATTTTATTATTTTTGTCCTTTCCAGCGGTCTGAATAAAAGTGCGCTGACCTCCGGAGGTGTATCCATTCTGAGAACGTGCATCTCAAACAAAGCGCAGGCACGAAGTGCAACTTTTCACTTGTCTGTATGAAAACGCTGCCTGTATGGTCCGTTTATGAATGCAGAAATAAATATGCCACCTTGGAATCAAAACTGAGCGTTAAGAGTGTTAGGAAATACATTTAAAAACCGGCAACCAAATCCCACACATGTGCAACAGCGGGATGCTTCTGAGCATGTGCGGAATTTGTGCTCCAGCTACTGTTGCACATGTGTGGGAATTGGTTGCCGGTCTTTAAATGTATTTGCTACTACTCTCAGTGCTAGTTTTATTCAATAACATAATCTGCATTCATAAACGAGGCTGAATCTGAACAGCATTTTCATATAGACAAGTAAAAGTACCCGTCTTCTCTTCCAGTTCTTGACACGCATTCTCAAAATGGATACACTTCTGGAGGTTGACGCACTTTCATTTGGACCACTGGAAAGGACAAAAATAGTAAAATAAGACTAAGGGGTAAGACTTGTTATGTTTGCCACACACAGGGGTCTAATAGAGACGATATGTGACAAATCTGTGCATGGTGGCACACTGCTGATATTTGGGCAAAAATGAGGGGGAAAGTTGACAGTGCCCCTTTAAGCTGTCCAGCGCAGACACACACATTTATTGGGACTCCACCTGACACACACGAGAAGTCCAAATGCTGAACCCAGTGTGGTTGCCAAGGACTAAAAGAAACTAAAAACCTTCACCCACTATCTCTGGACTTTGAAATCTCATACCTAAGATAGAGACTTAGCTAACATATTTTAGTGTATTTTTTCTGTATACTTTTTCATTTGTTTCTTATACTGTAACCTAAATTAATAAATGTAATCTTTTAGTTGTAACTGCATTTATTGAATTCTTTTAGCAAAAACTTTTGTTTTCCTAAAGAAATTCTGCCTGAGTGAGACTTTCTCTATTTGTGTTTGAATTGTGAAAACAGTATTAATAATCTGTGACAACTGTTACTTGCTTAGAGGGGCCACCGTAAGCAACCAAATTGAGAAAAGGGTCTGTAAGGGACATCTACAATGATAGGGGGAATACTAGAGTCTGCAAAGATTTTGAACCAGGCTGTTGCATGTCCTCTAGTGAGAAGGCCAAATCAGGTGTTACTCTGCTACGCCGAAGAGAGTGTAACACCTGGTTCGTCCTCCTTTGCGTAATAACTAAGGAAAGGTTTGTATTTAGCCACAAGACTCAAGACTAGTATTGTGCCCTTATCCAAAGCTAGAGGGATGCTCTGGATCCTAGTGGCAGAGGTGCAATCATGACCTCATTGAGCATTCTAAAAGATGAGGAGGGTATCCCTCTTTCCCCCATCGTGTAGTGCACTTAAAGATGGGTACTGTGAGCTCAGTGGTCTTGACCCCCTGGAGTGGGTTTATGACAGATCTGGTGCACAGGGCTGGGATCCGAGTGATTTGGTAGCATACTGTTGCGATTCGAGAGATTGCTGGCACATCATAACGGTGGATTCAAACCCAGTGTCTCAGATTGATAAACTGTAAATAGTCCACACACAATCGAGGCAGACATTTAAAACATAAATGATTTGGTTACAGTATAAATTTCCCTACCTTTTGTTTCCCCCCTTGGGTGCAAACTAGTGTTGCAGTAGTTAGGGAAGAAGATGGCTTCTATCTACAATGAACACACTGCAGACTACCTAAAGCAGTTGTGTCAGGAAAGAGAGGTCCAGTGTGAGGGGCAAACCAAAAAGCACGACGTGGAGGCTCTGGTAGGAGTTGATGAGCAAGTGATTGCCCAGGACCTCAAGTCACAGTCGGTGACTGAAAGAGACCAGACCTTGGGCATGGGGGTGTCAAGGGACATCACAGAGTCCAGTCCCAGGGAGGAGGACAATGAGACCAGAGGGAACCCAGAGCCACAGTACAAGGAGAAGGTCACCACAATGCTGAAGCTGGAAGGGATCAGGTTGCAACTAGAGTTAAAGAGATTGGAGCTGGAATTCAAGCAGAAGTTGTTCCAGATGGAGCTGGAGATGTGGTAAAAAGAAAACCAGCATCAGAGAGTTTGAACTGGAGAAGCTAAAACTCCAACGACCAGTGCCAGAGGAGGTAAGTGGCATGGGTGAACCTGGGACTCCAGGACTGGTGTACAAGTTAAATTCTAAACTAATACTTTTCATCATCTGACTCCTGGTACCTAGGACAAGATTACTATACTACATATCCCTGAACATATCTATCTGCATGCTATTACTACATCAAGAATGCAACCTAACCTGTTCCTGCTGCATCTGCTCCTTCTGACCCTACTGGCATCCCACACTACCAATATATTTAAATGCCCACTGCAACCAACCTCTGATCACCTGATTGATAGCTCCTTGCACAGAAGTGAAATGGTTACCAGTAGTCTCAGCTACAACAACACTCATCTCTTCTCCCAAATACTAGGATACACGAACATGCAACTGTGCCCACGGTCGACCCTACCATCAAACTATTTCTCCCTGTTCATTCTATTGGGAGTCAGGTCAGTACAGACAACAACTAAAAATAAGTATAAGGGAAAAAGTGCATGTAGCGGTCACTGCCAATATTTTAAGGAACTCCTAAAAAGACTAATACTGCTACTCCTTTTAATATCAGCAACATTCACCCCAACCCTAGACCACCCCTAGCTACCCCTAGGGAGCAACGTAAAACAGGGATCCTCTCGCTAGCTAGCATCAACATCTGCAGCCTTACCAAAAAATTAGATGCCCTCACTGCCTGGACAGCACAGCATAGCCCAGATGTACTATCTGTAGTTGAAACTTGGTTGTCTCCAATTATCCCTGACACTGCTGTGGCAATACCTGGGTATACTATCTTTCAACAGGATCGACTATCCAAAAAAGGGAGCCTCTGTGCCCTTTATCTTAAAGATTCTATGACAGGGCATGCCCTGACCCTACCCATTAATGGAGATGAGCTTCAGATCCTTGCTATTAAAGTCATTCTTAAGGCCCATAACAAAGCTCTGACGATAGCCTTTGTATATATTCCGCCCAAACTTACAATAACAAGCCTGAACCCATTCCTTACCTGCATCAGTAGTCTAAAGTTTAACTTAGAAGTTATATTGCTAAAGGATTTTAATGTCAACTGGCATGCTCCCAGTGCAAGCAACTACAAGGATGCTTTGGCAGCTGCAAATTTTACACAGCTAGTTACCTCACCCACTAGGATCAACTATAGAACAGGGACCAGTACCTCACTGGACTGGGTACTCTCAAATCGCCCTGACCATATTAGCCACACTACAGTTCTCTGTGATGCCATTAGTGACCATTCCCCAGTCTACTGCATTTGGTCAAATAAATTCAATAAGCCCCCCGCAAAAACTATCAACAGTCAGATGCTAATCAAGGGTCACCTTGCACCACTTAAGGCACTCCTGCGACAACAAGACTGGTCCCCGATTGACACCATTCTGGATGTTGATGCTGCACTTCAATACTTCATCTCAAAGTTCAGTGCAGCATGTGATATCCATGCCCCCTTTAAGAGGCCTTGACAACCCTTGGATTACAGGCAAACTCCTAGACCAACTAAAAGCTCTGGACCTGCTATGGGCTTGTGCTATAGCCTCTGGCAACCAAGCAGATTTTCAGGCATACAGGGCTGCCAGGAATGCCTGTACCAGAGTGATCCACACTGAAAAAGCCAGCTACCATAGGAGCATCCTATCAAACTCATGGTCGGATGGAAGGAAATTCTGGCAAAGTCTCTTTGAAGTTATAGGGAAAAAGTCCAAAGCAACTCCTAATATGCTAAAAGTTGATGGCAGCAACACCCTGGACCCCACCATAATTGCCAATATTTTCAGTCTGGCATTCACCGGCCTCAGCCATGTGCTTACCTCTAACTTCTTTGACACCAACTAAACCATGGCCTCCCAATATCAACAGATTCAGGATACAAATCATCCACATTTCTATTTCAAGGCAGTTACTGAAAGGGATGCCAAAAAATATGTCCTCAAAGTGCTTGGAAAATCCAGATCAAGTGGGGACACACTTGACTTGAAGCTCATCGCCCTCACCCTTGATGATGTCCTGCACCCTTTTACCAAGATTATTAACCAGTCCCTCACACTATCCCAGTTCCTGCTCAAGTGGAAGTCGGCCCTGGTGACCCCAATACACAAGTCTGGGGATAGGACATTACACTGTAACTACAGGCCCATCTCCATCCTACCCCCTTTATCCAAAGCACTTGAAAAAATCATTGCAGACCAATTGGTGGAGTACTTGGAGAAATACAACTTGCAATGCCCACAGCAACACAGCTTTCACAAAGGACATAGCACCACCTCTGTCCTCCTTGAATTTACAGGCCACATTCATCTAGCACTAGACCACAGACAACTTATCGGTGCCACCTTTACAGACCTCTCGAAGGCCTTTGACACAGTCAACCATCCATTACTACTGGAACAACTTGGCAACTTAGGGCTCTCTCATGATACTTTACAATGGTTCAACAGTTATCTCTCCAACCAGCCACAATAAGTTAAGATTGGTGACTCCCTCTCCTCCAAACTACCTGTCAGGGCTGGTGTTCCCCAATGGTCAATATTGGGACCCCTTCTTTTCAGCATCTTCCCGAACATTCTCCCTTCTGCTTGTTATGAAAACATTATTCTGTATGCTGATGATGCAGTGATTTTTCTCTAAGAATTCAGACCCTTCCCTCTTGAAGAAATAACTGCAAGAAAGTTTCACACAAGTTGAGGCCTGCTTCGTCTCACAGAAACTAGTGCTAAATTACAAAAAACAAAGACTATGCTGTTCCATGGCACACATAACAAACATAAACACCAACAGTTGGCTATCAAAAACAGCACGGGTGTGACTCTGGACCAGATGCAGACTTTCAAATACCTTGGTATAACCCTGGACCCTACTCTGTCCTTCTCCAGCCATATCAATTCAGTTGCGAAATCTGTGAATATCCATATAGGCCTTCTCTATAAACATAGACACTGCCTGACAGCTGACACCCTTAAGCTAGCAATACACAGCTCTATTGTCTCCATCATTGATTATGGATTTGTTATCTGTACAGCAGCCACAGCCACAGCACTATGGCAAATCATTACAGTGCTGAATAGGGCCTGCAGATTCCTTACTGGTGCTGCCCACCACACGCATACCTGCGACTTCTATGAAAAGTCAAACTGGCTACAATTTCAGGGAAGGATTACTTTCCAGACCTGTCTACTAGCAAAAAAGTCATTGATGGGACTCATGCCCATGAGGTTCAGTCTCTCTTAAGCCCAGCCAACCACCCTCATTACACAAGAAGCTCTGACAACTATTCTCTGTCTGTTCCCCAGTGTTGTACTGCCCAAGGTCAGCAGTCTTTTGCAGGTAGAACCTCTAAGATGTTTAACTCCCTGGGCAGCAAACTCACCAACTTAGGCACCCTCTGCTCATTCAAACACAAGCTATGTCAAATGCTTGTGCCCAGAGTCCCCTGTGACTGTTTTTCCTAACCTCCTTGGTAGTCACTTCTGTTCTTCACACCTCTCTACTATTACCACCTCTGCCTGCCACCACCCTCCCCATATCTACCCCTACCTCTCTCCCTAGCCCTGGTTCACCACCTTCCTCTCTTACCCTCCTTCAACTCCCTTCCTCTCTCCCTTTTCTAATCTGCTTACCCTGTCCCACTGTTGCACTTGCTCCCCTATCCTTGCCTCCCAACCACCTCTCCTTCTACCTCCCTCCCAGTTACCCCTCTACACCCACTCTCTCTTCCACTTTCCTATGCTACTTGGCACAATTGGCAGCAACTCAGTTTTTCCACTCTACCTTTCCCTTTGACAATGCCCTTCTGGCAGCTTTAATTCATGTAAATATCATTTGTTGTAACTCATCATTCTTAAATGTATGCCTGATTGTGTTGTTCTAACTGTTATTTATATTACCTGTAGCTTTTAGACCATGTATACCCTGTACTGAATTTTGTATTCAAACTGCTTGCCTGCTAATCTCACACAAACTGTACTTCTATTCTTTGTATACTGACATGGAACCTTTGTAAAAGAGCTATTGGCTCAAAGGTATTTATCCAAAATTCTAATAAATAAATAAATAGCTGAATTTAAAGAGGGAGAGGATATGGATGCATTTTTGAATTAATTTGAAAAGGTCTGTATCCAGACTAGAATACCCAATGATTCCTGGAGCTTCCAGCTATCCCCACTGCTTACTGGGAAAGGGCATGAGGCATGAGGCCAAATGGACAATCAAGACAGTAGTAATTATGAGAAACTAAAGTTTAATTGCTTAAAAAGTACGAATTAATGCCTGAAGCATACAGGGTTAAGTTCTGTAAGCTCCAGAGAAGCCCTGACATGAGCTATGAGGAACTCACCACAAAGCAATGTCAGTTTTTGAAATGTTGGTGGGAGGGAATTGAAGCAAACTCTGTAGAAAAAAATTGAGGAGGTTGTACTTCTGAAGCAATTCTTTTGGGCTTGCCCAACAGAGGTAAAAACCTGGTTAAAGGACTGAGACCCTAAAACAGTGCAAGAGGCTGCAGAACTGTTGGACCGCTATGCCAGGAGCAGACCTGCTCTGAAAGGGAGTGGGGTAGGCATGGCAGTGCAAAAGGTGAAAAGCGCACTTTTTTTTTGTAAAATATTTTTATTGAGTATAACACAAACAATAACATTAACGTAACATGTTTGGGCTGTACATATATTCACCTCTGGTTACATACATATAAGAGTAACAATTAAGGGGATACGAGATGGTTACTTATGTGATAGCTGATATATCAGCACGAGTGGCAAGTGAGCTCAGGGGTTATCACAAGTGGCGTAGCCATGAGTGACTGACTCCAGAGCTCACTTGCAGAATGTGATATTCAATATCCATGTTTCATCGATATCCGTTTTATATAAGGGGTTTGCTGATTACGAGGCTGTATTTTCATTACCTTTTTTCCCGGTGTTCCTTTTTGTTTCAGTGGTAGTCTGAGAGTGGCATCGGAATGTAGTGTGGCATTTTTTTTTGTTGTGTGTTGAGGTGTACACAGTGGTGATATTGCAAGTTGCGTACAGAGAGTTGTGATAACTGCTGCAGTTTTCCAGTGTGTACACGTCATTGATTCATTGTTTCTCTCTAGTGGTGATCTGGAGTTTTATCACATAGCTTATCAGCAAACCCCTAATATATAAATCAGGATATCTGGTAATCAAGCATTTGGTATCTTCACTGAAGGATTACAATCAACATTCTTGTGTTCTGCTTACTCAAAACATGGCCTGTTTTAAGCAATTCATCACTGTTGTTTAAAAGCTCGAAGTATGGAGAGGACCCACCACAAGCCACCCCTCTGCGTGCATCCCCAATATTTGTCTCTACTTCTTCCACCCCCATCCCAAGGGGGTGGTGGTGTAGATGGAGTTCTGTACCCACTGTAGATTCAAGGTTGGTGGCCAGTTCCTGTAGATGCATCCTATAAAGAGAAATCTCCATCTGCAATTGCTTTGAGAAGTGGATCCCACAAATTTGTGAATCTCCTACTCTCTCCATTTGCTTTGTACTGGATCCCCTCCAACTTCAGGCAGCCCAACATATTATTTTCCCACTGTTACACTGCTGGGGTATTTGCTTATAACCATAACTGCGCTATCCTTTTTTTAACATTCACCAGGGCAAGTGACCAAAGCTGTCTACTTGGGCCCCTCTGCATTCAGTCTAGATCTGCTCCAAGCAGCAGTTCTGTGGGGTATCTGGATAACCTGCACCCCAGCATGCCACTTATTATTTTATGTACTTCATGCCATAGTGGGCCACCCTGGGGCATGTGAGTGCCAGATGGATTATGTCTGTGTCATCCCATGCACACTTAGGACAGTGCCCGGAGTTGATCAGGTCCATAATATGTAATCTCCTAGGCGTTATGTAAGTTCAATGTAGGAAATTCAGTTGAACCTGCCGGAGTTTGTTACTCTTTGAGCATAAGCAGAAGTGCTCAGCAGCCAGTTTCCAGGTCATAGGGCCCTGCTCCACCCGCAGGTCTTGCTCCCATTTAGCCTTGATGCCCTCAGTTGGTTCCTCAGTGGCCCACTGTAGGGTTTGATAATAAGTGGTTAGGAGTTTGGAGCAGGGTTGAGGAATATAAAGTTCCTCCTCCAGAGGTGATGGGGCCACCCATCCAGTTGCTGCTCCTATTGTTTCCCCCAACCTTTGCCTGACCAGGAGACAGACAAAGTGGTCTCCTGGAGTGACATGCCATTTTGTTGTTAGTGCAGAAAACTCCAGTATCCCCCCCATACAGTTGAGCCAAGTACAATAGACCCAATTTTCTCCGGTGTAACAAGCGCTGGTGTACCTGGACAGGGTAGGCCCCCTTCAGCTACATCATAGAGATCAGGTCAGTGTATGGGGATTGGGCAGAAAGGCAGCCAATTCTTTTATGAGCAGTGAGCCATACTGTAATGGTGGCTTGAGTGTATGAGTTGACTACCTGGGTGACTTGGTTTACACCCAGTGTACCAGATAAGAATTTTGGCCATAGCAGTCCTTTAAGATCTTCCTTCTTCAGTACAAGCCACATGAATTTGCCCTCCTGCATACCATTAGGCAGGAATGCCAGTTGTACCACCCAGTAATAATGTTGAAAGTGTGGAAGCCCCAATCAACCCCTAGAAGCAGGCAGTTGTAGTTAGTGTGCTTAATTCAGACTTCCCCAACCCTCCACAGAAATTTATGTATTACGGTATTGATTTGTTTGAAGTGTTGTAAGGGAATCTTGATGGGTAGGGATTGGTACAGGTATAAACACATAGGCAGTATCATCATCTTGATGGTACTGACACGACCTATCAAGGACAGCGGGAGATTTTGCCAGTGCTCACACTCCTCCGCCACTCTCTGAACCATTGGGCCATAGTTAATAACATAGAGACTTCCAACTCCGGCTGTGACTAGTATTCCTAGGTATTTGAGGGAGTTCACCATAACTAAGCCCCACAGCATGTGGGATAGTTTTTGGCAGTTCATCAGGCCTATGGGAAGTAGCTCCCTTTTAGACCAGTTCACATTGTGACTGGAAAGGGCACTGTACTCCTGTAAGGAGGAGACTGAGTGCACCATGGGAAGGTCTCTTATTGGGTCTTGCAAGTATAGAAGCAGGTCTTCAGCATAAAAGGCCACCTTGTGGCTCCTTCCCCCACCCTGGGACCCCTGTATACCCAGGTGTTGCCTGATCACTTTTGCCAGGGGCTCGAGAGAGATCACATATAATCGGGGAGAAAGTGGGCATCCCTGTCTTGTCCCTCTAGTCAGAGTGAAAGGCTGTGTCAGTGCCCCGTTAATAACTAGCTGCACTGTGGGTATCCTATACAGTGCTTTCACCCAGCTCAACAGCCTGGGGCCCACTCCCATTCATCTCAGGGTCTCAAACATATACCCTCCACTCCACACTGTCAAATGCATTCTCTGCATCCAGTGCCAGTATGGTGACTCCATGATGCTTAGCCATCCTCCCCCACATGTGTATTAGAGTCAAAGTTCTCCAAATGTTATGTTTGCCCTGTCTGCCCTTAACAAAGCTGGTCGGGTCAATGTGGATCAAGGAAGGGAGTATGGGTTAAAGCTTAGAGGCCACTACCCTAGCCAAGATCTTGTAATCTGTGGTTAGCAGAGATATTGGATGGTATGATGCACATGCCATGGGATCCTTGCCTGGTTTACATCAACCAGAAGGAACGTGTCCTCCAGCTCACCTTGTGCTCTTACATTTCTTGATCTCTGCAATGGGGTAGGGTTTGACCTGTCCAACATTGTGTCCACCATGCAGTTATAGTCCCCACCTAGAATCCACAGGCCTGGCAGAGATGCTATATCCAAGGCCAGTTTCTGGTATAACCTCGGATCTTCTATGTTAGGGGCATACACTGATCCCACCGACATGAGTCCCACCCCTTCCACAAATAGGTGTGCAAGAACATATCTTCTTCCAGTGTCTTGGACTTCCTGATGAATTTGTGCTCGTGCACCATGTGGTAGCCAAATGACAACCCCTCTGGCTGTAGTAGAAAAATTGGATGTTACCTACCTCTCTCCCATACTAACCACCATTTTGATAGCTTCTTCGTGTGACATGTTTGTTTCTTCTATCAGCACTAGCTGCACCTTTGCTCTCTTAACCTCAGTTAACATTTTTTCTCTTGATTACAGACTTCAGTCCATTGACATTCCAAGTGACAATATTTACTGGGTTACCCATTGTCAAAGTAGTAACAAGGCTTTCCAAAAGCAGTTGTTATAGTTCCTGCCCAGTTATTCATAGTAATACATAGTTAAATGAGGGTAAATATGTGATTTTTGGCCAGCTGGTTATGATTATTGTATGATATTTGAAATATAAAATATAGTATGTGATTGTCTCACACAAGACAGCCTGTGCTTCCATGGGTGCCCCCCAGATTTCAGTGCAGCTACAGGATATGAAAACTGATCAGGAACCATTTAATTAACTGACTTCTTTCAGAATGGCATTTTACTACCTTTTTATGACATGCCTAGGCTTTTTGAAGTGCAAATCAAATGTGACTTTATGACTTCAGAAACAGGACATCATTAGGCTGATTCATGTTGTTGTTTTCTTTAACACATTGGTGCCAGTGTGGGATTTCTAAGTTCAAAGGAAACATGTGTAATTAAGGAGTTTTATATAGGAAATGCTTTTTTTCTTCTGATGGCACCTTATTTAAAATACCTCCTGATAGGAAATCATTTTTTAAATTTTATATTCTAAAAGGAGGAGCTAGATGACTCACAGAAGGGGTGTGGAGACACAGAGTTTAAACTGATGCTTGTGTCTGAAATGTGGTCATATCATCTTGGGACTCTAGAGAGACACAGCTCTTTTATCTAACTTTAAAATGCACTTCCAGTGGTAATACCTTAGATAGCAAACTAAATGTGTTGTGGTAGGAGTTTTGCTTTGTAATTTTTCCTTGTTCTTTTATGTGATTGTGAGCTCTTTGATATATTGTTCTATGTTTACATTTTTCATATTTTTTTCATCTTTTAGTAAAGCACATTTTCTGAAGATACTGCATGGGTGTGTCTTCCAAGTTATTTTTGCATGTGATGCATATGTGGTTAAGTCTGATAGCTGTTGAAAGGGCTTGGTGGTGTTACTAAACTGGAAAAAGGTAAGAATATGCCTAAGGTCTCTTACAGAGTTAAAAAGATTCATTTTGGAAGTCTGGCTGGGCGCCCCTGGCGAAAGATTGTACCGCAATCCCCGAAGAAGGTACGTATCTGAGCCTGTTCATTGGGTATACTAGCATAAGGTTCACAGTTTGAATCCTCCCAGAACTTGAGACTAAAGGTAATTTGGACCCAAAAGCAGACAAAAGGGTTACCCTGACTGTTACCTGTTCACACTATTGCGCTCTGAGGTTGGCACTGTGGGAGCAGAGGGCCTGACCTGCTGAGTGCATTTGTGACAGATTTGGTTGGCAGTGGTGCGATAAAATTTGGTAACACAAGCTTTAACTGTTCAGTGTGTCAGCTTAACACTGTACAGCTCACTTGCAAAATAAGGCAGTGATTTATTTTTAAAAGAGAAAACAGAACTATATCACTTTGCTGACAGTCAAAGTTCCTACCTGTTTTATTTTTTTTCAAAGAGCAAGTTAGAGTAGCCACAGTTAGGGAGGAAGATGGCTTTCAACTACAGTGAGCACACTGCAGACTACCTGAAGCAGTTGTGCAAGGAAAGAGGAGTCCTGCATGAGGAGAGAGCCACCAAGCAGAACCTCATGGATGCTCTGATGGCTACTGATGCCCAGAGTGTCGAGTCACAGACTGTGACTGTAAAGGACTGAACCTTGGACATGGAGGAGCCAATGGCCAGTGCAGTGTCCAGATCCAGTGAGAAGGACAGCAGGGCCAGTGCAAGCCCATGGCTAGAGCAGCAGGGGAAGGTCAACAGCATTCTTAATGCTGCACTTTTAAAAAAGTTTGATTTAACTGCAGAAACATATAGAGCTAAATTCTGTAAGCTCAGATGAAGCCCTGACATGAGCTATGAGGAGCTAGCCATGAAACGACATCAGTTTTCTAAAATGGTGGGAAGGAATCGAAGCAAACTCTGTAGATAAAACTGAAAATGCTATATTGTTATAGCAGTTTTTTGGGCATGCCCAGCAGAGCTGAAAACCTGGCTGGAGGACTGAGATCCCAAAACAGTGCAAGAGGCTGCTGAACCCTTGGGCCACTATGCCAAGAGCAGACCTGCTCTGAGAGTGAATGGGGTGGGAGTGGCAGTGCAGAAAATGAAAAGCACACCTGCAGGGCAGCTAAAAACCTCACTGCCTCCACTGAAACCAGTTAGCCCCAGGTTTCAAAGAAAAGATTTTTCTGAGAAAAGAAATGAATGTTGGGTTTGCAAAGAAACTGGGCATATTGCCAGACAGCATCCCAAAAGTACCAGCAATATGCAAAAATGGGGCTAGGAAAGAAGTGGGTTGTTTGTGTGTCCATGGAAGCATGCCTGTGAACATGAGGGAACACCAGCACCCAGTCACTGTGAATGGTGTACAGACACAAGGGTTAAGAGACACAGGGTCATCTCTGACATTGGTAAAAGGGGATCTGGTAGAGTCTGGTTAGCTTATACCCAATAAATTTGTAACTTTACAAGGCTTCACTGGGGAGGAGAAAACATTGCCACTTGCTAGTGTTCTTCTAGACTGGGGTGAAACAGGTGGAACTGTGCAACAGGTGTCTGTAACCAAAACTTTAGCAGTTGACGTCATCCTTGGCAACAATCTCAAACAGGGGATGATGTGTGCAGTTACCTGTAGCCAAGTGGCAAGGGAAAATTGTAGTTCCCTGGAACCCATAGAAGCCACTGTGGAAACCACTGGGAGGCTGGTTCCCCAGCCTGTGTCTCCTGATATGGAGACTAATGAAAAGGGGGTAGAAATTTCCCCAGTAGCAGTTAACCACACAGCTATGGAGGGTTATTCTGAAGAAGGAGGGGTGACCCATTGTCAAAAGGTTAGGGATGACAGTGATCCTGAGTGCCCTGATGCTAGTGCTAGGGACCCTAGTTTAGAGACTGAAGAGGACCTGCCCCATGCCTTGGGAATGTGTAAGGAGTTTGCAGCTGCTCAGAAAAGTGATCCTAGTCTAGAGAAGCTGAGAGCTTGGGAAGACTCTGACGGATCACAGGGAGGTTATGGAAAAAATAAAGTTTATTGGGAAAATGGACTGATGTATACTCAGGATGCTAAGACAGAGGGAGGGGTGATAGGCAGGCAGCTTGTCATTCCCCAGGGGTACCGTGAGCAGTTGCTCAAGATTGCACACAATATTCCCTTATCTGGTAATCTGGGAATTGTGAGCTCTACACAGCAGTTGGACCAGAATTTCTATTGGCCCAACTTCACCCAGCAGGTGAAGGAGTATTGCACATCTTGTCACTGGTGTCAAGAAATAGGGAAGGCAGGTAAGAAAACCCAAGTTGCCCTAATTCCATTGCCCATAGTGGAGGAGCCATTCCATAGGGTGGGAATGGATATTGTGGGGCCTTTAAATACCCCCAGCTCCTCCGGGAAGAGGTCCATCCTGACTGTGATGGATTATGCCACCCGGTACCCAGAGGCAGTCACCCTATCCTCACTGAGGACAGACAAAGTGGAAAATGCCTTACTAGGGATTTTCTCCCATGTTGGGTTTCTGCAGGAGGTTATCACCAATCAAGGAGGTTCCTTCATGTTGGACCTGATGAAATGTTTGTGGGAGAAGTGTGGGGTGGTGCAGAGGCACATGACACCTTATCACCCGAAAGCCAATGGACTTGTAGAAAGATTTAACGGTACCCTGAATTCAATGCTCCAAGCGTTTGCTGAACAGCATGGGAGGGACTGGGAGAAATACCTTCCCCACCTGTTGTTTGAATACAGGGAGCTGCCTCAAGAGTCGACAGCATTTTCCCCCCTTCTAGCTCTTATATGGATGCCGGGTACGTGGGCCCCTAGATTGGTCTGGGAGGACTGGGATGTCAAGCACACCACCCAGGGAACTCCTATAGTGGATTATGTCCTTAGGTTTAGGGAAAGACTGAAGGAGCTTATGGGGACAGCCTAGAGCAACCTGGCAGCTGCCCAACAGAAACAAAAAGTGTGGTATGACCACAGAGCCAGAGCTCGCTTGTACATGGTGGGTCAGGAAGTCATGGTCCTTATCCCAGTCCGGAAGAACAAGCTGCAGGCTGATTGGGCAGGATTGTACAAAGTAGTTAGAAAGGTAAATGACATGAACTATATCACAGAGTTACCTGACAGAAGACATACAGAAAGAATGTACCATGTCAACATGATGAAGCCATATGCTAATAGGGCTGATATGGTGTATGTAGTATGTAGTCCTGGGGAGGGAACGGATGAAGGAGACCCCCTTCTGGACTTGCTGGAAGAAAGCAAGCAGGAGTCCTCTATGGAGGCAGTTAAAGTGTCACCCCAGCTTGCCCTGGACAAGATCCAGGAAGTAAGGGAGGTTTTAGCAGACTGGGCCCCACTATTTAGCGCTAAGCTTGAACTAACCCCCTTAGCAACACACAATGTGGAGACAGGAACACAGACGCCCATATGATGGGCAGCATATCGGGTGTCACAGGCTGTCCAAAAGGACATTAGGAGGGAGGTGGAGGAAATGCTGGATTTAGGGGTAATCCAGAGATCCCACAGCCCCTGGGCCTCACTCATAGTCCTTGTGCCCAAGTCACATGGCTCTACTTATTTCTGTGTGGACTATCGTGGACTGAATGCAGTCATGAAGTCAGACACCCACCCGATGCCCCGGATGGATGAACTCCTGAACAAGTTAGGAGGGGTGACCTACCTTATGACTATTGACCTGACAAAGGGGTATTGGCAGGTAGAGTTAACTGACAGAGTGAGGGAGAGGTCAGTCTTCATCACTCCGACAGGCTTATTTGAATTTAAAGTAATGCCTTTTAAAATCAAGAATGCCCCAGCCACTTTCCAAAGGTTGGTAAACCAGGTGTTAAATAGTGCTGAGGAGTACACTGTGGCATACCTGGATTACATTACCATCTTTAGTGCCAGCTGGGAGGAACACCTGTCCCACCTTAGGGAAGTGCTGGGCAGGATACAAAGGGCCCAGCTCACTGTCAAAGCTAAGAAGTGCCAGGTGGCCATGGCTGAAGTGGTATATCTCTGGCATTTTGTAGGCCGGGGAGAGCTCCATCCTAACCAGGTAAAAATAGAGGTAATCCAGGCATGGCCCAGAGCAGAAATGCAGAAGCAGGTCAGAAGTTTTCTAGGGAGAGCAGGGTACTGTAGGAAATCTATACCCAATTACAGTGCCCTGGCTGCTCCCCTATTTGACCTGGTAAAGAAGAAGATGCCTAAGAAAATTACCTGGAAACCAGCCTGTGAAAAAGCCTTTACCAGACTGAAGGAGGCACTGTGCAGAGCTCCTGTGTTGACAAGTCCTGACTATAGCAGACCCTTTATAGTCCAGATTGATGCTTCACATGTGGGTATTCGGGCAGTACTGAGTCAGACATCCAACCAAGGAAAAGATCACCACATAGTGTACCTGAGTAAAAAGTCACTTCCCAGGGATCAGACTTTCTTTACTGTGGAAAAGAGTGTCTTGCCATAGTGTGGGTCCTAAAGAAGTTAGAGCCATATTTACAGTATATGGGCAGCATTTTGAGGTACAAACTGACCACAACCCCCTAGTTAGGCTGACACAAATGGGAAGTCTTGCCTTGCAAGGGTATAACATGACGATCTTACATAGGGTTGGAGTAACCAATCAGAACGCAGATGACTTGTTGCATCTATATGAGGAGTCAACTGACTTAGGGAGCTCATCCCATTCAGGGGATGGAGCCCCCAAATTCAGTCTAGGTGGGAAGGAGTGTGATGCTTGGCCAGCTGGTTATGATTATTGTATGATATTTGTAATATAAAAACAAAGTGTATGATTATCTCACATAAAACAGCTTGTGCTTCCATTGATGCCTCCCCAGATTTCAGTGAAGCTACAGGATATGAAAAATGACCAGGAACCATTTAATTAACTGATTTCCTTCAGAATGACATTTTATTACCTTTTATGACATGCCTAGGCATTTTGAAGTGCAAACCAGATGTGATTTTATGACTTCAGTAACAGGACATCATTAGGCTGCTTCCTGTTGTTTTTTTTTTAACACATTGGTGCCAGTGTGGGAATTGCTAAGTTCAAAGGAAACATGTGTAATTAAGGAGTTATATATAGGAAACATATTTTTTCTTCTGATGGCACCTTATTTAAAATACCTCCTGATAGGAAATCATTTTTTGTAATTTTATAGTCTAAAAGGAGGAGCTACATGACTCACAGAAGGGGTGTGGAGACATAGAGTTTAAACTGATGCTGAGGGCTTGATGGTGTTACTAAACTGGGAAAAGGTAAGAATATACCTATGATCTCTTATAGAGTTAAAAGGGTTCATTTTGGAAGCCTGGCTGGGTGTGCCTGGTGAAAGATCATAACGCAATCCCTGAAGAGGGTGCGTATCTGAGCCTGTTCATTGGGTATGCTAGCATAATGTTCACAGTTTTAATCCCCCCAGAACTTGAGATGAAAGGTGATTCGGATCCAAAAGCAGACAGAAGGGTTACTCTGTCTGTTACCTGTTCACACTATTGCACTCCGAGGTTGGCACTGTGGGAGCAGAGGGCCTGATCTGCTGAGTGCGTTTGTGACAACTAATACATCACCCAATCTTAAAAAAAGTGTTAACCTTTCCCCATAGTAACACCTACCCACCCCCCCTTCCCAATATCCTAACAGATTCATATAGTCCCCTATTGCAGGCTTCCCCAACGTAGGAAGCTCGTAAACCCACCTCCCTTCCCTTCCCTTTTGACTGGGCCCCCATTTGCCCAGTCAGCTGTCCCATTCATATTGATGGTGTCTAATTTAATGGTTTCTGATCTTGGCCATTTATTTTATATGGCTATGGTGGCACCATTGTGCCCCTTCTACAGACATTCTAGTGCATTTTATAATCATTTCTTCATTTCACTCTGCATCTGCCCTCTGTGCACAGATCTTTGATCATTGTGATTTAAGCAATCCATTTCCTCCCACCCCACCTCAAAGTGTGCCCTCTGCCACTACCAGTCTGCCAACTGGCAAAGTAAGGTGATCTACCTGTGTTTCAATGTCACCTACTGCTGGGGTGGCACCATGTTATCACCTCCACTGGTCCAGTGTGTATTCACCATGCCATAGGATGGTTTAATATCAAGGCATCAGCCACTCTGCAAAATAAGTCAAAGCACATTACAAAGCATCAGTTTACAACTGAGAGCACTTGTGGTTCTCCTCACTCCTCTGCCACATTGTGTTTGTAATCACCTATGTTGTGGGGGGGCATATACCCATTCTGGCAGTGTCTAATTTACTTCCAATCAATCCTTGTTATAATTGGGCTTCACTCCCATTTAACCCCCTCCCCCTTTAAACCTACACATATTGTTTGCGATGTCAGTTTTATTTTCATCAAATCCCCCACTATCTTTGACACATGTACAATAAAACACATCTGCCTAAATTTTAATGCTGGGCAATAAGCTGAGCCAGTACTTATTAACCTTTTAAAACATATTAGGGCCCCCCTTCCCAATGATCTACAGTGTCCAAAAGTAACTTATAGACCTCCATGCCTTCCATAGCTGGCCTCCAGTAGAATCCAATGAAATTTTGCAGCCCATCATTACCCATGCCCCATGGCATGGTTGAGCTGGTGAAGAGACTCCACAGCCAGTATAAACAGCAACCTAGCTTTGGTAGTTAACCAGGTCTTCAGAATGAAGAGCCCAAAGCACCTTATGGCCTTCTGGGGAAATATTACCCCTCCCCCCATGGATGAGTCTCGGTCACTTGCACCAGGAAGAGTTCCAGGCTCAGCATCCCTGCCTCCAAATTGTGGCTCAGATTTAAGCGTATCAACAGACGTGCAACACTTTAGCCCCTGGTATCCCCTGTGGCCTGGTGTGAGGCCGCTTGTGCCACAAGGCATGATGTAGTAGCACCACAACCCACAGATTACAGGGAGACACTAGGCCCAAGGACAGAACTCAGGTTTTATTAACCAAGATTAGAGAGCAACATTAAACTTTAACTTCCAATGTCTCTGCTCAGGTTGTAAGGGTCTCTGCTATTTAACTTAAATCAAGAAGGAGTAATATTGCTGCTCCAAATGGTACTTATCTGACCTCTGTCAGGCTTGCTCGGGAAGGGATTTCCCATCTGCTTTTTTCATTTCTTCGGCCACCCAGTTCTCTGCATCGATGTAGTTGATGAAGAATTTCAGTGAAGTCCCCAGGCAGTCGATGTGCAACCTAGCAAGGTAAAAAAATGAAAAGGATCAGCCCATGTTATGCAGTTTGGATTTAACTGTGTTAAACTTTTGTCTACAAAGCTGCAAGGCACGGCAGTAGTCCTGGTAAATAAAGACTTGTGCCTTGCCGCTCTGGATAGTCCCTTGCTTTTTTGCTGCAGCCAACACGGTTTCTTTCTACATAAAGTGGAGGTATTTTATTAAACAGTGTCTAGGGTGCTCCCAGGATTTTGGTGTGGGGCCCACTCTATTTGCTCTCTTGATCTTGAATTTCTCCACTTCTAGGGGCAGGATGAGATGCTTCACCAACCAAGTTTGGATGCCGATGGCCCGTGTCTTTCCCTCAATTTCTTCTGTCAAGCCCACTATACGCATATTTGATCTTCTGGAATAGTTTTCATGATCATCCACCCACTCTTTCAACTCAGTGACAGTCTCCTTTAAGTAATTACACTCTCTTGAGACTGTGTGGACTGTGTCTTCTAGGTCTGTGACTCATTGCTGGAGTTCCGTGATGCTAGCCTCCTGCAATGCCATGGTCTTTTTTAGTCCGGTTACAATGAACTGGATATGAACCATTTGGGTCATGAGATTTGTGAATCCTGCCTGCATCTCTGTTTGCATTGTTGCTAGTGTGCTGGGAATGCCTGCTAGTGAACATTCCAGAGTGGCCATACTGCTGTCTTCCTCCGCTGCTTGGGCCTGTTGGCATGTGCGAGGCTCCGGTCCCACCCGTTGCTCACCTTGGCCATCTTAGACTTCAAACAGCAGTTTTAGCTGCCAATTTTTAGGTTTTGAGTTTGCCATCCATTTTGGTGTGTACATGATCAGTTTCTAGAAGTATTTCCAAGGTTCTGTCTTCAGATTCAGTCACTTTAGAAGATGATACCCAGAAAGCTGAGCTATACCCTGATCGCCATCATGTCAGCGCAAGCCATGTGCCCCTGAAAAGTGCACCTTCATGACAGCTAAAACCCTCACTGATGCCACAGAAATGGAGAAGCCCAGGTTACAAAAAAGATTTAGGGAGTATAGTAATAGTGGCAGACAGTGTGGAGTAGGAACATACCCTTTTCCAGGCTTTCCTCCAGCATGCGACACATTGGTTCCATTAGCAGAAGAGTAAATCAGATAAAAGAAGTTGATTGATAGCTTTGCAAACAGTCAGGGCATCTTGTCAGACACTGTCCTAAAAAGGCACAGAATGGACAAAGTGGTGCTTGAACAGAGTTGGGTACACAGTGTATTCCTGAAAGCATGCCTATAAATGTGAGGGCGTATATACACCCGGTTACTGTAAGTGGGGTGCACAGCCATGGGTTAAAGGACACGGGGCATCTCTTACATTAGTGAAGGGAATTTGGTTGAGCCTGAACAGCTTATACCTGATCAGTTTGTAACAGTAAAAGGATTCACTGGGGAGGAAAAGCTCTGCCACTAACTAGTGTTCTCCTGGACTGGGGTGAGACAGGAGAGAGGGTGCAAAAGGTGGCAGTAGCAGACAATGTTGCCCTGGATGTGATTATAGGGAAATATCTCCAGAAGGGGGTGGTGTGTGCAGTTACCCACAATCAGATGGCAAAGGCTGATTGTTGTTCCCTGGACCCCATAGATGCCCCTGTGGAAAAAAAATGGGAGGCTTATTCCCCAGCCTGCATCTTCTGAAATGAAGAGCAATGAAAAGGAGGTGGGATTTCCCAAAGTAGCATTTCACAAAACAACTGCAGATGGTTACTCTGAAGAGGGAGGGGTAACCAATTGTCAGAAGGTTAGGGATGGCAGTGGCCCTGAATGCCCTGACATTAGAACTATGGACCCCAGTTTAGAACTGAAGGGGACATGCCCCAAGACTTGGAAAAATTTGAAAAATGTGCTGCTGCTCAGAAGACTGATCCTATTTTTGAGAAGCTAAGAGCTTGTGCAGAATCTGATGGGACACAGGGAGGTAATGGGAGACATAGAGTATATTGGGAAAATGGACTGCTATATACACAGGACGTAAGGACAGAGGGGGATGATGAAAGGCAGCTTGCTGTTCCTCAGGAATACCATGAGCAGTTGCTCAAAATTGCTCATCATATCCCAATGTATGGACATCTGGGAATTGCACGCACCATGCAGCCATTGGCCCAGAATTTCTATTGGCCCAACTTCACCCAGCAGGTGAAGGAAGGTGTGTGGGTCCCTAGACCTGATCCTGGAAGGCTGGGAAGGCAAGCACATCACCCAGGGAACTCCCATAGTGGAGTACATCCTAAAGTTTAGGGAAAAGCTGAAGGAGCTTGTGGGAGCAGCCCAGAGCAACCTGTCAGCAGCACAACAGAAGCAAAAGGTCTGGTATTACCACAGAGGCAGGGTTTGCTTATACTGTTTCAGTCAGGAAGTCATGGTCCTAATACCGGTCTGGAAGGATAAGTTGCAGGCCAAGTGGGCAGCACCACACACGGTAGTCTGACAGATTAATGATGTGAACTATATTGTAGAACTGTCTGACAGGAGACATACCCATAGACTGTACCATATCAACATGATGAAGCCATATGCAAATAGGGCAGACATGGTATTTTCAGTGTTTAGTCCTGGGGAGGGGACTGATGAAGAAGAGCCTCTACTGGGCTTACTGGAGAAAACCAAGTGGGAGTCCTCTGTGGAGACAATAAAACTGTTGCCCTAGTTGACCCAGGAATAGACGCAGGAAGTGAGGGAGGTTTTAGTGGACTTTGCCCCTTTGTTCACAGCAAAGCCAGGACTTACCCCCTTAGAGAAATACAATGTAGACACAGTGACACAAGTGCCCATATGGTGAATAGCCTACCAGGTGTCTGACACCATCCTAAAGGCCACTAGGAAGGAGGTGGAGGAAATGCTGGATTTAGGGGTAATCCAGAAATCCCACAGCCCCTGGGCCTTACCCATAGTCCTCATTCCCAAGCCAGATAGCTCTACTCACTTTTGTGTAGACTATCAAGGATTCAGCTCAGTCATAAAGTTTGATGCCCACCCAATGCCATTGATGGACAAACTACAGGACATGTTGGGAGGGGTGACATACCTTACCACCAGTGACTTGACAAAAGGGTATTGGCGGGTGAAGTTAACTGCCAGATCTAGGGAGTGATTGGCCTTTGTCACTCCAATAGGATTATTCAAGTTTCAAGGTAATGCCTTTTGGAATGAAGAACACCCCTGCCACCTTTCGAAGGTTGATCAACCAGATGTTACAAGGTACTGAAGAGTACACAATGGTGTATGTGGATAATATTGCCATACTTCAGCATCAGTTGGAAGGAACACCTGTCCCACCTGAGGAAAATGTTGGAGAGGATACAAAGAGTCAGGCTCACTGTCAAGGCTGAAAATGCCAGGTGGCCATGGCAGACATGGCATACCTAGGACATGTAATAAGGTGATGCAACTCCATCGCAGTCAAGCCAAGATTGAGGTTATAGAAGTGGGGCCCAGGCCTGAAACCCAAAAGCAGGGACCTAGGGACCGCTGGATACTATCCAAAGTTTGTACCAAATTACACTACCCTCACAGACCCCCTCTCTGCCCTGTAAAAGACATTAATGCCCAAAAGGGTAAATGGGAACCAACCTGTGAATAAGACTTTGCCAGGCTAAAGGAGGCACTGCAGTGCCCCTGTGTTGGCTGGTCTAGACAACAGTAAGCCATTTGTAGTCCAGATGTATGCCTCAGCTATGGGATTGGAGCAGTCCTCAGTCAGACCTCTAACCAAGGGAAAGATCACCCAATAGTGTACCTTAGCAAAATGCTGCTTCCCCAGGAGCAAACCTATTCCATAGCTGAGAAGGAATTCCTTGCACTGGTATGGGCCCTGAAGAAATTAGAGCTATACTGTACAGACTGATCATAACCCTCTGGTGTGGCTAACACAGATGGGGAAAATGAATGGTCATCTCTTAAGATGGGGCATTGCCTTACTGGGCTACGATATGACCATTACCCACAGGGCCGGATCGGCAAATTTATTTATTTATTGGTTGATTGATTGATTGATTGAAATTTGTTAACCAGGTAAGCCCACTGAGACAAACAAGGTCCCTTTTTCAGGGGCGATAGGGGAATAATTACATTGAATGCCAGTGCAAACGGGTTATCTCACCAGTTAGAGCAGTGAACAGAATTTGTGAAATTCCCACAAATTCAGCCTAGGAGGGAAGGGATCTTGCAAGATGCTCAGCTGCTAGCCATTATTTGTAGATATTCTTCTGTTGTGTATATGTTTTTTTATGTAATTCTATTGTATACATACATGCCAAGCCATACCAGTGTAAACATAAGGCACCTAGAGAAAAGACTATATTTTTTAATTTTAAAATGGTTTTGACCTTCCTCTGACCTGAGAGGCCAGCTGCTAGCAGGAATCTGAAAAGTTATTGTCAAGGGCTTTGGGGATGCATGATCAAAGGGGTGTTTCCAATAGGAACTGACCAAGGGAAACCAGAAGTAATAACATCATCTGTATAATTATAAAATTTAGAGGATCTTCCTTATAACTAATTAAATTAAGCCAGTTCAAAGCCCAGGATGTTTTAGCCAGGAAAGATCCTTCTAACAAGCCTGTGTGAGGTAATAAAAAAAGAAACGCATCCTTACAGCATACCTGATTGAGATTGTAGTTACAGGTGTCATTAATGTAGGCTGGGTGACATCGCCAGGTAGTTAGAAAATTGTGGGGAAAGTGCAAGAGTGACACCTGGTGACCTAAAGTGGAAGGGCCAAACTGTATTCACTGACCCAGAATGGGCCAACCTTCATTCACACACCTGGGAGTTGTCAGCTCTATTTAAGCTCTCCAGCACAGACACACACATTTATTGGGACTCCACCTGACACACACGAGAAGTCCAACTGCTGAACCCAATGTGGTTGCAAAGGACTAAAAGAAACTGAAAACCTTCATCCACTATCTCTGGACTTTTAAATCTCATACCTAAGGTAGAGACTTAGCTAACAAGTTTTAGTGTGTTTTTTTCTGTTTACTTTTCCATTTGTTTCTTATACTGTAACCTAAATTAGTATATGTCCTCGTTTAGTTGTAACTGGATTTATTTAATTATTTTAGTAAAACTTTTGCTATCTTAAAAAAATTCTGCCTGTGTGAGACTTCTCTACTTGTGTGTGAATTGTGAAAACAGTATTAATAATCTGTGACAACTGTTACTTGCTTAGGGAGGCCACCGTAATCAACCGAACTGATAAAAGTGTATGCAAGGGACATCTGTAAGGACATGGAGAATACTAGAGTCTATAAAGATTTTGAAGCAGGCTGTTGCATGTCCTGTAGGGAGAAGGCCAAATCAGGTGTTACACTGCTGCACCGAAGAGAATGTAATGCCTTGGTCTTCCTCCTTTGTGTAATAGCCAAGGAAAGGTTGGCATTTGGCCACAAGGACTCGGGACTGGTATTATGCCCTTATCCAAAGCTAGAGGGATGCCCAGGATTTTCATGACAGAAATGCAGTCATGACCTCAGTGAGCATTCTAAACAATGAGGAGAGTATCCCTGTTCCCCAACATCATGGATTACACTCAAGGGTGGGCACTGTGAGTTCAGTGGGCCTGATCCCTAGGAGTGGGTTGGTGACAGATCTTTTATTTAGTGTATCCCTTTTTTCATTTTGTGTTAATGAGCACAGAGGTTGTTTATCTGGCATATTGGGGAGGTTCTTCATTTAAAGGGGATGATACTGGTTGGTTCTGGGATAGTCTAGCCTTTAGGGTCAGTTTGGATTTATTAGTATTAGTGGCTGTGGGTGCTCTAGTATTTATTTTCTTAGTAGTTTCTGAACTGTAGTAGTAATATTACAGGGCACCCACAAGATGGCATTTTTCACTAACAAATACTTTTTTTTTCAATTATGTAACCAGGAGTGGCACATTAAACTGAAAGTTTATTTGCAGGTGCGACCTGTGAGCACAGGGAAGTTAAATAACTTGTGTAGGGTCAGACAATATGCAAGTGGGGACAGTGGGATTCAAACCCAGATCTCAAGATTTGTAGCTCAGAGCCTTAAACCACTGTGCTATACTGCCTCCAAATTACTTTTTACTGTGTCGTTGTATTTCTCAAATAGAAATTGAATTTTGCTGGGGATGGTGTATTTAGTAGTTGGGATTTCTGATGGAGTTTGGGGGAGGGGGAGAGTAAGGGACATTTTTTTTTTCTTAATAGTACGACTGCTGTCCTATTGGTGTATGTAGTATGGGGATTATTTGGGGTTTTGGGTTTTCATAGCATAATATATAAAGGTGTGAGTTGGATTGTTGGAGTTGGGGATAATTCATGGTTGGTATGGGTAGTTCCATTTCCCCTTGGGAATGACAACTTAAGGTAGGTTTTACATGTTTCCTTCACCATTGACCCCCCCCCCCACGAGGTGATCTTGTTTTCCTTTTCTTTCTCTTTCTCTTTCCACCCTTTCATATTATAGGTGTGATTTTTTCAAGGAGTGGGGATGGTGGAACTGGTGGGGTTAGTGGAAAGTCCTGTGGTCATAGGGCAGTGTAACAGGTGGTTGACAGGTGGTTGTTTGTTCCCTGCATACTCACTGTGGTCCTCTCAGAAGGAGGGGGGTTGTTTCCTCTCAGGGGAACTGGAGAGGTTCCTGTAGGTCTTTTTGCTCCAACTACAACCTATTGTTGTACTGGGGAGGTACTAGCCCCTAGGAGGCTTTGGAGGAGTTCTGGACCTCAGCTGTTGATAATTTCTTTTGGCTTATGAGTTAACCACCAGGTATCTACAAAATGCTGAAATCCTTTCTCCTACAAATTCTCCTTATGTTGCTCCTGCTCTCAGGAAATGTTCGCCCCAACCCAGGACCACCTGGGCAGCCAGCAGTGGCACCAAGCAGAAGGACAGGGACACTCACCATGGCATCCATCAATGCCTGCAGCATCCTCAACAAACTTGATTCCCTCCAAACATGGATTCTACAGCACAACCCTGATGTCCTCTCAGTTGTGGAAACATGGCTAAACCCTAAAATCCCTGATAACTCAGTCTCTTTCCCTGGCTACTGCATTTTCAGGCAAGACAGGATTGCTAAACGGGGTAGGGGCTGCACCATCTATCTTAGGGATACCCTTATGGGTCACATCATCCCATTCCCTAGCCTGAGCAACTCCTCTCAGGTCCTCACAATCAAAATCCTCCTTGGTGCACATAACAAGGAACTCACTGTCATCTCAGTTTACCTACCCCCAAGAGACCAGGCTGCTGGCTTCCATAGCATCATGGAATATCTAAGGGTCCAGCAACATAATTCTGAAACCATAATCATGGGTGATTTTAACATTAACTGGCTTTCCGCTGAGGCTGCTACCTATAAGGATGCAGCCACGGCACATCACCTCACTCAACTGGTCAATGCCCCCACTAGGTGTAACTATAGGACAGGCTTCCTTACGCTTCTAGACTGGATTCTATCTGACCGCCCTGAACACATCTCCAATGTTTCTGTACTCCCGGATACAATAAGTGACCACTCGCCTGTCATCTGCTCCTGGTCAAACAAATACCACAAGCCCCCTCCCAAGCTTATCTATGCCAGGATTATCAAACAAGAGCACTTCCAGCTGTTAAAATCCCATCTAACCAGGCTGAACTGGGCAGTGCTTGACTCCCCTTAGTGACACCAACAAAGCTCTGGACCTATTTATCAAATGTTTCAACGAAGCCTGTGACATCTATGCACCAGTGAAAGAGATGAATGTCAAAGGACAGACCAACCCCTGGGTTACTACTGACCTTTTAATTCTGCTTAAGCACAGAGACCACCTCTGGCATTGTGCTCGTGCAACTCCGATACAAGTAAACATACAATTATACAAAGCAGCCAGAAATGATTGCACTAAAAAAATATGGAATGCTAAACACAGCTATTACAAAGAGGCTCTGACCAACTCTAGGGGCCAGGGAAACAAATTCTGGAACAACATGAAAGAACTCACAGGCAAGGATCCTAAAGCACCACCCACTATGTTCAACCTTCATGGCACTCCTACACTCGACCTAGGTACCATCACCAGCACTTTTAATAATGCATTTACAAACCTGGACAGTGTCCTTACACCAAATTTTTTCTATGCTGTCCCCTCCAGCTCCTCCCAAGTTAACCCCCAACTGGAACGTACAACCCCCCAATTTTTTTTTTAAGGAGGTCCCACCACAGGTAGCTAGAAAATACATTCAAAAGGCCATCGACAAATAAGGGTACAGTGGTGACTCCCTTGACCTGAAACTGCTGGCACAAGTCCTTGATGAAATCTTAGAACCACTTACAAAGATCTTCAATCTCTCACTTTGACTGTGCCATTTCCCCTCTCTCTGGAAGAAAGCCACTGTCACACCGGTTCACAAAAGCAGAGATAGGATGCTGCACATCAATTACAGACCTATCTCACTCCTCCCCCCACTATCTAAAGCCCTGGAGCGAATAGTGTCGGACCAACTAGTTGAATTCCTGGATAAGTACAATGTACAGTGCCCAGAGCAGCATGGCTTCAGAAAAGGGCACAGCACCACCACTGCACTACTGGAATTTACAACCTTCATCCATGCCACGCTTGACAAAGGGAATTGTGGAGGGGCAGTATTTATAGACCTTACCAAGGCATTCTACACAGTTAACCACCCCCTACTGCTCAAGCAACTGTCCTCCATTGGGATCTCCAGTGATGCCCTTCCATGGTTCACCAGCTACCTTGATAATCGGATCCAATGTGTAAGGATTGCAGGGATCTCTTCGGCTGAGAAACCGGTCTGCTCCCGAGTCCCCCAAGGGTCTATTCTGGACCCTCTACTCTTCTCCCTCTTCATCAACAATCTCCCCAGTGCCTGCCACCAAAAAATATTACTATATGCAGACGATGCAGTCCTGTTTTCCAGCCACCATGACATTACAGTCGGCAACCAACCAAGGATCTAAGGTTTGAGCAGACTCGATAGACCGTAAGGCCTAATCTGCTGGCAAATAGTACGTTAGTATGAATCCCAGCTGTAGCTCGACTTCAAGCGCATCGAAGACTGATTCATTTCTCATAAACTTGTCCTGAACCACAGCAAGACTAAAGCCATGTCCTTCTGTAACTGTTGGAGCAGGCACAACTCTCTGTCCCTCACCATCAAGAACCACGCTGGGAACCCACTCGAACATGTCAAGGAGTTCAAGTACCTTGGTATTACCCTGGATAGTACCCTCTCCCACACTCGGCATATTGACACTGTTGCCAAGACCGGCAATATACGGATTGGACTACTACACAAGCACAAGCACTGTATGCCTGCGGATGCCCTTAAACTAGCCATCTACAGCTCTGTCACCTCTATCATTGACTACAGCCTTGCCATCTATGGCTGTGCCTCAACAAGTGCCCTCCACAGGATCTCAGTTTCTCTCAACAAAGCCTGTAGACTACTAACGGGTGCGGCCCGACAATCTCACACTTGTGACCTCTATGCACATGCCAGCTGGCTACCCCTACTCAGCAGAATACAATACCAGACCTGCTTACTTACCAAAAAGATTCTCCTCAGTCTCATGCCACCTGGTGTTAGCTCACTCCTTGCTACTTACAGTGGCACTCAACAAACACGTGGTGCCCAATCTCTAACCTTTCAGGTTCCCAGATGTCGTACCTCCATGGGTCAGTGGTCCTTTATTTATAGAGCCACTCAATGGTTCAATTCCCTCAATAAAGAAGCACTTTCCTCTACTACACTTGGACCCTTCAAAAGGAATCTCAAACTTTACCTCACCTCTACCACTCAATGTGACTGCTTCTCTGAACAGAGATCTCTCTAAACACCTCCCAGCTCCCTCCTTGTCTCACAACCCGCCCTTTCCCAGTCTCATTCCCTCTTGCAGGCCTTCCTTGACTCCTTTCCTGCTCGCATCTCCACTGGTAAAAGAAATTTTCCACCACCATCGGACAGTGGCCCATTAGCCTGCCAACTTCCTCTCCCGATCACACGCCTGCAACACTAACTGCCTATGGTGCCCTCTATCTCTTATTGTTACCGCAGCCAGCTGCCTACTCAAGCTGCTCGTTATATGAATATTATCTCAAAGTATGTTATAACTGAGAATCTTTATTTTTTCTTTTAGTTGTTTTGGTTGTTTATTGTGCATTCTTTTACTACCTCTGTAGGTATGTTGACCCTCATCCTTTGACGTGGAACCTTTGTAAATGAGCAGTTTCTGCTCAAAGGTATTTGTAATCCGAGAATTTAATAAATAAAAAAAAAAATCGTTTGGAGGACTCTTTTTCCTTTTCAGATTTGTTATGTGGGAGTAGGGAATGGGGATGTTTTTTGTGGAGTTACTGGGGTAGCTGGTGTCTACAGTGTGGTAATAATGTAGTCTGGGTTGGGACTTTCTGGGTTATTGTTTACTTCTTGGTTATATGGGGATGTTATGGTAAATTTAAATGTCTGTTCATTAAATGTACAAGTTGTTCATAGTGTGTTAAAGCCAGCCAGGATCTTGCAGGAGCTCATCCATCATATATGTGATGTGGGTTTTTTTTACAAGAAACTAGATTAACAGAGGTGGAGCATAGTAGGCGCTGGCTTGTGTGGGTGGGAACAGTTTATTCAGCAGCACACCCTTCAGCTAAATGAGCAGGTGTTACTATATTAATTCAGAGGGGACTTCCATTTCATTTGACAAAATTACAGACAGATACAGGGGCCAGTATGTTGTTGCTACTGGTACATTTCAAGGTATTCCGGTTCACTTGGTTTCAGTGTATGCTCCAACTCCCCCCTACAAATAATTTTTTTGACAGTTCTTTGCTCTTTTGGCTCAGCTTCTGGAAGGTTGGCAGATTTGTGCTGGGGATTGGAATTGTGTGGCGTACCCTCATTAAGATAGAAGTCCTGTTCCTCAAAGAGAGATCCAGTTGTAGATTGTTATGGATTCTTATCTGTGGGGGATTGAGCCCTGGCATCTAAGGTTTCCTGTCTCCAGGGACTATACTTTTTGTTTCCCGGCCACACATATTTATGCCTGTTTAGATCAGTTTTACACTCAACAAAACTGAGTTTCTTTGTTTAAGATTATGAATATTTACCCAATTTCCATTTCTGATCATGCCCTACTGTTTGTCCAGCTACAGACCCAAAAAGTATGCACTCCAATAGACTAAAGCATTCTGACTTAACATGTTGTTTTTGCATGGTTGTATAACTTTTGATTCATAAGTTTGCCATTTCCCCTTTAGTTTTAAAGTCTGCTGTGTTGGTGTGTAGAGGGAGGAATGCTAGGTCCGGCAATAGGTACTTGCTCTGTAACATATAAGACTGCCTCTTCGTGTTTTTTTTTTCCTTTTGATGTTAAATGAAGATTTGAGTTGAAGGGGATATGATGAACTGGATTGCTGTAGCCCACTGGGATGCTGATGATTATGAGTAAGCTGTTCTGCATTGATGTGGGATGCAGAAAGCACACTAAGGACTGAGGTTGGATTTGGAGGCAAACTACAGCACCTTGGGAGCAGAGAAGCATTTTTCGGCCTAATACAGATATGCCATCCTTGCTAAGGGCTGGGGGCCAAGGCTAATATTACAGATTACTGGATTTACTGTGCTTAAAGGAGCACTTATTTTTGTGTGTTCCAAATATAATTGAAGAGGGCTGCCTAAAGGAAATTAAAGGAAACATTTTAAATTTTGAGAACTGAGGAAGACACACAGACTGACAAGGGGTTTACAAGGTCAAGCCAACACCGTGATAATCCCATAAGCAGTGCAAGCCAAAGTTAAAAGCATGAGAGATAAAAGCAGGCTAAAAGATAGCAGACTAAGGTGCCGCTTTTATATTTGAATAAACTCCTCTGTATAATTGCCAACCAGGCTTTGAAGCTAGAAGCCTCTTTACATACTAACATTTATTAAGTTCCTTAAAATGGTGTGGAATATGACTTAAGATCATGGTGTTGCTTCAGAATGGGTACATCACATGTTGGCACAATTACGGAGCTTTTGTTTTAAGGCAACTTGACTCCCTGCTACTTCTTGCAGCCCAAACGCTTATAGTGTTTAGCAGGGTATTAAAAATACAAAGCTTGAACTCTCTGCTTTAACAAGTTTGATAATTGTGATCTTAAGGGCTGAGTGAATGCTGTGAAGCAGAGTTACCTATGGTGCAGTTTAAATGGAGCCCTAATAAGTGAAGGTAAAAATGGGGTCTCTGAAGAATTGGTGCTGTACCATTACTAGGAAGCACCCTAGTGGAGAACTAACACAGTTTTTTGGGGTTTGGTGCCCAGGAGAGTGGCAAGATAAAGAGACAAGTAAACCAATGTTTCAATAAAAGAGAAAGTCTCCAAAGGACTATGAACCCAGGCAAAATTAAAATTTTTATGTTTCCCTCTTGAGATATTATGCTATTGTGTTTTATTATGTTGGCATGCTTACGCAGCCAACATCTTGCGGTAGTGGAGATTTGTAGGCGCGGTCACTGTTGGGTGAATGCAGGGCATGCACCAGTAGGTGCGTCCCTCATTCCCCAGTCAGCCTGCATGCTGGCGCTGCACCATGCATACTAATGTGGCAATCACATCAAAGGAAAGGTCCGCTACAATGCGAGCAAAGCTCATCACACACAGCAGATCTTCCTACGTGCTTCACCAGCTACAAACATGGCGGCACAGTGGCCGCTAAACTGCCGACTTCGGGAGTACCCAATCCCCTGGTCAGCTTACACTGCCCCTCATGTATGTGCCGATGGGGAAGTCCACTCCCCATTGGCATAATGTGTTCCCCCTCCTTTTTTGCTTGCCGATGGGGGTGCCCAATCCCCATTGGCATCCGTCCCCCCCTTTCCCACTTTAATGTGCCAATGAGGGAGCCCACTCCCCATCGGCATGATGTCCCCCCTTCTTCTGTGCTGAAGGGGTGCCCAATCCCCCTCAGCTAGTGTCCCCCACTTCCTGTGTGCCGACAGGGGTGCCCAATCACCCGTGCTACTACTGTAACCCCAAAAAAAAAATTGTAAAAAGAAAACTGTCCGCAATGGGTTTTTTAACACCTGTAAACAGAAAAGCGGTCCTCGTAGTCTCCCTACCCTCCCACCACCGCACCCACCCTGCGCACCTGCCTCTCCACACCCCCCACCCCATACTTACCTCTGGAGCTCAGCATGATGATCTTGCGGACTGGGAATCGTCTGCACTCTTCAAAGCTGACAGCGAACTGAGGAAATGCCGGAAGCTATAAGGAATAAATAGGGTTTTTCAACTTTGATGCATATCTCGGGCATTTTGGGAATTTTGCACCAAATTTTCAACATGGGGTTTTTGGGACACCTCCTCATGAATTCTGTCACTGTTATGACATTAATCTGTCCCGAAAGGTGATTTCACAGTCACTGCGTGGAATCACCTTTCAGGACTGATAACGCAAGGACAGTGGCAGTGTTCATGAGGAAGCTCTAAAAAGCCTATGTTGCAAATTCTGTGAAAAATCAAAAAATGGCTGCTCACGAGCGTGTTGTGCAGTTACGCACACGCTTGTAACTTTGCAATCATAATATTGTCACGCCAGATTTTCAACATTGTCAGTTTTCTATACCTCCTTGTGAACAGTACAGCTGTCATTTTTCACATGCTGGCTGAAATGTGTTTCCGCACTTCCGGCACATAATAGTGCAGTCGCCGTGGGAAATCACTGTTTGGGGCAGATTACGAAAATGACAGTGACACTGTTCATGAGCAGAGGTCCTAAAATGCCTATGTTGACAATTTGGTGACGATACTCCATAAAATGACTATGTTACGAGCGTGCATTGTGCAGTTGCTATGCACGCTCATAACTTCACGAATTTGCAATATTTTCATGACTGATTTTCAACATTGTCATTTTTCTACACCTCTTTGTGAACAGTACAGCTGTCATTTTTTACATCCTGGCCAAAATGTGTTTCCGCAATCCAGCGCACAATAGCGCTGTCGCTGAGGGAAATCATGTGTTTAGGGCAGATTATGAAAATGACAGTTACACTGCTCATGAGCAGAGGTCCTAAAATGCCTATGTTGAAAATTTGGTGATGATACTCCATAAAATGACTGTGTTACAAGCGTGCATTGCGCAGTTTGCATGCACACTTGTAACGTTGTGCATTTGTAATATTTTCACTCTGGATTTTCACTATTAGCATTTTTCCACACCTCTTGATGAACAGTGCAGCTGTCATTTTACATATCCTGCCTGAAATGTGTTTTCGCATGTCCAGCGCAGAATAGCGCGGTCGCTGTGTAAAATCACTTTTTGGGACAGTTTGAGGAAATTACAGTGGCACTGTACATGAGCAGAGGTGCTAAAATGCCCATGTTGAAAATTTGGTGCCAGAAGTCCATAAAAGGACTGTGTTACAAGTGCGCGTTGCGCATTTCCCATGCACCCTTGTAACTTTGCAAATTTACAATATTTACTTGCCACATTTTCACCACTGCCATTTTTTTACACCTACTTATGAACAGTACAGCTGTCATTTTTCACACCCTGCCCAAAATGTGTTTCTGCACTGCACTACCAAAGCCAATGCCAGCGCGACAACATTCGGCATTGACAAATGCTTGCTGAACAAGCTATAAGTTATACATACATTATATAGATGACATAGATTTACACAAGACTTTTTGAAGAAAAAAGATCCATTACAGCTTGTTCTTATCTTAGCTATACCCTGAAATATTATTGATTATTAAATGATTATCTAATCTTGATTTAAACTGAGTCATATTATTACTTGTGACCACTTCCACTGGCAGTCTGTTCCAAACCCTTGCCACCCTAATGTTAAACCAACAGTTCCTCTTGTTTGTGTTAAATTCCTCCCCACATATTTGTATCAGGTGAGCCCTTGTGTTATAAACTTGGTCGTTAAAGTCCCTAAGGTCCAGACCTAATTGATCCCAGAGAGAAATGTGTGATAATGCTCTGAAAATGAGGCACATATCCCCCCCCCCAAGCATATGGAACTCCAAAGAGTAAAGTCACAGCACCCTCAATCTCTCCTCGTACGGTTTGCCCACTGCTTCTCTAATATGTCATGTAGCTTTTCTTTGCACTCTCTCGACAGCTTTTATTTCTCCCTTCCCACTAGGTTCCTAAAACTGGGTGCAATACTCCACATGTGGCTGCACCAGTGCTTTGTAAAGTGGGGGCTGCACCTCTTTAGCCTTACTTTTAATGTGCCTGTTTATGAAATGCAAATTATTATGCATAACAGAATGTAATAGGCTTAAATAACTTAATAGGATCTGCATTAGTATTTTGTTTAGTTAACAGCTGAATAGGATGGAATAGAGTTTTTAACTTTTAAGAAGATATACAGTAGCTTAAAGAAAAGTAGAGTTCAACAGGTGTAATATACTGTATAGACCACCAGCACAAAAGGATGTGATGGCAGCTAAAGGACAGGTTTTACTTATGGTTGACTTTAACCTGCCAGACATTATCTGAAGTACCCAGTGGCTGCAACAGCCAGCGGCAGAGACATCCAGGTATCCCTACAAGGAGCATACCTCAAGCAGCTAATGCTTGAGCCAACCTGGAAGGAGCAATTTTGGACCTGGTAATGACCAATGGAGACAGAATTATGGATATCAGAGTGGGAGAACAACTGGGGTCCAGTGACCATTGCACAGTATGGTTCAGTGTAGAAACAACAAGAGCATGTCACACAAAGGCTAGGGTTCTGTACTTCAGGAGGGCAGGCTTCAGTAAGATGGAGGGATGTCTCAGGGAGGCCATAGCAGTGAGCAAAAAAAGGGGGAAGTTGAGGCACAGTGGGCCCATCCCATCTAAAAGGAGCCAATTTTACTATGGAACTGGGACATCCTCCATGCTGACATCCCTGACAGTGACAGCCGCAATGCCGGTTGACGACATTGCACTGTTGGGAATGCTGCCCCTCCACAAGACCAGGACTCTAGGGATACATCTCTGAGTTGGAGTAGTCTCGGGGAAGGTGCAATACACCTAGTGAGGCAGTCCCAGTTAGTGGTGGGCAAAGTGGGCTCAATCCACTCCGCTAAGTGATTATGCGATAAGCGATATGATAGAGACATACAAGTATCTTACAGAGAGGAACAGGGTGCAGGAAAACACTATTTTTAAGCGAAAAAGATGTTTCAGGACTAGAGGGCATGGGATGAAGTTGGAGGGAGGACGATTCAGAGGAAACATGAGAAAGAATTTCTTCACAGAACGGGTGGTGGAAAAGTGGAACACCCTGCCAGAGGAAGTGGTGGGGGCTGAAACAATCACGGGATTTAAGAATGCATGGGATAGACATAAAGGAATTCTAGAGGTCAGGGGTAAGGGGAAATAGACTTCTAGGAAAACAAACTGAACTTACAAGCTCAAATGGGCAGACTAGGTGGGCCATAGGCCCTTATCTGCCGACACTGTCTATGTATCTATGTATCTATGTATCTATGATTTGCGGAGCAAAGGTGGATTCGCAGAGTGCTCCGCAACACGAAGCAGAGTATTTCACGTTATAATGAGTAACATAAAGTCCATTGAAAACAGTGACTTTGTATTACTCTGCCTTCCCAGACCACTACTCCACCAAATTTTAAGGCAAAGTGCATTGAGAACAATGCACTTCGCCTCACTTCGCCTTGTTTTTAAGCTCCGAAGGTGAATTTTGCAGTGATTCATGGGATTTCAGGTCACATGGACTCTATCTTGATCTGCACAGCCTCAGTTCAAGGTAGTGTGTGTAGGAAGGAATAGGAGACAGTGTGCTATGAGAGCTGTCTGTGATTGAAACCTTCTAAAAGCTGTTAAAGTGTTTTCGTATTTTTGGGGGGCTCAAACTTTTGTTCATCGATTGTAGGAATCCCTCCTGTGCTCATATCATCGAACATTTTTGTTTTTGTGTGGATTTTGAATGTTAATGTACAACATTGAGTGTGTGTAGTGAAAGACAGTGAAAGTGTGCTTTGGAGGAGGGGCGTATCTGTGATATAGATAGTTTTAAGTTGGAGAAATAGTGATTTCTTTGTTTTTTTGGTTATATTTTTGTTATATAACTGACTGTGTTAATGTACACACAGTAATATTGTCAGTAATTGTTGAAATGTTCTTGCAGATTGTGTGTTGTGTGGATCTGGTGCAGCAGTTCATAATTTTGGGTTGTTTACATTACAATATGTGACACATTACTGAACTTTTCAATTTGCTATGCATTACTTGTTCACCATTGTAGACAAACTGTTCTGTGTGTGTGTGTGAGTGTGTGTGCGGTATTGCTTGACATCAAATAATGCACCTTTTATTGTGCCACAGACTAGTGTAATTGCAGGTGCAGCTGTGTGAACCTGCAATCCACTGCAGCTGCTTGATTTTGTACTGCGATCATGGTATCTGTTCTTTGTTTTGCTGCTTGTACTGCTGTAAAAATCTGCAGTTAGTGCTCCCCCCACCACCCCCACCGGCAAAAGGAATTTTTTACCAGATTGGATTGTATTTGTGACCTCATCAGCATCACTGGTTACTGAAGTTGTTTTCATTGCATGACAGACTACAAGACTAGTATTATATCTGTTGATAAAGCTACAGTTGCTTTTTTTGGCTTCACATCCAGCATCCCCCAATCAGAGAGTGAACATATCAAAATCTAAATTTGGTTATAATATTGTGGTTGATCCCCCAAAATGCCTGCAAAGAGACTTGCAAGCAAAGCTGGTTCTCACCATGGCAATGCTGGCAGTAAGATAGTCTGTGGGCATGGTAGTACGCAGATGCAGAAGTGCATTGCTGATGTGAGGAAAGGTATTTCTCCTGCAATGTTTTTTACAGCCCAATCAGTAGCTTCACTCATAGCTGGAGGAGATGATATTTTCCCAGCTGGTGCTGTTAGTGTTACTGGTGTTAGTAGTATTAGTATTGGGGCATCAAGTTCAAATTCTGACCAGTGTACCATATCCAAAAATATTGAGTGTGAAACAGTGCAAATGAGTGGCAGCGTAGGTGACGCCATACTTCCCAGTAACATCACAGCAACTGAACCTGAGGATTCTGATAATCATGTGAACTATAGCATACAATGTGATATTTTGTCCACCGTGGCAGTTAATGTCACACATTTTCCATGCACTGATTCACAGTGTGGTGAAAGAATATCAGGCAATGGTGGTGTAGATGCTGATGATGAATGTGATGATGACGATGATGTTGCTGTTGTTGCAACATGCAGTCCACATGCTAGCATCTAAGCAGAAGATGTGGATGTGTGTGACGTTGATGAATATGATGATGATGTAATTGACCCCAGTTGGGAACCAGAGAAAGAGAAATTCAAAGTGGCTGTGTCTGAGTCTGTTTGCAGAAATAACCCCCCCCCCGTAAAAACTTGTGATTTACTGGTTTTAGTTGATGATGATGACCCAGTAATAAATGTGATAGGTAGTCGTGGTGGTCAGTTGCAGTCCAGTGTGCAGTGCCCGAACATCATGCCCCACTTAAGTGCTTAAATAGCGGACTTAAATAAGCCACATCATGAACATGTTAAAAGCAGAGCATCATAATCCCTTGTTTGGGATTTTTTTGTTCAAGATGCAAATGATGAGTCAGTTGCAATCTGCCAGGTTTGCCATGTGTGTGTGTGTGTGTGTGAGTCGAGGTAAAAAGGGGAGCCATCTGGGCACAGAATGACAGCATAAGCATCTTAAGAATAGGCACTTGGCACTGTGGACCCAGCACAAGCTGGCAGCTAATACCACAGTGGGGCATTCACCCTCATCACCGGCAACCATAGCGAGCATGTTATCCACTTCCATGACTGTGAAGTCCAGTAGAAAATTAAACGTGTGCAGTACTGAGGTAATAAGAGCAGAGGATTACTACAGGCATGATGAGGTGGAGGACCATAATGACTTTGAAATGTTGTCCAGTGCTGGTGAGAGTAGCAGTTTTGGTGGTGGTGGTGGTAGTGAATGCAGTGTGTCTAGTGCAAGTGGTACATCAACTCCGGTTGGCAAATCTTGCAAAATAACTGCATTTCTTGGTTTGTCATCATCACCTGTGCAACTGTCTTCATCAAACGTCCACACTTCACCGCCTGCCAATGCCATTCATCACAGAGCACAACCATTTGAGAACACACCCCATGTAAAACGTTTAAGTCAGCCCACGTTACAGAGTGTTTTTGCACATAAGCTGAAGTACCCCCCCCCCCGATCATACAGTGTTACGTGAACTTAATGCTGCTGTAGCGGAAATGATGGCAATTGATCTTTTGCCCTTCTCCTTTGTGGAGAATTCTAGGCTCCAGCGGTTTGCTGCATGTGCCTGTCCAAAATGAAAAGTCCCATCCAGGACATATTTTCTACCCGTGCTGTCCACGAGTTGTTCCACACTGTGTCCGACTCAGTAAAACATGCCCTTCAACATTCCTCCTCTCCATTCATCCATTTAAGTATGGATATGTGGACAAGTGGCAAAACAGTGAGGCGTTCAAATTTGTGTATAACTGCACACTGGGCTCAGGTGCCGGGGGTTGTTTGTGATGTTGGTAGTGTGACTAATCAGTGCAGTAAAGTGGATTGTCGTGATAGCAATCTTCCAGGAATTCGACAGCATGCAACAATTGCTATGCGCAATGTGACCTGTTCACACACTGGTGAGAACATGTTGGACATGGTACTGACTGAAATTGACAAATGGCTAAACCCTCTGTCCCAGAGAGCTGGGTTCATAGCAAGTGACAATGGGTCAAATGTGGTGAAATGCATCACGGATGGTGTTTTTTTTTCGTGTTCCATGCATGGCCCACTGTTTAAATATTGTGGTGCAGGAGTTTCTGCAGCACCCTGATGTAAAGGAAATGCTGACCATTGCACGACTATCTGCTCTCACTTTTCAAGATCTGGAAAAGCCCGTGACCAACTGTGGCAGTTGTAGATACAAAACAGCCTGCCTCAGCACCGCTTGAAGCTGGAAGTTGTCATCCGATGGAACTCCACGTTATACATGGCAGAGAGGTTGTATGAACAATACAAAGCCATCTCAGAATATCTTGTGATGCACACTAGCGGTGACAGTTCCGGGGCCTCCAAGTCTATGACGACTGAACAGTGGCGCCTCATGGACTCTCTAGTAACAATTTTGTGGCCTTTTGAACATGCCACACAGACAGTGAGTGGCGAGTCTGCCTCCATTAGCCTATCAATTCCACTGCTGTGGGTGCTGAGGCAGACATTGGTGAATGTACAGCATGGCCTTGATGTTGCCGGAGATGGTGGTAGCAGTATGTTGCTGCAACACATGCTGACAGTATTCAACCAGAGTCGTCACATTGTGAGCATTCAGCGTAGTGACAATTTTGCCATAGCAACAATGCTGGACCCATGATACAAACGTGGAATTGCATCAGTACTGGAAGGAGGGCCTAAACAGGTAAAAAATATCAGTGGTCAACTGGTGCACTTGGTTCACGGGGCACAGAAGTCACGTGCCAAGGTCAGCAAACCTCAGCAGCATAATCCGACTGAAGGTGTACCTGTAGAGCTATCAAGCATATCCTGCAAGGGGAAGGGGACAGCAGTTCAAGGTGGTCTGTCATCCAAAGTGGCTGGTGTCAACCCACTTTGGGAGGCTTTGTCCCAAGTGGGTATTTGTGAAATAAATGATTCGGGTGAACAGGATGATGCCTCAACAACTGGACTAAGTGACTAAGTGCGGAAAAGGGAATGGTTGAGTCATATTTGTCTGAAAACAGGCATCTGACAATAACTGAAGATCCTCTTTTGTACTGTAGTGGAAAGGTCAGTGAATGGCCAGAGTTGACTGCAGTGGCACTGAAGTACCTCACATGCCCGTCCTCTAGTGTAAGTGTTGAGAGGGTGTTCAGATCAGCAGGTGCAATAATCAGGGATCGTCGGGCAAACCTGTCTCCTGCAAATGTTAGTTTGCTAACATTCATTAAAATGAATGAGAGGCACATACCAGCACAGACTGCAGCCTATGTATTCATACCCTGGCCTACTCATGGTGGTTTTGGTGATGTGGAAATGGACCATCCTGGTGGCACTGGCAGTGGCTGCCTGAAACGGCCCACCACTGATGTAGATGATGACACAATGGAGAAAGAATTTCCCAGTGGTCAGGCTTCAGACATAGATGACTGTGAGGGAAGCTTTCTTTATGAGGATGATGATGTGGTTAATGTTGGCAGGTTTTAACTGAAGTTGTTAAAAAGTGGTGTGCCACCCCGGACCACCACCACCACCGGGACTGATGTTAGCCACTGCTACCACTGAGCATGAGACTGTCTGCCCCTCGGACTCAAACCACCGGGACTGATGTTAGCCACTGCCACCACTGAGCATGAGTCTATCCACCTCCCTGGACCACCACCACTGGGACTGATGTTAGCCACTGCCACAACTGAGCATGAGTCTGTCTGCCCCCCCAGACCACCACCACTGGGACTGATGTTAGCCACTGCCACCACTGAGCATGAGTCTGTCCATCCCCTGGACCACTACCACCGGGACTGATGTTAGCCACTGCTACCACTGAGCATGAGTCTGTCTGGACCACCACATCCATCAGCCACAGACACAAAGCTTCTTAATATTTAAACCATAAAGTGAGTAGGTGTACTCATGTTTGTTATGTTGTTTCACTTCCTTTAGTTGTATGTTTTGTTTTCTGTAGCTTTTCAGAGCCGCAATGGTAAAACACATACAGTACACTTATTTTTTTTTTTTTTTACAGGTTAACAAACAAAGTCTCCATCGTTAAAACTCGGTGGGAATGGTACTGCAGCTGTACCGTACAGAGAGGAATCTATGGAATATCCATGTGAAATCCATTCTGTTAAGTATGAAGATTTTATTTCAGCCATTTCATTGCTTTGGAAAGACTGCAGCAAATATTGCACACAGGTTGTGTTAGTTGACAAGATGTGGGTTTGAAATGTAGCTTGACTTGAGATTGAGAACCAGGGAGAGACAAATAACAATTAAGTTATAAGAAGTTATTCATTTCTTTTTTTAGGAAACTTCCAGATGCTTTGTTGTTCTGTCAAAGTGGCCTTATCCAAAAAAGTTCTTCAACATCAGGCACTCCCCTCCCCCGGGCTTGGGCACACATGCAACACACAGGAGTCATTTCATTAGATGACCATGACCATCATTAACAACCGGACTCCAGAAAGATGCAGATGAAATCTGTGAAGAAGTAACAAAATAAGAAACCATCACAGAAAAACCTGCAAATGTGATTCCCCCCACCCCCCCAAAAAATACTTACCTTCATGTGCTTGAGAGTTATCCATTTCCAATTTCAACGCAAAACATTCTCATTGAGCACTGGAATGTGCACACCAACAGTTTCTGTGACCTGTGATACAGAACAATACCACGTGTACATGTCAATGTCAACCTCCCTCCTCAACTACAAAATATACAAACATATATCTATATATATCTACTCACCAATGCTACTATTAGTGTTCAGTCAAAGGGCACCCTTCCATCCAGTTGAGATGATCACATTGCATTAGCTCGAATCGACTCGCAGAACACACTGGACCAGCAACAGGATGCTCACGATCATCATTTTATTCTGGGGGACTTTGTATGTGCTGAAACACTCTCATTTCACTGTGTTACCACTTGTCAATTTTCTGCATACAAGGAGGATGCATTTTGGGCATGCAGAAAAAATCTGGGGATTCTGTGACAACACTGCACACATGACTGATTGCACCATTAATTCTGGGGGACTTTGTACATGCTGAAATACTCTTGTTTCACTGTGTTACCACTTGTCAATTTTCTGGACACAAGGCAGATACATTTTGGGCATGCATAAAAAATTTGTGGACTCTGTGCCACCACTGCATGCATGACTGACTGCACCATACATTCTGGGGGACTTTGTATGTGCTGAAACCCTCTCATTTCATTGTGTTACCACTTGTCAATTTTCTGAACACAAGGCGGTTGCATTTTGGGCATGCAGAAAAAATCTGGGGACTCTGTGCCACCGCTGCACGCATGACTGAGTGCACCATTAATTCTGGGGAACTTTGTATGTGCTAAAACACTCCAATTTCACTGTGTTACCACTTGTCAATTTTCTGCACATAAGGAGGATGCATTTTGGGCATGCAGAAAAAATCTGGGAACTCTGTGCCACCAATGCGTGCATGACTGAGTGCGCCATTAATTCTGGGGGACTTTGTATATGCTGAAATACTCCCATTTCACAGTGTTACCACTTGTCAATTTTCTGCACACAAGGAGGATGCATTTTGGGCATGCAGAAAAAATCTGGGGACTCTGTGCCACCACTGCAAGCATGACTGAGTATGCCATTCATTCCAGAGGACTTTGTATGTGCTGAAACACTCTAATTTCACTGTGTTACCACTTGGCAATTTTCTGGACACACAGCGGATGCATTTTGGGCATGCAGAAAAAGTCTGAGGACTCTGTGCCACCACTGCATGCATGACTGAGTGTGCCATTAATTCAGGGGACTTTGTATGTGCTGAAACACTCTCATTTCACAGTGTTACCACTTGTCAGTTTTCTGCACACAAGGAGGATGCATTTTGGGCATGCAGAAAAAATCTGGGGACTCTGTGCCCCCACTGTGCGCATGACTGAGTGTGCCATTCATTCCAGGGGACTTTGTATGTGCTGAAACACTCTAATTTCACTGTGTTACCACTTGGAAATTCTCTGGACACACGGCGGAAGCATTTTTGTGCATGCAGACAAAATCTGGGGACTCTGTGCCACCACTGCGCGCATGACTGAGTGCACCATTAATTCTGGGGGACTTTGTATGTGCTGAAACACTCTCATTTCACTGTGTTACCACTTGTCAATTTTCTGCACACAAGGCATGACTGAGTGAGTCATTAATTCTGGGGTTGCATTTTGTGTGTTGTGTGATTGTTGTGAGCTCATGATGTCATACTGACATTATCAATTAAAGCAGCATTGCAAGAATGTCATGACAATTTTGAATTGTACTTTTTTATGCTACTTTACATTGCCATAGCCACTAGTTACCTCCGAGTCGTGACTTGAATGATATGCTTCTTTTCACAATTTCTGTCTGCTTTACTTAGTTGACTACTTTTTTTCATGTATGGAAAAAAAAATGAGCACACCTTTCAATATTGTTCTGACCTGGTTTGTATTTATTTGCAGCTGCTTTTCAATAAATATTGTTCCGTGGTGTCATAAAGCACTGCTTGCTGCATAACTGTTAATTTACAACAGAAGTGATATATAACAACTAACTGATGTGATGGAGAAAAGAAGAGGAAAACAATGACAAAGACCTGGTCGGCACCAATTTAAAAGGAATGCTCCTTTCATTATTTCACACATGAAAAAAGGTAGTACAGCAGACTCAACTACTGGAAATTCTCATATCATTCCAGTCCAGTCAGGATGTAAGTAAAGGAAGTTGTAACAAAGCATTAAAAAATATATGTCAGAGTTCTCAAAATATTGTTGCTCTGCTGCTTTACAGAGATTCACCACGTTACATAGTTATGGTGATGCACATAACCTAATATGGGGGCCCCTTACTTCCAGGGGAATATATCTTGCTCCACATAATGCAATACATTTCTGAGAAAACTGCCCATAATTTCATTACAGTGTGTCACATGATGGAGGAATTCCCTTTCAGAAAAGCCACCCACATTCTGCCTCCCTTTCTCAGTAATGTTAGGACATGATGCCAGGGGGAGACGCAGGTGCATGTTCCATTATAGTGAATGTCCAGCAGCTACCCCAATGTTTCGTTATGTTATAAGGTTCACTTTGTGGAGAAATATGAGAACTTTTCCACTAACTAGACTCTTCTTACTGGAAATGTGCCCACACGTTTCACCACAAACTGACCATTATAACATAAAGAAACATTTGGAAAGCTGCTGGACAATCGGACATTCATTGTAATGGAGCACACACCCACACTTTCCCTGGTATCATGTCCTAATGTTGCTGAGAAAGGGGGGCAGAATGTGGGCAGCTTTTCTGAACGGGAATTCCTCCATCACATGACACACTGTAATGAAATTACTGGTGGTTTTCACAGAAATGTATTGCACTATGTGAAGCAAGAAAAATTCCCCTAGAAGGGAAAATGTGTATTATTAAAACAACAACAAAAAAAAAAACACATAAACAGTACAGCACAGTAGTGGGGTGGGGGCATCCAGAAAACAATCCCTTAATGTGGCAGTGGGATGCCATGGTGGTCCAGCAGCAGGTGCAGCATTGTGAGCATTTGCTGCTGCTGTTGTTGAATTGTGTCTACCTGCTGCTGCACAACACCTACCCTCTCATTATTCTCCTCCAAGGCCACCCACACTAGGGCAATGTTGGCCTCTGTTGCAGGGACTGTGGCAGGGTCCACTGCTGGTGGAAACCCAGGTAGTGGTAGTGGTGGAGAGGGTGGCTGTGGTGGCGGTGGTGGTGCAGCTGCTGTACTGGCCCTTCTTCTGCTGTGGTGGTGAGGCACAACTTCAGCCCCAGCAGCACCCTTTGCCACTGCCACAGAAGGGCCAACAGGTGGACCCCTGGCCCCCACTCTGCCTTGTAGTGGTTCAACATGGGGGTGCACTGGCCACTGGTCCCCAAAATGTGTCCCTCAGGGGGCAATGGTGCACTAGCACACCACACAGATGGCACACCACAACTGTGCTGTCTCCCCCCACAGAGTTAAAAAACTCCCACACTGTGGAGCTGCAGGGGGGACCAGATACAGTCCTTGCACCACCTATGTTTTCCTGGGGCACCTCCTGTGGCTGTGGAGGTGGTGGAGGGAGTGCTGCTGGAGTCTCTACAGCTGCTACCAGGGGTGGTGGTAGTGGTGGAGTAGGTGAATGCACAGCAGCCACCGGTGGCACTAGTGCTGCTGATGCTGCTGCTGTTGCTTCCATGGGGGGGAAGCAACACCCAAGAGTCAGGAGCAGTCCAGCATCACATGACCACTCCCATGTGTCCACACTCCCCTCCTCTGACCACGTCCATGGGCCAGCGAGACTCCTTCTCCAGGGTCCATCCTTCCCACACAAGTCCCCAACCCCAACTATAAAAAAGTCCAACCACAGTTGACGCCTAGCCTTCACCCAGCAGCCGCACTCACTGTCACACTCCCAGACACACACACACACACACTGACACACACAGTCACACACACCAAAAACTAAACTTATAAAAAAAAATTCACTACCAAAAAAAAATCACAATCAGAATACAAAAACTAAATAAAGATATAGCTTTTAAAAAAGCTGTTGTTTTCTTCAGACACAAAGGTAATAAAGCACTTTCTGACAGTGACTCAACACTGCTCTCCTCTCCACAAAGCCTTCTCCCTCTACGACTGCAAAGGAGAAAGTGAAACTGCTTCTCTGACTCACTCCCTTCCTTCCTGGCTAAAGCATGTGACTTACAGTACTGTAAGCCATGTGATGTGTGGGGAGCTGCCTATTAACTTGTCACTTCACCTTACTTCACGTTAAGGCATAATGATAATGTGAAGTAATAATGAGAACATGAAGTGAGCACTTAGTAGTGGCCACTTCGCTTTCATTTCGCCAGTGGATTAAAAATCCGCTGCATCTCTAGTCCCAGTGCCAGCAGAGACCATCACAGCAACATGAGGATATTGCCCGATTCCTGTAGCTGTGATGGGCTTTTAGCTCATGGGTTCACTGTACCATCACCATACCAAAAAAGACATAGTGTATGCAAGAAGTCTTTCTATTTGGCAGATGGACAAAAGCAAAAGCAAAAATAAACCCACTATGGTTCACCCAGGAAGTGGCCAGGCACATAAGAGCTAAAAGGATGGCCTTCAGGAACTGTAAAGAGACACAAAAGGGGGGCAGGGCAGAGTATCTAGAAAAATAGAGGGCTCATGGAGGATAGTTAGGGCTGCTAAGGCATATACAGAGGAGAATACGGCAAAAGGAGGTAAGAAAGGGGATATGACTTTAAATATATACATTAGCTAGAGGAGAAAGACTGGGTGGGGGATTGTAAGGCTGAAGGGGAAAAGAGGGAGTGGAAGGGAACCAGGATAAAGCATAATTCCTGAACAAATATTTCTGTTCAGTTATCATGGAGGAAGGGCTGGGGAGGGACCTCAGCTAAGAATCATGATGGGAAGGGAGATGGATAACAGACGGTTCACCGAGGAGAGAGTCCTAGAAGAACTTACAAAACTGAAGGTGGAGAACATATTGGGACCAGATGGGATGCACCCCAGAATATTAAAGGAGCTGGGGAGTTACTGGTGGCACCACTGGCAGCCCTGTTCAATGAGTCACTGGAAAGAGTAGTGGTTCCAGAGGACTGGAGATGGGCTGATATAGTCCCTCTCCACAAAAGTGCAAGCAGGAAGGAGGTTGGAAACTATAGACCTGTTGACCTGACCTCAGTAGTGGGTAAAATTATGGAATCCCTGCTAAAGAAAAGGATAGTGGAGCACCATGAATCAAGTGGAGCACAAGATCTGAGGCAACAAGGATTCACATCAGGAAAGTCATGTCACACTAATCTGATCAATTTCTTTGACTGGGTCACTAGAGAGGTGGATCAGGGCGGACAGTGGATGTGGCCTAGCTTGACTTCAGTAAGACACTGTTCCACATAGGAGACTTGTGAACAAGCTGGGCCTCCTGGGTTTGGGACACAAGGTCATAAACTGGCTAAGGAATAGAATGCAGAGGGTGGTGGTTAATGGGGTTAAATCCAAAGTAGGGAGGGTGGCCAGTGGGGTGCCACAGGGGTCAGTTTGAGTGCCAGTACTGTTTAATATCTACAACAGCAACACAATGGAGGGGCTGGAGGGGAAGGTATGCTTCTTTGCAGATGACACCATGGTCTACAATAGGGTAAACAGTCCAGGAGGAGTGGAAACAATGAAGATGGATGTAACTGAGCTGCAGGAATGATCCATAGTGTGGCAGCTAGGATTCAATACAAAAAAGTGCAAAATCATGCACTTGAGGCGCAGGAACCCAGGGGAGGAGTACATGATGGACAGAGTGATTTTAGAGGCCACAAAACAGGAATGAGATCTGGGGGTAATCGTATCTGATGACCTAAATGTAGCCAAACTATGTGCCAAGGCAGTAGGGAGAGCCAATGGAGTGCTGGGGTGTACAGGGAGAAGCATCACCAGCCGATAAAAAGAAGTCATCATGCCACTGTACAGAATACTGGTGAGACTTCACTTAGAGTACTGTGTCCATTTCTGGAGGAACATCTTCAAACGAACATAGGCATGGAGGAGGCAGTTCAAAGAAGGGCAACAAAAATGGTGCAGGGCCTGCACCAAAGGTCATCCAAGGAGAGATTGGAGGAACTCAATATCTATATCCTGGAGGAGAGGAGAGGAGAGGAGAGGAGAGGAGAGGAGAGGAGAGGAGAAGAGAAGAGAAGAGAAGAGAAGAGAAGAGAAGAGAAGAGAAGAGAAGAGAAGAGAGGATAGGAGACATGATAGAGATCTTCAAGTATCTCATGGGAATAAATGAGATATAGAAGGGTAGCATCTTCTAAAAGAGAAAATGCTCTATAACAACAAGAGGGCAAGACATGAGACTGGAAGGGGGTAGATGAAGGGACAATGTAAGAAAGTATTTCTTCACAGAATAGAGGGTGGAGTCATGTAACAGCCTCTTAGCGGAGGTGGTGGGGGCAGAGATAATGGGGGGATTCAAAACTGCATGGGATTGACATGGGGCACCATAGCAGTTCAGAAAAGAAGATGAAGTCATAAACTAAGTAGGATCTTCGGCATTCTCACTATGTAGGGATACAGGGCAGACTAGACGGGCCTGTTGGTCATTATCTACCACCAAATTCTATGTTTCTATAAGTGTACTATGTAAGGATCTGTAGTCATTCCTTCATCTACTTGGTGGGAGAAAGAGTGGCCCATCTGCCTGGGGGAAGGAACCAAGCAGTTCCACATCAGAAGACAGTGCTTTGAAGACTGAGCAAGAATGGCATGTATTGGGAGGAACTGCTCCTCAAGTTGGTGGTGGAGGCCAGGACTGAGCAAGTACCAGACATCCTCATGATCCATTTAGATGAGAATAACCTGGGGCTCCAAAAGTCGATCAACCTACTTCTGATGATGAAAGGGGACCTACATTCCATACTGGAATGGTGGTTTCAGACCATGCTCTTTTGGTCTCACCAAATTCAACACATGCATTGGCAGTATGCAGTGGACTCAAAAGCTTTAGATTTAGCATGCATTTGCATTAACAAGAACATGTGACTATTCATGGAGTCCATTTGGTGAACTGTGGTGCAGCAAAAGGACATTACCTCCACCTGCCAGTGATGTTATGCTCAGGATGATGTGCATTTGCAGGATGAAGAATATGACTTCTTGTTGGATTCCTTTCATGAGGTCTTGGTAGCACAACTGGAGTGAACTGCTTGTGGGATCAGAGTGTATCTGTCCTGTGGTGGCTTGGGAGCATCTCAGACTGTGGGTACAGGGGAAAGAGGATATGAGTTGAATTCTCCCAATGGGATCATTGACTCTGGTTGGCATTAGGCCCAAGGGACCACAAGACATGGACCCAGGTGAGGGGGGGTCGTGGTCCAACCTCATCAGTCTCACCTGCAAGGGCAACAGTGCCAGATGGGGCCAGTTGCTAGTCACTCAGCTGCATGACCTTCTGCTCTCGGGGTTGGGTGTTAACCCAGGAGGTACATCTATTCCTTGGCCCACACAAGGATCATCCCTTTAAATGAAGGCAGGTGCTGGGGCCAGACTGCCAGAGGTGTCTGCTAAATCTTCCAGCTGTACATGCAACTCCAATAATATAACATGCTTAAATGAACATTTAGCTGCAACTATTTCTCCAATACCTTGTACTTGTGTATTCATTCAGGTGAAAAGGGGAAGGGGTGTATTTTTTAACCAGAAAAGGCACACTAAGCGAGAACTTGTTTTGAGGTACAACCTGGGAGCACAAGAAAATTAAGTGACTTGCTTCGGGTCACACAGTATGCAAGTGGGGACTGATAGAATTCAGACCCAGGTCTCCAGGTTTGTAGCTCACTGCCCTTAAACACTACACTGTACTGTCTCCTTTCCTAAGGGGAATGGGGACACTGAGACAATATAGTAAGGCTTATAAAGTGCACCAAATACTCACCTTCACAGAGTAAAAGGTCAGCAGAAATCTTTCATCTTGTCATATGAATCAAATGACCTAAAAATTTATGCCAAATTAGGTACTTTTTACATTGTTGAATTTTCTTACATGTGAAACTAGAATGTCTATTGCTACCCAAAATTTACCCCCCTTCCCCTTTAAATTATGGAAGTGTAGTTACTGATCTGGCTTTAGCCACAACTTTCAAACTTAACATTTTGAGAGATTTGCCTGTAAGGAACCCATTATAAACACATTGTGATATAGTAATATATGGATAAGTAAGCAATAAGACACGATGGGGTATACATTACGGTGTGATAACCGCACTCCTAGGGGGCGTAGCTAGGAACAAGGCCGGAGGCCAAGTGCCAGTCACCCAAAGGAGTGCAGTTATCACACCATAATGCACAACCCTGGAGTGTCTTATTGCACTCATAAAAAGACCCTTTATTTTTAGAAGCAGTTATTTTTATTTTGAAACACATTTTTAAATAAGTAAAAATGTAAGTGAATCTGTGCTTTTAACATAAAATAAATCCTTCCATCTATTTGTGCTAGATTAAAGTAGTGTTATACAGTGTGTGCCTCTCTGCTCACTTAAGCTTCATATTCACCTGCCAGCCACAGCAATTCACAAATGCTGTTTTCCTCATTCTAAGTATGACACATAGCCCCCTTACTTTATTTCATTCTCCTCACTCTGTAGACAAAATGAAAAGGAAGCCATAACAGAGGCTTCACAGTTTCCCGATGCTGCAAGCATGAGTGTGGTTCAAAACTGCCACACTCACTGACAGCATCATGAACTGCTCGCTCTGTCCTAAAAGCCAAACAGCAGGGTGAGTCATTTACTACCTTTTCCCTGTGTTTATATAGTATTATTGCTTACTTTCTTCATTCTGTGTTTTTTCTGTGTTTCCCCACATTCAAGAAATAGAAAGTTTACCATGGAACACAAGGATTCAAAATTCTGCTCAGTTCCACTGGCAGAATGTTCCTCTACTAACATACTGTATACACACACACACACACACACACACACACACACACACACACACACACAAAGGCCTTTTCTAAAGCCACAGACTCAATTATCTCACTGTCAGGTAAAGCAGAAGAGATTTCCCTGATGAGCATGGTAAAAATAGAAGGGGGATTTACATAGAAACATAGAAACATAGACTTTGATGGCAGATAAGGACCGCTAGGCCCATCTAGTCTGCCCATTTCCCTACCTACAGGATAGGCCGCAGATCCTAGTTAACCAACAGCCTATATCTTCCTGCCTCCCACAAGAATTGCCTTATGTCTGTCCCATGCATTCTTGAATTCTCCACAGTTTTAGACCCACAACTTCCTCAGGAAGGCTGTTCCATGCATCCACTACCCTCTTTGTGAAATAATACTTCTCACTTGCCCTGAACCGCTCCTTCTATCTTTAAATTGTGTCCCCTTGTTCTTGCAAGTCTCTTTTTCTGAAAGATGCTACCCTCTTGGACTTTGTTGATTCCCTTGAGGTACTTGAAAGTTTCTATCATGTCCCCCCTCTCCCTTCTTTCCTCAAGGGTATACATATTAAGCTCCTTTAGTCTCTCCTCATATGGCTTCTCTTGCAGACCCTGCACCATTTTAGTTGCCCTCCTCTGGACTGCCTCTATCTTGTCTATGTCCTTGCGGAGATGGGGTCTCCAGAACTGGACACAGTATTCCAGATGAGGTCTCACCAACTGTCTGTACAGAGGGATAACAACTTCCTGTTTTCTGCTGCTGATGCCTCTCCCTATCCCAGTATACCCCCGGCCCTCCCTACTGCCTTCTCACATTGCTTGCTAACCTTAAGGTCATCTGATATGATTACCCCCAGGTCCCTTTCCTGTTTTGTTGTTGTTACTACCTCCCCACCCATTGTGTATTCTTCCCCTGGGTTCTTGTTTCCCAGGTGCATTATTTTGCCCTTTTTTGCATTGAATCCTAGCTGCCATATGTCTGACCATTCCTCCAACCTTGTCAAGTCCCTTTTCATCCTTTCCACGCCTCCTTGTGTATCAACCCTGTTGCAGATCTTTGTGTCATCTGCAAAAAGGCATACTTTTCCTTCCAGTCCCTCTGCAATGTCACTGATGAAGACATTAAAAAGGACTGGACCCAATACTGAACTCTTCGGTACCCCACTGGTAACCGCCCTTTCTTCAGAGTGGACTCCATTTACAATTACCTTCTGTGTCCTGTTGTCCAGCCAATGTTTTACCCAGGCTACCACCCTGGGACCCCTCCCAGGCTGGTTAATTTGACTAATAATCTTTGTGTGGGACTGTGTCAAATGCCTTGCTAAAGTCTAGGTAGGCCATGTCCACAGCCCCTCCCTGGTCTACTACTTTGGTCACCCAGTCAAAGAAATCTATTAGATTCGTCTGACATGACCTTCCCGCTGTGAACCCATGCTGCCTTGGATCCTGTGCACACCTGACCTCTAGGTACTCAATTATTTTTCCTTCAGAAGTGACTCCATCACTTTCCCTACCACAGAGGTCAGACTGACAGGTCTGTAGTTTCCTGCCTCTGTCTTGGTCCCCTTTTGTGAAGGGAATCACATCTGCCTTCCTCCAGTCCTCGGTACCACACCATCCTCCCATGATTTATTAAAAGAGTAGCCATTGGTTTCACTAGTTCCTTCCTTAATTCTTTTAGAATTCTGGGGTGAATTCCATCAGGACCCATTGCTTTGTCCACCTTCAGTTTTAGGAGTTCTTGCAGAACCCTTTCTTCTAATGAAAGGACTGGGATCGACCCCCATCAAGTGCTTCTGTTAATTGGATTAGGCACCCCTCCTCTTTTGTGAATACTGAGCAGAAATATTCGTTCAGTATTCCTGCTTTTCACTGTCCCTCTGCCCACCCACCGTTCATTCTATTCAGCCTCACTATCCCTCCCTTTGTCTTTCTACGCTCGCTGATGTACCTATAAAAGGTTTTATCCCCCTTCTTAACTGAGTTGGCTATCTTTTCCTCAGTTTGGGCCTTTGCTATTCTGCCTTAACTGGTACAGCTCTCTGTCCTGCTCCTTCTGTGTTTCCTTATACTTTTGGAATGCTATCTTTTTCTTCCTGACTTTCACAGCCACCTCTCTTGAGAACCATAGTGGCTTTTTCTTTTGTTTTGATTTGTTTATTTGCTTCACACAAAGGCTTGTTGCCTCTGTGATGGCAGTTTTGATAATTCCCCATTGTTGCTCCACACCTCCTTCTAGCCTGTTTACTAGTGTTTTCTGAGGCACTCTCCCATCTTGCCAAAGTCAGCCCTCCTAAAGTCCAGTACCCTCACTTTTGTATGGCTTGACTCTGTAGCTGAGTTTACGTGAACCACACTGTTTGATGGTCACTTGTCCCCAGATGGCAACCACTTCTAGATCTGAGATCCTCTCACTGCCCCGTTTGAGTGCGAGGTCTAAGATTGCTCCCTGCCAGTGGGTTCTGAAACTAGCTGTCTAATGCCTGCCACCTGAGGGCGTCCAAGAATGGCCCTGTTCTTGGATGTGGCTGCAGCAAATGTGCTCCAGTTAACATCTGGCATATTCAGGTCTCCATCAACAGTATCTCCCTTTCTCTGCCATTCTAAGAATGCCTTCCATCATATCCTTGTCCATTCCTTCCCCTGACATGGGGTCTGTACACAACCCCTGTGAGGATTGTGGTGCCCTTTCCAGTCTCCAAGGTGACCCACAGTGCCTCCTCTCCTCCCTGTTTACTCTTTTGTTCAGTTGCTTTTATCCCTTCCTTTACATAGAGAGCTACTCCTCCCCCTCTTCTCCCCTGCCTGTCTCTTCTGTAAGTTATGTACCCTGGTATGTTAACATCCCAGTCATGGTTCTCTGTGTACCATGTTTCTGTGACTGCTACAATATCCAGGCATCCCTCTTCCATTAAGGCCACCAGCTCAGGGAGCTTATTGCCCAGACTACGGGCATTGGTACTCATTACCCTCCATTTCCTGATGGCCTTACCCCCTTTTGCCCCATCCCTGTCCTTCTTGCCTTTGTCACTTTCTCCATTTACCCCTGCCCTTCTCCCTATCGACACCTCCATGTTGGTGTTTGCCGCACTTACTACCGTGATTGTTTGGGGGGGCTAGGATTTTCCTGCTCCTTTCCAGTGCCTCCCCCCTTGGCTAGTTTAAAAGCTTGCCAATGAAGCATTTAAACCTATCACCTAGGATCCTGGTTCCCCTCCCAGACAGATGCAGCCCATCATGACAGTATAGGCTTGCATCACTCCAGGTGGACCCCCAGTCCCCAATGAAGCCAAATCCATGAGCTCCACACCAGTTTTTCAACCACTGATTGAATCCCATGGTACGGAACACCCTAGCCTCTCCTATGCCATAGATGGGTAGCACCTCTGAAAAGGTTACTGTGCGTGCTACTTGACTAAGGCCCCTCCCCAATTCCACAAACTCTTCCTGCACTTCTCTAATCCCTTTCTTAGCCAGGTCATTTGTCCCTAAGTGGACAATGACATCCAGCTCCCTCCCCTGTGCAGCTGCTCCAGCAATCCTGAGGATTCGCTCCCTGTCCCTCCAAGCCATGGCGCCAGGCAGGCACCTTACCTCCCTCTCCCCTTCCTTGCCCAGTTTTACCTTCCTAACAATGGAGTCCCCCACCAGGAGTTGTTTCCTTCCCCTGCAGGGTCCGCTGCCACCCTCCTGTGGGTCTCCTTTGTGGAGGTTCCCAGCATCCTCCTTGGTCTCCACTGTAGGTGCCTCCATAGAGGAACCACACTTTGCCAGAATGGCATAGGAATTGTGGAGAGGTACAACTGGAGGGATGTGCCTCTGTTCCACCACCCTCACCCTCCTGAGCCCACTGTGGTCCAACCGCTCCTCTTTCTTGGCAACCTCTGAGGCAACGGCAGTGGCACTGGTGGTCCCTGGATGGAAGAGGAGGTCCCACAAATCCTGGCCAACTCAGCCTGGAGATGAGCAACCTCCTCCCTCAGCCCAGAGAGGTGCCTGCAGATGGGACAACACGCATCCTCCAGAACATCTCCCAGAAGACTGCTGCTCCACAGCCACTGCACTGCACCACTCCAATCATGTCTTATTTCTGGCCCCTTAACTGTTTGCAATCCTTACTCTTTCCTCTGTTTTTCTCTCTCTCCTTACTTTCTGCCTGTGTGCCCTTTAAGCTCCTGATTGTCCTGTTCTGAGACAAGAATATCCTATATTTCTCAGTAGACCACTTACTTGTTCAGAGGCAGACCTCCAGCAGCTAGAGGGGTCTGGAGAGCTACTCTTGCCCTTCTAGGATGGTGGGTCCTTGGTGGTTCTGTGCTCACTCACTTCCTGCCCCTAAACAGGAAGTTCCTGTTGTCAGTCAAATCCTGTGCCTATAAAAATAGAACTAGCTTTGGGTGGGGGTGGAGGGAGGGAAGGGGCAATATAGTCCCAGTAGAGAAGTTCAGTCACACAGCAGTCCTTTCTCCTGGTGTCTTCTGCCAAGCTATTAGCAGAATCTTTCTAAGGCAGTCTTTAAATGTAGCTTCCTTCTAGCTAAGCCACTCCCCCTACTTACCAGATCTTTCTACAAGTAATTTAAACCTCACAGCAGTTAAGTCCTTTCAGTCACCTGAGATCAGGGTTGCCACCTTTGGTTGAGGCAAAAACCTGATCCTAAGCCCCTTAGCCCACCCTTTCATGACTCATCATGCATTGTTCTGCCTAGAAGTCCCTTTGTTATATCAATAAAAAATACCACTTAAAGCAGCACTTCAACAAAAATGTTAAGATACTGTACTGTACCTGTTAAAGTTACTTTCCTAGGTTCTAACTAGTTATTTATGTATTTATCTATTGGCATAGGTTTACTAGATAAATATACAGAGATACAAGAAATCTCATTTACATATATGATCTGGTGGAAGACAAGGGAAATACTGTAAATAACATACCACAGTATACATGGTATATAATAATACATAGTAAAGAAATTGTTTCCTATAATGTATACTTTATATCTTTTCTGGCTCTATTTCCAGTTCATGCCCACAGTACTATTTCATAGCCAAAGAAGTGACCACACTGTTTTCTTGAGGAAAAATGTAAACATTTAAAAATGCCTAAATTCTGTTAGTGATGAAAATGTTTACCAGCAAATGAAAGAGGAAGAAAACTGGCTCTGTTACTGTTACAAAAGGTGGGGGCAGCTTTGCTGCTACGCCAATTTAAGATGCAGTGGAAAGGATTAGGTTAAGTAAGTGCTAATAGTCATACTTTACACCTCCCAGGCTGACTGTTTTCACAAACAAGGGGATATATTGACACCAGAACTTGTCTGTAACCTGGACATGTAGCTGAAACAATGAATGATGTGACAAGATTTGTTTCAAAAGTATGTGAGCTCTCAAAATGGCTCAAATACCTGATCAGCACAGAGCAAAACCGGATTACCTGATAGGGACCCTGAAAACCTGATCATCAGGTAAAATACCTGACAGGTGGCAACCCTACCTGAGATTTACACCTAGATGACTTTTCAGTTACCCATTCAGTTCAGTTAACCCAAACACACACTTTTTTTTTTGGTTTTGTATGTTAGTTTTTACCCTAAATTAAAGGTCCAAATACAAAGGTTCTTCTACTTTAGTCACAGCAGAGAAGTTCAGTCACACAGCAGTCCTTTCTCCTGTTGTCTTCTCCTTACACACATAAATCTGGATCTAGGAAGCCTGATGGAAGATAGTTCTGGTTGTAGGAGGACTGATTTGCTTATTGTGTGATGCAGTTTAGGACCAGGATGACTGTGTGTATATAGAGACATAATGTACAGTCAGCTGATGTCTCTTGTCTGATGTCTCTTGGCCAATGAGATTTCTAGATTTTCTCATACCATTTTATAAGCCTCAATAATACTATACTAAGTTATACAAAAAATTCCCAGTAATACATCACTGCTCTCAATAATACTATCCTGAAAAGTGATAATACTACAGCTCCAATGTCATCTCCAACTGTAGAATTATTAATGGATCTATATATTGCAAAAAATAACAGAAAGATAAGTGTTTTACAAGGTATTAGTACCATCTTGAGGTTTGGGGGACTTTAGGATCTCTCAGGCTTCGCTCTCTAGGTTCCATGTCCCCAAAACCTCTTGATGGTATTATTGCCTTGTAATACACACTTATCTGTCTATTATTCTTTTTTTATTGGATTTAAATTGGTTGTTAGTTCAATAAAAAGGTTAATGCTGCATTATTAACAGTCACAGTGATAAGTTGCTCTTGGCTACAAAACACCGTCACACATAACATTCCATCAAATCTCTTTTTATTTAATAAATTTCCCTAAAGTTTCACCTGAAATGGCTTCCTCTAGGGACACTATAAAATTCAGTTATAAATATTAATCTCAGATTCATACTGGTTCATTGTATTTCATGTAATCAAACAACACTGGACCAATATTATCCTTTTATACTCTTACCAAGTCTTCTTATGAATTGCTTTTGTTGACAATATGGCTTGCTCTATATTGAGATATCAATAAACATCAATTAATTAACTTGCACGACTGGATTATGTATTTAAAAAAATGTAACATTTAAATACATTTTAAAAACATTATATAATACTGTAATAGTCCAATGAAAAATGTTAAAGTAAAAGAGTTTGTGGACATCCTAAAAAAGTATTTCAAAATTAGGGTTTTCATATACAGTAGTTTATTTGAATCATTGATGCAGAGTAAGTGTCCACGTGCAAACTACTGTAGTTTTCATAGAATCAACAGTCTGTCATATGGTAAGTAATACTGCATAACAACAACAACAACAACAACACTATATGACTCAGCATATCTGACAAAACGTGGATATTTCCAATAAATTTACTTAATATAATTATCCATTTTAGGTACAACTCTACAACCAAAACAAACAACTAATGCATCAATTATAGCATAAACTGTACAGTAGCTAAAACTACAAGCTTAAAAATAACTATCAGATTGGGGTGGGGTGGAGAGAGAAGTGTAAGAGTGCCACCACAATATCCAATGCCCTTAAGGGTCATCTAATCTTTCTTCCCATTTCTGATATCAGAGTTACACTTCTTGTGGGCCTCTCCTAGGCACACATTAACCAAGGTCTTGGTTATACAGTAACAAAATCATTTGAAGATCATTGGAAATACAAAATGTACTTTGTGATATTGTCATTGTGGAAGATTGTTTATGATAAAATGCTCATTATTTAAAAAAAATGATGTTGACCCATGCCACTAAAATGTGTTTTTGGCAGTTATCTTTGCCCTGAATGCTCAAAGGCACAACATTCTGTGGGAAAGAGCATGCTGTCATTTCAGCCTTAGCACTGTTGTCCTCCTGCTACAAAGAGGAAGATTGGACATTTTTGTACATAAAATTACAAAAAGTGCTTGAATGGAAATACTAATAAAGGACTGTTATGACATCATCAGAATATTGTGGGAATTGAAATGCTTGGTTATTTTGTTAATACTTGAATACCCCCAAATTTCACAGCTGATTAAAACAAATATCATGGCTTTTGCACCAGGCTATGCTGGAGTTTTTATTTCTGGAGTAGAGCTTTGGGGTATCTGGGGTATCAGGAGGTCCAAGTTATAAAAAAGTGTTTTTAAAAACCCTCTGTAAAGTGTCTCTTCTGGTGATAGGCTTAGTTTTTGTGGCCACTAACTCCAAGTGATTCTATGCATTTCTCCCTCCCATCCCATCCTCCCAGACATTGATCTGTTAAATAGACGGACACCTTCAGTTTATAAATCCACTCTTCCTAGACCACCCTTCAGTCCCAAAACTGCAGTATTTCATACTTGACACTACCTTCCTGAGTAACCCTTAATCCAGTGTTTTTAGAGGGCATATTAGTCAAAAATCCATCCTAGCTGGTTGAGTCCCAAATTCCTAACCTAGAATCCAACAATGTGATAGTAAATGACCCTTATTTTGTGGCTATATTACTGCCTGATGCACCCTACCAGAATGGAGGGGACAGAGTAGTCTACATAATTCTTGACACTAGGTAGTCGTTGTGTATTTAAAATATCAGTACAAACAAGGCCTAATCTAACTAGCATCACTGGAATAATGGCTTTTCCTATTCCTAATTTTTCACACATATGCTTCCTTCCACAGTCTTTCAGGAGGTTGTGATTAATGAGATGCTGTAATAAAGTTATCTTACTATGAAATGTCTTAACTATATATTAGTTTCAAAAACCTTTTAATGCATTAGTTAGGGTTGCTGCAACAAAAGTAGGCATTAGAACTTCACAGTAACACCCCATCACTGCACTATGGGGACCAGGAGGTGCTGGAGGGGGTGGTACTGCGGTCACCAACCCTGAGACCCCATTTCATTTTAAAATAAGCTGGGTGGCAACAGTATAGGATAATGGGGTGAGTGTTAGGGTTGGTGACCCCAGTACCACCCCTTGACACCTCCTGGTCTCCACAGGCAGGGGTGGGGTGTTAGGGTAAAACCCTAATGCTTCATTTCCCTATTTTTGTTGTGGCAACCATAACTAATGAATTAACAAAGTTTTTGCAACTAATTTTCTACCTTTTTGAGGTAGCATAATAGTATTCTCATTATACTGTGGCAGTGCAGGGTCCTTTGGACCCTGCACTCCCATCCCTCCATCCAGATAGTATAACAGCATCCATGTGTTACGGTGGGCTCTCCCATCTCTCCACTGAGATAGTACAACAGTACAGTGTCCATATGTTACAATCCATCCCTCCACAGATGCACATATGTATCTAGCTGTGGAAACACAGGGGTTTCCGGCCCCTGTGCTTCCACACATTAAATTATGAGCAGGTGTAGCGAAACTGCAACAAATAATCATAACTGTGCCATCTTAAAGGAGAACTATGGCAAAAACTGAAAAAAGATATGTTTTAAATCATGTCCCGAGCTTCCAAATAGTAGTAGCATAATAGTATTAGGCACCTAACTTCACCTGAGCTCTTTCCTTCTAAGATTGCTTGAAAGGACAGAGCAGAGAACCTTAACAGAGCAAGGGAAAAGGATTAAAACTTCTTTTGGCTAAGCAGATTTACTGTATGTTGTTATCTTTATATTGTACTCACAGGGATTGCTACTGTTTGTTGCAAACATTTTATTGCTTTATTTTTCTCTGATTCAAATTGTTGTTGCTGGTATACCTTCTTCTGCATTATTACAAGGTGTGTGCTAACAGATTACTGCTGTTATTTTCTTATTCAAATTGTCCTTTGCAAGGTACATCTTCTGTTACTGCTTTATTTTTCTCTGTAGCAAAGTGTTTCTTACATGTATATCTTCTCTGAAATGATTACAGGTGGTGCTTTATAGGTTTAACAGTTTTATCTAACATTAGGATAGGCTTTCAGGGTTACTGCATTTGTTGTTGACTGATTGTTTCTGCTCTTACCTCCTTGTTCTTTCATCCGTGGTTCTTCTTTTTCGGCAGGGGAAGAGCCCAGCCACCCAACCCATCCCCAACCACCCCACACTACACTCCTTTTATAGGGTACCACAGTTGTGACATTTCCTGTGGCAAAGCAGGAAGAGGCGGATCAGTGGGGCATCCACAAGGTGAGCTCATTTACAGGGGCACTAGTAATTTAACTTGTTATAACAAGTTATATGAAAACGAAACACCAAATCGAACCATTACTTGCATTTTTTTTCCTTCTAATTACTCTGACCAGGTTAAAAACCCAGCAACTTATCTGGAATGGATATCATTAACTGCAGGTACTGTGGAACACTTTTCAGCAAGGACAGTCTTACAGGATTTAGGACACTGTCCTACATGCTAGGCCATTGGAGATCTTAGGGCTCAGCTCAGGGCAGCATGGGCAGAGATTGCACACCTCAAATTTCATATTCAAGAGGAAATACATTATAAGAACCACCCACCATTTCCCCAACGTCCAAGAGAAGAACCTCAACCACAGAGGGTAGTTGGTCCAGGAAGTTGGCAGCTGGTTAGGAGGGGCAAATCGGGTGCCCCATCACTCTGTGCTCTCCAACATATTACCTCCAAAAACCATATAAACACTACAAATGGGTATCTGCCTCTATCTCCAAAATCAAACAAAGGGGCAGAGGACACTGCAGAGCAGGACACTGCAGCACAGGAGCTAGCACAACAAAACTTGCCCAAATCAGGAACTAAACAAAAAAAAAACAAAAAGGAAATCCAAAAAACTTCTGATCATAGGAGACTCCATTATTTGGGGAGTTGATACCCATCTCCAGCCAGGGGTAATAGTCAGATGTCTCCCCGGTACATCAGCATGGAGAGACACTGACCGCATTGCTAAAATTGTTCACAAAGCAGGAGAAAACATTGACGTCCTGGTACACATAGGGACTAATGATCTCACCAGCTGGTCAGTTGTGGAGACCAAGGAACACCTGACCAGGCTGGGTGACAAACTATCATCCATTTTGTCTGACATCTCCTTCTCTGAGATCCTGTCAGTCTGGGAGAGGGGGGCAGATGGCAGGAAGGTCAGAGAAGGGAAGATAGGGGAGCTAAACATGTGGCTCAAGGGCTGGTGCCAGGAAAAAGGACACAGATTTGTAGGGAACTGGCAACAGTTCTGGAAGTGAAAGTTCTTTAAATTTGATGGACTGCATCTGACTAAGGAGGGAGTCAGTGCATTGGGGCAGAAGTTTGATGTCTTTGCAGAATATTTAAACTAACAAATGGGGAGAGGGGTGCAGCACCCCATACGTTGAATGGGAAGAACACCCCTTCCCACTCAGCTAGTGGTCAAACAGGGATTCAGCATGTTTGCAGTTCATTTGCATCACCATGTAAGAAAAAAGGTCTGTCTCCCCATACGACGTACAGGAGAAATGCCAAACCTCACCCAATAACTAACACAAGGAAATCTGGCCAATGGAAAATCATGTACACAAATGCTGGCAGCCTAGGAAATAAGATCCCAGACCTGCAGGCAATAATGTCAGAGGCTAAATTGGACATTGTAGCAATTGGTGAGACGTGGTTTACCAGTAACCACACTTGGGAGACTTCAGTAGCTGGCTACGTACTTTCAGAAGAGACTGAGGTGCAAAAGGGGGGGGGTGGAGTGGCCCTGTATGTCAATGAAAATATCAAAGCTACAACAATTCAGAATACACATAAGGAGCCAGAAGAACTGTGGGTCACCCTAGAAACAGGAAATGGGACAGCCATAAGAACTGGGGTTGTCTACAGGCCCCCAGACCAGGGGGAGGACATAGACACATTACTGTTAGAAGATATACAAAACATGACAGCTAAAGGGGAGGTTCTGATAATGAGAGATTTCAACATGCCAGACACAGATTGGTCAATACCAGCAGGAATATCTGCCAGAACTAAACACATGGTGGATTCCCTGCGGGGGGGGGGTTGCCTCAAACAACTGGTACAACAACCCACAAGAAACAGGGCTATCCTAGATCTAGTACTGACTAACAGGGAATGGATAACAGATCTGCAGGTAGAAGTTCACATGGGGGCCAATGACCATCACATGGTATGGTTCAATTTGGCCACTACATCTAAATTATCCCATTCCAAGGCAAAAATATGGGACTTCAGAGGAGCTGACATTGATAAGATGGCCAACAGAGTTAAGCTAGCCCTGGCAAAAAGAAACACAGGGGAGGGGTTACAGGCAAAGTGGGCAAGCATTAAGGATGCAATACTTGAAGCAACATCCCATTGTGTTAGACAGAAAAGGAAGTGCAAAAGAAGAAGGAAACCACTTTGGTTCTCAAATACAGTAGCAGAAAAGGTCAGAGCCAAAAGGTTGGCCTTCAGGAAATATAAGGAATTCAGAAGGATGAAGATAAGGAGGCATACCAAACTGCCCTAAGGGAAGCAGGGAAGGCAGTAAGGCAGGCAAAGTCCCAAACTGAGGAAACACTAACATGAACTGTAAAAGAAGGTGACAAAACTTTCTATACATACATTAGTAAAAGAAGAAATTCCAGAGAGGGTATTGCTAAGCTCAAAGGAGAAAATGGGGCATGTGAGGAGGAGGACCATGTAAAAGCATCTATCGTAAATAGATACTTCTGCTCAGTATTTATTGAAGAGAAGGTATGGCAGGGCCCACAGCTCAGCACCATGGACACAGGGGGGAAGGAGATGAGCACTACTACCTTCACAAAAGAAAGGGTCCTACAAGAGCTCGCTAAGCTCAGGATGGACAAGGCAATGGGACCTGATGGCATACATCCCAGGGTACTTAAGTAGCTAAGGGTGGAGCTAGCAGAACCATTAGCAGAACTGTTTAGTGAATCTCTGAACACAGGAGAGGTCCCAGAAGACTGGAGAAGGGCTCATGTGATCCCGCTTCACAAGAGTGGTAGCAGGGAGGAGGCAGGGAACTACAGGCCAGTCAGTCTCACCTCAGTAGTGGGCAAGATTATGGAGGAACTCCTTAAGGAAAGGATAGTGCAACACCTGGAATCCATAGGGGCACAGGATCCAAAACAGCATGGGTTTATAAAAGGAAGGTCCTGTCAAGCTAATCTCATAGATTTCTTTGACTGGGTAACCAGAGTGGTGGACCAAGGGGGAGCAGTTGATGTCACCTACCTTGACTTCAGCAAAGCTTTCAACACTGTTCCAAATAGAAGATTGATAAATAAGCTGGGTAGGCTCGGGGTGGGTCAGAAGTTGGTCAACTGGGTGGCAAACTTGTTGACGGACAGAAAACAGAGAGTGGTGGTAAATGGTATACAGTCAGAAGAGATGCAAGTCACAAGTGGGGTACCTCAGGGATCAGTCCTGGGGCCAGTCTTCTTCAATATCTTCATTAGTGACATTGCAGATGGACTAGAGGGGAAGGCTTGTCTGTTTGCAGATGGCACCAAGATCTGCAACAGAGTAGATGATCCAGATGGGGTGGGCAGAATGAGAAGAGATCTGGATAAACTAGCAAAATGGTCGGAAGAGTGGCAACTGGGATTTAATGCAAAGAAGTGTAAGATCATGCACATAGGGAAGAGAAACAATGAAGCCACTTATAGGCTGGGAAGAGAGTTGCTGGCAGTCACAAAGCAAGAAAGAGACTTGGGCATCATCATCACCAATGACCTGAAATCATCCAAGCAGACCTCTAAAGCAGTAGGTAAGGCTAAGGGGATGTTAGGGTGTATTAGTAGGGGTATCACAAGTCGTAAGAGGGAGGTAATAATCCCTCTTTACAAGACACTGGTTAGGCCCCATCTGGAGTACTGCGTGCAGTACTGGAGGCCACACCTTCACAAGGACATTAACCAAATTGAGGCAGTCCAGAGAAGGGCAACCAAAATGGTGCAGGGACTGCATCAGAAGACATATGAGGACAGATTAATGGAGCTCAATATGTATACCCTTGAGCAAAGGAGGGAGAGAGGTGATATGATCAAAACATTCAAACACCTTAAGGGTATTAACAATGTGAAAGAGTTTAACATGTCTAAATATAAGAAAAATAGCAGGACAAGAGGACACAGCATGAGACTAGAGGGAGGCCGATTAAGGGGTAAAGTGAGGAAGTTCTTTTTCACAGAAAGGGTGGTGGATGCATGGAACGGCCTACCTCAGGAAGTGGTGGCTATGAATACAGTGCAGAGCTTCAAACAGGCATGGGATAGGCATAAGGGAGCAATACAGATGAGTATGAATAAATAGGCCACCAACAGAGCAAAGGCCGATGGCACATTTATAAGGTAGAAAAAGAAATGGGCAGACATCTGCCATCAACTTCTATGTTTCTATGTTTCTAGTAATGTGTCTGTTGTGGTATAAATGGTTTAAATTAATGTTTTATTGATTCTGCCCCTGATTTTGTGGGTGAAGGCAACCAAGATCACGTGGTTTTATCAATCTAGCCTTACCCATTGTGTCCTCATAATATGATGTGAACGCGACCCTGCCCCGTATGTTTTAAGCATTGAGACACAAGTGTATTGCCTTTTGTTTAGCCTTTCTTTCATCAGCTTTTTTTTATCGAACTCTATTTATTCTTCTTACCCCTGAACTCTCTCAGGCTGCCCTGACTCACTGGTATGCTCTACCATCCACCGTGGTCCTCTCCTCCTGTATATATGGTTACTGCCCCTTGGTGACCTATACCAGGCAAGCCCCCTGACTCTGAACCCCTCAGCGCAGGGCCGCCATCCACTCTAGTGCTCTATCTAGAATCCAGATCACTAGCTTCAGCCAACCAAGAGACCAAAGGGTGGAGTGAGGACCCGGTGTTGGGCATGCGGCATCCAGCACTGCGAGGAGCCGTTGCCTATCAAGGGAAGGGTTTTTCTTCCTTGTTACACCCCATGTCCCTCCCTCCCTGCAGAGCACAAGCATACACTGATGCCAGGGACGTCCATCACGGCTCTGCATCTCCACTACTGTGGCCCTGAGCATTGCAGTGCCTCTGGTCTCCACTGGGGGCCACTGCAATGCCAGGCTGTCCCTGGATCCCTCCCGAGAGAGGACAGCAGTCCTCCAGATGCTCAATCTTCTCTCTCCCTTGCCAACCCCGGCCCGGGCTTGTTCTCGAACCCAGGTTGCCGGTGTCACGCGAGGTGTGGTGTCCAGCACCTCAACCCTCAGCACCACTGGGTTGGCTCTTTCACCAGCTCTTGAGGTAATGGTTTTTCCTTTTTATGTTTGCTTGCGAGAATGTGCAAGAAACATCTTGCGACAGTACCCCATTTTAGAGGTGTGTCAGTGTTGTGGTCAATGCTTTACTTGGCACGTCCCTCAGCCAACAATTAAGGGCGAAGCTGCCAATGACAGCCACTTCAAAGCAAGCCAAGGAGTTGAAACGAATCTGACGCTGCAATCATGAACAGTTTCGTCACTGCAGTGGCATCTACCCCCTCCCTTGCAACCTTGTCGTCTCCTGCTGCCCAGCACTCTGTTCCAGGCCTTTGCTCCACCAACAACTTGTTTTTTCTGTGTGTCTTTCCTGGTGAACCTAGTAATGAGTCATGACTCCTGCCAACCGCCACACACTTCAAGGACAGCTGACATCAGGGTGCCTGATCCCCATGTTGGAATGTATCCCCGCTCCCTCCATTTATGTGGCACACAGGGAGTCCACCCAGTGTGCCAAATAATTTGTTTTTATGTTTCTGACACTGGGATGCCCACTGCCAGTGTTGGAGGTCCCCCCCTTTTTTTTTAATTGCCGTCAACGGGGTGCCCAATTCCTGTGTGAGCATGTATCCTACCTCCCTCCATTAATGTGGCACACTGGGAGCCCACACCAGTGTGCTAAAGTATTTCCAACACCAGGATGCCCACTCCCAGTATTGGATGCACCCCCCCAAAAACCTGTCTATAATCTGCCAACAAGAGAGTGCCCAATCCCTGTGTTGGCATGCTCCCCCATCACCACTGTTGTGGCACAAAGACAGCCCACCCCAGTGTGCCAAAATGTTTTTTTTTCTTTGTAAAAGGAAAAAAACTGTACCACCTGCATCTTTTTTACCTGTAAAAGAAAATGGTCCACTGTTGTCTCCCCAGCCCCCCTCCACTGATCATCCACCTCCTGCACCCCAGTCACCCATACTTACCCTCCAGAGTTGGGGCAGCGATCTTCTCTGGACAGGACACATTTGCACTCTTCAAAGCCAAACTGGGAACTGATGAATCGCGAAGTGCTATAAAATGGGAGTCAGTTGAGGGGGGGGGGTAAACTCAGACTGATATCTCAGCCATTTATAGGATATGTGGCTCCAAATTTTCAACATGGGCTTCTTGGGACCCCACTTTGTGAACATGTCACTGTCATTTTGTTACTCTGTCCCAAAAGGTGATTTTGTGGTCAGTGCGCAGAATCACCTTTTGGGACCGATTAATGAAACAACAGTGCCCTGTTCATGAAGTGGTGTCCCATAAAACCCATGTTGCAAATTTGGTGGAAAAAATTCCAAGAAATTACTGGTACGAGCATGTGTTGCACAGTTTCTATGCACACGCGTAACTTTGCCAGTTTGTAATATTTTCACTTCAGATTTTCAACATTGCCATTTTTTCACACCTCCTTATGAAAAGTACAGCTGTCATTTTTTACATCCTGCTCAAAACACATTTTCACGCGTGTGGTGCAGAGTGGCATGGTCGCTGTTGGAAATCGACTTTTGGGGCAGATTAACAAAATCATAGTGTCACTGTTCATGAGGGGAGGTCCCCAAAATGCCCATATTGAAAATTAGGTGAAAAAATTTAAAATAATGATTATTTATGGATGTGTGTTATTCAGTTTCTATGCATGCTCATAACTTCACAAATTTTTAATATTTTCAGTCCAGATTTTCAACATTGCCATTTTTTCACACCTCCTCATGAATAGTACAGCTGTCATTTTTCACATCCAGCCTGAAATGTGTTTTCCCACCTGTGATGCAGAATTGCATAGTCACTTTGTGAAATCACCCTTTGGGATTGAGTAATGAAATGTTAGTGCCACTGTTCATGAGGTAGAGTCCTAAAAAGCCCATGTTGAAAATCTGGAGTGGAAATACTAACAGACACCTGGGGTGTTAGGCTTTCCAACTGTAATGCCCCACCCTGTAGAGACTGACAGGTGTTGGGGGGTTACTTGGGGTCATGCCTTTCCATCCCTACCCCCACCCTGCAGCCAGTGACAGGCACTGAGCTATGCCTTGGGGTTATTAGCCCCAATGTTCTCCCCATTCTTCTTTATTGCACTCATCTCAGCTTATTTTTATTTATTTATTTTATTTATTTAAAAGTTTTACCAGGATGCAACGCTTGATTCCAGATGCATCCTGGGGGAGGGGGATTAGGAGAGTACTTTACATGCAGTAGCACATTACCTTGATAAGATAATTCACAGTGTACAAGATATACCTGGCTTATGGCAGGGGAAGAGCTATTAGTGCAAACGACAGAGTTGGAGCCAACAAGGGGCCAAGTACCACATCAGCAGAGGATTGTTAACTGTATGAACAAACAAGCAGTCAACATACATACATTTAAAGCATTTGGCTGCCATGGGGGTAGCTGCACGAGCAGGTGGTGACAAAATGCTGCTTGAGGAGAAGGTTGAGCTGCTATGTGGAGGTGGAGTGTCTGAGCTTAGCTGGGAGGGAGTTCCAGACGTAAGGCATACAGTATTTGAAGGCATGCTGACCTTTGGTGGAGGTCATATGTGGAAGTGAGAGGAGCCTAGAATCGGTGCTCTGGAGGGAGTAAGTTGAAGGAGTTTGGGCAACTAGGGTAGCTGCAAGATAAGGGGGGAGGGACTGGGTCCAGAATTTCGATATGATCCTAACACAGTGCGCCATTCTCTGATCCTGTAAAGAAGGCAGGTTTAAGGATCTGTAGAGGTCATTTCCTTATGGAAGGGGGTGAGCATAAAAACTGAAGACCCCAAGGCACACCATGACACCTGCTGGTATCTGCAGTGTGGATTAATGTGGAATGGCGTGAGCGTTATGGCCGATGGCACAAAGGCACACCCATAACACCTATCAGTCTCTGCAGGTTTGGGGTGGGGGTTGGCATTAATTCAGTACTTCACTGCCATTCCTACTAGGCATCTCTCTAACTCCTACACTACTGCCAGCAAGCAAACATTCGGCATTGACAAATGCTTGTTTTCAGCTCAGCCTTTGATTTTTGCAAGTTGAAAGCTCAGCCACAGTCTTTTATGGGCCTTTCTTTGTTTGGGAAGTATCAAAGCCTAATTAACTTGCTTTGCAAACTGCTAAACTTCAGTGCTGCTAGCATCCCCTCCCCCAATCATCCTGATGTGTGAATCCCTTTGATGACAATGCTGGTTGTTGTCAGCAGATCAGTGGCTGAACTGGCATTTATAGCCTTAACTTGCTTAGTGCTCCCAGAATGATACTGATTCCTGGATTAGTCATGACACAGGGCAGTAGCTCCTATATACTTCAGTAGTTAGGTGGATAAAACAGAAATTAGGAATCTCTTAGAAATATTATGTGCTGTCAAACTGACCTTAACTTTAGGCAACTGTCACACTGTTTAGTTTTCCCTACTTTCAAGGCTGATAAACCTGTATTTTGCCAAGTGTCTGTACATGCTGAACATTTTGGATCAGTATCAGCCTCCACAACCATCATTGCATTACTCTGCTTTTAAATGCTAGTCTTTTTTTGTGTGTGTGTGGTTCCATCCTGTGCAAAGTCAAAGGTGCATCTGCAGTGACATAGTTTCAATGTTACTAGTAAGTGTCGATTTTGGTTACACCTCCCCTCCCAGTCTACCATCAACTTGCCTGTCAACCTCTCTGACCTGCCACATGCACAGAAAATGTCCCATATGTGTTGCATTATTAACATACCAAAAGCAACAAGCATTTGTCAATGCCGAATGTTGGCTTGCTGGCATTGGCAGTGGTAGTGTAGAAAGTTACAGAGCAGCGTAATAGGAATGGCAGTGAAGTACTGAACTGAAGCCCACCCCACCACCACCCTGCAGAGAGTGACAGGCATTGGGGTGTGCCTTTGGGTCGTCAGGCATAACGGCCACGCCATTTCACCACACCACACCCTGCAGACACTGACAAGTGTCATGGTGTTCCTTGGGGTCTTTGGCCTTTATGCACAACCCATTCCATTAGGAAATACGAGATGGGGTGTGATATAGGAGAATGGGGTGAACTTTGGGGCTGAAGAGTCCAAGGCATACCTCGGTGCCTCTCTCACTGGCTGCAGGGGTGTGGAATGGATGAGCATTACAGGCAAGAATCCCAAGTCACACCCCTGATGCCTGTCATTCTCTACAGGGTTGGGCGTTATGGTTGGAAACCCTAATACCTCAGGCATTCGTTGGTATTTTCACTCCAAATTTTCAACATGGTTTTTGTGACCCACCTCATGAACAGTGGCAATATCAATTTGTTTTCAGCTGCTTATGCTAGCGACTACAGCATTTAGCTTTGCAAGGTGCAAAACATTCGAACAGGATGTAATAAATGACAGCTGTACTCTTCATGGGGAGGTGTTAAAAATGGCAATGTTGCAAATCTGCAGTAAAAATATTAAAAAAACTGGCGAAGTCACGAGCGTACATAGAAACTGTGCAACGCACACCCGTAATATAATTAGGTTGGGGATTTTTACAGCAGATTGTCAAGTCAGGCATTTTGGTGCCTCCGATCATGAACAGTGTCACTCTGATTTTCTTTATCTGTCCCGAACAATGATTTCCCACAGCGACCACGCATCTCTGCGCTGAAAGTGTGAAAACACACTTCAGCCATGTTGTGAAAAATGACAGCTGTATTGTTCATAATGAAGTGTAATAAAATGGCAATGTTGAAAATCTGGAGTGAAAATATTAAATTCACAAACTTACGAGCATGCATAGGAACTGCGCAACGCACGCTTGTAAAACAGTCATTTTGAATTTTTTCACCAAATTTTCAACATAGCCATTTAAGACCTCTGCTCATGAACAGTGTCACTGTGATTTTCTTAATGTGTGCCATACATTGATTTAAGACATCGACCGCGCCATTGTGCGCCACATGGGCGGAAACACATTTTGGGCAAGATGTGAAAATGACAGCTGTACTGCTCATAAGGAGGTGTGGTAAAATGGCAATGTTGAAAATCTGGAGTGAAAGTATTGAAAATTGTGAATTCACGAAAGGCGCAGGAACTGCTAAGCCGACGCTCATAAAACAGTCATTTTTTGAATTTTTCACCAAATTTTCAACATAGCCATTTTAAGACCTCTGCTCATGAACAGTGTCACTGTGATTTCTTAATTTGTCCCGTACATTGATTTTGCACACCGACTCGCCATTGTAAGCTACATGAGCAGAAACACGTTTTAGGTGAGATGTGTAAAATGACAGCTGTACTACTCATAAGAAGGTGTGGTAAAATGGCAATATTGAAAATCTGGAGTGAAAATATTGAAAATTCCTGAACTGACATCGTGAACTTTACTGTATACGCTCGACAGTCATTTTTGGAATTTTTCCACCAAATTTTCAAAATAGGCTTGAGAGCCCACCTTATGAACACTGGCAGTTTGTTTACATCGAAACTTAAAAGGTGATTTTATTGCGACTGCTAAATCACCCTTCGGGGCCGTAATAACGCCATGACAGTGGCAGCATTCATGAGAAGGGGTCCCAAAAAACCCATGTTGAAAATTTGGTGCAAAAATTCTAAAAAATGCCTGAGATATGCAACAAAGTTGAAAAAACCCTATCTAACCCATTATACAGCTTACTAGCATTTCCTCAGTTCGCGGTCGGCTTTGAAGAGTGCAAACGTGTTCCCTGTCCACCGCAGATCATCGCGCCAGACTCCGGAGGTAAGTATGGGGTGAGGGGGGTGTGGGAGGCAGGGTGCGCAGTGGGTGGGTGCGGGTTGTGGGGGGCAAGGAGACTGCGTGGGACCGTTTTCAATTTACAGGTTTGTTTTTCTAAATTGACGATGCGACGTTTGCCACACTGGGGTGGGCTCCCAGCGTGGCAGAAGAATGCTGGTGAGGCGTGGAGCCGGCGGGGATTGGGCATCGCGCCGGCATGGCATCAGTTGCCACGCTGGGTGGGCTCCCAGTGTGGCATCCTGTACGGGGGGGGAGGACAGTAGATCTGACAGGGGATTGAGCACCCCCGTCAGCCATGGCATCAGTTGCCACACTGGGGTGAGCTCCCAGCGTGGCACTCTGTACTGGGGGTGGGGGAATGACACATTATGTAAAGTGGACATAACTTGTAAACAAAGTGACGCTGCATGACGAGCTTGTCTCTGATTGCAGCGGCACTTTGTTTAGAAGTTTTGTCCACTTTACATAATGTTGGTGTCAGAGCTAGCATGCTGACTTATTGGGGAATGAGGGACGCACCTACTGATGCATGCCCTGCATCCAGCAGCAGCAGCCTCCAAATCTTCACTCTCCCAATATGTTGACTGTCGCGCAAGCGCGGCAAGCCAACATAAAAATTGCACAAACAGCCTTGTGCTGAATACATTTAGTGTTCAGGAAGGTTTGTATCTGTTTTCTTCAATGTTTTCATACTTTGTGTATTCTTAAATGCTCCAACATCAATGTGGAAAAATAATAACATTTGGCAGAGAAAGGATAAATTTTATTGATGAATCAGCAATATCCCTAATTTGAAGTAATTCAGATATATGCCCAGCAATGCTGTGTTCCTTCAGCTACACAACTAATCAAATCCTCTTCAAGGATGCACAAGAATTTTTTTGTGTATGCTTTAATGTGTGTCGGCGAACAGCGATCCATCAGTTTGACTTCATGCCACACAGCTATCCCCCAGCACTTTCCTCTTACTCCCAGACTGTGCCCTAACATGTTAGAATGCTAACATTACAAATTCATTTACTGAATGCATGATAAAAAAATATTATACCAATCTCGCTTTCATTTGCGCATCTGCGTGATCACTGTGCAACTACGCACATGCCTCTGTGTACTGAATCTCTTGCCACCACCACCATTTTGCATTCTCTTGCCTCCAGAGGTGACTTGCACCTATGCATTAGAGGTGCATTTGTCTGTGAACATGCTTTAAGTCTCATTGTTTGTCATTGTGGTGCTGACTAATTATCCCCCTTCCATCCCCCTTTACAGTACTTTTCCCCTAGGCATTCGACCAGCAACCATCTGCACTCCACTTCGCCCAATGGATCAACACACCAAATCCTTTACTGGCTGCCTGCTAACAGTATGCTTATACCTTCCTCCCTGTAAAGTCATATGCAGCTGTAAGCTGCAAATACTTAATTTTTGTAATCTTGCACCTGGAAAGACATACCAAGCTGAAAATACTGTAGTTAGTTTCCATCATGGGTAGCGGGGTTCCCCTCCCCTTCCCAAGCCTGTGCTACTGTAGAACTTTCCCTGTTGTGCACTGGTCACTAATCCCCCCCTCCCCATCCCTGTAATGTTACATCCACCCCGGTGACAGCCAGATTGCCACAGCCCATGTCTAACCATAAGCACCAAAGCCATTCCACCCCCACCCACGACAAGTTCTTGTCATGGAGTCACAGGGAGTACATGTCCACCATCCCCATTTATACCACTGGTAGACAGCAGACACCCACCCAACTGCAGCCTCAGTCATCACTCCCTGAGTCCCTATAGCTGTCCATTGGTGTCACAGTAAAAGGACAGTGTGTGGTACAGCTCACTGTTCATTTCCTGGCCACCCATAATCTCTCATTGTCATCGATGCATCCTATTTACATATATATGGCATGGGTGCTGCACCTTACCCTATAAATAAAATGTGCATCTCTGCAAATGAGATGCTGGATGGCCGACTTATGTGGTGGATTGTGACACTCAACGTCCTTCACCCATGGTACCAGACAGGTAGGGGACCAGGGGCGTGGGAGTCAGTGGCATGGGTGAGTTAGGGGTCAGCTATCCACCAACAGGGTATGGGGAGAATCCTGTACTCTGTGTGGCTTGGTGATGATGCTTTGCTGTTGGGATGGGGTGGGCACTTCTGTGCTTAAGCTAGACATGGGCAGATGCTTGGAACAGCCTCCCTGTGGAGGTGGTGAGGCAAAAGTAGTAGTGGAATTCAAAAATGCATGGGACAGACACAGGAGTACTCTCGCAGAAGGGAAGAGAAGGGAAGCTGCTGATCAGCTAAGGTCTGCAGTACTGCATTAGGTAGGGAAACAAGGGCAAACTAGGTGGGCCACATGGCTCTTATCTGCTATCACCTTCTATGTTTCCATGTTGCAACCTGGTTGTGAAGGAGGTGGCTGTCTTGGTACTGGGATGTGGATTGGAAGGGAAATGTGCCCACTGCACACAAGTGAAAGATCTACAGGAACAATCTCAGTGCATTTGTGCAAAACAGGCATTTGAATTTGTGACCTCTGTGCAAAACCAGGCTTGCGTACACAACGTGGTCTGTTGCTCAAACAATGTCCTGTGTTGTAGTTGTCATGTTTTGTGGACAGTGTTGTGATTCACAGTGCAGTGGACAAAGGTGGGTGGACTTCAATTACTGCATCTAACTCTGGATGAAAATAGTAATGAAAAGGAGATTTAGGTGTCAAAAGTGTGGTGGAATAAAGCTACTGAGGGTGTGGGCTATTCAAGTAGTAAAAAAGAAATGCTGAGAGCGGACAAGAAAGGGCAATACCAGGAAGGCTGAAGGAAGCAGAATAGCTGATTAGGGAGACAAATGCAGAGAGAGAGAGAGAGAGAGAAAATGGATTTCAACCAGGTTAGCTAAACGGTACAATCCTTAACCCCCCACTGCGCCCACTCCCATGGATATGCAACCATGACGCTGTCTAACTTGGAAGCTAAGGAGGTACTGGTCAGTCTGTTTAATGAAAACTTAGGGATAAGTCTTCTGCCCTGATGGCAGTCTTCCAATGTGTTTTCGAGTGACTAACCAGTATTCACTATTTTATTTCACTGTAGGTTACCACATTTACAGATGTTGCCCAGCCTGCTGAAGAACCACAATTATAGGAAAATCTGGCTCAGGAAGCTCTGTTTGAGGTGTCACAGCTCAAGGGAATTGTTCACATAGAGACTAACAAAGTGACCACTCAAGTGACTAAGACGTTGCCATACAAACTGTACCATTAACAAGAAACGTGTACAAGAAACCCTTACATTATTGTATCTACCCAAGCAATGTCCCTTGATGTGAAATCTGGAAACATGCAAACCATTCAAGATGCACACAATGGAGCAAACTCAATTTCAGGCAGAAAATAACCACTTCACACACCAACTCTGGCAGAAAGTTCCCTGCCTGTTCTGTCTTTGCAGACCCTACCTGTTCTCCATTGAAACTCCAACCCCTCACCCCTTCAGTAGGTTTACACTATTCCTATCACGTGTGCTTGATGACTCACTGTTTACAACCCCACTACCTCTGCTGGCACATTGGCGCCCACTACACTTTCGCAAAGTTATGGTTTCCTCACATCTCTCTTAACATCTAGCTCAGTGATTCAATACCCTCTTGAACTGCATCACTTATGCAACTGATGAATTAGGCCCCCCCTGGACCAAGTTCACTAATGTGAGGCACTTGCAGGTCTTTGTTTTTTCCCCACTCCCTCTGTTTTGTTGTGCATACACAAGTAGTTCAGGTCCCTAGCATTCTTATCAAATGGCTTCTTGTACAGTGATACCATAACCTCCCTCCATAGGTTCAGCATACTGTACCTCACGCAGTGCACTGTAGCATCCCACAAGCAACGCAAACTGCCTAGTCACATGTCCATCCCACCACCATGAATTTATGAGATTGATTAATGCTTCATTTTCTTTTTTATATAGTTTATATTTATTGGGTATCCAGATATGCAATCATTATATTGTTACAGGGTTCCAAGATAGAAAGCATGTGACAGGATATCTTTTACATAGGAATTTAAATCACTTATCACCCTTTGTTACCTCATAGGGAGGCAATCCCAATAAAAGCATCAATGTATAATCTTACATTTATATGCAATAATGGTAATACTAGATGGCCTTCTGTGCCAAGGCCATGGACTATATGCAAGGTATTTAATAATGATAAGTCTCTGGGCACAATGCCCTTGAAATGGTCCTAGAGACCGTTCATAAGTTCATGTACATGAAAATATGCTCCATATTAATGTAAAGATGTCTTGTACATCTGAACCCCACATAACCAGTAAAACAACCTAGCATAAAGTTTTAGTAAATGCTGAATTCAGTACATTCTAAATCTTGCCTCGTACATTTAATAAAGTACAAGATGTAAGCTGTAAACTGCTTATAACTAAGAAACGAGGTGCTGCCTTTAACCCAACATGGCAAAGCAATTAACTGTTGATTGTGGGCTATCAAGGGAACTGGAGGATATTAAAACACTGAACTTGAATTAACTAAAATACCATTCCAATGAAACCTTCCCCCAGTAACAGCCCCATTTATATCATAGACCTGGTGTGTCATCTGAAATGTAATGTAAAGCCTTACAAAAGTCACAAATCAGTCCCCTTCATCCTCTAGTTGTTCCGCAGCCCGTCGGCTTTCAAAGTTCGCTTTAATTTTCAGAAGTCTTTTCCCGGCCTCTTGAGGATCATTGAAGAGGAAAGTTTTGCCAGCGTAGGATATGCGGAGCTTCGCAGAATATAAAAGGGCTTGTGCGATTCCCAATTTTCTCAGCTCTGAGCGAAGAGCATCAAAGAATTTTCTGCATTGGCAGGTTGCGTAGAAAAGGTCAGGAAAAATAAAAATCCTAGTGCCATCTGATAAATGTAATTGCCCTCTCTCCCTGGCTGCTGATAGAGTTTCTTCTTTGATGTTAGGTTCAGCAGTAACCAACAAAATGGTTCGAGGTGTCCCCTCTTGGGTAGGGTGACGTCGTGGGTTGACTCTATAAGCTTGCAGTAGGGCTCCGGTTCCAGCAAATCCAATGATCGAAATTAGCAGACTCCTGAGAAAGTCCAACAAGTGGGGTCCTTCCCTCTCCTCTGGTACCCCCAGGATATGGAGATTCACAGAACAAGCTCCGTTTTCAAGGTGCTCTAAACAAAGACATAGCAGGCAATTCTCCAATACTAGTCCTGCAGTGGCTGTGACTGCTTTTTCAGCCAATTGATTTGCCTGCTACGAGTTGTAAGTCACTGATTCAAGCTTATTTTCCACCATTGTCACTTGAGTTGTAAATCCATCAACCTTTTTGTCCAGCTCCTTCATGAATGATTCCAGGTCATTTACTGCCTTAAGGACTGCTGCGTTGGAAGGCTCTCCCTTAGCGCCATGCAGTTGCCCCTGTTGCATCGCAGTTTTAGGTCTTCCCATTCTAGCACCCTAACTACTTGCTGCAATTCATTGAAATGTCATCTTCCAGAACTACGGAGTTAGGAGAATGAGTCAGATGCCTGATTTTACTAGAAACTAATTAAAAAATGTAAAATTTCTTTTAAATTAAGTTGCAGTGGTAGGGAGCTCTTCTATAAGATGTCTGATGCTGTCAGCTGCTAGCCACACACCCCGTGCTCCATTTTCTACTGTGTGACAGTCAGCACCCAAACACCCACCCAACCCTTTTAGACTTTGGCTGCCAATACACGAGGTGTGTGGATTGTAGCCATTTCAATCCAATTGCCATCACTTTCTCATGCCTCATGTTTGCCACTGTCCATATACATTCTCTTGCCCCCCCAACCAATTCATGAGTGGATATCCTTAAGATGGTTCCTCCTCCCCACCATGTTAACTCCCTTGGCAATGCAGTGTGATGCCAAATCTTCCTTTTGGTTTGAAGATGAAGGCTCCCTCCTTGCCACTCTCCATGCTTAGTTGTTACATTGCTGTCTGCATTGTGTCAAGCAGCACTGCTGTGTGAGTAACCACACGGATAGAATTGGAAGGGCCACCAGGAAGATATTGCATCATGAATTAAAGAGGACTGCCTGAAGTGTGGATGTAAATCATAGACCACCCCGATAACTAGCGTAGCAGGTGTTTTTTCTTTTTTTAAAGTAACTCCTTGTAACTTGGATGGTATGTAGTAAAAGTTATAATCACTGCTAACAGCTGATGCACATGAACTGTTGCCTTACTCAAACACTTATCCCTGCTGCAGCATTTCCATTACTATATTCAACAAAACAATTTTTCCCCAGTTTTGACCAAGGTGTGGTAGCTAATGTGCTAGGAAACCATGCTGTACGTTAATCCATGTAGCTTTTTATCTCTTGATACAATGGTATGGCTGAAGAGAAATACAAAAGCACACATGTCACCATAATGCAAAGCGTCATGAAATGTATATGCCAATCACTATGAAATGTTAGGCTGCTTTAGCTTTAAGCAAGAATGTCTGGTGCCTAAATGCCTCTAACACTATCTGCAAACTACACAAACAAGACACAGTCAAGTGTGTCATCCAACCTAAAACTCTGTCTTCATCGTCTAAATCACACCACAGTGGAAATGAACCAGAGTCCTAAGTTGGCCTTATGGGTTTGGGCCATGCATATGTCAGAATACAGTAAGAAACATGATTGCTTTGCTAAGTAATTTTTTCTTATTCAATAGTCATTCAACACATTTGTGTTTCAGCAGATACTGTGACTTTCAGCAAACCAAAAATACACATGAAACAGACAACATGAGCAATGCACAAGAAACGTGGTCAAAGACAATAGGATAATCTTGCCCAAGTCTGGAGTTTAGGCTGGGAGGTTTCTTAAGACTGCCTGCATACCCTGTTGCCTCTACTCCTAAATTCCTCTCTCTGTTGCTGGTAGCCTGGAAGGGTCTTGGCCTGAAAGAACCCTTACAAAAATGGAATATATTGCAATGTATTGAAAAATATGAGTTAATGTTTGTCAGTACTCTGAGAAATACATTCTCCCAATGTAATATATTATATAATATTTTATTAAGTATATTTTAAATATACTGATGTAATGTTGCAAACCCATAGTATGCAAAAATATATGTCACTATATTGAGAAATACATTGGAGCAATGAAATGTAATACACAGTGGGCCCAATTCTCAAAGCCCTGCATCAGACGCAAGGTGCCTGCGCTAAAAAGATATGGTGCAAGGTGTACCTTGCATCCATGACCACCCTCTGTGTGATTCACAAAGGTGGCCTGAGTCGATCACAGACCACCTGCCCCAAACAGGGCTTGCACCAGCCCTGTGCCCTGCAATGCACTGCAGCACGGTGGTAGGGGGACTGTGACCAATGCAAGCTGCATCCTGCGATTCACAGACATCACCTGGTGGGAGAAATTCTAAGTGCCCTTAGACCAGTCAGGGCAGGCATAAGGGGACTTAAACATTCTCCCCTGGGTGACATGCCTGTGTGCAGCACACCATGGGTGATGGTCCACCAACCACACACCCCTGAGTGTGGCCTCGTATGTGCGACCCCTATCATTGTGGTCCAATGGCACCCCTCACAGCTCCCCAATACCACCTATGTACCACGTCGGCACCCCTGTCCTGATGCTGCCCATAATGGCAGCAGCTCCCCTGATCCCCAATGCCCACTCCATCAGCACTACCTCAACACCACCTTATGGTGGTACAGTGCCCACCCATGCCCCAGCAGGTGGTGCCCCCTGGTACACGAGTCCTGACTGCTTCCCGGTGCCCAGCACATCCCACCACTCACCTCTGTGGAAGGGTGCCAATTGCACTGAACATGGTGGGGGGACACTGGCCCACCAGGTTGGGTCCACATACCCATTACCTGGTGGGACAGGGGTTCTGTGTTAGTTCCTGGTGGCCTGCGGTGGACCGTGTGGTGCGCCAGGGGTTTGCTGCAGGGTTCCAGTCGACGCAAGTGTGGGGACTTAGCCGCTGGGACCCCTCCTGTACCTGAATCAGGTGCAGGGTCCCTGGTGCACCAGGCGTTGGTGCAAGCTGCTGTTTGCCACAGCTTGCGCCAGACACTGGCCCCTATGAGAATTGGGCCCAGTGTGTTTCACCATAAACTAAAACCATGCATTTGTAATTAAATTGTAAATTATCTTATGTATGTTAAATGTATTGAATGAATATATTTCATTACAAAAACAAAATACATTTGTATATTCTGGAAATTATGTTAAGTATGTCAATACGCTGAATTGATGAAATACATAAAACAATATATTTCAGAAATATAAAATCATAATCTAGTTCTGTCTCATGCATTGCATGGAAGCATGTCAATCTATTCAGTAATACATTGTCTGAAATACATTATTAGTATTATTCAAAATGTACAATGTAGGCTGGATTCAGAACAGAAGACGCAGATCACGCCACGGTGCAAAATATGTCTAGAAATGCTGCGGCCAAGGTGGTGTGCCAGATTCAGGTACAAGTCACAATTGCACCACTGCAAGCCGCAAGGACATAAGTCACAGGCTGCTGCCTATAAAAGCATGCGAACAGCATGCATAACACAGAACGCAGGTGCAGAATGATGCCACAACCTACAGAGGGAGGTGGAAGGAGCAAGTCGCAAATAAGTGTGGAGCAAGTGCCCCAGGGTAAAAGGGGCAAGAGAAAGAAGAAAAGCAGAAGTCCACATGGTAGTGGGGATCCCACACAGGGCAATGTGGGCAAGAAAAAGAAAAAACACAGCAGGGCACAAGGCAGAGATGAACACACACAAGGCAATGGGGGCAAGAAGAGGAGGAAAATAAACTTCACACTGAAGGAGACTGACGCCCTGATCCAGGAGGTAGATGCTCATGCAGCCATCCTATGTGCCAGAGGTGGCAGTAAGGCTATCAAAGACAAACTGAAGAAGCAGTGGGAGGAAATTGCCAGGCATGTCAATGCTGTGGCACGTGCAAAGAGGACCGTCAGGGAACTGCAGAAGTACTACAATGATAAGAAGCGCAGGACAAAACAGAAGCTGGCAGAAAACCACAGGAGTGCCTGAGCCACCGGTGGAGGAGAGAGCCATGGGGAACCCCTAACAAGCCAGGAGGAGGTGATAGCATCCCACATAAGCAGCCAGACCATACATGGAGTCAGTGGGCTGGATACATACAGCATGCGGAGTGGGACAGGTAGGAGTTGTATGTGAGCAGTAGCAATATGTGATGTTAGTCCCAGGAAGATAAGGAGTGTGTGCCATGGTGCAGCATGGGTGCCAAACCACACAACAGTGCAGCACCTAGAAACAGAGCCCTGGCCAGCACATATCATAGCAAAGGGGTACAATGTGTAGCACTGTCAGGAATGAAACAATAATGTGTATACAATATGTGGGCCCAACATAGTAGCAGTACATGATGAACTCCCAGTCATAATAGCAGGAACAGAGATAGGATAAACACCAGTGAGTGAGAAAACAGTACAAAGGAGGTCCAACCGTATAAGATTAACATAGTGAGCGATGGTGAATGCTGCTATCAATCCAGTGCAAAGATTTCAGGCAAATGTGTCCACAAACAGCACAAACAGTACGAGGAACAGCAGTAAACCTGTGAGCAGCAAAGAGACATGTGAGTGTGAATACCAGAGCACCATGTGGAATGCACAGCAGGTGAGAGGTAGGCAGGTGGCATGTTGGAATGAACCCATGACAGCATGGCTGCAGTGATGTGGCACAGCGGGCCACTGTGTGCACAGCAAGGAATGGCTGTCACAGATGACAGCCAGCAGATAAGTGGTGTGACAGTGTGTAGAACCATAGAAGTGAGAGGAATCACCTGCACAGCTGTGAATGAATGTGGATGGGCACCACACACCCTGCTGTGTGTCCCGGGGGGGGCGTGCACCAGTACAGCAGTCCCGTCCACACCCCTGGGCAGCGCCACCAGTGCTGGTGCACACATTAGGCACATGTACAACATGACCGTGCAATGTTCTGGTGGATGGCCTGTGTGCCTGTACCATGGAGCATACACAAGGAACACAATGGCAACTGCCGGACCACAGGTTCCCTGACAAATAAGAGCAGGGAACAGTGTGCAGTGGACAATGCTTGTAAACCGTAATGAGACACACAGGACTATATGAAGGGCACCTCAGGAGGACATGTGCAAAGGGGGAATGCATGATAAGGATGATCCACAGGCACCATCATGCATGCCACATGCACCACAGTGGCATGCATGTGGCACACTGTACCATGACAGTGCATAGGCCAGCCCAAGAACATATGGAGCACACACTGGGACCACAGCACATGGACAAAGACACGTGTGTGTGTGTGGACAGTGACAGGTACCTGCATGTGAATGGCATAGCACACTGTGGGCCAGTGACTACCCAAGCAGCAGTCGCTTGGTGGCCCAAAAGTAGAGGACAGAGCATGTTGGCCTGGCACACCCTGACCTAACCAACATGCCCCTGTGGAGGTGTGAGGGAGAAACAATGCAGGTAGGATGATGTTGGTCAAGGCAACAATACGGTATGTAGACAGCCAAGCAGACCAACACATGTGGGGAACACACGACCCACACAATACACATGCCAGGCACAGCTGCAAGTGGCAGACACAGATGCGGTGGGCTGTAGGTGCATGCGTGGCACACCTTAGCCACAACATGCAATGTTGCAATGCACATGTATGCACAGACACAAATGGAAAGGCAAGATACTGATGTAGCAGTGTCAATGGGGACATGGTGGTACAGACAGTAGCCACTGTGGACACAGACACCATGAGCAACAACAGGACTGTAGTCTTGCAAGGACAGCCAGGTGCAAGTGCCCATGACCGGGACTGACACGTGTAAAAACATGGTGCGTGTAGCAGCAGGGACACTGTACTGGACAAACGCATAGCACAGCTACACACTACATGCAGCATGCAGACACACACAAGTGCCTGGTGCAGTGGCCTACATGCCATGTGTAGGAGAGAGCCATGTCAATGGCGGTATGTTGCCATGCACAGCTGATAGCTAATGTCCATGGTGTGAGTGAACAGTATGCTGAAATCCAAGCTGTCCCATGCCAACATGCAAGGAATGTCATGTACAACAGACACCACATCAGTGCCACTGTACAGATTCAATGTACTGGCAGTGGGATGGCACTATAGCCTAGGGACCTGAGCAACAAGCTGTGACAATGCTCTGTACACCCAGCAGGCCAGACCTTGGTCAGACTCACACAACCGCCACCTGCATGCTGTGTGACTCTGAGCAAGTCACACAGGTGACCAGTGCTCCCAGGTCGCCACTGACAACGTGCACATGTGGCACGTGGGCCCTACCCGGTAGCCTAAGATGGCAATACACTGGAACATTATGTGGACAATGGTGTGGGGGCCACACAGTGCTGTGGGTATGCAGCTGGACCACAGACACACATGCGCATGCTCTCACACACACACACACACACACACCAGCAGCTGTGGAGGCCATTGTACTGCAAAGGACAGCACACCCATGTCCATGGGAAGGTAGATGGTGGGGCAACAGACAGGCATGTGCAACACAACGATGAGCAACAGCAGCATGACACATGGCCGTCCTGCAGGTACAGACAGGTAGCAACTGGCAGACGGTGCATATAGGCAGCATAGAGACAGTGGAAACAACATACTGAGGCAGGGACAAGCATGTTGTGGTAAAGCAGTCACTGTACCATGTCTGTTCTCCAACAGGGCACACTGCAGTGACAGCTGAGGAGGCAGGACTACCAACAAGTGAGCAACATGGTGGCAGAGGAGGCAGAGGGTGCAGTGTGCCATGGATGATGTTGGTGATGAAGATGACGATGATGACAGCAGCAGCAGCAACAGCAGTAGTAGCAACAGTTGCAGCACAGCATGCCACAGGAGCCCCGAGGAGAGCTTGGATAGCCAGGCTGCAGGACTGCAGTGGGACAGCGCAGATGCGAGACATGGTGATGGCCATGACACAGTAACAGAGCATGGGGAAGGTCAGACACAGCCAGTGGCTGACATAGGCCAAGACATAGACAGCATACAGGACAATGTAGCAGCTGAGCTCAGTCCATTGCTGATAGCAGACCTGGAGGCCACGATTGGGGCAGCTGCATCAGACCATGTAGGGCAGTACTCACTAGTACTACCATTGGAGACATACTTCCAGAGTGTGTGCCAGGGCCAAGAGAGAGAGAGACTGGTGAGCTGAGGAACATACGGCAATGCATTGAGGCACAGCACCACACATTACAGGCCATAGACCCCACCATAACCAATGCAATAGAGGCCATCAATAGGGAAGCAGCTGTTGCCCTGGCAGATGTTGTCGTGGCATTTCATGGTGTGCAGTCCACCTTGCGTGAACAAGGTGAGGCCATGTACAGAGTAACACGAGCCATTGAACAATCAGCCACGTCAGCAACAACACACAGGGATGATGGTGGCAGCCCTGCAGGACATTGGAATGGCACTATGGCACAGGACACAGGACCACCAACACAGGCGTATGAACCAGGGCACACAGATGATGCTGAAGGCACACCACAACCAGCAGCACTCACCATGGCAAGCAGAAGTGCCGGTGTGTGTGTGCTAACAACAGCAGTGCAAACACATGGCCCCCCTATGGTCATGCAGCCAGACATGAATGGTGCCTGCAGAACAGTACCAACAGGCCACGGAACTGTTTCATGTGACAACACACCCACAGCAGTGGCACACACGAGGGAGACAAGGTGACGGAGATGAGTGCAGACCCCTGATGAGGGCGGAGGGAGCACTGTGCAGACACAGGGTGAGGGGAGTATGACAAAGGAGACTGACACACACACTGGTGGGTCAGGCAACACAGATGGCACCCAGCCAACGGCACTGCCATAGCAAGAGCAGCAGACCCCCGGGACACTGCTACGGCAGTGTGGCAGGCCACGGAAGCAGAAAGACCCTTCCACATGAACCAGACATGCACACAGTTGACAGAGTGGAATGGACACTATGGGCAACCACAATGCTACAGGGGTATAGGAACAAGCATAGGTGTGACTGTGTGGCCAAGCAGAGTCAGCCACAGTGGGGAATGTGGGTAGACAGTGTCATGAGGGTGGGGCTGAATGCTGTAACATGTGCTGTGCATGAACAGCAGAAGGAATGGCTAGTGCTAAACTGTACGTGGGATGTGTAGTCAACACCCATGCACGCTGTTAGCTGTGGAACTGGATGGCTGACAACAATGTCAGGGCTGCTGTTGTGATGTGTAAATAAAGCATGATTGGCCAAATGCCACTGTATCATACTGTGATATATCCATACAATGCTGCATGGTGGTCTGCAGCATAATGAGGTACTGAGATGTGGCCAGACAGCCATCATGGACATGCACATGAAGGCCAGTCTGGCTGTGATGTAAAGCAGAGTTCGACAAGAAGACACAACAGGGAGTTGAGTATGGAGGTGCTAGATACAGTATGCGCTGTGTGGTGTGTCCCACGGTGCATCTGAGTGACCAAACCACCCAGGAGGTGGACACATCCCCCACGAACACAGACCCATACCTGCTCAGTGGTGATCTGACAGTGGAGCCATGTACAGAGTGAATGCATCGTAAGGATGTACATTCTGCAAGACATACCTCAGGCATGTGTTCCACAGGATGTACACACAGCCATGTGACAAGGGCTGACCAATGACAGTACAGGAGTGGCACACAACAATGTATGGATGTGCAATACTACACAATAGGGTGTGTCATATCATGAGATATCAACATGCCACAGGTGCATAGTGGGGCACGAGGCCACAGTCCAACTGTCACATGCATCTGACATGTGTTCCTGTCCCATGATACACCACATCCCGGTATGTATCATTGTGACCATCACATGTGCTACGGCACTGAGGGTGTACCCATCACCATATGTCATGTCCAAGAGGGGCTGTAGAGGGCACATGCACAGACATGCTGATAGTGACATGGGGACATGGCAGGCCACACACACAGTAACAACTTTGCGGATGACACAAAGATCTGTAACAGAGTTGATACACAAGGGGGGTAGAAAGGATGAGAAGGGACTTGGCAAGGTTGGAGGAATGGTCAGACATATGGCAACTTAGATTCAATGCAAAGAAGTGCAAAGTAATGCACCTGGGAAATAAAAATCCAGGAGAAGAGTACACAATAGCAGGGGAGGTACTAATGACAACAATAATGGAAAGGGATCTGGGTGTAGTCTTATCAGATGACCTAAAGGTGGGTATGCAATGTGAGAAGTCAGTAGGGAAAGCCAGGGGGATACTGGGGTGCATAGGGAGGGGCATCACAAGTAGAAAAAGGGAAGTGGTTATCCCTCTATACAGACAGTTGGTGAGACCCCATCTGGAGTACTGCGTGCAGTTTTGGAGACCTCATCTACGCAAGGACATAGACAGGATGGAAGCAGTCCAGAGGAGGGCAACTACAATGGTGCAGGGTCTACATCAGAAACCATATGAAGAGAGACTGAGAGAGCTTAATATGTATACCCTTGATGAAAGGAGGGACAGGGGGACATGATAGAAACTTTTAAGTACCTCAAGGGAATCAACAAAGTCCAGGAGGTAGCATCTTTCAGAAAAAGATGTGTAAGAACAAGGGCACAATTTAAAGTTAGAGGGGATGGCTCAGGGTAATGTGAGAAATTCTTTTTCACAGAGAGTGGTGGAGCGCATTGAACCGCCTTCCTGGAAAGGTTGTGGGGTCTAAAACAGTGGAGGAATTCAAACATGCATGGGACAGACATAAGGCAATTATAGTGGGGGGTTGCAGGAAATAGGCTGTTGGTTAACTAGAATCTGCAGCTTATCCAGTAGGTAGGGAAATGGACAGACTGGGTGGGCCAAGTGGTCCTTATCTGCCGTCAAAGTCTATGTTTCTATGTTTCTAACCAAATGCATGCTACGCACACACCACACATGCTGTTGCAGCTACAATGATCACGGCTATCATGTTGTCATGCATGGCCTACACAGGGTGGTATGCCCTCCACCCCCCAAGTGGCTGCAAGGATTACAGTGTCATACACATACACGGTATATACACCAGTGATGGGCAGTAGGCCATGCCCATGTGGCCCCATGCAGCACACTGTACCACAACCCTGTCAAGCCCACCTGTGTCTGTGGAGCTGCCCACCACAGACATGTCCCGCCATGAACAAGTCCACTGTCACCAACCCTGTCACACACTGCTGCACTCATGAAGGATACACACAGACGATAACCACTGTACACAGACACCACCTAGTGGTGGGTTAAGAGACATGCTAGGCACATGATATGGTGCCATATAAACTGTGCTAGATGCACCTGCTGTGGGGCACTGCCATTGGCACAGTATAGCCTGAACAGGCAGTAGGCCATCAACAGAGGTGTCACATATCGTGGTCACTGGTACGCATGTCCATGCCATGCACAGGGTACAGCATGGCTGCCACTGGTACCCTGTGTTGTATGGGTATCCACACCTGCAACACACATGTCTGGATATGCATGTGGAGGGGTGACTACCTGACAGCTCATCTGGGTGATGGGCAGGACCTGTGCTGGGCACAGGCAGACACAGCCAACATCTCAGTGCACAAGCGACAGCAGGGCTGTGCCTGACAACCATGCATGTGTTGGTGGGCCCTGCTCTGTGACAGTGTTCCAGTGTGGGCACATGGGTCCTGGAACATGTGCCTCATGGATGGACTGGATGCCTTTACCATTGGCCAGCAGTGCGTGGGGGTACAACATCGCACACGTGCAGCACAGGTACACATGGGGACATGTGTAGTGGCATCCTAGAATGGCACGCACAACACAGCACCTCCACAGGCCATGGCACACAACAACAGTTGCCGATGCCCATGCATGGGCACCGCCACTTAGGACATGTCAATACCATACCATGGTACAACTGGGCAACAATGCAGCAGTAATGCTACTCTGACAGCACAATGTACTACACAGAGTGAACATGCAACAATGGTTTATTAAACTGACTGGATGTGGGTAAAAACAGGTGTACAGTACAGACATGCATGATATGTACATGGTACTGGGAATACAAACACATGTGCAATGCCTGCTTGAAGGAGACTAAAACCATAGAAAAGCATTAACATTTAAATAGTATCACTGTATGAACATGCATGCAGTAACCATGCCTAATGCACAACCCTGTTGTGTACAACTGAATTCTACAACATGCATGGCTCAGTGCTGTTATGCAGCAGTGGCCATGAAACTACCACATGGAGCATCATATGGGGTGTTGGAACTGTCCAACAGTCACAGTGGGATGTGCTGCACACCAACTGTGGAACCTGCTATGCAGCACATGGCACAAGAGTGTGTGTTGAGTGCTGGTACAGCACCCACACTATGGAGTCTGGAGCTGTCGCACAGAAGCCATTATTGCACGTAGTGCACCATGTAGGCCCTCCACATGATGCATACATTCTGCTATGTGGCCCTGTAGAACCTGTAAGGCTGCAGTCTGCTGTGCAGTGGATCCTGGGGCCTGCTGTTCCACACCCTCCACCATCACCCTCTGTTGGGCCTCTACACCACAGGGCTGCACTGATAGAGCCCTGTCCACCCCACCTTCCTGCACCCACTGCAGATTCCACACCTGCAGTCTGTTTGCCCTTCACCACATACTCCAATGGCAGCCCTATCCCCTCCTGCTGGCCTGCTATGGCAGGCACATCCTCATCCAGGTCCTGCACCTCCTGAGCAACCCCCTGGCAGTTGTCATGGCCTGCAGGCTCCACACCCACCTGCATGCCTACTGCTGCTGCCCCCAAACCAGCACCCTCTGTGGCCACACCCTGATGGGCATTGCCTCCTACTGTGCCCTGGCCATCTTCTATATGTTGTGATGTGTCACATGTGTCCATTGTGGCACTGGCATTATCAGTGTCAGGCACATGGTGCCCTGGTGCAGTGTCCATGTTGGTGTCCACAGCTGCTGGTTCCTCTTCCTGGCCTTCACTGTTGCCACTGGACTGCTCAACATTTGTCGGTGGTAGTGGGCGTGCATGCCTATGCAGTTGTCTCAACCAGGAGATTTACTCCTGTGCCTCTGCCCTCTTAACGCGATCCATGGCCTGGAACATGCTGCGTGCCCGCGGTGTGCCTGGCACCATCCCCATACTGCTGTTGCGCCATCCACCTATTTGGATAGGGAGCACATGTGTAGTACCATGCCATTGAGAGGTCACATATCCACTAGGTAACTGACTGCACTGTGTACTGCAGTGCCAACTGTTCTACTGTCATCCGTCTCTGTCCTGTGCTGTGTCGGCCATGCTCCCCTTGGAGGGACACAGTGTCAGTCATACAGACACTCAGTGGAATATGGTCCCCCTGTCAACAGTGCATGTCCCATTGTGCTGCTTTCCCAACATGGCACAGCCCTCCCCACTGCACCTACCCTCCCTAGTATCCCCCCACACCTGCTCCCAGCACCCCTTACACAGGCTGTGGTCTTCCAGTCCACCACCATCTGTGGTACAGTGTTCCACTCATCCTCCCCATTGCCCTGCATATGTCCCCTCACCTTCCCATAGTACTACCTCGCACACATCATGGACCATGCCCTCTCAGAGCACACCCTCTAATGGGGCCTGGGAACCCCTCTGTCTGTGTCTTGGCAATCCCTTTTACACATATGTTGCTGTCATTGTGATCCACCCTGTCCTTCCCCTCATCGGGGGGGTATATGGGTACTATCCCCTACCTTCCCTTGTCAAGCATGCCCCCCTGTCCCTGACTGGGCAGTGTTTGTTAGAGCTGCACCCACTCCACCAATCATAGGTCTATACTGTGTGATGTGTGCCACTACTGCACACATTCACCATCCATGGCATGACTGGTGCCACAGTTCCAGGGGGATGTAGTACGACACCCTGGGGGGATGGTTCCCAAGCTATGCACCCTGGTGACATGTTGGCTCATATAGCCACTGTCCTTCAGTGTGCAGTGTGGTACATGCCCCCGGTTGTATGTGCATGTAGCCCATTCCCTTCCCTGGAGCATGCTGTACATACTCCTCCCAGATGACTGTCCCACCACTGGTGCCTTGCACACAACAACTTGCATAGAGACTCCTAGGCAGAGGACACTATTTGCCATGACATGTCACTGATGCACTGTAGCCATGTTGTTCTGCAGCCACTCACAGCCCTCTGTGCCATCAGCCACCACCATGTTTGTGATGTCTGCACACAGACAGCAACCCCCACATGGGTTAGCAGCTCTGTGACACAAAAGGAACACCACTCACAGCACAGATACTTGTGTGACCCTGCCCCCCAATGCCATCTGGGTTGGACATCAACACCCACCACCACACTCATCCGCCTACCCTGGGAACAGTATGATGTATGTTACCAGCTGTGCGGCACTCCCCCATGGATCATGTCAGTCATCCCTGCCCCACAGCGGTCATTGGGCCATCTGGGATGCTGACTGGTGGATACAGGGCATGCACCGTATGGGCCTTGTCCAGTTTCCAGTGTAACCCACTCATACCACACCATGTGGTTGGTCCAGCATGCCCCATCTGTTCACACATGTGCTGTTGCCCTGAGAGTAGGTCACTGTCCTACCGATTGTTCACAGTCCTCTCTGTCAGGTATGTCCCCATGCCTTGCTCATGGTTGCCATTTTGCATGCTTGCCTATGGTTCCCTGGACCATCCTTTGGGACACTGGTGTGTGTGTGTTCCACATGGCCCATCCACCAATCCTGTGTTGTGCATCCTATGTCCAGTGAGTACTTGCACGGGTCACCCAGTGGCTCTGCCAGTATCTTGGGCAGCTGCATCCTCACCCTGGTGTGATTACCATCTATCCCTGCTGCCTTGTAGACTGCTGGTGACCTCCATGTGTTTCCGAACTGGTCCCTGTACACCTGAGGTCTGTCACCTCAATCCTACTACTGGCCACCTCCCCCACAGGTCCCACCCACCTGTCCTCTGCATGTCTACTGTGTAGCTGTGTAACTGACAGTACCCTGCATGCCTGACCACTCACTCCACCCACTCTGTCCAGCCAGGGACCCACTATCTGGTCCCCATCGTCCCCCCATTCACATATGCAGCTGCTGTGTATGCGTACCTCTCTGTACAGTACATTGTGCCGGCAGAAGAGCCCTGTGGTCCATGACTTCCCTGGCTGGTCGACTGCCTTCTTGGGACATCTTCACATGTGACTATCACTGTCATCTTCCCAATCCTGGTCATTGTAAGCCCCCAGAGGTCCACCATCTTGGCCTTCGCAACCCCCCCTGTCCCAAGGGCAGCCATTTGGGCCTACATGTCCCAACAGCCTCGTTCAGTTTGTGCACTCATGTGATCTGAACACCCCTCTCCTATGGCATACCATCAGTGTCACATGTCCGGGCATACTAGTCTCCACCCCATGTATCTATGACATGTTTGTCTTGTTGCAGGACAACATTACACGGCATTGTTGCATCATGCTGATACAGTGTTCATGACTGTGCTGCCTGTCAGCTTGTCCCTCAGAGCCCATGGGCCCCCCACCCATGTCCCTGTTCCACATATCATGTGCACCATGTGTGCTGTGCTGGTACCCAGCCTCAGCTGCCACCACTGTGGTGACCAACCCAAGTACAGTGCTGCCACAGACAGATGTATGCCACCATGGCATGTGTGGCTCAACGTGCCCGGGGGTGGGCTATGGTGGTTCTGGGGACCACACACATGGGTACATATGACTCTACTCAGTACCACATTAGTTGTCTGGTACATGCATTGCCATGTATTGGTACAGGGCTACAGCTGTGACTGCATGAACACAGGCTCCTTCATTCCCGCATTGTCTCTGATGGGATACTCACTACACCCTGTCCCACTACTGTCACCAGCAGTGCCGCTACTGTGACACATGACAGGTGCCTGCAGTTACTTGTCGGCCATGACTGTCCCCCACCCCCCTGAGTCCACTGTTACTCCACAGCCATAGCGGGGACAGTCATTGCCTGACCAGTGTACAGGCCAGGCACATCCTCCAACCCCAGCGGGCCTCATGGTGGCTCCAAGCATGCATGCACTGCCAAAGACCATTGGTCGGTATATGACATTGTCTGTGCATGGCACACGTACATACCATGGCGTATCACCCTGCAGGCATTCACCCAGAGTGCAGCCCCCCTTGCCCTTCCCCTCTGTCCTGCATGTGGCATCTGCCCTAGCATGCGCACAGTGCGTGACATGGGCCCATGTGCTGGCCCATGTGTGTTGGGCCACAGCACACATGTGCCAGTGCCTAGTCTTGTGGCCCAGTGACATGACAGATGTGTCTGCATCACACATCCTGGCATCTGTGTGGCATGCATCATGGCTGATGTCAGCACACATGGTGCACCTGGGATACAACCATGCTAAGGTGACCACACATGGTGTGTTCATACCTGTACTCATGCACCCAGGCTGTTGTGCATCTGCTATGTGACCTACCTTGGCTTTGAGGGGCCTTATCCCTTTGTGCATGGTACTGAGGGCTCCTCCATTGTTCTTCTGGCTGCTATCTGTGGGCACCACCATCACTGCCACCTGTGGAAACATGGGTAGACAGCCACTAGTGTCTGCACAGTGCACTGTGTTTTGCAGGCTGCCGTGGTATGGGCATGCATGTTACATGTCTGGGACACCTACCATACAGGCGTTGCCTGCCCATCCACATGGTCATATTGGCATCCACTGCCATCCTCCTCATATGTGTCAGGATGGCACCGTCCTTCCTGGCAAGGTTCTGCCAGCGATGCTGCAGCTGTCTGGGTGTCCTCCTGACCCCATGCTGTGTGTACAGCTTGGTGGCAATCCTTCTCCACACCTGTTCCCTTTCCCCAGGGGTGTGTCTCCTGCTGCCATGTGGCAGAAGGTACCTGGCCTACTGCTGGACCAGGCTGAACAGCTGGGCTGTCTCATCTGGGCTAAAGTTGGGCCCTCTGCCACTTAGACTGCTTATGTTTGCACTTGCAGTAACGATGTGGCTGTGTGGGACTGTCGCTTGTTTGGCTCTACACTCCCTCCTGCACCTGGCTACAAGCTACACGCTGTGGCATCTCTCCCTGCATCACTATGCAACATTGTGGTGCACACTGCAACTGCGTGTCATTCCACTGCATAACACAGATTGTGTATATATATTTATTGCAGCTTGCGATTTGCATGCTAGCTGTACGCATGGCTCAGTTGTGCATGTACTGTACCCCTGCATGTGTTCCTGGGCTGTGCTTGGTGTGGTAGGTACTGTGGTTGTGGTGTGTGTTGGTACAGGCTTGTGCTGCACATGTGTGCCTTCGTGATGGTGCAGGCCTGCTGGGGGGGGGGGCTGTTGCACGGTTATGCTGGTGTGGCAGTGTGTTGTCTATGTGGGATGCCTGTGTTATGATGCTGTGTGTCCTGTGGGTGGGCCTGCACATGAGTGTTCCATTCTGGATACTGGGGGTACATGTCACCATCCCACCAACACAGCATACATGCCCCTCTGGCCCTGTGTACTCACCCTACAGTGCCACCCTGTAGCAGACATGCAGGCCTTCCAGGGGCAGCTTGGGTTCCACTGCTGTCATATGTGGCTGTGTGTACTGACACATGCCATCCTCTCCCAGACTGTCTTGCAGCTCTATTGTTCCCTGCATTGTCTGCCAGGGGTGACACACCAGACAGGGGCACTGTTTCTGTGTCACAGTGCACCTCTGTGTGGTACACTGCACCTGACAGACAGTCCTGTGTGGTGGTGTCCACTGCTGTGGCATTCACATGTGCTGTCAGTCATCTCTTGGCAGTCTTTACTGTTTGGGTATCTGTCTGCCGGTGCCACCCAAGGGTCACAGCTGTCCCTTAGGTGAAATGGTTCCTGATGAGCTGGTTCCATGCCCACAGGCCAGTTGTTGCATTGCCTGGCAGTCAATGATGATGATGATGATGTCGTCCCACATCTGCTTCCTTATTGGCCTCCTCTGCCTCCCTCTTACCGTGCACAGAATCCTCTGGTGGCAGTGGTACCCTCTGGCTTATGGTAATAATGTGCAGGATGCAATATGCAAAGATGATCTTATAGCACATCTCCAGGTTGTACTGCAGTGCTCCTCCTGCCCTATCCAGACACCTGAAGTGTGCCTTCAAGATCCCAAAGGTTCTCTCAATCATGGCTCGTGTTGTAACATGTGCATCATTATATGCCTCCTCCACTGCATTTTGTGGGTTCCTCACTGGTGTTCTCTATGCAGTGTGCCCTGCCCACCATGCCCTATCTGTATCTGTCTCCACTCACCTATCAGCCATCCACTCTCCAGTTCACCTCTCTGGAATGCCTGGTGCAGGCCGCTCTGCTGGAATATGAAGGAATCATGGCAGGATCCAGGATACCTGGCCACCATGTCTAGAATCCGACAGTGTCTGTCACACACCTCCTGGATGTTCAGTGCATGGTACCCCTTGCAATTTATGAAGGCATCTCCATCTACCATTGGAGCCTTAATTGCCACCTGTGTGCAATCAATAGTGCCCATGACATTTGGGAACTGTGCTATTTCATAGAAGGCCTGCTTGGTGGCTTGCTGCTGTGCACCCTGTGGAAAGGCAATATACATGTCCCGGCATCGCAGCATGGCATCCACAAACTGTCTCAGGCACTGGGACACAGTGGCCTGGGATATTCCCACTGTGTCACCACTGGGTCTTTGGAATGTACTAGTGCCCAAGCAGCACAGTGCTGCGCTTACCTTCATATTGACTGGTATGGCATGGCTCATCTTTGTAGCTGTGGCTAGTTTCTCTCCCAGCTCCTGGCACAGCATTGCTATGGCAGCCTTATTTAGCCGGTACCGTGCTATGCACTGCTCCTCTGTGACCTCCTCATAGGATTGTCTGGCATGTATCACTTGGGGGGCTCTGCACCTGACTGGTTGCTGTGGCTGTGGTGGTGCATTGCCCTGCATCCTGCCATTGTGATGCCTCCTTCGCCTGTGCTGCCTCCGCCTGGCTTCTGCTACCAGCATTATGCCCAGTAGGGCTACCCCTGCAGGCATAGTCATCCTTTTCTACAGTCACACTCCACAATCTGCACACTGCTTCCTCTAGTGTGTCTACTTTGTACTGTGTTACTCCACCCCTTTTATAGTGGTGTGCAGTTAGACCACCTTTTCACTGGTCTGGGTGGTACAGCCTTGGACGGACGCAGGCAGCATGTGCTGTGCTTCCTGAATATCGCTTGTAGACACATCAGGCCATGCGGCATGTCACAGGTTCCACTGTGAGGCATTTCTGGACACAAGGCACAATGCACAACTTCTCTGGGGTTTGCCACAGCTTGCATTTCTGAATCGCACTTGCCACATCTTTTGCCGCATCTTGATACATGCATCATATTTTGTGGACACATATTGTGGGTGTCCTACTTGTAGCTTTGTGAATCCGGCCCTGTATTCTTTGAATATGTTACATATGTTTTATGTTACATATATGTTTATACATGTTACATATATATTTTATATATAGAACATATATGTTGTATATTATATATACCTTTATACATATACATTTACTACATGTATTTTATATATACATTATACATATATACACACACACATATATATATATATATACACATATATTGCATATATTTGATGTTACATATATATTTTATATATGTTACATATTATATATATATAACATATATGTTTAGACATGTTACAGACAGTTCTATGCATGTTATTATTTATTTATTTATTTATTAGAGTTTTGATGACTGGGTGGGCCCAACTGACACAAACAAGTCCTTTTATCAGGGGCTCCCCAGGAAACAGTACATTCCATACATATCTTTAGCAGGCATTATAATACACAGTGATGCAATTTACAGAAAAAAAAAAACAGTTTACACGATGATGCAATTTACAGAAAACCTGTTTACAGTAAGTACAGTTTAAAAAGCATACATGTGAAGGCTTCAATGTGAAAAACAAATAGAGTAATATGTAGCATATTTCTGCAATATATTGCATTGTGTGTATAGTGTTATATATGTTATATATATATGATACATATAAATGTATACATGTTACATATCATTTTATACATACATATATTTATTACATGCATTACATTTATATAGTATATACATGTTACATATATTTATTATGTTAGATATATTTAATATATGTTATATATATATTTCATATATTACATATATTATATATGCCTGTGTGTAACATATATGTTTATACATGTTACATATATTTTATATATGCTACATATATTTCATATATATTATAGTTATATGTCACATATATAGTATACATGCTACATATATATTGTATATATGTCACATCTATTTTATATTTATTTACATATATATTTTATATATGTTACTCATGTTCATATATGTTACATATATAGAGGACGTGCTAATTCTTTACAGTACTGCTCATGCATACCTTAGTCAGTGGCTGGCCGTGATGGTTTGTGGAGGCCTGAGCCGGTCACTGGCCCTGTACATGGGGTGTTTGTTTGGGGGAGTGGAAGTTGTCACTGCCAGGTGGGGAGACCACTAGACTACCAGGGACACTTTGTTTATTTTACAACCATAGGGGTCAGGATCATGATGGGGTGGGGGCCACTAGATTACCAGGGACAATTTGTATATTGCATGACTATGTGAGTCAGGATCATGATGGGGTGGGGGGCCACTAGACTACCAGGGACTCTTCTTATATGTCACAATGATGGTGGTTGGGATTGTTATGGGGGGAACCACTGCTGCATTACTGCATGCTTTTTAACAGTGGTAATTAGCACTTTGCTATGGGTGGCGCTAATTCCTGTAGTGCGGCACTATATTTTTGAATATGCCACTGTGCTGGCATTCATGGCCCCTCCCCTAACCCCCACCCCTGCATATATTATCTTTTAGCATTGGTGCTATCACACAACACCGGCACTTTTAGGGCTTTTGAATATTGCAGTCTGGCACAAATCCAGTGATATTCCAGTGCAATGGATTTGCACCAGGTGCAAAGCTTTGCATATATGGCTCTTAGTCTATTTATTGGACAGACATAAATGTGCTATGTAAAATATATTTTAAAATATACATGAAAAAGAGTATATAACAAATACATACTATAGGCAGAAAATTCTGAATAACAGAAATTAAATACATTGACTCTATATATTGGGCATACATTAATATTATATGCAGAACATAGTAAGAATATATATGCATGCAATACATTTAGTCGATGTATGGGGCAAGGATAAATATTACATGTGTAATATACTAACAATATGTACATTGATAATGTATGTAAAAAATATATATATATATATATATATATATATATATATACACCTATGTGTGCATATATAAATAGCACATATTACAATATGCAAGTAGTATAATATGCATACAATTCAAATATATGCAAGGGTTTTGCATAAATGCATTCATCAATATATTTCCTATGCCTTTTCCATCAGGATTAATACATGTACAATATTGCTAATTTTCAAAGGTTCCAGGTCAGTATTAAACAGTACAATACATACATACATTTGCACATACACAAATACATACATACATTATAAGAACTTCAGTTCACAAAAAATAGAAGGGGGTACATTTTAAAAAGGTAAGGAAATAATTCAGGCAAGACCATGTACAGTCACTAATAACTTGACGTATCACTTACAGAAATATAGGTGTGCTGTGTACATGCAGAATGCATGCCACATGCTTAATTGTGCAATGTTTGCATGCAGCTTGCATACACAAAGTGAACCTAAGCAAACCAGGTCTAAAAAGCAAATCAGGTTTGCATGCTGAAAGCTTGACATCTACGCAGCAGGTAAGCTGGTGTGACCATCTTCTAAAAATTACATCAGGTTTGCTTGTTGCATGCTTGACTTGAGTGCAGCTGTTAAGTTGGTATGAACATCATTTAAACATGACATCAGGGTCACATGCTGCACGCTTGCCATGTGTGCAACAGCTAAGCTGGTACAAATTTCATCTTAAAAAGACACATCAGTTTCTAATTCTTATACTACTGCTAGCAAATGGAGTCATTAAAATGCATTGTTATTTGGATTCCCATAAAAATTAGGAAAACTCATTAATTCTGATCCTTTTGCAAATTGTTTAATGGCTTTTGATTTTTGTCATTAAATCGCCATTCAGTTGTAAAGTAGTGTTTGTGTACTGCATGAAATGCATAGGATATAATCTGTCAATGTCCCCCATTCCAAATGTATGAAGAGGGGCCTCTGTGTTGTGAAGCCTATCCTTTTTGTTTTGGACCATGCAAATCCCTTATGCATGTTTGCTGCTACAAATGTGTTTCTCTATGCCTGTTTTATCTCACTTACTTTCCCTTTGTCATTCTGTACTGAGCATATACACTATGACCATGCTCAGCACTCTTTGTGCTGAGTAGGGTCTTGGAAGCATGCACCATACTTCACATTTTGTCACTGAAATGAGGGACATGGACACCAAAATGAAGGACAATGAGGGACACAAACCCACATGATGATCAGAACACACCATGAAACATGGAGATACAGTATCTCAGAACACAGTGGAAACCATTGCATTAGCACCTGAGAATAAATTTCTACCATTAAGCAGTGGTGCCATTTAGGTAGGGCAGAGGCAGTTGCCCCCCCACCATATTTGTGCCTAGGTTGTTCTTATGGTGTGACAACAATGGCATTACATTTGGATTTAACCTTTTGCACAATAAGTGCCCACCTGGCCTGTGTGCTCATGCTGCAGGTACTTTCCAGACTCGACTGTGTCTGTATTGTGTTGACCACTCTCTTCACCTATTAGTGGTGGCACAATCACATGTGATGTGGATGAGCTACAGCCAAGAAAGAGTGCATGAATCTTGCAAGTGCGGCACTGTCTTTTCTGCCACAGAGTAGACGGACTGCACTCTACAGCTTAGAGGAGTCAGTGAGTGCTGAACTCACAATAGCAGTGTTGTGGCAGTATATTTTTGTTGATCTTCTCTTAGTGAGTCTCTATCTCCCCTGGTGGCTAAAAAGGCAGAGGGTGACCTAGAAGCTAACTCAAGACAAAGCTACCTACTTACTCTGCTAGGCAATCCATGCAACAAAAACTGCACAGACCCCCACGGCAGCAAGCAAGGCTTAGCAGAAGTGGTGACAGCCATGTGGGTGGCTTTCATAGGCCTTGATCAGTGCAGTGTGGAAACAGCCACAGCAGTAACCAAGCAAGAAGCAGCAATCCAAGTTGGGTGGGTTTGGTTGGTGAGGTGACTTGGTCACGAATCACATTGGGGACCTGTGATGGTCAGTTCTAGCATCCAGCTTCTGGTGGAAGGAGAATGGGGCTGCAGACTGAAAACTGGGCTGGTGGCACATTGTGCCAAGCTGCAGGTTCTTGCCACATGGCCTGGTAAGTAAAAGTAAATAATTTTTTTACAGAGGGATAGGGGAAGGAGGAAGGACTGAAATATTGATGTGTTTTTCACATTTCTTCACCTCTGGGTGGCTTCATGACCCATAGAGGATGGGTATTGAATGGAATGGAGTTGGGGAGAAAAATCGGGACAAAGTTCTTTTTTTGGGGGGGGGGGCAGAACTTCATCCAGAAAAAAATTGGTTAGTAACTGGGTGGATTTATGCCCAAATTTGATGCACTACTCTGGGGTATTTACAGATAAATCTTATACATTTGAATTTTGTCCTGATTTGCATATCACTTTTCAGTCAAAACAAATAAGTTGTACCTTTTAGATATGTTACAGACAATCTAGAGCTGCCCCTTGCATTCATGGACAGTTGAGCAGTATGGTATGCACAGACTATTGGAGCCACATTATAGTCAGGCTTATGCCCCTTCCAGTAAAGCTGACCTCCACATCCCCATGATCAGGCACAGTATGACAAAGGGCAAAGGAGACTGCAGGTGTGTGCACACCATTGAAATGAATGTTTTCCTTTTTTTATTTCTATTTTATACATTATTGATGGAGAGTTGGAGATTAATGAAGGCCACCACTTGACTGACAAGGGCCTTGTTAGTGGAACAGTTGCCTTCATTATTCTCCAACTCACCATAATAATGTTTAAATAGTAACAAAAAATACGGACTTCATTTCTTAAAGACTCCTGCCTCTGACTCACTAGAACTCAAGTAAGAGACTTTTTACTTGTATCTATACTTGGTGGGTTGTCTGTAGCACCATGGCTGTACCCACTACAGTGTGTGTGCACGGGGGGGAGGAATGGCCGTGTGTGTGTGTGTATGCGCGTGTGTGTGTGTGTGTGTGAAGTTATTGCTACTTTTGTGTTTGCACCTTGAAGTCTGTTTGCATTGAGGCATTCAAAGCTATGGAGAGAAAATAGTAGGGGTTCAGGCCAGACATAAGTGGTTTTGTGGGTAAGTTTGTGTATTGTGGGTGGGAAAAACACATATGTTTCCATTGGTATGTGTCTTTCAGTTCAACTGTGAAACTGAGATGAGTTACAGAAGAAAACTGAAAAGCATAACAGTGGCTACAAGCATGCCGCATGCTTGCAGATGTAGTCAGATGCAGTATGTATTGAAGTACAAGTGAGTCAAATGTGTGCAGTCAGTATGGCTTAGTTGTTAAATGCTCTGAACTGCAAGCCAATAAACTTGGAAACATGAAGACCTAGGTTTGAATCTCATCAACCCCCACTTGTGTACGGTGTAATCCTGAGTAAGTCACTTAACTCTGATGTGTGCCATTATCAGTGACCACTCGCTTTTTGCACACATGCCACATACATGCAGTCTTTCTCAATTTAACATAAAAATCATGGTTTCCACACTTGCTTGCTGTTGACATACCATATGCATGCAATCGGTTCCAATTTAACATTTAAATCATACTTGCAGCATGCATATCACTTGGGTAGTTGTATGCATGCTGCATGAAAACATTTCATATAATTATTATGTAAGGGATACTAAGTAAGGGATAAATCAACCATGGCAATGTTCAGGCAATTAATTAGTTGACTTATAGCAGATGCCTAAGTTCAGAGTACCCCTGACGCAATGAGTAAAGTTAACAGATGTTCACTTTATTGTTCAACTGGTATAGTGAAACACTTTATTCAGTTTTGAAAAACAAGTGCAACGCAGCCTGGTGGGTAGGCTCTATTGAGAGGGTGGCAGCCTAGAGGGTAGGTTCAGTCCAGGAGTTGGAGGACTTAAACGATATACTGGGGGGTTGACTATCAATGTACATGGCATATATTTCAAAATATATGAAAAGAGTATAACAATATATTGACAATATTTATGAACATAGATGTGCAATATATGTTGAATACTTATTACATATATTTTTTCATAAATGTATTAAAAATGTATTGGGAAATATTTTCTTTCATATACCTTGAACATTGCGCAATGTATTACATACACATTTATAAATGTGTTTGCTGTATATTCATAACCATATAAGATAATATGGAAATATATTTATGAATACATTTCTGAGATATGTTTTGTACATTTTGGAATGCAATAACAATGCATTGCAAATATATAGTCGCACATACAAATAAGTGACGCAAACATTTTTATTATAAATCTATTACACATATATATTGCAACTATTTAAATATAAGAAATTACATTTCCAATGTTTTAATTATATATTTACACATATATTATCAAGCTATCAGTTACACACATTATCAATACTTAATACAGTATATCTGAAAAAAGCCAATACATTTTCCAAGATATGGGATATGCTAAAGCGACCAAACTAGATATTAGTTATGCATATACCAATATATTTCAAATTTCTGCAATATATTTCAATATATTGGATTTGCAATATATTGCAATATATTTTACAACACAAAGATATAAATATACTGAAATATATGAAAATATATTTCTAATAATATATTTCAAAATAATGTTTCATTTTCATAAGGGAAGGATGTTATGTAGGAGGCGTTACCATCGGCCACCATTTCCCTGAGATGCATACAAGATATAAGACTTCTTGCTATAAATGCTCCTGTAGTTTTTTTTTTTTTAGTATTTATTTTCACACATTCATAATGCGAGACTGTTATCACCCCTAAAGAAAGAGTGGTTCTCAAGGTAAAATCCTTTGTTTTGAATAGGCCTACAAGAAAGATTGATCAAGACAAGCAAAGAAAAGCTCCACGGGGGGAGGGGGGGGGCTCTCCAACTGCTGCTGTTGTACCATTATTGTATTCAATAAACATTTGGTGTTTGGTTACTTTTCTTGTTTTGCCATCTGTGTGTCTCCTAATTTGATGGATTCCCAAACTCTGACTCAGTAACAAACTCATGTTATTTACAGCATCAGCTGCAGAGACTTTCAGAGGACACAAAAATAGACACACGAAACATCCTAGATGACTGCTGTGACAGAGAAAGGATAAGCAAATTCAACTGGAAAAGGAACACTGCAATGCAGAGGCACTCTCCAGCAATAGAATACAAGGGAGCAATTTAACAAAGCAATGAAACTGTATATAGACAGGTGAAGTGGTCAACTAGAAGTACAGCACATTCAACAAAAAAAAATAACACTGTTGCTTTTTACAGTTCACGTGGCACACACATGAGCAACTAACAGCAAACAGAACTGACCACAACCCCTCCAAAAAAAAAAATTTGAATTTTTATACTAAAAAAGAAGTTAAAAATTGTTAGATGAGCAATGCACTAGGAACTCAAAGAACATCAAATAGGAGAGTCACTTTGTCATTCTGGAAACACCCACTCCCCTTCAAATGGTTGAAATTTGATAAAGTCTTCATCGAGTGATGGAAATACCATTCGAATTGCCTTGACCACACATGCTGGAATAACTGCTCTGTCCGTAACCCAATTTTCTGTTTTCATAAATCCAAAGTGCATAAGAATGTTAGTCCAGCAATCTGTAGAACCTGCAATATAACATTTATGCTTGTTTAGGCAAATGTACTGAACGCACATATTACAGGTCACATGATGTGATCTCATAGGTCATGAAGCACACATCAACACCCAAAGGAATAGTGGCTGGTATATTCATTTACAGTGTTATTCTATGCCTTGGAGTTTCCCATACCTTTCCTCCATTGGAAGAGTCAATTTAGCTCCAAGGCTTATGAACAGACTAAATTGATTACAGAAACAAAACTAGATACTGACACTGTCAGTGAAGAGTTTGGAGCCACTATCCATGTGTATGCTTCACTTGTTTCAGCAACAGGGTGATAATACAGAATAGTGCCCAGTAGGGATGTCACGATAACATGATATGACAATATATACTGATAATTACCACTGACAATAATTTATTGTTTAAAAAAACCAATACCGCGATTATTGTGCAGCACGAAATTCTGCGATATACAGTGACAAAGTGCCACAGTTTGATTTCCAGCAGCGTGTCCCTTTCCAGGTGCAACCATGATTCCTGATTCCCCCACCATCCTCCTATCAGATTTTTACTATTTTTCCTTAACATTAGAAATGCAGTGCTGGCCCTGTGGCAGAGTTTTGAGGGCCTGAGTGCCTCACCTGTTGCCACGCTGGTAAACCATTATTCAGGAATAGACACAAATCGCTCAAGGCCTGACTGCTTGAAGGAGGACTGAGCATCAGCTGAGAGCTCTCTTTCTTTGGGGAGGAATGACAGTACAAGTCACTGCTTGGTTGCCATCTAGCAGAGGCTGGATGATGCAACAGTAACAGCCTTCTGACTGTCTGGGTGCAGGGTTTGAGTACATGCAACATCTTTACATTGCACACCAGTACCATCGCACATGTGCCAGCCTGAGAGATGGGGAAAAGAGATGGGGGGGGGGGTTTGCACCAGCAGACTTAGATAGAAACACAGAAATTGCCAGTGGATAAGGACCGCTTAGCCCAGCTAGTCTTCCCATTTTCCCTACCTACTGTGATACCGTAGACCCTACTTGGTCTTAGGCTTTACCTTCCCCATTCCTAACCAGTAAGGTTCCCTTATGCCTATCCTATGTTTTCAAGAATCATGGTTCCATTTTTTCCACCCCACCACCTCTGTTGGGAGTATGTTCCAGGTGTCCACCACTCTTTCTGTAAAGAAGTACTTCCTCTCATTTTCACTGAATCAACCCCCCCTCCAGCTTTATAGCATGGCCCCTTGTTCTTGAGCATCTTTGTTTCTGAATACTGCTTGTCTTTTTACACTATTTATCACCTAATGAGCAGCCCGGATTTAGAACAGCTACAGTAAATCCATACACGCATGAGATATTGGAAAGTCTCTGTCATAGCCTCCCCTTTCTCCAGGGTATACATACAGTATTGCGGTCCTTTACCTTTCCTTATGTGGCTTTTGATGCAGACCCTCCACCATTTTAGTTGCCCTCCTCTGGACCACATCTATTCTGTCTATGTCCCTCCAGAAATGTGGTCTACAGAACTGGGCACAGTATTTTAGGTACGGTTTCACCAATGATTTATACAGTGGTATCACCATCTCTTTCTTTCTGCTGGTAATACCCCTCCCTATACATCTTAGCATCCCACTAGCTCTCCACATTCTCTTGGCACACTGTTTGGCCCCCTTTAGGTCTTCAGATATGATTATCTCCAGGTCTATTTCCTGCTTGGTGGTTGTCAATACCACTGCCCCCATCTTGTACTCTGCCCATAGGTTTCTCTGCCCCAAGTGCATGATGTTTGCACTTCTTCAAATTGAATCTTAGTTACCACATTTTTGATCATTGCTCAAGCCTTCTTACATCTCTATTCCTCTCTCCCACCCCCCTTCCCGAAGTGTCTACCCTACTGCCGATCTTTGTGTCATCTGTAAAATGATATAACTTTCTTTCTAGACCCTCTGCAGTGTGGCTAATAAAGACATCAAAGCGGACCGGTCCCAGTACTGATCCTTGCAGTACCCCACTGGCCACTCTCCCTTCCTTGGAATGAATTCCATTTACCACCATCCTCTGTCACCTATCCCCCAACCAATTTCTTACCAAGTTTACTACCTTTACCAGATTTATGTGATAACGATGATCGCCGATGGGCGATCGCCGTAAGGGCAATGGAACATCACCGAGAAAATATTTCGGCGATGTACTCCCCGGCGCACAACAAAGCAGCACTGGGGGTTGGGTTGATTGCTTTATGCAGGGGTTGCACCCCTGACCTAGACTATAGGATTCTCAACTCCAGGGAGTGCACGGGTGGGGCGGTGCAACCACAGAACAAAATTCAGGCCGGGCACAACAAAACATACCTGTGCCCAGACCCAAACCCAGCACCATTCACACCCTAGCCCTGAACCCACCCACCATGCCACAGAAACAGCTTGGCAGCTTACCTCAGCACCACCTCCTACAACCCCTCCTCCCTCCCACCCCATACTCGGCGTGCTCACCCCCCACACACATAGGCATGTAGCGACATCCTGTCACTGTTTTGCCCACCCCCTTATCTGGTTGCACACCCTCCCCAGTTGCCCCAATAACAGGTGCCATGATTGAGTCACCCTTTCGGTAGGCACCCAATCGCAGTTGCCAAAGTCATGGGATACCACCTTTACCCACTACCATGCTGCCCAGCTACTTTGCGAGTCTCCTGTGTGTAATGGTGTCAAAGGCCTTGCTGAAATCTAGGTAGGCTACATCCACAGCTCCACCCTGATCTAATTCCCTAGTCATCCAGTCCAAGAAATCTATTAGATGTGCTTGACATGACTTCCCCATTGTGCATTCATGCTGCCTTGGATCCTGTCAGCTGGGTTCAAAATATTCCACAATCTGGCCCGGTGGCACTGAGGGTTGAAGCGCTGGATGCCACACCTTGCACTACGCTGGAGACCTGGGTTCGGGAATGGACTCGGGTCATTGGGGGTCAGAGGGGGGAGGGAGGATCCAGCATCCCAATGGATGCTCTCCTCCCTCTGAGGTGGGAAACCAGGGGTGCTTCTAGCACCCAATACCCCTGAAGCCAGTGGGTGCATGGGCTTTCGGGGCACCGGCAGCTCTACTAGAGTCAGGGATGGGGACGCTGTTTCACGCGTGGCTGTTGGCGTGCGTCAGCACGTCGGCAAGCCTGGACGTCAGTCCTAAGCACAGGCATCTCAGGAGAATGGGAGAAAAACAGAGGAAAAATTAAACACCCCGGTCCTACGAGCGGATGAAACTGGGGGATGGGATGCCGTGGGGATCGCCCTGGTGGACGGAGTAGGAGGAGGAGGTACGAGGCCTCCTCTGAAAGCCGTGGGAGCCAGGCAAATTACAAAAATTAAAAATATTCCACAATCCTTTCCTTCAGCAGTGATTTAATTCAGCAGTACTGAACAGTGAACAGAAGGCACTGAACTTCTCCCCATGTTTATCCCCACTGGTGAGACAGTGGTGGGAGTGGTGGTTGGGGGCACCAGGACACCTGAAGGCAGGGACTGGTGGTGACTGGGTTCAGACAGCAATATGGAAACAATTAAATTCTGCTGTTTATCATGATAATCAATATATTGTGCTAATTTGTACCCAAATATAGTGATACTAAACATTTTATATCGTGACATCACTTTTTACTGTAGCACTGAAGATCCAACCTCCATCTGGCTTTTCCACCTTATGTCTTAGTGAAGGGCTACAAGGATGATTTGTGGTCTGGAGGGGCTGTCCTATTAGGATAGACTCAGAGATCTGAACATGTGCTCTCTGGAAGATGGGAGGGTTTGGGGGATATGGTGGAGACCTTCAAATTCTGGAAAAGGTTCAACAGAGGGAACAGGGAGTGTTTTCTCAAGCTGAGAAAAAAGGGATCTACAAGAGGACATAGTCTAAAGTTAGCAGTGGTGGGACAGTTCAGGGGGGAAGGGAGGGGTCACTATTTCATAGAGAAAGTGGTGGCAGCCTGGAATGCTCTGCCAGATGATATGGTAAAAAATGGAAACTGTGGGGGATTTCAGAAAGGGATGGATGGAACAGGTACTGGGGCTCAGTATGGAGAGGGCAAGGAGATCACCAGAGTAGCAAAGGGAGGGCAAGGGTGGATGCAGAAGAGGGTGGTAGAGCAGCCAAGGTGCATTACCAGTGAGCTGTGTGGGGCAGACAAGATAGACTGACAGGCCTAATCTGCTAACATGTATGTATGTATGTATGCATGTATGTATGTATGTACTGTATGCATCTGCAAGCATGTATGTGTATGTATGTACATACCTATGTATGTATGAATGTATAAATTGAGTATGTATGTATAAATTCAGTGTGTTGCATGGAATGACTATCACCTTGCATAAGGTGAACAACAGTTCATAACACTTTGATACTTTATATTGCATAAGGAATAATCCTCTGTCCCCATCTGGTAAATGCTGCTGCTGCAGTAATTTCCAAGTGACCTTTGATTGAGAGTACAAAAACATGTCCCATCCCCATGTGGTCTACAACCAAAATGCAATGGCACTATTCAATGCATGTTGACTATACCAAATAAAGGTAAATATTTACCTTTCAACTGTAGGTCTTTGGGACAGACATAAAACAGAAAAGCGTAAACTTTGTGTTTCTGTCTTTTAGATAATTCCTGAAGACTGAAAGTTGAAACGCTTTTAACTTAACTGGTTTCGGCTGTGTTTATTCGTACTTGACACAGAAGGAATCCACCCCCAAAAAACTAAATTTGCAAATAAAAAGATAATGATTGACAGCCCAGTGGTGTAGAGGGTGGAGTGCTGGATGCCTTACTTCTCACCACGTTGGCCACATGTGTTTGGGAATGAGTGAAGGTTTGGCAGAGGTCATCAAGGGGTGAAAGGTTCAGTCCAGGACTGACGGGTCATCTGGCATCGCTCCTCACCATGGAGTGATATGAGCTTCCCTTGGCTCTTGGCTGACTCGGGGGGAGCAGGAGGCAGCCCAAGCAGTGGGAGCCAGTTTGATAGGCAAATGGGGTGGAATGAAGGAAATGTCACTGGGGCTTGAGGGCGCATGCACATGCTCCCCTCTGTGCGCGACACTCATTAGCAGGGAGAAAATGAGGAAATGTTGGAGGCTGCAGCAGGTTGAAGACATCCAGGCCATCTCCGGGGGACTGCCAGGACACACAAAGCATTACAAGTTCCTGAAGCCCACAGAGTCCGGTAGGTTGGCAGATGAGGTAGCTGCAGTGAGCAGAGGAGGTAAAATACAGAATGGAAAATAAAATTCTTAGTGCAATACAGCTAAAAACAGGTAGAGGATCAGTTGTCAAAGAATAAAAAGAATAAGACATGTCATTTACCTGTTTGTCCACTGCATCCTTCATAAACGTCCATGAAACATCTGCAGTTGGTATAGCAACAATCATAAGACCAGTTTGGTGATGTACTGGGTCATATTGTTATACACTTAATAGCGTATGACAGTATAGCTAACCCAAAACAACACTGTCCATGACAGCGAATGGTGCAATACCGCGTATATTGCTATATGCAGTACTGCACCATTCACATAATCCCAAGCAGAGGATAAGACCTCTGCTGGAACAGGGTTCCAGTTAGCAGCTGCCGTGGCTCACTGGACTGAGCCACAGTAGCAGGAACCCAGGTGCTGCATCTGGGACCGGGTTTAATTCCCGGTCCCAGACATTTTATTTTTTACCCACATTGTGAGGTCCCTGAGGTAACCCCCCCCCCCCGGAGTTGAGAATCCTTAGTGGGAGGGTTGGGGGTGCAGACCTCTGTAATGGGGGGGTTGGGGTGGAGTCCCCCACAGAAAAAAGACATGCTGCATGGCAGAAAGCACTCTGTATTGGCAATGTAATTTTGCCATACAGCATAATGTCTTGCGACATTATGACCCCGTGCCATTTGGTGAGACATATACCTAGGAAGCCTGGATGTGCCACTATGCAGTTTAATGTCAGTTGTTCAAGTGATTCCCCAATTCTGCAGTGGGCACAAGGAGATGATGCACAGCAGTAGCACTCACGTGCTGTGTTCATGAGCACACACTTGCCGCATGAACACCAGCTCATGTCATGCAAATTGTAAAGCATCATCTCATTGCTGTCATCACTGCTGCTCTCACTGGAGTTGTCATCATTATTTACTGGTGCCTTCCCCTGTGCCTAGACTTGCTTGTATCTGTATGGTTCGATGTTGCCAGAATAGCCACCAAATGCCATTGTCTCACTGTCCTCTAGTACTGGACCAGAAGCAAACAAACCCACCAAAAACAAAAAGGAAAAAATTACTTCAGATGTAACATCAACAGTACATACTGCTTAATGCATTGCATTGGTGACAGAGCTTTTATGTTTGCAGATTGCACAGTGCACCAAATACTTCTGTGAAGGTTTTTGAATGGGGTACCTTGTGCCAACATTTACAAAATAAGAAATAATTAAATCAGTAATGAAAGACAAACAATAAAAATCCCTCTACACCAGTATTCTTCACCTGGCAGGCCTGAGAGCCCTTAGGTATTATTGGAACTCTAGGGGTGGTGAGGCCAGGCCAGAAACTGAGCTATTGGTCGAAATGGCACAGTTGGTATTGGAGGGTAACTATTTCTCCTTCAAAGATAAATTTTACCATCAGACTAAAGGTACTGCCATGGGGGTACATTTGTCCCCAGTTATGCAGATTTATACCTTGGCTATTGGGGGGAGGAGTTCATCTGGAGTTATCACAATCCACACCTGTCTAAAATACAGGTGTGGAAACATTTTATTGATGGCATCTTTATTTTGTGGGAGGGGACATGAGAGAATTGAGGGAATTCATTGATTGCCTTCATGATAGTAATCCCCACCTACACTTTGTATGTCATGCTGATACCACACAAGTTCCTCTTTTGGATATCAATATTTGTAGGACTGAGGATGGTATTGCAACAAAGCTGAACAGAAAAACAACAGTTAGGAACAGCATGCTGCGAGCTAGCAGCTGTCACCCCAAGCACATTATATGTAATATCCCCAAAAGTTAGTTCTTCAGAATTAAAAGGAACTGTAGTGAACTAACAATGTATGAAATACAGAAAACGGGCGTTGAAAGAAGGGTCAGAGAGAGGGGATACTCCAGTTAGGTGATAGCACAAGCCAAGCTGAAAGCAGACATTATAGAAAGGGACCAATTGTTGAAGAAAAAGGAAAATATACCTAAGGGTGTTGATGATCGTATTAGTTTAATCAGCATTCCGCACCTATAATGTGAGGTCTTGGAAAGTGAGATATAATATATGAAAATTGGCATGTGCTTGATGCAGACCCCTGACTGGTAGAAACTGCAAAAACACCACCCAGGATGGCTTATTGCAGGGCGCGAAATCTAAGAGACAAACTAGTGTCATCACCCCAATCCATTCAACCACAGAGAATGTGGCTTCCACCACTTCCGAAAGGGTGTTGGAATTGTGGCTGATGTTAATTCTGTCCCTACTTTATGAAAGGTAGTTCTATAGCAAATCCTTATAGTGGTGAGAAGGTAGAAATTAAACATTTTATCAACTGCAATACCATGTGGGTGGTTTATTTTTCACAGTGCAAATGTGGAGCCTATTATGCAGGGTGAACCAAGAGTAAACTGAAAGAGAGAGTGGGTGAATATGTGAGGGCTATCTCGAATGGCCATCTGGAATATGTCTGGGCCACACATATGCTTAATGCTGAAATTGTCTATGAATATGAACTAAAGTTCATTGGGCTGGAACGGGTTACCCTCGGACCTAGAGGTGGTACTACAGAAGTACTATTAAGTAGGCATGAGAACAACTAGATTTATACACTGGGTGCATGCATTACTGCAGGAGGTCTGAATGAACAGATTGAATTGGAACCATTTCTGATTAAATAAAAAATGTATAGATTACTGTTCTTTTAATAGCCTCTGCTGATTATGCACCTGATACATATTTTTGTATTCTTCTTTTTACAGATAGTCTATACGGAATGTAAACACCAAGCCACATCCTTCCCTTACCATAGGGAGTGTAGCCAGTACTGTTTATTCTTTGCAAACATTTTGAGATGTCTGGATGGATCTGTTTGCAGATAAGATATTCTCTTATGGATGTTTTCTGTTCTCTTGGTGTTATAACCAACCCCCCCCTTTCCTTTCCCTTATTTTTTCTGGTGGTATACCCCAGGGTAGCCTTCACATGTGTAACCTGTTATCTATTTGCTGATGTATAATTGCACAATATATATAAAGATACATGTATTTGTAAGTGTTACTACATTTAATTCCCTGTTATGTTGGTGTTTGTATGTAGATACTCAGGTAGACCTTAGATGGTTAGAGGAGCTTTAGCCTATTTGAAATGAATTCTAGGAATTGCTTCTTTAATCCATGTGTACTTTTTTTAAGAATCACCTTTTTGTATCTTGGGAATTGTGCACCTTTGTGTATATGGATTTAGTGTTTTATACTATGTTTACTTATTGTTACCTATTGTTGACTTGTATGTACTGCAAACTTGTTTGATACTGTATTGACCTGTACCCATTGTTTTCCACCCATGTGCTGTTATCTCTGTGACCCTGTATCATCCTGGGTTGTGCCTGAAAAAAGGCATTTCTATGCCTAATGCACTTACCCGGTTACCAAAAGCAAATAAATAAATTGATATGTGGATTTACTTGATATATATGCACTGGCACTTCAAAAATTTAAAATGGATTTTTACCATGTGTATAAATTCAGGGTACCTCTAGAGGAAGCACACTTTGAAAAAGACCAAAGGGTTGAAACGTTGGTCTTTTCACCTCCAGTGTGAGGTACACTACTCAATTTTGCTGTTCTCAGTAAACTGCTGAACAGTTTTGCACCTAGTGTAATGTGGACTGCAGTTATTATGTATGCCTGTGGTGAATTCCATGATCTTTATGTCTGAATGATAAAAATAGTCCCAGAGATCCATACATTGGAATTAACATCAGAGCATGGGCATGTATAATGGAGGAATTAACATCATAGCGTGTGCATTTATAATGGAGTTGTCATTAAGGCACAGGTCAGGAAGCATAGCCCCACTCTTGCCATGACTGACAAAATAGAGGTAGTACAGAGGCAGTCAACTAAGATGGCAATCAATTAGGACCCCAGGCCTTATGGGGAAAAAGTGAGGTAACTTAATTTAAGCTAGCACAACTGGGGGATTGGAATGATATGATAGAAACATTCAAGTGCCTCTAAGGCATAAACAATGTAAAATAGTAGAATGTCTTCCACTTTAAAGTTAATGCCAGGACAAGAGGGCACTACATGAGACAAAAGGAGACATGTGAGGGACATTTTTACTGAGAGTGTGGGGGATGCATGGAATGGCCTGCCACAGGAGGTGGTGACTGCCATACAATGGAGGGAATAAAACATTCATGGGACAGGAATAAGGGAATAATAGCGATGGGATGAAAAACAATGTAGAGCCATTGGCTAGGTTGGATATAAGACCGCTCATACAGGTAGCATAAATGTGCAGACTGGATGGACCAAGTGGTCCTTATCAGCTGAGAACATCTATGTACAGTATATAGAAGCCAGATGAGCACTGCCATGGTCCTCCAGTTGACCCATTTTCCTTGCCTACTGTAAAAGTCACTGACCCAACAATATCTCCAGATTTATCTACTCATTGCAACTGCTAGGGTTTAGCTTTGAAAGTCACATGCATGCTTTGACTTCTTCTACAGTGTTTGCCCCCATTGCCAGTGGTCCATTCTTTGCATTTACCACTCTTTTGGTGAAGGAATAGTGCCTTATGCTACCCCTTAGTATACCTACTTCAAACCACATGACATGCCACCTTGTCATATCATTTTTGTAAATATTCAACCCTCTTGTGGCATATTTATGACCCGTGGATCTTTGTCAGTTTCTATCATATTTCCCCACATCTCTCCTGTCCTACCAGGTATATCTCACGGGGTCTCTTAGTCACTCCTCGTATGACTTTGTGGAGACCCTGCACCATCTTCATTGCACTGCTTTACACCAACTCCATCCTGTGTATGCAAAAAGTTTTAGAGCTTCAAGGAATCATTGTTGGTGGGCAAATATTACACCAGTGGAGGACACTGAAACTGTCAATGTTACGCCAGTGACAGAAACTTTGTTTTTGGAATGCATGTGATAGCAAAAAGTGCTACACTGGTACTGAGTACTGGTACCAGACAGGCTGCGGGGTGGAAAAGAAATGGGTGGTTGTGACTGTGCTTTAAACATAATTGGTGTGATTTAACTGGGTCTGTTTTTTTGAATTGGAGACCTATATCTTCTAATTTCAAGCCTATTTTGATGTGTTGTTGGTGAAGCTGTTTGAACTGGAGTCCTGTTTCTTTGGGTAGCAAACCTATTTTGGGGTTTGAGTAGAATTGTGATTCATTGTTGCTGGCTTCACTAGCTGCAAAGTTTAGTGCAGAGCGGGAAGGGTGCTAATGGTCTGACCAGGGCCTCAGCTACCTGATTGTTTCTGGAAGACTTGGCTGGTCCACCCAAACCCCTCACCCACCCACCCCAGGTCCATTATATCCTTTATACCAGGGTTCTGACATCACTTCCTCAAACGGGCAAAGGATATGCACCTGTCATAGCAGAAGCAGACATCCAGGAAAGGAACAGCAGCAAGTGAAGAGGTGACTGCTATCTCCAGTGGAAGGGAAGTAAATGCAAATCTAGGAGCTTTCATTGTTACTTCTTCGCATTGCTATTGCATTGGGGAAAGGAGGAGTAGGAGTTTGAAGAAGGTTGTGCAATAGCTACTTAGTCTCTTTTTGAGGGTGGTTAGGAAGGATAGGAATATAAAAAGCAATTGCTCAATCTATCTAAACGTGTACAACAACGGGGATAAGGGAAATAAAGAAAATAATGTTTTGCACTGATGGTTGGGGAGAGGGGAGACTTGGGGGAGTGTTTTGTATCCTGCATCTGGAAGGGTGGGGGGTCGCTGGTGAGCAACGACAGCAATGGGTAGGGTGGTAGGCTGCAACAACTGCGGTGCACCAATCTTTCTAAAAATTACCTGGAGCGTGGGAGGATGTTTAGTGTGCAACCACATAGAGAAACTTAGAAAGGAGATCAAGGGTCTGCAGGAGGAACTAAGACAGGCAAGGCAGATTGGGGGTGGGTTTAGCCCAATACTGGACGGAGGAAGAAGGGGAGATGAGGAAGGATGATTTAAGCCAACAGTGGTGAGGAGAGGGTCAAAAGAAGGGAAGCAGAGACAAAGGGGCCCAGGCCAGGAAGAACGATTGCTGGGGAAACCAGGTCAGGAGACAAAAGACAAATGGAAGGAGGAGATAGGGACTTGTGAGGGGAGGTGAAGAAGTGGCAAAAGTCATGGAGTGGAAAGGAGAGAACAGGTTACTATGCAGAGAGAGGGGGAGCAGGCATTTGTGAAGGGTCTTCAGAAAATAGTTTTGCACTGCTAGAGAGGAAGAAGTTGGTGGAGGGAAATGATGAAATTAGAAGAGTAATTGATAAATGCCTGGACCAAACTGGAGCGGGGGGAAGTTCTGCAGGGAGAATTGCAACAGGGGCAAAAGGGGGAAATAATGTGCAGAAGGAAGAAGAGGAGCTGGAAATGAGAGACGGAGATGATTGGAAGCAAGCAGGGAGTAAGAGTGGTGGAATCTTAGTGCTGGGGGACTCAATAATAACAGGAGTCAGGTGGGGTAGCAAGGGGGAGAGGCATAGTCGCATTTGTGTGGAGGCCATGCCAGGAATGACAGTGGAAAGGGTGGGACAATCTGTTCTGAAATATGCTAGAAGGTGTATGGACAAGCCTCATTTAATTATACATCTTGGGACAAACGACCTGGCTGACAAGACAGTAGATATAGTCCAGAGGAGGTTTGAGGAACTAGCACAATTATGTGAGGGGGCAGAAAGATCAGTAACTTTTTCAGAGACACTTAAAGTGCCCAAGGCAAGCACAACAAGAAAGCTGAGAATAGAGGAATTTAACGGATGGCTAAGAACCTGGTGTTGTGCTAAGGGTATGGGCTGTTGGGGGTGGGGAGGACCTGGGAGGACAGTAGTCTCTATGCCAAGAACAGACTACACTTGAGTGAGGAGGAAAGAAAGTGTTGAAACAGAGAATGGAGAAGTACATAGAGGAAGTTGGGAATTTAAACTAGGAGTGGGGGGTGGCAATTGGGCAAGAGATATGCAGAGACCACAGGTTGGGAAACCATATGAGCTTACCCCCCATAACAGTGACAAAGGACAAATGGCAAGTACTATTGATGATGCTAGGAAAGGAGGGCAGGATGGGGGGGAGGGTGGAATGTGGTTACCCTTAATGCTAGGAGCCTTGGGAGGAAAATTGCAGAGTTACAGGTGCTCATGGCAGAGGGTGAGGTAGACATTGCAGCCATCACAGAAACATGGGCTACCCAATACAATGACTGGGATCTGTCTGTACCAGGGTACAGGTTATTTCGTAGGGATAGGATGATTGGGAAAGGAGGGGGTGTGGCACTATATGTGAAGGAAGGACTGAAGTGTGTAAGGGAGGAAGGGGAGGAGGGTAGTACGGAGTCATTTTGGATGCAAATCCAGGATTCCAAGAATAGGATTCTTAGAATAGGAGTGGTGTACAGTCTGCCATCTCAGACGGAGGAGTTAGACAGGGAACTAGCGGGACAGATCAGGAGGACCTGAGAGAAGGGTAGTGTGGTGATTGTGGGGGACTTCAACATGCCAGGAGTGGACTGGAGTACCCCAACAACCAGGAACAGAAGGGAGCAGGTACTGCTGGATGCCTTCCAGGACAGCATCCTGCTGCAAATGGTCAGTTAACCAACCAGGTTAGGGAATACCCTTGACCTTGTGCTGGCAAATGGGGACTTTGTGACAGAACTTACAGTGGAGGAACCGATGTCAGAGAGTGACCACCACTCAGTATGGCTCACATTGTATATGGGCAAGGAAGGAGTGGAATCTGGCAGAAGAGTGCTGGACTTCAGGACGGCCAACTTTAGGAGGATGGGGGAAGTGGTAAAAGGGTACCTGGCCAGAATTCAATCTAGTATGGACACTAACCAGAGGTGGGAGCTCATAAAGCTGGGGATAGTGGAGGCAACCAAAACCTGCTGCAAGGCCCAGAGCAAGAAGGCTAGGGCTAAAAAAATGAGCTGGTTGAGCAAGGAGGTCATAGAAAAGGTAAGGAGGAAAAGAGCTGCCTGTAGGAAGTACAAGAAAACAGGGAGGGGGAGGACAGGGAGGAGTACTTGACAGAATCGAAGGAGGTGACAAGGGCAGTAAGGGTAGCCAAAGCATCTACGGAACTCAGGCTGGCACAAGGCATTAAGAAGAGGGAGAAGGACTTCTTTGGGTACATCAGGGAGAAAAGGAGCTGTAACGCCCACATAGTAAGGATTAGGAAGGAGGGGGTTTGGGTGGAAGCAGGGTGCGATAAAGCAGAAGCACTAAATGAGTACTTCTGCTCAGTATTTACTAAAGAGAAGAGGGGGGTGACACCCAAGGGGAGAAATGGCAGAAACAGGGGAAGGGGTGACAGATGGGAAATCATGGAGGGCAGAGTTTGGGAGGGTTTGAAGGCACTGAGAGTGGACAAGGCGCTAGGCCCAGATGGCATCCACCCGAGGGTACTGAAGGAGCTGGCAGAGGTCCTTGCAGGACCTTTGGCAGACCTATTTAATGCCTCACTACATTCAGGGTGTGTACCTCAGGACTGGAGGATGGCTCATGTGGTGCTCCTCCACAAGAATGGCCCCAAGGATGAACTGGGAAACTACAGACCAGTGAGCCTCACATCCACCGTGGGTAAGCTAATGGAGACTATCCTGAAGGAGAGGCTGGTGGCCCTCATAGAGGCCAAAGGACTACAGAACAGCAGACAGCATGGCTTCATATGTGGCAGATCCTGCCAAACCAACCTGGTGGAGTTCTATGACTGGGTAACTAGGCAACTGGACAGAGGCCATGCAGTGGATGTCCTGTATCTGGACTTCAGTAAGGCATTCGACTTGGTGCCGCATGGAAGGCTGGGAAGTAAGTTAGTAGGCACAGGGGCGGGTGCAAAGCTGGTGAGATGGGTAGGAAACTGGCTTCAGGGAAGGCAACAGAGGGTGGTGGTGGTGGGTGGGGAGCTCTCACACCCAAGGGTAGTGATGAGCGGTGTTCCACAGGGCTCGGTGTTGGGACCAGTGTTGTTTAGGATATTCATTGCAGACATATCATGGGACATCAAGAGCAAGATCAGTCTGTTTGCTGATGATACCAAGGTAGAGGCAGTGGTGGATGACCTAGCAGGATGGCACGGGTTGCAGGATGATCTGGCAAAGCTTGAAACCTGATCAGACACCTGGCAACTGGGGTTTAATGCCAAAAAGTGCAAGGTGCTGCATTTTGGGATGAAGAACTCAAGGAGGAGTTACCAGCTGGGGGGAGTGCAGCTAGTCCAGACAGAGGACGAGAAGGATCTAGGGGTGCTCATTACAGGGTCAATGAACAACTCAGCACAATGTAGGAAGGCAGCTGCAAAGGCCAACAAAATGCTGGGTTGTATTGCAAGGGGTATATCCTCGAGGAGGGAGGAGGTGATTCTGCCACTGTATAGGTCATTAGTTAGACTGCACCTGGAGTACTGCGTGCAGTACTGGCGCCCGTATCTGAAGAGGACATTAGGTTACTGGAGGGGGTGCAGCACAGGGCGACAAAGATGATCAAGGGGCTGGGGGACTTATCATACGAGAGGAGGTTGAGGGAGTTGAACATGTACTCACTGGAGGAGAGGAGGGACGGGGGGACATGATTGAAACCTTTAAATACATGAAAGGAATAAACAAGACAAGAACAGAGGGGCTGTTCAAAGTAAGTGAGGGGAGGGACAACAGGGACCATGATATGAGACTGGAGGGAGGAAGGTTCAGGAGGGAGATGAGGAGACACTTTTTTTACAGAGAGGGTGGTGGCTGGGTGGAATGCATTACCTGCAGAAGTGGTATCCAGTAGAACAGTGGATTGCTTCCAAAGGGGGATGGGACAGGACAAGGGGGAAGGTTAATTAAGGGGAAGGGTGGAAGGGAGGGGCAACTGCAGAATAAGGGGTGCTAGCTGCACATTCGAGCAGACTTGATAGACCTCTAGGCCTTTATCTGCTGGCACATTTCGTATGTTCATATGTTCGTAGTAGAAGAGGGAAAGTGGTTGTGAGCACTGTCCTGGTCTTCAAAAACTATGAAAGTTAGTAAAGGTCACGATAACAGGAAACAACGTCAGTGTAGTAGGTAAGTAAAGACAATGGTCAGTGAGGCATTAGAAAAGATGAAGCATTATCATACATGCCTCCCCTTCAAACACCCCAGTCTATGGGCTGCATGAGACTAGCCATGGATTTGGATACACTATAATTATAGCATGGAGACTTCAGGCAAGGCCTACCCTCCACCCTTACAGGCAAAAAAGATGGGACTCAATTTGTGGTGGGGGCCCCAGGGTCAGGAAAAAGCCCACAGCAGGGTCTATGGGAGAAGGGCCTCTTATACTCTTGTTCTACCTCTGCTGCCCACTCACCACACCAAAATCAGTACCATAATCTGATTTAACCACTCCCCGCAAGCCCTGTGTCAGACACACACACACACACACACACACACACACACACACACACATACCATAAGGTGTGACGGCAGGAGGTGCAGCACTGAAGCCCCCACCCCATAGGTGTGACAGCTGCAGTGGCATCATGACAGTACTTGCCCAATGCCATGTACCAAAGCTTGTCTGTCAGAGCTCAGACGTGAATTAAGCCAAACCACCAGATGCCAAGGTGGACTCTGTCAGTTCAGTCCCTATCTAACATTTAGCTGCCTGAATTGGTTTATTAGTAAACAAAGTGCATCCAATTAAAAAAAAAAATCCACAAGTGATTAATGAGGATGCTAATGGAGATATACAAAAGCCCAAGTAATAAACAAATCTTGAATTACACGAGCAGTAAACTGGACACTTTCTGACTTGGTCTTCATGAAACTGGAGCTTTTTAATTTTCATTACAGAGCTGAAACTCATGAGAGGAGTTCTACCAGTAGGGATGAAGCCAAGACCACTGTACAGTTCAGAGCTTCATCTCTCCTACCCCCACCTCGCAGTCAACATAAATAAAGTAATCCTTGTGCCTGATCACTAGTACATCCTCCGATGCACCCAGCATTTTAATTATGGCGCTACTGAACATGATACACTCTTGCTCATAACACTCAGAACACTGCAAGCTGATGGCACTGCCTTTCCCCTTCCTCAATAGGCAGGGCAATAGTGCCCTAGGCACACCCATGGGATTTATAAAAGGGCATTGGAGATATAAACTCCAATCTCCATGCATAAGGGCACTACTGAAGAAGGGACAAGGTGGGGTCAACAGTTCATGAGGGAGAGTGCAGGATGTTCACGAGTTTAAAAATTAATATGCGGGGCACACAGAATTTACTAGTTTGACTGCACCAGGTACAAAGATTATTTATTTAATATAGTGCCTGCAGGGTGGACCAGGGAGGTAAAGCCACAAGCTGTTCAGTGGTTGGGGCTTCACCTCTGCCGGCAGTTCTCCTTTAAGAAGTCATCATCTCTGTAATTCCCCAACCCCATCCAAGCAAACAAGGACTGCTGTGACACCAAGGCATCCTACCACACAACCTAAGAGAACAGACGCCATAGGATGTTTGTGGGAACAACACCTCCAGATACCCATGCACAGCCACCCAGGGTCACAGGCCAGGATGCTAAATGAGGAGGTCAGGCCAGAGAACATTGTGTTGAGCCACACAGTAATGTGACATAAACTACATGAACATACATCTTAGGATTTTTATAAATATTTTCTACTGTAGAAGTTTCATACCTCCTAACAGTCTGCAGTTGTGACACAGAAACTTATTTTCACTGCTCAGCAGTCCCTTGTACGGGGGGGGGGGGTTAGCTTGTCTTGGACCCAGCAGAATAACACACATGTTGGAAAAATAGTTCTGTGCCACTCTGCCAATGCACCCCTCCATCCTCCATGACCAGAGGTCAGAACCATTTTGACCACCATGTGCACTGGTCTGCCCGGTCCACCCCTCTGCTGACCATCAAAGACCAACCACTAGAGCATGGTATTGACTCAGCAGATTGGATTTGGTTCTGTTCCACTCTGTCTGTCCACCCATCCATCCTCCATGACCAGAAGACAGAACCATTTTTTCCAGCATGTGTACTGGTTCAGTCTGCTCGCTCCTCCACTGACCATCAACAACCAACCACTGGAGAATAGCATGGACAAAGTGGAATGGCATACACATTGAAACAAATGATTCTGGGCACGTCACTCCCTCCCTCCAACATCATCCGCGGCCAGAACCATTTTTTCAGCCTGTGTACAAGTCCGCCCAGCAAGTCCCTCTGCCAAACATCAATGTCCAACCACTGGAGCATAGCATGGACTCAGCGGACAGGAATACATGTTAAAAAAAATAGTTCTAGACACATCACTCCCTCCCTCCAATATCACCAGAGGCCAGAACCATTTTTTCAGCCTGTTTGCCAGTCTGCCCAGCCTGTCCCTCTGCTGACCATCAATGATCACCCACTGTAGCATTGAGCAGACCTAGCAGACTGGCATACATGTTGAAAAAATGGTTCTGAGAACACCCTGCCCTCCCTCCAACATCACCTGAGGCCAGAACAATTTTTTACAGCATGTGTACTGGTCCGACAGGCCCACCCTGCTGCTGACCATCAATGACCAACCAATGGAGCATGACACAGATGTGCAGATTGGCACACATGTTGGAAAAAATGGTTCTGTGCAACCCTGCACATCCACCCCTCCTTCCTCATTGACCAGAGGCCAGAATAATTTTTTCCTGCATGTATACTGGTCCAGTCGGCCTGCGCCACCACTGATCATCAACAACCAACCACTGGAGTATGGCATGGACCCAGTGGATGGGCATACATGTTGAAACAAATGGTTCTGGGCACATCACTCCCTCCCTCCAGCATTACACAAGGCCAGAACCATTTTTTTCAGCCTGTGTACCAGTCTGCCCAGCCCGTTCCTCCGCCAATCATCAATGACCACCCATTAACGCATGGCATAGACCCAGCAAACTGGCATACATCTTTTTTGGTTTTTTTGCCAACATAGTTTTTATTAAGACATAGGGTAATAGTGACACAATCATCATACAGTTACAGATGCTAAGTGCATAGCATTATTACATAGCACAATCAGTGTATTGTTTTGAGGTAGTCGATAAGTTTGGACATTAAAAGCAGTTCATATCAGACAGCAAAACTGCCTATATACAGCTACAGTGGAGCTTAACAACCTGCATACATTTAATTATTTTACAGTGGAGTGACATGTATTGCACCTTCCTTTGTATACCCAAACCAAATGCTTCATTCATGTGAGAAAAATATTATTTTCTATAGCATTAATAAGAGGGCCCCATAATCCTCTAAAATCCTCCAGATGGCCAGATGCTACATATCTGGACCTTTCAATTGAAATGCAGGACCTCAAATTATTGGTCCATTGCTGTATAGTGGGTGAGGAGGGTGCCATCCAGACCTGTGCAATGTTTTGTTTGGCATTGATAAGAGCTAGGGACCACAATGCACAATTGCCCGGTTAGTAGGGTGGTCCTGATCTGCCCCAAGGAGTAGTTCAATAGGACTTTTTGGAAGGTGGGTGTTCAGTACCCGGCACATAATTGAGTGGACCTCATGCCAGAAGGGGTCAATCTGAGGGCACATCAGAGCGTGGTGTATGAAGTCTCCCCTGGCCGTCCCACACTTAGGATATGTATCTGGTTTAGTAGGGTCAAAAACATTCAATTTAACTGGGATGAATTAGGCCTGATGCAGGAAATTAAATTGTACCTGCCTCAGTTTATTATTTCTGGAGCATTTAGCTAGGTGTTCACAAGCAGTAAGCCATGTTTTTTCATCAGTTTTGCAGCCCAAATCCCTTTCCCTTTTTTTGACAGTATTCTGTGTGGCCTCCCATCCCCCACCCCTCAAGCTCCGATAATATGTTGACAATGCCTTACCTCCTGACTGGGGGAAACAGACCCTCTTCAAAAACTGTAAGTGTGGCCCACCCATCCTCCTCACTTAAAGTGTCGCCAAACAGATATTTAATATAATGAAACACAAAAAAGTCACCTTTAGGTATGTTCCATTGATCATTTAAATATTTGAAACTGACAAGCTGATCACCCACGTAAAGCTGTCCTACCCATCTGAGGCCTCTTCTCTCCCAATCCTTTAGTCTCTGAACCACTGCTACCATAGGAGAAGTTTAAAGTTTTACCGCTTCAAGTATCAATTTTTGTCTAGATGGGGCAGGAGGTCTACCCAGGAGTTTGTGTACAGTATACCATGCATTAACTTTTGAAGCCATGAAGGGATTTGGATGCACCTGCTCCTCCCCTTTCCACAACATGTCAGCCAGCAGATCGCCTTTAACCTCTCGGATGCTGTTTGCTTCCTCCATCTCCAGCCATCCCAAATCCTTCCCACCCAGTCCAGCAGAAATGGCCGCTAATTGTGGGGCAAGGTAATAGAGGAATAAGTCAGGAAGACCCAGCCCACCCCACTTTAGAGGCAGCTACAGTACAGCCCTCTGAACCCTGGCTGACTTTCTCCGCCACAGGAATCTATGTACGATGGCATTCATTTGTTTAAAATAATTTTTTGGTATCCTAATTGGCAGTGCCTGAAAAAGATATAAAACTCTTGGTAGTACCATCATGTTTATCTCTCCCACCCTACCTATTAGGGACAGAGGTAGAGCTGTCCACCTATCACAATCGTTCGCTACTTTCTTTATTAAAGGTTTAAAATTAAGCCCTATAAAGGGCATGTGATTTGCTAGAAACATAGATCCCAGTTATTTAATTTTTGGCACCAGATGTAGCCCATTTAGTTGTTGAATTAGGGGCTGCCTGTGTAAAATGCCAACTGGCAACACCTCACTTTTTGTCCAGTTTATTTTATGCCCCGATAGGGAGCCATATTTCTACAGAACTGAGTGAACCCTGGGGAGATCCTCAGCTGGATACTGGAGGTACAAAAGGAGGTCATCTGCGTACATGGCCAATTTATGTTCATGACCCTTTATATGAAATCCCCTAATCTGCTCCTGCTTCCTAGTAGTCCCAGCAAATGGTTCCAAGGATAGCACATAGAGTAATGGGGACAGAGGGCATCCCTGTCTTGTGCTCAATGTGATTCTAGGAGACAAATGGCCATTTACAGCTACTTGGGATGAGTGTTCAATATGTAATATTTTGATCCAAGGGATGAGTCGCGCTCCAAACCCCATTCTCTCCAACACCACAAAAAGGTACCCCCACTCCACCCGGTCAAATGCCTTTTCCGCATCCAAAGCCAAAACCGCAGCTCCATGCCTTTGTTTGGTCTTCACCCACTGATGTATTATATTCAAAGTTCTCTGGATATTATACTTCCCCTGTCTGCCCTTAACAAACCCAGTTTGGTCTTAATGAATAATTTCTGGCAATACTGGATCAAGTCTAGTAGCTAAGACCTTAGCCAGCACCTTATAAGCTGAGGTCAGGAGGATATGGGCCTATCTGAGACACAATGATTTGGATCCTTGCCCTGCTTTGGAAGAACGGTTATTGTGGAGGACGAATTGGAGGCACTAACCTCCCAACATCAAGCTTTCAGCCAGCATATCTCCAAGGGGTTCTAACAGAAAATCATGAAAACATTTTAAAAAATCAATTGGAATTCCATCTGGACCTGGGGCCCTCCCACCACGTAGGGCTCTAATGACCTTACTAATCTCCGCAGTTGTAATTGGTGAGTTGAGATCTGAGGCCTGTTATTCAGTGAGTGTACCTAATGCTGCATTATCCAGAAATGAATGAATATCATCAGATGAGGGTGTAACCTCAGCAGTATAAAGCTGCTGATAATAATCTGCAAATGCACATCCAATTCCCACTGGATCATTTACCAACACTCCAGCAGAGTCATGAATTTGGTATACCATTCTTTACCCATCTTTCCTACGCAGTTGCCAGGCTAACAACTTTCCCACTCAGTCCCCATCAAAGTACTGCCCCACCTGGGACAGTAAAATTGCTCTCTCAAGTCGGGCATCACTCACAGCATTATACTTCCACTTCAGCTGCTGCAATGTTGTATAACATCTGGGTGGGAGAAGTTTTATAGGCATGTTCACAAGCCTCAATCTGAGATCTCAGGGCTTCACTTTCCCTATTTGATATCTGGGATTTGTGGGCAGCAAATGAAATGGTTTGTCCCCGAATGTAGGCCTTCAGTGCCTCCCATCTGGTGGAGTGAGAGGTGTCCCCTTTTTATTAAAATTTAAAAATTCCCCTGTACATCCTTTCATCTGTTCTATATATGTTTGATCTTTCAACAACAAAGGGTCCAGTTTCCATGGCCTACTGTCAAGGGTAGTTCCCCCAAAAGGAAAACTCCACCATCAATGAGGCATGATCTGATATCAAGATGGAAGAATATTCTACCCCAATCAGAGCTGGAAGGAGAGCAGGCTCCACCAGGATACAATCAATTCTGGCATAGGATCTGTGCACATGGGAGTAGAAGCTGTAATCTCTACCAGAGGGGTGTAAGTGTCGCCATGCATCCACCAAATCAACTTCATCCTCTATAACCCCCATGGCCCTCTCATTCTTTGTAACTGGTATAGACTTTGTGTTAGATCTATCCAAAACTGTATCCTGTACACAATTAAAATCCCCTCCCACCACCCAAGGTCCCGACCACACAGCCAACTCCAAAGAAAATTTCTGGAAAAATTGAGGGTCATCTGTGTTAGGTCCGTAGACTGATCCCACATTAAGGACACCTTTCCCAGGAAACAGGATCCTCGCCAGTGCAAATCACCCTGCAGGGTCCACCTGGGACTCCAGCACCTCAGCGCGAGTACCCCGAGGAAGCCATATAGCTGCCCCTCTGGCCTTGGTGGAGAAGTTAGCAGAAATCCAGCACCCTCCCATGAATCTCTGTTTTGGCTGCTTCAGCTCTGGACATATGTGTCTCCTGAAGTAAAATCACCTGCCATTTGGCACGCCTGCCTTCAGTCATTAATTTCTTTCATTTCAATATTGTTTTTAACCCATTAATGTTCCATGTAGCTACTCGTATAGCATCAGCCATATGTAAAAGTTATACACCAGATTATTATTTCCAACCTCCAACTGTACATCTTTCCAACACAGATCATAAACATCATTTTTAGTACTCCAGAGTCACTCATTTTACCCGTCTTGTTTTATATAATTTCCCTCTTCCCTCCTTACCCCAACAACACCCTAGTGCTCCAGATTTTTAAAAATGTAGGGAATATCCAAATGAGATACCAGCCCACACAGCAAAACAGGCTTGCTCCTGAATTAAACAAACCCTATGAATTCTCCCCCCCTCAACACCTCTTTAATCCCCCCAACCCCAAAATTACTACCAAGCTATAAACCCCCAAAACCCTTATCCCCAGAGACTTTGAGTACCCCACTCCCCAGGACCAGAACTGATCCTACAAACTTTCCTTGCAAACTATTGGTGGACATTAATTTACAAACTAATTCGCCGAACACTCTTTGATCCCTTCATCTTATATAGGTGTGCCCACATAATAACACAAAGTATCTGAGCAACAACCTCAATTTACCATACAGCAAAATAAGTGTTTGAATTATGAACTGCTAACTTTAACCTTCACCCCCAGCAAGTTATATTGTAAATCCTTGTATTATCACAATGTCAAGCAGGAAGGTTCTTATCATAGTGAGTAGAATGTTGAAATGAGCAGTTTCCCCGCTGATACCCTGATCCCCAGATCAGGTCAGGTACTTTGTCAACCAGGTCCTATAATCGACAAACCAAGACATTTCCCTTTTGCACCAAAACTCTGCAATCTCGTGCTGCCAGATATCATTATTCAAAATAAAGAGCATGCAGAGGGTCTAAAGAAAGTAGAGAAATAATATCCTCAGTACTGTCTCAAAAGTTCTACAGCGGGAGGGGTTGGGGAAGTGGTGCAATCGATGACCGTAGGAGCTAGTTATCTCACCAAATGTGGCACATCATGGCTCTACAGTCAGGTCAAGAAAAGCGGCTTCCAGAAGGAGCAACTGTGAGGAATTTTCAGGCGTAGCCCTTCTAGGTCTCTCATTGGTCCTCCTGCTCTGTACGCGGCGACGCACTCCCTCCTGTAACATTCTTCACCATGTCATCTGCCCATTTCATGGCTTCCTTTGGGCATGTAAAAATTTGTGAACCACCCCCAGGACAATCCACTTTCAATTTGGCAGGGTATTGAAAGGCAAAAGTCCAGCCCATTCTATACAGAAGACCCTTAATATCACTGAATCTCAGTCTCCTTTGTTGTAGGTCCTTGCTATAGTCCTGAAATACAAACACCTTCACATTCCCCAGAATGATTTGGCCTTTCTCCCTTGCTTTCCACAAAATAGCTTCTTTCTCCATGAATCTGATATTTTATCAGGCAGTGTCTGGGGCGCGAATTCACTGACTGCGGGCCTACGCTGTGTGTCCACTCAGTTTCATAATTATGTACCTCAGGAGGTAATCCAAGGTGTTCTTCCAACCCGGCATGCAACAACTTCTCAGGGTCATTCCCCTTGGTACCCTCAGGCAGTCCTATTATCCGAAGATTAGATCTACGAGATTGGTTTTCCTCATCATCTATTTTTTCAAGTAAGTCTGCAAGCTGCTTTTTAAGATCACTGTTATCTCTAGTTGCATCTAACAGTGAATCTTCAACCAGGCCTACCTGGTTTTCAAGCTCAGTGATCTGGTTAGTGTGAGTAGAAGATGTCTTTGTAAGCCCAGTAATAATAGCCTGCATATGTGAGATCTGAATTGTAATATTGTCGAACCCAGCTTTCATGTTGTGCTGTATAAGAGCGAGAGTTTTAGGCACTGACGCGAGTGAGTTTTCCAACTCTGCTGTGCTTTCTTGTGCCATATTCATGCCCCGAGGATTGGTTGTAACTTTTAGCCTTGGTGCTTTAGGAGGTTGCGGTGTTTCAAAGCTTAATTTAGACTGGGTTTTTTTGCTCCGGCCCAATGCCATCAACCTAACTGATCACTTCCGCTGAGGATTAGCTGAAAATGTACTTACTGGCACACCTTGTACTGTGAAAGTGTTGCGTACCTGCAGTAGCTTGGCTAAGCTGCGTCCGCCATAATCAGCTTCAGGCCACACCCCCTGACTGGCATACATGTTGAAAAAAATGGTTCTGTGCACCTCCATCATTCTCTCCAACATCACTGAGGCCCTGAGCCATTTTTCCTCAGCAGGTGTACCAGTCCACCAAACCCATCCCTGTGCTGGCCATCAACCCCAACAGCACTGCCATGCTTCTCACGCAGATGGAGCTGCATGGCCACTGTACAACCCAGCCCAGCCACTCTCCCCACCCCTATGAACCTGCAGGGCTACTCTATGCACCTCAACAGGCATGCACACACAAAGTTGAACTTTTGAAGTCCCAGTCCAAAGTCCTTCAACATTAGGTTAGCATACCTTATTACAAACTAATGGTGAACCAGCACAAAAGTAACCATCGCTCCTAACTTTATATGACCCTTTTTTCATCCAAATATAGACACTGTTTCCAAAACTGTGGAGACAGAAGCACAGTATAGACTGTGGCATTAAATCTTGCAGCCATGTATAGAAGGTTGTTGAAATATGTGCTTCACATATTTCTACACAAACGTGAGGGACCACAAGTATCTTCAGGCTGTGGGGTTTCATGGACTGAAATAAGGGTCTCACCCTCCTAGTGTGAGACAGTTGAGAGATATGTCAGTGCTGTCTTCCTAGATCTACAAAGATTCCTGCAGTATACAAAAAAAGAGAGAACACACACAGCTGTCATTTTACATATCCTGGCCAAAATGTGTTTTCGCACATCCGGCGCAGAATAGCGTGGTCGCTGAGCAAAATCAGTTTTTGGGACAGTTCAAGGAGATGACGGTGACCTGTTCATGAGCAGAGGTCCTGAAATGCCTATGTTGAAAATTTGGTGCCGAAAGTCCATAAAATGACAGTGTTACAAGTGTGTGTTGCGCAGTTTCATACGCACCCTTGTAACTTCGCAAATTTGCAATATTCCCATGCCAGATTTTCAGCACTGCCATTTTTTCACACCTCCTTATAATTGGTACAGCTGTCATTTTTCACATCCTGCCCAAAATGTGTTTCTGCACCTGTGGCACACAATGGAGTGGTCGCTGTGGGAAATCAACTTTTGGGACAGAGTAACAAAATCACAGCACCACTGTTCATGAGGGGAGGCCCCAAAATACCTATGTTAAAAATGTGGCTAACAAACTCCCAGAAATAATCGGGTTAGGGACGTGTATTGCGCAGTTTCTATGCATGCTCTTGACTTCACCAATTGTTCATAGTTTCACACCAGATTTACAACATTGCCATTTTTTTACACCTCCTCATGAACAATACAGTTGTCATTTTCCACATCCTGCCCAAAATGTGTTTTTGTCCCTATGTCGACAAATGGCATAGCCGCTGTGCAAAACCATCTTTCAGCTAACAAACTGATTGTGCTGCTTTTCATGAGGTGGGCTCACAAAAAGCCCATGTTGAAAATTTGGAGTGAAAATACCAACACACGCCTACGGTGTTAGGGTTTCCAACTGTAGCTCCCCAGCCTGTAGAGACTGACAGGCGTCAGGGATGTGACTTGGGATCATCATCTGTAATGCTCACATCATTCCACCTCCAACACCACCCTGTAGCCCGTGACTGGCATCATGGTGTGCCTTGCACTGTTCATCCACAAAGTTCACCCCATTCTCCTATACTGCACCCACCTCAGCATATTTTCTTCTGGAATGGAGTATGTATAATGCCCAAAGACCTCAAAGCACACCACGACACTTGCCAGTGTCTACAGGGTAGGGTGAGGTACAATGCCATGAGCATTATAGCTGATGACCCAAAAGCACACCCCAATGCCTGTCGGTCTCTAAAGGGTGGGGGCGGGGTTGGCGTCACTTCAATACTTCACTGCCATTCCTATTATGCGTCTTTAACTCCGGCACTACCAATGCCAATGCCAGCGAGACAACATTTGGCATTGACAAATGCTTGTTTACTCCTGTCACTTGTTTTCAAGTTTCTCTATCCTCTCAGCACAGACTCACAGCCACCCTCCTCCTTCCATCACTTTAGCAAGGTTATTTTTTTTTTGAATAAGACAAAATGTGTTTTCCTTTATGTAATTTTTTTTTTTATTTAGCAGGGAACATGCAGCAATGATATAAGCAGTAAACTGTGTAATATGTAATATATTCATGACAGTAGCTGGTAAACAAACACACAGTCACATCGCACACAGGCAAACTGGTGGCGAGTGTAAGATGAAACTACAGTACACAGAAATGTCGTTTTTTGTTTAATGCCTGCGTGTCATGCAAGACAAAGTATAACATTACAGACAAAACAAAGTAGAACAATTCAATTTCCTCCCTACTTCAAACTGAGGTTCACTTCACTTGACGCACTCAGGAAGAGAGGGGGAATAAAGCTAATTCAAGTCTCAGTGTTGTTCCTTTTTATGTTTGCTTGCGTGCATGTTCAAGAAACATTATGTGGAAGCTTAGGAAAGTAGTGGGTTTTGGAGGTGAAGCACAGTGGCGACCAGTGCCACCACTGCATTCTTGGGCTTGGCCCTGGGCTTGGCCCGTGTTTCCCAATGCAGTGGCATGCTGCTGATGACACTAGTTCAGCCAGCATGCCACCAACTTGAAATGAATTAGCCAGTAGCCACTGCAATGAGGGATTGACCCATCATAATTTCAAGGTGGTGCCTTGCCTGGTGTAACATTTCAAAAAAACATGGCGGCGGCTGTCGCCGTCCTCTCACAGTCCCAATAAAAGCCAATGTGAGTGCACAATCCACCTGTCGGCATGCTCCTGCCCCAGTTAATTTGTCATTGGGGGAGCCCAATCCCCATCAGCATAATGTCATCCCCCCCATTTGTTGTGTGCCGATGAGGTGCCCAATCCCCCTCGGCATCATGCCCCCCCAAACAGGCTTTCTTTGCTGATGGGGGCCCAATCCCCATCAGCTTAAGTCCCCACTCCCCAGAAACACAGGTAGCACACTGGGAGCCCACCCCAGTTTACCCAAAGCATACCTGCAAAAAAGAAAAATCTTCCCATGATGTCCTTTTTTTTTTCTTTCACTGAAACAAAGAAAATGGTCACTCGCCATTGGATCCCCTTCCCCAACCAGCATCCACCCTCTGCACACCTCACCTTCCCATACCCCCTCACCCCATCAGGGGTGTAGCCAGGCATTTCAGATTTGTACACCAAGCTGCCACACTGCTACCCTCCCACCACTGTTGTCCATGCCCCCATCCCCTGGCACAAGCATCACTCAGTCTGTGGCACATACTCTAAATATGAAACATCAAGACATGATACAGATAGCATGCAGGAATGGTGGAATTAATTATCTTTCTGAAACATTAATTAAGCTCAGGACAACTCAGCGGTACTATATTAGAACAGAAGTAGATATAATGTGCACAAATTGCAACCAAAGGGAAATGTTGAGAAAAAAAATGTTCAGTTCACTATCTTTCCTAACTGCCAATAGTGACTGAAATTTACTTTCCAGACAACCTTATTTATTTATTTAAACTTTTGTTTACCTGGTGAACAATATGAGCCAAAACCCTTTTTCAAATGTGACCTGGGACCATAATCAGTGTTACAGTCAAGATGTAATACAATATATAATACAATATACAATACAATACAATTTTACAAACATAACATAATAATAACATACTAACAAAAAATACATTAATAACAGTCACACATACCATCATACTTAAAAGATGTCTCACTGATGCTTTAAAAGCAGTTTTTTCTTCAATATGTTGTAAAGTGCATGGAATATTGTTTCAATATACTGGAGCATAATAATGGAAAGCTTGCTACCCTAATCTTGATTTTATTTTTGTAATAGTTAACATAACAAAGGCAATGAAGCGTAATTCCCTATTTGGTATCCTAACATTTAACAATGAAAACAAAGGGGAAACTGTACCCAAGGCCAAGGTATTATAAACTAAGTAACCTGCAAGGGAAAAAATTAAATATTAAATCCCTTATGATGTAGCAAATAAATGGACTTTAAGACCTATTAATGTTTAGAATTCCTTTCGATCATCTTCTATCAAAGTTAGTGTGGTTGCTTTGGAGACTGACATGCAGAACATTAGTAGGTTTTAAATTATACTGGTCACAGCTACTTAAAAGGATTTAATATTTCCCCCTGGAAGGTTATCTAAAAGAAACTTTGAGCACAGAAAACAAAGAGACTAAACTTTACATTATTCCAGTTGTCTGTACACTCTTAGACTTGTCCCAAGTAACTGCAACACTTCGACAGGGACTCCCATACCTACTTACACTGATGTTAAATAAATCTGAAACAAAGAAAGTGCAAATACCTGCCTGAGGTGTAGGTTTACCAGATGTTCTCTTTAACTAGGACAAGTCCTCTTTTCCACTGCCAGATAGTCTTCATGTACGTTCTCTATCCTGTTGTATTATATTTAATATTTTTTTACTCTCGCCTACCCAGGACCTCCTTGTAAATGAGCTGTGAAGGTAATGGAGACTTTAAACCTATTTACTTAGGGGTCAGACCCAAGGACTCATCAGGCAAGGGACTAAGTGTCCTCTTTTTGGCTTCCCAAAATTTGGTAACCCTAGGTGGCACAGTAGAATAAAGGGCACTAGGAAGTCAGACAGATTTACTGGGTTTTGTGATCAGGTAGGCTGACTGATACTGAAAGCCCAAATTCCCATTATAGATTTAACAGAATATAATAGAAAGAATATGGGATAGTAACAGCAAACCTGTCCATGGAACACTGAACACAGAATCTTAGAACTATTCACTGTCATGTTCCAAAAGCAGAAACAATTTTTAAGTGAAGATATGGTGTGGGCAGTTTGTTCAGTCTTATGCTTAAAACTAACATTATACGGACTCCCAACCATATGGTGGTTATAAATGACAGCGTAATTCTCAGGATGGCTTCAAACAAACTACAGGAAGTGGCAGTGATGGGAGAGTGTATACAAAACTGAAATTCCTGACTGTTCCCCTAGCTTAGTAAATTACTTAACCAGAAAATGTACCAGCAGCAAGTAGAAACAAGCATTTGTCAATGCCGAATGTTTGCTTGCTGACATTGGCATTGGTGGGGTCTGCCTTTTGGTCATCAGGCATAACGGCCACGCCATTTCACCACACCCTACCCTACAGACACCAAGTGTCACGGTGTGCCTTGGGGTCTTTTGCCCTTGTGCTCACCCCATTCCATCAGGAAGTACAGTGAGATGGGTGCAGTATAGGAGAATGGGGTGAACTTTGGGGCCGAGGAGTCCAAGGCACACCTCGATGCCTCTCACTGGCTGCAGGGTGGGGGTGGGGGTGGAATGGTATGAGCATTACAGGTGACAATCCCAAGTCACACCACTGATGCCTGTCAGTCTCTACAGGGTTTGGCATTATAGTCGGAAACCCTAACGCCTCAGGCGTTCATTGGTATTTTCACTCCAAATTTTCAACATGGGTTTTTTTGTGACCACCACCTTATGAACACTGACAATATCAGGTCGTTAGCAGATAGCTGATTTTGCTCAGTGACTATGGCATTTGGCACCACAGGTGTGAAAACACATTTCGAACAGGATGTGAAAAATGACAGCTGTACTGTTCATGGGGAGGTGTAAAAAATGTCAATGTTGAAAATCTGCAGTGAAAATAGTAAAACAAAAACTGAAGTCACGACCGTTCGTAGAAACTGCACAACTCACACCCTTAATGTAATTAGTTTGAGGATTTTTTTATAGCAGAGTGTCAACATAGGCATTTTGGGACCTCCGCTCATGAACAGTGTCACTGTCATTTTCTTAATCTGTTCCGAACAGTGATTTCCCACAGTGACCACGCATTTCTGTGCAGAATGTGTGAAAACACATTTTGGCCATGTTGTGAAAAATTACAGCTGTACTGTTTATAAGGAAGTGTGGAAAATGCCACTGGTGAAAATCTGGACTGAAAATATTAAAAATTTATGAACTTACGAGAGTGCGTGGCAACTGCACAATGCTCACTCGTAACACAGTCATTTTATGGACTTTTGTTACCAAATTCTTAACATAGCCATTTTAAGACCTCTGCTCATGAACAGTGTCACTGTGATTTTCTTAATCTGTACCAAACATTGATTTTGCACATCGACTATGCCATTGTGCGCTACATGCGCAGAAACACATTTTGGGGGTGATGTGAAAAATGACAGCTGTACTGCTCAAAAGGAGGTGTGGTAAATGGCAATGTCAAAAATCTGGAGTGCAAATATTAAAAATTTGCGAACTTGCGAGCGTGCGTAGAAACTGTGTAATGCACACTTGTAAAACAGTCATTTTAGAGAATTTTTTCACCAAATTTTCAACATAGCCATTTTAAGACCTCTGCTCATGAACAGTGTCACTGTGATTTTTCTTAATCTGTCCCAAACATTGATTTCGCACACCGACTGCGCCATTGTGCGCTACATGCACAGAAACACATTTTGGGCAAGATGTGAAAAGTGACAGCTGTACTGCTCATAAGGAGGTGTGGTAAAATGGCTCCCAGCATGGCAGCTGGAAGTTTTTTTTAAGGGGGCCAGTAGAGCCAACGGGGGATTGGGCACCCCCATCGTCCATAGAGAGGTTTGCCATGCTGTGGTGGGCTCCCAGCATGGCACCTGGAAGTGTGTTGGGGGAAGCAGATGGATGTTTGCCATGCTGGGGTGGGCTCCCAGTGTGGCACCTGGAAGGCTGTTTGGGGGGGTTAGTGGAGCCGATGGGGATTGGGCACCCCCGTCAGCCTTACAGACGGTTGCCACTCTGGGGTGGGCTCCCAGCGTGGCACTTAAAACTCTGTTGGGGGGGGAGTGAAGCACAGCTGACAGGGGATTGGGCACCCCCATTGGCCATACTGTGTGTGGGGGAGGGAGCACGTGAGCACACTGGGGTGGGTTCCCAGCATGCTACTTGTTGGGGGGGAGAAGAGCTGTCTATGACAGCTCTTTCACTGCAGTGCCGACGTGTAGGCACTTTGCATACTGCTGATGGCAGTATGGAAATTGCCTGCATGCTGCAGTGCTTTTCTTTCAACTGTACGCCGCTGCATCTGCAAAAGCTGTCATAGACAGCTCTTGCATTCATTGGCGTGGTGGGGCCGCAAAAGGCAGCAGGTCATTGGAAGTAGGGAGGCACACCTATGAATTCTCGTATGGTGGCACTATGCTTCTTGCACATGCGTGCAAGCAAACATAATGAATTTAATGACAGGGTTGTACCTCTTACTAAGCAATGAGCCATGGCTTGAGGAAATAAAACATTTACTCAAAGCAGGAGAGCATCAGAAATTTAAATTTTGCATAAACTCCCTGATCACTCCATCCCCTGTAGCTGCTTGAGACCATGTTGAGTATCACTAATTTTTAGCCACCACACAGTGGAGATTCTGTGTAACATTAACACAAGTTATAAGCATCTGACTGAACACAGATTGTTATATCATCAATTTAAATGAAATTCTGCTTCTTGAAAATGACAAAGGGAATAGCTCTAGCATACTGTTCTCAGTGTTGTTCCATGGCCAGGTGTGCAGTGACTGTCACAAATTCTTTCTGTTCTGTTACTGACCACTTAATTCTTGGTTGACTGCAAATGGCTTTGTGTTATAAAGTTACTACCACACACAAATTGCCTTTTCAGAACCAAGCACAGACAAACCAATGTCATTTTCAAATCTATTTCTATTGCAAGTATTTATACTTTGGAATTGCTGACACTATAATCTGCTATTTGATTTTCTGAATGATTTCAAATCCTCCTTCAGTAGCCTTTGAAGATCATAATATGTTCTCTGAGCATTTTTCACTGTCCATTCTGTAATTTTAATGCTAGTAGTTTCAACATTTTCTCAGTGGCAGTATTTGTAACATTTAAGAAAGCAACTCACACAGAATAAAATGTATTTATTTTTTTTTTAACCAGGAGAAACACACTAAGCTGAAAGCTTGTATACAGGTGCGACCTGGGAGCACAAGGAAGTTAAGTGACTTGCTTAGGGTCACACAGTATGCATGTATGCATGCAGTATTCATTTCTGAACTGCTTCCTGAACTAGCTACCTTGGTGAAAAAATGCCAAGCCCAAAAAGTCAAGCCCCTTTCTGGACTCCTCTGGGACACACACACACACACACAACAGCATAACGAGCTGTGAAACAACAACGTGCTTTCATTAACTGACTCTTCAGGCACAGCTTTCTCTGAGACTCTGACAGAGCTGACTGGAACTCTTATCACCCAATTTCACAAATGCTCAGTCAAAAACAAAGGGTGCAACTTGCTAACAATCTGCTCTCCTCCAGCCACTGACTGTCCACATAACCATAAACTGGTGCTGACAGCAGCAGCTTCAAACAAGCATTTGATTAACCCTTAGGCTGCCAAAAGAATTAGAATAAAAGTGAATGTATTTCAGCTCTGGAGGACAGATGTTTAGAGAGCCTTCAGCCTTGCAAAGGTTAACTTGAGGGGCTACAAAGATGGCGCCTTCAGAAGGGCATATATTTCTAGTTAATGTTCCGAGAATGTTGGGGCAAGGAAAACAAGTTCAACCCCCCACCACCACCACCACCACCACCACCACCTCGCCTCTGGTCAAAATAAATGTGTCACATGCTACTTAAAAATAAGATATATATAATTTCCCCCAGCAGGCTGTCTGAATTCTGACTGTAACTTTGAGTGAATAGCAAAAATCAGGTTAGTAAAATGTACACACAAAGCCTGCCTGTGCACATTCTCAACTCAGACCCATCTCCAGCAACAACACTCCAGAGAGTCCTGACACCCACTAACATACATTGATTTTCTCAAATGCTGCTGCAGTGGAATCAGAATAAGATTAGCAAAGACAATACAGATACCTAACTGAGCGACTACACTGAAGAAATACTGATATCACACACAGGAGGTGCTGTTCAGTAGTACACATCTTTAGATTCCAGACAGTTCCAGACTCAATCAAGCAAAGCAGCAGTACTCCCATTGCCATTGATAGCAGCTCTGTTCCACATTCAAATTGCCCTGCTCTCCTAGTCTCCTGAAGTATTCTCTTCTATGTAGCTCTGAATTTAAAACACTGTGCAGGAAGTACATTGCTGGGACATTTAAACATGCCGCCCTTTACCAGCAACCTAACGCCACATCCAATCACCAAAATGCAGCACCATATGGACCCAATTGAGACATTCAGTTGCAACTTCAGCAGATGAGCTCCGCTCCCCACCCCCCGCCACTGCTGAAACAAAGCATAAAGGGATTAAGTCAGGGTCAGAAACCCAAACAAAGAAGGATAGAGGACACGCTGGCATGTTTGCTACCCCTGCCGTTTTTTTGCAAGAATGACATGCTTGGCATATCAGTGCCTATGCCCTTGCACCCCATACTTAGGCGACGATCTACAGTGGACCGGGAACATGTCTGCACTCTTCAAAGTCAACCGTGAACTAAAGAAATGCCCCCCTGCAGGACCTTTCTTCAACTCTACTACCCATAGTTGCCGATCTGAATTTGCTGTTAATCAGTGTTATGTCCCTCAATACTTGTAACCTGACTGTACCTTTTTTGTTGAACTGTACTGCTGATCTGCAATTTGTCTCATGTATGTATGTCGTTGTCCTCCTTATGACGAGGTACCTTTGTAAATGAGCCACCGGCTCAAAGGTTGTTAAACTGATGTTAAAATAAAATAAGCTGTATAATGGCATAAATCTTTTTTCCAACTTGCGTGGCTATCTCTGCCAATTCTTTTGACTTTTGGCACCAAATTTTCAACATGGGGTTCTTGGAACCCCTCCTCATTAATTCGGTCACTGTCACGGTGTTATTTAGTCCTGAAAGGTGATTTCATGGTCACTGCGCTGAATCATCTTTTGGGACCAATTAACTAAATAACAGTGCCACTGTTCATGAGGTAGACTCCCAAAAAGTGTAAGTGGTAAATTTGGTGAAAAATTCTAAAAAATGACTGTTACAAGTGTGCATTGTGCAGTTTACATGCATGTTCATATCTTTGAGGATTTTTGAAATTTTTACTCCAGATTTTCCACATTGCTATTTTTACATAGCTCCTTATGAACAGTGCAGCTGTCATTGTTCACATCCTGCCCAAAATGTGTTTTCACACATCTGGCGCACAATGGCACAGTCACTGTGGGAAATCAATTTCCAGGATGTATTAAGAAAATCACAGGGACTGTTCATGAGTGGATGTCCAAAAATGCCTATGTTGAAAATTTGATGACAAAATTCCACAAAATAACTGTGTTATGAGCGTGTGTTACACAGTTTCCAAGCACACTTGTAACTTCAGAGAACGTTTTATATTTTCACTCCATATTTTCAACATTGCCATTTTTGCACACCTCCTTATGAATGGTGCAGCTGTCATTTTTCATATCCTTGCCGAACTGTGATTTTGCACATCTGGTGCAGAATGGCTCGGATGCTGTGGGAAATCAACATTCAGGACAGAGTAACAAAATCACAGTGCCACTGTTCATGAGCAGAGGTCCCAAATGCTTTCCTCAGGTGGGGTCACAAAAAGGCCATGTTGAAAATTTGTAGTGCACATACCAACAAATGCCCAGGGCATTAGGGGTTTCTAACCATAACGTCCTACTCTGTACAGACTGACAGGCATCAGGGGTGTGCTTTTGGTTTGTTGGCTGTAATGCTCATGCCATTCCACCCCCAACCCACAGCCAATGATAGTCATTGAAGTGTGCCTTGGACTCCTCAGACCCAGAGTTCACCCCATTCTCCTATACTGCACCCATTTTAGCGTATGTCCTTATGGAATGGGGTGACTGTAAAGCCGAACACCCCAAGGCACACCTCAACACTTGTTGGTATTTGCAGGATAGGGTGAGGTGGACTGGAATGACCGTTATGGGCAACAACCCAAAGGCATACCCCAATGCCTGTCCATCTCTGCAGGGTGGAGGAGGGTTGGTGTGTAGTTCAATACTTCACTGCCATTCTTATTGTGCATCTGTCTAACTCCTGCACTTCCAATGCTAATACCAGTAAGGAAACATTCAGTATTGACAAATGCTTGTTTAATATATAAAATGAAGGCACCTGCTGCAGTTTCAGGCTTTTTTAGATGAGGCAATAAGAAGGACTGGCTCTAAAAAAGACAAGCCTCTGTTGTAGGCCTGGGAACCCAGAAGGAGAGATAGAGAGAGAGGGAAGGGGGGATAGGGAGACAGGTAAAGAAAGGGGCAAGGCCTATGGAAAAAGAAGGTCATAAAGGGGTGGGCCCAAGTAGAAAAAGGGATCTCGGCTCCAGGGAGTAAGACCTCACCAAGAAGGGGTGGGTCTATTGAGAGAGAGAGAGAGAGAGAGAACAGAGGATAGGTTGAAGGAAGAGAGAGAGGAGAAAAAGAGCAAGGGTGGGGGCAAAAGGGGGGTTATAAGGCGCTGCACAGGTGAGCTCTCCCTCACTTTTGCTAGACAAAATGTGATTTCCCACCCACCACGCAAGAGGTTATGGGGTGCTGTATGGGAGGAAAGAGAAATTAAATACTTTCTGGGGGAGGCTGAGAAATTATGGAGTTACACCAAGGTGGGGTGTAAGAGGAAAGGGTGTGGATACCCAGAAATAGAAAATGGGGGGCAGAAAATAGACCTGACCCAGACAGTAAGAGATAACCCCCTCAGGTTTACATCTGAGAGTGAATGCGGATAAAGAACAAGAAAGGGAAGACCCCCTCGGGTTAACATCTGGGAATGAAAGAAAATATGATATAAAATGTGCTATATAAGTTGAGATATTTCAATAAAGAGAATATGAAATAAGGAAATTCTGTAAATATGATATGTAAAGGAACTCAGTATTGTTGGATGAAAAATTTGAATGTCAAAATTAATAAATGGTGTGAGGACTGAGCAACCAAAGCAATACTGGGTGTTGGTGTCCTTCTTTGAGTGAAAGGCTCTAGAACAAAAAAATCAGCTAACTTGACAAGAGAAAGAAGTAAAGATAGACTCATGCACTGAGCTCTCAAAGCCTTTTCAAACTGCCAGGTTAATGGGGTGATCGATCTCTGTCTCTCTGTCTCTCTGTCTCTCTCTGTCTCTCTCTGTCTCTCTCCTCTCTCCCTCTCCTCTCTCCCTCTCCCTCTCTCCTCTCCCTCTCCTCTCTCTCTCTCTCTCTCTCTCTCTCTCTCTCTCCTCTCCTCTCCTCTCCCTCTCCCTCCCCTTGGTCTTTTCTAGTTAATAATGAATACTAGCTTTCTTGCTTTTGTTTTTCTGGCACATGCAGAAATTGTTTGTACTTTGTACTGGCTTTAGGTTTACAATAATCACAGAAAAGGAAGAGTATACTACTAGACAAGATAAGATTTGAATGATACATGACGTAGAGCCAGGCCGTTCACTGTGAATGAAAAGCAATCAGAGCTTTGCCCCAGCCCACCACCAGGCAGGTTGATCATTTCCCCCCCAGTTTTTCTCTGCATTCATTTATTTCACTAACTTAAGTTAATTCACTGTTTTAAATTTCTTCTTCTTGTTAAATAAAAGTCAGTTACTTGCTGCATGCATTTGGTGAAGGTATTTAGAAAACTGTGACTGACAAAATTCAAGATAAAGTGAGCTCTCAAACTAGCTCCATCTCTGTCGCGCTCAGCCATGTACTGAGTAATTCCTGCCACACAGTCTTATATATCTCAATGTTACCTGACCAATATACAACTAATTAGGTTGCATGGTATGCAACCGTCATGTGTGTCGCGCAAGTGCAATCCGAGCTGCAAACCTCTCATTTACTGGGGATACTGATGTGTTAAAAAAAAAAGAGATCCAGTTGACCTGTCACAGTACAGTACGTGACCATGTGTTCAGTGCAACTGCAGCTGGATGGTGTCAAATGAGCTCCGGTGTGGTTCTTGTTCAGATCAGAGCCTGGAGCTCATTTGATGACAGTGCTGCTCCTCTCACTGTCTGTCTTTCACATTACTTCATTCACATCATTGTTAAATAAATACTGACTTACTAAGGTAACTAAATCTAAGGTAGAAATTAAATAAATTTGGGTCACTGTACAAATCGAACCAAGCAAGCACCCAGCAGACAAGAGGGATGTGTGCCCACCCCCTTGAGCTAACTGCATACAGACTTGCAGAGCCACATTTTAAGATCAGGGATGGGCACTGCACAGTGACATTTCACGGCCATATCACCAACAGAAGCTGTGTTCGAGTCCAGGCAAGAGGGGTAAAGTAGCATGCAACATCTAGGAGGAACTGTTACAGCATACTAACAGGCACAGCATGATTCAGAAACAGAAAAAAGGAAGGTAAACTTTTGCCTTAGCAGCAGTGTTTGCAAGTTGTATTGTGATTTGAAATTAATTGTGCTCTGCCTAGGAAAGAGCAAAATAACACATGTCATGGGTGAATGAGCAATTTGGACATTTCCAATAATCATTCACCTTATACCTAAGCCATGGTGCAAGACTAGCAGGGGACACGAAGTAAAAACACCCCCACCCCTTACATGTGTGTGGTCAAGGACAGGCCAGGATAGGAACTAGCAGTCAAGCCAACATATCAGTCCTAGCTCTGAAAGAGTCTACAGTGATTAATTTATCTTCCCATCTCAGCAGTGTTAACATGAGTTGATGGTGAATTGTTGATGACCAGGGTTCCTTCTTCCTCAAGTTGATATTTCATTATAGCCCAAGAGAAGTGAAGAAGGTGCAAGCTTGAATCATGTGGCCCACCCAAGTGCCTATCCTTAAGTTACACTGCATATGACATGTGCTTGTTGTGACAGCGCAGCATGCAGAACAGGTCTTGTGAGATTAATTTGAATTTGAATCATTGTGTCTCCAAAAATAAATAATTTTGTGATGTGTCACCATTCTGACGCTGACAGGTAAGCCAGACCCTTTCCTGATGAGTCATCTTCGTCTACAAGCAAAACACAATCTTCCTCATGCAGTTGCCAGCCCAGTTTGTTCTTTTTTCACATCCCCCAGCTGTTCTGTATATGTGATTTAACTGTGATCTTACTTTTATGAGGAGGATAGCTACCTGCACAGTCTCTTGCTTTTTTTAAATTAAATAACCATTTGCAGCTGATGGCCCTAGACTCATTACAATTAATAAGATGGCTCTTATTAATCTGGGTCTGTCAGACTTCATTGGGTCCAGAGGGGGGTTCTGATTGTCAGTGGGTTGGTCCGCCCATCTCTAGTAGCAACAATAAAAGAAGGGAAAGATGGGAACACCATATGAGGGATAAAGGTACATAAGTATTTCCAGGTAACACAGGAAGTATAGTATCTGGGAATGCTAGGAGTGTGCAGTTCAGTGGTTGTGTGGCAACAGTTTTCAGAGTGAGCCTCTGGAAACTGTCCTCCTGTCCCATCTGCATACACCTTTCTGGGTTGATGGAGGAAGTTGTTAGACTCCAGATAAAGTTGGCTAGGATTTGGAGGACCTCTCATCCTATCCAAGGGACACTACTACCCCCAGAAGATCCCAGGAAGGAGGAACAGCTAGATGACTATGGGCTCTGAAGGCTTAGGGTGGTGAGTCAGAGGCACATTCTTCAACCGGTACTACTACATAGTTCTTACACTGCTCTGATAAGGTGGGACTGCCATAAGAAATCCCCCTTGGTAGTGGCCAGAGATGAAGCAGGGGTTCTTCAGAGTGGAGACCCCATAGAGGGTGCAAAAGAACACTGGAGGAGGAGGAGGAAGCAACTTCTGGTGGGGGACTTCTATCAATCAATTAATCAATCAATGAAAATCTTTATTTAGCCAGGTGAACACCATTAAGCAAGCTAATTTTCAAGATAGACCTGGGCAAGATACATGAACAATACATAAAGTGGAATATCAACTTACAGAGTCATTACATAGAATACTGATTACACACAAGAGGTTAATAACAGCACTGGAGTACATTTATAAAATAAGACAGAAAGCTAAATATCATGTGCTACAGAACTTGTGCTACAAAAGATACAGAGTAAACCTATACATATTAACAGAGTTTCCATGGAGCAGGTTTGGATTCAAGTGTTGAATGTGTAGAGCAATGAGGGGCATGGGTGAGGAAGGGGGAGAACTCGGGAATGAGAGCATAAGTGCAGGGGTGCCTGAGGGGCATTAGAGCACCAGGGGCAAGTGGCAATGGTTATAAAACTAGGTGCAATACACCAGGAACAGGAGCTGAGGATGACATGTCAGGAAGTGTAATACTAGTAGATGACAGGATGACTCAGAGAGGGAGACTCCACCTTAGATTGGGTTGAACTATCAGGTGGGGTACAAACAGACACAGACATACTGAGTAGTGGGGCAGGAGTACCAGGAATGGAATGCTCCTGACAGGCTAGAAACTGAATTTGGGGGGGGTTGGGGATGTTGGGAGGCAGAGACATCAGGAGAAGCAGTTATAGGATTCCTTGAATGAACAAGAACATAGTGCTTTGAAGGCTGATAGTTTGATTGGGAATACCAGTCACAAGGTTTTCTGCAGGTTGTTCCATAGTGTGGGTAGAGCATGATTAACGGCAGACCTACCAAAGCGTGACTTGAAATTAGGTACTGCAAGCAAGATGTACAGTAAGTAGAATTCCTTTGAGCATGATTACCAACCACAATTTGAGGAAGACAGTCTGAGATAAATTAGGGCAGTAATTTACTGATAGCCTGTAGATCCAGAGTCATTGTGAGAGGGATAGATCTGGGAATAGAAAAGGAGAGTGTGGAAGCTAGGTGCCTAGATGGCGCCATAGCCCAGAGGGATGCGAAGCAGTTCCACAGAGTTAATAAGGCAACAGGATGGGAGGCAGAGGTGGATGTCATTGTCCACCTGGGGGCAAAGACCCACCTAGGAATGGGGCTGTGATAGTGCAGAGGGAGTTTAAGGAGCTGTGGAAGGGTATTAAACAGGTGGCATGCTGAGTGGCTTTCAGTATGGTACTGCCTATCTACAACAGGTGGGAGGAGAGGGATCTCCACACCAAGACCTTCAACTCATTGTTGAAGGAATGGTGCAGAGGTGAGGGGTTTGGTTACACTGGAGACTGGGTATCCACCTGGAGAGATAAGAAAAAATTACTCACCTTAGTAATGTTGCTTCTTCTAATAGAGTCTTGCTGTATTCTGACTATTGCAGTGATCTCCAACCTTTGAATTGCCCCGGAGAACAAAGAGTTAACTTTCCATGCAAGGCATGGAACGCTGAGCTCAAGCTCGGTTGAAGCCTCTGTCTGCTGTTGCTTGAACCCCAACCATCAGATCTTTACGAGCTATACTCACTTTGCGTTCTGTGTGGAAACTGTAAACTCACACTAGCCAACTGGCAACTAAATTTGATAAAAAGTTATTTTCGGTTTCAAAGCAAAGACTCAAGCCAGGAAACCCAAAAAACAAAACACAACATACACCCAAAATAAAGGAGGATGAGAAAAAGGGGCACCTCTAGGTGCCAACACTGCTCCTGCCCACCCACATCCCAAAACCAGGTTCTGAGAGGGGAGGCGGGGGGGGGAGGTCAGAATACAGCAAGACTCCATTAGAAAAACAACATTACTAAGGTGAGTAATTTTTTTCTTCAAACAACATGAAGTCTTGCTGTATTCTGACTATTGCAGACTACCAAGCAGTACCTCCATGGAGGAGGGACAGCAACTACTTTGGGAATAGGCTCTGAAGCACTGCTGTGCCAAACCGAGCATCACTCCTAGCCTGGATATGCAGAGAGTAATGCTTGGTGAAAGTATGAACTGTTTTCCAGGTGGCTGCTTGACAAATCTCTAAGATAGGAATATCCCTGGCAGCAGCCAGGGAAGCAGCTGTACCTCTAGTAGAGTGAGCCCTCAGGCCTGAGGGTGGGATTCTACCCAAATTTTCGTAGCAGAATTGTATACAAGAGACAATCCACCTGGCAATAGATCTTTCAGTGGCAGGTTTTCCCTTACCGACCTCTCCATAAGTGAGAAACAACTGGAGGGAGTCAAACCTGTGACCCTTGGTGCGCTCTATGTAGTAGCTAAGGGCCCTTTTTACATCCAGGCTGTGCAGCCTCCTCTCTCCAGAGGAGGAATGGTCAGTGAAGAAAACAGGAAGAGACATAGACTGATTAAGGTGGAACTCTGAAACCACCTTAGGCAAAAACTTCCTCTTAGTTCTTAGGACCACTTTATCTCTATGGAAAGAGATGAAATCAGGCTCCACTGACAGAGCTTGCAATTCACTGATGCGTCTGGCAGAGGTAATGGCTACCAAAAACACAGTTTTCCAAGTCAAGTACTTAAGCTCTGCAGAGGACAAAGGCTCAAAAGGGGGTTGCATAAGCTGAGCAATGCAAACATTAAGGTCCCAAGCAGGAGCAGGGTCCCTGAAGGGAGGATTGGTGTGCAACAGTCCCTTGAAGAATTTGCAAAATACAGGATGGGCTGAAAGAGAAGAGGGCTTGCCTAATGACAAAAAAAGCAGAAACAGCTGTCAAATGTACAAAAAACATAAAAAGTAGAGAACTCACACCTCTGATAGCAAGGGCACAGGTCTGTTAAAAAACTTTATTCACATATGCCACATATGCCAAAAAACCTGATGCGTTTCGGATGTACATCACATCCTTTCTCAAAGGTGAAACACCAAATGTGAATGGTTCCTTAAATACTCTAACTAATTAATTACAACTGGCATCATTAATCAATACAACACCGTGATTGGTTAAAACAACTACATACTAATTATCTTAAATATACACACATAAATATACATAAAACAATACTATAGTATTGCAACTGCTGTTTCAAAATAGATTGATCCAAACTTATTCTTAAAAGATAGTTAAAAAATCTAGGCTTGTAACAATAATTATAAATCAAAAGAAAGGCAAAAAGTTAAGAATGGGGAAAGAGGGAAAGGGGGATTAATTGTAATAAGGAAGAGAGAGCAGGGAAACATATTTAGTTCTAAAAACATAGTGTATACCAGCACCTTCTTATATTAAATACTTGCCATCTATCTTAACTTATCGTAAAAAAATGCACGATTTTCAAAACACAAAGCTAAGTATCTCAATAAGAAGTCTCCAAATAATATAAAGGCGCCATCAAAATTCGCATATTTTGCCACTATGACTAATACAAGGAGACAGCTCATCATTAGCTCCAATCACAAAGCGTATGTCACTAAAACTAATTTAGAAGAAACAGCCCATCAAATTATTCTGATCGCAAAGTATTTACTACAACGTTATAATATCTATACCAATTGTGATCTTAACTTTATAATAGACTATTGAATGTTTATATACCAATCAAATTATTATAGCTTCATAACTTTTAAGTATCTAACATCATTACATTTGCTGTTTCTTTCCCAAAAAAAAAAGCGTTAATAGACAAAATGGGGCGGGAAGAAAGATTTAAAAAAAAAGGGGAAGTCTATATTTTAGCCCCTGATTTCATATAGTTTCAATATCACTGTTAACATTCTATCTATGTTCCAGAAGGAATATACAGATTTGCTAAAGGCTGCAACTCATATCTAAAGCTGCATAATCCAATCCAACATTGCTTCTTACATTTATAACAACTTATATTACAGCCACGATCGAGGTCACTATTCAATTCAAACACCAATAATTCCTAACTTTTTTAAGAAGCATCATTACATTTGAACTGTCTTTTATTCATTCTTTTTTGTTTAAGAAAAGGTTTTAATTCAAATCCCGCATTCAGTCCTTTATTTTTCGTAGCATTCAGGTTAATAATCCAGAATGCTTCTCGCTTCAATAAAAGATCATTAAAGTCCCCCCCTTGTGGTTTACGTTGTACTTTATCTATTCCAACAAAGTGAAATGCATGTACTTCATCGTTTTGAGCTGTAGCAACATGTGCAGCTGTAGCACATGTTTCAAGTCCACTTTCTCAACAGCATTTAAATGTTCTCTCACTCAAGTTTTGAAATTACGTTTAGCTTTTCCAATGTAGAAGCTATACAAACTGCCATGTATATTAAACCCTCCGTATTGCAACTGATTAACTGTCTGATCTCAAAAGTCCATTCTATATTACTACAAGTGAATTCTTTACATTATTTAATCACCGGACAGATCTTACAACTTTTACAAGGATAACAACCTACTGTATCTTTATTTAACCACGTTCCAACCCCCTTAGTCGTGTCAACAAAATTACTGTGCATTAATCTATCCCCTAAAGTACTAGCTCTTTTATATGCCATTCTAGGTGGCATTTTGGCAATCTCCCTCAAACCCACATCACTAGACAAAACATTCCAGTGGGTTTGAATAATCTTCTCTATCTTTTTGGTTTGTATCGAAAAAGTTGTGACAAAATTAAACCTTTCTTCTTGTTTCTCCTGTATTTTTTCTTTACTTCCCTTCAGCAATTCTACTCTGTCAGTTCTTTCAGCATATTCTCTTCCTACTTTTATACACCTATTGCTATAACCTCTATTCACTAATCATCTAGTTAATTCTTCTGCTCCTTCTTCGAATCCTACTACTTCACTACAATTACGGCAAGTCCTTAAAAATTTACCTTTTGATATTTTCATGACTGTATGTCTAGGATGACAACTCTCTGCTCGTAATATAGTGTTACCATCTGTTGGTTTTCTATATATTTCAGTTTTTAGTCCCAAATTGCCTTTTTTATAAATTCTTAGATCTAAAAAGCAAATACTTTCTTGAGAGGCTATATAGGTAAATCTCAGATTCGGGTTTGTGCATTCCAAAAAATCTACAAACTGTGCAAGTACTTCCAAAGTACCCCTCCAGACAAAAAATAAATCATCAATATGTCGTTTTCATACATTGATTTTATCCAGAAATCTATTTTTGGCTGAATTTAACACTGTACCATTCTCCCAAACCCCCATGTATACATTTGTAATAGTGGGAGCACATGTAGCCCCCATTGCAGTTCCTTTAATTTGTAAAAACAACTCTTTATTGAATAAAAAGACATTATCCTTTAACACAAATTCTAACAACTTCAAGATAAATGTAGTGCTAGGCATCTCTGTTTCATGTCTCTGATTCAAAAAACTGGCAGCTGCATCAAGGACGCCCTCATGTGGAATATTCGAATATAGCGCCTCAACATCCATTGTCACTAAATAATCATTGTCACTCAAATCCATGTCTTGCACAAGTCGTAACACATCTGTTGTGTCCTTTAAGTATGATGGCAAAGTGGTAACGAATGGGCTTAAATGAAAATCAACAAACTGTGAGAGACTTTTGGTTAATGAACCTATTCCACTAACGATTGGTCTGCCTGGTGGATTTATCAAGGTCTTATGTATTTTAGGTAACAGATAAAATGCAGCTCTCACAGGTGATTCAGTGATTAAAAACTGTAATTCTTTCTGATTAATTTGCCCCTGTTTTGCAGCTTCCTTTACAATCTCATCAATACTACTTTTAAATTCATAAGTAGGATCGTGACTTTATTTCTTATAAAAGTCATTGTCTCCAAGTTGTCTTTCTGCTTCTCGCATATAATCCTCTTTGTTCAATATAACCACACATCCACCTTTATCTGCTTTTTTAATTTCAATAGAGGTATTGTTCTGTAGAGTTTGTATTGCTGCTTTTTCTTCTTTACTCAAATTATTATAGTGGCATGCTGGGGGATCTTTAAATAACTGCTCCAAATCATTTTCCAATTGTCTAAATACCTTCACAGCTGGACAAAGTGGCGGATTAAACTTTGATGCTGCATTATGTTTTTGTTTTTTTTAGCTGCCAAATGTACTTTGAGTGTAGCTGGTCTGAGTCCCAAGCCATTGAGATGAACCATATAGTCCAGGACTGTAGGGAACCCAGCAGATTCTGGAGAAATATGTTTACCAGAGCACCAAATAGTGAACCTTTTCCATTTGGAGTTGTAAGTCTTTCTGGTGGAAGGCTTTCGAGAAGCCTTTATAATATCCAGAACACCTTGAGAGAGGTGTAGATCAGCAAACTCTAACTCTTCAAGAGCCAGGCCTTGAGATTGAGAGATTTGAGATTCGGATACCAAACCCTCCCCGGAGAGGGTGTCAACAGATTGTAATTCCTGGGAAGAGACAGGGGAAGGTGGACTGCTAGGAACAGCAACAGTGGGTACCAGGGCTGTCTGGCCCAGTCTGGAGCAATCAGAATCACTTTGCAGGGTTGAGACCTGATCTTGACTAGTACCTTGAACAGGAGAGGGAAGGGGGGGGAAGCATACAGGAACTTCCCTTCCCAATTGAGTACCAGAGCATCCAGTGGGACTGAGCCCAATACTGGGGGTCTGCAGCAAAAGAGAGGAAGTTGGTGATTGTCTGGGGCTGCAAAAAGATCTATCTGTGGAGTGCCCTATCTGGAGAAAATCACCTTCAAAATTAGGGGAATCTAGGGACCAATCGTGGTGGCCCTGAGATATCCTGCTGAGAGCATCTGCCAGGACATTGCCCTTCCCTGGAAGGTGAACTGCTGTGAGATAAGTTTGCAGGGATTAGGCCAGAGACCACAATTTCATTGCTTCTGTGCACAAGGCCATAGACCGAGTGCCCCCTTTCTTGTTGATGTACCACATTGTGGTGGTATTGTCTGTTCTGATCTGGACTACTTTGTTCTGAACAGACTTGGAAAAAACTTGTAGTGCCAGAAACACTGCTCTGAGTTCCAAGAGAGTGATGTGAAGCAGAGATTCTTGAGGTGACCACAGCCCTTGGGTGGTAAGATCCCCCAAGTGGGCTCTCCAGCCCAAGAAGGAGGCGTCTGTGATGAGGATTAGAGAATGGGACTGAGTGACAAAAGGAACTCCTTGCCTTAAATTGTCCTGATCCTGCCACCATTGCAAATCCTGGATCAGGATTTGAGTCACTGGGACTAGTTTGGTAAGGGAATCCTTTCTCTGGGACCAGAAGGTTCTCAAGTGGAACTGAATGTCCCTCATCTGAAATCTTGCCCCCTGGACCACTGCTGTAGAGGCTGCCATGTGGCCCAGGAGCTGCAAGAAGTGCCTTGCTGGTAGAGACACCTGAAGGGTGAAAGAAGAGGCCAGTTCTATTAGTGTCCTTGCCCTGTCCAGGGGAAGGAAGGCCTTTGCTCTTATTGTATCCAGCTCCGCCCCTATAAAGGTGAGGAGCTGCACTGGCTCTAGAACTGACTTTGGAAGGTTTAGGAGGAACTCTAAGGAAGTGAGCAGTTGCTGAGTTATCTGAAGATGTGACTTGACTTGGTCTGGAGACTGACCCACTATGAGCCAGTCGTCCAGGTATGGAAAGATGGAGATCTTTTTTCTCCTTAGGAAAGCAACCACTACTGCCAGGCACTTTGTGAACACCTTTGGGGCTGATGTTAGACCAAAGGGCATTGCTCTGAATTGATAGTGGCCTGAGGGCAATTTGAACCTGAGGTACTCTCTGTGGGAGCACCTGATGGGAATGTGAAAATAGGCATCCTTGAGGTCCAGGGAGGCTAGCCTGTCCCCCTGGCCTTAGAAAGGGCAGAATTATTCCCAGAGTCACCATTTTGAATTTTGGCTTTAAAAGGTGCTTGTTTAGATTTCTCAGATCCAGGATGGGCCGCCATTCTCCTGTCTTTTTGGGGGTTAGAAAGTACCTGGAGTACAATCCTTTGCCCCTGTGTAGGGTCGGAACCCTTTCTATGGCTCTGAGAGCCAAGAGGAAAGAAACCTCTGCCTCTAGGGCAAGGGCCTCTGAAGGATTTGCAGGTGGAAAGGATCTGGTTCTCATCTTGGGAAATTTTTTTAAGCTGAGAACCAGTCCCTGGTTTACTACTTCCAGGACTCACTTGTCTGAAGTTAAAGACTTCCAGTCCTGGACAAAGTAAGCCAGCCTGCCCCCTACAGGTAGTGGAGCATCGGCCCGGGCAGACCCATAAGGGTGTCTACTTGGCAGGGGCTTTAGGCTGAGGGGGTGGAAGCAGGCCTGCTCATACCCAGTCTGCCTGTCCCTCTAAGAAACCCCCTCTGAGCAAAAGCAGAAGAGGAGGCCTGGGCTTGGTAAAAAGGCCTATGAAAGGGCCTGCCCCTGCCCCTGGAATGCTGCCTCTGAGGAGTGGCTTGCCTTTCTTTGGCCTGAGCACTCCTGTAGGTGGTCCTGTACTCGTCCATCTTCTTCATGTAGTTCTCTGTCTGCTCCCCAAACAGAGAATTACCAATGACAGGAAAATCCATGGCCTTAGCCTGGGTATCCTGTGACAGGCTAGTACATCTGAACCAAGCCATCCTCTGAAGGGCCACAGATGTAGCCATGACTCTAGATGAAACATCATTGGAGTCCACAGCAGCATGAAATTGCACCTTGGATGCCTCAGTCCCATCCACAGCCACTCGCTCCAGCTCCTTGGTAAGCTGCTCAGGGGCCTATTTAGCTAGAGCCATCACAGTGTCCCACCTGGACTTCTGGTATCTAGCTGTGTAGGCCATATAGTTAGCCTGCCTGAGTCACAAAGATGCTGCCATATACTGTTTCTTTGCCATGGCATCAATCCTCATCGAGTCCTTATCTTGGGGGGGGTGTGAAGCCAAGGGAATATTTGCCTTATCACAGGCAGCAGCCTGCACTACCCCAACATGGCTGCATTGCTGGGAAAGGAACTCCGTATCTGAGCCTGAAAGAGTATACCTCTTATCCATTCTTCTGTCCACATGAGGTATGGAATTAGGAGTTTTTAAAATTTTAAATGTCTGTTTCCCAAAAGACTTATGGAGGGGAATAGACAATCTCCTGGACTCTGGGATGTCCATCATCTCAACAAAGTCAGGCTCCTCCTGATCCTCTACTGCTTCTTCCATAGGAAGCTGGAGGGTTTCAGCCACTTAGGCGGGGGCATCACCAGCAGGAAAAGGGAGGTCATAATTCCGCTATACAAGACACTAGTGAGGCCCCACCTGGAGTACAGTGTACAGTTCTGGAGACCATACCTACGTAAGGACATAGACAGGGTAGAGAAGGTTCAGAGGAGGGCAACAAAGATGGTGCATGGATTGCATCACAAGTCCTATGAAGACAGGTTGAAGGAACTGAACATGTACTCCCTGGAGAGGGAGGGAGAGGGGATATGATAGAGACATACAAGTATCTTACAGGAAGGAACAGGGTGCAGGAAAACACTATTTTAAGTGAAAAAGATGTTCCAGGACTAGAGGGCATGGGATGAAGTTGGAGGAGGAGCGATTCAAAGGAAACATGAGAAAGAATTTCTTCACAGAATGGGTGGTGGACAAGTGGAACACCCTGCCAGAGGAAGTGGTGGAGGCTGAAACAATCACAGGATTTAAGAATGCATGGGATAGACATAAAGGAATTCTGGAGGTCAGGGGTAAGGGGCAACAGACTTCTAGGAAAACAAACTGAACTTACAAGCTCAAACGGGCAGACTGGGTGGGCCATAGGCCCTTATCTGCCGACACTGTCTATGTATCTATGTACTTTTTTGTAAAACATAAAGTGGGAAGGGGACTCAGAAAGCCTAGGAGGAGAAACACCTGAAGGTCTGTCTGGGGAGATGTCCGGGTCAATAGGCACATCCAGACTTTCATAATCACCATCATCATCATTATCTTCATACTCTCCCTCCTCTGGTTCATAAAATTCTTCTAAAGAATAATCCGGAACTGGGGGAACCAACCAAACCAAGCCCCTGAACGATGGTGCCTATTCGTCCGGAACCGAAGTTAGCGATTGAACTATCCTTATCGCTTTGGCTATCTCATCAGCGGTCGGAGAAAGAACTTGTGGATCTGAACTGGATGATTTATCCCTTCTTTTTCCTTTAACTGGAACCAACTCCACAGAATCGGTTCTGCTTTTACCCGAAGAAGTTTTGCCCTGGTCAGAGCGCACTCCTTCTGGTTCGGTCGGAACCGAACCGGGCTGGCCATCCGGGTCAGTGGACTTCTCGGCCTCCCTTTCCCTCAGTCTACCTACTCTCTTATCCAGGGTAGCTTTGGGAAAACTTTTACAAATTTGGCAGTCTGAACTGAGGTGGTCAAACCCCAGACAATAAACACAGGTGGTGTGGGGATCAGCCTCAGCAAAGGCTTCCCCACACACACTACAGTGTTGAACCCCAGTGGGCTCGTTTTTTTCTTGGGTTTCTCAGACATGGCCAATCCTAACCAAAACTTACCCTTTTTTCGGCAAACCACCAGGCAAGACCCCCCTATCGGTTCCTGACCGTGTTACAGGTCTTGGAAAAAAATGTAATGAAATCCGTCTTTTTTAGAACCGATACGGACCGGTTACCACACTCTAATAAGAACAGAAGTTTTATTACACAAACCTGATCGGTTCAAACCAAACTGAACCAATGTTTACAAGTTCCACACAGAAAACTAATACAGAAAATCTATCTAGTACTCATGGTACCACAGACAGAGACTTAAACCTACAGGTTAGAAGCAGAAATTCGGTTGAAACCGAGCGAAAAAATGATACTTTAACCAATTTTTTTGAACCGGGCGAAGGAGAATCTCCGGAGCGACTGTTCAGTGAGGCTGAGTAAAGAATCTGATGGTTGGGGTTCAAACAACAGCAGACAGAGGCTTCAACCGAGCTCGAGCTCAGCGTTCCATGCCTTGTATGGAAAGTTAACTCTTTGTTCTCTGGGGCAGTTCAAAGGTTGGAGATCACTGCAATAGTCAGAATACAGCAAGACTTCATGTTGTTTGAAGGGCCTTTACAGGGATGATGCTCTTCATCCATCTGGTAGGGGAATCGCAGTCCTCAGTGGATGGTCTAAATTTTACTTTGATGAACATTTAAATTAGCCGAGGGGGATGGTGGAAGAAATCAGGGAGGCAGTAACTGCCCCCCACCCCCATGGGCTGAAGTAGAAAGTAGAGAGAACCTGAACGAAATGGAATTCCCAAGGGTGGAAATGCATAAAGGAAGCAGGGCAGTAGAAAAGAAGGGAGATGGGAGTGGGGATGGGAACAAAAGAATTAAAAAGAGAAGGGGGGGAAGAGAGGACATAAAGGAAGGAAGTGGGTCACAAGCAGAGTAGTAACAAAATCTGGAAGGACACTTACGCGAATGTTAGAAATCTAGGAAATTAGATTCCAGAGCTAGAGGCCATAATGGCAGAGGCTGACTTGGATCTGCTCAATTCTCTGGATTTCCTCTAGCACGCCTCCTTGTCCTCCCTATGCCTGGTTTTCTTCCCAAAGGTCACTCTTTTGTCCCTCATTTTCTCTTATTCTTCTCCTCTGAGCCAGCTCATTTTTTTGGACCTGGACTTCTTACTTTGGATCTTGGCACACATGTTAGCAGCCTCTGTCAGACCCCTCTTAATATTGGACGATTTCTCATTAGCATCCATCTCTAGACAGACTGCGGCAAGATGCCCATCTTGCATGCTATCCGTCTTGCCAAAATCCACCCTTCTAAAGTCCACCACTCTCTTCCTGGTCCTTAGCTGCTTCCTTGCCCAAATTAAAGAAGAACCACATTGTGCACTGATCACTGCCTGCTATCAGGTCCTGCAGGACTATATCTTGGACATGGTCCCTATTTGACAATACAAGGTCCAGTAGGTTACTCTCCCTGGTTGGCTCTGTTGCCTTCTGCATGAGGTAGCTGTCCTGGAAGGTACCACATCAAGTGAGCGCTACCAGCATAGCACCACACTATATGGCACTAGTCTGATAAGTACTCACATGGACAGCAATTGGGGATTTACAGCACTTGCTGTAACCGCGCCCCTGGTCACAGTCCATGGTGCCAAAGGAAGAAAAGGGCACCAGAACCCAGGATGCTGGCTGAGCTGCTCCTGTGGTGTGGAGGGCTGGGGCATTAAGCAGCTTGTCCAGCAGCAGTGATGACCAGGGTTCTAATCCTGGTCTCCAACATTTTAGCGTACCTCGGGACAATTGTTTTTTTACATGGGACTGTTTTTGCCCCAAGAATTTTAACTTTCCCCAGGATCCGCTCCCTCTCGGAGTGAGAATCCTATAGATGGGGGGGAGTGCGGGGACAGAAGCCTCCCCCCAAATAATGTCACCTATTTTACTATGCACACCATGACAACACAATTCTTGTTGCCACTCTTCAGACCCAGTGCCATCCTGGTAAACTTCCAGAAGTACCTGTTCCCTGGCATTAGAGGTAGCTGTGGTGTTCCACTCCACCCATGGCAGATTGAAGTCATTCACTATGACACTGCTACCCCAGCCACTGAGTCTTCTGATTTACTCCCCCAAATCCTTGTTTCCTCATTCTGTGAGGGTGGTCTGTACACCACCACCAATCTAGCTTTCCTTCTCTTGGAGTTTTGGAGCTGTACCCAAAAGGCTTCTGGCTTGTCCTCTTCCCTGGTATATAGTATCCCATCCCTAACATAAATAGCTACTTCTAGTGCATCCTGTATCCAGGGATCATGGGGGTCCCAGTCATGGTATGGGGTGTCCCAAGTATTTGTGAAGACCACAATATCTACCTCCCTCTCCACCATCATTGCCTGGAACTCTACCATCTCATTCACCAAAGTCCTTGCATTGAAGGATACTACATTCCAATGTGACCCCTGCCCTTCCATTTCCTTTCCCAATCATCTGCTTCCCCCCTTACTGAACTCCCCTCCCTACTCTCCTGACTACCTAGGCAGAAGACCTTCTGCTCTCCCTTATGGGGTGACTCCAATTTGCATCTACCTGATCACCCTCCCTCCCTTTTCCTCAGTTTAAATAAATTTCAGTCACTTTGTATTCCTATAGTTTCTGTTTCAGGAGCCCCGTGCCTTCCTTACTTAAATACAGTCTATCCAGCACATAAAGTTCCTTGTTCTCATAAGTCTTGTCTCACCCTCCACCCTCATGTAGCCCATGGTCTCACACCATACTCCCAGCCATTTACTGAATTCATTGAGTCTTTGTTTCCTAGCAGAGCTTGCCCTAGTTACTGGAAGAACCTCAGAGAAAACAACTGATCTCCCCACCTCCCTACGGATTCTTCCAATCTCTCAGAATCTGTCTTGCACTTCCTCCACTCTACATGCTTTAAGGTCATTTGTACCCGGTGTACCACAATGTGAGGTTTATCATATCCCTTCCCTACACACTTTGGAATGAGGCCAGTACTCTTCAATGGCTTCATCAGTGACATTGCAGATGGACTGGAGGGTAAGGTTTGTCTGTTTGCAAATGTCACCAAGATCTGCAACAGAGTAGATGATCCAGAAGGGGTGGGCAGAATGAGAAGAGATCTGTATAAACGAGCAAAATGGTCAGAAGAATGGCAACTGGGGTTTATCGCAAAGAAGTGCAAGATCATGTACATACGGAAGAGAAACCCTGAAGCTGCCTATAGGTTGGGAGGGGAGCTGCTGGCAGTCACAAGGGAAGAAAGAGACTTGGGCATCATCATCACAGATGACCTGAAATCATCCAAGCAGAGTACTAAAGCAGTAGGTAAGATTAGGGGGATGTGGGGTGTATTAGTAGGGGTATCACAAGTAGGAAGAGGGAGGTAATAGTACCTCTTTACAAGACACTGGTTAGGTCCCATCTGGAGTACTGCATGCAGTACTGGAGGCCACACCTTCACAAGGACATTAACCAAATTGAGGCAGTCCAGAGAAGGGCAACCAAACTTGTGCAGGGACTGCATCAGAAAACATATGATGACAGAGTAACGGAACTCAATAAGTATACCCTGGAGCAAAGGAGGGAAGAGAGATGATATGATTGAAACATTCAAACACCTTAAGAGCATTAACAAGGTTTCAATATGAGAAAAACAGCAAGACAAGATGACACAACATGAGATTAGAGGGAAGCCGATTAAGGGGTAATGTGAGGAAGTACTTTTTCACAGAAAGGGTGGTGGATGCATGGAATGGCCTACCTCAGGAAGTGGTGGATATGAATACAGTGCAGGGCTTCAAACAGGAATGGAAAGGCATAAGGGAGCAATACAGATAAGTATGAATAGCTAGGCCATTGACAGAGCAAATGCCGATGACACATTCATAAAGTAGAAAAAAGACATGGGCAGACTGGATGGGCCTCGCGGTCCTTATCTGCCATCAGCTTCTATGTTTCTATGTTTCTAACTGCCCTTCCATCCCCACCATCATGCCTGGCATACACTCCACCCATGCATGACTTTTCCTTGCTCACTTGCCTCTCCATCTCACCCCTTTCAGTACTGAATCTCCAATGATGACTACCCTCTTTCCTAAAGCTTGCCCTGCCCCATGTTCTGCCCTACCTTGGGTCACCAATCTAAAGTTTCTTCACCCCTCCCCTGACTTTCTCATCTTCCTGTTTATCTTCCTGTGGTTCCTCTACTTTGAATCTTTTTCCCTCACCCCTATATGTTTCCTTCATGGACTAGCCCCTTCCCCTCCCTTATATCCAGCCTGCAACTCTCCTTAATTCTTAAATTTGCACCCCTTCTGCCCTACTATGTCATCTGTCCCTGCTACATTGTGGTACCTTGGCATCACTCCCTGCTTCATCACCTCCCCCTTTGTCTTCCCCTGTGCATTTCTCCTTCACTTGTTCAATGTCTTCAACCCCGTCCTCCTGTTCCCCCAAACTGGCCAGCAATGAGAACCTATTTTTAGTCTCCATCCCCCTACCCAGGTCTTCTCATATTGCCCAGCCCTGTCTCTTCTTTCCAAGGTCATGCTTCAATTTCTTCCTCCTTTTTTCTCTGGGCTTTACCTCCTGCTACTTTCCCAACCCATTGCCCCCTGATTCATGAAGAGTTTCTTATCCTGGACCCATTTTCCTCTCCTTCCCATTCTGACCTTTGTCTACCTGTTGTACTTCTTAAAGGAACCATCATCTTCTCATTTGGCCCCCACCTTACACCCCACTCACTTCTCCTCCCCTCTCCAGTTTCCACCACAAACATCCCACCTCCTGCCTAAGCTGTCCAATTTGTCTACTCACTGGACAACACCTTTCTCTCCACAGAGTCCCCAAGAAATGGTTACCCCACACCAATTGCAATTCCCCACCCTCCCAACCTCCTGCTGTACTGTGCTCCACTCATCCATTCTCTGCCATTCCTCCCCCCAGGGCCTCTGCCTACTCCAGTCTCCTTGTCTCCACATCCTCCCTGTATTCCCTTCCTGCTTCTTCCAGTTTGTTCCCCAGTCTCTGATAAATGATTAACTGCATCTAGACACTGTGTGCCTCCTCTCCCTCTTTTTGTTTAGTAATGTGATCACCTCCCTATGTGTACTGCATGTAACCCAGTCCCTCCTGAATCAGGCTTTACTTACTGTCATCCTGCTTCCTCTCACCCAGTGCCTTTCCCAGCATGGTCTACAGACTGCAGTCTTCCCTGTGGATGCCCAGCCGATGCCAGTAAGTCATATGCTACACTTCTGATTTGTGGCACTCACACTTTGTGGGTCACTCATGAGGGATCACTTGGCCCTGTGGGAAATATATAGAGGCTGCAGCCGACATATTGGCCTAGCTGTGCCACATGTCCCTGTCATCCTTCTCCTTCTCCTTCCAATCCTTTCCTCAGCCTCCCTCATTCAACATCCTCCCACATCTTAGTCCCCTGTCGCAATCCAAACATGTGTTCCCTCACCCAACGCAGCAGAAAACAGTTAAACATTTTACACTTCCCTGCACCAGGTATAAATTCCCCTTCTGCTCAGTGGTGACTCAGTTGTGGGATGGACTACAACTATGGCACCCCTTTTGCATCTCTGGTTGCAGCCACCCTGCTGGCCCAGCTGTACTACATATCCTTGGCATCCTTCTCCTTCCAGTCCCTCCCTAAGCCTCCCTCTTTCCATGTCCTCCCACATCCCAGTTCCCTGTCACAATCTAAACATGTGTCCCCTTGTCCAGCACAGCACAGCAGAAAACAGTTAAAAATGCTAAACTTACTGCAACAGGCATCTGTTTCCCTTCCACTTGGTGGCAGCTTAGTTGTGGGGTGGACAACTATGGCACCCCTTTTAGACCACTGGTTGCAGCTGCCCTACTGTCCCAGCTGCACCATATGTCCTAGGCATCCTTCTCTTTCCTGTCCCTCCTTCAGCCTCCCTCTTTTGTCATCCTCTCACCTCCCATTCCCCAGTCAGAATACAAACATATCTAAAACAAAGTGTGCACTGGGAAGGTGGTGTTCACAATACATATGAAATCCATGCACAGAAAATTGGGCACTTCACCAGCAAATAAAAACAGACTCGTCTGGATAAATGAATAACCGTTATTGCACACAAAATAAAAACAACTGTGTGGTATGCTTTACCCATTTCAGAACTCCTTGGTTCCTTTCTCAAAAGCTATCATACCACAGAATAACCACCCTTAAATACTTTAAAAAAAACCTCAGTAAGTCACAACACATGGACATTAATATACCCTCATCAAATGTGAAACAAGCTCATTAATGTGGCTAATTACTTAACTTTTCACCACATAAACAACTGCATCTCACTCTATAAATTATCTTTAAAACCATCTAATATGAAACTTATTCAAAAGAAAAAAAAAATTTCTATACACTAAAAAGTATAAAGAAAAAGGGGAGGGGTTGTTTTCCCCAAAATCTCAGACACAATATTATAGGAGCAACTTCTTACAAATAAATTACAGTGGAAATGACATTAATGGACAAATCACCTATTTTCTTAACAGAAAGGGCTTCAAATTGAACCCTGTATTCAAACTTAGTGATCTTGGAGCCTGCAATTTAATAATTCAAAATGTTTCTCTTTTAAGTAACAGGTTATCGAAGTCACCTTCTCTGAGGTTTTGCATACTTTATCTATAACTGAGAACATCATCATGTGGTCATCTCGGTTAATAACAGAATTCAGATGTACTGGAGTAGCATAAAGTAAATCATTTCATTTTAGCTATTTTAGTGCAGCCACCTAATGAAACATGGTCACTTTGTATGCAGTATCATAAAGAGACAATTTTATCATATGTAATTGGTGAGAAGCCTAGGGTCACCTTTAAGAGAGGTGAAACTATGAAGGATAAGTTGGTTTCAAGCACCTTTGTGGAGCCACGTGCTAGTAACACTACTTGGTTACCTATTAAGACACACATAAAAAATTACCATTTTTCATTAGGTGGCTGCACTAAAATAGCTAAAATCAGACAATTCATCTCATGTATCCACATACATAGTGTATGTCATTTGGTGTGGATGCCAACGACTTTATGTAAGTAGTACGACAAGAATCCTTAAGCAACATATGCAGGAACATGTGAGGAACATAAAAAATAAAGACCTCACTAATTCTGTAGCTAAGCATTTGTGGTCATTTCATCAAAGCAACCCTGAGTCCCTTTATTTTATGGGAATAGAACAAGTAAATTTGGGAAAAGGGGAAGACAATAGATTGAACAAATTGTTACAACAAGAAACATTTTGGATTTTTAATCTACGAAGCCTTAATCCAGTTGGTCTGAATAATGAAATAGATATCAAACCATATCTATAAATGAGTTTCTGATTTTCTCTTTTCCTTTTTTCCTCACAGTTGCTATGATGTTTTGAAGTTTTGGGAGAGCGTAGGTTGCATACTTGCTTCCGTGTTATTATTTGCTGACACAGAATTTAGCCCCCATTAATTTCTACACTTCATTTCCGAAGCCCCCCATATCTTTTTTTATACTTCTGTTAAAACTTTGAAGTAAGCAGTATTATGTTATATGTTTACTCTGATACAAGATGTGATTAAACAGAAATGTATTTAATTTATTTTGTTTCCTTGTCTCCCTTCTCCCCCCTCCTAATTTCCCTCATTCCCTGATTTATGACAGCAGATTTTTTGGTTATTCACTATCCTTTGCGATACATATTTGAATGTGTGAATTAAAATTGTGAGCCAGTTAGTGAAGTTTATCTACTGTTATGATACTTAAATTGTATAGTCTATATAAAACTGATTGGATCTAATGATGCATAGTGATGTGATTAATGGTCATAAGTTTTTATCTTACTCTAGTCTCGTTTAACTGCTCCGTGTATAATGTTGTTTAATCGAATTCATTTTTACAGGTTTTGAATAAGTCACATGACTAGCATACTTAATAATTAACCTGTTTGCCTAATTGATCATGTAATGTGTGATGTCAGTGACATTTGGAGCTATTTAAGTTTGTTGTTCACAACTCAGAAGCTGACCCTTAGGAAGTCCAGTTGGTTGAAGCACAGGGGATTCTGTGGTGACCTAGGTGCAGTATCTGGCTATTTATTTTTGGCACAATAAAACTTAAAGATTTTTTTACTTGCAGATCTTTGCTTGTGCCATTACTTGTTTTAGTGGTGAGTGCAACCTTTTGACTTTGGCTTTCTGGTTTGCTGCCTGATTTGCACCCCCCTGATTCACAGGTGTATCGCTGGGTTTCATAACCATGTGGGGATACAATAGAGACTTTTAAATTCCTCACAGGGTAAATAAGGTACAGTACTCAAGGGCAAGGTGGCATGGTTAGAAGCTGGAAGGGGTAAATTCAAGAGAGATGTGAGGAAGTATTTTTTGTACAGAAAGAGTGGCAGATTTCTTTAATGTTCTTCAGGCGGAGGTGGTGGGACCAAAAACAGAGGTGGAGTTAAAAAATGCATGAGATATGTGATTGCAAATTTTTTCACTGTAAGTATTACCTGAGCAACCACTCCCGTCGTCACGGGGCAAAAACCCCACCACTGGGTTTTGTCTTAACGTCGCTTTATTTGATCAAACACACATGCATGTGGGACTTCTACAACGGAGAAGTTCTCCGATTACAATTTACAGCAGCTTTTTATAAGCTAGATTTTGCACTTTTTATTTTGAAACATACCAACATTTCAGTATAAGCCAATCATAAGACAGCATAACAAGTTTTCAGCAATGTAACAGAAAAAAGAAAAACAAGTTTATGTATGAGGTACTTTACCACTACTTATTCCATTTCTTTCCCAACACTGCTTGATACATATGCCTGGGTCAAGCTGACCTGAGAGAGACAATGAGTTTCACTCACACCATAGCAGCGTACAGCTTGCCTTCAATGCCACTACGTGCTGTTATTATTATATTTAATGCCCAGGGATGCTCCTATTTCTATATTTTGTCCAAGCCCATTATTTAGGCTGGTACAACCAGTTCTGCTCAGTTTTATTTCGCTTTCTGTTTTCCCAAATGTACCTCAAGTAACCTCAGTACAAATTCTATAACCCTTAAAAAGAAAACATGAACTCAGAAATGTCTACTACATTCATTATTACTTTGTTACAGCATGGCTTTTAAAGCAAGCATAGCTTCAAGGCATTTAATAGCAAATATAGCTTTAGGATATATAAAAATTCCCTCACACTCTCCCCCCTTTTGATACTATGTATCAACTAACCGATTCCTTTTTACTTTTATCACTTTATATTTTGGCACAATTTGGCTCGTTTTGTAATGGAAACACCCCTCCAGTTTAATGGGGTCCTTTTGTTTGGGTTGTAGCAAGGGGCAGGTGGGTGGCGTCACGTGACACCATTGTTGCACAGGCATTGTAGGAGAAGTTTGATTAGGACAGTCAGTAGCCAGAGTGCCAATATGACCACTTACAAGTACTGTCACCCAATGGAGAAGAGTAGCACCCCAGTCACCAACTACGCTTGTAAGCCATGACTATGGGTCCCATATTTATGTGTAGCAAAAAGCTTAGAAAAAAAATGCAAGGCTGGAATTTGTGCATATCTCGGCCACGGCCTCATTTTATGCTTTCAGCTATTTTTTTTTTTCTTTCACTGTATGGAATTTTACAATTAACCCTTTTAAAGTCTTACACGCACACATATTAAGTGACATAGTGGTATTTTACACTTGCAGCCTTTTGCTACTAGATATACTAATTTACATGTTGGCATTATTTAGTCATTTACTAACCATTTTTACCTTTTACTAGCCCTTTAGCAATTTACACTAGCCATTTTACACCTTTTTATTTCCTCAGTTTATGGTTAGCCAACTACACAAATTCCCTCACAGATAGACATGACAGTCTCTTAGGGAAAGGGAGGAGAGGGTGGGTGAATATACCAGAGGTCAAGCAGGATCTGCAGTGACACTGTAGGCAGGGAAAAGTGGGCAGACTAGGTGGGCCAAGTGGTCCTTATTTGTTGGCAAATTCTGTGCTTCTATACTGATGTGACCATCTCTTTATTCCATGCCAGATTTGTTCTCATTCTGGACAAGCACACCTCCGCCCTCTTAGAAAATCCAGGGTAGAAAGTTCCAACAACTCTGGATTACACCAGACCTTACTGACCTGTGCAAGTCCCATGACCAAGCTTGGGCCCATTACTCCTCCATGCCATGAGTGGCCACTTGTCCTACAAGTCACTCAGAAATTCTTGTATGAAGTCTGTCCATTCTGCTAAAGCTCACTATTTCAAACCAACCTCCAGACTTACCTTAATTCTGCGGCAAAATTCTGGAAAGTTTTCCACTCCCTCTTTGAACCCCTAGCCTATTCCTCTGCCCTGGTCTTCTTAGTGGATAACTCATCAGTCTTGACCCTCCCTCTGTTGCTGCTCTTTAACATAAGTTCTTCACCACCTGTGCCCTCCCCTCTCCTCCCCCTATTGGTGCCTCTCCCCCATTCCTCTCATGTGTCCTATCAGTCCCACTCCTCTGAGGGATTCTAGATTTCTCTCATCATTCC